>CM032375.1:280000-1480000 GCA_019023105.1 Diglossa brunneiventris
TGTAGGCAGGAGGGACTTTGCCCAACTGGCACTGCCAGGGGGAAGAGGCACAGGAGCACAGGAGGTGGATTGGAGAAGCCCCACCGCCAGAAAGGAGCAAAGAGAGGAGGAAAATAAGGACAAAACAAATAACTTTCAGAAATGCACCAACTTCCAGCCTGGGAAGGTGAAGGCAGCAGCCTCTGGGAGAGGAGAGGGGGGTCGGGGGTGGGGGGCACAGCTACCTGTGGGTGGGACAGGTGAGCAGTGCCACTGGGACAGGTGAGCGGTGCTAGGAGAGGTGAGCAGTGCCAGGAGAGGTGAGCAGTGCCAGGAGAGGTGAGCAGTGCCAGAAGAGGGGAGGTGAGTGGTGCTAGGAGAGGTGAGCGGTGCCACGCTGGGGAGGTGAGCAGTGCCAGGAGAGGGGAGGTGAGTGGTGCTAGGAGAGGTGAGCAGTGCCAGGAGAGGGGAGGTGAGCGGTGCTAGGAGAGGTGAGCAGTGCCAGGAGAGGGGAGGTGAGTGGTGCTAGGAGAGGTGAGCGGTGCCACGCTGGGGAGGTGAGCGGTGCCACCGCGGCGGTCGGGGCTGCAGAGGAGCTCGGGGGGCCGGGGATCAGGGGTTGCTATGGAGAGGAACACGCGGCGCATTCAGACGGATGGGGGAGCGGGGGGGTCGGGCCTGCAGCGCCACCCCAGCCCGCGGGGATGCTGAAGGGCTGGGGGGATGCGGAGGGACCCCCTCTTTGCTGGGGGGCTGCTGGGGAGGGTGGGGTGAGGGTTGCAGCCTCTCCTTCCCACCGTGCTCACACAGAGCGACCGGGCTGGGGGGAACGGGACCCATCGGGGGCACCCCCATGTTGTGCTTCCACCCTGGTGGGCACCAAATGTCCCCTGACTGTGACATAATGGGGGAAACGGAGGCACGGCGGCAGGATGGGGGGGTCCAGCCATGCCTGCATCCAGGACTCATCCCAAGGTGCTGAACCCCCGTGTGGCTCCTCCATGGCTCCTCCTGGCTGGTCTCTTGAGGGTCCACGACCCTTCATTTCCAGCTTGGCTCCAATATGATGCTTCCCACGAGCATCAGATTCACTCTTTCCCACCCCATTTTTCCTCTCTCCCGTTTCAGGTCACAACAAGCAGCCCTGAAAGATGATGAAATTCCCCCCCAGTAGGTAAATCCCACCAGGAAGCATCACCTGGCACACAGAGCCTCGCTGGGCATGACTGGCTGCTTGGACCACAGCTGGATTTCACTTATTTTATTATTTTTTGTCTTTTTTTAAAGCCTCAGTTATATCTCTCAAGCAGCGTGAGCCACTCTGGAGCCTGAAAAACCTCGTGATGGGGCTGATTGTTGGGGATTGATCAGCACAGCCCAGCACCGCCTGGGTTTGCTGGGGGAAAGGAGGGAAAAGCTCAAAATTTTTTGGGGAAATTATTGTTTTGCTATTTTTAAATTTGTTTAGCATGGATTTTTGGAAGGTTTCTGGGAGCTGCATTTGGGAGCACCCAGGGTGAGTCCTGCATGGCCACGTGGTGTGCAGGGATGTGGGGTGAGCCAGGTCCTGGTGCCTGGCTGTGCCTCGGGATGGAAATGATGGTTTTAATTAACCAGCTCTGCTGGGAGGAGGGCTCTGGCCTCTCAGGATGCTGCAGCTTGGAGACCAGGGATGCTGCAGGACCGTGGGATCAGGGATGCTCCACATCAGAGGGGTCCAGGGCTGGGCCAGCACAGAGCCAGAGCACTGACCACTGGATCCGTGGGGAAGAAGGATGAAGGGACACTCAGAGGGCTGTGCCAGGATCCAGCACGCACCTGGCAAAGGCAGCTCTGCCTCCATTTCCAGTGCCACCATCCCCTTGGAAACACGGCAGGAATTTGTCCCCCTGCCCCTGCCTTCCCTCCCTGCCCATCACCCGGGGCCGGAGCTGGGGAAACTCCTCGTTCCCGGGACTGTGCGGGGCTCGGGATGGTGCCACGGATTGCACACGTGTTGCACACCCATGTGCACCACCGCCTGGCACGGGGAGCACACGGGATGCCTGTGCCGGTGCCCGGCTCCTCGAGGGTCGTGTCCCCCTCGCCAGGCAGGGCAGCAGCCGGAGCCGCCCTCGCCGCGAGGGCTGGAGCTGCCGGCAGCTTTGGACACCCCCTTCTCCTTCAAATTAATGGCTGTGCCGTGAAGAAAATTGAAGCCATTATTCTTCGCTCGCATCCTTTATACCCACCAACTTCAACCACTTGACATGCTAATCACAGCTAACGAGGGAGGGAGCCGATTTCCCACGTCAGACCCGCAATCCAGCGGAGCCGGCTGGGGAGCGGCTCCGTGTCGGGGGCACCGGCACCCCCAGAGCGGCACCTGCGCCCGCCCGGCCCTTCCCGCAGCGGTGGCAGCGGTGGCAGCGGTGGCAGCAGTGGCAGCAGTGGCAGCAGTGGCAGCAGTGGCAGCCCCTCCTGCAGCCCCCACGGCGGTGCCACCCCGCGCTCTCCGGTGCCGTTACAGCCCGGATGGGTGCGCGGGTGGGTGCCGGCGGTGCCACCCCGCCGCGGGCAGCCCGTGCGGTGCCAGCCCGGCCCTGCCGCGGCAGCGGGGCCGGCCGAGCCCAGCTGGGGCTCCAGACCACCCCCGCCTTTCCCAGAGCAGCGGCCGGGCCCGGGGAAGGCGCTCCCAAGCCCCGCGTGTCCGTCCCGCCGCCCTCCTGCCGCCCTGCCGGGTCCAGCCGCGCTCCTGCAGCCGCCTGCCCATCCAGGGCTGGACGCAGCCCAGCCGCCAGCCGGGCAGAAAGCTCTGGAGTCCATTAACATTCCCCGGAGCGATCTAATCCCCCTCTCTGCCCTGGCTCTGGCTTTCACTTGGGTTTTAATCAAGCCCAGCCTGGCGCCTCTGCAATCAGGGGGGCGGATGGCACCCAGCTCCCGGTGGCACATGGGTGCTGCTGGCCCCTGGAGGGTGCCAGGGACGAGGGGGCACCCGGGGCAGCGTGCTCGCAGGGGTCTCCACTCTCTGGTAATTTTAAAAGGCATTTTGGAGCCAGAGGAGCTGAGCTCAGCAGAGCCAGGGCCAGCAAAGCCAGGGAATAAAAGCACAGGCGGCTGCAGGGTTGTTATTAATGTTTGCTGGATGGTGGTGGAGGGAGGGCTCGGCACCGGGGGGAAATAGCAGGCTGGGGTCCCTGGGAAGGGAGGGGGGTTTGGCAGCTGGATGTTCCTTCCCAGCACCCCAGTGATGGGTGGGGGGTGCAGGATCCGTGCCAGCACTCCTGGGGACTCAGCTGGGGCAGGAGTGATGCTCCCCACACCAACAGCCCTAAAACAAAGCACCGAGGCTCAGCTGGGGCATCGTGGGGGCTGCAGGACCCCCAGGATTTCTCCCTGGGAACAAGGAGGGTGCAGGGGGGTCGTTGTCCCTGGGCAGCAGAAGGTGCAGGGGCATCTGGGGTGCCAAGCTGAGCTTCCTGGGGCTTTGCCACTTCCCTGCTGCAGAGGAAGAAGGAGCAGGGAGGGCAGAGCCTTCGTGGGGGTCCTGAATGGGCCCCCTTGGCTGAGTCTGGGGGCTCTGCAGGGCCACGATGGCCTCGCCAAGAGGGAAGGAACCAGGAGCGGTGCGGGAGCCCCCAGGCTGGCAGTGGGGCTGGATGGGGGGTCTGGGGGTGTGGGGAGAGGGAGCCACGGGGCAGCACATGGAGTTTTGGGGGCCAACGTGAGAGGCACGGCGTTTGTTTTTCCGGGGGCCCCGGGTGTGAGTTATCAGCAGCGGCAGAAGCGCGGTGCTTCCCGGCCGGGAGTTCACGCCGGCTCCTCGGGGAGGGATTAAGGGGATTATATTATTATTTGTTATCACTGAGGGGGGGAGGAAGAAGAAGAAACCTCCATGGCTGGGAACTCTGCCTAATCTGTGCACAGATTAGCTTCCTGCCTCCGACCGGCCGGGACGGGCTGCCCTGCGCCCGTCCCACTGGCACTGGGAGCCCCGCGGGTGACACGGGGTCATGGGGAGGGACACTCTGCCCCAGGGGTGATGAGAGCCACCCCAAGGCTCTCAGTGAGCTGAGCTCATGGCCACAGCCAAGGTTTCCATCTCCTCTGGCCGTGGTGAGGGGACCTTGGATGGTTTGGGGGGAATCTTGGCAGGCTCAGAGGGAGCTGGAGCTCAGCTGGGCAGCACAGGCAGGGGATTTGTGTCTCCCTCAGCAGCGGGATGGGGGCGAGAGCCCCCAGTGACACCCCAGCATCCCCAGAGGATGGGGACAAGCTCAGCCCTGATGGGTCCTGTGCTGCTCCCTGCACATCCTGGGCCTCCCCTGCTGGGGATGGAGATGCCCCTGGACACCTGGCACAGAGGGGTCCTTTGTCCTGCTCCATGGGTGCAGAGTGCCACACCACAAAGCCGGGGAGGTGTGGGACCACCCTGTGTGCTCCAGGAGCTGGTGCAGTCATCTCAGGAGATCCAGCAGCTATTTATTGCCCCCTCTTCAAGCCCCCATCTCTATCTGCAGGGCCAGGAGTCCCCCCAGAACAGCCTCACACACGCACATCTCGAATTTTCCTTCCCCAAACCCCCAGTTCCCAGCGAGCAGGGGCTGAGCCAGGCTCACACATGGGGTGCAGGCACTGGGACAGCCCCTCTCCAATTTTCCCTTGCCTGGAGCCTGCAGCCACCAGCCCACTGCAGAGAGCCCATCATTAGAGCCCCTTCCACACACCCCATCTGCTGATGGACCCACGATTTCCTTTAGTCTTTTATTTACACTTTATTGCTCTTGTTTTTGCACTGGCAAAGCGCTGCTGGAGAGCACAGAAATCCTTCAGATCTCGGCTGGCAGCAGAGCTCTGCCTAATCATAGTCATTATCTGGAAGCAGGTAATGGGCATCTTTCCCATGTTAATTTGAAAACAGAATCAGTGAGAGCAGGACACCGGGGACAGAGCACGTTCCCAGCACCAGCCACTCCCTCTGGAGGGTTTTGGGGTGGCTCCGTGGGTGTTGGGGCGTGGGTTTGGGGTGGGGGAACACAGAAACCCAGGCAGAGCCACATGCCAAGCCTCGTGGCTCAATAAATCAGGCAGGAAAGGGGCTGCTGGCCGGAATCCCGCATGAATGGAGCCCGTCCTTGCTGCCACAGCAATAAAATCCCCCGGCCTTGTTTTTTTGGCGGCGAGGAGGATGATGGTGGCTCTCTCTCCTCCCTGCGCCACCGTCAGAACTTGCCCCCGTGGCTGGGTCCTTCGCTAACAAGGACTCGTCCCTTTTATCCCCAGCGGCAGGAGGGGATGGGGATGGAGGTGAGAGGCGAGGATTTCTCCCGGGGCCGGGAGGGGAAGGCTGGGTGGCGTTGGAGTTTCTTTTGCTGAGATACCATTAACGAGTGAGCAAAGGTTGCGGAGTCTCCATGGAGACAAGACAGCAAGAGAAGGGAGCGGGTGTGCGCTGGGTGAGAGCTGATTAGTAAATGTCAGCGGCACAGCCACTGCCCGCGCCACGCTGGCGCGGGGACGCGCCGGGCACCCCGCACCGGGCACCTGCGAGCGTCCCGGGCACAGCGGGCACGTCCCGGGCACAGCGGGCACCTCCGAGCGTCCCGGGCACACCGGGCACATCCTGGGCACTTCCTGAGGGTCCCGGGCATCTTGGACACCCCGGGCACTTCCCGAGCGTCCCAGGCACTCCGGGCACCTCCCGAGTGTCCCGGACACCCTGGGCACCTCTTCTGCATCCTGGGCACACCGGGCACCTCCTCTGCATCCTGCCTACCCCAGGCACCCCCTGAGCGTTCCAGGCACACCGGGCACCTCCCGAGTGTCCTGGGCATCCTGGACATCCAGGGCACCTCCCGCGTGTCCCGGGCACCCCGGGGCATCCCACGCATCCCCTCCTGTGTGCCCCCTGGGTATCCCACGCATCCCTTCCATGCCGTGCATCCCAGGCGTCCGGCGCAGCACAGGTACCCGTGTGTGCATCCCAGGCACCCCGGGCAGCCCAGCCACCCCGTGGGCATCATTTCATCCTGGCTGTTCCCGGCACCCCAGGCACCCTGTGCATCCTGTGAGCCCCATTCCAGCCCCGGTGTGCCACGCGTCCTTGTGCACCCCAGGTCTGTGGGAATCAGGGATGCAGGAGAAGAACTGGGAGCACGTTTCCAAAGCATCCTCACAGCTCTGCTGCTCGCAGCCCTGGCTCCTTTCCCGCAGGGAGCAGGGATGCAGCTGTGCCTGCTGGGATAGGGGCAGTTGGCCAGGGAAGAGACATCCAAGGCTTCAACAAGCTGCCATCTCCTCCCTCCCGTGGAGAATGTCCCCTCTCCCAGTCCCTGGAGCACACAGAGAGAGGATGAGGCTGGACCTCCTGGATCCCACCTGGTTCTCAGCAGAGTCCAAGCCCACGCTGAGGGAATCAGGGCTGGGATGAGGCACTGGTTTGTGCCAGGGTCTGCCTGGGGCTATCAAGGGCTTGGACACAGCTGGAGCCCACCTGGGAGGGAGGTGGGCGGCAGGAGCAGCCTGGCTGCCCTTCCCCATGCCCTGGAGCATCATTTACCTCCAGCAGGACACAGGAAAGCACCTGGCAGGCAAGAACACCAGGGAAAAAACTGTCGGGGGGCACGGCAGTGGGGGGGGGCCGGATCCTGCAGTTTAGCAGCTTTTATTCAGCAGCTATAAACAGAGCAGGAGAGATAAAGGTTGCAGTGCAGATACAGATTAGGTAGGTCCCTTGAGGCTGTGACACCTTGAGATAGAGGCAGATCTTCAAGGGAACGGCTCACTGGCAGCTTGGAAAACATGGAGCTGAGCGGCCTCCAGCAGCACCTCAGCCCCTGGCCCACCCCTACAGGGGAGAGCTGGGGCTGCCAGGGCAGGGTGTGGGTACTGGGGCAGTACCCCAGGTACCCCACCCATCCCTTGGGCCCCACTGCATCCCAGGCACCCTGGACATGCCGTGTGTGCTGTGCATCCCAGGTACCATGTGCACCCTGCGAATCCCAGTACCCCAAGTGCACCCTGCGCATCCCAGGTACCCCAGGTACCCCACGTGCACCCTGTGCACCCCGTGTGTCCCATCCCATCCTGCCAGGATGCACACAGGGCAGCAGGGAGCACCAGGAAGAGCTGACCATCCTGCAGAGGTGGGGACTCATGGCGGAAAGCAATGCAAAAACAGGCAAGAAATGGCTGTTTGGGTACGTCTGTGTGTCCATCTCTCCCAGCAGGATCCCGAACAACCCCCAGGCTGTGCCACAGGGCGGAGGAGGCACGGACACGAGGGACAGGCACGGCTCACAGCAGTGACCCTGGCTGCTGGCTCTGCCATGGGTTTGTTTGCTGCCTGGCAGGAGCGCCGGTGATTTACTCCCTGTGGTTTGGTTTGAAGCAGGAGCACAGAGCAGGGAGGAGATGGATGTCCGTGCCAGTGCCCTTCATCCCGCTCCCTCTTCCCCATCGAGCCCACAGGCTTGGTTTGATCAGGCAGGGAGGCAGGATTTAACGTCCAGGTGCACCAGCAGAAGCATGGAATGCCATGTGGGGGAATTTCTCATCAGATCTCTGCTCCTGCAGTTTCTGGAGGGCATTAGCATCACCCCAGCTCTGCTGAGGACCAGGATGGGTTGCAGGATGCTGCCCCCATCCCTGGAAGTGTTCAATGCCACGCTGGACAGGGCTCACAGCAAACCATGAGTTTTAAGACGCCTTCCACTCCAAGCCATGCCAGGACTCTGCTACCTCTCTGCTGCACTGGGGACCGGGCAGGAGCAGGGCTGTGACCCCCACGTGCTGCCCTGTCCCCGTGGGACTGGGGTGCAGGACAGTGCCCACCCACCAGGGCCTGTCCCTGAGTCCCCAGCAGCGCTGTTCGCTACTCTAGGCTCCTTTAATCCCTGACTTTAATTCACAGCCTCATCAAGTCACGGGGAGAAATCCAGGCGGGAGCAAAGCCAGCATCACCCGGAGGGCTCCAGCGGCCATCGCCCCTGCCTGGCCAGCCAGGAGGGCGGGGGGCTGTGCCCACGGTCCAGCTCAGGACCCCCGTGAGGGGAACCTGCTTTGGGGGCTGGGGACACCCTCCCGAGCACGGGCTGGACGCGAGCCGGGGGTCCTGGGAGTCATGGCAGGACTGGCAGCTGCAGGCTCCGGTCCCGGTGCCCGCCCAACACTGTCCCTGTCACCTGCACCCCCTGCCCATCCCCTGCCTCCCCCCAAGGCCCCCATCCCTACAGCCCTTCTCCTGCAGGCCTGCCCCTAACCCTGCATGCCTCGTCCCACAACTCCCACCCCGACCCCAAATCCCAGCTCCCAGACCCCAAATCCCAGCTCCCAGACCCCAAACCCCAAATCCCAGCTCCCAGACCCCAAATCCCAGCTCCCAGACCCCAAATCCCAGAATGCCGACCCCCGCTCCCAGACCCGGGCCGCCGCCCCGCCCTGGTGTGACACCCCCGCTCCCCCAGGTGGAACTTTCCTCGCAGGGCGGGAGACCATAGAGGCGAAAGGCTGCACCAAAGCGGAGCTCTCCAGGGGAGGTACGGAAGTGGCAGAGATCCCTTTCCTCCAATGCCACTTGGAAGAATATCAAGTTATGGCTTTCGTAAACGAACAGAAATATTTTTTAAATGTCGTAATTGTGATTGGTGGCGCGGTTCTCCCCTCTGTCCTTGTAATCTGTCCCCAGACCGCCCAGGGTTCCCCCCGTCTATGTCCCCTCATGGTACACTTCTCTTTATTTACTCTCTTTGCGCGGCCGGCTTGGGTGCGGTTCTTCCGCTGAGCCAGCTGCGTACGAAAGTGGCGTAGGACGGCTTTGATGGACAGCGAGCCGCAGCCAATGGCGCGGCAGTATCTGCGGGCCGACAGCCAATGGCGCGGCGGAGCGGCAGCCGGGGGAGGCGGGGCGAGGGCCCGGCGGGGCAGGGAGGGGGAGCCGTGGAATGGCGGACGGGCGGGCCGGCCCGCCTTGGTGGTAGTGAGACCGGGGGCGCGGAGGGGACAGCCGCGGACAGGGTGAGTGCGAGAGGGGCGAGCGGGCCTCCCCCGGCCCCCCGGGCCGTCTCTTCCCGGTAGAGAGAGGCAGAGGCGCTGGAGTGGGCCGCAAGGCCCTTGCCAAATAGTGGATGCTGAGGTTAAAGCGGACGATGTTTCCTGCCACATAGTGAGCCCCTCCAGCCCGGTCCCGGGCGGGGTTTGGGGGGCTCCGTCCCGGTCCGGGGCTCTGTCCGCGGCCTGACACTGCCCCAGCCCCGCCCGGGGGCCGCGGTTCGGTGCGGGGTGTGTAGCCGGGCCGGGCCGGGCTGGGGGGATCGGGCGTAGGGTCGGGCTGCCCGGGCTGCTCCGAGCCCCGCGCTGGGTGACCGAGATGTCGCCTGGGGACTGTCCCG
Source organism: Diglossa brunneiventris (assembly GCA_019023105.1). Taxonomy (NCBI): domain Eukaryota; kingdom Metazoa; phylum Chordata; class Aves; order Passeriformes; family Thraupidae; genus Diglossa; species Diglossa brunneiventris. The sequence goes on from CM032375.1 coordinate 289,351, forward strand.
AGGCCCGGCCGGTGTCGGCTGCCCTGGGCTTGTCCCTGCTGCCCTGGGCTTGTCCCGCAGGTCTGGCCTAGCGGGGCACGCTGGGGGACCCAGGAACCAAGGGTCCCTTCCAGGGGGAGCAGCGCGGGGAGCAGAGGGGTCCCTCCCTTTGCAGACACTTGCTGCCTGTGACTTTGGGACTTGTGAAAACCTCTCTGTGTCCGTGTCCAGAGTGTGTCTGGGTGGGAGCTGGGTGCCCTTATTGAGGGAATCCTCTCTGTCCTGCCTGTGTTCCAGCCCGACTCCTGGGTGCACCCCTCGATCTGTCTGGGGACACTTTTAGGTATGTGTGTCACCCCTTGTCTATGAACCATCCACAGCATATGAAATCTACAACTACTTGATGTCACCCCCCATGGGTGCTGTAGCGTGCTTAGGGAAATGGATTGGGTTTTTTTTTAACCTGAAAAAAAGCTTGGGGTATGGTTGGATGGTTCGGGTTAGTGCACTGACCTCCTGGTGGCCTCAGACTGTATTTCTTCTAGAGAAGAAATAAGTTACTTTGGAATGTCCTTGTGGTTGTACCTCACCAGTGTTTAGGTTAGTGTTGGGGTTACTTTGGGATACAGGTAGTCTGGACAAAGGTGAGGGTTGCAGCTTCTCCCTGTTAGCTGTCACTTGACTTCAAGGACCTTCCTGTGGTAGGATTTTTTATTTCCCTGTCAGAGTTTCACATTTGGCCTTGCTGTTTTGCTTTCTTTAGAAGCAACAACAGAATTGGGCACCTCTCCACAGGTCAGAGCACTGGTGGGGCTGAGGGATGTGCTGATGCTGGGAGTTCAGCACTAGGAAGCACAGAAAGTCTTAAATCTTTCAGCACTGCAGATGCTGGTGGACATGAAATTCTATTAATAATGATTAAAAAAACTTCTGTTAAATACATCAGCTGCAGGCAGAGTCATAATTGATGGAGCCCTCTGTAACCCTCACACTTTTGTGTCCTTCCTGAAGCCTCGTGAGAGGGGGAAGTTGAAATTAAAAGATGTTGTAAGGCAGCTCAGGGGTATGGATATGCTTCCCTGAGACAAAACTGGTGCAGTAATGCTGCTTTTATAGAATCATGGAATGGTTTGGGTTGGAAGGGACCTTAAAGACTCTTGATTCCACCCGTGCCACAGGCAGGGGCACTTCCACGGGCCTGGGAAGTCCCTCTGTATGGGAAGTACCGAGTCTTGCACACTCGGTCACATGAGGAAGGGCAGCAGTTATGTTTTCCACCCATTTTCTGCATCTGCAGAATCAGTGGCTGCTGAACAGGAATTTATGCTGTAGGAATTCGGAGCGCTGCGTTGCAACACTTTTTGTTCTGATTCGTCTCTTGCTGACCTTGAGTGGGCTTTGCCATAGAAACCAACTCGTGGTTGAATCCCAGGCTGAGTTAAAAACAAACCAGAGCCACCATCTCCCCAGGAGAGCACAGCCAGTCCAAGAGTGGCTTTGAATGCCCCCCGTGTCCAGAGCCAAGCAGGAGCGTTATCCCAGCACTGGGGTAGAGCTCAGCACACACAGAGTCCTGGGCACCTCGGGGGTTTTATTTCTTTTTAAGGAATGTGCTTCAAAATGTGAAGTTTGAGCGATAGAGCGCGACCTGAGCTTGCAGGAGCTGCCTGACGCTGATCTTGGCTCAAGCTGCAGTTGTCACTGTTGTTATCCCTGGGCGTGTTGGTGATGGTGGGACCAGACTTTCTGGGATTTACCTCCCAAAGCCTTGATTTCTGCACCATTTAAAGCCTGGAGGAGTGGGTATAGCTGCTCCCTTGCAGCCCACCTGACATGAGGTGAAGCCTTGCTTTGCCTTCTAAGTGTGGGTTGTAAGAGGATAAACTTTGGGGGTGAACTCGGTGTAAACTTTTCTCTAAACTATGTATTTTCCACTGGTTTTAAAAAGAACTGTGATATTTTTTTGTCTCCTCTGGTAATGAGATCAAAAAGTAAATGCCCCAGATTCCATTAATTTAAAGAAATAAAACCTTTCTGATGGCTCATGCCAGTATAAAATTGGTTTCCCTATGACTAATGTGACACACCACACAGAAATGGTATATTTTTGTGAGTTACAACTCAAAAGGTATTTGCAGACAGTGATTCATGACAAGGAATACAACCCTTCTGATCAGTCCCCACCCAGTTTCTCAGCGTGCTTTGAATATATCTCATTCTTCAGGGCTGGTCTAGGAAAAGTTGATTTCATTCACCAATGTTAGATAATCACGGTGTGTGGGTGGAGGGGTTAAAACTTCAGCGATTGCCTCATGTGCATAAAGTTACAGCTACAAATCCCTTTCCGGGGTTTATTTTTTTATATTTTTGTGGTGATAGAAGAACAAAGGTTGGTAGGATTAATGTTTTTCAAAAATTCAGGTTTTCTTTGACAGATTGTAATAAAGAAGATTTCAGCAAGTGTTAAGACTTGGCTTTAATCCTTCTAGATATTTTCTCTCAGTGGGTTTTCTGGACTCAAAATGTTTAATAATTTAGATGCAAGGTTTTGGGTTTGCCTCTGTTTGGTTTGATGATAATACTGAGCCCTTGGTCATTCAGCTGAGCAAAATACGTTGCTCATGAGTCAGTCACAAACCAGGAAAGGGATTGAATAGCGATTGTGTTTGCATGTGCTGTGGATAAAGTTCCTGCTGTCCTCATGCAGAATGGGACACCAGGAAAAAACACTGCCAAGAGCTCCTTCTGAGGGTTCCAGCAGCCACAACCGGCCCTCTCTGGTGGCTCAGCTCTGCCCTCGCTCCTTTGTCCCGTTTCTACAACAAATGCACAGGAAACAGCCCAAAAGTGACACACTGTGAAAACCCAGGAAGGCAAAATGCAGCTATTTTCCCAGCCTGTCTTCTGGTGTGTTACTTTTTTCAACAACACTCTGGCTGAAATGGGATCTGTAGTAAGAAATTTGTGTATTTGAGTGTTTATTCTCACTGTGCAAGGATAAATATTTGTGAGATCAGGGCCTTAGTTACCGCAGATTAACATTTATTTAAATACTTTAGGTATTTATAAACACGGGATTAAAAAAGGCATGTAGCAATGGCTTCTGGGTAATAAGCAAATGACTGCTCAGAACAGAACCACCCTGGTGACATTTACTTCCTTTTGTATTTTTGCAACTCTGTGTAATAAAAAGACATGTTGGTTCTTTTTTGAGGATGGGGGGCAGATCAGGCTTCACTGTGGAGGGAGTGCTTGGTAGAAGGTGATCAGATTCAGGCCTAATTCTCATTTATATGACATTCTTTTTCCATCTGAAGGTTTGCAGGATATTTTTTTCCCTGCCTGGGAGGCAGTAGGAGGGGAGGTCCCTTCCCAGAAGAACTTAAATGTGAACTTCCACATTATTTTCTTGAGCAAGCAGCGTGAGCTGCTAATCACATTCTCCATCCCAGCTCTTTCCCCACAGTAATGGGCCTGGGAAATAGTTCATCTAGATCCTACCCTAATTCCTGAAATTGCAGGAAAGCTCTCTGGTGTTAGGTTGCTGCTGGAGAAGTGGTGGAGCTCAGATATCTCAAGTATGCTTCTGCCAGGGGCTTTGATGAAGGAATTCAAAGCACCACGAAGCTCGATGAATCTCTCACAGATGGGTCAGTGGTGACCTGCTCTGTTCCCTCGGTGCCTTCTCTGTCAGCCCCTCCTCCCCTGCAGTACCCCAGACCCTTTTTGGGGAGAAGTGGTGCTTTAAGGGATGCTGTGGTGCCGAGAGAGGAAGGCGGGGGATGCCTGTGAGGCAGCAGCAGTTGGCGTTGGTTCTCGAGGGCTGGAAGCTCTGCCTGGGTGGCTGTTGCTGTGTCACTGCTTCAGGTGAGTTGTTCCCAGGTCCCTGTTGACTTGTTGGTGAGGTTTGGGTTCTCCTGCATTGCTGTTGGAAGCAGTGCACAGTCCAGAATAGGTCAGACACAGAGACAGCCACTAAACATGGTTTGTTCTCACTGCTGCTGTAAATCAAACCTAAACCACGAGGTATTCCTTTGGTTCATACTGACAGTACTCCCTAAGAACTGAGCACTTCTCTTGTTTTGATCATAGAACCCAGAACAATCTGGGTTGGAAGGGACCTGAAAGCTCATCTGATTCCTGCCACAGCTTCCACAGGCCAGGTTGCTCCAAGGCCTGTCCACCCTGGCCTTGAAGATGCAGCCTGCAGACCATCTACTCAGAAGGGGCTTGTTTTATGTGAGTGGTGACAAATTTATTTGAACAGCTCCTTTGTGAAGCAAAGCCACACATAGATTTGAGATTGAAATCCCCTGATTGTGAAATGGAGGGCGTAAAAGGAAGTGTCTGAACATAATAAATATGGGATTTGCTGCCCCATGATCTCATGGATACATCAGTTAAGGAACTGATCAGGCAGTTCAGGGAAGTGAAATCCATGAAGGACAGTTAAATAATAGTGTTTGTTTCCACATAGTTTTAAGGTGCAATGGGGTGCTGCAGCATGGAAAAGCAGGGAGAACTCTAACTCTGTGCTGGCCTTGTTCCCAGGCTCTTTTCTTGCTGCATCTGATGCCTGGCTATGATGGAGAGAGTACATGGGGTATCTGGAGGCTGGGTGATCCAGCATGGCTGATCCGAGGTCCTGTGACTTGTCTTCTTCATTCGCTGGTGTTCCCAGTGATGTTCCAGAGCAACCTGCCTCTTCCAAGCTTCCATTTCTCTCCGCTCATCAAACTGGGCTAATGACTCTGACCTTTTGTTTGTAAAGCAAAAGGAAAAGGATCAACAAAATACTGGAGCTTATTTACTATCATTACTGAAATGATGAGCAGTGCCACTTTGCAGCACTTCAAAGAGGCTGTGCTCGTAAGATGCTGGAAATCCCTTGGGAGAGAAAATGTTTCAGATGGAGAAAGAGGAGCGGGAGTATTCCTCACATTTTCATTTCCTAAGCACACCCCGCTGCAAGGCATGGAGGCACTATCACCCTCCAGCCCCCTCCCAGCTGGGCACTTTAAATTGTGCTGACAAAATTTGCTGGTTTTGGTAAACTCCAAACTTGCTGGTGTCACTGCTCCAAGTTCTGCATAAATTGTTCCCATGCTGTGGAGTTGTGCAAAGTCCTCTTGTTGACCTATTGTATTACCACTAATAAGATTGAATGTGGTTTTAATTTCTCATTTCCTCTTTCTCTGGATGCCCTTTTCCTACTACTTAGAGTCTTACTTCAGGTCTCTGTATAGCAAAAGTCTCTTTCTGTCGCTCAAAGAATGAGCGATGCTTTGCTTTCAGAGCGCTCCGCACTGGAGGGCTTTAAGTGGCATTCAGAGGAGGCTATCAGCCACAATATCTGATGTATTGGTGTGGCTGCAGTTCATGCATGGAGTGCAAAAAATGGGATTTAATTGGGAGGGAGGGGGAATAGCGGCCTTGGCTGAATGGATGGGTGAAAGTTCCCCGACCACCCCTTAGCCCAGCAAATGGTTGAGTGCTTGCCAGAGCGGAAGCGAGTTCCCTTTCAGGCACCCTGCCTTTGTCACCGTAAGAAAAAGCACACACGCACTCACATGGGTTTGGCCTTGCAGCTGCAAAAAAACCCAACCAGGCGAGAGAGAACCATGCACACACCCAGATCCTGTTCTTTCAATACCAGCAGCTGCGGAGCCGGTGCTTTGCTGGAGGAAAGCATAGAGCTATAAACACAGCTTGTGGAAAACCTTTACCTTCTGTCTAGGGCAGCATGAAATCACTGGCCGCTTCCCTTCTGCAAGCTAAATTAAAAACGGCTGTAATTAACTTATACAAAATAGCCTTTTGGTTGCTATTGAGAATTCAATATTGTATCAAGGAGGTTACATCTAGGGGCTGGCTTCACATGAGAGGTTTCCATAAAGCAGCTTATTATAGACCTTGTGGTAAGCTTGGCTAGAAAGGCCTGCGTCCTTAGCATCCCTAATAATGGTCTAATCTCTCTTTTCCCAAAAAGATCAGTTCAATAAAGTGATGATTCCCCTTGTACTCCAGTACCTGGTGTATTGCATCCAGCTCTGGGCCCCCAACACAAGAAGGATGTGGAGCTGCCAGAGAGAGTCCAGAGGAGGCCATGGAGGTGCTCTGGAGCCAGGCTGGCAGACCTGGGGGTGCTCACCTGGAGAAGAGAAGGCTCCCAGGGGGACCTCAGAGCCCCTTCCAGTGCCTAAAGGGGCTCCAGGAGAGCTGGAGAGGGACTGGGGACAAGGGCCAGGAGGATGGTACAAGGGGGAATGGCTTCATCTGAAAGAGCAGGTTTATGTTAGATTTTGGGAAGAAGTCCTTCCCTGTGAGGGTGGTGATGCTGTGGCACAGGCTGCCCAGAGCAGCCCCCATCTGTGAAAGTGCCCAAGGCCAGGCTGAACAGGGCTTGGAGCAACCTGGGACAGTGGAAGGTGTCCCTTCCCACAGCAGGGGGTGGAACGAGATGAGCTTTTAGACCCTTTCCAAGCCAAATCAATCCAGGACTTTATGGTTTCAAACACCCTTGAATAGGTTTGGATGGTCCAGAGCCTGGAGTTTGCACTGGAGATTACGTAAGGTGAGATCACTGCTGGGCTCAGAACATGCAAAATGGAAACAACTACGGCTTAAACTGAATATTTTTCTGCCTGTCCCAAGGAGATTTCACAGGCATCTGTCACCACAGCCAAGCTGAAACCTGACCCCTCTCTGTCAGACCAGGGGGGCTGATCGAAACAGTGGGGCCTTGCTGGAGTCTGCTGGAAGGTTGTTCAGTCCCGCTGGCTTCAGGGATGGAGAAAGTGAGTCCAGGGATTGTCATGCTGTTGAGCAAAACCAGAGGACTGCTCTTCACAGCTTCCTGCAGCTCTGCCTGCAAATCCCAAACGGCAGCCTGGGATTCTGGGCTGTGCCTGTGCCTTGCACAGATGGCTGTGCACACACAAACCCTGCATTCAGCATTTCTGTGGGATCACCTCACTGGACACTGCCATGGAAGAGCAGGGTAATCCCAGATGTGGAGCAGCCCCTTCTCCCCCAGCCCTGCTTCCTCTCCCCACCCTTGAACAGGACAAACCATAGGTGTGGGGAAAAACTGCCTGGAAGATCCCAGGTGCATGATGGCTTTTGGTGCTGGTGTGATCCTGCCGGTTCTCCCACATTCACAGGAGTGCCCATCTTGCTGTGCTCCTGAGATCCCAAAAGCATATTAACGTGCCATCGTGTTTATATATTTATTTTTTCCCTCCACAATGGAAAGCCTGTGTATTATTTTGACTTTACTAAGATGCTGTTTATAAACCATTTTGACTTAGATGCTCAAGGCTGTTCTCTTGGTTTTTTGTGACCAAAGTCCCAGCAGATACAACACTTCTGGAAAATATCAGGGAGTCAATATCCTTTTTTTTTCCTCTCCCCTCATGTCAAAGGTTGACTTAAAATATTAATGCTGCAAAGATTCATTTAAGATATTAAAACTGTTCAGGCAAGAATACATGTATATATTGTAATTACTTCCTTTTTCTTACAATTAAAGTAATTGGATTATATTTAATGAGCTATTTACATTTAATAATTAAGAAAAGACTTATCTTTCCAGTATTCCCCAAGTGCAGCAGAAGGGTGGGGGCACTCAGAGCTGTGATATAATTATCTAGGCGTGAGTTGAAACTGAAAGAGCAGTTGAGCTCTATAGAAAACACTTGGAACTGGTTTGTTCCTACTCTTTCATTAATCAAAATAGTTTAGTGTGTGGCAAAGAAGGGAAGGCTGAGCTTAGCTGCAAATGAGACAGAGTTTATCTGCTGAAAAGGAAGGTTAAAGTATGCTCGAACTTAACGAATAAGTCATTTAGGGGGAAGAAAGCACACCCTCTCTTTCCATATTAATTACCGAGCGCTGCCCAGGAATGAGAATGCGCTGCTGTATTGTGAGCTGGGCTTTGTTAGTGCGGCAGACACAAGCCTTTCCTGTGCCTGGGGAGGCTGCTGGGAGGGGAGGCAGCAGAGCTGTGCTCATTAGCGCAGTTCAGGCCGGGATGCAGGAGGCAGGCAGCAGCCCTGTGCTGCTGGGGCTCTGCACAGCCATCCCCGCAGCCAGGGGCTCCTGCTGCACCTCCAGGGCACCTCTGGCCAGGGGCACTGCTTGCCTTCCCTCCTGCATGGTGTCTCTTCTTCCAGACCCTTTGAAGTGAGTTCAGTACTGTTACTGACAGTGAGGCTTGGGAAATTCTGCCATTCTGCTGCACCGTGGTGACTCCCAGTGCTGCCTCCAGCTCTGGGGTGCTCAACACAGAAGGACATGGACCCCTTGGAGCGAGTCCAGAGATGCTGCGAGGGCTGGAGCCACTCTGCCCTGGGGACAGGCTGGGACAGCTGGGAATGTCCAGCCTGGAGAAGCCCCAGAGAGACCTTAAAGCCCATTCCAGTGCCTAAAGGAGAGCTGGAGGGGGACATTGGGCAAGGGGGAATGGCTTCCCACTGCCAGAGGGCAGGGTTAGGTGAGAAATTGGGAAGGAATCCTTCCCTGTGAGGGTGGGCAGGCTCTGGCACAGGGTGCCCAGAGCAGCTGGGGCTGCCCCTGGATCCCTGGACAAAGCTTGGAGCAGCCTGGGACAGTGGGAGGTGCCCCTGCCATGGCAGGGGATGGAACAAGATGAGCTTTAAGGCCCTTTCCAACCCATACCATTCTAGGATTGTGGGATTCTAGGACTGAAACCTGCCCAGACCTCTCCCTACACACTCCTGAAATGTTTTAGAGCCTATTGTGTGCTTTCAATATCCATGTACACCAAAGCTACCTGTTGATTGACGCTCGTGATGCCACTCTGTGTTGTCACTGACCTTGTATCCTTGCCCAAATTATTCACAGGTTTAGTAGAGAGCATTCTGCTCCCTTTGCTGCTCCTGTTTCCTAGGAAGCAACAAAGCCAGAGCTCTTGTGGCGCTGAAGGAGTCCTGCCTCTCTCTCCTGATGTATACCCTCACAGCAAAGACCTTGAAACCTTTCTGTTCTGGAGCTTTAATTCCTGTTTAATCAATAGTGCTATATTCTGAGAATCAAATCCCTGTGACAGCTCTCTTTAATTGAGCTAAACTGCCTTTCTCTTGTCACGTCTCTTCTAGAGTTTTATTTAAATGCATTTGTTCTGCCTGTATCCTAGTCAGGTATTGATAGGAACACCAGGTGACCCTCTTTGTTTAACTTGTTTTTCAGCTAAATGAATGGAAACATTAATTAGTGCAATGGTTTGTTTCTTAGGAATTAAAAAAATAAAAGTCTAGGTCAAACTGCTGGCTCTATTAGCACTCCAGCAGAAGCCAGGAGGATCTGTATGTTCCCCATTAGTGACACCCCCATCCTTCCACCCCCAGACAGATTTCTGACAACAGCTCTGAGAGAGTCCCTCTCCAGGAGAGCAGCCTGGTATTTATTCCAGCAAGATCATCTTCAGCAAAGCTGATAACAAAAAGTTTAAAAGGAAGAGCCAAATTTTCAGTCACACCTGTGCAATCCCCTTGAGGGCAGTAAATGATGATGATAATGCATGAGCCAGACAAAAAAACCCGCAGAAAATGGCTTTCTGAGCCTCTTTTGCATTTTTCAGAGCCAGCAGACTGGAGGGGGGGGGAAAGGCAGGGGAGGGGAAAAAAAGGTTTATTTTTACTCTGGGATTGGAGCGGGCTGGATGCTCGTTGTGTCAAGGACTGCATGCTGTACAATCCTGGCTATGCTGCGGGATCAGGGCTGGCGTTCCCGCTGTGGGAACGTGGCTGTGGAAAAGGGCAGCGCTGCTCCTGCCCCACGTTATTGCCCAAGCATCTCTTTCATAACACCAGCAGCTCGGGCCTGCAGAGTTCTCCACTTGGTGATTGAAGTGCATTATTAGTACACAGAGGGCTCGTGGATGTGGGTTTTTGTGATCAGCTAAGTGTGTTCTCCCAAAGGTCCTGGATTTTCAGTAGATCCTGCTTCAGGAGAGCTTTTGTGTGATGGTGGGTGAAAACACAGCGTGTGCTTCCCATCCCACCGGCTGCTGAGAGATGGTGGGCAATGTTTTCTGCTGCGCCTGGGGGGGTTTTACCCGTCCTTCTCCCCCGTGGTTTTTTGGGAGAATAGACCACTGTGAAAGGAAGCAGCCCTGCAGCTGCCCTTCACTGCTGACTCCTGCTCAGCTGCTGGCAGGCTGGGCTGGTAATGACAGATGAGCCTGCGATGCATTTTTGGGAATGAATACTTGTTACAGCTGGCGGGATGGAGTAGTTTGTGGCATCACATGGCAGTTTGCTCTATAATTTCGCTCCCTATTGCTCGGATGCAGCACTGATTGCTGGGTCTCTCTCGGAGCGCGGAACTGGAGCATTTCTGATTGCCGCATCCCACTTCTCTGTGGCTGCATTGTGAGCTTGGATATAGCCCTGAGCACTCAGCAGAGCCTTCTGCTGATTTTCTTTCCCCCTCAGTTCTCCCTGTGTGTGTGTGTGTGGCTGCTGCTTCCCTTTCTGCAAGTCTTTTGGGGTTACATAAAAGCCAGTCTCTTTCTGGCCATTACAGCTACATGGGGGAGTAGTTACTGCTGAGAGAAGCTTGAAATTTGAAGCAGAGTTGTCACAGACATTAGAAAGAACAGTCGGTCTGCGTTGGCAAGCTACTGAGTTAAGTCTTATTTCATACTGATGGGAATTTCAGATCTGATTATCTCCTTTCCCCCTCATTCCCAGACCTGCTGGTGTGCCCAGTCCCCCAATGGGCACTCCTAGAGGCAGCTCTCCAAAGCGCTCAGCTCAAGGCTTGGTCTCCTTGACTGTGCTGCCTGTTTGTGTCCACACAGAGGATTTTGTAAGCCCTGCCGAGGGCAGGGTGGTTGGTCACCCTGGCGTACTTGGAAATCAAGCCTAAATTCCCTTCCCTTCCCCAAAAAAAGCGCTCTGCCCTCCTTAGGTGCTTTGTGCTACACCAGACACTATGACAGATGATCTCACTGCTGGGGTCCAGATTTATTTGCAGATGGTCCCTGATCTAAGAGGTTGTGTGTCACATTGAGCGGGGAATTACCCAGGTGACTCCCAGTAACGCTATGCTAACTGGTCAAATACCAGTGAGGAGAGCCTTGCCAGATCTCTCCCTCCACCTCACCTGTTATTTACAGCTCTTTGTGTGCGTTGCATCCGCAGGGCTCGCCTTGGAGTCCTGCCTGCCTTCTCCTCTGCACCACCACAGTGACTGTGCTATCTGCCTGCTCTACAAAAAAAACCCCAAAAAACAGGTCTGGTTCCTCTCTTGCTGTGCAGTGCTGTTTTCTGCTCTGCTCCAAAACACTTTTTAAGGAGCGTTTGCTCTGAGTTGCTGTTTTCAGTTGACAGAGCTCGCCTTGGAAAGCAAATACTCAATGCTAAAACATCCCTGTATTGCTTCTCAATAGTTGTAATCAAAGTCTGTCTCCTTTATTGTTCCTCGCAATTGTTCAATTTTACTGTGCCAGCCCTATTTATTAAAAATAGTCAATAAGACACAGCTTTGTGCAAGGGGTTTATGGACTGGCAGTTCTTGTTTGAAACAAACCAATTGTACTTGATTCTAATCCAGAACTGGGATTCCTGAGTGATCTGCTGCAGCAGAGCTCACAGGGAGAGCGGTCGATGCCTTGCTGATAAGAAATCTTGGAGCAGCACGCTTATCTTGGATTTACCTCAGCTTTGCTTAAAGTGCTGGATTCTGAAAGGCAAGAATTGCAAGTCACACATTTTCCCCCGTTTTCGAGCCTGTGTTGGGCCACGCTTGTTCCCCAGTGCCCAAGAGTATTTACAGAACTAATTGCCAAAGTCAGAATCCTCTTAAAAGCTGGTGAGCAGGACGTTCAAGGTGAGAGCTTATTGTGGCAGAAGCAGGGTGTCAGATCAGCAGCCATGGGAAGAAGCTCCACTCATGGATCCTGCTTTCTTGAAAAAGCACGAGGCATCCAAGACCACGATGTGTGCAGTGAGAAAGGACAGGAGTTGTTGGGAAGGATGATGGGGAGCAAAAACCTCATGCATCCTGGAAACAAGGTGCCAGTTGAGGCTGGAAGATCAGTAGGAATGTAGGAGCAGTGAATTCAGCTTCCAGGGCTTTTTTGTGCTCAGCAAACTTTTTCTGGGCTGGAGCAGGCCAGGGCTCGGCAGAGCCTGTGTAAGCATTTTGGGAGAGGGGAAATTATGAGGCATCCTGGCAATGCCCGGCTGTAGGTGGGGCAGCAAGGGGAAAGGAGCTGCGGGGCAAAGCTGGGCCTTTCAGATGGTTTGGCTTTTAGTCACTGCCCTCACAACATCATCAAGGCTCTTGGAGCCTTCTGTGATTCAAGTCATGACTTGGAGGCTTCAGAGGAAGTGTTTGGGAGCAGGTAGGAAGGGTCTGGTTCAAGTGGGAGAGGAAAATCATTTGTTTCCTTGTTTTTAAGAAGGTGTGAAGCACAGTGGTTGGGAGGATGAGTCTTCTGAACGTGGATTGATGCAGCAGGGTTTGTAGATTTTCCTTAGGGCTCTTCCAGCCAGCAGAGATCACTGAACTTCTTTTCCTCTCACTGTGTTTCAATTTGATGCCTTTCTTTGTTTTCCATATTCATTAGAAATCTGTTGCAGAGTTTTTTGTTTCTAGAGGCAGTTTCCTTTTACTTCTAACATACTTGATCTCCTCTCCTGTTACACTGGGATCAGGGCAGCTCCTCTGTGCCCATGTCATTCTTGCAGCTTTTTTAAAAACAGTGTCTGCACCCCAAAACTCTACACTCCCGAAAGAAATCTAATCTCCAGCATTCATGAGCAAATAGAAACACTTATCTTTGCCCCAAAGATAAGGATTTTCGGCCTTGCAATTCATTTAAGTTGCATCTGAATGGTAGGATTTAGTTATAATATATGGTCTGTGGTCATTGTGTGACAGTGACTAAAGCTTGATGACCAGGCTGGCCAGCCAGGGTGGAATTCTGCTGTGCTGTCATGCCCTGAGCACAGAAAGTGCAGCAGTTCTGGATGGCCCGTGCTTGGCACGGTGCTGTCAGTCGCCTCCTTAATGACTCTCTTAAAGAATAACAGCATGAGCCTCCCAGAAAGCTTTTTTAGCTCTGTCCCGTCTTTTATTTACTGTGTCTCCTCCCTGCCCCCAGCTCATGCCTTGTGCTGCCTCCAGTGTTTTGCTTCCTCTTCCCCATTCCCCCTTTGCTCTCATACCTTGCCCCTTCTCCACACCTGGTTTTCTGCCCTACCTGACTCCTGCTTTTGAAATACACCACTTATTTTCCAATCCACACTATTAATCTTTGTCCCACCTACTCACCAGGCATGAAGGTTTTACAGGAGCCCATTAACTGTTATCTCTATCCTACCCTCCAAACACTCCAGGAAAAAGCAAGGTCTTACAGTCTTCTTGTAGGGACATCACCTGCTCTTTTTGCAGGTCCCAGATTTCCTTCCTAAAATCTTGAAGCTCCTCATCCTTCAGCTCAGAAGAGGGGAATTTTTGCTTTAAAATGCCTCATATCCAAAAGCTGCTGGGAGAGCAGGGTGGTTGTCCACAGCCCGTCCTGCCCTTCCTGCCTTGATCATCTCTGATGCTCCCCAGGGTTAATTTAATCCCTGAGTTTGCTGGATCCTGGCTGAGCTTAAGGGCACCAGAGCTGTCCCCATGGCCTTGGGAAGCACTGCTGCTGGGATCATGAGGGCAAAACTCTCCTTCTGCAGTGGAGTGTGGCTGGCAGGGTGGGGGTGGCTGGCAGGATGAGCTGGGCTATAAAGGAAGCCTTTTTCTTAGCCTTCATCTCTGCTGTCTTGTGCCAGTGCAAATTTGTGCTGTACGTGTGCTCTACGTTAGTTTTTCTTTTAAGAAAAGCAGTTCTCACCATTACTCCGTGCTTTTACTTTCAACACATACTTTGAAGGCAAACACTTTTGGGGTGTCTGTATACAGGCAGCGTATTTAGAGCCTTTTTTTTTTGTTGGTATTTGTGGCACTGCTTCCATTTTCTGCCCTGTCTTCCCCATCTTTGCAGAGATCAGTGTTACCTGCATTTATCCAACCATGCTACCCATCATCTTGGGGGATTTTTTTGTCTCCTTTTATACAGAATGCTCACATCTCATCCCCCACTTCCAGGCTTATTTTTCCTGTTGCTGTTTTCCTTCTGTCTGTCCTCCACCTTGGAAGGTTTCCAGCCAGGCTGTCCAGTCCAGCTCTGCAGATCCCACCGTGTGTGCTCCCTGGCCAAGCCCTGGGGAAGCACAGGGGAGAAGCTGGATGCAGGCAGCCTGCAAATGCTGCCTTGTTTATGAGAGCTGCTTGTTGGTGCAGACTGCAGTCTGGGGGGAGCTGGGAAAGTTTGTCTGGCATGAAGCACTAAAGCTGACAAAAGATTGTAGGGCTTGGGCTGGAATCGATAAAACACGGGGTGTTGGGAAGGGAAGGTCAGAGCCCTTCCTTAGTTCACCCTGTTCTTTAAATATCCCAGCAGTTACTGATGGCTGCAGTGGACATGGGGAAAAACAACACAGACTCAGTCCTCAGAGGGTCTTGCTTTTATTTATTTGGATGCAGATCTGGCTCCCCTGTTCCATAAGGCGTTCGGTTTTGGGGACCCTTTCTGCGCAGCCTAGTCTCATGGCAGGAGGTTGGAACAGGATGAGCTTTAAGGTCCCTTCCAACCCAAACCATCCTGGCATTCTGAGATGCTGTGAAATCCCTCGTGTAGAGACGTTGCAAAATGGTAGCAACCTACATCTGCTTGTCTGGGAGATATCCCAGCGCCCGCTGCTGTGGCTCTTGAACTCCTCTGCCTTAATGGGTCAAATTTAGCAATTCAAAATCTGGCTTCTGAGGTAATTAGGAGGGATAATGCCCACTTCTTCCTCTTAACACCCTGATAGAAAAGCATCCAGGAAGGACTCCTGGACCTCAAAGATAAGCTGCCAGCTGCCACAGAGACTATCAAAGGGTGGCTCAAAGTCAAGAGCAAACAGCTGATTTTTTATGGTTCTTGGGTTTTTGCTGGTGGTGACAGGAAGCCATGTTCCCCAAGCTGTTAGCTTCCTGTTTTATTTTTACACCCAGCCCGAGCAGATCCGCATGCCTATCACATGGGAGCTGCCTGCTTCTCTTGGGTTGTTCCTCAGCTGACCTAGAAAAGTGATTCTTTCCCCTTCTAAATTAATCAAGAACTTGGGATGTATTTGCTTTCACTTAGTCCTCAAGATTTCAGGCATGTATGATGCTCCTTCTAGTGAGCTGGTCACACAGGTTTCCTTCTCCCTGGATGATCTGGGAGGGAGCTGTTTGAGGCTTAAATGTTTGGGCCTGTTAGCAAAGGAGATTTTTGTTAGTTCAAGACACTGACCTGCACATAAAAACAGTTTCTTTTCTATCCAAACCATAACTTCCAGACACTTAGGTTTTCTCCAGGTTTTTTATTTTATTACTTTTTTAAAGAACTGGAAGTTTGTCCTGCTTGTTGTACAATCAATCCTGGCTTGCCTCTGAGCACACTCCAGTCCTGCATCTTGATTAGAGCTCCCTCAACCTTAAACTGCTCTAGCACGAAAACAATGGTCCAGTGTAAACCTCATCCCCGGGGGATTTCCCAAGGGAAGAGGGGTGCAGCCTGCAGGATAAGGAACAGTCACCAGAAAGTTTCCTGGTCAGCTGCAAGCGCTTCCTGTTGTTCCAGGAGAGCCCCGTGTGCTACTCCAGGAGGGAGGCACCATGTGTGCTTTGGCGTGCTGGGAGAACCTGTTTTGTTCTTTCTTTTTTTGTGTAATAACATCTCCTGTCTTCATCTCCACGGTTTGAGCAACTATTGATTGCAAGTGGGGAATGTTTCTGAAGAGGAGCTCGTAAGAGGCGTGCCAGCGCCGTGTGAGCGCGGGACGCAGGAGCCCTGTCCGGGCTCGGGCTGGTGCGAGGCGAGCAGCGGCTGCGGCAGCACTGGCAGCGTGGGCGAAGGTGTGGAGCGCTCCATCTCTGCCTCTGTACCTGGGCTGGTGGGGCTCTGCTGCCACTGCAAGTCAGAGAACAGGAGGATCTTTATTTCTGATGAACCAGTTTTCTCAGGGTGGGGAGCTGGGGGAAGAAGGCTTATAAGTAAAGCCGTTTGAGAGCAGGAAAAACGAACACCATGGCTCTGGTGTGCCTGGAATTTGCGGTTGAGTAATCCTTTCCTGTTTCTTTTTTGGGTTGTTTTTCATCTTTCAGAACAGTGCCTGAAGCAGGTCCACCATGCCGTTAGTAACGAGGAACATTGAGCCAAGGCACCTGTGCCGTCAGACGTTGCCTAGCGTTCCGAGCGAGCTGGAATGCGTGACCAACATCACCCTGGCAAATGTCATTCGACAGCTGGGCAGCCTGAGTGAGTACCATGGCGAGCCTGCGCGTTGCCCTCAGGAGTCGCTACTGCTCTTTATTTAGCTTCCTTTCTACTCTCGTGTTCCTATTTCTCCCCCATCTGCCTTCCCTGGGTAATGCTAAAATGTTTTCCTAAAGAAATCTGATGCTAATTTCATATCCCTAGTCCCACTGCCTTCCTATCTAAGAGAAAATGGGGGGGGGTTGTGTGTATGTGTGTGTGCATGTGAGAGGCTGCAGTGAAACTGCAGATGGAAGGATGGAGCACAACTCAGGCTTGTAAAATGGGAGGCTCTCGGAGCAGGCAGGATCTTGTGTCAGAGAACGTGCCTGTAATTGCATGCGCTACTAAATGGAGCTTGACTCTGTTGAATCTACACCATGTCAGTAGTCTTATTTTTAATGAAAGATAATTAAAGCCCCCACACAGAAGCTCCAGTTTGCCCCTGCTGCTGTTTGTTGTGTTGTGAGACCCAAAGACCTGTGTGAGCCAAGTGTGCCTCCAGAGCGTCGGTGGTTTGGGGCTGCTCACTCAAATGGCAGCATGAGCTGGAGCCATGCCTGGCTCAGCTCTCCAGTGGGCTGACCCATAGCCTTGGAAAAGCTGGAGGGAAAGCACAGGCCTACATGCCATAGGAGAAACAAAGAGTTAATTGTGGTCTCTCCGGGATGACTCCATTCTCTGTTGAAATGCTCTGGGTTCTGATTAACCACCTTTGTCCTTGAAGCAGCGAGACTTTGATAATCAAATTAATCTATTGTTTAGCTTCTCTGGAGTGTTTGCAAGCCCTTCTGCTTGCTCTGCAAAGCAAGCCCTTGTCTTCCGCCATGTGGCAGGCAAAGTTTGGGTGCAGCCTCTTTCCAGCAGTGCAAACCGTGGCTGTCACTGAAATCTGGACCCGTGTTTGCTGCCAGTCGGTGTCACATTCTGTTGGGTTGGAGAAATGTCACTGCACAGGCGAGACCAGGCTCTCTGCTCGCGCTCAACTGGCCCTCGTTGCTCATTTGTTAGATCTGGTAGCCAAGATGGTTGTGGAGTGTGAGTGAAATCCATCTCGTGCATGTGAAATGGTGAGGAAGGAGGCAGTAAAGCTGTGCAAAGCCCAGCTGCAGGGAAGGCTCATCCCTGTTCCGAAACACTGTGGGTTAGTGTGACAGCCCTGGCCAGATCCCACAGGTTTAGACCTTCTTTGCACAGATATTCAAAGCTGCTCTGCTTTTGAGGTGCTGGGAGCCAAATCACAGTCTGGTTTCTTCTTTGGGAAGGTACTCTGGGAGCTGGGATGGGGGGATGCAGGGAGAAGGTGTGAGCTGCTGGACCAGTCACAGGTACCTGGGGGGAAACTGAGGAGAGGTGCTTCCTGCTGACACTTGGTGTGAGAGGAGAGCAGGGCAGCTGGGAGGGAAATGCTGAGCACCGTCCACTTCCCCAGGGTCAGCAGTATTTTAAATAAAGCAATGTTTAGACTACGCTTGCGCCCAAGTGACCAAACTCCTGCTCCCCGCCCTTTCCTCTCTCCAAAAAACAAATTCTCTCTCTCCTTGTACCTTGACTATTACAGGAATGTAGAGCAGGTTCAGTAGGCTGTGACAGCCCTGTCAAGTGAATAATCAGCCATGCCTGGTGCACCACAGTCTCTTTACAAAGATGCAAACATAAATCTTGTCAAACTTTCATATTCCAGTGAGTTTACCCTTCGTTACTATCGCGGCTGGGAGCACTTTGTATAAGTCGACTGCGCAGTTTTGTGTGATTTTACGGAATCCACAGGCTAAAGATGGAAGGACCTATTAAATCATGCCGTCTGTCTTCCTGCCAGTGCATGACAAAGATAATTCTGATTGTAAGCTGCACTTTTGCAGTCAAAGTAACTAAACTAAAAAATTAATCTCTGTTTCACCCCGTCTAAAAGTGTTTGTGAAGCTCAGGCAACATGTGAGATGCTGGGTGATAACTCCAGGTGCACTTACACAGGCAAGTGAACACAGACCATCTCTTCTCTCTTCAGGGTCAAAACCAGTATATATATATATTATTTTATACTTGAAATATACTTTGCAAGCCAAAGACTTAATTTTCCCCTAGTGCTTGTTGCAGTTCCTTGTGAAATTCAGAAATGTTTTTCACTTCTCGTGAAAGTAGAAATGAAATTGCAACTTTTCTTTTTTTGAGCTTTTGCTGGAAGGTTTCGCATTTTCCCACAGATAAATTTTTACTCTCTTTGGGTCAAATAGGAGAGCTGGTCTGTGCTGATGTTGAAAATGGAGATTGCTTCATGAAACATGGCTACAACGAGAGCTATCTGGCCCTTAGATCTCCAAACATAAAATCCTTCTCATGAGTTTGGGTTTGTTAATTGAGCATATGTGGAGTCTGCATTGTCTAGGAGGGTGGAAGGAAGAGGTCAGTGGAAGTTAACCTTCAGCATTTGCTTTCTACAAACACTTGGACCCGGCATTGCCACCAAAAGGGGTGGAGAAGGTTGAATTTTAACCTGGCTTGTTCCCCGTGCTTGGCAGTGTGAGGAGATCTCCTGGGAGCAGGAACGAGGAGTTGATATGTCAGCTTAGATAGCTGGGAGTGTTTGTGCAGCTGGGCTTTGGGGGATGCCCTCGCCTTGCCTTGTGCAAGGGTGCTTTGTCTCTCTGACTCTGTAGACAACCATGTTTTCCAAAATTGCTGTTGAAATTAGACTTCCAACTGGTTTTTCTTTCCTGAATGTCGGAGAGGATCTTTAGGAGTAACAGATTCCAGAACAAACTGTTGACCATATGATGATGCACTTCAAAACCAGACTGCTTATTGGGAGCAGCCTTGTACTCAGCAGCCGTGGCTGGAAACGTTTCCCATCAGTGGAACATCACAGGCCCATGTCTGCGCTCGGTGCCAAGTCTGCTCTGCTCTCACTGTCCTCTTGCTGGGGGCTCCCTGTCTTGGGTTGTGCCTGGGAGCAGAACAAAAGAGCAGGACTCAGTGGAAGTTCTTGGGTTTCTTCCAGGTCTGCCACCTCTGTCTACCTGTGGCCATCTCTTGTTGCACTGTAGGTTTTAAACTCCTAAGGACGGGGCCATGTTCTTGTTACTCCTGTAAGTGGTGCAGCTCCTGATCTGAGCACCAGGCTCAGCTCTCATGGCCCAAACCATGGATGGTGCTTGTCATAGCAGCCCACTGGGCAGTCCAAGCTGTTCCAGAGAGAATGTCTCTGATTGAGAAGTTCCCTTTTGGTTTTGATTTAGAATCAATGTGAATGCATCAATTTTTCAGACACTGCCACCTGAAGGAACAGCAGGGTCAGTGCTGTCAGCTGTGGTTTCAGCTCCAGCTTCAGGATCCAGGACTGGGTCTGCTCTCGACTTCCAGAGTACTTTGAGCTTGTAAATGTGTGCCAGCTCCCCTGGAGGCAGGCCTGCTGGAGACTGGGAGCCTTTGAGATTCTCCAGAGCAATAAAAATCTAACTGTATTTCCTTGTCTAATAAACAGAACAGCAGAGAATCTTAAAGGACCTTCAGATGCATCCACATTCAGACCAGTGTAGTGTTGTCAGCCCTCTTTAGTATGTTACTCTAACAGACTTTAAAGTGTGTCTCAATTGTTTCCTTATTGCTTGAAGATCCCTTGGAAATGTCAGGTTTTGGTGGAACAAAGCGCTTTCTTCCTGGATGTTAAACTCAGCCCTGACAAACTTGAAGAGTGGTTCTTTCTTTCTTTCTTTTTTTTCTTTCTTTCTTTCTTTCTTTCTTTCTTTCTTTCTTTCTTTCTTTCTTTCTTTCTTTCTTTCTTTCTTTCTTTCTTTCTTTCTTTCTTTCTTCTTTCTTCTTTCTTCTTTCTTTCTTTCTTTCTTTCTTTCTTTCTTTCTTTCTTTTTCTTTCTTTCTTCATGAAAGCAAGCTGGAAGACTGAGTTGTGGTCTGATATGGTTCATAAGGGTAATGTGGACACTTTAATATTGCAGGTAAATCTGCAGAAGACATATTTGGAGAGTTGTTTACTCAAGCCAACACCTTTGCCTCTCGGGTGAGCATTCTCGTCGAGAGAGTTGACCGCTTGCAAGTCAAAGTCACTCAGCTGGATCCCAAAGAGGAGGAAGGTAATGGAGTGGAGCACAGGCTGAGCATGGTGAAGGTTCTTGTTGAGTCAGCATGGTTGGTTCAGCACCGTAAACCCCGCATGACACTGCCATGGGTGTTGGAATGTGTTCTCTGGGGCTGAGAGGGACTGTTTCCCTGCCTCCCAGCAGAGCACTTGGACAGCTGCTTTGGCTTTGCTCTTCAGTGACTCTCCACGTGGGAACTCGCTCTCGGCAGTTGGGTGGCAGTGGATGAGCTGCTTGAGCTTGGTCACAGGGGTTCCAAAGCCCGTGGGCCACTCAAGGGAGAGCTGTGTTGATGGAGCAGCAGATCTTGGCAGCACGCTGGAGATTTGATGGATTTCCCAAGGGATCTGTGGGAAAAGGAACCTGACCTTAAGAACTGCAAAGCATGCCAAGAACTCCAACTGAAATCAGATGTTCACTGCTTGGGCTTCAGGGTCGTTGGCCTGGGTCAAGCTGTTCTTCACTTGTTCTCTCCTCTTCCTTACAGTCTCCTTGCAAGGCATTAACAGCAGGAAGGCCTTCAAAAGCTCCACCACTCAGGACCAGAAGCTCTTTGACAGAGATTCTCTCCCTGTGCCTGTCCTTGAAACCTACAGGACCTGCAATACCCCTCCACCTCTCAACATCCTCTCACCTTACAGGTAGGGTTGCAATACCTCCTTGCAGAGAAGAGCCTCTTCCTCCCAGCCTACCTGCCAGGGAGGTCCTTCCCCATGCTGTGCTGGGCTGAAGTAGCTGTTTCCACTGGGAAATTGAGTTGCTAAACAAATCCACCAGGAAATCTCTGTCCTTTGGATTATGTGAAACTTTGCTTTTGAGGTCATAGAAACAAACATAGCTAGAAAATGATCTCTTTGGTTTTCTGCTGTCACTTCTGTGAGTGCCTTGGGGCCAGGTGTGGCTGGCTCTGCAGAACCATGCTGGGTGTGCTGCAGATGAGGCATTTTCCTTGTGCTCCTCCATAGCCCAATGGCTCTTTTCCAAAGAGCTGCAGTGAGAGATGCAGAGCATTCACCTGGAGGTGGCTCTCACCCAGGTGGCTGCAGCAGGCATGGTGATGCCTCCTGTGGCCTCCAGTGCCTGGTCTGAGACATCTGGTGGGACCTACCCTGGCTGTGTAAGCAGTTCTGAGCAGTCCCACTCTGATTCCATCTTGTAGGTAGTAGAAGTAAAGGGGGTCAGAATGCAGAGACTTATCCCACATCCATAAATATCTTCTGAGCAGGTAAAAAGTAATTACAGATAGCTGGAGGCAGCTGTCTCCTGCCAGACGCGGCTGCACTGCAAAGTGGGAGGAGAGGGAGTCTGTGTGCGCTCACTCAGGAGCTTCAAGGACGCTGCTGTTCTGATTTAGGGTTCCTGAGCTGCAGGAGGAGGTTTTTTCACATCAAAATACAGCACAAACAAAAGGGAGTTGAAGCCAGAGACCTGCTGCTCTCCTGGTGATTGTCCAGAGCTGTTGAGCTCTTCAGGTGCTGAGTAATGGAGGGTTTGTGTGAGGGCAGAAGGAGTGGGAGAGCTGGGGTGACTGGAATGGGGGGCTCTTCCTGTTCTGAAATGGAGGCAGAGGCAAGAGCAGCACTTGTGACCATCTCACTGCACTTCTGAACTCTCATCTGAGATAGTGCCTTGTGTTTCCTTCCAAAAAATGTGTGACCTGATCCTTGTCTGTGTGGTTTTCTCCTTCCCCTGTTCCAGGGATGATGGCAAAGAGGCGCTTAAATTCTACACAGATCCTTCCTATTTCTTCGACCTTTGGAAGGAGAAAATGCTTCAGGACACCAAGGATATCATGAAGGAAAAGCGGAAACATAGGGTGAGGAAGGGAGGAGGAGGAAGTGGGAAGTGTTAATAAATTTTGGACTCCAAATTTACTATCCAAAACTCAGGTTTGCACTTTTGGACTCCTGTGGGATCAATTCAGTCAAGTTTTATCTGCCTTGTTAATTAAAAAATGGGAACAAAGATACCTCTAATTGGTTTTTACAAATGCCACTGTCTTTGAGCCTTAATGTTAAATTCTATTTAGCATAAGAGATGTAGTCTTAACATACCTTATTTGTCTTTTGAGCAACTGGAGTATTAAGCATGAAAACAGATTGTGATTCTTCAATGAAAAATAACAAAGGAGAGATGTAGGGTGTGTTAGAATTCTGAGTAAGCCCATCTAAAGCCCAGTTCTCTGTGGGCAAGTGTGCATATTGCACCCCAGAACAATGAACACCATGAGGGTGTAGGTGAAATTTGGGCATCTCAACACAGAGACCAAAACCTAAATTGATTTGGGAAACCGAGCTTTTTGTCTGCCCTTGATCTGCTTATGCCAGGGGGTGATGAGGGCATCGTGTCTGGGCTGCCCTGGGCAACCTGATGTTGTCTGGCATTTTTTGTGTTGTCTGTGCTCCAGCTTTTTTATATGGAAGATCTTTGGAGAGTGCAGCAATCAGGAAAGTAAACTAAAAATCCTCTTTGAGAATGTGTCTTGTTGTAACTGCTCCAGGTCTGTCCTGTCCCTCTCTATTCCCAGTGAATTTAAACAAAATAAAGCTTGTGTTTGATTCCTCTCTTAGAAAGAGAAAAAGGAGAATCCGAATCGAGGAAATGTGAATCCACGGAAAATCAAAACCCGGAAAGAGGAGTGGGAGAAGCTGAAAATGGGACAGGAATTTGTGGAGTCAAAGGACAAGCATGGTCCTGCTGGGTAAGCAGGTCTGGGGCTGGGTGATTGGGATGCAGTTCACCCTGCGCTGCAGCTCCCCCGGATCCAGATCGATACTGCCACTAATCAGATTCTCCCAAGTAAATCTGCCTGCTGATTTAAAATTTGCCAAATAAATCAGGGAGCTGGAACAAGGTGGCAGGAGTGGCTCTGGCTGCTCTTGCTGCCTGTGGGCACAGAGGTGTTGGGAGCTTTGGCTGTGCCCCACGGCGATGCCCTTCCCTCACACCCAGCCGAGGGTGGCATCTCGGTGCCATTGTGTGATGGCTTTGTTACATTTCACAAATGGCTCTTCACACCCTAAAGTTGAAGCGGGGGCTGTCCCCATCCAAGTATTTCAAGCTACAGATCTCTCTTTAGCACTTCTGGCTTGGGAATTCATTTAACTTTTGACACCAGCAAGGCTGGAAGCAGACCGAATTCCCCACAATGCTCTTCTTCCTTGCAGCTTCCTTTCATATAAGAAAAAAATCTCTCTTTAAATCACACTCTCCAGCTAAAAATAAAACTTGCTTTTAGTTTAATAAGAGAACAGGTTTGGTTTCTAGCAGGGGAATCGAGCAGCACAACAGCACCATTTTCTTCTCCTCTTTTCTCATGTGAGTGTGTTCTTGCATTTGGATTCACTTGGGGTGCAGAGCCCCCAAAAATAGGGTGGTTCCCCCTCCCCACAGTGAAATGAGTTCACTGAAAGCATGAGAGTCTCTTTTCAGTACTATTCCATCTTTGAATACTTGTTTTAATGGCACTGTGGTTTCCATTTTGATATTCTATTCTCGAGCTTATTTTTTGGCATCTTTGAGTATCTCCTGTTTTTGCCACTGATGATACTCAGTGTAACTGCAAGTTCTTTAAGTCCAAGTTGGTCAAAAGATTCTTAAGTGCTTTTACAAAATCAAGTGTTAAGAAAAATGCACGTATTCAGGTGTTTGCTTGTTTATT
The DNA here is from genome assembly GCA_019023105.1 of Diglossa brunneiventris. Lineage (NCBI taxonomy): Eukaryota > Metazoa > Chordata > Aves > Passeriformes > Thraupidae > Diglossa > Diglossa brunneiventris. Next base: position 313,444 of record CM032375.1, read on the forward strand.
AAAATATATACTCCTGCTGTTCTGGTGTGCAGAATAAACAGCCATAAACAGGGCAGCACCTGAGCAAATTTTAGCCAAAGAATTATGTAGAGCAAACCCATACAGGTGTATGTGATTCTCCATATAGGAGTCTTTGAGAAGTAAAGGGTTTTTTTAATTATGTAAAGTCATGGATTGATTTGGATTGGAAAGGGCCTTAAAGTCCATCCAGTTCCACCCCCTGCCATGGGCAGGGACACCTTACACTAGACCAGGTAGCTCAAAGCCCCATTCAGCCTGGCCTTGGACACTTCCAGGGATCCAGGAGCAGCCAACCTCTCTGGACAACTCTCTGGGTTAAAAATGAGCTTTAGACATTGCCTTGAGCTCTTGAAACAAACAGTTAGTGTTGCTTTTCACAGGTACCCCTCCAACATGGTGTACCAGAACGGCAGCATCGGCTCCAGTGAGAGCATGGATGGGAGCTGCTACCCGCCACCGCCACAGACTGACTCCATTGTGCCACCACCTCCCTCGTTCCCAGATGACAGCCTGCCTCCGCCCCCGCTGGAATTTAGGTAAGCCTACGGGATCCCTTCTGTCACCAGGGAGTAGTAGGTGGTGTAAAAGGATGACATGAGACAGGCTGAGATAGTTCAGCAGAACTTCCTAATGGGTGGTGCATGGGAACCAGAATGCTCCTGTCTGGAAGAGAGGTGCAACTGCAGGCGCAGGCAGCACAGCTCTCCATGAATCCCAGCCACCATCATCATCCCAGGCAGAAGGGGAGAACTGGAGCAGATTTACTCCACAGCAGTGTCCCAGTGAATGGCTTGGCCCCTTTGCTGTGGTTTTCCAGTGCAGGTGTTCCATAGCATGGACTTCTGTTCCTTATGTTCCATTTGCACAACACTCTCAGGCACATCGTGGAATTCTTGGGGGTGTCCTGTGCAGGCCCAGGGGTTGAACATGATGATCCTTGTGAGTCCCTTCCTACTCAGGATATTCCATGACAGAGCTTTGCAAAGAACAGCTTCTTTAACCTCTTTTGCTCTGATCTGTGAGAAATGCACGACATGGGCACTGGAGATGGAGATGTATTTAAGTTTCAAGGACTTGAGCACAGCAACTGCCTCCTTCCCAGAGACTTGGGTGCAAGTTCAGGTCATTTACTTCGGATTGAATGAAATGGTGACTCCCAGGCACCTCCAGAGATGAGAGTTACAGTCCAGCAGTGGCTCAAGACGCAAAGGGCGAAACAAGAGTGGACTTTTTCCTTTTTTTAAAGACATTAAAACAGAGTCAAGAGGAACAAGAGAAAGTCTGTCTGATAGACAGGGCTGCTTGGCTTCTCTCCATCTTATCCAAAGGCAGCAATGCTGCAGCAAAGGCTTTTCTGATGTGTCAGAGAGACCCAGCACTGCACTCTGCAGCCTGTGCCTCTCGGGCAGAGCAGACATGAGCTCTCAGATGAAGCTCTCACTGCCTTATGCAGTTGCTTAGATCTCTGCCCAACCCCTCTTCTGGTTTTGTTTTGATGGTTGTTTTTAAGGGACCCTGGGAGGTAGATTTGATCTTCAGGAGTCTGTTTTGGATCAACAGAGTTAAAAATGGTGATGTTTTTGTGGCAAATGTACCTTATTTTTCTGTCTTGCCATGGAAGGAGGTGTCAGTTTGGGGCTTCCCTTGCACGGGATGTCACATTGTCACATGGGCACTGGAGTCCTGTAGGATGAGCAGAGCCTCCACAGTGGGAGATTCAGTCCCTCTTGCCTTGTTGTTTTCCATAAGAGCACGTTGGGTTCCCATGTCCTCCCCTTCACTCCCCACAGTGAGCTCTGAGACCTGGCTGCTGAATCCAGGGAGGAGATCCCTTCCAGCAGGTGTTCAGAGCATATGCTTTCCTGGCACCCCCGCCCTCCTCGTGCAGTTTATCCCAGCAGACTTCCCTGATCCCTGCCTGGTGTGTCACAGGCCTGACCTCGAGGAGGGGTGATGGCAGGAGCTCTGGAGCCAGGAGCTGCTCCAAGCTCGGATGTGCCCACCTGGCCTCTGACCTCTGAGGTGAGGTGGCTCATGTTCTGGTCAGCCTGGGAGATGGGATGGAGGACAGCATTCCTGCCATCCCTAGAAGCTTTCGTTTTTCTGGAGGTGTAGGCCAAAAGAAACAGTGTGAGGGAACTAAAACCAAGGAGTGAGGTCTCCTGGAAACATCAGTTAAAGTTGGAACTTGGATTTTTTTGTCTGGACTGCAGCAAACACACATGATTTGCATTAACACAGAGACTGTACAGACTGATCTGGCCTCAGGGCTGATTCCCTGTCTCTCTCGTTCTGTTGCCACAGCTATCCTGTAGACAACCAAAGAGGTTCTGGTTCTGGAGGGCCCAAACGATCCAGCCTGGTTAGCCCGAGCCACCCACCACCAGCTCCTCCGATCGGCTCTCCCTCCGCAGCCCGGCCGGGCTTTGCTCCCCCTCCGGCTCCTCCTCCTCCACCCCCCCTGATGGAAAACACCCCCCCTCCGCCGCCCCCCATGGGCTTCCCGTCCCCGGGAACCCCCCCGCCGCCCTCGCCCCCCTCCTTCCCCCCTCACCCCGAGTTTGCAGCCCCTCCGCCTCCCCCCCTCCCCCGGCAGCCGACTATTCCAGCGTTCTCCCGGCTCCGGGGCCGCAGCCGGGCGCTGGGGCTGCGCCGCCCCCGCCGCCGCCCCCGCCGCCCCCGGGCCCGCCCCCGCTGGCTCCCGGCGGCCTGGATGGGCCCCCGCCCCCCCCTCCGCCCTCCGACACCTCCACATCCAAGCCCAAGTCATCCTTGCCCGCGGTGAGCGATGCCAGGAGTGATCTGCTGTCAGCTATTCGGCAAGGTAAGGCTGTGTTTCCATGCCAGCGCTCTCCTCTGCCTCTGGAAAGCCCTTGGGAGCTGTCTCCTGGGAGCAGTGTGACTGCCTTGCTGCTCAAGGCTTGTCCCTTGTGGTCCCTCCTTGTCTGCCACCCTCATGAGCACCTTGCTGGGTTTTATGCTTCCCCCAGCACTTCTGGAGACGGCAGTGCCAGAATTAGTGTGATCCAGGTTTGTTGGGGAAGGTGCAGCACTGGGGTTACCCTGGGGAGGGGCACAGAAGGGATTTGCTTCCCATTCTACCTCCCCACCCAGCCCATCCTGGCTGTCACCATTACCCCAACACCCCCAGCCTGCCTCGCTCAGAGCACTGTGACAAGGGCGATTTCAGTGTGAACCAAGAGCTTGGCGTGATCGCCTCTGTTCCCTTGTCCCCACCAGGCTTCCAGCTGCGCAAGGTGGAGGAGCAGCGGGAGCAGGAGAAGCGGGACGTGGTGGGCAATGATGTGGCCACCATCCTGTCGCGCCGCATCGCGGTGGAGTACAGCGACTCCGAGGACGACTCCTCCGAGTTCGACGAGGACGAGTGGTCGGATTAGCCGCGCTCCCACCCCTCCTTCCCTCCTCTCCTGGGCTCGCTTCTTCCCGGATCAGGTGGCCAAACCTCGCACCACATCCTTCTCATCCCGTAACCAAAGATGTGCCAAGGGTTTTCAGACAACCAGCAGCATGTCTCCCCTCTCCCTCCCCTGCAGCTCTGGCAGGGCTCCGTGCTCTGCCTTTCCAAAAGGTCTCCTCACGGACACTGAGGATGCGGCGCTGGGATTTAGCTGGAGGGGGTGCAACGGTTGCTTATTTAAAAGAGAGCTAAACCTCCAGATTTTTGATGCCACCAGGCAGAGCACATATAAACCCTCCATCCTGAGGGATTTTTAAAGTAAAGATGGATGATCCTGTTGTGGCCATGTGGCCTTTTGGATGAAGGACATTTTCAGCTGGTTTTCTCAGTGCAACAGCAGACAGTTGATCTGATGGCTCTTCCTTGCCAGTGAATACTGGTAGTGCTGCAAGAAAATGGGCTTTAAATGTCAGTTCTCTGTTGCATCCCACTGTCACATAATCAGGTTTTTGGCAATAGTGCACAATTCTTTCCCCCCTGACCCCTGAGTATTAATTCCAGATCACCCTGTGTGGGGTGCATTTCCCAGCTCCGAGGGTGCTGAGTGCCTTCGGTGCAGTGTAAGGAGAGACTTTTTTTATTTTAGAAGCTGCCTTTACCTTCCTCAAATCTCCTGGACTGCTTTGCCAAGAGGAGACTTGCACAGAGGGATGTAAAACCAGGGCAGGATGCTTGTTCAGCTTCCCACTCTTGGGAAAGCAGAGCCGCTGCCCCACTGAGACACATCTGTGGTCAGCTCTGAGCAGTGGCCAGACCTCGCCGGGCTGATTTTCTCCAATTCATGCTGAGATTGTGTTTTAAAATTCCATATCCAGTGCCTAAGACAGGGAGATGGGGTGGGGAGAGGTTCTCTGAGCACCAGGCACTGTGGTGGTCCTTGGCCTGCCAGGGCAGTTTGAGAGGTGCTTTTTTTAGCGGGGTGACCATACTTTTAACACAGGGATTTCAATGCTGGTATTGCCTTTGCTTCTTCTCCCTTCCCACTAGGGAGGGGAGTTTGTGTGCCTAAAAACATCGTGTGTGTGAACTGAGTTGCCGATCAGTTACATCAGACCTAACCTACCCTAATTTTGTTATTATAATTCATTCGTTAATTTTAAGAGAACGTTTTTTCTCCTCACTAACCCTGTGAATTAATTCCCAGGCTGCTCACTATAGATCCAGTACTGGCAGGGGAAAATGGGGAATTTGAACTAGCTGACCTCGGTTTTATTGCTGTTTTATGTTACCTTACATAGCATATGAGCATATCTTGGAAATCTAACCCAGATACCCCTGATGTGTATTTTAATTTGGACATGACTCAGTAAGGGTCATGCAAAAAGCAATTCCAGAGCCTTTTTGAGGTTATGGGTCCAGCTGTTGTGGGATGTGTGTCCCACTAAGACCAACTCTCCCATCTTTTTGCCTTTCCTAAAGTATTTCACCAGCCTGTGCCTGTCTCTCCTCCCTGCCTCGCCTCCTTTAATGATGTTGCTGTTACCTGGAACACTGGGCCCTGCCCGAGGCTGGCTGGAAATCCTGCTTGGGAGTTGATTGATGTCTTCAGCTTGTGCCATCGAGTTCATACTGATTCCCTGTGTGTGTGTGTGTGTGTGTGAGTGTGTGTGTGTGTGTGTGTGTGTGTCTGTGTGTGTGTGTGTGATGTGTGTGTGAGTGTGTGTCTGTGTGAGTCTGTGTGTGTGTGTGTGTGTGTGTGTGTGTGTGTGTGTGTGTGTGTGTGAGAGTGTGTGTGTGTGAGTGTGTGTGTGTGTGAGTGTGAGTGTGTGTGTGTGTGTGTGAGTGTGTGTGTGAGTGTGTGAGTGTGTGTGTGTGTGAGTGTGTGTGTGTGTGTGTGTGTGTGTGAGTGTGTGTGTGAGTGTGTGTGAGTGTGTGTGAGTGTGTGAGTGTGTGTGTGTGTGTGAGTGTGTGAATGTGTGTGTGTGTGTGTGTGAGTGTGTGTGTGAGTGTTGAGATGGCTGGAGGATGGGCTCAGGGGTGCAGATCAAGCTGGGAGCCAGTGAGGCCCCAGCGGTTCCCTGGATGGCAGCACCATTGGGTTTGTCTGCAGGCAGGATGCAGGAACGTGGGCAGCCAGGGAACACCTGAGCAGCACTAGTGCCAGGTTCTGGAAAGGGAACAAACCCCTGGGGTGCAGTGCAGTGGAGAGACTTGGAAATGCAAAGGGATGGTTGCTGCAAGCTGGGTGAGCGGAGGAGAGAGGCACTGCCTCATTCTGCTGCTCTTTCTGTGAGCATCCTCCTCTGGCTGCTCTGAGACAAGTTCCCAGGGAAAACGGGCCCTGAGCTAAGCTGGGCTGACAGCAGGATCACACAGGGAGGCGAGGAGCCCGCAAATGCCAAACCTGGCTCAATGTGAGACTGCATTAACTAGACTTAGCCCTTGCTGGGAAGGGGGAGCGAGTCTTCCTGTCGCCTGAAATAGCAGAAGTGCCATATTCCCTGAGCCCCATGATGGTGTGTCAGGCAGGGCCGTGCCTGGGGCCCTGGGACACGTCCCTCACTCTGCCTATTGCACAAGGATGCTGCTGTGTGGGCACGGCTGGAGGTGGCTCCTCTGGCCTCCAGGCAGCGGGAGGGACACTGCCTTGTCCCTGCAAGCCTGCTGGAAACACCCTCTGCTCCCAAATCCCATCCCAGGGCAGGCATCAAAGCTGCAGGATCCTACACAGAAGGGTTATGGGCCGGTAGGGAAGGTTGGTTGTTGGAGTGTTTTTTAAATCTCCTTTGATTCCTGCTTTTTTTTTTTTTTTTTTTTCCTAAATCTTTTCTTGCCTTAGCCTATGTGGGTATCGCTGAGAAACAGCTGCTCCAGAGAGGGACCATCTCTGAGTATCCTTGCAAAATCGCAGAGCTCTGGGCCACCAAGTGAGCTCGGTGTTTTTGAAAGCAGCAGGGGAGGAGGAGAGGTGCCAAAACCAACCTTTGCAAGACAGAGCAGCTGTGCTGGAAGCGCAGGGCTGCCCTGCCACCTTTGCCCTCCTGTTGGGGGCTCTTACTCCTTCCTCCCCTTTCGTGGGGCTGGGGCGACCCTCAGGCATTTTCCAAAGCTCAGGGCACGATCTGAGCTCCTGCTCCCCCTCGCAGCCATTTCGCCCATCCTGCGAGTCCGGGCAGGCACGGCCGCCCTCCCTTGCCTTGCCTTGCCTGGTTAAACATTCTCGCGGTGTCCTCGCCCGCAGTGCTTGGCTGCTGCTCCCGGCAGCCTCTCCCCCGCCGCCCCCTCCCCTGCCGGGCCCCGGCTCCCCGGGCTCAGCCCGGAGCTCAGCCGGTAACCTTCACTGCTTCTCCTCCCTTATCGGAGCCGCAGCACCGGCCAGAGCCGGGCAAGGGGCTCCCGGGGGCTGAGGAATCCTGCAGAGTGTCATTTCAGGGAAAGGGGAGATTGGATTTTATTTTTTTTTTTTTCAGAGCGTGAACTTATTTAACGTGTTTCTTTTGGAAGTCCCTGCCCTGGAGGGGCTCTGGGACGGAGCTGCCTGGCAGGGCAGTGCAGCTGCCCCGGTCAGGTTTCACTGCTGTTGGATTTCGGGGGTGCTTTCTTCTCTTCCTTTTTAAACAAAGCCTTGAAGTGCAAGTGGATCCGATGTTTTTATTACTGTATTAACATTCATTTTAATTCACTTCAGAAACTAACCCATTTTTCTTCCTGATTAGAATGTCATAGAATTAGACAAGCTGTAACCCCTCCTGAAGTGCCTTATTTTTCTACATGGTATAAATATATTTATAAGAGTAATTATTCCACTTATATCTTAGGGGTTTATTGCTGAGCACGAGATAAGGTGGGAGAGAGGGATGGGAAGTGCCCTGCATGGACCCAGCCAGGCTGGGGGTGGAAGGGCGATGTTTGATGGATACTCTCAGGGTGCAGGGGGTTCCTCACTTCAGACCAAAGGAGTTTCGGCAGTGAAACTCTGCTTAGAAAGAAGAAAAAAGGATGAAAAACCCCAAACGTGAGCAAAATACTGTAGATTCGTCAGGTTTTTTTTTTTTACCCCTGCAAAACAAACACTGATGGCCGGACTCTGCAGGGAGGCAGTGGGTGTGGGGGTTCAGAGCCTGCCCCTGGTCCATCCTTGCACATCCCAGTGCAGACTCTGCCTTCTGTATTCCCATGTAATGTCTGTGCTTTTCCCTTTCAGTTGCTGTATAAGCCAGATTTCCTGCTGCTTTGTTTTGTTGTTTTTAATAATCAGCTCAGTAACCCCTGGATGAAGATCCCAACTGCAAATATTTTGTAATGTACATGTATAAAAAAAGTAATAATTTTTTTTGATTCTTTTTTAAAACTTGATAAAATCTTTCTATCCAATCAGTGCCTGTGTGTGTTACGGTGGGGGGTGTGAGCTGGGCCTGGCACAGGGGCTGCTGTGGCTTTGTGTGGGATTTGGAGTAATGGAAACGTTTGGGCTGGAAGGGACCTGAAAGCTCCTCTCATTCCATGGGCAGGGACACCTTCCACTGTCCCAGGCTGCTCCGAGCCCTGTCCAGCCTGGCCTTGGCCCCTCCAGGGATGGGGCAGCCACAGCTGCTCTGGGCAAACCCAGCTCATTGCTGGGAGCGTGGGAGGTGCAGGGCACCTGAGCCAGTCGTGCCTGTCCTTGTGCCCTCCGTGCAGCCACCAGGGCGTCCCTTGGGAAGCCCAGAGTCCATGGAGGTGCCAAATGCCTCCTGCCCAGGCAGACACCATCGGTACAGACACCTTTTCCATGCCGAGGTGGGCTGAGGGCTATTGCCAGTGGCAATTTGAGGGTCACAGCGCCAAGGAAGCCCCACCAGGAGCAGCCTCCAGCCTCCCTCCAGCCCTCCCTGCCATAGGAAACGAACTCGGGCTCCATCTTGCAGAGCAGAGTGGCTGCAGCTGGGCTGGGAAGGGACTGCAGCAGCTTTTTGCCTCCATTTCACAGCTCCAGCTCCCTCGTGCAGTGACTGTGCCTGGCAGTGGTGGCTGCTGGCCCCAAGCTCAGGTGCCTCGTCTGGCCTCGCTCCGTGGGGCTCTGTTTTCTTGCTGCTTGGTGAAAAGCAACAAAAGGCTCTGTCCCTGCTGCTCCTCATCCCTGCTTTTACTGCAGCTCTGCTCTGCCAAATTCCCTTGGCTTTCGGAGACACCGGTGCCTCGCTCCGCAGCGCTGTGCCTTTCTTGGCTGACAATGGTCCCTGGCTGCAAAACCTCATTAGATTAATTGGCCTTGCCAGCTCCTGAACAAGCAAGGCCTTTAGTCGTGCAGGGGCGCAGAGGGCAGGGGAAGGAGGGAGCTCTGGGGCTTCCACACTCCCTCGAGCTGCCCGTCCCAGCCCTTGGCTCCAGCTGGAGCCAGGGAGGAGCAACCGGAGCTCCTGGCTGCCTTAGGCTGGGCGCGGCTGTGGTCAGGTGGTGCCTTTGCTTTTCTGGGGTTCAGGACAACGTAGCTTTGGGCTTTTGGAGTGACAGCCCTTGGAAGTCGGGTGTTGGTGAGTTTCGTGCTGGTTTAACCCCCTAAACAACATCTGCCTTCCTGAGTAACCCACAGAGCCCTATGCTTCCACCCTCCACGGAGCGGGGAAGCTCCTGGAGGCTGAGGTTCAGCTGGGTGCAGGGAGGAGAAGGCAGCAGTGATTGATTGTGTGAGCCCCAGCCCTGTCCATGAGCAGCACTTTGCTGCCGCAGCTGGGGCAGCGTCTCCACAGCTCCGCAGCCCTGGCACACCCACCTTGGCCCCGGCCTTTGATCCCTCTCCGTGCCCGTCTGTCTCTTCCACATGACTCGGCACAGGATCACAGCTGGCCGGGCTGCGCCTTCACAGGAGCCCCCGTCTCCAAAGACCTATTTAATTTTCTCCTTCAAGGTGGTGTTAGCAACACCCAGAAGATGCTGCCGGCTGCCTTGGACGAGTGGGCTGTGTGTCCTTTCCACCACTGACGTCAGCTTCTCTCCCTTAATTCCCCCTCTGGGACCGAGGCGAGTGCAGGCGCTGCCAGCTCGGATCAGCGTTAGCAGCCTGCTCTCCCCGTGTGTGGCAGCTCCGCCGTGCCAATGTCACCCCCGACTGGCGCTGCCGTCCCTGCCCAGGCAGCCACGGGTGGTGGGAGAGCGCTCCCCTCTCCCAGCATCCCGGGAGGGCCCGGTGCCAGCAGAAAGTCCCCGTTCCTCGCACGTAGGTGCGCTGAGATGGCAGCTCAGCCCCTCAGAAATGGCTGACTGCTCTCTGGCGCTCCTGCTGCCTGGTGGGCTTTTCTCTCCTCCTCCCTGCCTTTGCCGTTGCCTACGCGGGTGTGTGGGGAAGGCAATCGGCTCCCGTGCTGCGGATGGCTTTATCTGTAACTCTTCCATCTGCTCACAGCAGCTCACAAATAACCACGGGGTGCCAGAGGAATTATGTTATTTGGAGCTCAAGTTTCTGCAGTCTGGCAGGGCAGCAGCTCTGCGCCGGGCTCAGCCGCTCTGCAAAGGCCAGCGCCGCCATGGCCAGGGCTTAAGGCAGGACTGGGGAGGTGGCCAGGGCTGAATTACTCTGCCCATCCAGTTAGACAAAGCCCCAGCCCTGAGCCAGCATGGAAGCCTGGTCCTCTGGGAGCTCCCTGTGGGGAGCAGAGGGTCCTGCTGGCCCCGGGTCCCTGCGCAGCTGTGGGCTCGTGGCACGAGGCCGCCTTGGGGGGACAGGGATAAAATGGCAGGCTGCTGAGCCCCTCTCCTCGAACTCTGCTGTTCCCCACCAAGCACAGCCCTTTCAGACAGGCCTCCCTCCCTGGGAAGTGCCATGGATGCCCCCAGAGCCATGCACGGCTGTGGTGGTGGCCAGGGATGATGCTCGAGGCCGGGCTGTGCCGGGAAGTGCCTCCCGCTGCCTCCGGCATTTGGTAAAACACTTACAGCAGGGCCGTGTTTTCTTCATTTCCTGCCTGCTGCCGCTTCCAAGGAAACAAAATCCCCCAAGCTAGGGCTGAGGTTTCTCATTTAAATGTAACCCAGGCCCATAAGTGGAGCTGCCAGCCCTCCCCATGGCCCGGCGGTCCCAGGGTGGTGCAGGAGGAGGCACCTCAGGACTCGAGGTCCCATCATGGGCACTCAGTAAGGCACTGAGAGCACAGACCCAGCCCTGGGATGGGGTGTGGGAAGGGCAGCTCTCAGCTGCACCCCAGGCAGGGCACTTGGGGTTCAGGGTGCCAGGGGGAGGTTTTGCAGTAGCAGCAGCCTCCTTCCATCCTCCCATCTGGCAAAACCCGGAGGTTTTGGCACCAGGGCTGGAGCAGGGTGGTTTGGGACCAGCCCTGGCTCTGTTGCGGGTGCTGCCAGCTCTCTCACCTGCACGGTGGCCAAGGGCAAGTGCTTGGAGCCAGATCTGGGCCCCACTGCTGCCAGCAGGACAGGGCTGCTCAGAGCAGAGAGGGGAGTGAACCCCAACCCACCCCCCTGCCTGCCCTGCAGTCTCCAGGCCTTGGAGACCGGAGCTGCCTGTGCCTGCAGCATCTTCTGGGAGCCTGGGAAGGGCTGGCCCTGCCAGATGTGCGAGCACAGCTGGGGTGAGGCCGTGCCCACGTCTCCTAGCTCATATTTTAACCCCAAAGTTGGGCTGTTGGTCCCTCTTGAGCCTCTCCTGCACATCCCTGGCGTGGGGGTGGCTGCTCAGCACTCTGGCACCTTCTTGGATGGATTTGACTCTTTTTTATAGCTTCACTTTCTGCATCTTTCTCCACCTAAAAAAGGAGCAGGCTGGGCCCTGCTGGATCTCCCTGCCTGCTCCATCATCCCCCAGAGGCCTGGAGCAGCTGGGAATGGCTCTGGGCTGGCTGGAGTGTGACCAGCAGGGCTGGGGCCGGGGCTCCCCCCATTCCTCCTGGAGCAGGGAACGGGCACAGGCAGGAGCCAAAGGTGCCTCTCCCACCCGGGAAGGGGCACATGGAGCTGGGCAATGGCCCCGTGCTGGCAGCAGGGGATGGGCTGAGGGTGACATCCTCGGGGTGGGGGTGGCAAGGACTCAGTGAGGGCTCAGCTCCCTCAGCTCCCCAATTTCTGGTGCTGGGGAAACGCCTTGGCCTGAGCTGTGATGGCTTCTGGTGCCGCGTTGTCACTGTGGGTCCCTGCACTCCTGAGCCCTCTGCCTGCCCCCAGCAGCCTGGGAAGCTCAGCACAGCAGCACAGCCCTGCCAGGAGCTGGGAAGGGGGGGCTGCAGCCCTGTGCCCCCCCTGTGCCCCCCAGCGCTGGCTGTGCTGGGTGGGAGCCTGAGCAGGGGCTCCAGCAGACCTGAATGGTGCTGCCTCTGTGCCTTGCACAATCTGGTGTGTCACCCTGTCCCCAGGGGAAGTGACAGGGACCCCAGGGAGTGGGAGGAACTGGATGGGCTTGCACACCGTGGAAAAGCTCCCTCTGAAGACATCAGCAGGGGAGGCACGAGGGAGAGAAAAGCAGTTTCAGCTGCCACGTGATGTTGATATAAGAATCACCAGGTAAAAACTGCCCCTGAGCACAGCAGAGCTGGGAATTGCAGGATTTTTCACTGCTGGGGGAGGCAAGCTTGGGATTTATCTCCTGAGGGATCTCAGCTGAGCCCTGGGGTAGAATGAACAGCTCCAGCCTCTGGCTGAACCTCACTGGGGACAGGGGGAGCCCCAAATTCCCCATCCCCAGCGCTGAGCCCAGCCCTGGGAGAGCAGGGGACAATCTGTGGGTCCCTCAGCACCCCCATTCAGCCCCATCTCCCCTCATCACTTGCTGGCACAGCCCCTGCCAGCGCTCAGCCGAGGGAAATCTGCATTTCCTGTGCAATAAACAGCCCCAGCCTCGGGGCTGCCACCAGGTCCGCAGCCAAGGTGAAGCAGAGCCTGGGGGCCGCAGACACCCCTCGGCCCCGGCTGCTCGGGCTCTGGGAGCCCTCTGATGCACCAATTGCTGTGAGAGCCCTGCTGCCCCGGCCGGGGCGGGCTCGGGGGGCGCGCAGGAGGTACCCGAGGGGCTGAGCTGCCCTAATTAGCTCTGCCATCATTAACCCGCCTTCCCTGCCACCGGCAGGCAGCTGGGGCAGCAGGGGTGGGCGTTCAGATCCTGTGACTTTGGGAATCTCGGTGAGGGGGTGCTGGGCACGGCCCCCTGTGCCCCCTTCACCAGGAGAGGGACTGGGGGCAGAGGAGGAGGCAGAGATGCCGTTCCTGCTGTGGAGGGCCTGGGTTGCAGCCCTCGGATGGATGCCCACGGTGGGAATGAGTCCCTGCCATCCCTGGGTGGGGGACATGTCAGATGTCACCAGCAGAGCTGGATGCAGCCCCTGTGCCTGCTGGGGCTGTGAGGATGAGGATGGTCAGGGGCCTCCGTGCTGCTCCCCCCGGGCCAGCTCCTGCTAACAGGATGTGATGGGCGCGGGAAGCGCTGTCACTCGGCATCTCTCATCCGGGAGCAGGGAAACGGAGCAGGGGATGGCCCTGGTGGCACTCGGGAACCTCCCCCTTCTCTGCCCCCTCGGGAAACACCGTCCCACCCCCTCCCCAGCATCAAACAGCCGCACCTCATACCACAAATTAATTTATTCCCCTACCAGAGTTGTAAACAAGAAGCATCCCCCCCACCCTGACCCACCGAGGGGTCCCCATCCAGAGGGGTCCCCATCCCAGGGGTTCCCTTCACGAGGGGCCCTTCACATCCATCTCCCCAGAAATGTGCAAATCCAACCCCAGTGCAAAGAAAGGCTTTGGCAGGGGGAGCCCTGGGTGCCGTGAGGGGGGTGGCAGCACACAGAGGACCCCAAAACTTGTGGGTTTGGGGGTGCAGAGTCTCGGGCAGCCCCCCCTCCTGAAGGCAGCGAGCACTAGAGGGCAGCAGGGCCCAGCGCTGGGCGTGGGAGGGAGGCATGGAAATCAAATTAAATAATAATTCAAATACCAATAAATAAATAAATGGACGGCTGGGAGAAGGGGGGGAGGGGGTTAAGTCCCTCCTCCTCTGGCAACGAGTCTCTCCTCCCCTTCCCCACATGTATAAAATATATTTTGACTATCTGAGGTAAACAACAAGGTTGTAAAAATAACAAGAGGGGGGTGAACGTTCCTGGCGTTTCCCCACCCTTAAAAAAATAAAGCATCATAAATAGTTTTAAAGAAAATATGAGGATCAGCCCCCTCTCTCTCACGCATAAATATAGATTATATTATGGATAAAAAATACGTCTTTCTCTCTATTCAAAAAGTGGAAAAATAGAGGAAAAGAAGGGGTTGTGCCCAAAAAGGACGAGGCTGGGAAGAGCTGCTTGTTTCCAAAAGCTCCTGCATGAAAAGGGGGAAAGAAAGCAACCCCCCGGCTGCGATGGTGAGTGAGGCATGGGGGCATCAGACGTCGCTGGGGGAGCGGGAGCGGAAGGGCAGCGAGGGGCAGCCGCAGCCGCAGCACACGGCCCACAGCACCTTCTGGATCTCGCGGTTCCTGAAGGCGTAGATGACGGGGTTCAGCAGGGAGTTGTAGGCGGCGGGGAGCAGCGTGGCGTAGGTGTAGAGCGCCGGGGAGCTGCAGTCCCCCAGCAGCCCGTAGATGGCAAAGGGCAGCCAGCAGGACGCCAGCGTGCCCAGGATCACGGCCGGCGTGGCGATGCCCTTGCGCGTGGTGGTGCCGTAGTGGGAGCTGGCCAAGAAGTGCCTCTGCACGGCGATCTGGTGGGCATGCCGGCACACGATCCGGCAGATCTGCACGTACAGCTGGAGCATCGCGGCCAGCACCGCCAGCAGGGACGCCGAGAGCAGCACCAGGTGGCTCTTGGTCAGCGGCCTGACCACGCTGCAGGCCGACGGCTCCTCCAGGCAGTTCCAGCCCAGGACGGGCAGCAGCCCGTGGCAGATGGAGGCTCCCCAGGTGAGGATCAGCATGATGTAAGTCCTGGTGACCGTCCTCTCCGAGTAGTAGGTCAGGGCGTTGTAGAGGGACAGGTAGCGGTCGATGGTGATGGCCAGCAGGCTGCAGACGCTGGCCGTGAAGGAGCTGACCAGGAGCCCCACGGTGAGGAGGCTGACGGCCTCTGATGGGATGAAGTACACGAAGGCAAAGTGCAGCATCAGCCCCACGCCTGCCAGGAGGTCGGCGGTGGCCAAGCTGCCGATCAGGAGGAACATGGGGGCGCGGAAGGCTGGGGTGTAGAAGATGACCACCACCACGATGGCGTTCTCACAGGAGATGATGGTCCCCGAGATGCAGAGGACAACGTCCCACGGGTTCAAGGCGAGGGGTTGCACCACAGACTCCAGATCCAAGGAGCTGCCACTGCCATTCCTGGCTGAGAACCAGCCCTGCTGGCCTTCACTGGAGTTGGGGGGCCCTTTCTCCATCATGGTGGCAGAGGGTGGCCTGCAAGAGCAGCCCCTCAGCAGCTGATGTCCACGAGCTGCCGCTGTGCCACCCGGATGGGACAGCACTGCCTGCCCCCAAAAGTTGTCCTCAGGAGGGTGGGCAGAGCAGTGGAGATTGAGGGTGTGCTCGCTGCTTGCTCCGAGGGGATTTTTCTGGATGAGATGGTTTAGTTTTAAAATAAATAGGTGAATAAAGGGAAGGGAACACACGCACACACGCACACACGCACACACACACCACCCCTGCCTCTGCCTGCCTTGGCTGCTGGGGGGTGGGCACTGCATGATTCTGATGGGTAAATCCAGAGGAGCAGGACTGGCAGTGGAAAACACCAAAGTGAGGGGATCCCCGGCAGCAGGTAAAGGGGGTGCCCCTGCCCCCTGATCATCACCCCAGTGGGAGCAGACACCCTCCCGTCCCCACCACGGCATCCCTCCTTACCCTGGGGCTCTAGCCCTCCCCGGGACGTGCTGGGGGGGCACGGCCGCCCCTCGCCACCCTCCCCGTAGCGCGGCGCTCCGCCAGGGCGGGCTCCCCCCTCCGCCGGCGCCGGGCACTCACCTGCCGGGGCTGCGCGGGGCTGCCCCGGTGCCATGGGCGCCGCCGAGTTATAGCGACCGGACCGACCGGGGGCCGGGGGGGCCCGGCGCGGGTGACTCACGGCCCCCGGCCCCGCCGTGACGTCAATGCCGCCACGGAGCCAATCAGCGCCCGCGCGGGCAGCGCGGGAGCGCGCGCGCCGCATAGTAATCGCTGCTCATTCATAAAAAACAGCACCAACCCCCCCAACCCTGCGCCCGCCCCCGCCCGCCCGCGGCCCCCCGAACCCCGAGGGACCCCCCGAACCCCGAGGGACCCCCGAGTCCCCGAGGGATCCCCGAGCCCAGAGGGACCCCCGAGCCCAGAGGGACCCCCGAGCCCAGAGGGGCCCACCGAGCCCCGGTCACCGCCGAGATGCCGGGAGGGAGCGGGGCACGGGGCTGCCTCGGCCCTCTCCCCGCAATGCGGAGGTCTGGGGGCTCCGCTGGAGGGAGCGGCCCGGAGCTGAGGGTGCGGGGTGGTCGAGGATGGGTCCCTCCTGCCCCCGCACGGCCGGGGCTGCGCTGCGCCCTCCCCTCCCGGTGCGTCCCCGTGGGACGTTCCCACAGCCGGGCTGAATAATTCAGGGCCCGGAGGAACGGGAATGCCCGGCCGGGGGTGCTGCGGGAAGGGCTGCGGGGAGCTCTGCCCCCGGAGGGGAGGAGGAGGAGAGGAGGAAGGACAGGGCTGCGCTCCTCCGGACTCTTCCCCCGCGCCGGTTCCTCGAAGCCCACGCGTTTCGCCGGCGATCTGTCCCCGCCGATGAGAGAGGGGGTCCCGGAGAGCCCGGGCCGGGCTGCGGCTCTGCTGGGACCCCTCGGAGCCCGGGCAGGGACCGGAGTGTCCCGGGCACGGGCCTGGAGCGGGCGGGGAGTGCGGGGCGTGCGGGGTATGCGGGGCGCTGGGCACAGGCCGGCTGCAGACGCACGGAGCGTGCAGGTGTGTACAGGGCGTGCAGGATGTGCAGGTGTGCGGTGTACACAGTGTGTGCAAGTGTACAGGCGTGTGCACGTGTGTACAGGTGTCTACAGCTGTGTGCAGGTGTGTGCAGGTATGTGCAGGTGTGTACAGGTGTGTTCCCTTGTGCACACGTGTGCACAGGGGGTACCGGTGTGCAGCCCGCGCAGCCCCGTCTCTCCCGCGGCCGATGGGTGGGTGCTCGGTGGGTGTGTGGGTGTGATGGGGGTTCGCACCCCGTGAGAGCCGCCCCAGCCCCGGGCCGGGCCCGCCGGGGCGGGGCGGGGCGGGACGAGGCGGGGCCGCCCCCCTCCCCCGCCGCCGCCGGGGCCGCCTCCCGCGGGCGCGCATCTGCTCCGCTCCGCTCTCCCGGGAGATCCGCGGGCACACCTCCGCTGGGACCGTGCCGAGCCGGGCCGAGCCGAGCCGGGCCGGGCCATGGCCCCGCCGGGCCCCGCGGCGCTGCGCTGCGCGCTCCTGTGCGCGCTGCTGTGCGCGCACGGACCCGCTCCCACCCGCGCAGGTACGGCCGGGGCCGCGGGAGGGGAACTCGGGCCTCGGCAGCTCCGGGGCAGCTGAACTTTTCTGTGGGGGTTGGTTTTTCCCAGGGGTTCTCTCGCCCCCACGGGACTCGGTTTGGGGGAGAGGGACCCCTGCCCCGCTCCCAGCCGTGCTCGGGGGGCTGAGAGCCCTGAGGGCCAGGGGGGTGCGCGGGATGAGCGGCGAGCAGGGCCCAAGCTCCTCCCCAAAAAGTGTGGGGATCTCGTGGTGGGGAGAGGGGAGCGGAGCCGTCCCCTCCTTCCCGAGGTGCTGCAACTCCGGGCATTAATTATGCAAACCCCAGGCTTCCTTCTGCTCCCCTCTCCCATCCCCCGGCCGCTGCAGGGAGACGTTTCCACCCTGACTTGTCCCACGCGTGTTCCGGAGCGCCCCTGGGAGCGGGGGGTGCCCTGGGCCGCCCCCTCCCTCCCTCCCCACACCTGACGGCAGGAGCGGGAGCTGACAGCGCTGCGCTCAAACGTCTGTTCCTGCGCCTGCCGCGATAAAAATAAATTATAAACCTGCCCAAAGCCTTGCGAACCAAGTCCTACTTTCCCATTGGCTGCAGGCAGGTCTCCAAATGCCGGAGGGGGGGCCAGCGGCGTGCCCACCCCCCTCCCGTAGCCATGGCGATGGGGCCGCAGCATCTCCGCTTCCTGCCCTGCGCCACCAGTTGCCCCCTTGGCTTTTCCTGGCAAGGAAGGGAAGGGGCTTTTCTCCCAGCCTCGCGGGATTTTTGGGGAGCCCTGAAAGCTGGGGGGCTGCAGTGGTGGCTCCAAAGGGAAGCGCTGCCGGCAGAGGTGCCCTGTGCCTGCTCCATCCAGCCCGCAGCAGCCTCCTGCGAGCCCTGCCGGAGGGTTTGCCCGGCGAGCCTGGGACGCCCCCAGCGTGGGGAGCGGCTCCCGGCTCTTCCCCGGGATGGGGAAATGCGGGACGCGGTGCGGGCAGGGCTCCCGCAGCCTCCCTGCACAGCCAGCGCTGTAAATTAGTGATGAGCGCGAGTGGGGGAAGAGCAGCTCCGCAAACACCGGGTGACTCACCGGCTCACCGGCAGCGAACGGGGGTCCCGCGGGGTGGCCGGGGCGGGCAGAGGGGGGACGCTGCCCCGGTAACCCCGACCAGGCTGGAGCTGCTGCTGATCTCATTCCAACCTCCACCAAAGGACCCCCGATCCCCGTGCCGGGGGAGTTTCCTGCACTGTGGGTGATGGGGGAGCCCTGTGTGAGCTGGGTGGGTGCTGGCAGCTGTGGCTGTCCCCTCGCTGGATGCCACCAGCACCCCATGGGGACGGGTTTAGTGCTGTGGGATGTGCCCTCATCCCTCCTGCTGCACCATCAGAATTGCCCCTCCGTGGGGCTGGGGCTGCAGCAGGGGTGGGTGCTGGCCCTGCCCTCACGGCCTTTCCCTGGCTTTGGCAGGAGAGTGTGGCAAGCTGAGCTCCTGCGAGCTGTGCACAGCTGTGCACTCTCACAACGGCACCGGCTGCGTCTGGGTGGGCTGCGGGACCCCCGAGGAGCCAGGTGAGGGGCCCGGCTGGGTGGGCACAGAGAGGGGCTCTCACCAGCCCTCCCCAGCCCCAGTGCCCGGGGGTGGTGGCTCTCAGCACCTTTGGGTGCCCAGTCCCAGCTGCTTTCCCCATCTCAGCTGCTCCCAAGGCCCTGCCTGGGGCTCTGCCCTGTGGGGTGCAGCTCTGAGCCCCCATCCCAGACCCTCAGGGGGATGCCCACCCTGGGAGCGAAACTTCCTCATCCCAACCCCTCAGGTGCCAGGGCAGACCTGGGCCTGAGCAGCACTGGCTGCCCTGGTGTGGGATCCCTGGAAAACTCTGCTCCTCTTCCCCAGGAGCAGGGAGCTGCGTGCAGAGAGGCTCAGCAGTGCAGGGGACCTGTGCACTCTACAACAGCAGCGCCCTGTGCCGAGGTAACCCCGGAGTCCAAACCCCCCAGACCCTCTGGCCTTGGGGACAGAGCTGCTGCTGTGGGTGCCAGGGCCGTGGGGGTGAAATCCCACCACCGGGACAGGGACAGGCTGCAGGGGTGTGTGGCAATGTCCCCTGCCACCCCTTTTACCCCCTTCCCTCCGTCCCTGCCTTCTCCAGCACTGAAGTCCCACACGGAGGAGCCTCCACGGTCCCATAGCAAGGAGCCAGTGACACACTCCACAAGTGAGTGGCTCTGGGGAGGGGTGGGAGGCAGTGGGATGGGGGTCCTGGGTGCCCCAGGGACTTGTCCCAGCAAGGCTCTTCCCTCTCTAGCTCACATCCCTTTAGGAGGGATGAGCGGAGCTGATCTCGGTGTTGGGCCAATGGATGTCCCCACTGTCCCTGCTCACAGCCCTGTCCCTGTCCCCTCTCTGCACTGGGCAATGCAGTGGCTCATGGCACCCATCAGCCCTCCAGGAACAAGCCCTGATCCCAGCCTTGCTGGGAATTGCCAGCTCCAGCCTGGCTGGGAGTGGAGCGGGAGCCTCTTCCAGTCAGGGGGAACTGGAGAGCACAGCAGGAAACCAGAGCCTGGAGCCTGCTGAATTATTGATCCACTGGGATCTTCTTGCTGCTGGCTCCTTTCCTGCAGCTCCAGCTGCTCTGGCAAGGGGCTGAGCCCATCCCAGCAGCCATGGACTGGTGAGGACATCCCAGCCCCAAGCTGGGAGCTGCCATCCCTCCCTGGGCAGCCACTGGCTTCCTCAGGACCCCAGATCCCCTCTCTTTGGTGTTCCCATCTGTACTCAGGGGTGCCAGCAGCACCCACGGCTCCCCAAACCCCCCGTTTTCCCCGGCCCCAGGGACCACCACCACCAGCGCCCCGCTGACGGGCAGCCCCGAGTTCCACGCGCCCGGCTTCGACACGGCCAGCTTCATCGGGGGCATGGTGCTGGTGCTGTGCCTGCAGGCCGTGGCCTTCTTCCTCTTCAAGTTCATCAAGTCCAAGGACAGCACCTACCAAACGCTGTAAGGGCCCTGGGATCCAGGAGGGAGGGAGGGAGGGGGACCTGGGCCAAGCCCCCCCTACAGCCAGGACTGGGTCACCTGGGGAGTGTCCTGTGTCCCACTGTCCTGTGTCCCCAGTGTCTGTGTCCCCAGTCCTGTGTCCCTGTGTCCCCAGTCCTGTGTCCTGTGGCTCTTTGTGCCAGTCTGGCCCCACGCTGCAGGGGATGATTTGGGAGATGGGGGGGTTCACGTGCCTGTCCCTTGTCCGGCTGTCCTGCCCCCTCTGTCTGTCTGTCTGTCTGTCTGGGTCCTGGCTCTGAGCCCTCCCTGGGGGTGGGAGGGCCCAGATGTGTCCCTGGGAGCTGCTGGGGGGGCCCAGATGTGTCCCTGGGAGCTGCTGGGGGGGCCCAGATGTGTCCCTGGGAGCTGCTGGGGCGCTCGGTGCTGTCCCCTCGTCCCAGGATCGCTGTGTCTGATGTGGGCCGTGCCCCCTCTCTCTTTCCTTCCACGCTGCCAGAGAGGACAACCAGTAGGTGCTGGGCAGAGGGGAGGGGGTGTCCCCCCACCCCCGGAGCGTCACCCTTGCCTCGCCCCTCCCCGGGCACAGGGCGCATGGGCCCTCCCTACTGGTTTGCATGACGGTGTTTCCCAACTGGTTTTGCTGTTTCCTGTCAGTTGTTAGGGAGGGAAGGGAAGGAAGGGGGTCCCCCCTCGCCCCCTTTCTGGCATGGAGCCCCTCGGGGGGCAGCCCCATACAGCCCCTTCTGCCACCCGGGTGAGGGGTCCCCAGTGCCCCCAGCCCCACCTTGAGCCTCCTTGACAGCACGGGAACCGCAGGGCTCCCAGTTTGGCCCCAGTTTGGTCCCAGTTTGGCCCCAGTTTGGCCCCAGCAGCCCCTTCCCACTCTCAGCACCCCCTGCCCCACTGCCTCCCCACAGCCTTGGGGCTCGTGGGGCCGGGGGTTCCCTTGTCCCCTCGAGGGCTCCCGGGTGCTTTTCCCTGCAGGATTTTGGCCGGAGCACCCAACCGTGCCCTGATCCCCCGTGCCCGCCGAGGAGTGGAGCCAGGGCCTTGCTGTGTGCTTTTGCTGTGCCTCTGTGTGCTCTGGGGGAGCTTGGGGGTCCCTCTCCCCCACCCTCTTTCTGTGTGCTGTTTTGGGGAGGGGGCTGCGTGCCGTGTGCTGTGGGGTGACACTTGTAGCTCGGGCTGCCCCCATTAAACTCTGCCAGGCGGTGTCTGTGTCGTGTCCAGGGTCGCTGTGGCCAGGGGGTGCAGGGGACCCCCCCTCCCTCCAGTGCAGTCCAACCCTCCCCCATGGTGTGGGTGGGCACTGGGACACCCCAAACCCCACCCTGGGGCTCTGAGGGGCTGGGACCCCCAGGGTGAAGCCCCCAGGACCTTTCCTGCTACGCCTCCTCTCTGTCCAACCCCCAGGATCTGAGCTCCTCCCGGCTGGGGGTCGCTGTCCCCGGCCCCCCCAGGTGAAGAGGCCACCGCTGGTGTCCCCCTGCCCGCGCCAGGGGGGCTGTCCCCCCTGCACAGCCCCCCCACCACGACTATGCAAAGCCAGGACCCCAGGGTGGGACAGGCACCCCCCCAGCCCTGCACGGTGCCTGGGGTGCTCCGGGGGTCTGGGCCCCCCCCGGCTGCTCCCAGGGGTGCAGCGGGGCCGGGGGGCCCCTCCAGCCCTGAATTCCACCTTGGGCCCCCACCCTGTGCTTGCCAGACTCCCCGGGCACGCAGGGACAGGGGACACGGCCATGGGTGGCACTGGGGGACCCTTTGTGGCCCCAGCCCCACACCGGGCAGAGCCCCAGCTGGAACGGGGGCACAGAAACCAATAAAGGATTTTCCTGTAATTTCTGGTGTCCGTGTCATTGTCACCCCCCAGCCCCAGCAGTCCTGGGACAGCAAAAACACCTTTGTGGGTTTGGCTGTTCTGCCACAGGGTAGGATTGGCGGGTGGCCACAAGCGACTCCAGACCCCCAGTGACTGGGAACCAGGGTGGGTGTCCCAGGGGACAGGGCAGCCCAGGGTGGGGTACCCCAGTAAGAGAAGGGGCACCCTGGCAGAGCAGGGCCCCCGCCCCAGGGGCTGGAAGGACGGGGATGGAGGGCACAGCCCCACACTGGGAGCAGCAGGACGCAGCAGCTCCAGCCCCACAGTGGAGGGAGAAGGCAGGGGATGCCGGCCAGTGCAATAAACAGCCACCAGATGTGCCCACAGCAATAAAAAGCTGCCAGATGTGCCCATAGCAATAAAAAGCTGCCAGCTGTGCCCTCTGGTGCCCCTTCATTGCTGCTGGAGGGGAGGGCACAGACCCCAGCCCACACAGACCCCACAGTCCCGCTGGCAGCAGCTGCTCCGTGGGCTGGGGGCTACCCCCGGGGCACCAGGTTGGTGCGCAGGGGCAGCAGCGCCTCCACCCAGCGCCCGGGCTGCTGCAGCAGCTGCTTCCACACGCCCTGCTCCTCGGCCGTGGAGTCCATCCAGCCCACGGGCAGCCCGTAGCTGCTGCCTGCAGGGAGAGCAGCCCGTCAGCCCCGGTGCTGGGGACACCCCGGGGGCTGGGGACAAACTGGGGACAGCCCGGGGGCTGGGGACACCCCAAGGGGCTGGGGACACCCCAAGGGCTGGGGACACCCCAAGGGGCTGGGGACACCCCGGGGGCTGGGGACACCCTGGGGACACCCCAAGGGGCTGGGGACACCCCGGGGACAGCCCCTGCTCTCACCGGTGCCCAGGCTGAGGCGGATGCCGCCCAGCTGGCGTTTGGAGAAGGCTTCGTGGAGCCAGAGGGTGAACTCGGCGCAGGCCTCGGCCAGGTCCCTGGCCTGGAAGCCGTCGTACACCATGGTGTGGTTGAAGAGGGGGTTCAGGCTCCGCTTCACCACCCGCGTCTTCTGCCGGCTGGCCTTGCTGTCGTCAGGCAGCACGTAGCTGGGGGGACACTGGGGTCAGGGGGACGCCCCAGCCACCCCTCGGGTGTCCCCAGTGTCACCCCCACCCTTACCACTGCACGAAGGTGTCCACGGTGCCGCTCTGCAGCGGGATGAGGCTCTGAGCATCCTTCACCCAGATGTGCAGCTCGCCCGTGGGCGGCATCCCCGCTCCTGCGGGCCAGAGGGGTCAGGGCCACCCTGCCATGCCATGCCATGCCATGCCATGCCATGCCATGCCACCCCCTCCGCTGCCCACGGCCCCTCTCACCTTCTGAGCCGGCGGGGATGAACTTGAGGGCCAGGTTGAGGCTGCCACGGCTGGCCAGGCCGTCCGAGGGGATGGGCATCTGAGGGGAGCACAGGGGTTTACGGGGGCACTGCACCCACAGGGGGCTCGGGAGGCGGGGAGCTCACCCGTGGCTGCAGACTGAACCACTCGGGCCGCGTGTTGGCCCAGTCCCAGGTGCCCAGGGCCACCTCCACCTCGCCCAGGAAGAGGTTCCTGCCCAGGCTGTCGTGGTGCCACACGGAGAGGTTCAGGGTCCGGCCCTGCAGGTCCCTCTTCTCCAGCTTGTACTGGTGGGGAGGGGACACAGAGTGAGATTGCCCATCCCCACCCACCCAGTCTGAACCACGGGGACCCCCCAAGCCCACCCCAAAGGAGGGTCAGGTACCCTGAGGGTCTCGTTGAAGACGGGGTCCAAGCTCCTCTTCCTCACCGCGGTCTTGCGCTTGCTGCGGTTGGACTTGTCGGGCAGCAGGTAGGTCTTGATGTACCTGGGGCCGAGAAACGAGGTGGGGGCGCTGGGGCCGGGGGCGTCCCCTGGGCGGCGCCGCGGGGCGGGGGCACTCACGGGTCCGAGCGCTGCTTCTTGGCCTCGGCCAGCTGGCGGCAGCGCAGGACGTGCACCTGCAGCTCCTTCTCGGCCGCCTGGTAGCGCAGGGAGAACTGCACGCAGCCCCGCACGGCCACGCTGCCCAGCTCCCCCTCGCTGTACAGGCTCATCAGGCTCCCGCTCAGCTGCGGGAAACAGCAAGGGGCGATGGGGAGCTGCCCCCTGCCCACCCTAAACCCCTGCCCCAGCGCAAACCCCAGCCCCAGCCCCACTCCCAGCCCCATCCCAGTCCCATCCCAGTACCGTGGAGGAGCTGAGGCTGGACGCGGAGGAGCTGGTGCTCAGCAGCCTCGGGGGGCTGTGGCCGTTCTGTGGGGACAGTGGGTCTGGGGGGGTCTGATCCGTCTGGGGGGTCTCTGGTCTCTGGAAATGCAAAGAGGGGTCAGCACCCCCCCTTGGGCCCCCAGACCCGCTGAGGACAGCCAGCTCCCAGCAGTGCCTGGTGCTTGGGTGCAGCCCATGCTGTGCTGGCTTTGTCCAGTCCCCCCAGACCCCCAAAACCCCGTACAGACACCCAGAGACCCCCAAATCCCCCCACACCCCCTCCAAAACTCCTTACAACCCTCTCCAGTCCCCCCAATCCCATACAGCCCCCCCAGTTCCGTACAGCCCCCCCAGCCCCATCCCACCTGCCCAGCGCTGCGGCTGCTCTGTGCCGAGTCCGGCTCCTCCTCATCCTCATCCTCCTCGGCGCTGCTCGAGCCCAGGGAGGGACCCCCCGTGTCACCTGCAAGGACAAAGGGTGGGCGGGAGTCCAAGCCAGCAGGGGGGGCAGGAGGGGGATCCCTGCAGTGCTGGGGGATCCCTGCAGCCCCCCCAGCACCGACCCCGCCCCACTCACCTGGCTGGGCCGGGCTCTCCTGCTCCCTCGGGGGGATGTCACCCTGCAGCACGGGCTGTGACCCCGGCGTCCCCTCCGCAGCCGGGCCGGGGGGGCTGGGCTGTGAGGGAAAGGGTCACAGGGGGACCCCGGGCACCCCCTCCTCCCCAGCTGCCCCCCCCAGCCCAGCCCTCCCCTCTGTGTTCCAGGATGAGGGATGACCCAAGGGACACCCACGGGACGTTTTGTGGGACGTTTCCCACGGCTCCAAGGGCAGCACAACCCTGGGATGGCACTGGGGGTGCTGCAGGGTGAACCCCACTGCTCAACCCCCCAGCAGGGACCCACCTGGGGCTCAGTGGCCTCCTGCACCTCCTCGGGGTGGGAACTGCGGGAAGAGACCACCGTTAGTTTGGCCTAGATGGTGGACAGACGGACACCAGGACAGTGGGAGACACTGGGGTTAGGGACAGATGGACAGATGGACGGTGGGATGGTGGACAGACAGATGCTGGGACGGTGGGAGACAGTGGTGGACAGATGGGCAGAACCGGCCCTGACTGTGCCATCCCTCCACCGTGGCGTCTGCCCCTCCAGCCCCTTGTGCCACCCCCAGTAGGCACCGGTGAGATGCCACCAGCCCCGGGGCGCCTGCGGGGTGACGCCCTTCCTTCCTCACCTCTCGTCCGTCTCCAAGGCACCATCCTCATCCTCCCTCTCCTCTGCCAGCGGCTCATCGATGGCCTCCAGGCTGGGGCCGCGCTCCAACTCCCCCGGTCCTGGGGACACCGGGGAGCTCAGCGGGCCGAGCCCTGTCCCCCCCGCTCCCGGGGACACCGGGGAGCTCAGCGGGCCGAGCCCTGTCCCCCCCGGTCCCGGTGCCCCCCAGCGCCCCTCGCCTACCCCGGGGCCGCCTCCTGCGGCGGATGGAGGCTCGCACCAGGTCGGAGCCCAGCGGGTGCTGGTGGCGCTGGGCACGGGCGTCGCTGAACCAGTCCCCGGTGAGGCTCCGCAGCCGCGCCGGGTCCGACACCGACTTGCGGAGTTTGCTGGTGGGCGAGAGGGGACACTGGGACCGCCACGCTGGCACTGCCATCGGCCCCTGTGCCGCCGCCCCAGAGCCTCCCCAGTGAATGGAGCCGTCCCAGCAGAGCCTGGGGACAGCAGGACCCCTCCGCAGGGCCTCCGGGACCCTCGGTGCTGGTGTGACAACCCGGGGGGACCACTCAACCTGGCGGAGCTCGGGGGGTGACCCCATCCCCGGTGGGCAGGGGACCCTCGGCCCGGCTGCTGTGTCCCCGGGGAGGACAGACACCAGGGAGCTGCTGCTGGGGGCTCCCCGCTGTCCCCAGGGGTGACACCGACAGGGACCCCAGCCCACCTGATGCGGCCCTCCTCCCGCCGGCGGAGCTGCCAGTCCCGCTGCAGCACCCGGGCGATGCAGCCCCGCTCCTCCTCCGTCAGGAAGCTCAGGTCCAGCGGCGGCTCGGGCTGCAGCGCCATGCGGGGCGGCGGGGACAGCGCGGGGACAGCGCGGGGACAGCGCGGGGACACGGGCGGCTCAGCGCGCCGGGCGTGCACCAGTGATGCCAGCATCCCGAGGGGCAGCTGGGGGCCGCTGGGGGGGATCCCCCCCGCTCATCCCGCTGCAAGGACAGGCAGAGCGAGCTCAGCCCGCACCCCCTCAGCACCCCGGCCACAGGCGGGGACACCGGGCCGGTGCCGAGCGTGCCCGGTAAAGGGAACGGGCAGCCCGGGGACACCGGGCCGGTGCCGAGCGTGCCCGGTAAAGGGAACGGGCAGCCCGGGGACACCGGGCCGGTGCCGAGCGTGCCCGGTAAAGGGAAC
This sequence comes from Diglossa brunneiventris, assembly GCA_019023105.1. Classification (NCBI taxonomy): domain Eukaryota; kingdom Metazoa; phylum Chordata; class Aves; order Passeriformes; family Thraupidae; genus Diglossa; species Diglossa brunneiventris. The sequence continues at coordinate 339,760 of CM032375.1, forward strand.
GGACGCCCGGACACCGCCGGTGCCGAGCGTGCCCGGTACCAGCCCGGGGGCCGCGCCTCCCGCTGCCGGCTCCGTGCCAGCCCAGCCCTGCCCGCGGCCGCTGTTTGCCCAGCGCGTTTGCTCAGGGCTGGCTCTGCCCCTGCCGCTTTCCCAGGGATTCACCGGCTGCCAGGGCACACGGGCAGATGGCAGAAGGCGCCTGGCTGCCCCCGCCACGGGCTGAGCCCCAACCAGGCTGAGCCCGAACCAGGCTGAGCCGTTCTCAGCCCATCGCGTCTCCCAGAGGGGTCTTGCCCCATGCCCGGCGCTGCCTGACCGCGGCCCTTCCTGTCCCCGGCGTTGGGAAAGCGCTGCCTGGAGTCACCGAGGGCAGGAAATTGCAGCAGCCGTGGGGCAGGACCAGCCCGAACCCCTCCGGACACCCCCCGGGCCCGCCCCAGGTTCCTGGGCACCCACGGAGTCGAGCCCTGCGGTGCCCCCCTCAGCCAGCGGCCCTGTCCCAGCCCCAAAGGTGACCCTGACCCCGCCCCACGGGTGGCCCTGTCCCAGCCTGTCCCCAGACCCTCCGAGGGTCCTTTCCCTGCCCCACAGGTGCCCCTGGGGTGTCAGACACCCCCAGCCCGGGACCGGAGCACAGCGGGTGCCAACCCCGCCACAGCCCACAGCAAACCAGGGACCCCCCAGCACACACAGGGAACCCCAACACCCACCAGCCCCCCGCCCCCGACATCGCCCCGGGAGGGGTCTGGGGGGCACGAACCGGCTCTGCCCGGGTCAGGAGGGGTCTGGGGGGCACGAACCGGCTCTGCCCGGGTCAGGAGGGGTCTGGGGGGCACGAACCGGCTCTGCGCGGGGCGGGGGCGATGCTGCCGCTGTCTCCCCGCCGCAGCCGCTCGTATCCTGTTTACTGCCGGCACACGGGGGGGTTCCCCCACCCCGGAACAGAGCCACCACCTAAAAATGTCACCTAAGTCTGAGCCGGGCGCTGCTGCGGCGCCCCGTTCCCTGCGGGTCCCCCAGACCGAGCCGTGGAGGAGCAGCGGAGCCCCCAGGGGGTGCTGGCGCCCGGCCCCCCGCCCCGCACCAGTCAAACCAGTCCAACCTCCCCAGCGAGCCGCAGCCGGGGCTTGCACGTCCCCCTTTTCTCATTGCAGGCAGCCCCACAAGATGGAGGGGGGGCTCCAGACGGTGTGAAACACCCCCCAGGCCCCCTCCCCGAAATGCACCCACGGCCAGCCCCTCCCGGGTGACCCCCAGCCCCCAGACAGGTCCCAGGGCCGCCCGGACCCACCCTCGGCTCCTCCCGGCACCCCAGACCCATCCCGGGGGCCTCGGGCCAGACCCAGGTCTGTGTCACAGCGCGGGGACAAGAAAGTCGCCCCTCAAAGCGGAGCCCCCCGCCCACGCTGCTCACGGGGGCGCAGGGAGGAGGGCGCGCAGCCCCCGAGCGGGGCCAGAGGAGCGGGACCAGCGCCCCCAGCCCCCCCGGGCCCGGCTGAGCCCCCCGCCCCCCTTACCTGGCCAGGTGCGGGGCTCTCCGTGCCCCCAGCGGTGCCCCCGGCCCGGCCCGGCTGTGCCCGGGGTGACTCAGCCGCAGCCCTGCGAGCGCCTCCGCGCCCGGCGGCGCCAAAGCGGGGACTGGAGCCAGCAGCACCCGCCGGACGGGACTCAACTGGGCTGAACTGGGCTGAACTGGGAGGCGTCAGCGCCCGGGAAGGGAAGGGGTGGCGCAGCGGGGGTGCGTCCAGGGACGGGGGGGACCCCAAGCCTGGGGGAGACTCCAAGGGTGTGGAAAAGGGGAAGGGGTGGGAGATGTCCCACCCTGGTGTCACACGGGGGGCTGGGGGCAGGACGTGGCTCTGGGGCTCCTGGGAGAGCGCCTGGGGGAACTGGGGGGACGGGGGGGACTGGTCTGTGCTGGGGGGGCGAGCAGTACACCTGCAGTACACCTGCCCCCCTGCAGCACCCTGAAGCCCCCACCCCAAAAGCCCAGCGTGGAGCCCCAGGTCCCTGGGGCTTTGCAGGACCCCATCCCCAGGGTGTTCCCATCCCACAGTGCATTCCCAGCCCACGGGACAGCCCCAGCCCCCTCCCCAAACCGTGGTTTCCCCCATTCCCCCCCCCCCCACCCCACAGCTCCCCCAGCCCCACACTCCCTGCCCCACAGGTATATCCAGCCCCAGCACCCCCATCCTGCTCTGAACGGCCAGGGGTCCTGGGCAGCCGGGCCCACCCTGAGCAGCCAGGCCCACCCTGGGCAGCCAGGCCCACCCTGGGCGCTCAGCCCCACGCAGGATGGGCCCAGCAGTGCCAGGCAGGGATAAACCCCGGGCAGGAGCACCACAGCGGGACCTGTGCCTCAGTTTCCCTCGATGCCAGAGGGAGAGCAGCTGGCTGGGGGTGGGGCACAGGCTCCCCCCCAGCTCTGATGTGAGATGGCAGCACTTAACGAGCGCAGGACTGCAAGAAAAGGGGATTATTTTTAGCCTGGTGTCTCAGGAAATGAGACTTCAGCAGCGGCTTCGTGTGTCTGTCCGTCTGTGGGCCACTCCCCTCCCTGTCCCCTTGCAGGGCACTCACTGCTCAGCCCTGCGGGGGTCCCAGAGGAGGGGGATCCCCCAGTCCCAGGGGTGTCCTGGGAATGCAGCCAGGCCTCTGCAGAGGGACAGTGATGTGGGGACACCTCAGTCCCCACAGGGCTCAGCTCTGGGTGACCCCGGGTGGGCACCAAGCCCTTGCTGGGCACCCTGGACCCTTTGCTCTGCAACACCCACAGTGAGGAGCCCTTGTGGGATGGAGAAGGGCGTGAGGAGAAGCAGGACACGTCCTGCAGTGTGTCCCACCCCATCCCTGGTGACCCAGGGGTGCAGAGAATGTGCTGGGTCTCAGCCACAGCCTCGGGTGCTGGGGACAGAGGCTGCACCAACTGGTGGCACCCAGTGACACCCAGGAGCACCCAGGAACACCCTGGCACGCCTGAGCCAGGTGCCAGGCCAGCCCTCAGGGATGGTTTTCCTTGCAGGCAGCTCGTGGGGCACAGGGGCAGGTTCTGTCTCACCTGGGTGCTGCATGGGCAGCCCTGAACCTGGCCAGGGGCGAGTCCCAGCCCGCTCCCAGCCCTCCTCGCCCTCCAGGACCTGCTCCTCAGGTCTGGGAGGGTCAGGCAAGTCTGGTTCTCCTGGGGGAAACTGAGGCAGGAGCAGGGGCTGGAGCATGGGCGGGGAGCCAGCAGTGGAATTTTGGGCGGTGGGGAAGCCCTTGCAGCACAGCACCTGGCTTGGGCACTGCCACACGTGCCCCAAAGGGATGGGGCTTCCTGGCCCCTTCCTCTGCTGGGATCTCAGCCTTCCCTGCCCTCTGCCCTGCCAGGCCCCGTGATGTGGCACTCGGCGTTCCCTGGAATGGTGCCACACACAGGAACAGAGCCACACTCCCCAGGACAGACCCCAGCTCCCACAGGGATGGACCCCAGCTCCCTGGGGCTGCGGGCCCTTGGCTTGCTCCTCCTTTTCATTTTTTATTCCAAATCCCCACACCAGAGCAGGGACCTCGAGGCGTTTCCAGCTGTGGCTCTGGCTGGGAATGACACTCGAGGCCTGGCTGGGAGGCCAGCGCTGGGTCTGGCCCCCTTCCCTTCCCCTCCCCTGCCTGGGAAACAAGGAGGGACCCGCAGCCTGGGAGGCACCGCAGCCCCAGCAGCTTCCAGAGCTCCCAGCGGCACGGATATCGCTCCTGGGGGAGCCTTTGATGCACCCACAAAGGGGGCGACCCCTGGGACCCCTCGGGCCAGCTGCCCAAAAGTGACCCCGCTTCAAAGGCGGGGACATTCCCGGCTCCCCGCGGGATGGAGGTCGGGGCCCCCCGGCCCCGCTGCCCGGCGGGGACCCCCGGCCCCATTCCAGCCCGCTCCGACCCCGCTCCAGCCCCGCTCCGGCCCCGCTCCAGCCCCGCTGCCCGGCGGGGACCCCCGGCCCCGTTCCGGCCCCGCTCCGGCCCCGCTGCCCGGCGGGGTCGGGCACACGCGGCCGCCCCAGGCGAGGAGGGCGCGGGGGAGCAGCGGGGTCTCTCCGGGACGGATGGATGGATGCAGTGACCCCGCTCAGGCCATGCGGCAGCCGGGACGGATCCCGACATTCCATCCTGCAGCGTTCCTGGCTGCCGGGGCCGCGCTGGGAGCAGAGGGGAGCAGGGCTGGCACAGCAGCCTCCTGCCCCGGCACCTGAGAGGAGCACGCTCGGTCCGGCTGCTTCCCCCCTGTGACCTGACCCCACAGCTCATCCCACACACCCCACAGGGCCCCTGAGCTCCCTGCAGCAGCAGGAGATTGTGTGGAAAATCCTGCCAGGCTTGGGAGGCGGTCCCGGGGGCTTTGCATCCTCACCTCAGCTCCCAGCGACAGATGTGTGGGGATAAAGCCCTGGGAGCCGCCTGCCAGCCCGCAGGAGCTGGGCTTGCTGCCTGGAGGGGCTGAGCAGGAGGATCCAGGTGGTTTTCCATGAAATGGCTGCACCATGAAATCCCCTGGCCTCGGACACAACCTAATTTTAAGGCTGATGAGCTCCCTGCCCACAGCTCCAGCCCCTGGATATCAGATGGAACAGAAAATCAGTGGCATCTGCAGTCAGCAGGCACAGCTTCCCCTGCTCCCAGCTCAGGCAGCAGACCCTGCTGGGAGAGGGGAAAATGAGCCTGGCTCTTTGCTTCTGGCAGCCCCAGGGCCAGGCCAGGCGTCCCCTCCCCTGGGAACGATGGGGGCTCCGGGCTAGGAAGGGAAAGGAGCTGGGAAAGCAGTGCCTCCAGAAAAAAGGACACAGACAAAAGGGAAGCTGTTCACAACTGAAGGGAATCAGCCTTGGAAAAAGGCATCTCCCACCCCAGAACACTTGGCTGCCCCTGCCCTGGCATTAAATCCCAGGAACTCTTCCTGCACTGCAGGGGTGGGGAATTCTCCTGCCCCAAAGCTCCCTCCCAGCAGCAGGGCTGTGAGCTTTCCCTGGAGCAGGGAAAAGGGTGAGTTCATGAAGCCAAAGGTGTGGGAGCTTTGGGCAGGAGAGGGGCCAGGGCTCAGTGGGGCAGGGAGATCCTGATCCCAACCCTGCTCTGCCTGAGGGCTGGGAGGAGATACAGCACTGGGAGATATCCACAGAAATCAGTTTATTTCCCTGCCGCCGGGATTATGAAACCACAGAAGCAGAGTTTAAATATTTACAAAGAAATCCAGCGCCCCGCAGAGATGAAGGGAACAAAGGATGAGGGATGGGGGCTCGCCCTCGCCATTCCAAACTCCGCTAAAGCATCAGGAGCAAACGAGAGGGAATTTCACACTGGGGTTTTGGAAGTCCAGGGGCCCCCTGACACCCCCAAGTCTCAGCTTTGGCAATTCTCGCAGAGCTCGTGGATAAAACGTGGACGGGAGGGGCTCGAGGTTATTGCTGAGGGTGGCTCCAGCCCCGGGGCCGGCACTCCAAGGAATCGCCCTGAAATCAACACAAGGGAAAGCGCTCCCCTCTCCCAGCCCTGCCTCGCCCTGGGCACCCCGGGCAGCGCTCCGGGGCGGGACCAGAGCTCGGAACGCTCCGTGCTTTCATCCTGGCTCTCTCTGATCGGGATTTCAGTGCCCCAGCAGCCTCCATCCATGCTCTGCACACGGGAAGGGAAGGGAAGGACTGCACAGAGCACCTCCGGGCTGAAGGGGAAGGCCACGACGGGTGACGGAGGTGAAAGGGCTGGTTTAAAAGTGACTGAGGAAAAGGGGAAAGCACAGAAATGAGCTTGAGGAGGGTCCAACCCTCCCACATGGCTGGAGGAGTCGGGGAAGTGGCACATGGGGAGGAGCCTGAAAACCAGCGGGCTGACAGTGAGTGGGCTCTGCAGCCAGAGGAAGCTGCAGACGTGGCAGGGACCCCAGGAAAGCTTTCCTGCTGGCCACAAGCACTCCTTGAAATGGATTCCTTGGAACTCTCAGGTACTGGGGTAAAGGTGTGAGTGGAAAAGCTCTTCTCCCCCTCTGCAGTCAGCAGGGACCTGCTCAGCTGCACATGACCCTTCAGCCAGGCTGGGGTTAAAACTCCCCTGGCTCAGAGCCCTCCAAAATCAGCACCTGCAGAGCAGACCCAGCTGCACAAGGGGTTCCAGGTCACATCCAACTCCCTTCCTGCCTGGCACTCAGGGACAACCCCCCCATGGCCCATCCTGCCCGAGCTGTGCTCCCCACACCAATCCCTGCAGAGCCCCCGTGCCCAGCTGTGCTCCCCACACCAATCCCTGCACAGCCCCCGTGCCCAGGTGTGCTCCCCACACCAATCCCTGCAGAGCCCCCGTGCCCAGCTGTGCTCCCCACACCAATCCCTGCAGAGCCCCCGTGCCCAGCTGTGCTCCCCACACCAATCCCTGCCCAGCCCCCGTGCCCAGCTGTGCTCCCCACACCAATCCCTGCCCAGCCCCCGTGCCCAGGTGTGCTCCCCACACCAATCCCTGTACAGCCCCCGTGCCCAGCTGTGCTCCCCAAAGCTCCCTAAACCATTCCTCAGTCACCAGCCAGGAGAAGCCTCTGCCCCAGTTTGCTGCTGCAAAGCCCAGCCAGCCAGGCAGTTCCCAGTGCTTCCACCCCCCTCTCCAGCTCCAGGCTCAGGTGCTGCTCCCACAGAGCTTCTCCAGCCCCAGGCTCAGCTCTCTGCCCCAGCTGCTGCCTGCTGGGAGCTCGGGGATCAAAGGGAAACGAGTGGCTTGTGAGGATTGCAGCGCCAGATTTAGCAACAGAGAGCCCAAGGAGAAGCAGGGGAGTGATATTTTCTCTGGCACAAGCTGAAAGGGACCAAGGGCTGCCACCCCAAGCTGCAGCAGGCTCCTGGAGGATGCACCCTGCCATGAGCTGTTCCCCAGCCAGCCCTTCAGCTTTCCTGCCTTTCCAGGCTCACCAGCAGGACCAGGGGAGCTGGCCCTGCCACGAGTGTCCCTCAGCAGTGTCCCACCTCACCTCCTGCCACTGCTGGGGCCATCCCTGAGTGCTGGGGCACCCCACACCTCCCCTCTGGAATGTGTGCTACTGGAGAGGTGTGCCACAGGGAAAACAGCAACTCCTAACTGCAGACCCAGGGAATCTGAGGAAGCATCTGGTGAGGAGGAGGAAAGCAAGGGATCAGAGAGACCCTCCCAAGGTGGATCTGCTCATGCCACTGCAGGAGGCAGAGTCTGCCTTGAGGCTTTTCTTGGCACTGAAAGCAAAGGTGCCCACCCCTCTCCTTTCCTGATCCCATTCCCACCTCCCCAGCTGCAGAAAGGGAGAGGGCAGAAGCTTCCAGACCCCTGACACGGGGAGACACCATCGACAGAACAGAAACAGGAGGAAAAGAAGCCAGCTCCAGGAGACGAAGATGAGCTGTCACGATGGAGCGGGGCTGCCACCTTCCCTGGAAAAGGCTCCCAGAGCCCCACGCCTCCATCCTGCTGGATCAGTCACAGTTTCTTCCTTTGTGTGCTCAGGCACTGGGGGGTCAGGGCTGCCATCACCGCAGGTGCAGGGTGAGAACCACGGTCACAATCACCCCCAGGAAGAGGACAAAGGGCAGCCAGGTCTTCACAAACCCCCCTATGCTGCAGGAGGGAAAGGGGGCAAGGTTTAAATGTGAGAAACCAGCAGAGACAAAAGGATGGGAGAACAACTGGAGAAATCAGAGGGAGACAGCTTCCTGACTATTACCTGCTGCTGGCACTGCCACACACCCCATCCTGGAAATTTGGTGTTAAAACCTGAGACTCAGTCAGGACCACAATAAATATATCACAAACAGCGCTGGAGTCTCCTTCCAGCTTAAATTAAGTGAAAGACAAGCCCATTTCATCCCTGCACAGACAGGAATGGTGACAGGAGGCCACAAAAAATGAAACCTCATTACCACAGGGCTTGTTATTCCGACTGCTGGTGGATTTAACCAAGACAGCTGGAGCTATCCTTGCCCAAAAGCAGGTAAAGCAGCTCTCCCAAGACAGGGAAGACTCCAGAGAAGTGCAGCTTCATGAGCCTTTCCTTAAGGAAAGCTCGGGGTTTCCCTCCCCAGCGCAGTGGGAAGTTCCACAGCAGCTGGAAATCAGACCAGTTTTTACGTAAACAAGACTCAAGAGAGGGGAGGGAAACCAGTAATCCTTGGAGGAAGCCATCCTGTGACCTTATGTTCTGACCTACCCCAGCCAGAAGACAACACAGAGTGAGATTTGCTTTAGCCAGCATTTCCCAAATTCCAGGCACTCCAAACCAGCAGCCAGAAACAGGATTTTGGGAGCAGCATCTAGTGCAACCCAGCAAGCACTCCTGCTTCTCCTGCTGAGCACAGGCAGCAACAGCACCACCCACCAGCAACACACCCACGGCTTGGGGGGATGTTTCTCCCTTCTCCACGGGCCAGGCGATGCTTCAGAGGGCTCAGGAGAAGGAAAGGGCCCCTTCTGCTGCAGAATCCAGGCTGTCCCTCAGCTCACCTGACGTATTTCCCATAGAGGAGTGTGAAGAAGCACAGTTTCACCATGTTCCAGGAGGTGCTGTTATCGTATCTCATCAAGTTTAAGGCCAGAGCCACGTGGGAATGGCAGTTATCACAGCAAAGGTTGTGCTGGAACACAAAAAGGGATTAGAAATCCTGTCCCTGAGGTTTCCCAGCCCTGGTGGAAAGCCCCAGGTCTCACCCCTGTGGCAAGGAGCCAAACAGCAGGGAGGGGAGGGATCCCTTCCAGCCCCTGCAGAGATACGGAATGGTTGGGGTTGGATGGGCTTGGAAGCCCCTGCTCCAGCCTGGCCTTGAACACTCCCAGGGATGGGAGTGTCTCTGGGAATGCCTGGAGCCCCTGGGGGACCTCCCTCCCTCCTCCCAGGCAGGACAGGAGCTGTACCATGCGGTGCTTGTACTCCTCGGAGGCGTCGTGCACGGCCGTGTCCCACGCGTTGGGACCAGTGGCATAAACCTTGCTGGGATCCAGCTTCCAGTACCTGGGAGGGTGAGAACAGCTTCCTTGGCATGGCTCTACTGCTGCACCTGCCCCAGTGCTTGCTCCTTGGTGGAATGACAGCCTCAAAGGAGCCACGAGGGTCATCGAGTCCCACTCCTAGCCCTGCACACCCTTAAAGGACTTGGACAAACCCAGGGCCTCTGAAACACAGAGCCCAGCTCTTGTTGTCATCTTATCACAGGGGTTCCATACTGCTGTCTCCTTATCACAAAGGTTTCACACCTTCTTGGTGCTTCTGGTGGGCAGCTCCCCAGAGCACTGACTCTCTCTCCTTCACAAAGCAGCCAACTGACCCCAGCTCCCTTCTCAGCACCACCCCACTCTTTTATAGCACTCTTCTTCTCATTGGGTACAGCTGTGGCCTGTTAAAGTCAGGCCTGCTCCTAATCTTTGCTAATTGGCCCAGCTGCAAGTCCTTAGGGGTAAGATTACTTTCTACACTATTTTCTTATATTCCATCCCCCTACAAGCTCTGAGACAACCAGGGGCAGCAGAAAGGCTGCTCAGCACCCCAGACAGGAATCACAGAGCTCAGGGGACAGCCCTCAGCTGCTCCCACACCCCAAAGGAACCTCCCCAGCCATTGTGAACACAAAGCTGACCTGGGAGACACAAACCCAGCACTGACAGGATGGGTGAGACCTCAGCTCACCAGCACAGCCAGGCAGTGTTTACTCAGAGCACTTGTTAACATCATCCTAGAACAGTTTAGCCTTTTCTTTTCCTTTTCTCTAACAAAGGCTCCACACAGCTCTGGTTATTAACACCACCACATTGCTGTCATGCTGCTAAAAAGATTTAATTTAATGTGGTTTCCTGAAAAGCAGAGACACAGCGGCCACTAAGGTGAAGACAGGCAGCTGAGCACCAGGAAAAGCAATGTCACAGCTCGTCTGTCCCCAGGAGCTGCAGGGCAGCTGCTCAGTTTAATACAAACACAGCACTTACTTCACAGGTTTCCCAAATGCCATGTTGTCTTCCTGCAAAAACAAAAGGAGAGCTGTCTCAGGTCAGGAGGCCGAAGGCAATATTCAGGGCATGGCTGGTGCTGCAGGTCCCACAGGGGGCTGGCTGAGTGATCCAACTGCCCCCACACCAATCCTGGGGCTGCCTGGGTTAGGATTCCCATGCTTCCCATGCTCCTGCTCTGGGCACATTTACACTCCACACTCAGTGACATCACTGACCTACAAGTGCCTTGTTCCCCTCCCTTTTTTTTTTTTTTAGGTGTTAATACTTTGTTAACTCTTGGTTGCAAATGTCCCAGTCTATTAGGAGCATTAATTATCCCAAATTAAAACCCTCTTTACTTTCAGAATCCCCTGGACCCTCAGCAGCTTCAGAGGCCTGGCACACACCTGATGCTGAGCAGCACAACAGAAACAGCCATGCTGAGGCAGCTGAAGGCACTTCTGCTACTCAGAATTAAGAGAATTTAACTCCTAAACTCCTAACTTAGAGACTGGAACACAAGATTTTTTTTCCCCTTCTCCTCACCAAAGCAGCCATTATTTCCCAGGCCCCCAGATGAGCTGCAGTGGAGCAGCAGGAAGGAGCCCAGACCCTGGGAGAGCCCTGGGGGTGTGATTTGAGCAGGGGAGGGCAGGGCATGCAGGGGCACTCACGGACACGAAGTAGGGCCCCGCGAAGTCGCGGATGACGCCGGCCGAGGTGCAGATGCCCATGTGGCCAATGATGGGGAACAGCCACCTGCGAGGGACAGGGACACGTCAGGGGACACCAGGCCCTGCTCCCACCATGGCAGCGGGGCCAGGCAAGGGCTGGCAGGGAGCAGAGCACAGCGAGAACACCAAGGAGCAGCCCCAGCCCCGTGGCAGGAGGCTGGCAGGGAACAGCCCACCCCAAAGCACCCCACCCCAAAGCACCCCGCAGACCAGGGCAGGGCAGGCAGGCACGGCAGGGCGAGCCCCAGAGCCACACAAACCTCTCTGTGCAGCCAAGCACAAAGATCAGATCCTGCAGGGACTGCCTGGGCACAAAACCGGACTTTCCACTCCAGCAACCAAAAACCAGGTCGCCCTGCCCACCTTGCCATCATCGCGCTGCAGCTTTCCACAGCAACCCAGAGCCAAGCTCTCCAGACAGTTCCTGGCTCTACGAAGGGCATTCCCTCCTCTAAAAGATCCCAGTGTTTCACAGACCTTCTCCCTTACAGCCCCAGGGAGCAGCACACCAATATCCCAATCCCATTCCACTACCAGATCTACATCCCAAACCCTTTCCCTTTCCCTCAGACCTGTATCCCAACTCCCTTCCATCACCAGATCTATATCCCAAACCCTTTCCCTCATCACACCTACATGCCAGCCTCCTCCACCACTGTACTCCAGGTCCTGTTCCAGCCCTCTCCGACCTGCTCCAGCACCCTCAGCTTTGCTGATCTCCCTGACCCCCCTCTCGTCTCTCCCTGAGGGCCTCAGTGGCTCTGGCAGCTCCCTTCAGCACTCCCTTCATCTGCGGTTAGGAATGTTAAAAAAGCTCTGGAAAATCCTCCAGGAAAAGGCTAAGGGGAAAATCTTAAGCAATCAAAAAAGAAAAGAGATAAAAAGGATAAAAGAGACGGCAGGAGGGGAAGGGCAGGCTCTGCCCGGGCCGTTCCCGATCCCGGCACACCCCACCCCGCACCTTGTACCCGACTGGGAGCCCGGCTGGGCAAACATCACCTGACGGGAACCCGGGGGAAGAGCAGGTGGAAAAACAAGCCTCGCTGTGCCCAGACAACCCCCACAGCCACAGCTTTGCGCGTTCTCACGAGCGGAGCAGAGCTCCGAGCTCTCCCTGGAGCCTGCCCACGCTTGGCCGGGAAGGCACAGCCGGTCCCGGGGATGCAAAGGAACGCACCGAGACTCCCCCGGGGCACGGGCTGCTCTCAGATCCCTGCGCTCCAAAAGCGCTTCCCACGTTCCCCGGCTCGCTCCGCTCCCACAGGGACAAGCCCGTTCGGCACCGGGCCTTCCCCCGCTCCCGCGCGGAGAACGAGCCCGTCCCGGGCCGGGGCCCCGCGGCAGCAGAGCGCCCCGGGACGGCGGGCGGGACCCGGGAGGCGCAGCGGGAACCGGGAGGGGCTCGGGGGGAGCGTGGGAGAGGGTCCCGGGAGGGGGTCGGGGGCCCGGGGGAAGCGCGGGGCTCCCGGGACAGGTAAGGGGAGGCCCCGGGGGAGGCGCGGGGGTCCCGTCCGGGCCCGGCCCCCCGGCGCCGCCCGCCCCGGTGCGGCCCCGGCGGCTCGCTCACGTCAGGACGGGGATCGGGGTCCACACCACGCAGTGCGGGAACCGGCCGCGCTCCGCGTCCGGCGCGGCGCCGCCGCCGCCATTGAACTGCTTCATCCCGGGCTCCGCCGCCGCCATGCCCGGGGCGCGCCCGCAGCGCGTCACTTCCGGCGGGCCGCGCGCGCTTCCGGCCACCGGGGAACCGGGAGCGGGCCCGGGCCCGGAACGGGACGGCACCGGGACCGGGACAGGACCGGGACCGGGACGGGAACGGGACAGGACCTGCACCGGGAATGGGACAGGACAGGGAATGGGACCGGCACAGGACCGGGAACGGGACCCGGACCGGAGCCCCAGGACCAGAGCCCAGGTCCGGGCCGGGACCCCCATCCCATCCCGGACCCCGCGCCCCAGACCCGCCGGGCTGGCCCCAGGGCCGGGAGCTGGGGGAGCCCCCTAAAGCCCAGAGGGAAGCGCAGGGACAGAAATAATCTGAAATTATCAGAAATAATCTGAAATCATCCGAAATAATCATCCCGCGGAGCCTCCGGCAGCAACAGCAGAGGGAAAGCCCCGGGTTAGGAAAATAACAATGGCTTTATTAGGAAGTTAAACTCGAACTACAGGAGGAAGCTGGAGAAGTGTGCTTATTCCAGATTCCCACCCACCACAACACACTGGGAGCACAGTGAGACCCACAGGGCTGGGGGAGCACAGCGGGGTCGGTTTGGGGCTGTCCTGCCCCAGGCTCAGCAGAGCTGCCCATGCCCCCCTTCCAGCCGTGCCTCCCTCCCCGTTCTCCTTGGAGCCGCTCGTTCCCCCTCACAGCACAGCCAGGGCTCTCCAGGAGAGCTGTGGTGTCACTGCTCTGCCAGGGCCTGGCAATAAAAACAAACACTCCTTATAAATACATACATTTAAAAATAAATGTAAATAAAACCAAAAGCCCCTTCCTGCATGTGGCACAGAGGCAGCGCAGAGCCGAGGGGGTTTGGGGACTGACAGACCCCGTTCCCAACACTCATCACAAATTTACAGCTCCCACTTTCTACCAGCATTCCTCTCCCTCACTAAAGGCTTCTCCCTGCTTTGTGCCCTCCTTCCCTCCTGCTAGGCTGGGCCTGGCCGTGGGTGTTCTGTGTTCCAGGACAGAGCAGCACTGGCACAGAGAGCTTTGGACCCTGAGGGCTCCAGGGCTGAGCTCTGCCCGCCTGAGGGGCCACCCCGAGCGGGCCTCCCCTCTGCAGGGGCCACTGGGCAGCAGAAAGTGTCACTGCAGTTCCCTCTCAGAGTGGCTTCTCCCCCCTCAGGCCACAGCAGCTCCCCTTGAGCACTCAGCTGTCTGATGGAAAGGAATCCACAAAATCGTCTGTCTCCAAAAGAGAGGAAACTGAGGAGATCAAACACTGGAGAGCCAAGCCATGGCTGGTGCTTTGGCTTCTGCTTTCCTCTTCCAGGACAAAGAGCAATGGGTGCAATCTGAAATGGGAGAAATCAGCTTGGACAAGAGGAAGGAATCCCTTCCTGGGAGGGTGTCACAGACATCTTTTATGAAAAATCCTCTCCTTGGGATTTTTCCTCCTGAGAAGCTGAGAGGCCTCAGGAACAAAATGTAACCAATGGTTATCTGCTGCTGTGGGATGCAACAGGTGCATCTGTGATTGGTCTCATGTGGTTGTTTCTAATTAATGGCCAATCACAATCAGACTCTCTGTCCGAGCCACAAACCTTTGTTATCATTCTTTCCTTTTCTATTCTTAGCCAGCCTTCTGATTAAATCCTTTCTTCTATTCTTTTAGTATAGTTTTAATATAATATATATCATAAAACAATAAATCAGCCTTCTGAAACATGGAGTCAGATCCTCATCTCTTCCCTCATCCTGGGACCCTGTGAGCACGGTCACAGGAGGGTGGGCAGGCCCTGGCACAGCTGGGGCTGCCCCGGGTCCCTGGCAGTGCCCAGGGCCAGGCTGGACAGGGCTGGGAGCAGCCAAGGGAAGGTGTCCCTGCCAGGGCAGGGGTGCGGTGAGATGCCCTTTAAGGTCCCTTCCAACCCTGAACATTCTCTGATTCCATCCTGGCACTCGGGATGGCAGATGCACACAAAGGTTGTGTTTCACTGAACACTTTTTGTTCAGCAAAGAAAAAAACTCCTGGCATTGATTTGCTGCAGGCCAACATAAATATCAGAGATTGTGAAAAAGCCACAAACGAGGGCCAATGTTCACATCAGCTAATGTGGTGCTGGCACGTCGCTCGGATTAGGCAATGGATTTGCTCTTCCTGCTCATGGCTGGGAGGCTGCTAAGCAGGATATCACCAGGGAGCAGCTCCTTGGCAGAGCCACACGGCAGGGACAGCGCTGGCAGGAGTGTCCCCGCAGGGGCAGCTGTGACAGGAGCGTCCCTGCAGTGCCACCTCTGATAGGAGTGTCCCCGCAGTGCCACCTCCCACCCGGGCAAGGGGCAGCTGTGACAGGGGTGTCCCCGCAGTGCCACCTCCCTCCTGGTGCAGCTCGCACTCCTCTCTCCCTCCCGAACCGAGTGCAGGAAGGCAAACCCCGCTGCCAGAGCTCATGAAGAACACAGCTTTCCCCAGGCTGGATTGAAAAAAAAAATAATTAAACCCCGAATCAATAGAGCAGGGGTTGGCTGTGCAGCCCTTTGTGTCTGTCAGGGAAGCACAAGGGCTCTCCAGCCCCGGCAGAGCTCGGCTGAGCTGGAGCTGACAGCAGGGTCTTCCTAGTGACAACTGGGAAGCTGCTGCTGTTGTGCTGCTATTGATCTAAGCAGAATACAAAACACCTGAAGTCAGCAGGGAAAAATAGCTGCAGTTGGAAAAGGAGCTGTGGGGGGGAGCACAGGGAGGGGAGAGCAGGTAAGAAGTTCTCCATGCATAAAATTAAAGGCCGGGGTTTTATTGCAGCTCTCCTGCCTGACTACAGCCCTGGATCGATGTGCAGAGCAGGAATGGTGCCATCATTGTTTGTGCAAGCTCTCATTTGAGGAGAAACAAAAGGCTTTGCCAGGGGATGGCTCCTGTGCCTGCCCTCAGCCAGTCACCCTCAGGACAGCGGGGACAGCAGGGCCGGAGCCTTCCTGAGGGGAGCGATGGGGAGATGGACAAACTGTGGGTCTGTCCCAGCCCGGCCTGGGGTGATGGAGCACTCTGGGTCTGTCCCTGGCTTTGTCCCAGCCCAGCCTGGAGCCCAGCCCGGCCGGGACCCGGGGCTGTCCCGTTCCAGGCTGGCCCAGGGCAGAGCCGGAGCAGTGGGCGCCCAGCCAGGCTCTGCCCTGGGAACCCTCCCTGTTGTGAGGGCTCCAGCGCTGGAGAGAGAGAGCCCTCAGGAGGGTTGACACTGCCAGCCCAGGCAGCAGCAGGAGCTGCCTGGAAATGTCACCGGCCCCGCGCCCTTCCCAGCTGCAGGGCAGCCTGCGCTGGGCTGGGTTGGATTGTTCCCCTCTCTGGCTGTGCTGTTCCCTGCTCTGCTCTGTGCAGCCCCAGAGCCTCTCCCAGCTCAGTGTGAGCCCAAAGGTCCCTCGGGGCTCTGCTGGTGCCACTCACAGCCCCAGGGGACACCCCAGCCTCAGCCACCCTCCCCAAAATGGCCCTGAGCCACCCCGGGCCTCAGCTCGAGCCTTCGCGGCTTTTCTCTCTCCTGTCACTGCATTTTCTCTTCCCTCTCCAATGCACAGGGCAGCTTCCCTGGCTCAGGGAACAGCCCCAGTTTCCCAGGGGCACCCTGGAAGCTGCATTTCCTCCTCCCTTTCTCCCTCCCAATGCACAGGGCAGCTTCCCTGGCTCAAGGCACAGCCTCGGTTTCCTAGGACCAGGGGCACACTGGAAGCGCTGCCAGAGCCCAGTGCTGGTTGTGGCGATTGCTCAGCCATGAAATCCAGGACAAAACCCAGCTCCCCTCCAGGCCAGCCCTAAACCCCCATCAGTCTCCGGTCTTGCAGGCCAAGGCCTGGACAGCCAGGAGGGCTGAGCTCCTCCAGCACCCACAGCAGGCACATTCCCACTCCCTGCTCCCATTCTGCTCACACACAGGACCCATCTTGAGCCCTCTGCAGTTTTGTCGCTGGCACTGCCAACGGTTCCATCAGAGAAAAGTGAATTTGTCAGGCTGCAAATATGTTCCTCCCCCCACATCCCAGAGCATATCCCTCCTCTGCCTCCTCAACCCAGTCCTCTCATCCAAATGACAAATAAAACTAATTTTCTGGGTCCTTCTACCCATTTCCACCCACAATTCAAACACTGAGCTTCCAACCACTCACTCCAAGAGCTGACCCAATTAGCTGATTGCCAATTCCAGCTATGGATGCTCATTGCTTTGTTACAGCAGAGCTGCCTTTGGAAGCAATAATTTGTATCAGACAGGATTTGAAATGAAGAGGCCTCAAAAGACCTTCAGCTGAAAGGTGTCCAACAGGAATTTTTAAGAGAAGAGTTCAAATGGACTCTGAGAATAACAGCCTGGCTTTCTACCTCTCCCTTAAGGCCTGCAGATTGGAGAGCAAGGAAATACTTGGGAGGCTTTGCAGCAGGAATCCAGAGGAAAAAAGTGAGTTTATGAAATCCTTCAGCAAAGGAACATCTCTGGTGCAAAGGCTGGTGATGGGTGCGCCACGTAAGGCAGGGAATGTGCTGCTGCTGACACCGAACACCTCGGGAAGGGTGACTTGGGCGGGTACCTGGCTGTGCCTGAGCCCCCAGCGCTCCCAGCTCAGCCCAAGGGAGCAGCTCCAGGGCAGGGTGGGCTCTGATGGATGCAGCTCTGAGCCCCCTCGGGCTCCTGGGGTCAGCACGGGCCTCTCCAGGATTTCGGAGCGCTGCTGTCTCTGGGAAAGCCACCTCAGAGCAGGGACTGCTGCAGCAGCTCTGCAGACTGAGCTCCCTCCCTCCTCCAGGCAGCTGCTCCCGTCCCCACCCCAGTGCTGGCAGCCCCAAACCCTCGCTCCTCTGTCAGCTCTGAGCTCCCAAACCTGGATAAATTAACTCAGCACTGACTCCGTGGCCAGCTCAGCTCATGGGCCACGTTTTGGGCTCCCCTTCCCACGCACATTTGGGAGCCTCTGTTCTCTGAGGAACTGACAGCACCTGGCCCAACCAGGCCACCCTCCACCCACCCTCACCGAGCAGAAAGGTACAACAAAACCACAAGGATCTCCCGAACAAAACGACACCAAGAAAGAACTAGAACAAAGAATTGTTTAATCGCTTAACCCTTTCTCTTCCAGGGATCAGAGAAACAAGTTTTCTGCTCCTTCTAATGAGGGCAGTAAGGCTCGTGTGTTACCTCTACAACTGCAGGGGCAAAGTTTACGAGATGATCGTCTTTAGTACTCAAAAAAGCAAGAAGCAATGGTCACTGCAACACTAAGAGAATCCTAGAGTCTCCTAACGGAGAGCCCATTGCTAGAATACAAAAATAAAGGAGGCATCCCTGCATATCCCAGGCTAGAAAGAGTTAACCAGAAAGAGCAGGAAGAAGCTTTCCCAAAGAGGGGGTTGAAGTAAACAGCAGAGGTCAATAAAGCAACATCTTCTCCTGACTTCCCCAGCATGTTTTTTTTCCTTCACCAATAAATACAAATTCCTCATTGACAAGCAGGTAATCTGCCCACAGCAAGGGGAAAAGGGGCTAGAGGCAGAGAGATTTTTCTCTCCCCTTCTCTCCTATTATTATTAATCTTCTTTTTTTTTTAACCAAAGCAGCCATTAAAAACAGCAACCCACTGCAGAGGCAGGGAATCTGGTTGCTTTCACACTGCAACTGGCAGGTAAAAGAGCTGCACTGTCTCGTCTCACAAGGGTAAAAAAACCCAAAAAATAGCTGCCACAGCAAAAGGTGAATGGGGAGGGAGAGGTCTGTTCTCTTCAGAGCTTTCCATCTCAGTCTCTCAGTTTAAAAATCAAAGTCTACAGACGTTGTCTACTGAAAGCTGAAAAAAAGTTTGAGTGGGAGGAGAAGAGGGAAAAAAAAAAAAAAAAAAAAGAAGAGGATACGTCTAGTCGGAAGCCTTAAGCAAAAAAAGGAAAGGGCAGACCATGTCAGAAAGCCACCCAAGTGAGGAGAATTTTCTGCTGCCTCTGGGTTTGGAAGAGCAGCAAATGCCGGGGGTGCACCTGGCCACGCCCCCAGCCAGGTGAACTCAACAGTCACAGGTACTGCGTGAAAACAAACCAACAAACCTGCCCAGGGGCTGAGGGACACCTGCCCCAGGGGCTGAGAGACACCTGGCCAGGTGAGCTCAGCTCATCCTGCCCCCAGAGCCGGGCAGAGCAGGGGAGCTGGTCCCCTGAGGGGCTCCCCAGCACCGGGGAGCTTCACCCCGGGCCAGAGCAGGAGAGTGTCTGAGGGCACCCCCAGCCCTCTCTCTGCAGGAGCAGTGTCCTCGGAGAGACGCTGCCAGCTGCCCTCTCTGGCTCCTCAGCTCCAGGATTGTTCTGGAAGGCAGAGCCCTGGCTCAGGCAGCCCTGCGCAGCTGCGTTCAGCGGTGCCTGGCAGCCAGAGGCAGCCAGGGCAGGAAAGGGAGGCCTCTCGTCTTTCCACGGCAGCAACAGGAAGACCAGGGATTGCAGCACATGGAAGAACAGCACACACACATGCGCACACACTCCCAGACACACACCTCACACCCCTGGGACCAAGGCTAACATGTTCAGACCTTCGGCAGGAAGAGACGCGAGACAGCACAGAGCGGTTCAGATCTCCAGGGGCTCTTTGGTCTTAGTTGATAGTCCTAGAAAAAACAACCTCCAGAGGTGGTTGTAGCACAGCTGTGTAAGATCTGTGGGGTATTTAGTGTTTGGCAACTGCAAGAGGGGAAAACAGGGCTGTGTGTTACAGGAGGGGGGAGGAATGGAAGTACAGTGCTGCGTTTCCAGGTGTGCTCCTGGCTGTGCAGCCAGCCAGGGCGTGGGGAGCGGGGAGAGGAAGGAGGGTTCCTGAGAGGACCATGAGTCCATCTGATGTTACACCAACAAAGAGGCAGGGAAGGCCCACCTTGGCCAAGGCAGAGCAGCTGGCTGCACAAAAATGCTGCTTCTGACAACTCCAGACTGTAGCTGTATCATTCACACGGTGACAACAGCCTCAGCTCCTGCACAGGTGACATGGAGAGGAGAACCTGAACGCAGCTACACACCTTGGGCAATGGAAAGGTGCTGTCACCCGCCCTTTTCCTCAGCAGCTTTAGCTACACAAATCCTGGGCCTCTGATCCAGCCTGTGCCCATTGCTGTCACCTCCCTGCAGGGGCTCAGGGACCACAGGAGGGAGTCAGAACTGGGCAAGCTCATTCTGCCCCGTGGAGCTGCACACACCCAGTGCCTTCACTGATCCCTCAGCTACGACAGGGCCACAAGACAGGCAACCTCCACTCCTCAATACAGCACAGCTACATCTGCTGACGTGTCTGAGATGGAAGCCAGAAGAAAGATGTTATGGGACAAAACAGGTGTTTCATGGCCAACAGCCATAAACCAGAGGCCTCTAGACAGGCTGGTAGCACAGTCAAGCTTTCAAAATCACTGCAGTAAATTCATTCCATAACCCCTGCCCTAGGTTTGTATTTTATTCAGGAACTTAACATCCCCCCTGCAATGCAGGCAACAGCCCCTGTACCAGATCATACAGCAGCTCTGGAAAAATAATCACCAGTTACACTGCTCACAGACAACTCAAAGACCCCTGTTGGGACTAAATTCCACTAAAGGCAAACCCCGGACTGCACTGCCATGGAAGAGGAGGAGGAGGAGGAGGTGATGGTTTAGAGATGGCCGCTCCTGCCCCTGCCAGCTTGTCCTACCCTGTGCATAGTGCGAAACAGTGCAGTCATTCACCAGAGAAAGTTCAGGACCAAGGAAACTCGGTTCCCTTTCAGCCAAACATTTAGAGGAAGGAGAGGCAGTTCTGTTTTAGCTGGGCCGGCACTGGACCTGCCCCTCTGAGCTGTCTTCATCGTCTGAGCCTGCAGCCCCAGCGCTGGTCAGTCCCGTGATCCTGTAGCCCATGTTGAGCAGCATCACCTCCAGCGGGTCCGCGTTCATGCGCCGCTGGTTGGCCTGGGAAGCACCTTCCATGTCCACCACCACGCGGCCATTGAGGGTCTCACTCTGCAAGACACAGGGGACAGCACTCAGGAGCAAGGAGGGGCTGCTGCAAGGGAGATCCCAGTGGGAAAACACAGCAGGAAAGAGCATCCAACAACAAGGGCAGCTCTTACCTCCGGCCTGGGGTTCCAGAGCCGCACGACCGGGTCGATGCCGCTGGTGGCCAGGAAGCAGTAGCTGGGATGAGGCTGGAGACAGTTCACAATGGACTCGTCCCCCTGCAGCACACGCACTAGGTTGGTGGTTTCCTTCTCCCAGATGAAGAAGGAGCCATCGTCCGAGCCGCTGACGATGTACTGGGCATTGCTAGGGCAGAGGAGCAGAGCCTGGGGTCACACTCCAGAGCCAGGCTCCAGCAGGCTGAGAATTTCACATGGCTTCTGTCATCAGCAGGCTGACACCCCTCACGCTTGCACATCCAGATAAAGCTCCCCATGCTGGCTCCCTGCATCCCCAGGAGCCCTGTTTTCAATCCCAAATGGATTTCTGAACTGCTAGCCCAACCAGGTCCTCTGTGGATCTGCTCCTCATCAGCTGCCCACGCAGCAGCGTGGGAGGAGGGCTCCTGTCAGCTCATACCAACCCTCCAAACCAGTGCCCGTGCCATTTTATCAACAGTAACATGGGGCTACTTCCACGGAACAGATCATCCTGCTGCTGCTCACTCCTGTCCTGCACCCCTGCGTACCTGCCAAAGAAATTGGCCTCTTTGATGTCAGTGGTGGTGTTGCAGTGGCCGCAGTACCGGAATTTGTAGTCGTAGCTGCGCTCCCTCAGCACCATCTCGTCCTCGGAGATGGAGTCCTTGCGGCCCATGGCTCGCAGCCGGATGGGGCCACCCCCCTTCTTGTCTTCAGCTGCAAGGACAACACATTTCCCTCAGCACCACTGGGGGACTTCTAAGCAAAACACACCCCAGGAGACCCCAGCAGCCTTAGAGAAGAGTTAAGGACGATTCCAGCAGGAAGCAGGGCTCAGAGCATCAGCTTCCTTCCTTCCAGATTATCTCCTGGCTACATCAGACTCCTTTTATCACACTCTCCCTCAAGAGCAAGCCAGGACCAGGCACAAGGAAAGAACAAGCTCAGGCCAGTTTTTGTGCACAGCAACAATCAATCTCTCTCAGAAGTTGGAGCTTTACTTCAGAGGGGCAGTTTAAGGAGGAAGGTCCTTGTGTGCTCATTAGATTGCAGTGTAACCTTGGAGAAGCCCAGGAGCAGCAGCACTCACCGTTATCACTCTTGGAGAAGAGGGCAGCATTGATGTCCCTGTCTAGTGCATCGCAGGCACTGCTGTGTGCTTGTTCTGGAAACTTCCCTTTAAAGTCATCCAGACACTCCAGTGCTTCTGCCACGTACTTGAGCTCAAAGAGACAGCGGGCCAGGCGGAAATGGGCCTTCAGGTGGCAAGGATTTAGGGATATGGCCTTCAAGCAGTCCCTCAGAGCATCGTAATGGTCCCCATCCCTGAGGAAAGCAGAGCGCTGCATTAGCCAGCCCAGGCAGCAACAGCAAACATTTTCCACTGCTGTTTCCCAGCCCTCATTTCACTCCACAGCTTGTTGTTTCCAGCTCTCCACACAATCCCACACCCCAGGAGCTCACTAACAGCATTTGCTGTGACTCGGGGGCACCACCTGACCCAGCCCAGCCTCCCCAAGGGCTCAGCAGACGCCCACAGGCAGCTCTGGGATGTGACCACACCAGGCTGCCCCGCCAGCCCTGACCTGCCATTTTAAATCCGAGAGAGCAGAGCTCCCTGCTGCAGCACATTTCGGGAAGTCCTTTGAAGATGGAGGATGCAGCAGCCCTCTGGCCAGGCAGCAGAGCCCTCCCGTGCCAGGCGGGCTCCCTGTCACAGCTCAATCGTGCCCCTGTGTGGACACACGGCACAGCTCGGCCCCAGCCTCGGCCAGCCCCTGCAGGACCTCCCACACAAAGGGACAAACGTCTCAAGCAGGAGCCTTTCCTCACCTTTACAGGAAAAATCGGTGGAGTTTTAGAAGTGAGCGTTAGAGCAGATGGACTGTTCTGGGTATTTGTGTCCTGTTTACAGCCTGACTGCCTGAGCTCAGGGCTGGGGCAAGGAGGCTGGCAATGAGGCTGTCTGCCTGTGCTCTGCAAGCCGGAGGGACCTGCTGAGCCCAGTGTGGTGTCCAGCTCAGGCTGGCAGGGCAGACACACCTGGGGTGCCAGCACTGAGCCTCAACTGCCCTGACACCTGCCTAAAGCTGCCTGAACAGAGCACCAAGGCTCCATTTGATGGCTAATAATAGTAATAATAATGATAATGTTTCATATCTGTAACCTACACGCCCCACTGTGACTGGCAGTGCCCAAGGCCAGGCTGGACAGTGCCTGGAGCAGCCTGGGATAGTGGAAGGTGCCCCTGCCCATGGCAGGGAATGGAATGAGATGGGCTTTAAGGCCCCTTCGAACCCAAACCATTCCAGGATTCTGTGCACTGCACCTACCAAGGTCCAAAACACTCCCAAGGAGAGGATAAATTCACAGAACAATTTCAGATCATGTGAAACCTCTGTCAGGGAACCACTGGAAGGCTCAGGTTGGAAGGGACCACTGGAGGTCATGCAGGACACGTTCCCTGCACCATCAGCACTCCCTACATTCCTCAGGATTGTGTCCAGTTTTTGAATATCTCCAGTAAAGGAGACTCCACACCCTCTGTGGGCAGCCTGTCCCAGTGCTCTGTCACCCTCACAATAAGGATCTCCTCCTCATGCACAGGTGAACAGGGAAGAGGTGTCTCAGTGTCTGGCCTTATTAAGGGGAGCTCCAAATCTCTGCATGTTTTGCAAACCATCCACCCTGCAGCTCCCTCCTGTCCAGGTGGCCACAGCCCAGCCCTGCCCACGAGACGTGCAGCAGGAACATGGCTCTGCAGGGCTGCCAGGGTTAACTCAGGACACACAGCAACAGGCCATTTTTACTCAGGGAAAGAGGGAATGCAAGCTACCTGTTAGGATGACAGACAGGTGTCACACACTTGCACACCTGACTGGGCTTTTCAACTGCTTTGCCACCCTCAAACATCCTTCAAGCTCAACTACCAGCGCTGGCAGCCCGACAGACTGGTGTGAGAATGGATGGTGGGATGTAAAGCAGGCTCTGCCTTCTCCCTTTGTTACAGGATTGACTCAGCTTGTGTGAAACTAGACATCAGCTCAGAACTGCCAACGTGGACTGCTGAAAGCAATCCAGAGGGGGATGCAGTTGGCTTTTAGGAGCAAAATTTCAAAGGACAGCCTTAGAAGTGCTGGAAAATATGAGCAGCATCTTAAGGGAGATGAACAAGGGGAGGTTAGGAAATTACAGACCTTCCTTTGCTCTTGCTCCATTATTCAGAGAATGAGGCCAAAGCAGAACCTGCAGGGTTCTGAGGGTGGCCTGTACCTGTTCCTGCTCCAGACATCAAGAACACCTCAGAGACACGTGGTGGGTCAGCCTGGGTCACTGTCTGCCTCTCCCCCTGCTCAGCGACATCCCAGCCACCTTCCCCACACTCCACAAAGTGTTCCTAGCAGAAAAGTGCCCCTTTTCTGCACCTGGAAGGTATCACCTCGGTGCTATTTAAATCCTACCCCCTGCATGCCACAGAAACCCACTGTGCGTGTTTTCCACATCTTCCTGCTACCAAAACTGTGGCAAAGCAGTAGCTGACACACTGAAAGGTTCAGATGTGCCAACACCCTTTGGGAAAAACGATTCCTATAAGAAAAATGTCATTCATGAGATCAGCACTCAGCTTCTGTGTTCCATCCCTTAATCCCAACCTATTGTTCTTCTCCTTCTGAACACTGAGGTCTTTTTGAGGCAGCTCCCAAATCTCTGCTATTGCAAAACAGCCAGTAGGCCAGTTACCAACAGTCACAACAACTGCTGGCTGCTCTTTATCTTGGCAAGAAGAGAGGAGAATTCATACTGGGGATTTCAGCAGGGAGAGGAGAAGGATATCCTCACAAAGCAAATGGAGATGAAGGACCACAGCTATTTTAAATATGTTAATGGCAAGTCATGGTACTCAGTCTTACTCTGCTCAAGGGGACAGGCACTAAAATAACTCAGCTGTATCTTGCAGATGCAGCTCTGGCCACTGGTCAGAGCAGACATTACCTACTGCAGAGGCTGACAGGGTGTTTTGCAACCAGCAGGGCAGAATCCTCTGCAGACTGCAAGGATCTGCCACCTCCCCAGAACCCTCCCAGAGGTTTGTTTCCAGTCAGAGTGTGTGAGTTAACTGGGGTAAGACAGGAACCACCAGGTCTGGGTGTCTGCAGTGTGAGGTACTTGGAGAAAGCAGCAAAGCCACCCCAGCAGCCCTGTCACGGGATGTTACAAAGCACAGTCACCATTACGTCATGTGTTGACAGCAGATTTAAGAGCCCTTCTTTAATGCAAATCAGAACCACCCAAAGAAACACAGACACCCTCGGAGACATCCACAGTGCTGTGAATCAGATGTGGTTTTTGGGTTTCTTTTTCAACAGGAAAGGAGCAGGATTTCACACAGCACATCAGTAGGTGACACAATGGGCTGCTTCCCAGCTGTGCCTCCCCAGAATTTGTCCAGCACAGACTGCTGCACCACCCCTTTGTGCCAGAGGTGCCCAGCTGTGTTTCAGTCTGATATCCCCAAACCCCCTGCCAGAGGGACACCAGGCCCCTGACCCAGGTGTCCCTGGAGTCCCCTGGAGTGGCACTGCCCCTTACCACTTGCGCTTCATGTAGGCAGCAGCTCTGTTCCCATAGAGCATGGCATTGTTGGGGGCCTTCTGCACAGCCTTGCTGTACAGCTGGATGGCCTGTGTCCACAGCTGGCAGGCAAAGGCCTCGTTGGCTTGCTGCTTGATCCTCTCCAGGTACGGGGGCAACTCCACCTGGGGGCTGCAGGGGAACAAGGGAGCAGCACAGGTGAGTTGTACGTCCTTCACTCCAGGTCAGACTCTGCAGTGCTTAGCTCCAGTTTAGCTAATGCTTGCTAAACTTCCTAATAAAAAGACTCAGGAAAAGGCAGAAGGCACTCTGGACCTGAAGAACTGGAGTTTAAGAGGAAAGTTTGGTTTTGACCACAGAATCCCAGAATAGTCTGGGTTGCAAGAGAATTTAAAGCCCATGCAGTTCCACCCCCTATCATGGGCAGGGACACCTTCCACTACCCCAGGGTGCTCCAAGCCCCGTCCAACCTGGCCTTGGGCACTGCCAGGGCAGCCAGAGCTTCTCTGGGCACCCTGTGCCAGGGCCCCCACCCTCTGGCAGTCTCACTACATCAGTGTGACCATCATTTGACCGTTTCCAATTTTTCTTCATCTACAGAGACACACTCCAAATTAAGCAGTGGATATTTTAAGCATCAGACTTCACCAATAGGTCTTTGTTTCGACTGCATAAACAACGTTTCCAGTGCTCTTTTAGCAATGCACAACAATGCACATGCAGAAGCATCTGAGCTCACCAGGCCCATGCTCCACAACCCAAAATCCCAGCCCCGTTCCTGCTGCCGCGGTGGAGGGGCCATCTAGAGGAGAGGAGCTGAAACAGTCCCCAAAGTGACTGGAGGAACCCAGACTACCCATATATGGTATTAAATAAGTGACTTTGAACCAAGTCTCATCAGCTGGAAGAAAAACAGCCACCAAGATGTGCTTCTGCTCCTTCATCCCAAATGCATTTTGTTTTAAAGAAAGAAATCAGCAGGAGCAATAGAAGAGGCTCCAACCAGTCCCAGCTCCCATGCTAGGGATGGCAGTAGTGTTCCAGTGTTGTCACAGAACAATTCTGGCTGCTTCAGTTCAGTTTGCAGCAGGCAAGTGCCCAAAAAATGGCAGAGGGAAGCAAGGTTCCTTCACCTGCCAGCCTCTGCCACCATCAACACACAGATCCTGCAGGCCAGGAAGCAACCACCATTCCGGACACTTTGCTTCCAGGCCTGAAAAATCATTTCTTAGCTTTGTCCACCTTAATTCATCATAAGAGGAAAAATCCTCACAGATAGTTTCTCCCAGGATGCTCTTGCCTGGTCTGACTCCTGTTCACAGCCCAGGCACGAGAGGCCAACGCAGCCCCAAGGACAGAGGCCGCCTGGCAATCCAGGAACAGGGCAAGGGGTTTGCAGTTCACACCTTTGTGGCAGCCCCTCACCCTGTGAGAGGCAAGGGACAAAGCCCCAGAAGCCCCAGGAGGGGCAGCTGTGCCCTCACCTCACGTGTGCCCTTCCCTCGGCCAGGCGGAAGCCGTTGCTGTGGAGATGGATCCCATTGGACACTCCATTGGTCGAGGTTTTGCCATTCTGCACTTCTGAGGGTTAGAAAAAGATATACACAACCATGCTAAGTATCAGTGTAGATTATACAAACTCAGGGTTTATTTTACAGCAGGACCAACCCAACACGACAGCCCCATTTAGAGCAGAAACAAAACTTCCATGATTCCACCTGCTCCAGCCACCTGGGCTAGATTTGTCCTCTTTATTTACAAATCTCTGCAGTGTCCTTTGCGATACAATTCTAGATCAGAAAACCAGACACACACAGAACTAAGTGCTAAGGGAATTACCTTAGACTGATTTCAGGCCATGGTTAGAGCATCGTGGAATCCTGGAATGGTCTGGGAGGATACCAGGACCTCAACCACTCAACAGTCTGCTTAATCCTCGAGCACAGCTTTAGGCACTCTCAACTCACACATCCCGCTCTCCACAGGTCACTTCTGCCCTCACGTTCTGTCCCACCGCAGAAGGATTTTGGCACCAGGGTATGAACTGCACTGCAGAAGCAGCCCAGCAACACCCACACCCTGCTTCATTCTCCTCCTGCACCCTGAAAATTAATCTGTGCAGTGCAGAACTCCCCTGTGCTGCTCACTCCCTTTGTGACAGCCTCACACTTACCCCCTGAAGTGTGGCACTTCTTTGGGAGGAGAAAAGTGTATGGTCGCTGTTTGTATGTCAGATCAAACAAATAGACCTGAGGAAAGGAAAAAAGAGCATGAGACAAGTCTGCAAAACAGAGATGCTCAAGTCAGAAATAAAAGAGGACTCAGCAGGTACACAGTTCCATGTTTGTGTTTGCTATTTCCAATTTTCTCACTGGAAATTTTTTTTATAGATGGACACACAAGGGATGGCAGCAGTAATTGAGGTGTGTCCCAGTCCAGTCCAGTTCAGAGAGAACAACACTGAGAAACAGGAACCTGGTCTTACTCCACACCTGCAGAGTTTAAAAGATGACCTGATCACTGACCAACCTGCTCAGAAAGCTTCATACTTCAATTAAGCAACTGAGATATTTCAATTAACACAATGATAATGAAGAAACCAAACACCTATTGACACAAAAGAGGCGGGACACTGGGGAAAAGTCTCTCTAAGATGAAACCAGTATTTCCCAAGAAACTGACAGGGCAGCTCTGTGAAATCCTAATTTACAGCTGTACTGGGACAGGAATGGACAGCCCAGGCCAGACCCACAGCTCACCCTCTCCTAAAGGGAGCGAGGGCACGTGTGAGAAAGAGCTGGAGAGACAAGCACAGTGCAACCTGCCCACAAGCAAAGGTCCTGTTTAATCCACACTGATTAATGCTGTCAGGAGGATTTTCTCATTCCATTGATAGGCTTTACAAAAGATCCATGAATAACACCCAGAGCTTAAAATTAAAGCAATCAATATTCCAGGTGAAGGCCTTTGCTTCTCCAAGTTCCTTATTCACTACATTCTATTGCAGAAGCAGTTTGATGTTTCAAGAATGAGTTATGAAATCCTTTCTAGGTCAACAAAGGTCAGTTTCAGAACTGGTTTTGTTTATTTCTTTCCCCTCTTCCGGAGAGTGAAATGTGAATTGGAAAACCACAACAGAACGTGGTTTAACTTTGATCAGTGTCAGCGTAACAAATATATCCCTAATCCCAAGTATTTAGTCTGAATTAATCAGAAAGCAGTTTAAAATCCACCGCATTACTCACAGAGAAGTTGCTGCACCTATTTCCAACAGCACACAACAATGTCCAGTGACCCAATGTGAAGTTTTTCTGCCTCCTTACCTGCTCCCCTCCCATGTTGACCAGGAGCTCGGTGCCATCGGGGCTGAAGGTGACGTACGTGGCCACCAGGACCCTCAGCCTGTTGTTGTAGTCTGGGAGCTTCACTGGGAGGTGCCCTGTGGAGAGGACAAGTCCAGAATTATTGGCTTAACTCTCAACTGTTGTCTCTGTCCTAGCCCAGCTGCTCCCTTTTACAAGGGCAAAGCCATGGAGCACAAGCACCTACGGGATTTTCCATTTCCCGCAGTTTACGGGATCCTTCCACGAGGAACCAAACATGCACAGGTGCCTTTTCACAGGCTCTGGGTATTGATGCCCCATCTCTGCAAGAGTCCAAGCCCTGGCTGGATGGGGCTTGGAGCAACCTGGTCTAGTGGAAGGTGTCCTTGCCCATGCAGCAAAGTGTGCTTTAAGGTCTCTTCCAACCCAAACCATTCTGTGATTCCATTATTCCAGTTTTGCACAGCCACCCCACATAACTGCCCTGTTAACAATGAGCCTCCAGAACTCAGCAAATCTCAGTTTGGGGATTCTCTAGGATTTGGCTTTTGTGATTTGTGGCCATCTGCAAATACCTCCATCCTCAACCCCCTAATTAGGTTTCCTTAATAAAGCCCTCAGCACAAGGAAACCAAAGCTCCTAAATATTCAGCTCACACACAGGTTCTGTTCTTCAGACAGTAGATGTGTTGCATGACCAATTCAGGGGACCTGAGGAATCCTCTAGTGGGAATCATCAGGAGCAGGACTGTCAGAACTGGTCTGCTGAACATGCTGGTCTGAGATATTGTAAAAAAAAAAAAACAAAAACCCAAACATTTTGGGGTAAAACATAGTAAATAATGAGCACTGGAGAAAAATGTCATCTAGATTGCTCAGATACTGCATCACTGATTCTTTATCTGCAGGATGAGGAGAAGTCACTTCTGTGTGAAAAAGATTTTGAACTGGGACCAGTTCCAGGAAAGCCAATAGCGCCCAGGTTATATCCAATCCTTCACTTTCCAGCAGGAGTGACAAAAACACATTTATGCTGGACAAAAAGCAGCAAGGCTAGCTCACCTCCCCAGTGGAATAACCTGCAATTCCATGGGACATCCCATGGAAGAGCTGCCCTGGGCAGGGGTTTGCGTGTGATGGGTAACTCTGCTTCTGCACAGTGAGCCCCCAGGTCACCCCTGGAGCAGGGCCCGTACCTGCCACGTAGTACTGAGCTGCCCCGTCCGGGAGGGGCTTCTGCCGGTCACAGAACGTGTGCACGCCAGCTGAGGGACTCTGCTTCATGCTTTTCCTACAGACAGAGGAACAGCCTCAGGATAACCACAGCAGTCAGCTGCTGGAAGCCCCATCTGCACTGGCTTTTCTTGCCCACCCACGAGGACACAACTGCCCATACAGCCATGGGGTCACCAGCCTCACACCACCCCGGTGCACTCAGCCAAAATACTCTGGGTGACAGAAAAAACGGAGTGAAACTTCCCAGAAAGAGGAGAGTGCTGGATCCCTGCAAGTCCCTCTTCCCACCAGATGCCAGCCCCAGGAGCCTGCCCCAGAGGCAGGTGCTGTTACCTGTGGTTGTGGATCATGCGGATGTCGTAGAGCCGCACAAAGGGCCCGCTGGCCCCCACGGCCAGGTAATTGTTGTCCTGGGGGTTCACTGTCAGGCACTTGGCCTCCACCAGCTGCCCACAGTACTCAGTCAGGTCTATCAGGACCTCGGAGCGTTTGCTGTTCTCCCGCAGGTCGTACTGCCTGCAAAGGGGTGCCAGTGAGGCAGACACACCATGGGTAACAGAAGCAGCAGGAAGAGACTTGTGCAATGTCCTGAGCTGGGACAGCACTCACTAGGCCTCGGTACCAGGATAATCATTAAAAGCAGATCTACAATGTGCACAGATTTATTCAAGTTCCAAATTAAACTCCCATGTCATGACCTGTTCCTTTCCTGGCCTTCCTTTCCAGCAATGAGGAAAATGGAGGAGCTGAGGAGAGTATTTATGACTCTACAAGATAAATCTTTCCAGTTTTAGGAAAGGGAGAGATGAGCTTAAGCTGTTTAGTACAGAGACAGCCTCTCTTCAGGTCTGTGCACAGCACACATTGTGATGGTTCCCAAAACCAAACCAACTGGAATTCTGTACCTGATTAAGCCATCTTCTGCTGCACTCCAGAAGGTGTTTGGCCACATGGGCGCCGTGGCAATCCGCTTCACTCTGTTGGTGTGATCACCAAACATGTGCACGGTCTCCTTGACAGTCAGGTCATGGACGTGCACCTTGGAATCTGCAGCTCCCGTGATGAGGATCCGATCCCCCGAGTGCGGCAAGAACTGCGGCAGAGGGATTGGACACTGAGCCTGGGACAGGGACACCCTGGCACTCACAGCAGGAATTCTGCTCCAGGAACGTGGGCTAACCCATGGTATTCCCTATTACACAGGTCAGCATGCACACTCAAGAGTCACCAGCTACAGCAGGACTCGAGAGTGGCTTCATCACACATCCCAGTTTGCTACAACCATTGCCTTCCAATTCACTGAGAGAATAAGCCCGGGATCTGCATAAACTAAGTGCAACATTAGATTTAATCCTTTTACCCATAATTAGAAATATTAAATTTTTGGGGGGGGGGGGGGGGAAAACTGTTTGCAGGAAAATGTTTCCTAGCAGGAATTTATCCTTTTACTGCTCAGGTTGCTGCTTCTGTTAGCTGCTCATTCCTTCTAGCACACACCTTGACAGAAAAGATGTTTGCAGTGTGTCCTGTGTGCATAGAAAGGAGTTTCTTGTGGTGCAGAGGATCCCACACAATGGTATGCTGGTCATCAGAGCCAGAGGCCAACAAGCTAAAAGGAACAGGAGACAAATATGCACCATGAATTCTTCTGCTCCACACCGTGCCGGGTCTGTGGAGCTGTTTGACCACAGACATCCATTAAGTTAATTCAGCCCTAACCAGCCCATTTCTTCTCTTCCCTCAGCTCTCTGTTCTTGCTGCTCACCATGCACCCATCCCTTCAGCCAGCTCTAGGAGCTATAGCAGACAAAAAACAATTCCACAGAAAGTACAGCTGACTGAAGGATCTCACCCACACTGTGATGGGAAAACAAGAGTGTTTGGTCAACAGCAAAATGCAGGGCCTCCACCTTCCCCACTACCCTGGCTGTGTTAACTGCTCCACACCATCTCTGATCTCTGGCATCCATTCCCAGGCTCCAGAGGTGCCCAGGCACTCCCAGGGCTCGTGGGGTGAACCACAAACTGCTTTTAAAGTCATTGCAAGGTGCTCTTGGCCTTGTCCATCCATCTGGACCAAAGGAATCTGACATCTGCAACTCTCAGCTCTTTTAAACTTAGCCATTCTCTTTCAAGCACATGAAATTTTCACTGGTAAATAATTCTGAAGAATATCAGAGGGCAAACTTTGGACATTGTAAGAGGCGTGTGCAGAAATGCCCACTCTTCCTCCAATCCACTCACTGCTCACACAGAAACTCTTCATTCCACTTGGTTACTGGAAGTTGCTCTTTAGTGTCCCTCTAAAATTGCGGAGGGGTGAATTCTCCACCTCCTTCCCTTGGACATCTGTCCCCCAGCAGCAGCTTTTAACAGCGTGGTGAAGGGGGTGGGGAAATGTCACCACCAGCTGGGCAAATCCTAAAGATCCATTATAATCCATAATACCACTTAAGAGAAGAGAAGCAGCCTTCAATCTCCACTTCTTAGTCTGACCATTTCCCTTCTGAACTCACTAAAGGGGCATTTCTAATAATATCCAGATATATTTAACAAAATAAAGCTTCTTTTGAAGCGTGAGCTCTACTACAGCTCAAAATTTGAGCTTGAGCTCCACTTTACTAGAAATGGGAAGCAGCTGCTTATGATAACATGACCTACATCCTGCTCTTGGGAAAACCTGGGGTTATGGCTTTGCTGATTCCCCAAAAGAAGCCACATACTTACTCTCCTTTTTCATTCCATTCCAGACAGTTGACACACCCAGAGTGACCCTGAGGGAAGGAGGCGAGGGAAGATGGCATTAGTCAAACTTCAGATGTATCAAACAGAGCTGTCCTAAGACAAGGACACACTAAGCTCCTCACAAATAACTTCTTCCAATAAAAGCAGGGTTTTTTTATTCCAACCCTGCAAAGAATTCCACATACTTGGTAGATAAGCACCTCCAGAAAAGACAGACATGGTAGAGCAGTTGGGGTAGAAAAGGCAAAATGAAACAAATAGAAAAAGGTAGTGTTGAATAAAATGGCAGTTTAGTCTCAGAGGCTACAGCTGAAATCCTGCTGTACACACAGAAAGGTGACTTTGCTTCCAAAGCCCTTGGCTAGGCTGACAAATTACATGTACAGGCACTCTGGGAACACAGGGAAAATGCACTTTTGATAGCTCTGTTAGAAGCACCTTGCTGCTGGGTGACTACATCATCCATCTTCATCCACATTAACCAACGACTGCACCAGGAAGCGGGGGAGTGTTGAGCACCATTTGATGTGGGAGATATGACTGAAAAGGGGGACAAAATAACCCCTTTCTCCCCCAGACCAAGATAATGGATGTGTTAGAGGTTACCTCAGTTGGGTGGAGCAGGGTGTTGAGAGTTTGACCCCCAGATGGGGCTGTTCACAAGATTTCAATGATCCCTGTCAGTCCCTTCCAACTCAGAATATTCTGTATAATCCTAATCTTTTCTAAGGTATGTCAGAGTGCACTACAACCTGTTCCTTAGGGATCCCATTAGAGCTGAGCACGTTGAACAGCTGACAATTGTCTTCTTCAGGCACCAGTGCTGAGAGGAGGTGGTGCCCACCCTGTTAAAGGCTCTCCTCTAGGTGCACCAGGCAGTGCTGAGAGGAGGTGGTGCCCACCCTGTTAAAGGTTCTCCTCTAGGTGCACCAGGCAGTGCTGAGAGGAGGTGGTGCCCACCCTGTTAAAGGTTCTCCTCTAGGTGCACCAGGCAGTGCTGAGAGGAGGTGGTGCCCACCCTGTTAAAGGTTCTCCTCTAGGTGCACCAGGCAGTGCTGAGAGGAGGTGGTGCCCACCCTGTTAAAGGTTCTCCTCTAGGTGCACCAGGCAGCGCAGAAAGCTCATGCAAGCTCCCACTGAGCTACTCCTGGCTCTGATGCAGTTTGGGGGACCAAGAAATCAGCAGTGACCTGATAAACCAGAGTAGTTTGTGCACTCCTGCAGCAAGGTGCACCCCCAGGAGCTGGTCTGCCCTCTGCACACCCACCTGCAGCTCAGCCTCCAGCCCCAGGCGGCGGATGAAGGGGTCAGTGACGTGGTAGTGGCGCTCGAAGCCCAGCGCTCCCCTCTCCTGCAGGGGCAAAAGGCACCACACTGAGCACGGCAAACAAACACTCCTGCCCCTTCAGAGAACATTCTTCAGCTTTAAAAACCACACCAGGTATTGGGGGGGTCCACAGGTCCTGTACTGTAGTAGGGAGTCACAGAATCCCAGAATGGTTTGGGTAGCAAGGGACCTCAAAGCCCATCCAGTGCCACCCCTGCCATGGCAGGGACACCTCCCACTGTCCCTGGCTGCTCCAAGCCTGTCCAGCCTGGCCTTGGGCACTGCCAGGGATCCAGGGGCAGCCACAGCTGCTCTGGGCACCTGTGCCAGAGCCTCACCACCCTCACAGGAAAGAATTTCTTCCCAATATCCCATCTAACCCTGTCCTCCTTCAGCTCAAGGCCATTCCTCCTTGCTCCATCACTACACATCCTTTTGACAAGTCCCTCTCCAGCCTTCCCATCCTCTGAACACCTCCAGGTGGGCAAATCTTAATCTTTGCCCCAAACTGATTTAAAATGCTGTGTAAGTCAGTGCCAGGCTCCAGCTGAGGAGCCAGAACCAGCTCTCTGAGGCCCACACTGAGGCAGAGTGAGCTGACCCTACCTGGGGCCTGAAGCAGAAGATAGGGAAGAACTTGGGAATGGCTGCTATTATCCCTTGGCAAGGATTTCAGCAGGACCTCCATGCTGAGCTGCCCAGGAGAACTGTGCCACTGCAGAGCCTGTCCCAAGGCAGCAGCAGCACGGGGTGAGGAGCTGGGGAGTGGAACTGGCCAGCTGCCTTCATGGATGGGCTGTTCCTCAGGCAGGGAGCAGAGCTGCAGTGCACAGGCTGTTCCAGAGGGATGGGAACAGCTGCCACAGAGCTGCGTCAGTACAAATGAAGGTGAAGGAAAGCAGGACAGTTGTTTCCCCTGTGATCTCACAGGGCTCACAGATGCATCAGCAGATGGCTCTGATGAAAGAAGGCCAACTGCAGAGGCAGGAATGAAAGAGGGAGAATGCCAGTCAGACTTTGGATGGAGCATCTAAATGGAGATTCTTCCCTAGGACTTGACCCAGCTGTGGTCTCACTCCATGCCACACTTGTCAACTTAATCCTTTGTCACCAGCATTTAGAGATGGGAACCCCAATGTCTAAATCACCCTGGTGGTGCCCAAAACACCACCCTGGTGGTGCTCAGAGCACATCAGCAGTCCCAGAGCACACACAGAAGTGCTGAATTCTCTTCCCAGCCCAGTGTTCAGTAATGAACTCCACACACCAAAAGCTATTTGAAGACAGAATGGAGACAGACATAAAAGGATTGGAGGCAAAACAAACCAGGCTTTTTGTAGGAGCTTCCGTGACAGACTTCAAACCCCTTGATGTACTTTTGTGGAGAGCATTCCTGTAGCACTGCAAGGCCCATGCAAGGTGCTGCAGGTATAATTCTGTGCTACTGCAGCCCCAGTGGCTTTGTGAGGGCTGTGGGGTAGGATACTGCTTTTCCTACACGGAACTGCCTGACTTAGCAATCTTCCCAAGGTCACACGTCAAAGTCTGACAGAGCAGACAGTCTGAGACAGTCCCAGGCTAGGGCTCAAACCACAGAACCAGCCCTTCCTTGTTAGGGCAGCAAAACAAATCTCTGCACATGGATTGAATTACAAGCTTATAACAGAGTTTGGTACCAAATTGCAAAGTGAGCACTCGAGCCCCCAGTTCCTTATTCTGGCCACTCACAGATCCCTTTCCTGAATGCTGATTATCAGCAAAGCTGCAAATTATTTCAGGCCTCTAAGTCCCAGCAATAATTGCCTATTGTGTCTGCTGCAGCCAGTCCTTTCACGTTGATATTCCACCAAAGCAGCCATCAGATGACTGATCCCACAACTGTACAAGTTTTTTTTCCCCTACACAAAGGAAGCAACACAGCACTCTCTAAAGAAAAGGAGACAGAGAGGCTGTGACAGAGATCATTAGCTTCACTACAGTCAGAAATACCTCTGATGGCAAGATCACACGGGGAGAACACAGAAAGCAGAGAGGGAAGCTGGCTAAGGGCCTTTGTGGTGCCCAAACACAAGCAGCTCTATTTCTCTCTTCATCTCAGAAGGAACAGAGCTGCTGATGGCAAACCAGCCCAGGAGAGGAACTGTGCTCCTGTCATGCCAGACTTCATCCCAGCTCTCCATTAAGGACAGTGACAGGTCCTGTGTGTTTGTTCTCCTAAGCTCCTTATAGGGCTTATCAATATGTAAGTAGCAGGGATCTGGTTCCCAAGCAGAGGCAGCACCAGGAGTTTCCCCACTCCAGCACTGACCCCCCTCTCTCCAGCCAACACCACTGAACACGGGCTCACACCTACCTTGATCTGCCTGTGGATGATGTCTCTGGTGATGTTGGCTTTTGCCATCTTCTTGCAGTGGGGCAGACGAAGAGAAGCAGTGGGAAGAGCTGCTGTGCATCCAAGCATGCCAGGAGCCACGCTGAGGGTGCTCAGTTACCTGCAGGACAGCAGGGACACAGCAGGGACGCGGCGGGGACGCCGCACGTTAGGCCACGCACGCACTGCCCAGCACCAGAAACACAGGGGGCTAACAGCTGGGAGGCTGGCAATAAAGGCTCCTGAAGAAACTCAGGGCAGGAACAAGGCAAGAATGGATGTCTGACTCAAGGCCGCTCCCAGTTTGTGGAGAAAGTCAGGATGAGCAGAATTCCAGGATTATATCAGTTTGGAAAATCCATGTTTCTATCCCAGCAGAGACCCTGTGAGCCCAGAGCAGTCTCCTGTCCCAGGCTTCCCTCCCACCATTCCATGACCACTCATGTCCAATGCCATGTTTCCCAAACTCTACAACCAGCAAAGTGAATAAACACAGCATTGATGCTTTTGGCCACATCTTCTCTCTCATTTACTACATTGGATTATCAGCAAAACACCCCTAAAATATCCAAAAGGGCATAAACATTCCTTGGAAATCACAACATGAGGTCACAACTGAACACCTAATTACCCCAGCAAGAGAAAAGAGGTAACCAGTTAAAATTGAATTTCCAGGAGAAATTAAGAGTTTTGCACACTCTTAATGGAGTTTAATGTACTAACCTAAATAACTGAAACCCCATGGAATTGGCTACTTCTGCTAAAAAAATATTCAAATTGCAGAGTGATGGTCCCAACCCTGAGCTGGACAGGCTGCCTAGCAAAGGATCAGTCAGTCCCTGAGAAATGCTGCAATTCCCCCAGTTTCCACCCCACTGCCTGGCCCATTTAGACATTTCTACAGTTCTCTTTAACATAACAAAAAGAATAAAAATGAAATTTCAAACACCCGTTTTGTCCTATGTAACCTTCTAGTTTAAAAACATTTCCAAGCAGAACAAGCCAAAATTTTCCTCTTCTAAATGAGGAAATGCTGATTCATTGAAACAAGAGCATTTCACAGAAACACTGCAACAAACAGGAGTCCTGGCAACCCTCATCTGATTCTCTGCTGCCACAGGAGGGCTTCCAGTGGCCCTCCTGTCCCACCCTGCCATGGCAGGGACACCTCCCTCTGTCCCAGGCTGCTCCAAGCCCTGTCCAACCTGGCCCTGGATGCCCCCAGGGATGGGGCAGCCACAGCAACAACAACTTCCCTGAGGAGTTGGGAATGGCTCCCAAGGACAGGAAGGGGAGAAGCAGCAGCATCTGGGCACAAGGGCAGGTGGATCTGCTGACTCTGCAGCTCCTGAGAGGTTTCTGAGCTGCTTCCCCAAACTCTGGGAGAGAGACCGAGGAGCAGGAATGTGTCCAGGGAAGGGAATGG
The DNA here is from genome assembly GCA_019023105.1 of Diglossa brunneiventris. Classification (NCBI taxonomy): domain Eukaryota; kingdom Metazoa; phylum Chordata; class Aves; order Passeriformes; family Thraupidae; genus Diglossa; species Diglossa brunneiventris. Next base: position 377,273 of record CM032375.1, read on the forward strand.
AGCTGGAAGGGGCTGGAGCTCCAGGAGAGGGAGATGGGGAAGGGTCTGGAGCCCCAGGAGGGGCTGAGGGAGCTGGGAAGGGGCTCAGCCTGGAGCAAAGGAGGCTCAGGGGGCCCTTGTGGCTCTGCACAGCTCCTGCCAGGAGGGGACAGCCGGGGCAGTCGGGCTGTGCTCCAGGGAACAGAGACAGGAGCAGAGGGAACGGCCTCAGGCTGTTCCAAGTCCATCCTCAAAAGACACAGGGACAATATCCCACACACCTCAGGGCCTTCCACTCTCCTCAGAGCTTCCCTACAACATTCCCAGGCTCTGCCCACAGCCTCCCCTCTCCAAGCACCATCCAGCTCCCTCCTCCTCCTCCCTGCCAGGCATATTTCTTGTCTCCCTCTTTGAGGGCAGTTGGATTTGGCTCTTAGGACCCCACCATGCCAGTGCCAGGCAGGCTGTCACCTCCCCACTGACAAACACCCCACTGCTCTTTTGGGAGTATTTTTGTCACATTTCCTACCTCTAGTTATGGCTAATTTCTAATCAGCTCCTTTCTCTTCCAACAGCACCAAACAACCTCAAGGACACACGTGGGAAAATGCATGTGCATGGAAAGACCCAGATCTCCCATATACAGCCATAAATAACCCACACCAGGAGGCCAATTTAGAGCTAAATAAGTCACTGCAAAACCATTAATACCCCATAACCCCTCTGTATAAGCAGAGAGAAGGAATAGCCAAACTCCCCAAAGCCACGACTCCTTAACAGACTGTTAGAAACTCTGTTTTTCAACAGAGACTCCTCTGTGCAGCATTCTCTACCTTGTGGAACATCTTAACTTTACTTCTTAAAAAAATACAGGTGAGGAAAATCACCCAAGAAATCAGACCTTGGGTAACAGGCTTGGATAAAACACAGTCCAACAGGAATGCAGGAGCCCAAGGTGCCTCTCCTTCCAGGAAAGTGCTTGATTTGGCAGCTGGATGCTGTAAAAGGCTCAAAGTCTCCCAGATCTTGTGCCTTTGCTTGGCCAAGAAGGCTCCAAGAGCCTTTCCTCCTTTCCCTTCGCTATTTTTTGTTGCTCAACAGGTATTCCCCAACTACAAAAGCTCTGGCAACGTTTAAATTACCATGGAATCACAGACAAAGGAGTAAGAAGCCCAAATTCTCATTCCAGATCACATTTTGAGCATTAGCCACAACTGATCACAGTCCCAGACTCCCAGTCCCCATGGATATGACAGTGACCTCATTCAAATATTAAATAAATAAATAATAAACAAATAGAATAAATATTAAGTGTTCTTAACACTAAAGACTATTGACCCCACCACTGTACAGGCAGATCCAGCCTCCAGTTTCAAACTGATCCTGGAATAAAACAAAACCTCCCAAGACTTTCAGATCTCCTGCAAAATACATGTAATAAAAATCAGACAAAAATCAACTGTGCCTCCCAATTTCTTAGACACAAAGGCCTCCAAACATGAAGTCCCTCCAAAGAGTCTTTGTCACCACTAAAGGAATTGGAAATTCCTTGGAAACTTCCACCATGGAAATTGGTAAAGAATGTTCCTCTTTATGCAAAACCACCATGCAAATTCTGCTCTAACCCATTCTTGCAGCTTCTGGCTTTTAACTAACCCGGCACAACCAGCCCCTGGTGGAATGAGGGATGGAGTCCCAGAGCGAGGGACAATTTAGGACAGATCTGCACTGCTGCTACCAGGGCTGGCTCCACAGGCAGCTTCCCTTGGCTCCAGCCAGAGATAACCCAGCCCTGGCTCTGTGCTGCAGGCCAGGCTGGACAGGCCCTGGCACAGCCTAGGATGTGGAGGTGCTGCTGCCCTGCAACAAAACCATCCCTGAGGTCCCTTCCAACCACCCATCCCATGGCCCATGACCTCTCTGGGGTTATTCCTTGGATGACAGCAGGGCACGTTTCTCTGTCACCCTTCAAGGACAGCTTTCCCTCATCCCTCACTGCTCCAACCTGCCTGGAACACCCCAGACAGGAGGACAAAGCTGGGGTGCAGCGACAGCCTCTGCTCACACTGCTCCCTGAGCACACAGAGAGAGATCAGCCCACCTGCAGCTCCTGCACTTTCCCCTGGCCTCTGCGGCCACACAGAACTGCAGGGCACAAACGGGGCTTTCGCAAGCCTCAAATCCACAGTCAAAAATTAACAAGGCACACATTTCCATGGGCTCCAAACTGGGCAGGCTCTGTTTACACTGACAGCCACTGAAAAGCCCCTTAAGCTCCTGGGAAAGCACACTTCCAAAGGGTACTCCAGGGCATGGAGAGGAACACTCACTCTGAGCCTGGAAACAAAACCTCCACACTGATAACACAAATAATTCCATCAATTTAACATCAAATGCTCCCAACACAGCCTGGATTTGGGGGATTGCTCCTTGGCTGGATTGTATTTCCCTCTCATGGAACCACCTGAGCATCTCCCAGCCACAGAAACACAGTGATGGGCTCTGCACAGGGGGGCAGAGCCCCAACCTTGGCACCAGCACCCTTTGGGAAAGCTCCATCTGCCCCAAGGAGCTCCCCAGAGCAGCAAGACTCCCAAAATCAGCACTTTCAAACAAGCAATCCCATTCCTAACTGCTTGGATGTGCCCAAGTGTCTCAGGCTCCAGACTCAAGGTCACAGGAAAAAAACAGCACTCTGCACACCACGAGCCTCTGGATACACAGCTCATCCCAAGGGAAGATTCCTTAGACCCTTCCCTTCAGCACCTATAAATTATTTCACCCCTCCAAACACCACCCAGAACCTGCCCTGAGAGGCTTCTTTATCCTCACAACTTATTTCCCTGCCCTCTTGACTTTCCAAGAGGTCACAGATCAAATTAAAACACATAAGTGTAGATAGAAATTTTTGTTTTAAGGAAACCTGAAAACCCAAGAGGGAATGCCCTGGTTAGCAGCAAACACCTTGTTAAAAGAAGGTTTTTCTCCAGCTGAAGGAGCTGTCAGGAGCAGCAGTGGCTCCCCAGGACAGATGGCTGGAGCAGGGAGCCAGGAGAAGAGGTGAGATGGGAGCCCTGGCAGAGGCAGCACAGGGGAACTCTGACACACTCAGGCCACACAGTGCTCACAGCTCAGCCCTCCCGCTGCAATCCTGCCTCCCCTGACCCCCGGCTGACACACCCACGGGAAAAGGGAAGAGAACAGAGAACCCCCAGCCCGCACAGGCAACACCCCAGCGCCAAGATGCACAGAGCCCAGCAGCTCCAGGAGGAGAGGCTGACCCCCTCTCCGAGGAAAGGGGCTGCAGCACACCCAGCAGGGCAGGGAACGGCTCTGGAAGGCTTTAGCCAGGGGACAGCGAGCAGAGGAGGGAGCAGGGCAGGGTCACACCCAGGAGAGGGGAGAGGAGTGTGAGGACAGGGCAGTGCCAGGGGTGGGAGGGGGAAAGGAAGCAGAAAGCAGGAGCTGTACCTGGCAGGGGTGGCACCAGCAGATGCAGGGCTGGGGGGAACAGGGCCTGGGCAAGATGGGGGTGAGGGGCTGGGGTGGGAGAATGGATAAAAGAGAGATCCCTAAAGGCAGTCGGACTCCTGGTAAGGAGAAGGGGGTGACACCTCGGGGGACAGCAGACAGAGCCTGGGGTGGGGGGAACTGATGGGAAAGACAGGGGTGGGGGAAATGTCAGGAAAAAGGAGGCGAGGGGGGCAGCCGAGAGGGAAGGGGGCTCGTGGGGATGCAGCTGTCAGGGAAAGGGGTTGGGGCCCGCAGGGCAGGCAGCTGACAGGGAACAGGGTACAGGGGCACAGCTGACAAGGAAGGAACAGGCTGACAGGGAAGGGGCAAGAGGTGTGCTTCACTGGGGAGGGAACGGGGGGCACCGGGGGCAGAGCTGCCAGGGAACGGGCACCGGGCCGGCTGACCGACAAGGGGCCCGGCGGATGTAGCTGCGAGCGAAGCGGGTACGGGGCGCAGCTGCCAGGGAAGGGAAGGGGGCACCGGGGGGCGGCGGGCACGGAAGGGATCCAGGCTGGGGGGCTCTGTCAGGGCGGCGGGGCCCGTCCGGCCCGCGGGGGCCCGTTACCTGTCAGGCCTGCCGGGCGCGAGCGCAGCGGGCACCGGAGGCTGCGAGGCTCCATCCATGCGGGGCAGAGCGGGACGCAGCGCAGGGGCCGCGGCGGGGCCCCGGCCGTGCCCGCCGCCCCCGGCCCTCGGTACCCCCGCCAGCTGTCCGGGGCTGCGCTGCGCCCCCCGCCGCCGCCGCGCGCTGCGCATGCGCCACGCCAACTGCGCAACCGCCCCCCCCGCGCGCCGCCGCGCCCCGCCCCGCGCAAAAGGCGTAAATCCCGTTCGTGAATTCCGCCCCTTCCTGCCCGCCGCCGCGCCGGAACTGACAGCTCAGGGAGCCAATGGAAAGGGAGGAAACTGACTAGGAGAGATCCGCCAATAGGCGTTGAGGGGGCGGGAGGGTGGCGGCGCGAAGGGGCTGCTGGGAGATGTAGTGAAGGGGGAGTGATGGCCGCCGCCTCTCCTGCCCCAAACCTGGGGGTTAAAGCCCCAAACCTGGGGGTTGGAGCCCCCTGAGCTCGGACGGCTCCACAGGGCCAGGATGGCGACGGGCCTGGAGGGGAAGCCGGGAAGGCATAGGCTGAGGTCATTCAGTTTGTCCAGCCTGCAGAAGAGGGGGCTCAGGGTCCTGTTCTTGTCCCTGGAAATGTCCCTGTCCCACCCCTGCCATGGCAGGGACACCTCCCACTGTCCCAGGCTGCTCCCAGCCCCAATTTCCAGCCTGGCCTTGGGCACTGCCAGAGATCCAGGGGCAGCCACAGCTGCTCTGGGCACCTGTGCCTACCCACACTCATTTCCTTCCCAAAATCCCATCTAAACTTACACTCCACCAGCTTAAGGCTGTGCCTCCTTGCCCTGTCACTCCAGACCCTTTTAAATAATCCCTTTCCCTCTCCCTTGTTGAGCCAACCCTTGTTGGCTCCTTCAGGCGCTGGAAAGCTGCAGTTCGGTCACCCTGGAGCTCCTTTTGTCCCCACCCAGTCCTGCCAGCCTTTGCTCCGGGCAGAGGAGCTGAACCCCCTGACCCTGCAGGGACCCCCCAGGACCGTCCGTGCTGAGCTGAACCCCCTGACCCTGCAGGGACCCCCAGGACCGTCCGTGCTGGGCTGGCTGAGCCCCCTGACCCTGCGGGATCTCTCCTCCCTGCAGCAGCACCGAGCCCGGGTTTGCTCGGAAAATAAAACTCTTTATAAAATAAAGCGCAAAGAGCCAGGGGGTGGCAGTGTTTGCAAAATCCTCCCTTTCGCCTTGTCCTCCCCGCGGCCACCCGCCCTGGGGACACTGAGGACAAGCAAGCCCAGTCCCAACCCTCTTAATGAACCCTCCCAAAAAGGGGAGGTGTGTAAAAGAAATCAAAACTTACCCACTCACCTCCCTATAATTTATTTCCACAATTAAACATTCCTGAAGCCTGCTAATAAAGTGTAATGAATAGTTTAAATTTTCATTTGGAACTTAATTCCCTGGCTCCCAGATAATCCCAGCTGCACGGCAGAAGAAAATTCCTCCTTGGTTATTCCAAAAGAAGCGGAAAAGCCCCTTAAATCAGAGACATCAGGCCCGAGGACTCCTCCTTGCACCTCCAGCCTCATAAATGACAGCTGCAATGATTTGTCTCCATCCTGCAAGTCATTAACCTATTCAGCTGCTGTCAAAGTCCTTTACAGAAGGTAATTGTTAATTGTTGCCTCTGCATCAGTCCAGATTCTAATTAAACAAATAATAATCGGGATCCATCCTCACAAAAGGGTTTTATCTTCTTTTCTCAGATGCCATCTCCATGGGGACCCAAAGCTCCACGCAGAAAATCAGGCAGGCTTCAGATGCCCTTGACACGGAAGTTTTCCTTGCTGGTGGAGAGAAAACTGGGGCAGGGGAGCTGGATTTTCTCTCAAGCTGGCGGCAGGGATGCCAGGGCTGGAGCCAAGCAGGACTTGCTGGCTCTGACTGTCAGACCTGGAGTTTCCTGATGCAGTCTGAAAGCTGGGGAATGCAAACAGGGTGTTCTCCCAGCAGTGCAGCTCCTGCAGCAGAACCACACCTGGAAAGGATCCTCGTGGAACAGGGCTGTGGCTGTTCCAAGGAAAGGTGAAGGAAGCAAGGAATAAATCTGCCTGAGAGCTTTCCCTTTTTACAGCGTTGAAATTTAAGTAATACAAAAGGCATTTTTAATAATTATTATTAATTTAAAAAGACATTTCAATAATGTCATTCTAAATTAATAATAATTAAAAATAATTTTAAATTATTTTAATAATTTTAAAAGTCACCAGTTTCCTGGTGACTTTCCTGTCTCCTTTTCTATCCTCAACCTCAACAGAAGAAAAAAGGAAATTCAGTGTAAAAACCCCACAACACGCACACAAAGTTCAATTTTACACCCTGTGCCATAGTTAGGATGTCCCAGGGTGCAAATGCAGTTTCACAGACACAGATCTTGCTCTGCAAGTGGTTTGCCCTGCAGACACCTGGAGCTGGACTGGGATTCGTTTGCAGGTTAAAACAGGCCAGAGCAAGGAAATTTCCTCTTGGCCAAGAATCTGCACTAACCCAAATCCTCTGCAGGGCTGACAGCCCCTTGTCCAAGCAGGACCAGCAGGACCTGCTGCCAGAGGCACGAGGCCTTCCCTGGGCGCTGCATCCCCCTGCAAACACCCAGCATCCCCACCCCACCTCAGCTCTGGCTGGTCCTGGTGCCAGGAGGGAGCAAAACCCGACCCAGTGATTTCACAGGAGCATTTCTAGCTGTTCTGTACCTGTTCTGGCTTCCAGGAACCGTCTCTGGAAGCCAACCAGCCCCTGAGGTTTTGCCCACAGTCCTGCCTCAACCCAAACATCACCAGCTTAGGCTTCCCACCCAGATATGACTAAGCCCTTCAGAACGAGAAACGCTCAGGGTTTCTTGCTTAATTGCTAAAACAGATTAATTTGGCTGCCCATCACATGGCCAAACGGAAAAGAGGAATTGACACACCTAGCGGGTTCCTGCTGGGGCTGATGATCTGCTTTAATTGATGGGTCACGTTTGGGGATGATTTTCCACCCCGTGGCTGCCACAGGCTCCCCTCTTGCCCTCCCTATTCCCTGCAGCCTTCTGACCACTAGCGCTTCGGGAGGCTTAAATCAAGAATGTAACTGGTGCAGACCAGCAAATGTCACCTTCAAAGCTCGAGGCTCAGCTGCCACATGTCATGGAAAGGGCCCATGCCTTCAACACATGCACTTCTCCCAAGAATTAAGGGCTGCATCTTTACCAAAGGGCCCCTTGACACCTAAAGTGTGGGCAGCAAAGCAGGTAGAAACCCGTTTGGGTTGCTCTGGTCACACACATGTGACAGCCAGGATGGTGGAGGAGAGCCAAGAAATCAGGGTGGCTGAGCCGGGCAGCGGTGCCAAGCGACCCCCCCAGGCTGCTCCAGAGGTTTCATTGGAGCCTTATCAGATTTCCTGGTGACTCAGAGCGAGCGAGCGAGCGAGCGGTCACCGGGGAGAAGGGCACGGGCACGGCAGCGAGCTGAGCCGGGTCACAGCCCCCCTGTCCCCCCACCAGCCCAGAGCTGTCCTGCACACCCACGACAGGCAGAGCAGGCTGTGCCCCCGCAAGGAGCAAACACAGGAGGCAGCAAGGGCTCAGCTGTGCCCAGGGAGCTGTGCCCGTGCCCCGTGCCCCCGGCCGGTCCCCGCAGGGTGGCGGGGCACCCCTGTCCCTGCCAGCCCCGGGGCGCAGTGCCGAGCCCCCCGTGCTCCCCGACAGCAGCAGACACCTGCTCGCACATCGCGCTGTCCTCCTGTGCTCCGGCACCCCGGACCGTGCTTTGGGGGCTTGGATTCCCACACAGCTCCGCTCCCTGTGCGGCCCCTCCTGCGCTTCCCCCCGAGCCAGCCTTGCAGAGCACCCTGTGCCCCGGCACGGCCTTCCTCTGCATCCTCTTCCCCTGCACTCTGCCTGTGCCCTGCGCCTTCCCTCTGCCCTGCACCCTCTGCCCCGGCGCGGCCTTCCCCTGCACCCACCTTCCGCCCCTTCCCACGCCCTCCTTTTCCCTTCCCCTTTCCCCTTGCCCTTCCCTCCCTCTCCCATCAGGATCCCCAGCTCCCGTTCTCCCCTCTTCTCCCCCTGCCCGCTCCCCTCGCACAGCCCCGCTCCGCTCCCGGCCCCGGTCCCATCCCCATCCCCGGGCCCATCCTCTCCCTCTCCCTCTCCCCTCACTCCGCTCCCATCCCCATCCCCTCCCTCTCGGTCTCCACCGCCCCGCTCCCCGCCCCGCTCCCGCCTCCCGCCGCCGGCGCCGCCCCGCCGGTGCCTCCCGCCGCCGCCTCCCGCCCGCTGTGTGGGCCGAGCCCGGCGCCGCGGCCGCCCCAGCTCCGCTCGGGCTGTGGCGGGGCGGCTCCAGCCCTCGCCGCCGCGGCGGCCCCGCCGCCCCCCGCCCGCCCGCGCCCGAGCCCGCCGCCATGGGCGCCGCGGCCCTGCGCGCCCTGCCCTGGGCGCTGCTGCTGCTGGGGCCGCTGCTGCCCGGGCAGGTCCTGCAGGCCAACCCCATGCTCACCTCCGAGGGCCAGCCCGCGCCGCTGCCCGGCGGCGCCGTGCCGGGCTTCACCCCCGCGCCGCCCGCCGCCCCCGAGGAGATCCACCCGCTCAAGGAGCAGCCGGCCAACGGCTCGGCAGAGGGGCACGCCAAGCACCGCAAAGCCTTCCCGGTCATCGGCATCGACTACACGCACGTCCGCATCCCCTTCGAGATCTCCCTCTGGATCCTCCTGGCCTGCCTCATGAAGCTGGGTAGGTGGGCGCATTGTGGGAGGGGGGGCTGGGAAAGGGCCTGGGGAGGGCCTGGAGAAGGAGGGACCCCCGGGCAAATGGGACAGAGACCCCCAGGCATCACAAGGAGTGACCCTCGTGAGCATCTACCCCGAGAGACCTGCCGAGCATCCCGGGGTGGGACCCCCATGGCATCCCAGGGCAGGACCCCCCAGCCGGGGGGGACAGACACCCCCAGTCATCCCAAGGAGTGGCTGCTGTGAGCATCCCGAGGAGCGACCCTTTTGAGCATCCTGGGGAGAGACCCTCTGAACATCCCAGGGTGGGACCACCCAAACATCCCGGGGCAAAATCTGCTGCGCATCTTCTGCAGAGCTCCCGGGCTGGCTGGGCCGGGGTGGGCACTGCTCTCCCCACGACCTTGGCTCTGTGTCCTGGGCCTGGTGGACAGCAGCATCCCTGTCCCTCCACTCCTCATCTCCCACCTGGGAGCCGGCCTGGAGATGCTCCTGACCCCTGCTTGGACCAGGTTTGCTCTCCTGCCTTTGACACTCAGGGAGGAAGCACCCGGTTTGCTCACTTCCTCTCTGAACCACAGATGCTTTTTGTAACCTTGGAGAAGTCCCTCAGAAGCCTCCGCAGCAGACCGGGGTGGCTTTGCCTCTGCTGCAAAGCGTCCCGAGATTCCCGCATTAAAGGGAGAGAGCGGCTGGGGCTGGAAAAGTCACCCGCTGGGACGAGCCTGGGATGCCCCGCTCTGGGAAAGCATCAAAGCATCCCTCTGCCGGGGCGGGGGTTGTTGACAAAGTGTTTTCCAAACTTCTGCAGCTGGATCAATAGCAGCCGAATTAGCCCAAACCTGTGACGTGATGGAACCTGCTGTGCTGTCCCCGGCAGTGCAGAGGTTGAGCTGGCCCTGGTCCCATCCCTGGTGATAAAGCCAGGGGGACAGGTGGAGTGTTTGCCTTAGAGCAGGTGTGGAGGGAAGGGAGCTCTGTGCTCCTTCATTTTGCTCCTCAGTTGCCATCAGTGGTTTAATAACACTCAGTTATGGGCGCTGCAGCTTGCTGAGGGAAATCTTGCTTTGGGAGCTTTCTAAAGCTGGTTCCTGTTGTAAACTGTGCCCTGTCCTGGTCTGGAGGGGTCTGAGAGACCCCCAGGAGCTCAGATCCTTCCTGCCCAGCTACTCCTCACAATACCCCCTCCCCTTCCCAGCCCGCTGTGAGCATAGGCAGGTGCAGCCCCATTTCCACAGTCCCTCCCGAGTGCTTTATTTACGTGCAGGCGGAGGAGTGAGAGCGCTTCAGACCCGGAGGCTTGTCTGGGAGACAGGCAGTCAGGACAGGCTGGAACCAGGCGGGAGCGGCAGGGTTTGTGCCTTCCTGGCGTTCCCCACAAGGAGCTGGGGGTGGAAGGTGCCTCTGCCTGGGGAGGCAGGGCTCCCTTCACAGGGCTCCCTTCGCTGTGGCACTGCGCCTTCAGCGCTGCTCCCCGAGCAGGGAGTGATGAAATCAGGAATATCTGTGCGGAAGCTGGAGGAGAAAGGAGGGGCCAATGGCCCGCGGGCCTGCCGGGGCCACGGGGAAAGCTGGCAAACAGCAGAGTGAGCAGGGCTCGGGGGATGGAGGGCACAGCCAGGACTCTGTGTCACTGATGCTGTGGGAGCTGCTCCTGCCGCCCTTGCCCGCAGCCAGGGCTCCGTGGTGGTGCTGCAGGAAAAGTTGTGGCTGCCGGCTGTCAGGTCTTTGATGCTACAAGTATTATGCAAGACTGCGTGTTTCAAGGGGGGTATTTTAGGAGAGGCTGCCCTGCAAGTTTGGCAAAGGTGGCAGGTGCTCTGCAGTGCTCCAGAGGTGTTGGTTATGCCAAAATCCACACCTTAGCTTACCTACAGCGGTGGCAGGGCCTTGGCAGCAGGGCGGTCCCGGGACACCCTTTTCCTTGGCCTTCTTTCCAGCGTTTGCATTTCTTGTTCGTGCTGCCTTGGCGGGCTGTTCCCAAGTTGCAGGTACAGCTCCCTGTGCTCGTAGCAGCCAAAAACCTCTCTCTGCTCTGTGTCCATATCCCAGCCCCGTCTATCCTGCCCTGGATCATGGGGTGTTGTTCAGCAGCAGCAAAACAGGCTTTTTTCCGTGCAGGGATAGCTCTTACACAGCTGGGCACTGCCGGCAGCACAGCCTGGAACGGCAGGATGGGGCTCACACAGCTCCAGGCTCCCTACACCAGACAGGGTCTGCAGCATCCCATTTCCAGGAAGAGGAGAAGGGGCCTGATAAATAGAACAGGAATTTGCAGTGCTTCCTCTTTCTCTCCACACCGTCAGTGTGCATTTATTGATGCATCAGGGTGATCCTGAGGGGACCAACATCTTCTTTTTGCAAGAACAGGAATTCCTGGGGTGTGGACTGTGCATGACAGCTCAGCACCTCCTGCCTCTGCTCCCCAGCTCCGCTGTTCTCCTTGCTGGCTGAAGCTGCTGATTGAGCCACAGGTTGCTACAAAACTGAGTCTTCAACCCTGTGAGTCGCTGCAGGGTGTCACCCTCGGGTAGTGCAGGGTGACCATGTCAAGGAGCTCAGGAGTACTCCCAGGGCTCTGCTCCAGACCAGGGGATGCAACCTGACCTTGTCCTGTTGCTCAGTTTCCCCCTGTTGCTCTTGATGCTTTACACAGCTCTTCAGACTTAAATGCATCCTCCTGTTGTCCCATCCAGGGGATTTGTCCTTTCTCCAGCAGCTCTCACTGTGAGTTTGTTTGGGAAATCAAAGGTGTGAGTTGAGCCCTTCCCCTCTTGCTGCAGTTTTTGTGAAATGCCTCAGAGATGTTGGTTTCTGGAGGATTCCTCACCTGACAGGGCGCAGGGGGATGTGCCCTGCATGTCCTGCAGGCGTGGGCTGTTCCTGCTGTGTTAATCCCCGTGCAGAAGGGGAAGCTGCTGCTGGCTGCTTTACTTAATATTCACATGATATTTTAAGGCTGTGTAGGGGAAGAGGGAGTGAGGGGCAGCTACAACCATGTGCATGTCATGTCTGGTGGTGGCCTGACTTTGCCAGAAGAAGCCTTTGCAGCTGCAAGCTGCAGCCAGACGTTGTCTCAACCTGTTGTATTGTTGCAGAGGGTCAGACCTTCCCAAAACAGCCCAGTCAGGAGCTCTCTGTGCCCTTCTCCAAGGTTTGCAGGGATATCATAAGGGCTCCTTCACACCATGCCCAGGGGGAGGTTGGTGAGCTGAGGGGTTTCCCTGCAGGAGAACCTGCTCTCCTCGCTCTGAGGGTTGACCTTTCAGCTCACGTGGCTCCCAGAGACGTTGAGGGGAATTCAAGTTGGACTGTAAATACGTCCTCGTTTCAGGGGAAAGGGAAGGAGTGAGTCAGGAATGTAAATAACAGATTGTGGTCAGCCCTTGCTGGCTGTGCTGGGCCCAGCAGGCAGAGCTTTGTGGTGAGCACCAGCTCCTACCCACCTTGGAGAAGAGCTGGGGCTACCTGTGCCTCCAGAGCCAGAAAGCAGAGAGTGATATTCCATTAGTCACCTTCCACTGAGGCATGTCCTGCTGTCTGTCTGCTCCAAATGGCTTCCCAGCCTCCCTGGAGCATCCTGGCCATTCCACCTCCAGCTCAAGGAGATGGCAGGGTGCGCTGGGCTCACCTTGGTTGGAAAGCAACCTAAAATGAATGTCTTGTGCCCAAGGTTTGAAAACTGTGTGGTGCCTTCCCTTCTTTTCTCTGGGAATCCATCTCCCCGAGATGGAGAGAGTCTTCATACCAGGGCCTGTCGTGACAGGACAAAGGGAAGTAGTTTATGAAGGCAGGTTTACATTAGATATAAGAAAGAAATAACATGCTCAGGAGGTGGTGAGGCCCTGGCACAGCTTACCCAGAGAAACTGTGGCTGCCCCATCTCTGGAAGTGTCCAGGGCCAGGTTGGACAGGGCTTGGAGCAGCCTGGGACAGTGGAATGTGTCCCTGCTCGGGGTGGGGCGTGTGGAACTGGATGGGCTTTAAGGTCCCTTCCCACCCAGACCATTCCATGATTCTGTGACTCCTGGTGCCCACCAAGCTGCTCCATCACTTCCCTCTCTGCAGGAGAAACTAGGATGGAAAAATCCTCATGGATCAAGATAAAGGCAGTTTAATAAAGCAAAAGCAAAGGTCATGTGCGAAAACAAAGGGAAACAAAAGATTTATTCTTTACTTCCCATCAGCAGATGATGTCCAGCCACTTCCTGGGAAGTACCTTCAGGAGCGTAGTGGCTGCTCCGGAAAGCAAATGTCCTAATTAGAACTGCCCACCCTCTCTTCCTGTGTACCCTTTGCTTGATGTGGTGTGCAATATCCCTTTGGTCAGGCTGGGACAGTCCCAGCCGTGTCCCCTCCCAGCCCCAGCTCCTGCTGAGGGGTGAGTGTGGGGCAGCTTTGATGCTGTGAGCAGCACAGGGTGTCATCAGCCCCCTCCAGCCACCGCAGAGGCTCTGCCCTCTGAGGGCTGCTGTGGGGTGGGTGGGCTCCAGCTCAGCCAGGCCCGGGGCGTGGGGACATCCCTCCCTGTGTCCCCAGAGCAGTGACCACGCTGGGGTCCCGCGAGGCAGCGCTCGCAGCTGAGCTCCTTGGCTCGCCACTGCTGCTTGCTGTGACAGTCACTGAGTCACTGCTGTGGCTCTCCTTCCCCCTTGGCAGCTCTGCTGTGTCTGGGAGAAAGGATGTGAACCAAACAGGCCAAATATCAACACGTTCTGCTGTCACCCCACAGACCAGCCCAGGTCACCTGCAGGTCTCTCCCTGCCCCTCCAGACCGAGTGACAGCTGCCAGCGCCAGCCTGGCACTCACAGAACTGTCCCCAGCGTGTCCCCAGCGTGTCCCCACCCTGTGCCTGTTGGGCTGGTGTAAAACGAGCCGGGGATGGAGCTGTGCTCGGTGAGCAGAGCCCAGAGCTGTGCTGGGGTGGGTTATGTGGGGACACGCTGGTGCCTTGGGGAGATTTGGTGTCACAGCTCAGCCCGCCGTGCCAGCACGGTGCCCGTGCTCGGTGACACTGCTTTGGAGAGCACCAGTGCTCCCCAGCACTGCTGTGCCTGCGGAGGAGCAAGATTAGGGAAGCTCTCAGGGCCTGTGAGCTGGTGATAGGAGCTGGGAGAAGAAGGGCAGAACCTGGTGGGTGCAGGTGGGGTTGTGGAGCCCCACAGAGGCTCAGGGCAGGGGGGTGGCTCCTGCGCCTGGAGGAGAAGAGACAATTTCAAAATTGCCAGAGAAACGTTTGTAGAAGCTGGTGGCTGCTGGCTGGCAGCGAGATTTGGGTGCTAAAACTCTTGGGTTCTAAAAGACTTGGGTGCTTTTCAAACATTTTATCAGCCCATATCCCTGCCCTGGAATCGTGGCTTTTGGAGGGGCCGCCCCAAGGTCCTACAGAGCCCTGCGAGTGGAGGAACTTGAGATTCCTGTGGGTTGATAAGCAGGGTAGGAAACCTGCTTTGGCAGATTGGTGGCACTGGATGGAAGAGCTGGATCTTGAGACCAGACCCAGCAGAGACACCCCAGAGCAAAGCCACTGGCATGGGGACACCTCTGCCAGTGCCACCTGCAAGGCTGGGAATGGCACAGCAAGGAAACATTCCCAGAGGAGCTATGCCCAGGGTTGGGAATGTGTGTGTGTGACTCCCCGAGTGTGCTGGGGTCGTCTCTGTGGCCCTTCTGCCACCCCAGGTGTGCTCCCCTGGGCACGGATGGCCCTGCTGGGCTGGGGGAAGGGGCTGTTCCTGCTGGCTCCTGGCACTGGCTGGTCCGGGTTCCCTCGCTGGGCTGGAGGGAAATGTTTGTCTCATTCTTGGTGGCAATGTTTGTCTTACAGCCTGGCTTATCACTGCTGGCTGCAGACACGGGGGTGGTGAGAGCTCGGAGATCACCCCAGTGTCCCCCCTTGTCCCAGGGAGCTGCTCAGGGGAGCTGGGCCTTGGGGAGTGACTGTTCAGAAAGGATTTTGAAGTGCTGCTGCAGCTGGTGCCACAGAAGTGTAAATTGTCGTGATGATGAATTTAAACAGGCTCTTCCAATGCAGACTTGTTGCATTCCCACTTCCTTGTTGGGGGATGATCTAAACATGCTCTGGCTCCCTTTTCCCCTGCTTTGCCATCTCAGAAAAAACAGCCACGGCATTTATTTTTTCCTCTCTGATCTGCCCGTTGCTGGCGTCTGAGCTAAAAAACATCCAAACTGTTCCCTCCATGGATCTGAGAAAACCATTAGTTTAATTATGGTTGGAAGAGTGAAAGATTCCTGCTGTGAAATACGGGATGGTGATGGAGCGGGAAAAGCAGAACAGGTCTGTAATCACAGCCATTCCTCCCTGGTGAGCCCTAATGTCCATTAAGGCAGGATTACACTCCGTTGCAGCCTTGCCTCTGCTCCCTGCAGGGACCCTGTTGCCTGTGGCAGCTTCTGGACCTCAGGGCCCTCAGGAGCCAAAGCTTTTGTTTCATCCCATTTGTCAACACAAAGGCTTGGAGACCTGGTGCTGGGGTCAGGGATGGGCTGGCTTCCCACACAGGCTGCGGGTGGAATTTGGGATGTGAGTGTCGCAAGTCCTGTGGCACCCAGAGCCCAGCTTGGGCTTTCAGGGAGATGCCGTGGAGTTGTTCCTCCCCTGAGACCTGCAGGTGACCTGCGCTGGTTTGTGGGGTGACAGCAGAACGTGTTGATATTTGGCCTGTTTGGTTCACATCCTTTCTCCCAAATTGCCCAATCACCCAACCACAGCTTGCCCACGATACCCAGAGGTGCTGGAGTTCCCTTGGGAGTTACTGGGGTGGAGGACAGGTCTTTTGTAATTAATGCAGCTAAATAGTCTCCTTTTGGGTTTGAGAATTACACATGGAGAAGGGAAAACCAGGTGGTGGTGAAGGGCAGAGGGTTGTTCTTGGGGTGACAACAATGCTGTGGCACAGAGGGACTGCAGCCCCTCTGTGCAGGAGAGACACAGATATCTCTCTAGCGCTTGTACAAACCAGATGCTCATTAGACTTGCAAATAAATACTTCTTTAACACAATCCTTCCCCTTTTCCCTCCTGCAAGCCCTGGTTTTGGCTGTAGGTGCAGGGGCGGTGGGGGCTCTGAGCCTGTCCCAGGACCATGCAGGGCTTGGTCCTTGGTGCAGCATCCTTGGAGCTGTGGGCACCAACAGTAATGGGGATGAATTACTGCAGCTGCCTTGTAAACATTTGGTTTCTTTTTATTTTTTTTTTCTTCTGTTTTGGGTCCCCAAGGCCTAATTTGTTCAAATAAAACCTGAAATCCACACGGAATACTCTGTGAAAACACAGCCTTGCTGAGTGGAGCTGGAGCTGTGTTGCACCTCATCCCTGCACTGGGCTGCCTGAGTCAGCAGCAGCTTGTTCTCACCCATTGGGGCTCAAAACTGCCAGTGTAGGTTTGATGAAAACCTCAGTGTTCTCAGATCAGGGCCAGACGGCTTCCAAGGGAACAGCAGATGAGCAGGGGATGGTTTGGGTTGAACCAAGTGTTGATGGTTGATCCTCTCGCTCCACTGAGGTCCCACCATCTGTTCTCTGTGGTGTTGGATATCTCATGGACCTCTCTGATTTCACAATGCCTTCCAGTTGTGCGTAAAATCTTGTCATGTGCTGTTCTTTGTCTCTTTCCTGGGGCAGCAGAGCTCGTGTGTTCCTGCTTGGGAAGGAGGAAACCAAACTAAAAGCTCAGCAGATGGGCGTGCACACACTCGTTGCTGCCTGTTTGTCAGAAGGGGCAAGATCCAGGCTGAGCCTTGCTTGGAGTGGAGCAGTGAAATGAATCTGGTGGTGTGTCACCTCTGGAGGTACAGAAATTGCTGGTGTGTCACCTCTGGTGGTACAGAAATCTGGTGTTACATCACCCCATGTCTCTTGGGGTTCCTTCCCAGAACCTGCCTGCGTAAGAAGGGCACGACTGAGGCTCATTTGAAGTTGGGCTGGTGTTTTGAGTGGCAAGTTTAGGAATGCAAAGTACTTTTGTAGTCAGAAGAGAACACACACATTTTCTTGGGTTGCCCAGGAGTGACTCACAAACATCTCAGCATCCGAGGTCTTTGTCTCCAGAAAGCTGCAATACAATCGACCTCCAGGGACAGCACTTAAATCCCATTGAACAGAGGGTGCTGCTAGGGAAATAATTCCCCTCCCTTGTGCAAGACATACACTTGCAGAGCAGACACCCTGTGGCAGCAGTTTATTTCCAGTGCCTGGAATTATTCTGCATTTTGGAGTCACGACATGCTAAATCTTAATGACGGATTTGGAGAGAAGGCAGCTTCCCACCCCACTGCTGGAGATCTCACAGCAGACACACCAGGGGCACAGATTCAAGTACAGACAGGCCTTTGAAGAGAAGAGCTGGTGTTTCCAGCCCTGTTAGTGCTCAGTTTCCCTTGGGAACACTTTTCCCACAGCAGCCTTGGTCCCTGGGGGTGAGTTTGCAAGGAACAGCTCCTCTCCTGTGTCAGCTGCTGCTCCCAGGAGCTGGGCTGGGTGTGAGAAGCATCGTGGCTGGGATGGTGCTGGGAGGCTGGGGTGGTGCTGGGAGGCTGGGACGGTATTGGAAGGCTGGGGTGGTGTCTCTGAGTGCTGGGATGGTGCTGGAAGGCTGGGGTGGTGCTGGAAGGCTGGGTGGTGTCTCTGAGTGCTGGGATGGTGCTGGCTGGGTGGTGCTGGAAGGCTGGGGTGGTGTCTGAGTGCTGGGATGGTGCTGGAAGGCTGGGATGGTGCTGGAAGGCTGGGGTGGTGCTGGAAGGCTGGGGTGGTGTCTCTGAGTGCTGGGATGGTGCTGGAAGGCTGGGATGGTGCTGGAAGGCTGGGGTGGTGTCTCTGAGTGCTGGGATGGTGCTGGAAGGCTGGGATGGTGCTGGAAGGCTGGGGTGGTGCTGGAAGGCTGGGGTGGTGTCTCCGAGTGCTGGGATGGTGCTGGAAGGCTGCGATGGTGTCTCTGAGTGCTGGGAAGAGGTGACAGTGGCCGGGTGCTTGCGCTGGCTCCGGACGCGCTGCTGGCGTGTGCTGAGAGTGGTGTCACTTTGTCTGGGCTTGCAAAGCCCGGTAGTAATCAGTGCTAATTGCAATTACCTCCTCCCTGCTGTCCGAGTGGAGACCAACAGGTTGTTTCCTGAAAAACTTTTGTTTGTCTTTCCTGCCCGTGTTCCTGGTAGGAAATCTGCCCTTCCTGGGAAGGGCGATTGGCATCGCCCTGCCTGGGGAGTTTGTCTGTGGTCACCTCAGGATGGCTCAGGTTTAGCTCTCCCCAAGGCTTCGAGGGTCAGCAGGAACTGGGAATTAAATGCTGTGTGCTGTGGTTGAGGGTAAGGAGCTGGGAGAGCAACTGGAGCCTTATTTTGGGTGACCAGGCACTGTCTGTTTGCATCCCCCCTGCTCCAGAGCATCCATCTGCATCCAACAGTGTGAAAGTTCCCTTTGCAGCACGCAGATGTTAACTGGGAGCATTCTATTCCAGAAATCCCCTGGCACTGACCCCTCCTAACCCAGCTATTCAAGGCATCCAGCGCCTTGTAGCAGCTGAAGGAATCTGGGAAGAGCGTGGCTGGTGAGAGTGAGTTATGTTTAGCTCCTTGTCCCTTTCCCTGGAGCTAAACAAGTTTTTCTAGACCTTAAACCTCCTCAAAATGTGCAAGTCCAGCTGCTGTCATGGTTTTGAAGGATATAAACTTGGATGAGGATGCTGTTGTCCCATAGAAAACTCACTTTTCCAGGGTAAATGAGCTGTGCCAGGAAGATCCCAGCCTTGCAGGCCTGGCTGTGAGCTGCACCCATCCAGAGCTGGTGGGGAAAAGTCAAAATGAGTCTCGAAGCAGCCACAGCAGAAATCTGGGTGGCAGCTTGTCCCCGAGTGCCTCCGTGCCCAGCTCCTGCTGCGTGAATGCCATGGGCTGGTAAGGAGTCACGGTGCCGCCCTAGAGAGCTGTGTGGAGCCTGCCCAGAGGCTCTGAACAGGTTTGGTGATCGCAGCTGTGGTTTGGGAGTGGCTCTGGAACGAGCCCGTTAGAGGAATGCAGTCAGCAGGATCGGGGTTACCGGGGAGCCCCAAACCCTGCTCTGGTGTCCCAAAGCTCAGTGGCCTTGGTGACTTCTCACAGGGCAGCTCTAGACCTGGAGAGGGGGAGGAGAGCTGCTCCATGCACAGCTGTGCACAGCTGGGCCTGGAAGAGGATTTTTACAGATGTGGTGGCACCAAGCCTTGAAGCCTCCCATTGGTTCTGTGCTTTCCTCCCTGCTTGGAATGCTGCAGCTGTGGGGTGACAGTCCAAGGGCCCTGGGTCTCGCAGTCTTTAATGGCAATTAGGTCCTTCTTAATATGTGATTTTCTTGCAGAGCGTCCTTGCCTTCCCTTCTGGTGTGAAGGAGAAGCGTTATCTAAATGCAGGACTGGAAATTGGGAGCTGCTGGGTTCTCACACCAGCTCTCACGCCACTCACTTGGGGACGTGGGCAAGTCCATTTAATGTCTTTTGTCTCTCATTTCCTTTTTACAGCTGGGAGGAAATTAATACCAGCTCTGTAAAAGACTCCCAATTGATCTGTTAATTTCTTGTGAGTGCTTCAAGATAAAACCAGGGTATATGCTCTTGCTGCTCTCAAAAAAAAAAGTGTTCAAGTGTTTGTGCTAAAGGCCTCTGTCCATGGATTGTTCTCAGGGCATCTTGTGGTTGTGTGTGGGCACCTTCTCCTGCGGGGAGGCTGCTGCTCCAGGTCCTCCCAGTCCTTCCCAGGGTTGAGGTTTAACTGGAGGGATGGCTGCAGCTCTTTGGCTCAGCAGTGTGCTCTGTGCAGGGAGTGCTGGTGTTGGATCACACCAAAGCTCACCAGGCAGAGCTGTCCCACGGTGTTTGGGAAGAGGGGCACAGCCCCTGGGGGTGGGCAGCAGCAAACCAAGGAGCCCATCCCTGTGCTGGAGGGAAGAGTGGGTGCTGAGGCTGGATGGGGCCCAGGGAGGAGACGTCCTGTGCAAACAGCTCCTTTGTGAGTGTACACAGCAGTTGTGGCAGGGGGCCGCCCATCCTGGCAGGCTGGGATCCAGGGTGCCTGTGATGGATGATTCAGAGCTGGGATCAGTGTGTGCTGTCCCTCTCTGCAGCACTGCAGCACTGCCACGGGGTCCCAGCACACCTGCAGCGCTCACACACTGCACCTGCACCCCTCCAGGACTGCCCTGGGGAGGGATTTGCCCTCGCAGGGGCAGTGTGCTGCTCCTGGAGGCTCTCAGGGCAGGTGGGGAGCTGGGCTCATCTGCATGCAGCTCCTGGCTCTGGCTGCTGCAGGATGCAGTGGTGCCTTTGGTCCCGTTCCCCAGGCTGCTCAGCTTTTTGGGGCCTTTCTGCATTTCCAGGTCCAGCCCCACATGGGAAGGACAGCCTCGGGGTTTCCTGGGAGTGCCATCATCATCATCATCCTTGAGGTGAATTTCTCTGCTGCTGCAGGAGGACAGTGGAGCTGTCAGACGTCACAGCCCTGCTGCACCTGCCTGCCAGCCCCTCCTCTCACAGTGAGGAGGGGAGCATCTGTTGTTTCTCAGGGATGAAGGCTCTTCCCTGGGGCTGCCCTGGCCCGGCCTCCTGCTCTGGCTGATGTGGCTGTACCTTGAGGGCTCCACCAAGCCGTTTCTCAGAGTTTTCCTGTGCGGAGCCAGCTCAAGCTATGGGTTGTGGTGCTTGGCTGAGCTGCAAGCTGGTACCTGGCAGTGTCTGCTTTTTGTCCTGTGGCTTTCAGGTTTTGAGTCACCCTAGGGCTGGCCTGATGCTATCAGCCCTGCTCTTATCTTCAGCAAAGCAGGGTCCAGCGGGGTCACCTTCCCACACACACCCGATCCAGGTGGTGTGGGGCTGGGGCTGTACCAGGCAGCCCTCGGGCTCCTGTCACAGGAGCTCCTTCCTTGTGCCCCGGGCTGTTTGCTTTAGGTGGGAGAGAGGGGTAAAACCAGGGGCAGGTGGGTGGCTGCAGGGTGGGGCTGAGCTGGGTGAGCAGGGTCTGTAGGCACAGGGGTGATAATGTCACACCAAGGGGAAATAAAACAGCCCTTTCCTCATCTGGCAAGGGCTCCTGATGGCTGTGGACTGTGGCAGCATGGCTTTTGGGGACGTTGTGTGCTGGGCAGGGTCACAGCCAGGCTGTGCTGGGCACTGTGGGCAGGCAGACCCTGCGGGACCAGCCCAGGGCTTCATCCCATCCCACGTGGATGAAGCTGATCCTGACTCCTGAAAAGGCCTGGAGGCTGTGGGGCAGGGCTGGATGCTGTCCTGAGCACCAGCCTGGTTGCAGCCCCTGCCCTCCCGAGTTTGGGGTGCAGGAGTGACCCCGAAATCAGGGCTGGATGTTTTGCTTTTCCCTTCTGCCCGTGCTGGCTTTGCACGCTGTGCCCACGGCCAGGTTTGGAGGGTGGCTCTGTGGCCCTTGTGTGGGATCTGCATTCACTCATGACTCACAAAAAGCAGCATAAATTAATTACCTTCCTGGTTCTTGGCTTTGCTTCGTAATTAGCGACAACAAAATAATGAGGCTTGAATGAAACATTTGGTTTGTTCTGGAGGAAATTGTTTTGCTTAGAAGCACTTTCTGTACCTGTGCCTTAAGACAAAAAACAAGAAGTCAACCTCTCACCAGGAAATGGCATTTTGGGGTGGAAAATCAACGCTTTTCCGTTCTGGACATTGAAGCCACTGGGTGTTTAAAGGTTGCCCAAATCGACCCAAGCTGCTGAAACCAACCCAAAAAGAGCTGCAGGAGAGCACTGGGGTGACCTGCACCTGCATTAAAACCCTTCCTGCTCCCTGGTGAAACAGAAAAGGGTTTGGCAAAGCCCAAACTGCGTCATGGCCCCACACGTGCCCTCCCAGTGGGATGCTGTGGGAATGAGCCAGCTTGGGGCTCTGTGGGGCTGGAATTTCAGGGCACGTGGTGATGCTGGAGCTTGTGAGAGGCAGTGAATGTAATTTAAGTACAGTGGTTTTACCCCCTCTCCTGGCAGGGTGACACCAGCCGTGGCCTCGCTCTATTTATAGGTGTAAAGCACCAGCTTTTTAATTCCTTTTGAGCAAGTTCAATTTTCATCCCCTTCCCTCGAGGCTTCCCCGTTGCATCTGGTGCAGCTCTCTCCGTTCTCCTTGTTCCCTGTCTTTGCAGAGAGCCGCTGGATCCGGCTCCGTTTTCCAAGGGAGAAGCACAGCAGAGACACCCTGACATCCCTGCTGGAGGCACAGCAGGCAGCAGAGCCTGGCTGATCCTTGGGCAGCTGCTGCTCAGGCCAGGGAGGAGAGAAATCCACTGGGGTTTTTCAGAGGGTGAAGGATAAATGGAAGAAGCTGCAGCCAAACTCTGGAGGACTGGGATGGATTTTCCCCTGGGAGGCAGTTGCAAAATGTTGTGTCACTGCACTGCCATCCTCACAGGGCTTTGACCCTGCTGGGGTCTTACCCCATCCTCAGCCTGCCCAAAACACAGCGTGGGAAAGCCAGATCCCAGGGGCTGAGAGCTCTGCAGCGCCTGGAGCCCAGCCCAGCCCTCCTTCCCTCCCTTCCCTCCCTGCTGCTCCTTGCACACAGAAAGAAGGGCATGGTGCTGAGTCACGGCTTCGTGGATCACTTGTCCCCAGGGCTGGTGACACATCTGTGGTTTTGGGGTTCAGCCAGCAGAGTGTCAGTGTGGGGCTCTCCACGTATCACACAGCAACGTGGGAAGGTGAGCACACCTGCTGCATCTCTCACCTGGGCTTGCTGCTGCCCCTCTGCAGGGCCTGCTCAGCCTGGTGTCCTGCAGGGTTAAAGTGGCCCTTGGGGGGCCCCTGTGCTGTCAGACACTCGTGTCTCCTCCAGCCCTGCTCTCTGCAGTGTCCTTCAGAAGGGCAGCCCTTCTGAGCATGCCTGCTCCTTCCCAGAGCCAGCTCCACTCCCAGCCACCCTGCAGCCCACACCAGCACCAGCCTGGGCTCCCCAGAGCTGCAGAGAGCATCTCCTCTTCACTGCCCCTTGCCCAGACTGACCCTTCATCTACCACCAGCACAGAATCCCCAGGGCTGCAGAGAGCATCTCCCGGGGGCTTCACTGCCCCCTTGACCCTTCATCCACCACCTCCTTCCAGAGCAGCATCCCCGGGGCTGGGAGAGCTCCTAGCCCTGGTTAATAATTGAGTGATTCCTCCAGCCTGCCTGCTGGAGCCTGCAGCTGCTCCAGTAAACCTGGCCAGGATGGGGGGTTTGTGTAAGCACGCTCCTTTCTCTTGCCTCCTCTTGGCTGACAGGAGCCTCCTGGAAGCATCCTGGCTCTCTGAGGCCGTGTCCCTGCGTGGGTGTTTGGGAATGTGGGGTGAAGCCTCAGGAGCATCCGGCTTAACCATGAACGTGCCGGGCCCTTCGGCTGTGCCCTGTGCTCCCTTCCCTGCTCCCTCCCCGTTCAGCAAATCCACTGACCCCAAAATAAAGACCAGAAATGCTCAGAAGCTGCAGAACAACCTTTGTCAGAGCCCAAAATCTCTTTAATTGGGAGGATGGGATTTCCTCCAGATCTGCAAGTGCTCAGTCTGTGGTTAAAACTGGGATTGCTGTCCCTGGTTCCTTTCTGCCCCAGCCCAAGGAATTGCTGACCACCAGTGAGCAGTCCCCGTGTGTGCCTTGCTGGGCACGTGGGAGCTGGCTGTGTGACGTGGGCAAGGAGCTGTTTTCACAGGAACTGTTATCTCCTGCGCTTCCTTTTCTGTGTTTGCTCAACCTCTTGGGGTTCGTGTTTAACCCAACTGTCTCTCTTTTAATGGTTCAGGTGGTGTTTGATGCTGGTGAGAGGGAGCTGCTCCCATGGAGTTTGTTTTCCAAAGGAGGAAGCTTGGGTGATTGTGCGTGCCCTGTGCTGGGGATTTAGGGATCAGGGGTCACATTATTATTATTTTATTGTTCTTATTATTATCATAATCATAATCTTTAAAGCCATTATCAAGGCTTATTCCCATTTCTGCTGCCCCTGCATGTGCCCTTGGCTGGGCATTGTCCTCTCCCAGCATCCTGCCACAGCCTCCCTCATCTTCCAGGAGGGAAGTTCAGGCACAGGGCTGGGATCAAAGCACTTCACCCTTGCCTGGCCTCTTCCTTCCCACCAGTCACCCCCATCCCAAAGTGGGATGCTGGCTCCCACCAACAGATTGGTACCAATGAGCTCTGGAATGATCTAAAAATACTGAGCAGAGCAAGCAGGGAGCAAAAAATGGCTGAGATTCAGTGAAATCAAAGGCATAATTAAAATGCAGCCCGTGTAAGTGTATTTTTAGGGCCCTACAAAAAGGCTGTAAACCATTGAATTCCATCAGCACACGAATGTTCCAGTTTAATGGAATCCTGGGGCCTGTGGGGAAGAAGTGAGAGATGCTTAATTGTCAGTGTTTGTGTTTTATTCATGATTGAACATACTTAGCAAGCAAAAACTGATCTGCTGTTGGCTTCTCACTGCTTGTGTGGCTTTAAGCCTTATTCCAGCCAGAAATTGCCCGGTGTGCTGGAAGGGTCGGTGGTTCCCAGGGTTTGCGTGAGCTGTGCATGGAAAAGGGATTATCACCTCCCCTCCCCTAGGGAGCTCCGTGCCAGGGCTGCCTTGGGGTGCTCAGAGCTTGTGTGGGCTCCAGGGGATCCAGGAAAGAGGAAAAATCCCATGGGGATAAATCAGGAGCTGCATCCAGGCTGGGAAGTCCCTGAGTGCAGGTGCCTGGGGGTGCCTTGGGTCAGGGTTTGGGTGTTCCCAGCTCCTCCTGCCTCCCCTCGTGCCCATCGAGCTGTGTGCCAAGCCAGGCTCCTGCCATCATCCCTCCAGCAGCAGGGACCCTCTGGAGCAGCTGGAATGGTTCCTGGTGTGGTGAATCCTCTGGGCTCGCCCAGGCTGGAGCCTGTTCCTGCGGCTCAGGTGGAGTCTGGGGGCTGATCCTCCCCCCAGGGACCAGCACGGGGCTGGGGCTGTGGTCCTTGGGGAGGGTCTGTGCTGCTGAGGCCTGTTCCCCTGGGAGCTGGGGTGTCTGCCCACGTGGAGGAGGGATGAGCTGGCCGTGGCGCAGATGTGGCCCCTGCAGGCTCGGGGGGGATCTGGCTCCTTCTGGAGGGGATTGAGTCTGTTGTGGGATTGCTGCAGATGGCACGGCCGGAAGGAACGGAGGAACACGGCATGCCAAGGCAGGGTTCCTTATTTTAAACTGCTTCCCTTGCCAGGGAACAAATATGCCTCGCTTCAAAATAATAATTATAAAGGCTGGGAGGAGATCCAGGGAGCCCAAAGCCCTTCTGTGGGTGTTGGTGTGCTGGCAGATGCCCAGCTGGGGCTGCTTGGTGGGAATGTTGTCCCAGCGGGTCAGGGCTGGCTCAGGGACCTGGCTTTGGACTTGTGCTGGGAGAGGAAAAGGGGGAAATGTGTTCCCTGTTTCCTTCACCCCTAGGATGCATCCTGTCCCTGCTGCAACCAGCCATGTAAAACCTCCAGGAGGGAGAATTGCATCCTCAGATGCACCAAGCAGCAGATCCCATCCCACAGTGCCCTGTGCAGGGATGCCTGGGGATGGGGCTGGCCTGGCACTCTGGGAATAGTGGGCAGGCTGCTGATGGGAGGGAAATGCCACTGCCTGTGTGTGCCTGGGAGCAGCGCTGCAGTGGGGAGAGCTGAGCAGGGACTGCTCGTGCGGAGAGAGCTGCATGTGCTGCACGGCTGTCACAGGCAGGGACACCTGCCGTGGTCACCCTGGGGTCCAGGGAGGGACCCTGGGGTGTCACAGGGGTGGCTGTCTCCTCCTGCTGGGACTCTCGGGGTCCTGGCCTGAGACCAGCAGTACCACAGTCTGGTTAAGCTGCAGTTTCCACTTGACAGAGCGGGGCAGGAGGGGAAACTGAGGCACACGAGGAGTGACGGGAGGGCTGGGAACTGGTCCCTGGCTCTGGCAGGGGTGTCCCCTGCAGACAGCATCCTCCATTCCTGTAGCCAACATGTGTCTCCTTCTCTCCCTCTCTCCAGGCTTCCACGTGATCCCCTCAGTGTCCAGCATCGTTCCCGAGAGCTGCCTGCTCATCGTGGTGGGCCTTCTGGTTGGGGGGCTCATCAAGGGGGTGGGTGAGAAGCCCCCCATCCTCAAGTCGGACATCTTCTTCCTCTTCTTGCTGCCCCCCATCATCCTGGATGCCGGCTACTTCCTGCCCCTGCGCCCCTTCACCGAGAACCTGGGCACCATCCTCATCTTCGCCGTGGTGGGCACGCTCTGGAACGCCTTTTTCCTGGGGGGGCTGATGTACGCCGTGTGCCAGCTGGGCGGGCCCGGCCTCAACCACATCGGCCTGCTGGCCAACCTGCTCTTCGGCAGCATCATCTCGGCCGTGGACCCCGTGGCCGTGCTGGCCGTCTTCGAGGAGATCCACATCAACGAGCTGCTGCACATCCTGGTCTTCGGGGAGTCCCTGCTCAACGACGCCGTCACCGTCGTGAGTGCCCCGGGGAGCGGGCTTTGCTCGGTGCAGGAGCGTCCCAGGGTGGTGGCGGCTGTCAGGGCCATGCCAAGCTGCCTCCTGGCAGCTCCACTTGGACCAAACCTTGTCCAGGTGCAAAGCTAAAAGTAGAGGCTTGAAACACTGCAGAGGTGGGTTGAGGTGGAGTGTTTCTCTTGGAGGGCTGGGGAGGCTGAGGACGTGTGCCCATCAGCCTCTTGGTGCCTGTGCTCTGGGCATCTGCTCTCCTGGCTGCAGTTGCTGCTGTGCCCGTGCCTGCCCTGCCAGGGGAAGCACGGGGGGCTGACCCTGGGTCAGGCAGAGCTGCCCTGTAGCTGCTGCTCTGTCTGTCTCCTTTCTCGTGGTCACCCTTGCTGTCCTCCAGCTCCCAGGAGGTGGGAGGGCAGCACATCAGCCATGGCAAAGGGAGAACTGGAGGGGCTGAAGCCAGGCTGGCAGCTCACCTGGATCGCCCCTCAGCCCCTCTGCAAGCAGCAGCTTTGCAGGGACCTTTGGGAGGTGGGGCCAGCCCTGCTCCCTTTCCAGAGAACATCACTGTCCAGGTGCTGGCTTGGCTGTCAGCGTGGCCTTCTCCTCTCTGCAGAGCTGACCTCTAAACTGACTCCTAACCCACTGCTTTTTCCTGGCTCTTTTCCCACATCCCAGCTGTCCATTCCGGAGCTGGCTGCTCAGCCCCTGCTGACAAGGTTCCTGGTGACAAAGAACACTCTGTCCCACCACGGGGCTTTTTCCAGGCACTTCTCCCCCATTTTTCAGCAGAGGGGTGCCTGCAGGGTCTGTGTCCCCGCTCTCATCCCTGGGGAATGCTTTTGTCTGCCCCTGCCCCTGTCCCACCCAGGGCCTGGCCCCGGCGGGCAGGAGCTGGCACCTCGCCCTCTCCCTGCCTGCAAGTGCTGCTATTCCTGCAAGATGCCCTAAATCCTGTTTCCCATCCTGACATGTGCTTTAACATCTCTGCAGTGTCTGGGGGTGGGAGAAGGCAGCACAGCCCAAGTCTTTCCCTCGGGTTTCCCTCAGCTGCAGAAGCCACCTCAAGGGTTTGGGCTCTTCTCTGGGCTGGGCAGGGCAGATGGGGGCTTTTCTCTCCGTGCATCTGTCAGGAGTGCCCCAGCCTGGATCTGACCTGCTTGTTAGGAAAACAGGAACAGGCTCTGGCTGCTGACCAAAGGCCCTCCTGGGACAGCTGGAGAGCAGAGCTGTCCCAGACACATCTCTGTGTGTCCCTGTGGGCACAGAGGACAGGGAGCTGGTCCCCCTGGGTCTGTGTCTGGCACAGCAAAGCACCAGCAGCTGGATTTGGTGTGAGCCTTGGTCAAGCACCCAGCTTGGGGTCACAAAGCAGGGACACAGCTCAGCTCAGGTGTGTCACAGTCCCAAGAGATGTCCCTGGGCAGGTCTCCTCTGAGGTGAGGCTGTCCCTTCCCAGGGGGACAGTTTGAACCCTGCTCTCCTTTCTCCCTGCCAGGTCCTCTACCACCTGTTTGAGGAGTTTGCCAGCTTCGAGCAGGTGACCATCCTGGACATCATCCTCGGCTTCCTCAGCTTCTTCGTGGTGTCCCTGGGCGGGGTCCTGGTGGGCGTCATTTATGGGGTGATCGCCGCCTTCACGTCCCGCTTCACCTCGCACATCCGCGTCATCGAGCCCCTCTTCGTGTTCCTCTACAGCTACATGGCCTACCTGTCTGCTGAGCTCTTCCACCTGTCCGGCATCATGGCGTGAGTGGGAGCGGGGAGGGGGTGCCCTCCTGCCCAGGACCCCTGGGGGGTTTGTGGGATGCGTGACCTCCGTCCTCCGGCTGGCCCGGCGTGGTCAGTGCGTGCCCAGTGAGGCCCAGGGGTGTGTTTGGGCTGGGATTTGCAAGGAGGCACGTGAAAGAAGTGGGTCTGGGGAGTGGTCCCACAGGTCCCAGGGTGCTGGCAGCCTGTTCCTGTTCTCCCGGGCACACAGGAGCAGGCAGGGCCTGCTGAGCACTCAGGACACCGTGGGTTTGTGCTCCAGGGCTCACTCCTGCCCTGCCAAGGGAAGGACGAATCTCATATTGCCTTGAATATTAGCTGGTGGTTCACAAGGCCTGTCCTGCCCTGGAGTTTGGTGTCACAACACAAAATGCTGCTGCAGGGCCAGGGCCTGGGGCTGTCCCCATGTCCCCATGGCTGCTGAGGGCCCCAACCTCACCCCCAGGCTCATCGCTGCTGGTGTGGTCATGCGGCCCTACGTGGAAGCCAACATCTCCCACAAGTCCCACACCACCATCAAGTATTTCCTCAAGATGTGGAGCAGTGTGAGTGAGACCCTCATCTTCATCTTCCTGGGTGTCTCCACCGTGGCTGGTCACCACTACTGGAACTGGACCTTCGTCATCAGCACGCTCTTCTTCTGCCTCATCGCTAGGGTGTTGGGTGAGTGTCAGTGTGGTGGCAAAGCCCTCGGGGTGGTAAAAGAATCATGGCATGGTTTGGGTTGGAAGGGACCTTAAAGCCCATCTCCTTCCAGCTGCCATGGGCAGGGACACCTTCCACCATACGAGGTTGCTCCAAGCCCTGTCCATCCTGGCCAGAGTGGCCACCTGGGTCATGGTGAACTCTCAGGACCATGATGGTTTGCCTTGCTGGGGAGGCTGGAGATGCCTGGGTGGCACTGCTCCACCATGGGCATCACCCCTGCTGGTGGTTGGTGTTGGGGAGATGGGACTGAGGTCGTGGTTGTGCCAGACATGGGGTGGAAGCTGCCATGGGATGTTGAGATGAGCAGACAGCCCCTGAGGGGCTGCAGGGTGGGCTCTTTGGGCCTGGAGGGGATCCTTGACCATTCACCCAGGACTGTGCTTCTCCCCCAGGTGTCCTCGTGCTCACCTGGTTCATCAACAAGTTCCGGATCGTGAAGCTGACGCCGAAGGACCAGTTCATCATCGCCTACGGGGGCCTGCGGGGAGCCATCGCCTTCTCGCTGGGCTACCTGCTGGACTACAAGCACTTCGGCATGAGGGACATGTTCCTCACGGCCATCATCACCGTCATCTTCTTCACCGTCTTCGTGCAGGTGGGTGGCACCCCGGCTGTGCTTTCAGAGGGAAAGGGGCTCTCGTGGCTGTGTGGAGAGTGGGGAGCCCACCTCCAGCCTCCATCCCTGACCCTGTCACTGCCCCGTGTCCCTAAAATGCTGCACAGTGACACCGACAGCAGTTTGGCTTTGCTGAGCCCATCCCAACCCCACCACTGTGCCTTGGGCAGAGATGTAAGCCCCGTCCTCCTCCTCCTCCCCAGGGCATGACCATCCGGCCCCTGGTGGATCTGCTGGCTGTGAAGAAGAAGCAGGAGACGAAGCGCTCCATCAATGAGGAGATCCACACGCAGGTAACGCGTGCTGCCTTAGCCCTCTGCTCTCTCTGCTTCTGCCACCTCTGTCACTGGGACCTGCCCCTAAATCAGAGCCCAAGGTAAGGGGGCAGAGCGAGGGCTCTCCCCGTCTGTGTCGTCCAGTGCCCGCTCTGACCCAGACCCCTGGTGCCTGTAGAGCCAAGCCCGGTTGTGTGGGTCCATCCTGCCCTCCCAAAGCCCATCCTGGACCCACAGCCCTGATTTTACACACCCTGAATGCCCTCCCCGTGTGTCAGTGTGGGTGTCAGGGGAGGGAGGGGTGGGCAGGAGCCCTCCGAGCTGCTCATGCCTGGGACCATCTCTTCCAGTTCTTGGATCACCTTCTGACAGGGATCGAGGATATCTGTGGTCACTACGGGCATCACCACTGGAAGGACAAGTGAGTGATGAGGTTTGGTGGCTGGGGAAGGGTTTCAGTCACCACCTAGAAGGTTTCACAGCTCTGTGCCAGGCTTTAATATCCACACTCAGACCCACCATGGGGAATTATGGCCCTGGGTTGGGAGCAAGGGAGGCTGCAGGGCTGCACCCCTTGGCCTCACCACCCACAGCAGGTCCATGGCAGGGTGGGAGCTGCCAGTGCGAGTCCCTGCAGGAGATCAGGGCCATCCCTAGTGGGTACCAGCAGGTGCTGGGTGTTGTGGAGACACCTTGGCTTGGGGGGATTCAGGGAAGCCTGGCCTGAGCTGTGCTGGTGGAACTGGAGCCAGCACTGAGCCCAGCAGTGCTGACCTGGGCAAGGCTGGGGAGTGGGAGTGGGGAGTGGGGAATGGGGAATGGGACAGGGCCAGGGCTGAGCTGTGTCTGCCCCTCCTGTGCCCCGTTCTGGGAAGGCTGAACCGCTTTAACAAGAAGTACGTGAAGAAGTGCCTGATCGCGGGGGAGCGCTCCAAGGAGCCCCAGCTCATCGCCTTCTACCACAAGATGGAGATGAAGCAGGCCATCGAGCTGGTGGAGAGCGGGGGCATCGGCAAGATCCCCTCTGCCGTCTCCACCGTCTCCATCCAGTGAGTTCCCTGCCCTGGGCACCCTCCCTGGCACCCTGAGTGCTCCCTGCTCGTGGCCACAGGGCGAGCAGCCCTTGGGTGCTGCACGGCCGTGGTGTGTGGCTCTGAATCCTGTCTGTCCGTGCAGGAACATCAACCCCCAGACCCTCCCTCTGGAGCGCGTCCTGCCAGCCCTGTCCAAGGACAAGGAGGAGGAGATCCGGAAAATCCTCCGCACGAACCTGCAGAAAACCAGGCAGAGGGTGAGGTGTCCCCTGGCACTGTGTGTCCCCTTTGCCTCGCTGGGAGGGGCAGGGACACTGCCCACCAGCCCTCAGCTGGGCCCTTCACCCTGCTGTGCCTTGTGCTCCTGGCCTGACTCTTCTTGCCCAGATAGTGCTGGCATGGTCTGAGGGCCGGGCTGATTTGGTCAGTGGCTGAGCCCAGCCCTTAAACCCTCGTTGGGCCAGGGTGGGTTAGGATCAGGCATCCTGTGGTGGCACACAAGGGATGAGCCACGAGCCTGCCTGGACCTGCTCTGCCCACTGGTGGCTGTCCCATCCATCTCCAGGGAAAAAGGGGCTGTGACCTTTCTCTCCCTCTCTGTGTGGGATTTTAACCCGTCTCCTTTTCCGGGATCTGTTCCCAGCTGCGATCCTACAACCGGCACACGCTGGTGGCTGACCCCTACGAGGAAGCCTGGAACCAGATGCTCCTGAGGAGGCAGAAGGCCCGGCAGCTGGAGCAGAAGGTGCTGGGGGAACACCAGGGTGGGGCAGGACGGGGGCCAGGGGGGCTTCCCAGCCTGGGAGGGCACAGGGAGGGGCTGAGGTTCAGGTGACAGAGGGTGACCCCAAGCTTTGGGGGTCCTGCGATTGCCCCAGGCCCCAGACAAGTCCCTGGAGCGTGGCTGGGAGGATCTGTGCCCGTGTCCTCTGCGTCCCACTGCTGCTCCCTGCCCATCCCTGTGCCCAGTTCCATGCCCATGCCTGTGGCCAGTCCCCTGCCCATCCCTCTGTCCAGTCCCCTGCCCATCCCTGTGGCCAGTTCCCCTCCTGCCCTGGCCGCGCCGCTGACGGTGCCTTGCTCCCTTGCAGATGAACAACTACCTGACGGTGCCGGCACACAAGGTGGACTCGCCCACCATGTCCCGGGCTCGCATCGGCTCAGGTAGGTGGGAGGGGCTGCACGAGGAGCGGCACTGCCCTCACCTGGAGCCCTTGGAGCTGCCCTGCACCTCCTCAGCTCCCTGTGGCTCTCCAGCCCCGATTGTCCCCACCCCACGCCCATCCAGCCCAGCCCCACAGGGTTGCTGTTCCGAGCAGAAGCACCCAGCTGGCTCCCCAGCACAATTCCCCTGGGAAGGCAGGTTGGGCAGTCCCTTTGGAGCCCAGCTCGCTCTGTCCATGCAGCCACATCTCTGTCCGTGTCCCTCCCAGCCCTCCTCAGGGGCGGGCATCAGGAGCGCTTAGCCCCAAGACCAGTTGGGAATGCCAGGGCATTCCCAGTTTGTCCATGGCACGTTTGCTTTGGCGCCCTCGGTTCCCCCTGTCCTGTGCGTCCCTCCCGCTCCGGGGACGGGGTGTCGGGTGTGCCGCGGCTGCGGCGCCCGCGCTTCATCAGCAGAGGGCAGCTTCGCCCTTCCCGATGGAGCCAGCTCCGCTGGGCCGTGCGAGTCGGGAAAAGGAATTACACCGCTGAATTGGAAATCAGCGAGACAGCCCAGGCATCCCAGCCCCAAACAAACATCAGGGGTGCATCACCGGGGGTCCCTGAGACCCCCCCCCTCCCTGCCTGACCCCTCTGTGCCTCCCAGACCCGCTGGCCTACGAGCCCAAGGAGGACTCGGAGAACCTGCCCATCATCACCATCGACCCGGCCTCGCCGCAGTCCCCCGAGTCCGTGGACCTGATGAGCGAGGAGCCCAAGGGCTGCAGTGGCCTCCCGCCCTCGCCCGAGGAGGATGAGGAGGGGCTGGTGATGCGGGTGAAGGAGCCTTCCTCCCCGGGGACTGACGACGTCTTCACCCCGGGGAACGGGGACAGCCCCAGCAACCAGCGGATGCTGCGGTGCCTGAGCGACCCCGGCCCGCGGCCCGAGCCCGAGGAGGGGGAGCCCTTCATCCCCAAGGGCCAGTAGCTGCTGGCACAAAGCCTCCAAATCGTTTCTCTCTCTCTGTTCATTCATTCGTTCTTTGCTCTCCGTTTTGGTTTCTTGTCACTACACACTGGGTTCAGTCAGGGGAGCCTGTCCTGGATGAACTGGGATTGCCAGGACAGCTCTGCCCAGCGAGCCCTGGGCTGGCCCCAGCGAGCAGGGAAGGAGCCCTGGGATGCCCCGGGCTCCTTGGGCCACGTGGCCTGGGGGTGATGGACAATTTTCCGCCCGGGATTGGGATTTGCAGGTGCCTCACAGCCCCCGCGGGGCTCCCCAGAGGTGCCCACCCACTCAGGACCTGCGGCCGGCTCTGACCAGGGGTCTCCACAGTCACTCCCCATGGCACAGCTCCCCCTCTCCCCTCCTGTGCTTCACTGCCCCCTCGCCTTGCTCCGGAGCGGAGAGATGGGACAGCAGGAGCTGTCACGGGGCTGGCACACACACACACACACACACACACACACACACACACACACACACACACACACACACACACTCCCCCTATCCCCTCCCCTCACCTCGGGCTCCTGCCGCTGCTCCCTCGCCTTGGCAGCTTCCCCGTGGGCCCGGCTGTGCCTGGGATCCTCCCTCCTGGCCTCACATTTCACGCCAGGTCTTTTCAAAGAAATATTCTAGAGCCATGCAGGGGGGAAGCTGGGACCCTCTCGCTTTGAGCAGCCTCTCCATCCCTCCTGGAACTGCTGTCACCTGTCCCCGTGGGGACCCTCCCGGGGCCAGCCTCGGCCCCTCGCCCTGTGCCAGCGCGGCAGCGGCTGCTCCTTAACCAAAGACAGGCCCGGGGTGTGCCAGGGGGGATTGTTGGTCCCCCTGCAGTGAGAGGAACTGGGGAGAGCCAAGTGCCAGCTCCCCCAGCGTGGGGACACCTTGGATCCAGAATGTTGGCAGCAAGGGCACAACTGGGGGTGCCGGGGGGCCTGGAAGGACCCATCTTTCCCCAAGGTTTGGGAGGGATCACTGGGTGTTCTGGTGGCTTGCAGCCCTCCGCGGGCTCAGGGGTGTCCTGTGTCTGTCACCTTGTCCCCCACCTTGTGCCACCCAGCTCCCGCCGTGTGCCACCATGGGTACCACGGGGTGCTCACCACCCCTCCCCGGGGACCCCGGCCGCTGTCCCCTCCCTGTGCCGTGCCTTGCCACGCTCTGCCCCGCTGCCTTGGTGGGCACCTGTCCCACGTCCCACCCGCTCCACGCCCCGCTGGCACCCCCAGGGCCGGCGTCACCGGGGCGAGCGCCCGCGCCGCTGCCTGCGCCTGCCTGCTGCCCTGCTCTGTTTCCAGGAGGAAAAAAAAGCAATGGAAATTCTCTTGTATAAAAAGGAAAAAAAAAAACCAAACCCATATGTAAAGAGATTCTTGGTTTTTATCATAAATATTCTAATAAATTAATGTTAATTTTTAGTGGGGGTTTTTCCAGCTGTTCGGGCTCCTGACGCTGCCTCACGTTCCCGGCTGTCCCAGAGGAACAAGGTGGCTGTGACACTTCATCCCCATTGCTGACATGGAGAGTTTGCCTCACCCTCCTGCCTGGCTCAGGGACAGCTGGAGCCCCCTCCCAGGGGGACATTTTCAGCTTTGGCAAAGACAGAGGCTCAACAGAGGCTCCCAAATCCCTCCCTGGAGCTGCCCCGTGTGAGGCTGTGTAGGGAGGCTCTCCCGGGGGAGGGTCCTTTCCCGGGGGATGGATCACCCGGCACAGCCCCGGCATGCCAGCCCGGGGTCCCAGCACGGTTCTGCCCATCCCGACCCCGGTGTGTTGTCCCCAGGGAGAAAGGGCCAGCACCTGCCTTGTCCTGGCTCTGCAGCACGGCTTGGGGGGGGTAAATGTTCCATGCCCAGGGGAGGGGTCTTGGGAACATCTGAGCTCTGTGATTTTCTTCCTGGGTTTCCCCAGGAGCCCTCCCAGAGGAGCCAGTTCCCATCAGCATCCCAGGACTGCCGAGAGGGAAGAGGTTCCAGGCAGCACCCGGGTGAGGAGCAGCAGCACCAAACCCCAAAATGCCCCGGATCCCTCCGGTCTCAGCAGAGTCCCCGGGAGCTCCGGGGCCAGGGGCGTCCCGGGGCAGGGCAGCCCCTCGCTCTGGGGAGTTGCGATGGGAATTTGTTCCACGGCTGCAAAGCCCTGAGCCGGAGCCGTGACTCAGCCCGCGGCCATCCCGCGGCGCCGCAGCTCACCTGCCCGGAATGCCTGAGCGCCAGGGTCCCCCTGCCTGCGGCGGGACTCGGCTGGCTCACCCCGCTGCAGGGCTGGCACGATGAGGTGGGCAGGGATGTGTGACAGGCCGTGCCAGCTTAGTGGGTGCCACCCTTGCATCCTGAGCAGGCTCCGGGGTAGTTTGTCCACTGCCCACCCGGACACTGCCCATCCCTGACACTGCCCACCCGGACACTGCCCATCCTTGGACAGTGCCCATCCCTGACACTGCCCACCCGGACACTGCCCACCCTGGACAGTGCCCATCCCTGACACAGAGGAAGCAGCAGGAGCACAGCAGCCCCGGGCAGTGCCCAGGTAACTCACCTGCCCACGTGCTGGGGAGCATCACCTGCAGCCTGATTTCAGTCATGCCTTTAGAGCGAGAACTCCCCAAACCCAGGCCTTTCCAGGATATTCTTGTTTCTGTCTCAAAGGGTGAGTAACTTTTTTTAATGAGGGAGGACTAATGATCCCTCCAGGGCTGTGCTGTCACTACTGAGCCACTGCCAAAGCACTCACAGTGCTGGGGCCGGGGGGTGGAGGGTCCCCAGCGTGTCCCCCCAGCCCCACGGTCCTGGCAGTGATGTGTTTTCCCTGTGTGTGCCCCCCGTGCTCCATATCCCCCTCTCCTTCCCAGAGCATGTTTGGACCTTGGTGGTGGCACCAAGAACAGGGAGAAAAGGGACTCTGAGCAGGATGACCTTGTCCTTCCACGTGAGTTCCACGGTGTTTATGCCCCTTCCACAGCCCCCATCCATGAGGATTAAAGATCTGCTGCCCTGCCCCACCCAGGAGAAGGGCTTTCCCGTGCCTCAGTTTCCCTCTGTGGTGCAGCACGAAGCCTGGGGTGCAGCGGGTGGCAGGAGGGGAGGGACAGTCCCCATGGCCCCAGCAGGGACCGAGAGCCCTCGAGGTGCCCATGAAGTCCCTGCCCGAGTGAGCCATCTGCTCCAGGCTCGGCAGCCTCCAGAGCAGAGCTCCCGGCTGTCCCCAGAGGAGAGGGCACAGCGGGGCTGTCCCGGAGCTGCCACCACCTGCAGGGCGCTCAGGTGTCACCCGGGGCCCGAAACCCGGAGCGAAGGGAGCGGCTGTGCTCCCTGCCAGGCCCCAATTAGTGGCACCGGGATGGGTCATCCCCTGCCAGGGCTGGAAAGGCACAAGTCACGCCAAGAAAAACAGCACGTGGTGTCACCGGGAAGCCACCGAGCCTGGGGACACACAGGTCATGCTGCCGGGGGACAGGGATGTCCCCAGCCAGTGGCAGCCCAGGGCGGATTCACGGCAGGGCACATCAGTGCTGGGCCACGTCGCTGCTGTGTCCCTGTCCCCACAGCCCGGCGGGGCCCTGTCCCCCCCACTCCCCGGGCAGCATTTTGCAGCAGCCAGGGGAGGTGACAGGTGCCATTCCCGAGCTCTGTGTCACCTGCACTAATGACACCCTGCGCTCCCTTTCATCCCAGCGCCTCCCGGGTGGCCCCTCTCCGGCAGCATCACTCATCATCCCTTCCAGGATGGGATGTGGCCGAGTCTGGGGGTCCAGGGTGGTGACACAGGGACGCCAGGCTGAGATCAGAGAGTGGCAGCAGAGTGACAGCCCTCATGCCATGCAGTGGGTGCTCACAATGCCCCTAATGCGGCCAATCCAGCCTTGCTGTGGCCAGCACAGGGACAGTGTCCTGCCTCTTTGGAGAGCTGCAGGCACGGCAGCAGCTGGTGGCAGTGCCCCCGGGAGGCCAGCGAGGAGCGGTGGCACCTCGGGGACGGGCTGTGTGGGAGCGAGCGGGGCTGGACAGCAGCTCCAGTGCCTGGGAGGTGTCCAGGAGCCGTGTTTGCCCAGGGAGGATTTGGACAAGGCCACGGAGAGGACTCCACCTCCTAAACCCACAGGGGCACGTGGACACGGGCATGTGCGTGGGGATGGCAGTGTGGGCGTGGGGACAGGGACGAGAGTGGGGACAGCAGCAGCTGGGCTGGGGACAGTGGGTGTTTGGCCAGGGACGGTGGCTTTTGTGCAGGGGGATGGCTGGACTCTGCCTGGGGACACTTTGTGCCCACATGAGGACACTTTGTGCCCGCGTGGGGACAGTTTGTGCCCACATGAGGACACTTTGTGCCCGCGTGGGGACAGTTTGTGCCCACCTGGGGACAGTTTGTGCCCACATGAGGACAGTTTGTGCCCGCGTGGGGACACTTTGTGC
The DNA here is from genome assembly GCA_019023105.1 of Diglossa brunneiventris. Lineage (NCBI taxonomy): Eukaryota > Metazoa > Chordata > Aves > Passeriformes > Thraupidae > Diglossa > Diglossa brunneiventris. Next base: position 414,505 of record CM032375.1, read on the forward strand.
CCGCGTGGGGACAGTTTGTGCCCGCGTGGGGCAGCCACGCACAGCGGTGCCCGCACCGTGACAGCTGCCGGGGCACGGGGACAGGGCCAGCCCGGGACACGGTGCCGCGGGCGCGGTGGCGGTGCCGTGGGAGCGGGACACCGGCGCGCCCCCGCCCCGCCAGCAGCGCTGCGGCTCCCGCGGGGCGGCTGCGTGACGCTGGTGGCTCCGGGAGCAGGGCTGGGTCCCTCTGCTTGCTCAGGGAGTTGGCACACGCCCTGCCTAATGCCGAGTGGGACGGAGCCGTCCCACGCGCGTCACGGAGCGCCCGAGGTCCCTTCCCCGCAGGCTGGAGAGGTTTTCACCCACTGCCCCAGTCCCGGCCGCGTCCCGCTCCTGTGCCCCAGTTCCCGCTGCCCGGGGCTGCCCGGGGTCCCAGCGCCCCGAGGGGCTCCGATCAGGTCGGGGGGTCCCCTCTGTCCCCCGTGCCCCTTCCCGTGCCCCCGCCCCCGGGGTGTCCCCGCTCCTCCCCACGCCGATCACCGGGGGACGGAGCGGGGTCCGGGGTGCTGCGGACCCCAGACCCGCGGGGCCAGCGGGGTCCCTGGGCAGCCCCGGGGTGCTGCGGACCCCAGACCCCCGGGGCCAGCGGGGTCCCGGCTGCCCGAGCCGCCGCCCCCGCCCAGCCCCTGTCCAACCCCTTGTGTCCAAAGGGGCTCCGCCACCCCCGTGGCACCCCCGGGAGGCAGGATCCGCCCGCGTTTCACCCCCAGACGATGATTATTCCTTAATTGCCCACAAAACAAACGAATAAAGGCCGGGCTGGCCCTTGCCGAGCTAGAAGGAAGCGGCCCGGGTGCCATTCCCGGCGCCGGGCTCGGTCCCGGGGGTCCCGGCCGGGGATGGACGGTACCGAGCGGCCCCGCCGGCCCGGCTGGGTGCCTCGGCTCCGTGCAGCGGGCTGAGGTTTCCTCCGGAGCCAGCAGCGCCGGTGTGCCCCGGGCCCGGGCAGCACCAGAGTCCAGCCCAGCTCACCCCAGAGGGATCTGCAGCTCCTGTCCCTGCCTGGATCCCCGGAGCTAGCACAGCCGGGGTCCCCCCGGGCCCGGGGGGTGCTCAGCCCCGCTCAGCCCTTCCTCCTGCTGCATGCCCCGGTGCATGGAGCCATCCCCAAAGCCATTCGGCCCCTCTCAGCCTCTTGGGAAACCCTCCCTGATCCAGCCTTTTCGCCAGCCACGTCAAAAGGGTTTTGCAATGAGAGGCAGCTGCCTGATTTTTAATGAAGTTCCTTGGAAAATCAGTTTCCAGCAGGGCTGCCCTTGTCCTGTGCCCCAGCTGGGAGCCTCACGGGCAGCACCCGGGGGCAGCTTTTCATCCCAGCAGAGAAGCCTGCTGGAGTCACAGGGGTGGAAGCCAGGGAGCAAAACCCCACAGCAGGAGGAGCATCCCAATGGGGACCCCGGCAGAGGGACCCCATCCCTGGGAGCCCTTCTGGCTGTCAGTGCATCAGGAATGGGGAGGATTCCAGAGGGAATCGGGGCTCCACTGCCCTTCCCTCCCCTCCAACCCCAGCTGAGGATGCTCCTGAGCACCCCAGTTCCCCCAGCTCCTCTTTCTGCAGCCAGCTCCAGCTCCCAGCGGCCAACCCCTGGGATGTGGCAGATCTTCCGAGCCAGACTTTGCATCTTGGAAGAGCTCTGCAGGGCCTTCCCTGAGGTGGAAAGTCCCAGGGTGGATGATCGGAAGTTTTCTGGGGAGTTCTTGCAATCAAACCCTGCGAGGGTGTAAAACACAGCTGGAAGCAGGAGCGGGCAATGGGAGCGGCCGTGCAGGTGTGAAGCTGGAGTCGCTCTGTCCATCTCGGGGCAGCAGCTCAGCAGGGAGGGAGGGCCCTGCTGGAAATGTCTGCAGGGTGAAACGCGGAGAAGTGAGCGCTGCAGAGGGATGGGGATTGTTGGGCTGAAAGGAAATTGCTGGTCAGAGGCTGGGGACACATCTGGCCCCAGGGGGAGGCGGGGGCTTGGCTGAGAGCTGGGCCACGCTCTGGGATTCAGGGGCTGGGTCTGAGCTCCTGGAGCTCCATCGTCCCAGGGTGGGACCCAGAGCGGGCACATGGGGGTCCTTTTGGCCAGGGACAAGGGCCAGGGGGAGCTGGGTGTGCCAGGATGGGGACACTGAGCTGTGGAGTGACAGACCATGGGGTATCTGTGGGGTGCCAGACCGTGGCCATCACTCCAGGAGAATCAATGGGGCACCAGCCTGCAGAGCATCAACGAAGCGTCAGATCACAGAGCATCTGTGGGGCACTGGGGTATAAATGGGGCATCACCGGGGCATCAGCTCATGGGGCATCAGGGGCATCGGTGGGGTAACAGTGAGGCATCAGTGGGGTACCAATGGGGTATCACTGAGGTTCCAAGGGTACCAGGGCGTATCAAAGGGCACCAAAGGGAACCAACAGGGCATCAGAGGGCACTGCTGTGGCACGAGGTGATTCAGTGGGACACCAAGGCCGTGGCTGGGGTCTCACAGGGCGCCCCAGGGCCACCCGGGGCCAGCCGGGGCTGTCGCTGTCCCCCGTGTCTCCGGGGCTGTCGCTGTCCCCCGGTGCCACCCGTGTCCCCCAGTGCTGTCGCTGTCTCCCGTGGCCCCCGGGGCTGTCCCTGTCCCCCGTCTCTCCGGGGCTGTCCACCATGCCCCCGATTCTTTCCCTGTCCCCCGGCGCCACCCGCGTCCCTCGGTGCCGTCGCTGTCGCCCGTGTCCCCGGGCCCGCCCCTCGCCCCGCCCCTTTCCCTCATCGCCGCTTCGATTGGCCCCGGTCCAGCCGCGCTCCTCCCCCTGGGCATGGGCTCGGGCCGGGATTGGCGGGGGCCCGGGCCAATGGGGAGCGGCACAGGTCCATAAAAGGCGCGGCGGGGCGCGGGCGGGCGCAGCGCTCGGCGGAGCCGGTGGCGGGCGGGGGGCGGCCGCGGTCGGTTCTGTGCGAGTCCCTGCGGGCACCGACCGCGCTCCCGCCGCGCCCCGCGCAGCCGCCCCTCGCCGGCGCCACTGGGGGTGATTTTTTTTGTTTTGTTTTTTTGCTTCTTCCCCCCCACTTTTAAATTTTCCTCCCGCTTCCCCCCGCACCGGCACTTCCGGCGGGTTTCCGGGCGGTTTCCGGGCGAGGGGCTCCGGCGGCGGCGGCAGGGGCAATGCTGGAGGCGGCGGCGGGGCCCGCTCCGGGCGGCGCGGAGCAGCGCGGGAGCCGCTTCAGCGTCCTGACGTGGGAGCAGGTGCAGCGGCTGGACCAGATCCTGGGCGAGGCCGTGCCCATCCACGGCCGCGGCAACTTCCCCACGCTGTCGGTGCGGCCGCGCACCATCGTGCAGGTGAGGGGGCCGTGGGGCTGCGGGGCTGCGGGGGCCGCGGGCCGGGCTCCGGGCCCCGCTGGACTCTGCCCCGCTCCGGCGGGGGTCAGGCAGAAAATAAAAGTGCTGAGGCGGCGATAACCGGCCCGGCGGGCCCTGAGCCAGGCCGGCCGGGCACCTCGGCCTCCTCCCACGGCCCGTGCGGGGCCCGGGGAGCGCGGAGCCGCTGGACGGGCCGGGCTGGAAGGGACCTTAAATTAACCCCGGGGAATGGCCTCGGCTGAGGGACCGCAGGGAGCCCGGCACGGCTCTGCACGGGACAGCAGCCTAGGGAGCCCCGGCACGGCTCTGCACGGGACACCCCGATATGCCAAAGCGATGTCCCAATGCTGAGTGTCCCATAGCAGTGTCCCACTGCTGCCCGACTCCTGCCAGGCTTGGAACTCGGGAAAAGCGTCTCAGCCATGGGCACAGACACCTTCCACCAGAGCAGCTTGCTCTGAGTCCTGTCCGGCCTGGCCTGGCTGCTCCAGGGGGAGTTATACATTTTGGGGGGCCTGGCCCCCATCATCCCGGGGGTCCTGGTGGGGCTGGCCCCTGCCAGCAGCCACAGCAGGAGTGCCTAAAGCTGGCAGGACCCTCCCGAGCAGCTCACCCCTTCCCCGAGCTGCTGCAGCTTGTGCCAGAGATACTGCTTGGCTTCCTCCCCTCTTACCTTGCTCCTACTCTTTTTGAGTTAATTTATTACCCTTAAAAGTAGTGAAATGTGTGTGGCCAGGGCAAAAGTGGCTTCTTTTGGAGCTGCTTCCACGAAATGACTTCGTGCTGGTGGACATTTTGGGCTCGTGCTGGAAGAGGCAGGGTTATTAATTCAAAGGCCGGATCAAATGTCCGTGTCCTTTGATTTCTGGGCACCCCGGCTGAATTCTCCAGAGCCTGCCCGAGACTTCGGCTTGTTCACGAGCTCCTCTTAGTTTAACCATCAAGTAATAACTGTGTTTAATGTTAAACTAACAATGTAGCTCGAATGAGCTGATGCATATTCATATTTGGGAGGCGACTTCATTCCTCAGTAATGACTCATCAAATGTAAAATCGGGCATGTTGGCTTCTAATTAAAAAGCCTATTCACGGTGCTAAGACCCAACTGGCTTTCGCAATAACCGGGATTTTGGAGCCTCAGCTGCTTGAGGAAGAGTCAGAGTTAAGCCTGTGAGACGGGAAGGTGACGTTTGAAAGGCTGGTCTGGGATTCCTCGAGTTGCTGTCGGGGGCAGCAGCGCTGGGTTTGGCTGCTTTGGGCAGAATGGCAGATTGTGAGAGCGGCAGGCAGGACGCTGCCCTGGCTGGGGCAGCACCAAACGCTGCAGCAGCTCCTGGGGCTGCCCAAAGGATGCTGCCAGCAGCAGCCTCCAGCACGGGATAGCTGAGGGCTGTAATTGTGCCCGGCCGTGCTGGCAGAGCCTGTGTTTAGGGCTGACTAAGCTGGAACAAGTAACCCAAAAGGCAGTTATTTATCCTGTTGTTGTTGTCGAGGGAGCTGCGAGGCGCAGGTCAGGACGCAGCAGGATTTGCTCCTGCCTGGCTGTCACAGTCAATTATCCCAACCACACGGAAGGTGAGCTGCTGTTTTGGGAAGCAGGTCAGCAGCTGCCTAACCCTGGAAATATCCAGCCCTCTGGGGGAAAATGCAGCCCTGAACCCACTGCCTGCAGCCAGGGGGGATGCGCTCCAGGTGAGGGCTGGTGGGTGGAAGCTCCCAGGGAATGGCAGAGTGCTCTGCTCCCTGCTGCTCTGCAGGTTGGAGATTTCTGGGTTGGTTTGGGATGACACTGACTGGAGCAATTGGGTCTTTTCCCTGTTTTCTGAATATATCTCACACAGACAGCCTGAGGAACTTGAGTAAGCTTGGAGCCTGTGGGCCTGGAACGCTGCAGGTCCTGAGCCGTGCCCAGAAAGGGGTTAAGCAAATGTTCTTTGGGGTCAGGAAATTAATCTGGAACGAGATCTTCTCCAAGCACTGGGCCCAGCTCTGCCTCTAAGACTTATGTGACCTATATCTGGTGTCTCTGAGCCTGGGAGCAGCCTCTGACTGCACGAGCAGTGCTGGAGCTGTGCCCTGGGTGAGTGACTCCAGCTGGCAGCAGGGCCAGGCCAGCAGCTCCCCTGGGTGATGTTTGCTCACTTTGGGGCAACAGCCCTGTGTGTCTTCTAGGAGCAGATCCATCCTTTCAGACTGTCTGCCCTGGAAAACAGCTTCTTTCTCTGGCTGGGCAGGTGTGGCCTGGGCTGCCAGGGTGAGCAGCCCCTGGTTCACTGTGCCTGGCATGTGACTGTCACCACGGGCTTGGCCAGGAGCCCGGCTGCACTTCCAGCCCAGCAGGGATGGCTCATGTCAGGAGAGAGGGGAAGCACCACCAGGGAAGCTGCCTCCTGAGCCTTGACAGCCTCCCAGGTGTGCAGACAGCGGTGGGTTTGTTCTGGGGTGTCTTTGGGAGGGCAGCAGAACTTGCTGGTGGCCCTTGGCGTGGTCACCGGGGGTCTGGGATGTGATGAGGGCTCTGTGCTGCAGTCCCTGACCTTTTGTGTGTTCTTCCTTCCAAACAAAACCTGTTGAGGGGCAGCTTTACTGCTGCTGGGACCAGAACTGCAATGCTTCTGGTCTCCCCCAGGACTGCTCAGGCCCAGGGCAGCCAAGAGGGTTTGGCCCTTGTGATGTAGCTTGGAATTGAAATTCATGTTTTGGGCGGCCAAAATGCAGAGTTTGTGGGGCCTCTCAAACTAGGGCAGGCTCCTAGGGCCAAAGGGCCCAGTCAGACTGGCTCTTGATGATCCAATTTGTCCATTTGTGTCCCAAGCTTCGGCTCTTTCAAGCCGTGGCCTTGCTCTAGGCTGGCTGGTTGGGACTCCCAGGAAAATGGGAAATGGCCGGAGGGGAACACGAAAGCAGGATGAGACGTGGGGAGAGCTGCTTCTGGAAGGTGCAAACCTAATCTTCCTGGGATCTTTGAGCTGAGTTAAACTCAAATTATAAGCTGGTGTCCAGATAGTTTATTTTATGGTCTTGGGGGTTATTTTAGCCTCCTGCTTGTTAAGTAATCAGGCAGGTGATTCAGCTTCCCAGTAAATGAACAAAGCTTTGGAGGGGCTGCTGGGTGTGCCAGGACTGAGCAGGCAGCATTAAAATCACCGGAGTAACACCCGTAAGATGAAAGCTGCCTCTTGTGCTTGATAGCACGCCAAGCTCAGCACGAAGCTCTGACACACTGGAAATAGTTAGGATACACTTACTAGTTGGGACATGAACTTGCATACGCCTGGCTGGGGCTTTTGAGCTGCTCTGGCATCTTGATTTGCCTTTAATGAATCTTGACAGGCCAAAGGGATGGCTAAAAGGAGTGAGCCACCCTGATTAAATCCACAGGGACTGCTGCAGACTGTGCTGCCGCCTCCTCTTTGGGGTCACTTTGGGGTCGTCTGCTCTTGGCTTGGTCACTGGAGCTGGGAGGGGACGTAGAGGGCAGAGACCACCCCAAAAAATGGGGTCAGGAAGGCTCTCCAGGCCAGAGTGGGGAAGGCAGGGAGAGCAGACCCTGCACTGGAAGCAGAGCAGCTGATCATGTGCAGTCAGATCTCTAATGCCAGGGAGTAAGTAAAGGAGAGCCACCCCAGCTGCTGGCAGGACTCGGGATGCTTTCCAAAGTGACCTATTTCCAATGGATTAGCTTTTTATTTCACTGACTTGCACTGGAGTGACCTGTATGAACTCTGGGAGTGCTCCTGCTGTCCCCCAGCTGCTCCCTCCTGCCTCTCACTGGCTCTGTCTCTGTCTCAGGTTGTCCGTAGCCGCCTGGAGAAGAAGGGAATCCCAGTGCACAACGTCAGGCTGAACGGCTCAGCTGCCAGTCACGTCCTGCACCAGGACAGCGGCTTGGGCTACAAGGACCTGGACCTCATCTTCGGGGTGGATCTGAAGAACGAGGACGTTTTCCAGCTGGTGAAAGATGTGGTCATGGATTGCCTGCTGGACTTCCTCCCCGAAGGAGTCAACAAGGACAAGATCACGCCCATGACCCTGAAGGAGGCCTATGTGCAGAAGCTAGTGAAGGTGTGCAACGAGACCGACCGCTGGAGCCTCATCTCGCTCTCCAACAACAGCGGCAAGAACGTGGAGCTCAAGTTCGTGGACTCGCTGCGCCGCCAGTTCGAGTTCAGCGTGGACTCCTTCCAGATCATCCTGGACTCGCTCCTGCTCTTCGGGGAGTGCTCGGAGAACCCCATGGCCGAGAACTTCCACCCCACGGTGACCGGGGAGAGCATGTACGGGGACTTCGAGGAGGCCATGGAGCACCTGCGGCACCGCGTCATCGCCACCCGCAACCCCGAGGAGATCCGCGGCGGGGGGCTCCTCAAGTACTGCAACCTCCTGGTCAGGGGCTTCAAGCCCAAGTCCGAGGTGGATATGAAGGCCCTGCAGAGGTACATGTGCTCCAGGTTCTTCATAGACTTCTCTGACATCGGTGAGCAGCTGAGGAAGCTGGAGTGTTACCTGCAGAGCCACTTTGTGGGCATGGAGAGCAACAGATATGACTATTTGATGACCCTGCACAGGGTGGTCAACGAGAGCACGGTCTGCCTCATGGGACACGAGAGGAGGCAGACCCTGAACCTCATTGCCATGCTGGCCGTGAGGGTCCTGGCTGAGCAGAACATCATCCCCACGGTCACAAACGTTACCTGCTTCTACCAGCCAGCCCCTTATGTCAGTGAAATAAACTTCAACTACTACGTGACCCACGTGCAGCCCTTCCTGCCTTGCAATCAGTCTTACCCCACATGGCTTCCCTGTAACTGAGCCAGGACAAACCCCAGGGTCTGTCCTCCAAGGTATTTCCTTGCCTTGGGGAGTTGGGAGGGTGGGGAGGGGGGAACAAAATGAAACCTACCAGCCTTCCCAGAACTGCAACAAAAGGAAACTTCCTGGACTCTTGCTTGAGTGTCTCGTTCCTGGGATTGTTGGGACGAGCCTTGTCTGCTGTACACTGTGATGGGAAGTGCAGTGTTATGGGAATGACTCCTTAGGGAATTGTGGAGGCAACGGGGTGGGTGGGGTGTGTGAGGGGAGACTGTAGAATTACGCTAAGGTAGAGCTGCACTGCCCTGAAATGGATCTGAATCGTGGTTTTTTTTTTAGTGCAGGAGGTGTTCTGGGTGTGCAAACTTGTGGTTTCTGCCGAGAGAAGCCAGGGTGGCTAATTCCTTTGAAGGACCAAAGAATCCTGTTTAAGTGCCTGTAACAATATAAACACAACTGTACTGTAAACTTTATTATTTTCTGCGGGGGCTGATGCCCAGAGCTCGAGTGGGGAATGTCTGAAGAGGAAAATGTTTCTGTCGTGGGTGGGAGGGTCGCAAGATCATTTCTTATCCTGGCTGAGGCCAGAGCAGGTTCTGTGTGGCTGAGGGGTTTGGGCATGACTTGCTGCGTGTCAAGGACCAGCTGGAGCCAAGAGCTGCCCAAGTGGGGCTGCCTAACCTGGGGGTTGGAAATGCCCGAAACTGGGAGCACTGGGGAGGGGGGGAGTGCATGGTGGAAAATGCTGTGCAGGGCTTGCTGGAAAAAAGGCAGCAGGGACCTACACTTGGATTTCTTCAAGCTCCCAAGTCTGCAGTGCCAAAAAAATATAGTGAGGCAGATGATTTGTCCAGGAGCCTGCCCCAGGCTGCCAAACCTAATCCTGTTTTTTCTAAGGGAATTTGAAATGCTGCTCTTCCGATTTTTTTTTTTTTTTTTTTTTTTTGACATGCAGTGTGATTCTTAATGCACAAAGCCACAGGCCAGCTGGGCCATGGGGAAGGTGAGGCTTGTCCTTTGAAGCACAAACCATCCAGGTCACTGGTCAGTCATTTCCAGCTGTTGCTTGTCCTCCAGGGAGGTGGACAGACCTCTTCATGCTGGAGATCATCCCTTGGGCAGGTCCTATCTCCAAAGCAGCCCATTCCCAGCTCTGTGATTCCCTGATAGCATTTGAAATTCATTCTCTAGCTAGAAATGGAGCCTGGGGGCAGAAGAGGGGGTGAAGTTAGTTGGCCTTAGGGAAACAATGTCTTCTAAGCAGACCCTCTGGTGTTTGGAGGGTCTGGCTCTCTCAGTCCCGGTGTGGCTTTGAAGCTGTTGAGTGTCCGGAGCACAGAAGTTTTTCGCGGAGGTGCCTGGGCTGCCGCGCCCCAGAGGTCTCAGGTTTCAGTGGGCAGGCAGCAGGCATTCCCTGGGGATGCTGCTCGGGAGCTCCGCCGCGGCTTCCTGGTGCTGCCTCCGGGGCCGACCTACTCCAGTACCTTTACTAACTCGTGTTTTTTGGGTTTTTTTTTGTTTTTGTGACGAAACTGTAATAGCCGGGCAGATTGAAATAAAGACTAGATCCTTGGAATGTGTATAGCCAGATTGGTACCTTTTTTGGGGTGGGGGCAACGTGGATGGGGAGTCAGGGGGGTGGGGGTGGCTCTTCCCCGTGGCATCAGCTGGAGCTGGCCCGGCTGTGCTCCCTGCACCCGGAGCTGGGGAGTGGCACTTTCCCTGTGCTTGTGGCAGGTTTTGGCTGCCTCCTGAGCTCAGCTCAGCCTTCATGGCAGTCCCCAACTCCCCAGAGCCTCATCCCTGTGCTGGGAGCTCGGGATTTCCCACGCAAGGTCAAACTGGTTTAGGGCTGCTGTTGGGAGCCTGACTGTGCCACTCCTGTGGCTTTGAGGAAGATGAGATTTTTTTCCTTGCATTTGGAATGGAACATAGATGCCATGTAGCATGTTTTTTACAGGCTGCTCCTACCCACAGACACACTAAGCTGAGTTTCCCTCCTTCCCTTTGAGGTGTCCAAACAGATCCCCTACAGCCAACAGCTCGACAGGGCGACCTACCATTGAGATTGCACTTTGGATTTATGGAGTGTGTGTGGTGGGACTCTTGTGAGTGGCTTGAACCTGAATTTTTCTAGACCTTGCAGTGATACTGTGCTGCCTCCTGTGAGGGGGCAATTGGAAGATTCCAGTAGCTTGAATGGCACTTGATTTCTTTTTTTTTTTCATTGTTTTGTTTGTTTTAAATGTCTTTTTTTTTCCTACACCTGTATCACTTGTCATGCGATGGGCTTGACATAGACTCACTAGATTCTTTAGAATCTGTTACGAATAAATACAGTGTATTCAAATTTGTTGGATTATTTTTATTTGCTTGTCCATCTGGGTGGTGTGACGAGGAGATGACCCAACCCTGTTCCCACCAAAAACCAGGCTCAGAACCAGCTGGGCACCTGGAAAGGGGCAGCCTGAGCTGCTGGTCTGGATCTGCTTGAGTCCAGAGCATCTCTGAGCCCTGGGAAGCGCCGTGGCTGTTGTCAGCTGGAGGAGGTTCCTGTTTTAAACGCTGTTCTTTGGAGTTGTGCATTTTGCCTTTCCCTGTTGCTGGAGAGGGAGGGTGGCTGTGGTGGCAGCTGGTGCCCGTGGTGGGGGTGGCACCAGGACCCTCCCTGCTGGCTTTCCATGGCTCCATCCCCAAGAGGTGCCTGGAGCCCTGGGGCTGGTTCTGGTGTGTGGCTGACCCACCTGCAGGGTGGCTCCTCCTGGAGTAGGAGAGGCTGAGGGCTGTGTCCCAGGAAAAGCTGCGAGCTGTGTGTGACAGGGCTGCAGGGCTGTGTCCCAGGAAAAGCTGTGAGCTGTGTGTGACAGGGCTGCAGGGCTGTGTCCCAGGAAAAGCTGCGAGCTGTGTGTGACAGGGCTGCAGGGCTGTGTCCCAGGAAAAGCTGTGAGCTGTGTGTGACAGGGCTGTGTCCCAGGAAAAGCTGTGAGCTGTGTGTGACAGAGCTGCAGGGCTGTGTCCCAGGAAAAGCTGTGAGCTGTGTGTGACAGGGCTGCAGGGCTGTGTCCCAGGAGAAGCTGCAAGCTGTGTGTGACAGGGCTGTGTCCCAGGAGAAGCTGCGTGCTGCGGGTGGCGGGGCTGGCAGCTGGGTGCTGCTCCTCCAGCCCTGGCTGCCCTCCAGCCCAAGATGAGGTTTCACTCCCCCCTGTCAAGCTCCAGGCAGTTCTGGTTCCACTGCAACAATGGAGCTGACGATGTGCCAGTCCCTCTTTGGGACAGACTTGCTGGCTCTGCATCTCCAGATCTTCACAGTCCTGGGCCAAAGTTTCCCTCTGACAGCAGGGCTGGGGTGTTCTTGCTGGGCTGGCACTGCCACAGTCCCTGTCCCTGCTTGGGCAGGCTCTGCCTTTTGCAGGGCTCATTTCTCTCAGACCTGCTGGGTTTAGAGATGTTTCTCTCTTTCTGGCCCAAACCCAGCATGATCTCCTGCATTTTCCAAGGGTGTCTCACCTATGAAAGCAGCTCTGAGGTATCTTAGTCCCTCAGCTGTCTCCTGTGTGGGTGGCTGCTCCTGCTGTGGGTACGTGGTGAATAAGCTGCCTCTGGATTTGTGACCCTGAGCAGAGCAGCAAAAGCCCTGACAGAGTTGGCTGGGCATTGTTGGGTGGATCAGAGGATACAAAGGGATGTTGGTGGAAAGTACTCGTTGTGATCAGAAAGGAGCTATCAATGTTTACAGCCCAGATTCCCATCCCTCTTTTGTTAATTGTCAAATTAAAAAAAAAAAAAAAACTATATATTTTCTCACAGCCTGTAGTCTGTCATTATTTTCCTCTTTGAGCAGAGGGGGTGATGGATCAGTCAGGATGTGCCTGAGGCTGTGCTGGGTGAAACCCAGGCTCAGGTGCTGCTGGAGTGCTCCCCTCAGCCTGGCTCTGAGGACAGGGGTGGCTGTTCCTTCAGGGCCATAAATACGGTCCCTAAGTTCAGCCCCGTGGCCTGGGCAGTGCCCAGCTCTGTGACCAGTGCTGGGAGCAGGGCTGGTGGCACGGTGGCACGGTGCTGCACATGCCCACAGCTCCTCTGCACAGGCGGCAGGAGCATCCAAACCCACCCAGCCCTGCAGAGCAGCAGCGCTCCTGGGGCTGCCTGCGGCTTCTGCAGCTGCAGCTTTTTCTCCTGGAAGGACACCTGGCCGTGCTCCAAGCTCACTGAAACGGCAGGAATTTGTCTTGACTCCAGCATGCAAGAAGCATCTTGCTGCAGCCCCGCTGCCTCCAGCCTGGCCCTGTGCCCAGGGTGGCACCAGCTCGGTGCGGGCGGCTCGCTAGACCCAGCACGGCGTTTCCATTTCATTTTATCTCTGTTGAGCTTTTTCCTTGCAGCGTGCCAGTGCTTCTCCCTGGCTGCCCTCCTCCTCCTCCTCGTCCCGGCTGTGAAGGCTGCTCCTGGGCTGCAGCAGAGGAGAGAACAGCCTGTCTGTGTGCCTCCCCTGCCATTTATAGCCGCGCTCGGGGCTCGGCGCCTGCTGCCAGGCACGGGACAAACGCTCCATTGATGTGTCCCTTCCCCGAGGGCTCCCGGGCCGGGCTGGGCTGCCCGGGGCTGGCACAGCCCCTCTGCCTGTCTGCCCCAGGATGGCACAGCCCCAGTGCCTGTCTGCCCCGGGATGGCACAGCCCCAGTGCCTGTCCCAGGGATGGCACAGCCCCTCAGTGCCTGTCTGCCCCAGGATGGCACAGCCCCAGTGCCTGTCCCAGGGCTGGCACAGCCCCTCAGTGCCTGTCTGCCCCAGGATGGCACAGCCCCAGTGCCTGTCCCAGGGCTGGCACAGCCCCTCTGCCTGTCTGCCCCAGGATGGCACAGGGCAGGCTGAGGGTGAGGATTCTGCTCTGTCCCTCACTCCTGATCCCATTTCCTGGCCCTGCTGCCAGACCAGGCTCAGCCTTTTCTGCTCCACGGAGGGTTTGAGCTCCTGCTGGAACTGTGGAATACCCTGGTTTGGAATGGAGCCACACAGAGCATCAAGAACAACCCCAGGTGTGCTTCTGGGAGTTTCCAAACCCTTCCTGACCTCTGGCAGACTCGGTGCTGTGACCACTTCCCTGGGGAGCCTGTTCCAGTGCCCAGCACCCCTGGGCGTAGAACCTTTTGTGTGCACAGGCAGAGGAACCTTTAAAAAGCTTTTTTCTCCCTCTGTACAGGGAGTATTTGTTCTGTTCAGCTCTAAACACAGGTTGCCACAGACTTCTTGGCTAGCAGCTCCGTGATTTCCCTGACAACCACCTTCTCTCTCCTCTGGCCTCTTGGATCCAGCCTGGAATGAGCAGCTCAGGCATTCCCGTCCTTCCTGAGCCAGCCCAAGAACAGATCAGCTCCTGCAGAGCCTCCTGCCTGCTCCACGGCATTCCAGCCTGCCCCAAACTCCCGGATGCCTGCTCTTCCCTGCTCCTTTTCTCCGGGAATGACCCACACGTGCCCGAGCTGCTGCTGGGCTGCGCTGGGAGTTGCTGCTGGGCTGCTGCTCCCTCACCGGGGCGGATCCCCGCGCCCGGACACACATTCCAGCCTGTGGAAACACGATGGCTCTGACAAATTTGATTGAAATCCTCCGCTGGCATCCCGAGGTGCTCAGGGGGATGACTGACAGCCAGGGCAGAGGCGTTTCCTGAGGAAAGGAGGAAAAGAAATCAATTGCCTCGTCACCGCAGCCTGGAGGTGTTGCACAAGGGAGAGGCCAAGGACGGGGTGTCCTTGCTCCCCTGCACCCCAAACCCTGCAGGTCCCACCAGGGGGGAATGGCAAGGGGATGCCAGGGGGAAACAGCGACATTCCCGGGATGGATGAGGGCTGGGGAACAGCGACATTCCCGGGATGGATGAGGACTGGAGGGCGGGACGGTGGCTCCGGAGCGGGCAGAGGCTGGAGCGGCGCCCGGGGAGGCGCAGGGCGGTGTGAGATGCGTTATCTCTCCCTGTGCAGGTGAGAGCTCGCATTTTCTGCCAGCACAGAGCTCACATTTTCACTGCCAGCACAGAGCTCACATTTTCACCGCCAGCACAGAGCTCACGTTTTCACTGCCAGCAGCTCGCTCCTTTCCCATTGCCGGGCCGTTCCCACCTCCCTTTGCACAGGATGGGGACAGGGGACAGGACTGTGGTTGATCCTTGCCCTCCCCACCACCACGGCGTGTTTACCCTCCTTATCTGGCCGCTATCAGAGCCCGGGCTCGGCTGGAGCAGTGTCACCCTGCCTTCAAAGGGGAAGGCAGCGCTCCGGGGCTGTTTGTGTGCCCTATATTTGTGCCTTGTAATCCAAGGAGGGGCTGGAGGTACGGACACCCCTGCAGCCCTCCTCCCTTCCCCCCGTGCCGGCGTGGCTGGAACAGCTGATTACTGTAAGCATCCCTCTAGTAATATGCAATTAGAGGAGGCTTGGGCTGAAATCCCGGCTAAATCCGCGTGTCCGTGCCGTGACTCACCCAGGAGTGCTCCCCTGACGATCCTGGGTGCATTCCTCGGGGACTGGACACGATGGTTAACGTGCCACTCACAGTCACCCTTCCCGATGTCACCGGTGGAACGAGTCCAGCCGGTTCCTGCCCTGCTCCTCCTTCCCTCGCGCAGCCCCGGGCTGGGATCCCCCTTCCAGAGGGGTTTGGAGCCAGGGCCCGGCCGGAACCAGTCCCGAACCAGTCCCGAACCAGTCCCTCCAAAGGTGCTGCTCTGCCCGGGGCTGTTCCAGCTGAGATCAGAGACTAAAAACCCCCGACTGGGGACGGTGGGAAGGCAGGGCAGACCCAGCCCTAGCCTGGGGTGACAGGGAGGGCTGGGGAGCGTGTGTCACCTTCTCCCAGCGGGAGATGCTGCCAGCACCAGCAGCTCCGGGGTTTGGGAACGTGCCCTTCCAGGGAACAGGGGAGCCTTTGGAGCCAGCCTGCTCCTTTGGGCAGGGTGCTGCTGCTCCGTGACGTGAGGAGGGCACAATGTGAGTAAGAGCATCCTCAGCAGGGCCCACGTCAGAGCTGAGCTCAGCCGGGAGGGGCCGGGCCCTCCGCCCCCACGAACGCCCAGGGAGCTGGAGACGGTGGCACTGCTAATGGCACTAATTGCCAGTGGTTATTGAGCCGATGATTTGCTTTATCCAGGCGGGCTGAGTTACCCCATCGGGCCCGGGGCCATCCCGGGCGTGCAGAGAGCCAGGAGGGACCAGGGGGTGGCACAGGCAGGGCTGGGGGTGCAGGGACAGCAGCCCTGGGCAGAAGGGCTTGGGGCTCTTGGTGGGTGAAAGCTCAGCAGGGCCTCACCACCCTCACAGGGGGGAATTTATTCTAAAATCCCATCTAAACCTACTCAGTTTAAAGCCATTCCCCTTTCTGCCACTTGTCTTCTTTTGCTGCAAAGCTCTCAGCGGCTCTTCTTGAGTGGAAATACAGCTTCATCTTGGCTGAAATTCTGGTGGAAAGTGGGGATTTGGGTTAAAATCCTGGGCTGAAAGCAGAGCAGGTGACGGGAGCTCAGAGGGCTGAGATTCTGGGAGCTCACAGTGCAGCTGAGCTTTAAGTTTAGGATGTTTCCAGGCTGGTGAGCAGATCTGTGGCTCAGCCTTCAGACTTAGACTCCCGGTCACAGGAAGGATTTAACAGCTCTCAGGAAGAGGGGCGTGGGGAGAACACATCCCTGTGATCCCCTTTGGAGGATGAGCAGAGCTCTTTGGGGCTCCCCACGGCACGGAGTGTCCCAGCAGCAGGAAAACACCAGGACCTGATCCAAAACCCTCCCTGGGAGTTTTTCCATCTGCTGCACCGGGCTGTAGATCAAACCTCGGCTGACCTGCGGGGCTGACACGGGGAGAATGGACTTTTGGGGTTTGTTTAATGTCCCTGGGCTGGGAAAGGACGTTCCCGGCCTCGGTCCCGTCCTCCCTTTGTTCCGGCTCGGGCAGTGTAGCGCGGAGCCCCAGCAGGGGCTGTGCTGCCCCGGCCTCTTTGCCCTCCCCTCCGGCAGCCGCTGGATTTTGGTGCTCACAGGGATTTCCAGGGAGCTCCAGGACTGTGCGGGTGTTCTCTGGGTTTTCCAGAGGAGGGGCTGAGGGTGCAATGCCAGCATCTCCCTGGGGGACAGGGAGCAGGGGGAGAGCCCCTTCCCCAGGAAGGATGGAATGGAGGAGGATCCCACAAGGCTCTGACAGACTCCGAGTGTCCCACACCGGGCAGGGGACAGGGAGCAGGGGGAGAGCCCCCTCCCCAGGAAGGATGGAATGGAGGAGGATCCCACAAGGCTCCGTGTGCCCCACACCGGGCAGGGATGCCAGGAAGGAGCTGGGAGCGCCGGGATGGGGCTGCCCCAGAGGAGAGGGAATGCTGCGGGAGGAGGGTGCTGCTGTGTGGGATTTGGCCACAGCCTCCCCTCCAGGCAGCTGCTTCCCCCCCGCACGGGGTTATCAGAGCTCTCGGCTGGCAGCGATAGCACAAGGACACGGCCCGCTCCTGGGGACACGGGGACCTCGGGGACAGCCTGCCGGCTTTGCCTATCACAAGGAAAGAGCCGAAAACAGGGAAAACAAACCCAGGCTCCGTGTGGGAGCCCCGCTGGCACCAGCAAAACTTTCCATGGAAATCGGCGGCACTCGGGGACAAAGCCTCACCTCGGGGACGCACGGAGGGGACACACCTTGTCCCCGCATCCTCTGCTGCTCTCGGATCGCCCAGGGGACCAAAGTTTATTGAGGGCTGGGATGCCGGTGCTCCCCACGGCAATGTTGGGTTTTTCTGGGACGGAGAAGGGGTCCCAGAGCCGGGTGCGGTGCCCACCGCGGGAAGCCGCGGTCCCAGAGCCGTCCCTGCCGTCCCCGGTGTCCCTCCCTCCGGTGCGGGCTTTTCTTGGCAGCCCCGGGCAGGAATGTTTCCCGCTGCCGAGCGAAAGTGGAGGCAGGAATTGCTGGAATAGCGACAGGCTGAGTAACAGCGCTAACTTTATTCTCCAAACAAAGGGCAGTGTCCCGGCCGTGCGGGGGCCGGCCCGGGGTCCCTGCCCCGAATTCCTGTCCCGGAGCCCCCCCCGGGCCCGGCCCCGTCTGCTGCTCCCGCCGGCCCGAAGCGCATTTCCAGAAGCGAGGAGAGGCTGTAGAAAGGCGGGGATTCCCCTCCGAGGCTTCCAAGCAGGGCTTTTCCCTCTGCAGTGCATCCCTAGCCTGTCTCCCAGGATTTTGGGGGGCTGCCAGCCTGGTGTGGACATCAGAGAGCCCCACGGCCGGGGATGGGGCGCTGCCCTCCCGTCTGATTTCTCACTGGGGAAGGGATCCCCGTCAGAGCCCGGAGCTGTGGCAGCAGCTCCTGCTCCGAGCGGAGATCGTGCCCGAATCAGCCCCGGGCTGGCTCTCGCTGCAGTCGGGGTTTGCTGGGAGCAGGAGCCGTCCCTGCCGCAGCCTTGGTGCCCGCGCCGGCCTTGGCTGCGGGGCTCGGGGCAAGGCAGCGCTTTCCAACACAAATATTTGTGCAGCGCAACAACACGTGGGAAAGAGCAGGAGGATTTGCTTCCCCGGCTCCAGGGAGGTTCCCAGGAGCTGCGCCCGGCCGTGGGGGTTCAGCTGTGCCCTGCCCGGTCTCTGAGCTGAGCTGCTCGGGTTTGGAGCCTCTTTGTGCTCCGTGGGTTTGCACAAAATGGGCTTTGATTTCAGACCCAGAAGGGAAATGTCTCTTGGATGGACTCAGAAAATCCCTCTGGACGTAAGGAGGGGGTGTTGAGGCAGAGCTGGGTCTGCGCCGTGCCTGGCTCTGCCCTGCCCTCTGTGCTGAAGAATCTCAGACCCCAATTCTCCCCCAGATCCCCCTCTGTGTGTGGAGCTGGGCAGGGTTGTGCCCCGGCAGCCCGAGGTGTCAGAACACCCAAGAGCTCCTGAGCAGCTCCCCAGCTGCTCCTGCCCTGCAGAGGGACACGAGCCTGGAGCACCGAGGGCCAGAGCTCAGTGGGAGCTGAGGCACAGAAAGCCCAGGGTGAGGCCAGGCCCCATCTCATATATCGAATTTCATCTATTCATTATAAATGGATGGCCTGGCTGCTCCCACCGAGGCTCCAGCTCCTGGTGAGAGCTCTTCCTCCTCCTCCTCTTCCTCTCCAAGACGCATCAGAGGTAAGGTGGGAGTGTGGCCCTGCCTGTGACCCCGCTGGGTTTCAGTCCCCGTGTGCTTTATTGCCATTGTCCCTCTGTCCCTGCGGGGACCCCGGTGCCTCTGGAGCTGCCAGCCCCCGGCGTGCCTCTCCCAGGGACCCCCGGACCCCCGGGCAGGACGGCTGGAGGCTCTGGGCTGTCCCCGGCGGTGGTGGCGTGTCCCAAGCACGTTGTTCCCCCCGCGCCCTGCTGGGCTGAGCCAGGGCTTCCCCAGGGCTTCTCCATAACGGGAGCTGCTCCCGGCCCCTCTTCCCTCCTGCTCCTCTCCATAAGAGGCGAGGCGGGAGCGCCGAGAGGAGCCTGAGCCTGGCTCTGCTCCCCGGATTCCTTTCCTGCCCGTCACCGACCGATTTAGTGCCCGGCGTCACCCGGGGGGCGCGGGGCTGGCACGGCGGGGCTGGCACGGCCGGGCTGGCACGGCCCGGGGCCACCGCCGGGACCCCAGGGTGGCACTGGGGGTCCCGGGGGGTGGTGGGCACGGGGCTGTTGTTGTTTTGCGGGGGGTGGTGGGCACGGGGCTGTTGTTCCAGGGATCCTGGTGTTCCCCAGCACACCCAGGGAAGGATGAGCACCACACTGGGACATGTGGGAACCTGGAGCTGTCTCTCTGGAAGGGAACCCCAAACCCCCAAATCTGTCCATTCTGAGGATTCTGCTGCTGCAGTTTTTAGGAAATCCTCACCTACAGCCCCGCACACGGAGCCCAGGGATCTCTGGGTCCTCCCGAGGGAAGGGCTGCGAGCAATAACTGGTGCTTTTGGCAATTAATCTCATTAAAGCTCTTAATGAACCATGATCGGGTTACAGGGCTCCTGTCATCTCAGAGTGCTGGGGATTAGCAGGGGCAGGGAAGGAAGCAGGCAGGGGAGGGGTGTCCTGGAGTCAGCTCTGGCATCCCTGCTGCAGGCCTGGGAGTTGGGCTTCACACCCACCCATTCCATTTCATACATTGAATTTTATGTATTTACTATAAATCACAGTATCAAGGTTGCAGGGGGGATCTGTCCCACTCCCCCAGCATGAGATGGGACAGTGAGCAAGGCAAAGCCACTGGGCAGCACCTTGCCCTTTGCTGCACACGCCATGGAGCTATTCTGGGGACCATTCCTCACTGCTCTGCCCTTCCCAGGCCTTGCCAAGGCACAGATTTGGCTGCTGCGGGTGCAGGGAAGCCCTGGTGCTGAAGTGAAGCGGCAGGTGCAGGTCCCAGGGACCCGCTCTGGGGAGGAGCGGAGGAAAGTTCCCCTCTGCTGGGGACACAGTCCTGGATCCTGCCCGGGCTGGGCACACGGAGCACCGGGAAGGAGCAGCTGTGGTGATCCTGGGGCAGCCAGGGCTGGGAACAGAGAGGCTGCTCTGCGCTGGGAAACTGGGGCTAATCAGGCAGCCCCAGGGCACAGGTGGCAGGCAGGGATTCCTGAACCCTGGAAAATCGTGCCTGGGACAGTCCTGGCTGTGCCCAGCTCCAGCCCAGCCTTCCTAGAGGGAGAAAAACCTTAACAACCCACACGCGGCAGCATTAATTACCCTGTTTCATTAATTACCCCATTTCCCTTAAAGGATTCCTTTACAAAAGGATGGACAAATCTCCAAACGCTTGGAAAAGGGCTGTGAGGAGGGGGTGAGGCTGACTGAGACATTTTCTGCTGTTCCTCACCCAAAAGCAGAGGGGCTGTGGGGGGACACCACGTGCAGCTGTGCCAGGGTGGGCACCACTCCCGAGGCTCATCCAGCCCTGCCAGGCCATGGAGGGCACAGGGCAGAGCCCAGGAGTGGTGGCAGCCAGGCTGGTGCCGGGCACCCATCAGGCTCACACAGACCCGTGGCAGCTCCAGCCCTGCCCACTCTGCAGCACCCCCGAGCCATCCTGCTGCCAGCCCGGGGGCACAGCACCACCCAGACCCTGCCACCCAGCCCCAGGGACCCCAGGACCCACCGGGGGCTGCCCTGGCCAGAACCAGGCAGGACCCGAGCAGGGGGAGCCGTGGGCTGGGCAGTGTGGGCACAGGGACTGGGGCTGGAATTGGGCACACTACCCTGCAGGGCAAAACAACCCGATTGCTGAGCTTTAACGAGATCAGTGACTCAAAGAGCTTTAGTGGGGAAGAGAGAAGTGGACCAAGAGGAGCTTAACACAGTGAGGAGAGCACAGGGCATCCAGGTGCCATGGGAATGCCTTCCCAGGCCTGGGAGCTGCCCAGAGCCACAGCAAGACCCCTGGAGCTGGGGACGGGGGTGACAAGGGGGTGAGGACAAGGTGCCCACGCTCAGAGCCTGGGCAGTGTCCCCCACCTGGCAGGCCCAGGGACAGACTGAAAATAAAGGATTTCTGGGCACTGAAAAGAAAGGATTTGTGGGCATTTCTCAGCACACCTGGCCGGGGATGAAGCACAGGGCTGCTGGTCCCAGGGCTGAGGGAGCAGGAAGATGGAAATACCCCACACAAGGCTCTGGGGAGCCCAGGCTCGGGGCTGGAAGGGGGATCAGGGGCCAGGGGGGCAATTCCCACCCTCTGGGGCTGTCTGGGGCTGGGATCGCCGCTGAGAGGAGGAAGGGCTGGAGAGGGACCAGCGGGACCAGTGCGACCACCGGGACCAGCGGGACCAACGGGACCAGCGGGATCAGCGGGACCAGCGGGACCAGCGGGGCCGGGACCAGCGGGACCAGCAGGATCGGAACCAGCGGGACCGGCGGGCCGGGGCTGCTCCGGCGGCTCCCGCAGCGCCCTCTCGTGACCGCAGCGGGGCGGGCTCGGCTCCTGCCACTGTCCCTTGTCCCCTGTCCCCTGTTCCCGTCCCTTGTCCCCTGTTCCCGTCCCCTGTCCCCCGTCCTCTGTCCCCCTGTCCCCTGTCCCCATCGCCCTGGCACCGTCCCTGTCCGACCCCTCCATCACCCTCGCCCTGTCCCTTTACCGCCCTTCATCACTTTTGCACCACCCCTGTCCCTTCTCCATCACTCCCCGCTGTCCCTGTCCCCTCTCCATCACCCTCCCACTATCTGTGTCATCCCCTCCATCACTCTGTCACCAGCCCTGTCCCCTCGCCCTCCCACGTTCCCTGCCTTGCCCCTCTGTCCCACCAACCTCCCGGAGTCATTTCAGCCCTGGGCAGTTTCTGTCCCTGCCCGTGGGTGCCTGTGCCCATCTCCCCCTCACACCAACTCACTCAACCAGGCCCAGCCCAGAGGAATTATCAGCAGGAAGGGGGAGAAGCCAGGCTTAGGTATTAGCACGCCACATTAATTTCATTTTTCCCAGAAAGTCTGTAACAGAGTAATCCCATAAACCAAACAAGTGTGGGTGCTGTTATGTAAGGGTGCTGCAGGAGGGCAGGGGGTTATGTAAACCCCTCTGCTCCCCAGCCTGGGGCTGTCCTGGAGCCACCGAGGGACCTGGCTCCTCTCCTCGTGCTGGGGCTGCTCTGCCCTGGAGCCATGGAGGGACCTGGCCCCTTGTGCTGGGGCTGCTCTGTGTTTGCTGTGCCCTGGAGCCACCGAGGGACCTGCTCCTCTCCTCGTGCTGGAGCTGCTCTGTGTTTGCCCCCCCAGACGGGCCCAGGACCCCCCAGCAGTGACGGTTCCAGCTGCAGATTCCCTGCAGGATGTTCTGGCCGCTCCCGCCCGGGAATGGAGCTCTGGGCCAGCTTCTATTCCCTTTCAATTCCTGTTCCTGAGGCTTCTCACCCCAGCACCAGCCCGGGGAGCTGCTCCAGTCCAAACCCCACGGCCACAGCTGCCCTCCCCTCCCTGGTGCAGCCCTTTCTGCCCCTCCTGCTGGACAGGGAGACATCCCAGTGCCCGGAGATGGAGATGGGTGCAGCCCTGCCTTTCCCCACCCTTTGGACTGCTGGGCCTGGCATTCCCTGGGCACCTGGGGCAGACAGGTATCCTCCTTCCAGCCCTTTGCAGGGTGCTGAGGAGCCCTGGGCTCTCCTCGCCCTTCCACCAACCCTCCTGTGCTCACGGACTGCGTCAGCCTCCCTGTCCTGGGGGAAAATGGGAATAAGTGTGAGAATTGTAATGGATGTCATGCTCCAGCTGAAGATACTCCAGGAATACAAAGTGGGATGAGACTGTATCCTTACTGAGACTGAAGGGTGAGGAGCAACCATCACACAGAGGGATTTTTAATGATTTTGGCCTTTCTGCTTTAATGGAGTTGATTTATTATACATTTAAGGTCTTTCCCTGCATTTCCTCTAAGTCGGTTCCACTCTAATCAGGTCAAAAGCTGATTTGCAAATAATCACCACAGAAAGGAAAAAAAAATCAAGGGATTTAAGGCCAAGCTGTGCATTCCACACTATTAATTGAAAGCCAGGAGAGATAATGTGTCTCTTCTCCTGGCTGAGACCCCTAAGCTGCTCTTAGCAGCAAACTCTGCTCTCGGCTCTGGGAATCACCTTCCAGCTGGGATTACACAGGGGAAAATCTCCCTGGCCCTGGGGAGGGAAAGGGCAGGAGCTGGGGAGCACCAGAGGTGTCAGAGCATTCACAGCTCTGCACCAGGCAGCACAAAACCAGGAGCTGTTTGAAACCTGGGATTAGAGGGGAAAGGCAGAGCTCCTGAGCGTGGGGCTGCAAAGGCAGGATGGGAGCTTGGGTAGTTCCCTGCCACCTAATTTCTGCAGATATTTATGTGCAAGCTGTGCCTTGTTTGTCACCCAAGTTTGCCTTCTTTGTCACCTTATGTGAGTTTTTCAGGACAGACCATGTCTGTAGGCATATATATATATATATATATTTATATATATAACAGTGATGTCCTGCTGCAGGAATGTATTCTTCCCCATCTCCCCACACACTCAGAGGAAGGAAGAGGTTGATAATCAGAGAAATCCACTCTGGTATTAATTACATGCCATTACCAGGGCTTATTTGCTAATCCCCATTCTAATCACCCTCCCGGTTATATTTCAACCAGCACTTGAGGACACTGCACGTCATGAATAAAATATATATCAAAGTTTATTCCAGAGCACGGGCAGCACGGTGCGGGCAGCGCAGCCAGGGTTACACAACAGACCTGCTGTCACACCAGCGGAGGGCGGCACATTCGGGCGTCAGGGAATCCCCCACCCCAGCCCAAACCCGGGATCTGGGTTTTTAATTTAAATAAATAAATAAATAATTTCATTGATTCATAGCAGGGCATCAGTGAAATCCCCCCAGCCCAGCCCAAACCCGGGGTTTGCGTTTTAAATTTAAATAAATAAATAAATAAATAAATAAATAGATAAATAGCAGAGAGTCAGTGAAATCCACCCACCCCAAACCCAGGTTTTTGATATTTTAAAATTTCAATCAATCAATCAATCAATAGCAGGGGGTTAGTGAACTCTTCCTCTCACCCCAACCCAAACCCAGTGTTTTGGTATTTTAAATTTAAACAAACAAACAAACAAACAAATAAATAAATAAATAAATAGCAGGGGGTCAGTAAAACCTCCCCCACCCCCACCCCAGCCCAAACCCGGGGTTTTGGTTCTTTTAAATTTAAATAAATAAATAAATAGCAGGGGTCAGTGAAATCCCTTTTCCCCACCCCGGCCCAAACCCAGTGTTTTGGTATTTTAATTTAAATCAATAAATAGCGGAGGGACTTAGGTTTTCGGGGGATCCATGCAGCTGCTGGGGAGCGCCACTGCGGAAGCTCGGAGCGGCGGAGCGGGAGCTGCTGGCTCGGCCAGGGACGGTCACCCGGGGGCGGCGGCGGGGCACGGAGGAGGAGCGGGGCCAGCCGGACCTCTGCAATTCCCGGCGGGGACGGGCTGATCCCACCCGGCCCCAGCGTCCGTCCTGAGGCCGGCTCAGGGCTCTGGGACAGCGGCCGGGACAGCGACACCAGGGCCCTGCGCAGCTTTCAGTCCGGAGGGAGATCCTTCATCCTGGACAGGGATCCTTCATCCCGGAGAGAAGTCCTTCATTCCGGGGCAGATCCTTCATTCCGGGGCAGATCCTTCATTCCGGGGCAGATCCTTCATTCCGGACAGGGAACCTTCATCCCGGAGAGAAGTCCTTCATTCCGGGGCAGATCCTTCATTCCGGGGCAGATCCTTCATTCCGGGGCAGATCCTTCATTCCGGGGCAGATCCTTCATCCCGGACAGGGAACCTTCATCCCGGAGAGAAGTCCTTCATTCCGGGGCAGATCCTTCATTCCGGGGCAGATCCTTCATTCCGGGGCAGATCCTTCATCCCGGACAGGGAACCTTCATCTTGGAGAGGAATCATTCATCCCGGACAGATGTCCTTCACCCCGAGCCCATCTCCTCGTGCCTCCCTGCCAGCCCGCAGCGACCGGCGCTGCCCCCAGGTGACATTGGCTGTCCCCAAGGACGCTGCTGGAAGCACCGGGAGCTTTCAGTGTCCCCGCGCGGTTCGGTCGGTCATCGAGCAGTCCCAGGCTCCGCTCGCGGGGTGAACGGTGCCGGCGGAGCCCGGGCCCCGCTCCCGTGCCGCTCTGTCCCGCCCGGGCTGCCGCAGGTGCGGCGGCCCCGAGCCCGCCCCGCTCTCCGCCGAGGCTTGCGGGGGGCACGCCAGGGCTGCCCCGTGAGAGTCACAGTCCCAGCAGCGTCCCAAGGGCTGGGGTCCCCTTCCGGGCCGCGGGGCTCAGGCGGGGAAGGGGCCCTGCCCCAGAACCTGCTGCCTTCAGGGGGGATGTGACCCCAGACCGGGCTGGGGGTGCTGGCAGCAGATTCCTCTATAAACACCCCCAAACCTGGCAAGATCCTCCAGGGATCCCAGACTCTGAAGGGTCTCCCAGTCCCAGGGAGGTTCCCAGAACCTGCTGGGTCCCCCAGTCTCATTGTGTCCCCCCAGTCTGTCCCCCCACTGCACACCCCAGACCCTGACCCTGCAGGGTCCTTCGAGCACCACAGCCCTCAGGGATGCTCTCCCCACCAAACCCCTCAGGGCACTGCAAGGTCCCCAGACCCTGCTGGGTCCCCTGGAGTGCCCTAATACCACAAGGTCCCCTATGGAACCCCAAATACCCCAAAGTCTCCCCCCATCAGACCCCTTGGATCACTGCTGGGGTTCCCAGACCCTGCTGGGTCCCCTCACCCCACAGAGTCCCCAGGACCCTGCAGGATCTCTCTGGCACCCTCAAGGATGCTTAAGCCCTTCCAGCCCTTCCAGGCCTGGGTCCCATCCAGTGGACCTCTCAGACCAGCCCCAGACATGTCCCCAGACCTCTCCCACCCTGCAGGATCCCTCTGGGACCCCCAAATCCATTGGGTTCCAGCCCATTGGATTCCCCAGACCCTGCTGGGTCCCCCCACCCCATAGGGTCCCCTGGACCCTTCACACTCTGCAGAATTCACATGTAACCCTCAAACCCACCAGTTCCAAACCCACCAGGCTCCTCTGAAGGACCCCAGACCCCACTGGGTTGCCCCACACCAGGTGGGTCCCCCAGATCCTGCAGGGTCCCCGAGGCCCCTCACACCCACCAAGGTGTCCCCGACCCCAGGACTCCCAAACCCATCGGACTCCCCAGGACTCCCTGAATGACCCCAGGCCCTGCTGGACCCCCCCCCCCCCACAGCCCTGGCTCCCACAGTTCCCCCAGTGAGCCCAACAAGGTGTCCCTCCACTTTCAGAGCCCCCAGACCCCACGGATCAAACCCGCTCAGGTACCCCAGACCCCCCCAGCTCCCCAAACCTCCCGCGTCCCCACCATTTACCCTTCCCAAAACCCTCTGAAGGACCGGATCCCCCCTACCACGGGTTCCCCCAGATCCTGCAGGGTCCCCCACACCCACCAAGGCGTCCCCACCTCCAGAACCCCGCCGGGTCCCCCCGACCGCCGCAGCCCCCGGCCGCCCGCAGCCCCTCGGCCGCGCTAGGCGGAGCCGCGGCTGGCGGCGGGCAGGCGGCGCACGGGGGTGCCCGCGGCGGCCCCGCGGCTCCGTGCGGGGGCCCAGGGCACGCAGCTGCGGAGGGCGCGGGCGGCGGCGAGCAGCGCTCCGGGCCGGGGCCGCGGGCGGCGGCGCAGCCCCTTCTGCAGCCGCTGGCTCTGCGCGGCCAGGGCGAGCTGTGCCTGCGCCACGCCGGCCCCGAGGCGGCCCAGGGTCTCCGCGCGGGCGGCCAGGCGCAGCTCGGCGTGCAGCAGCGCGCAGTGCACCTGCCGCACCCGCCCCTCCAGCTCGGCCGCCGCCCGCCGCCGCCCCTCGGCCGCCACCAGCCGCCGCCGCGCCGCCGCCAGCTCCACCGCGCCCGGGCCGCCGCTCTTGCCGTCAGCGCTGCCGCCGCCGCCGCCGCCGGGGCCGCCGCGGGACGGGCGCTGCGCGTCGCCGCCGGAGGGGCTCGGAGGTGCCGGTGCCGCCGCCGCTGCAGCCATGGGAGCGGGAGCGGCGGCGGACGATGCGGCGGGGATATATAGCCCGGGGGCGGTGCCGGCGGCGGCGGCGGCTCGGCCCCGGCGGGGGCGGCTCCGGCTCCGGCACCGGCACGGGGAAAGGGGGTGGGGGACACGCGAGCCCGGAGCGGCGCGGCGCAGCCCGGGCTCGGTACGGGCCGGCGCTGCACTGGCACCGGGCTCGGCGCGGCTCCGGTACCGGACCGCTATGGGCTCGATGCTACACCGGGCTCGGTGCCGGCATTGATGGGACCCGGGGCTCGGTACGGCAGCGGGGAGGGATCGCTATGGACTCGGTGCTACACCGGGCTCGGTACGGCACGGGTGCCGGCATTGATGGGCCCCGGGCTCGGTACGGTACAGCCCGGGCCCGGTACGGCACCGTCAGGGGTCTGGACTCGGTACCAGTCCCGGACACCGGGCTCGGTACAGCTCGGTACGGCACCGGCCCGGGGGCGTCAGTGATGCTGGAAAAGTGCCCTCCCTTGGAGGGAAATGCGGAGCTGGGGCCGGGTGGGATCGCTGGGAAGGGCACCGCGGGGTCGCGGGGGCTCTGGGAGGGGCTGAGCAGGGCTGTCCCGGCACCGGGGCGTCCTTGGATGTGCGGCTGTCACAGCAAGTCGCTGCCAACGTCATTGTCATTTACACGGTGTTAATAAAGCTGGCAGTGGGCTGGCGGGGCAGGGGGCTGCAGCAGAGGTGCCACTGCCACCCTGCTCCCCCCAGAGCCTGGATTTTGGGGCTCCTGCTGTTGGAATGTCATCCTCGGCAGCTGCATCTGCGTGTAGCTGCGTGGGTCTCGCATCAGAGCAGCAGAGATGACAGAAACCAGGTGTCAAGGTTTCATCCCACCCCCAGACTGGAATAAAACCTAAGCCAAAAACAAAACCGAGCCTAAATCTGTTTCAGGCAGAACCACATCCAGGCCTTCAGTGGATGTCGCCCACGGGGCTGGTGACATTTTTGCTTTCCTTACCTTAGGAGGAAAAAAAACCCCATCTCTTGTGCTTTGCATCACATCCCTGCTCCTGCCAGGCTGCCACACGTCTGCCAGGCACCGGAGCAGCGTCAGCAGCTGCTGCTGCGTCACTGCTCAGCCCCCGCAGCTGGCCTGTCCCATTCCATCCCACCCTACCCCATCCCACCCTACCCCATCCCATCCATCCATCCCCATCCCATCCCACCCTACCCCATCCCATCCCATCCATCCCATCCCATCCCATCCCATCCCACCCCACCCCATCCCCGCCCGGCTCGGAGCGCAGCCCCAGCGCCTCCGGAGCTCCTCACGCTGCTCTCCGGGCTGGGGGGAAGCCGGAGGCCGGGCTGAGCCTTCATCTATCCGATAGCAATGCTGCTCTGAATGGGTGTGGAAGTTGAGGGGTGCTGCTCCACCGTGGGGTTAAAGCTCTTTCTGCGCTTCCTCTGCCCCCAGCCCAAAAAACTGTGAGGACAGGCAGGAATTAAACATCATCTTTCATTTTATTATCCCTCCTCTGTCGTTTTTTTGCTCTGATCTGGTGGAACTGGACCCTCGAGGGTCCCCCCAAGAGGGGAAAGGGCTGGGGGGTGTCCTGCCCTGAGCTTCCCCCCTCCCCAGAATGAAACCCTGGAATCTCAGAGGTTGGAGGGAGCTCAGGAGGCGCCTGCTCCGTCACTGCCTGCCCAGAAATAATCTCTTTTTTGGGTCACCCCCCATGTCTGCGCTGCTTGACGCCTTCCCAGATCCAGGCCCTGCTCCAGGGTGAGAAAAGGACACGGAAAGGGGGAGCAGCTGTGCCTGGACATGAGGTCCAGGAGGTGAGCTGGGGACACTGGGCAGTGAGGCTGAGCCCCCAGAGCAGCCTTTGTGTGTCCAGGCTGGCCCAGCACATCCCAGCGAGCAGACAGGGGCTGGTAAAGGCAAATCGTAGAAAAAGACAAGAAATGTCCCTGCCCTGAGGCCAGGCACAGCCTGAGTCCCCAAACCCCTCCGGCACTGCAGGATTTCTGCTCGGGCTGTTGAGCTATTAATGATTTAGCAGAGGAGGCTGCAATTAGCAGCGCTCAGAATAAACCTCGGTGATACAAGAACCCGGTGAGAACTTCGTTCTCCCTTCGTTCTCCCTTCGTTCTCCCTTCGTTCTCCCTTCGTTCTCCCTTTGTTCTCCCTTCGTTCTCCCTTCCCTGGCAGTGCCACTCTGCCGAGGCACCGGGATGGGACACCAGGACAGGACAGCAGGACAGGACACCGGGACGGACACCGGGACGCGGCCCTGTCCTGTGTCCTGCAGCCAGCGCAGCCCCCGGCACTGCCCCGGGACACGGGATTAGGGACGCAGGAGGACTGAGCGAGGGATGAGCAATGGCCTCTCTCCAGCCTCCCTAAAGCCCCGCGCTGGGATGTGCTCCAGAAAAGCCAAGCCTCATTACAGGCAGCAATAATTAACGCCGGTGCCCTCCCTCTCAGCCTCTCCCCAGGTTTTTTCCTGGGTGTCCCAGTTACCAGGGCAGGAGGAACTCGGGTGCTGCTCTTTCATCCTGGCAGGTTTAGGGAAGGAATCGTGCATCAGGAGTTCAGGTTTAAGCTCCGGGACTCCTGGGCTGGCCCAGCTCCTTGTCCCACCGTCCTTTTGGAGTCCGGCAGCAGACTCAGTGCCCCGCTGCCGTTCCACCAGGCTGCCTCCCTGCTGCCCTCCGATTCTCCGGGGCAGGACCCGACCCCAGGAGCGAATCACCAGAACCCGACCCCAGGAGCGAATCACCGGCTCTTGGGGATAGGGACACTTCGGGACAGGGATCCTCGGGGGTGGGAACACTCGGGGTGGCCCCAGCGATCCTTGGGGAGGCGATCGGGCCGGCAGGGATCCGGGGCACCGGGGGGCTTTGGGGCACGCACCTTTGGGGGCCGGGGGTCCGGGGTTTGTACTGGGGTTTGTACTGGGGTTCGTACCGGGGTTTGTGCCAGGTTTGTACTGGGGTTTGTGCCAGGTTTGTACCCGGGTTTGTGCCGGGTTTGTACCCAGGGTTTTGCTCTCGTTTGTGCCCGGTTTGTGCCCGGCTTTGTGACGCCTTTGTGCCCGGCTTGCTCGGGTTCGTGCCCGGCCCCGGAGCAGCTTCGCCCGCCGCGCTCTGCTGTCCCTCGGCGCGGCCCGTCCGGGTCACGTGGCGCACCTGGCCCAGGTGAGGCGGGGCCGGACGCGCTCCCGGCTCGCAGGTAACGAGACCCGGCCCGGCCCGGCCCGGCACGGCACCGAACCCGGCACGGCACCGACCCCGGCCCCGGCCCCGGTATCAGCCCCGGCCCGGCATCAGCCCCGGGCCCGCCGCCGCCGCCCGGCGCTTCCCGGCCCGGCCCGGGGGCAGCCGCAGGCCGCGACCGGCAGGGACGGACGGAGGGAAGGCGGGAGGAAGGGGGGGCACGTCCGTCACCCCGCAGCGGGCTCCCCTCGGGCCCCGGGCTGCCCCCGGCACCGGGAGCCCCGGCGCGGGCAGCCCCCGCCGCCACCGGCCGGTCCCGCTGCCCCCTCCCGCTGGCCCTGCGGAAGGCTGGGGGCGCTCGGAGCTCTCCCGGGCCTTTGGGACCGGCTCTGGTTCCCAGGGCTGGAAAACGGAGCGGGGGGCGCGGTGGGAGCCGGTGCGGAGCGGGCAGGCGGGGATGGGGCTGTTCCTGCTGCTCCTGCTGCCGGGGCTCCTCTCCCCAAAATCCCCCGCCTGGAGCTCCTGCTGGGGGCCAAGGTAGGCAGAGGGAGCTCCCTTTGGTGCCCAGGTGGGTCTCCCCTTTTCCTTCCCTTTCGTTTGGGAGGGAAAAGGGTCGGACGTTGTTTGCCTGCCCCGTGGTGGAGCCCTGGCTGTCAGCTGGAACGGGGTGGGTGTTTTGGGCCAGGGGCACAGGGGAGGGTTTGGCAAGAGGCAGTTCCTGGGGCAGGTTGTTGATATCCCAGAGAGCTGCCAGAGGGATGCTGGCTCCCCAGGGATGCACAGGGACAGTGCTGCATCCATATTTACCCTGGGTCAGCATCTCCATCCCCCTGGTGCCAGCAGAGCAGTGGGGAGCAGGAGCTTAACAGGTGACTTCCAGCTCCTGGCAAGGCTCCTTAGGACACTTCCCAGCTGTGGATGCTTCCACAGAGTTCAGAGAAGCTGCATCAGTGTGTAAATCCTGTCTCCTGAATTTAGGAGACATTCACTAGCTGCCAGGAGCACCAGCAGCGTGGTTATTGTCAGATGGATGTGAGTTGTTCAGGGGATTCACAACTTAACTGAGCTTGTTTAAAACTTTCCAGGGAAATCCTACCCTCTGAACAATGAAGATCTTAGACCCTGGCTAACTCTGAGTCCTGCAAACCCCTTGTGGATCCTTCCTGGCTCCTCTGGAGCAGATGCTGAGGCTCTCTAGAGGGACCTGCAGCCACTCCCAGTGCCTGTGTGAGAGCAGAGGAAGCTCCCAGCCATCGTGTGAGTAACACTTGGATGTGGATTGTGGTCTGAGCATTTATTTATGGCTGGGGGTTTTGGTCCAGCCCGTTCCTGTGCTGGGGGGATCAAGGAGCTGTGTCCTGTCTGTGCTCCTGAGGAACTTTTCCAGTGGTCCAGAGGTCCCAGAGGTGTGAGCTGTGAAGGGAATGGACCAGCCCAGAGGTGTCTCTGACACCTGTGCCCGCAGGTCTCCTCAGAGCTGAGGTAATGCTCCTCTCTCTGTCCCAGATGCTCTGAAATCTCAGAATATTGTCTGTTGTTACATAAAGGGGTGTTACTGTGCAATGCAGATGTTGGGTCTCTCAGTGAGGCCTTGGAATGAAAAGAAACATTCCAGTAAGCAGTTCCCAGTTCAGCTCAAATGTTTTCATTTCACTTCATGTTTTTTTCAGTCTGTTTTTAAATTCTGAACTGCATTACAAAAACAAAGAAGTTGAGGGGAATAACCCCTGACTTGTTCTGAAGTGAAAGCAATCAAAACTCTGCAGTGATGCTGAGGTGAGGGAGCTCTGCCTGCTCTGCACTGAAATTGGAGTATCTGGGCCTTTTTATTTTGCATATTGCCCAGTAATGTGCAAAGGGAGCTCCTGGGATGAATTTTCATAAGGTAACAGAGCCAAAATATTCCTGGAAAGCAGTGGTGCGCTGTAGCTGCCTGGCTTTCAGTCTGGGCCTGTTTCTTTGTGGGGAAAATGTGACTCTGGGTTTAAAAACCAGGGAGAAAGAGGCAGGGCTCTAACAAGGTCTGACAGATTTATTTATTCATGCTTGAGGTGCCCTATAGAAAGTCCACAGTAAAACAACAAGGACAGCCCTACAACACTTACACTATGGCTGGGCTCTCACTGCTTATTAATTACCCTAATTAGTATTTGAAAGGATCTCTTGGAGGTGCAAGCAGCGTTAGCCAAGAAGCCTGGAAACCATGGAGAATTCCAGGACCCACCACAGCCTGGGATAAAGGCACAGCAGAAGTGGAGAGTGACAGCCCTGACCCGACTTTCCTCACATCACCCCGTGCTGAGCTTTAATAATAAAAAGATTAAAACCAGGGAGAATGAACGTGCCAGAGTGTGAAGGCTGGCTCTGTGCAGAGGGAACGTGACAGGGATCTCTGTAAAAACAGTTCCCTGCTGCCTGCAGACCTGGAGGAGCTGTGCAGGCACAGCTGAGCATGGTCTGCTCTGGGGTTTCTGTTTCTGTAGGGTTTGTAAAGGTTTTGTTCCCATGAGGGGTGATTTGAGACCAACTTGTTGACAACGTCTTTTCCTTCATCCAGATGAAGACGTTGGGTTTTCACAGGGAAGTCTTTGACATCGCCCGACCTTAGCATGACTGGCAAAAATCATTAGTGTTGGTAATGCTGTCATTGCTAAATCCTCTAAATTGAAATAGCAGCAAATAACGTGGAGTTGGAATTGGCAGCTTGCATAATGATGGATTGCTTGTCATCTCCTCCTGGGCACGATGTGTTTTGAAATGGATAAGTGCTGTCAGGGCCCAGCCTAATCCTGAGGAATGCAAGACAAAGGGAAGTTGTTTAAAAAAAGATACTTTCCCTTTGGAGCCTGTCAGTGGCTCCACCTCCAGCTGTGCTGCTCCTTCATTGCTCTGGAGCTGACTCCTCTTCCAGCTGCGTGGAGGAAACTCTTCTGAAGGTTACAGGGATTTTGATGTTTGAAAATAGCCCGTTTAAAGCATCTCTCTTCTGGTGAGAGCATCTACCCAAAGAAGCAGCAAGGCTTGGGTGGTGGGAGAACCCCAGAGCGCGGGCCCTGAGTGAGAGCAGCGTGAGTCCTGACACAAAATATTCCTGTAAATCGTTGGCTTTGGGAACCTCTGGCTGTCAGATCCCTCTGTGCTGACGGACAGCTGGCTGAGGTGGGGCTGGAGGCGCTGGGTTGCTCTGATTTCCCCCCCGTGTCCTGCAGGTGCCCCAGTGCCGAGCCATGCTGGGCCGGAGGAGCCGCCTGCCCCCCGAGCTGAGCAGCGCCCGGCAGAGGGAGCAGCCCTGCCCGGAGGCCGTGCCCCTGCGGGCCCGGGCAGCCAGGGACTCCAGGGACAGCAGGGACACGGATGTCAGCCTGGAGGTGCTCAGCGGCTCCGAGATCAAAGCGAGCCGCGGCCGAGCGCAGCAGATGCGGGACAGGAAAGGGCGCAAGGCCGAGCTCAAAGACCCCAACGGCCGGGAGGCAGAGACCATCACCTTCATCTCCGGGACAGCAGAGGCTCCCCCAAACCAGAGCTTCTGCTGCTCCTCCCTGTCTCAGGCCTGGAACACGTACAAGGCTGTTTTCTGTTGCATAGTGACGTGTGGGGGCTGCTTCCAGGACTGCAGTGTCTGCATTCCCTACCCAGGGCCCGCTGAGACCTCCACAGATGATGGGAAGAACGGAGACTACAATGGGCGGCTGCCAAACAGCCCCACCAACACCTCTCCTGCTGAGAAGAACGGGAACCAGATCAAAAAGTCCAGCATGGGCAGCAGTTTCAGTTACCCAGATGTGAAGCTGAAGGGCATCCCTGTCTATCCAAACAGGAACACCAACCACCATGTGGAATCTGATTCCTGCTGCAAGGAGCTGCTGGAGAAGCCCTTCAGGAACAGCATAGAAAAGCCAGCGCTCCCCAGCAGCCACCGGAGCTCAGAGGAATATTATTCCTTCCACGAGTCTGACGTGGACATCAGCGAGCTGAACGGCTCCATGTCCAGCCGGCAGATCGACGTCCTGATCTTCAAGAAGCTCACGGAGCTCTTCAGCGTCCACCAGATCGACGAGCTGGCCAAGTGCACCTCGGACACCGTCTTCCTGGAGAAGACCAACAAGATCTCGGACCTCATCAACAGCATCACTCAGGACTACAACCTGGACGAGCAGGACGCCGAGTGCCGGCTGGTGCGGGGCATCATCCGCATCAGCACCCGCAAGAGCCGCGTGCGGCCCCACATCTGCAGCCCGGCCAGCCAGGGCCACCAGGAGCCGTCCGGCCGCGGCACCGCGCCCGACAGCGGCAACGAGACCATGCTGGAGTCCATGGTCATCAGCCAGGACGGTACGGGGGGTGCCGGGGGTCCCTGGGGGCTGCAGGAGGGCGGTGCCAGCAAAGCCACCGAGCTGTGGCACTGGAGCGCGGCTGGAGGCTGCTCTGTCCCCAGTGGGCACCTTCTGCTGGGGTGTGTGAGTGCAGAGCTCTGCTTCCCACCCTCCGCCTTGTGCTGTGGCTTTCCTGAGCCTGTCTTTCCCTGCCCATGAGGTTTGTGCTGAGCAGTAGATGGGTTTGTGCTGCTGCTGCTTCTGCCTGTGCTCATCTGAGGGAGGCAGAAAAACGGTGAGTCAAACTGAACTGGTAGGACCAGACGAGCTGCTCGTGCCCGAGGATGTCCAGTTACTCAGCTGCCTCTCTCCCATGTGCTGCCTGGCTCATGCCACCCCTAGACTCTGTGACAGTGTGTCCTCAGAGCCCAGACCTCCTCCTCACAGTGAATATCCCTGCAAAGAGGAGGGAAGGGCTGTTCCACAGCACCAGAGCTTCTGCTTCTTCCTCCTTGTGGGAGCAGCCTCAAGTGTCTGAGCTCCAGAGCAGGCTATAACAGTTTGTTGTAGAAAAACCTTGAAAAGCTGAGTGTGGGAGCAAGGAGATATCCAGAAGTCCCAGAGGAAACCGTGTGGGTGTCGTGCTTCCCAGATTAGCAGAGAGGCTGCTCCTGGGATTTAAGGACACAGCTCAGACTGTCCGGACGATGGCGGAAGCAATGGGAAGAATCAGACTGTGCCTGTGCTGTTCCCTGAGGGTGTTCCCTGACAGGATCCTTAGTGCTGAGTCATCCTTTGCATCCTCCTTCCCTGTCTCAGCTCCTCTTGGTTTCCATTGCAGAGCTGGCCGTGCAGATCTCGGAGGAGACCCCGGCGGATGTGCTGGCCAGGAACATGAGGCGGCACAGCAGCGCAGGTAACACACTCACCTGGCTGGGCCTGGCTGCAGGGGAGAGCCCTGAGCCCCCCTGTCCATGCCCTCACCCTCCACACAGCCTGAGCTGACCCTGCTCCTCAGGCTCCCCTCAGTTCTCCTGGGCTTTGGGGGTCATGGAGCTGGACACTCCCTGGGTTGGTGGATCTTTCTGAAAAGGGTGAAATCCAAGTTCCCTGTCCTTGCACAGGACCTGTCCTGAGAGCTCTCAGTCTCTCTGTACCCTGACAAAGTTTGGGGCTGTATTTGGGGTGTGACTGCCAGAGGTCACAGCTGGGTGAGACTGGGAACAAAAGGAACTGTGCAAAAGGGAAGCAGGCAGGGCTGCCCCGAGCTCTATCCTCCCAGAGAGCAGCCCAGGGCTACAAGGCAAGTTTCCTCCTGCACAGCAGCTCTGTCCTGGGAGATGGCTGCAATGCAGGCAGGGCTGTTCCCTGCCATGGCTTTGTGTGGCTTTCTCCTCCCTCATGGTACACAAAGCCTTTTGTGGCAGCTGCTTCCCCAGTGCCAGGCTGCTGTGCTTCCCCTGGGCTAATGGTGCTGTCTCTTGTCTTCTCTCTCCTCCCCAAGGCTCTCCAACCAGCAGAGATTCCTCTTTCCAGGACACAGAGACTGACTCGTCCGGGGCGCCTCTGCTCCAGGTGTACTGTTAAAGGACCCGAGCAGCAGGGAGGCATTCCAGGCCTGTGCTGCAGTCACAATCCTCCTCCTTCCATGTGGAGTGTGTTGTGCCAAGTTTAATTTTTTTTTCCCCAGTCTTCCCTGATCCTTATTGAAGCCAGATTCCTCCTGCTGTCTGAACTTCACTGGATATTTTGGTTTTTATGGACAATCAAGGAAGCAAACTGTGGAGCTAATGAACTTGGAGGTGGAATGTGTGCCCAGGGAGGAGAAGATGGACAAGGAAGTAGCAGAGAACTTGTGCCTCTGTGGTTCCTGTAAATCACATTTAGCTCCAGCAGCCTCAGTGGCTCGGCCCTTTCCCTGCTTTGAGGACCTGTTGTACAGTTCTGCTTCCTGCATTGCCTGAGTGAACTTGGATAGGGAATAACTGTGGTGTCTCTGTGCTGGTGCTGATGTTGAGGTGCATGCTGAGATCCTGCTCTGCAGGGACCCAAATCTCTCTTTTAAAGTGCCTGTGTTGGTCCCACCAACCCAAAGTCTTCTACCCATGGTGTTTTCAGTAGGCAACTCTGCCTTTCCTGCTGAGCCTTGTGTCACCTCCTGCTGCCTGAGGAGGAGGTTCAGCTTTATAGGGCTCATTCAGTTTGTGGCCTCTGGGCTCATCCCCTGATTCAGGGCCAGTGCAGGGGCTGGGGTGGCTGCTGGGCTGCCCCTGCATGAGCAGACCATGGGCATCAGCTCTGCTGGAGTCCAGGAGCACACACTGCCTGCCTGCCAGCAGCTCTCCCCTCTCCTCTGTCCATGCTTCCCCTGGGAGAGCCTGGAGCGGGATTGTGGCAGGTGAGGGGAGCACCTGATTCACTTCTGACTTTGTGTGGTTCAGAACTGGGCTCTTTGACTGTTGTGCTAAAAAATCCCTTCAAATCCCTTGGTTTGCCTCAAAGGAAAGGCTCCTGAGAGTGTCAGCAGAGGGTTTGTGAGGCACTGCTGGCCCTGCCTTTCCCTGTGGGCACTCAGCACCTTGTCCTTCCCTTTGCAGGCACTGGGAGCCAGGAGATGGGCACTGCTGTCCCCAGGGCTCAGTGCCAGCTGAGCTGCAGGGCTGCAGCAGGAGGAAGCTGCATCTGTGGTGTTGCCACTTGGTTGTTTCTCACAGAGTAAACATGTCGAGCCATGGGACTTGTTTGGAGCTTTGGGTGGCCTTGGACATGAACAGAAAATGCTTCATTTAATTCACCAGCCATAGGATAAACACACCCACTGGATTTTGGGCAGAGGGAAGCCCAAACAGGCCCTGGGCTTCAGTGTGGACCATGGTTTTGTGCCTTAGATGGACTGGAATGTGCTTCAGTTGGACTGAAATGTGCCTTAATTGAACTGAAATGTGTCTTAGTTGAAATGTGCCTTTATTTTATAGCTTGTGATTGCTCTTCAGAGGTTTGGGCAGGGAGGAAGGATTTAATTCCTCTCATGAGCTCTCAGGCTTCTTTAAAAGGCCAAACCCTTTGGAATGGACAGCTGCAGTCCCTGTTAGAGCCTGTTTCTGTAAACCACTGGCTGTTTGTTCAGAGTGTGCTTCCAGGAATCAGGGGCATTACTGAGACCACACCTGGAGACACTGACAGAGATATTTCAAAGACGAAGGGAAGGGACTGAGCCTTGGATTTGGCTTCCCCTCCCTGCTTTGTGTTTAAAGCTGTTGGTTGATGAGAAATCGAGTTTATACAAGGGAAAGACTTGAAGCAAGGCCAGGCTGGGACTCCCAGGGGAGCTGTGTGAGGTCACCTCTCTCCAAATGCTGCCTGTCCTGAGGGACCTGCTTGGCTTCTGCTTCTCCTGGGTTTGTACATTGTTATTTGGACGAGTTTCCTCAAAGCTGTGTGCTGAGGTTCACGTGGGTCACACTGACACAGCTCTGTGGGCTGTGCTGGAGACGAGGGGTGAGCTGGGCTTGCAGAGAGCTGCAGTCACTGGTACAGAGCAGATACACGTTTTCAGTGGCTAGGCTAGGTATGAAGAGTGGGCATGTGGGGATTAAACTAGCCAAAAAAACCCCAAGCCCCCCAAAAATTCACCGAGAGGAAGACTGTCAACTCGATGGGCTGTGAAGCTGGTTCACCTGTGGTGTCTTATGGAATTCTTTTGCACTCATTGGCCTTAAATGTTCTGGTTTGGTCTTTTTTATAAAGTAAAAGTTGTGCTCTTTACTGTGCTGTGACTTTTATATTCCTGTTCTCATCAGCTTGGGGATCCTGGGGTGGGGATTGCACAGGGGGTGGCTGATTCCTGCAGTCCCAGATGGACAAAGACATTTTCATCCATTTGGTAGCTCCAGGGGGATGCTGAATGCCAGGCTGGTGTCTGGGTGCAAATGAAGGAGCCTCTGGGGAAGGGTTTGTTGTCCTGCAGGGAAACCTGGACCTTCCAGGGCGTGATGCTGAAACTGAGCTCTGGAAAAGCTGAGCCTGGGGGGAGAATTCCCAGGCTGTCCCTGTGATGTCACCAGCTCGTGGCAGCAGATGTGGGGTTTGCTCCACAGCATCAGCTGAGGGATGGAGGGTGGCCCAGCCTCCGACCCTGGGACTTGAAGGACCAGTTCTGCCCTTCCCAATGTCAGTGCAAACCCCAGGATAACCTGCAGGGCTCCATTCCTGGCCCCTGACCTTCCCTCATCCTCTGGGGCAGGGGCTGGGCAGGAGCCCTGGGGGTTTCCTGCTGGTGCACAGGAGCAGGATGTGTTTCCTGGGAGGATTTCAGAGCCAGGAACAGGTAAATGCTGCCTTCTCTCGGCTGGGAAGGGTCTCTGGGGAGGTTTTTGTGTCTGGAGCCCTCAGACCAGCTGGGTGGGGGGGCCTGTCAGCCCAGTTTGTTCAGCAGCTTCCCAGTTTGCTGTTTCCTGGCTCACATGCACACATGGGATGAGTCCATGGGGTTTTTGTCTGCAGGAAGTTTGCTGTGGATGGAGCTGTCCTGGCTCTTGCTGGAGTGGGTTTTGCTCTGAGCATGCATTGAGTGTTGTGCTGAGTGAGCTGACTGGGTTGCCCAAGTGGAGACCTCACAAACACGAGAGCCTTTACCTGGCCACACACCTGTGGAGGTGTTCTCTCACACAGGTGCTTCCTTCTGGGAATCTGACTCAGCACCTGACTTTTCCTGAAGACATTGTTTGGTTTAATTGGCTTGGTTTTGCCAGGAGTCTCCAGACACTCCCACTTTGTGGGTGCTTGCTGTGCTGTGCCCTCAGAGGGGTCCCTGTCCTGCCCAGCCCGAGCTGTGCCCCTGCCCAGGGTCCCCTGGGACCAGGTGAGGGCAGCTCAGGAGCTCTGCAGGGAATGGCTGCAGGAGTGTTGAAGAAATTCCTCTGCACATCCCCACCCTGAGCTGCTGAATTATTTATTTCAGTGTGGCTTAGACATTAAGAAGCAGATGGATGGACCCTAATTCCTCACAGCTTGGCCCTTGCAGTAACAGAGCAGCTGAGGCTCCTCCTCAAACAACACAGTAACATCCAATACTCCCTGTTCCTGTTCCCTTCCTCGGGGTTTTGCTGTTCCATTGCTCTTCCCAAAGCAGTCCTGGAGTCTGGGATATTTCCCAAATGCTCTGAGCTGCAATATTCATTAATAACAGCTAAGCCAGGAGCTGCTGTTAAAGATAAAACCCAAATGACTGGGGAAAACCTTACCCTATAGAAAAAAGCTCTGTGCAGAGCCTGTTGTGCCTGCAAAGGCCTTGCTTTTACAGGAGGTGGGGAGGAGCCCTGGGCAGGCGAGGAGCTCCAGGCTCTGCCCTCCAGCTGGTGGCAGCACCTGAACGGCTGCTCCAGGTGACCTGGCACAGGTAGGGAGAGCCAGAGGGACCTTGGTGAGCTGTCCCTGTCCAGCACTGCCCTTCCCGCTCTGCTGGGGCTCAGGTCCCACTCAAGGTGTGTGCATGCTGTGGATCCTGGTGCTGCCCAGCATTTCCCTGGTGCTGCCCAGCATTTCCCTGCCGTGGGCACAGGACAGGGCCACGCTCCGAGGTCTCCAGGGACTCAGACTGAGGTGAGGCTTTGCATTCCTCAAGCCTGGAGCAGCTGCTGGGACCCAGCAGGGTTTATGCCAGGGGCAGCTGCCTTGGGAAGCAAGAGGGTGCTCCCAGCTCACTCTGGCTGGGGACGGTGGTGGCCGGGGGTGTTTGCAGAGGACAAGGCCGGCAGTGAAACACCTTCTGTTCCGCTGCCGAGGGGGCAAAGTCCAGGGGCAGCTCTGGGATCAGCCACGTTCACAAACACGGCCCGGGCATTCACCTCCTGCAGGGATCAGGGCACCAGGGCTGGCCCCATTCTCCCACTGACCCTCCTTCCTCCCAAAACCCCCCCAGCTTCCCTGGGGCTCACCCACAGAGCTGAGAACAGGGAGAAGCTCGTCACATCCAGAGCAGCTCAGCCCTCCCAGCTCACCTGCCCCACAAACCAGCAGGTAGCTCATTCTGGGGCTAAAACCTACAAAAAATGCATAGTTCAGCTTTTTTAATGAAAACAGGAGATGCTGCTCTTTTATCAGGGCCAAAGCAGGGACAGGCAGGTGGGTGTAGGGGAAGGCAGGGGAGTGTAGGGTGAAGGCAGGTGCGTGCAGGTGATCTGTAAGACAAACAGGCAGGAAGATCCAGCCCAGAGGCAGCTGCCCCAGTCTGGGTCCTTGCTCACTCTCAAGATCACTGCTCTGCTGGGTGGGGGCTGCTTTTTAACCCCAAGAGTCTGTAAAACTCTTCATGTAAACAGTGCTCTGCTGCTCAGAAAACAACCCCACCACGCCAGGAGCTGCGCCAGGCCGGACTTTGCCCAAACAGGATTTTCAGCCCTTTGTGCCCATCCCTCCGAGAGGAGGTGGAAATGTTTGGGGGAGGCAGAGGGAAAAGCCACAGCAGCAGGGATCTGGGATAGAGCCCAGGATTTCCTGACACTCTCCTTGTTAGCTGGGCATTAAGGAGACCTGGGGCAAGGGTGGCTTCCTGGTGTGGCCACATGCTGCCCTGTGGAGAGCAGAGCCTGGAGCAGCCACCCTGGGGTTAGAGCTGGGAATGGGGCTCAGCAGTGCTCCTGAGCAAAACACAGCTCCCACTGCCACCTCCTGAGGGAGGGAGAGACCAGCAGTCCAGAGCTGGGAGCACGAGGGATTCCCATGCAGCTGCAGAGCATGGGCACAGCACCCCCGGCACCCCTCCCTTCTCCCTCCCAGCCTGGATCCCCGATCCGCTCTGCCAGAGAAACCACACGTTCTGCCTGGGATATTCCACTTGTTTTCCTTTATGTTGCACTGCAGTTTCAACAAAGACAGAACATGCAGAGTGATGCCACTCGTCAGCGGGAGCTC
Source organism: Diglossa brunneiventris (assembly GCA_019023105.1). Taxonomy (NCBI): domain Eukaryota; kingdom Metazoa; phylum Chordata; class Aves; order Passeriformes; family Thraupidae; genus Diglossa; species Diglossa brunneiventris. Next base: position 455,615 of record CM032375.1, read on the forward strand.
GCACAGCGCACGGCCAGAGGGGAGGGAGGCTCTCGGTGAAGAGGCAGGAGACACTCCCAGCAACAACAGCATCCCCAACGCCCCCCTCGTCCTCCCCAGCCACAGCCACAGAGTCCCCAGCCTCTCCCTGCTCCAGGACAGCAGCCTGACCCTCCATCTGTGCTGGGAGCCCCAGGGTGCTCCAGCTGTCCCACGTGTGGCACAAACAGGAGCAGCAGCAAGGAGAAGCAGGGTCTGTCTCCACTGCAATAGCTGTGCTTTTCAACTGCTGTTCTCCCTTCCCAAGAAGGCAGGAAAAGATGTATTTTACAAAATAAACTGACCCTTGTTTTCACAGGAGAGCAGGAGGGAGCAGAACTCAGGAGTACCTGCGCCAGTGGCGAAGAGCAGACGAGCAGCTCGGAGCAGCCCGGGGAAGCGAAGCAATTCCTCAAGGATTTATCCCAAAGCCTCTCAGGTCTGGCTCTCTCAGCCCTAACAGCCCTTTTGCTCTAAGCCCTCCTCCTCTCCTCGCTGCCTTTGGGAATTGGGGCAGATGGCTCTGTCTGGAGCTGCTCTGGGGCCCTGCCTCTGCTCCCAGGACACCAAGGGTGGCCGAGCAGGGCCCTCCACAGCAAGCTCGGGTGGGGGATGCTGAAGTTTAACTTGCCCAAGGTGAGGAATATCCAACCATACATTTCCTGCCCCATTCAAGGGGCTGACTGAAAGAGGGGGGGAAGGGGGACAGCTCAGTTGAATTTGGCCTTTGAAAAGTCCATTTCTGGATGCTGTTCCATGAACCTGCAAGGAAAACAAAGACAAGAGTTTGGGTGAGTCAGCAGGAGCCAAGCAGCTCTGTTTGGGGAGGGAAGGGTTCCTGCTTCCTGCACTCTGGAGTTCTGCTGCAACCCCACGCCCTCCACAGCAGGAAGGGTTCTGCTGAGCTCCCTGGGACACATTCCCTGGACTTTCCCTACAAACAGCTTTTCCTTGGGTCAGTGGGAGCAGCATTCCTGCCAGAGCAGCAAGCCCAGGCACAGGGGAGCTGTTAATTATCACTCACCCTCACTGCTGCCTCTGGGCTGCACACGTAGCAGCCACCACAGGCTGTGGGGCACAGGGGAGATGGTGAAGGCAGATTAGGGCTGGAGCTCCAGCCTGACAGCTTTACTGGGAATATCCCCAGTGCTCTGACAGTAAAATCTCAGGGAGGACATGACCAGAGGAATCTGGTTTCACATCAGGTGAAATCTGATTTCAAATGTACTGCAGTCCCAGCAGAGGGAATCACAGAATGGTGTGGGTTGGAAGAGACTTTAAATATAATCTTGTTCCAACCCCCTGCCATGGACAGGGACACCTTCCAGGGGCTATTTGGACTCAGGTTGCCACATCAGGAAGTTGTGAGGGCAGTGCTCTGTGCCCAGGAGTGCCCAGTGCACACAGAGGCTGCTCTGCTCTGCTCCCCAAAGGACACAACACATCACAGCCCTGTGGAGGCCTCACACACCCTGCAAGTCAGGGCAGCTTGGTCTCCTCTGTGCTCCCATCTCAGGGTTTCCCCTGGAACACCCTCACAGCATTTCCACTTCCAGGGCCATCTGTGCTGTGAGGATCCTGTCCTTGTTTGGCAGCCAGGACAGCTCCCCTGGCAGACATCAACACCCACATGGGTGTCACTGAGTCACCTTTGCCCTGGACAAAGTCTAAACTTCCTCTCCATCCTCTGCCAGCTTCCAGAGCACCAAACAAGAGGCCCTGCCAGCAAGGTGTCCTGCATGTGCCCTCCCAGGAGCAGAGGGTGCTTCCCATCCCACTGACACCAGGGCAGCCTGGTCTCTGCTCTGCTCACACCCCACTCAGCTCCACAGGGAAGCTTCTGGCATGAGAGATGAAGCCAAGGGAGGCAAGGAGTCAGGTCAGCCACAGCAATCCTTCACCCAGAGATAAGGTGTGGGGCTGCACTTGCTGAAGAAGCTGTGTGACCCAGAACTGCCCCCACACCTTCCCAGATGGCCTTGGGAGCTCCAGGAATCATTTCCCTGCCACAGTGCATTTATGCCAAACAAGGCAATAAAGCCATAAAAGTGGCTTGGGGACAACTGTCTGGAGGCAAGAGGGAGGGGTGATTAGCTGGCTACCGAGGGAGATTAGACACCAATCAAGACCATGTTAAAGTTCAGCAGAGATGGCACCTCCAGCTCTAAACGTGCCTTCTGGACTTGAAATCAGCAGATTAGGACAATTCCAGAGCTAGGCTATTCCCAGATTTCCCCACTGGGCTTTCTACCCCCACAGGCTTTTACAGACACTATTGTTGGTGGTTGGCCAACAATACAGTGACGTGCAGAGGTGAGCATGGCTAGGACTGAAGGCCAAGCTGCTGTTCCCTTATTTGTGCCAGAGAGGAAGGCAAAGCCAAGCAAGGGAATGAGCTGCACCCACTTTTTCAAAATATCCTGCTTCTTCTGTTCATCAGAGGTGGGCAGGCCCATGGACTTCTGTCGCTGGTCATACATCATCTTCTCCACCATGCTGCGAGTTTCACTGTCCAGGTCTGACAACTGAAAGCAAGATCCACATTGCAACAACTCTGGGCTCAGCTGAGGTAATTCCTGAGCAGGCTCTGTCCCTTAAAACAGAACAATTCTTACCTTTGAGTTCTCTGGATTGATCTTCTTGGTGTTGATTTCTGGGTCTGTGGAGACCAGTTTGTTCCACCATTCCATTTTGTTGATCTAGAGGATGAAGAAGCAAAACCAGTTTATCTTTCTTGGACTTGTTCTAGGGTTTTTAAGTCTCAGTCACAGGAAAAAAAATTATGGAATCAAACTTTATTTGACAGTTTTCTAAATATCAGTAAAATCTGAACAGAGATAAAGGGTATTTTTGTTTTAAATTACTTTAGGCAGCCTAAATTTTCACAGCTGGGAGATCTGAGAGAATGTCAGATGTCCCATTTGGCATGACATAAATGGGATTACAACAAACCACCTGGAGAGGCCCAGAGGAGACACAAGGAGGGACACAAGGAGGTCTGCCCCTGGATTTTCATGTCACTAAGAGATGTCAAAACACACTAAAGGACATTAAAATTACTGATTTCCTTCCAGCTTTTCCTGAAGTGCTGAGAATTACACTGGGTATCCTGGAATAGCATAAAATTAGGCTGAAGATGGAGGAACTTAAATATCCACTGCCAGTGTGCCCAGGACAACCACGGTGGCCCTGCTTCAGCTGAGGCCCAGGAGAGGCTGAGGGCCAAGGCTGCCCCCTGCCCAGCCCCTCCTGCTGTACCTTCTCCAGGTGCACGGTGACAGTTTTGCCATCCTCGATGAGCCAGGAGCTCTCCTCCACCTTGACCTCGTTGAAGAGCTCCCCATCAATGACAGGAGGGTGGCCCTTGAGGCCGACCTTGAGGCGGCGTCTCTGGATATCGACCACCACGTCCTTGCCCTTCAGCCTGAAGCTCACCTTGAAGGGCACAGCCAGCTGCAGCAAAAAGGAGCAGATCTGAGCAGCTGGGCAGGGAATTCCTTCTCATCCTCCCATGCTGCTGCTCCAAGCCTTCCTGCCTTGGTTTCACCAAGCCAGGCAGAGCAGGGACTCTTTTCCTTCAGGTACTGAGCGAGCAGGAGGTGAAAGGAAGAGACCATAAAAAGGGAAGCAGATTTTGATGCCTGGTTAAAACAAGATCAAAATTTGGAAAACTACAGCTCCTGGGAACTCTACTGAGTTACCAAGCTCTCTGCCAGCTATTGAAACATTGCTGTTTCCAACAAACTTCCAGAGGCAACTGGGACACAGGGAATTGGCTTCACCTCTTACCAGCTCTTATTCCCTGTCTCAGATTCCTCAGATCTGGTCATAAAGCACTACTTACATCCAATTCTGAAAGAGTCTGTGTCCATCTGTAATTTGGAAGGTCAGCTCCATTTCCAGAGTTGGGCTTAAGTTTTCCTTTATCCTTCTCATCTTCCTCTTCATCATCTGTTCCCTAAGCAATCCAAGATAAAGAAAGAAGCTTTTCCAGTTTCCATTGCAACAACAGCTCTTCAGTTTTATAAGGATTGCAGGTCAGTTGTTTGTATTTTGTATCCCCTTAAATTCAGCTCCATAATTAATAGCTGCTTCTGGTAAAACATGACTACAAAAAAAAAAACCAATAAGCCCTCTGTACTGGCAAATTTAGGAATTAACTGTGCATTTTTAAAGCCAAATTTTCTCATTTGTATTTTCAAAGTGTGTATTTTGGACAGGGCTTGGAGCATCCTGGTGTAGTGGAAGGTGTCATGGCAGAGGGTGGAACGGGATGAGCTTTAAGGTCCATTCCAACCCAAACTATTTTATGCATCTGAAGTATTTCCAGACAAGTTTTACCTGTTTGTTGGAATCTGAAGATTCACCTTCCTCCTCCGAGGGTTTCACTGGCACACTGTTACCCTGCCCTTGTGCCTCTTTCTTCTGTTTGAAAAGAGAAGAGCAGGATCAGCTCAGCCAAGAGCTGGCACTTTGTGTCACCTCCTGAGCTGGCACTAGATGGCCTCAGCCTTTCAGCTCCAGCTGAAGAGCACCCACTTTGAAAAGAGGGAATTTTCAGCCCTTAGAAAGGTTAGGGGAATGTTAGGAAAGAGGTACTGCCAAGGGGAAGATACTGGACAAAGAGCAAGCCTGAGCTGCTCTAACCCTTCGCAGCCACAGGGAGCACAAAGCTGCACCTGCATGTACCTGCTGGGCTCTCACCTGGTTGATTTCCAGCTGCAGCCTCTCTGCCTCCTCGTCAGTGAGCTCCTTGATGCGCGGCTCGCCAGGCTGAGGGCACTCCCTGTCCCTGTCCCTGTCCCTGGCCAGGCGGGCAGCACGCTCGGCCTTCTCGCGCCGCTCGGCCTCCTGCCGCGCCTTCTTCTCCCGGCGCTCCTTCTGAGCCAGCTTGTTGTGGTGGCTGAAGGCCTCTGTGATCAGCTGGGGACAGGGGCACAGGGGGTCAAACACCACCCACTCTACACCTGAACCACCACACGGGGTCAAACACCACCCACCTCACACCTGAACCACCACACGGGGTCAAACACCACCCACCTCACACCTGAACCACCACACAGGGTCAAACACCACCCACCTCACACCTGAACCACCACAAGGGGTCAAACACCACCCACTTCACCCCTAAACCGAGCCCACTCCTGAGGAGCACAGGCTGTGTGGGTCTGGTGTGTCCCTGCAGGTGTGGAGATCCACCTGGACACCAGCACCAGCTTGGTGTGGTGACTGAAGCCTCTGTGATCAGCTGGGGCACATGGGGTCAAACACCACCCACTTCACACCTAAACCAAGCCCACTCAGTCTCCTGAGAAGCACAAGAACATCTGCTGAGTCACACACACGTTGGGAATCTTCCCTTCATCTTCACTCAATTTTTTGGACTGGGAATCTAGAGATTTTTGAATTGAAAAAACAGAGGAGGAAGTGAAAAGGGAGGAAAAGGGGAAAATTTGAAATATTTTAATGTAGTTCTTCCTAGTTATGCATGGAGTATGTTTCCATGAGATAACAGTGAAATAAAATCCTCCACTAATTTTGTCCTTTGTGCAATTCCAGCAGGACGAGCTGATGCCCAACCCAGCAACCTGAAGCTACTCCATACCTCCAGGACAGCCGGACACACCAGATCCAACTTCTTTACCTACTTCTGACCTTTCCCACACCCGGGCTTTTCTCCAGATGGAGCCTCAGTGCCAATATTTGGAGGAGAAATGCTTGAAGCACTTGTTTTTACACTGAGGGTGAGCTCCTCCAGAAACCCTCTGCTTCAGCCCAGGTCTCTGAAGGTTGTTGTGACTCTGGGAGTCAATCCCAAGGTCTGGCTGCCAAGGGCCTCGTGCTCAGGGATAGCTGAGTACACAGGCAGGGAGCCAGAGCACTGCCCCAGGCTCGATAAGGCCAGGGCTGCTGTGTACAGCAGCACGTAGGTGAGCTGAGGTCTGCCCCAGAAACAACAGGGACACATCCTCACACAGCAATAATCACAGGGGGAAGTTTTATTTATTTATATATCTATCCCAGGAATTTCAGGGTTGGGGGGAAATCCAGAACCTTTTCTGAGCAAACTGCAGTTTGTAAACAAGCACTGAGTGTTTCTGCTTGGCTTTAGGAGCAAGGATTGTTTACACAGTGTCTCCTGGAGAACAGAATGCAAGATGTGCATACCCCAGGATGTCCCACCTGGGTGAGGAAACCACCTTCAGTGCCTGAGCTTGTCCCTGTCACTGCCCACACCACGAACCTGCTGAAACAGCCCCCAAAACATGCAGTGACCTTCCCACCCTCTCCTTTCTCCTTCATGCCAAGGGCTCAGCAGGGCTGGGGAAGCAGCTCCTTCCCTGTTTGTTGTGTTCCTGAGGTGGCAGAGCACGTTTCCAGGAGGCCATAAAGCACTCTGACAGATGCCAGCACCGCCAAGGACAGCAGCCAGGCACCTCTGAGCTGCCACTCAGGTGGGATCACACAGCCTCCAGGAACGGGGGACATCTGCTCTCTATTCCAAAAAAAATGACAGTGGGGTTCAGCTTTCTTTCAGAGAATCACAGGATGTTTTGGGTTTAAAGGACCTTAAACCTCTCCAATTCCAGCAAGGGCTCCCTGCAGGAGAGGGGATGCTCTGTCCAGGCTGCCCAGCCCAGCCAAAGGCCAGCTGCATGAGCAGAGCCCTGGACTTTGTGTTTTTCCTGGCTGAGCAAACAAGGTAACGGGGGTTATCACCTGCTGTGTCACTGCTAAGCCAGTGTGTCTGGCAGGTTTGCTTTCCAAACTAGCCTTTGGCCAGAGCCTGGCAAGAAACCTGCACTGAGGCACCATCCCAGCAGGGAATTGGCTGCTCCTCACCTGACAGGGGCAGCTCTGGGTCTCCTTCCTTCCCTCGGGAGCTGCTGGTGCCCACGTGCACCCAGGTGCTGGGAGCTGTTCAAGCAGGGGAGACCTGGGATGGCACACACACAGGATGGAAGGGAGAAAAGCTAAAGGCCTGCAGGTTTATTTTTTACCTTCTCTGCTACTCCGTCCTCTCCCCCGGTGAAGAAATCTGTCTTCCTCCTCAGGAAGCTGAAGAAGGTGTTCACGAGCTGGGGAACAGGGTGGAGAGAGAGGGAGCAGTGAGCCCAGGTCACTGAAAGGCACCTCGTGTCCCTGGAGCAGCCTTTATCCTTTGTCCTCCCTATCTGTGGCTGTGCCAGCAGTGCCCTGGAATCAGCCCTGTGAGTGCTGCCTCCAGAACTGTGCTCAGCTGTGCACGTCCAGCCTGGATTCCTGCACAGAGGGCTCGGGGTGCTTTGCTTGAAGGCAGCAGCTTATTCCCAGCTCCTGCTCCCACACCCCAGGCTGTTATCCCAGGCAGGAATGGCTTTGTGCATGCATACATATCCCATATATATATATATATATATATATATATATATATATATATATATATATATTGTTTGCTTCTTTGCACACCCAAAAGCATGCAAACTCCTTATTTTTATTTTTACAGCTGCCAGGGACCACCGATGCATGAACCAGCACCTCCAAACCCCCTCTGGAAACCAAATTTCTCCTTCAGCTCGGCTGATCTATATTTCCCAGGAATCCTGTCCCGTGTGGGTTTCACTCCGAGGTTTTGCCACATGAGGGGCATTTCTTTATAAATTATTTCTGAGTGGGATGTGAGTGCGATGTTCCCACCCCCTCCAGCGTGGTGCCGGTCAGTGCCGGGATCCCGGAGCCCGTAGCCGGTGGGACCGGGGTGGGTGAGCAGATCCGCAGCACAGGGGAATCCCGCGATCACGGCCAGGCCTCGCGGGGTTGTGCTGGGAGGGTGACCGGGGCAGCTCGATGCTGCCCTGTGGTGCTTTGGCCCATGACCGGCACTGCCGCGCACCCGGAGCCCTCCCGGGGCATCGGGGCCGGGCCGCGAGGCCGCGCCGAGGGCGCCTCATCAACACCGCACTAATTAACGAGCGGGGCCGGCCGTTATCGCCGCTCCGGGAGCGGCGCACGTGCGGCCCCTGCTCCACGTGCCGGGGCGGAGCCCGAGGAGGCCGGGCCGCTCCCCGCTCGCTCCTCCGCTCCCGCCCCGCCTTCCCCGCGCCCGCTGCCGGCGGCGCTACCTCGCGCACGCCTCCCTGGTGCTGCTGGGCCATGGCGAGCAGCATCCCGTCGAAGCGGTCCTCCTGCTCCGCCGCCTCCTCCGCGCTCAGCCCCATCGCGCCGCCGCTCCCGCACCGGGCCGCCACCGGAACCGGAACCGGCGCCCGCGGAAGCGCGAGACCGTCCCTGCCCGCCAATCCCAGCGCGCCCCCGCGCCGCCCTCTTCGCCGATTGGTCGCGAGGGCTGTCAATCTCGCAGGGAAGGGCGGGCCGCGCGGCGCGGCGGGGTTGTCACGGCGACGGGCCGGGTGGGCCGCGGTGCCCGGGCGCGGAGAGGGCCCGGCCCGGGCCTGGCCGCTCCTGCCGGGGAGCCGGGGCCAGGAGGGTCCCCTGAGCCTCCTTTGCTGAGCCCTCCTGCTCCCTCAGCCGCTCCTGGCTCCATCCTTTCCCGGCTCCGTGCCCTTCCCTGGACAGCTTAATGTCTGTATTGCAGTGGAGGGGCCCAAACTGGGCCCAGGCCTTGAGCGTGGGGCCGCCCCAACAACCATTGCCCACTTTGGCTCATGGTCAGCTGCTGTCCACCAGCACCTCTGGGTCCCTTTCCATTGGGAAAATACGAGAATTTTGGTCTTTTTTACTTTCTTTTCTCTCATTCTGCAAATGGGAGCGTTTTCCCTTTCCCAGCCCTGTGTTTCCTCTGAGATACAACCCCTGGGCCATGTTTCCACTAGGACAATACTTTTTTCCATACCTTTCTCTCATTCTGCACAGGGGAGCGTTTTTCCTTTCCCAGCCCTCTGAGAGACACGACCCATGGACTGTGTTTCCTCTAGGACAGTATGAGAATTTTGGCCTTTTTTCCATACTGTTCTCTCACTCTGCAAATGGGAACATTTTCTCTTTCCCAGCCCCCTGACAGACCCGACCCCTGGGCCCATCACAGCCTGCCGGTTCACCGGGTTCCTCTTCCTGCACCACAACAAGCGGCTCCCGAGCAAGGCCAGGCAAGCAGCTGCTGATAACACAACTTCCAGGTTGCTGCTCCCAAGGCCGGGCACCGGGGCCATTGAACGCCGGGCTCAGACGAGCGCCCCGTGTTTGTCTGTGAACCCTGGCAGCGACAGCTGCCCGATGGGGCCTTGGTGCCATGGTACGGCCTGGGCTAATGACTCTGTTTATCCTGTTTGGGTAATCCTGATAAGGCCACACAACCCCTCCCCGCCGATTCATTGAGAAAAACAGCCGTTGACCGCGCCTGGCCCGGCCAATCCACCCAGCAGCAACGGGGTTGGTCGGCTGGTTTAATGAGGGCTGCTTAATCAGGCCGGTCAAGGCTGCCGAGGGGTGTTCACTGTGACCCGGCCTTATAAGAGCTGGCTGGAGCAGCCAGGGGCCGGCAGGACAGGGACAATCCAGGCCAGGACTCATTTTGGAAGGGATTTTGTGTCTCTCTCGAGGAGGAGCTGGCTGAGCCATGAGCTCCAGCGTGGATGCAGGCTGTGAGCGGTGCCGGTGCCACGGCCAGGAGAGGCAGCCCGCCATCCTGTACACGCTGCTGAGCCAGGAGCTGCGGCCCCGGCAGCAGTGCCCGTGCCGGCAGCGCCGCGCCGTGTGCCTGCGCACGCCGCAGCTCACCTGCCGCGCCGCCTCACACGTGCTGCTCAAGACCATCAGCTTCGTCAAGAACGTGGCTGCCTTCCGCCTGCTGCCGCGCGAGGACCAGCTGCTGCTGCTGGACAGCTGCTGGGTGCCGCTCTTCCTGCTGGGGCTGGTGCAGGAGATGGTGACCTTCGAGGTGATGGAGGCGCCGGAGCCCAGCATGCTCAAGAAGATCCTGCTCAGCGGGCAGAGCAAGGGGCAGGAGCCCGAGGGGACACAGCCCACGCTGGCGGCCGTGCAGAGGCTGCAGCGGTGCCTCAACAGCTTCTGGAGGCTGGACCTGAGCCCCAGCGAGTTCACCTACCTGAGGGGAGCCATTCTCTTCAATCCAGGTGAGTGCCAGGCCCTCGTGGCTCTGCTGGCCAGTGCTGGCAGCTGGGCACAGAATCACGGCGTCCCAGAGCCACTGAGGCTGGAAAAGATCTCCAAAACCATGGAGTGCACCCTGTGCCACTCCCCATCAGCCCAGAGCACTGAGTGCCACGTGCAGGGATAGGGACCCCACCACCTTCCCAGGTGAACACAGACCCCGTGGCCTGGAGATGCTCAGGGATGGGCAAGTGTGGGAGCAGAGAGGGCTGGTCACCTTTTCCCTAACTCTGGCCATTCCCAAATGCACTGGGAAGCAGGAAGAAGGGATGTCACAACCTCTGCCCACCCTGCAGACAATAAATCCTGGATTCCTTTACTTTTAAAGCATGACTTTCCCTGTTAGGTGCTGTCCCTCCCTCACACAGCATCCCTGGAAGAGCGGTGCCTCTCCAGCGCTGTGTGCATCCCCTCTGAGAAACGGGGAGGGGTGGGAATGGGAGAAACCTGTCTCTGTTTGTCATCCCTGACCTTCCCGTCCGTGTGCTGTCCCTCGCAGACATCCCGGGGCTGCGGGCTGCCCTGTACATCGAGAGCCTGCAGCGGGAGGCGCAGCGGGCGCTGCGGGAGCTGCCGCACCCCGAGCACCGGGAGCGCTTCCCGCACATCCTGCGGCTCGCCGCCTCGCTGGGCTCCGTCCCCGCCGCCCTGGTCACGGCGCTCTTCTTCCGACCCGTCATCGGGGACGCGGCCATGGGCGAGCTGCTGGCCGAGATGCTCTTCGAGGTGTCGGGCTGGCCGCGGGCGCCCTGGCTGCCCCTGCCCCGCTGAGCGGGGACACGGCACAGGAACGCTCCGGACCTGCGGGATCTCTGTGTGCCCAGGCGGCAGGAGCCCTGCGGGATCTCTGTGAGCCTCTGGCGCTCCGGACCTGCGGGATCTCTCTCTGTGTGCCCAGGCTGCGGGATCCCTGCCGAGGCAGCTGCGGCTCAGCAGGCTCACAGCAGCTCCTGCTCTCCAGCCCGGGCAGTGTGAGTGGGCAAAGGGTTTCCTGCCCTGCTCCCGGTTTTTGCTCATTTTGCTGTGAGCTCCAAGCAGTCAGTGCTCAGCTTGATGCCGTGGTGGGATCCTCAGTGGGATCACTGACTGAGGGATAATTACGGAATTAGCTCTGGGCCTGGCTTCCGTTCTTGGACTCTTAGAAATTCTCAGGACATTTCTTCAGGGAAAAAGCCAGAGTGTTAAATCCTACAGGGTGGACAAACTCGCCCCTCTTTTCCTTAGATTCTCTCTTTCCTCTGTAATTCCATGAAATGCAACAGGATTAAGAGCACTTAGCAGCACCTAAACCTACTGCACCTCCTGTGGGGCTCTGGGCTTTCCTGTCTGTGTGAAAGATTAAACCTGAACAGAGCTGGTTTAGTGGGAGATCCAAACCTCCCTCCCTGGAGACAGAGCCAGGTGCACACCTGGAAAACTCTCTCCTCCTGCCTCCAACGGGTGGGGTGTCAGTATTTCATGTGTACATTTGCATGGTTTGTATATAAGATGCAATAAATTATTTTTTTAATAAAATGTTTGCTGTTTTGAACCACGGTGGTGCCTTTTTAGAGACAGTGCTGAATTTGGGGTGGGCAGAAAAAAACTGCAGGCATGGAAAAGATAGAATGGAATAAAAAGGGATTTTCCATCTGGCAATGCAGACAGGGGGCTTAACAGGGGGGACAAGGCCAGAGCCCTGTCCTGGGGTGAGGAGGGCAGCCCGGGGACCCCCTGAGACCCCCGGGGCTGTGACCCTCAGAACCAGAGACCCCCGGGGGTCTGGCCAAGCCCTGCTGCCCCCGGCGTCTGTTAGACCCCCCCTCAATGGGGGATCTTGGTCCCCACCCCCTGTGACCCCCAGGGTCCCTGTGTGACCCCCCCAATCCCTGTGACACCCCGGGTGTCTCTGTGACCCCCCCAGGGTCTCTCTGTGACCCCCCCAGGGTCTCTCTGTGACCTCCCCGCCCCTGTGACCCCCCCCAGGACGCCCCGCCTGCCGTGCGCTCTCCCGCCACAAGGCGGCGCCATCCACCGGCCGCGAGCAACGTCATCAACGCGCGCAACGTCATCACTGCACGCGAACGTCATCACAGAGCGCCAGCACCGGCGGGACAAGATGGCGGCGTCCAGCGGTACCGGCGGCGATGGCGGCGCGGCCCGGTACTGCCTGGTGAGCGGCATCCCGGCCGCGCTCCGCTCCGCACAGCTCCGCGCCTACTTCAGCCAGTTCCTGGAGGCCGGCGGCTTCCTCTGCTTCCACTACCGGCACCGCCCCGAGCGCCCGCCAGCGGGCGGCGGCTGCGGGGCCTCGGCGCCGCGCACCTGCTGCTGCCTGGTGTCCGTGCGGCCCGGCCGTGCCCGCCGCTTCGTCCGCATGTACTCGGGCAAGCGCTGGCTCGGGCCCGGCGGCGCCGCGCTGCCCGGCCGCTGCCTCATCCGCAGGGTCCGCCTGAGCGCCGGGACAGGTACGGGAACGGCACCCTCGGGCACAGGGTGGTTAAAGCTCCTCCTAGGGCTTCCTTAACGCTTTAAATCTGCTCCGAGGCAGAAAGAGCCCGTGGGGGCTCTGCTTATCCTCCTCCTCCTTGTGAGCGCCTGGATTTACCTGCCCCCGGTGGGGTGTAGGACCCCCGAAACCATCCCTGCTCTTCTGTGAGCCCCCAAAACCATCCCTGTACTCCTGTAGGCCCCCAAAACCATCTCTGCGCTCCTTTAGGCCCCCCAAACCATCCCTGCTGCCCTGCAGCCCCACCAAAACCATCCCTGCTCTTCTGCAGCCCCCCACACACACACAAAACCATCCCCTTTCCCGTGCAAGCCCCCAAAACCATCCCTTATGTCCTGTGGGACCCCCAAACCCTCCCTTGTCCCCTCCCGTGTCCCCTCCTTGTCCCCTGCAGCCCCCCAAACCCTCCCGTGTCCCCTCCTTGTCCCCGCAGGCCCGGAGGCTCCCCCCAGCCCGGCCGGGGCTGCCGCCGGCCCGGCGGTCACGGAGGCGGAGCTGCGGCGGCTGCCCGAGCTGAACCCGCCCTCGTTCATGCCCCGCGGGAACGTGGGCACCCCCCTGCGCGTGTTCCTGGAGCTGATCCGGGCCTGCCGGCTGCCCCCCCGCGTCATCTCCCGGCTGCAGCTGGATTTTCCCAGGACGGGCTCCTCCCGCAGGTATGGGAACGTGCCCTTCCAGTACCCCGGCACCGACACCGTGCCTGAGGAGGAGCGAGTCTACACGGCTGCAGGGGATGAGATCACCGAGGGAGAGGAGCCCGTGGCGCTGACTCAGCCTGCCCGGCCCCAGGAGGATGAGGAGGGGCAGCAGCAGGAGGAAGAGGAGTCAAACTCGGATGATGTAAGTGGAACATTCTAGCACCATCCTGTGGGCTGGGCTGTTGGAGCTGTGAGGGCAGATCCCCCTCTCTGAGCTCATTTTTCATCTCTTACTTGGATAAATGGCGTGTTAAAACCAGCTTTAAAGTAGGATTGCTCACCCCTTGGTGCACTGAGCCCCTCGGGGCAGGGACAGGGGCCCTGAGCCCCCCAGAAGTGCTCAGGGGGGTGGTGGGGGTTGATCCCAAAGGCTCTGATCCAAGGGGGAGCAGAGGGGAGGCTGGTGCTGCCCAGCAGGTCCTGCTCTGGTGCCTGGCAGAGGGGTGGCAGAGGCTGGGTTGTGTTCTCTGCTCCATGCCAGGCTGTTCTGTGTCCCCTGCTCCATGTCAGGCTGTTCTGTGTCCCCTGCTCCATGCCACCCCGTTGCTGTGCTGGGGTGACGTGCAGAGCTGCACAGAGGGCTGGCCTCAGGTGCTCCTGCACTGGGGGTTTAGTCACTGTGGGGAAAATGGCTTTAGTGACAAAGGCTCCTGGAGAACTGGGCAGGGCAGGAGCCGTCCCAGCCCCGTCCCTGGCAGACGCCTGTCTGGCCTTTCTCCCAAACCTCTGTCATTACAGATCCCCAGGCAAGCCATTCCCATTTTCTCCTGTGCCAGAATTAACTCAGATGCCAAATCTCTGCTGCAGCTGCACCCCATTCCTTTCTCCTGGCGACGTGGGGCACAGGGACTCTTTGTTCCCTCCTTTTCCCAGCTTTTCATTCAGCCTTTCCTTCTGCAGACTAAACAGACTCCTCCAGGTGCTTGTCCCGGGCTGTTCCTTGGCTGGGCAGTGCTGTGCCCAGGACTGGGCAGGCAGCTCTGTGTCTGTGCCAGGAGCTGCTTCCTGGAGCCCGCGCAATCTCCAGGGATCAGCTGCAGTGGAATGAGTTCTCTCCTGGTGCTGACTGAAGTCCAACAGCCCTGCTCCTTACATGGGCATCAGCTGGGGCCCCTGGGCAGAGGCTGCTCTGGGATTGCTCCTGCTGACTCTGGCAGGGCTCTGACTCAGGGCTGAGCTCATCCCTCGTGTCGGGGCCTGAGCAGAGCTGCTCCAGGGGAGGGCGTGGGGAAGGGGCAGGGAGAAGGAGCAGGCTGAGCTGCTGTCCCCAGCTCCGTGCCAGATTGTCCTTGCAGGACAGTGACACGTGTGAGGAGGGGGCTGTGCTGTGCCCCCAGTGCCATCCCCTGCCATGCTGTGTCCCTGCAGGACAATGACATGTGTGAGGAGGGGGCTGTGCTGTGCCCCCAGCCCCGTCCCACACGCTGCTGTCCCCTGTAGGACGATGACACGTGTGAGGAGGGGGCTGTGCTGTGCCCCCAGCCCCGTCCCACACGCTGCTGTCCCCTGTAGGACGATGACACGTGTGAGGAGTGGCAGCGGCACGCGGCGCTGCACGAGGACGTGACGCAGCAGGAGCGGCTGCGCGAGCGGCTCTTCGAGGAGGAGATCGAGCTCAAGTGGGAGAAGGGCGGCTCCGGCCTCGTGTTCTACACAGATGCCCAGTTCTGGCAGGAGCAGGATGGAGGTGACCCTGCTGTTTGTGTCACTGAGCCCTCACTGAGCAGGCTTAAACAAACTGTCTGGGGCAGCTGGAGCCACCAGCACCGTGCCCTGGCTGCTGAGACCCCTGTGGTGCTGCTGGCAGCCCCTTGGCTGGGCAGTGGGGTTTGGGGGTCTCTAAGGCCGTTTCCTCTGTGCTGGCACTGCTGAGGCACCAACCCGTGTGCAGAGCTGTGTCCAGAGACAAGGAGGGGCTGGGGATGCCCAGGGCAGGGGCTGGAGCTGGGGAAGGGGCTCAGCCTGGAGCAGAGGAGGCCCAGGGGGGGCCTTGTGGCTCAGCACAACTCCTACCAGGAGGGGACAGCTGGGGCGTCAGGCTCTGCTCCAGGAAACAGGGAAAGAGCTCCCCTGTGCCAGAGCTCACCCAAAGTGCTGCTTCCCTTCCCTTGGCAGACTTTGACGAGCAGACAGCCGACGACTGGGACGTGGACATGAGCATCTACTATGACAAAGGTATGAGAGCTGAGCCACCCACCCCAGGGGAACCAGGGAACTTCTGACCATGCACAATTCGGGAGCTCTTTGTCATTCTTTGAAAGCACCTAAGCTGTCAGTAAACCTGGAACAGTGTTCTTCTGGTCTGGCAGCAAGGCTTGCCAAAAAGAACAGGTTCTGCCTCCTGTGCTGGTGCTGTGGGGAGCACGCTGGTGGTGCCCAGGCTGGCTGAGCTGGGCTGTGCTGACTGTGGCTGCTTTGTCCCCAGATGGAGGGGACAAGGACGCCCGGGACTCGGTGCAGATGTGGCTGGAGCAGCGGCTCCGGGACGGGCTGGAGGATGGATCTGTGTCAAGGCAGCACATCGGCACCTTCGAGAGGCACACCAAGGTGGGTGAGCTCTGCCTGCCTCTCAGGGCAGGGCAGGGCAGGAGGGGCTGGGCCCACAGGATGGGGGCAGGAGGAGGAGGAGGAGAGGAATTGGCCGTGGGAAGATGAGGGTGGGCTTTGTCCAGCAAGTCTGTGACGGTTTTTTCCCCTCTCCCAGGGCTTTGGCAGGAAGGTCCTGGAGCAGCAGGGCTGGACAGAGGGGCTGGGCCTGGGCAGCAGCAACTCTGGCATGGCTGAAGCTCTGGACAACGAGGGTCAGAACCCCCGGTGCAAGAGGGGGCTGGGGTGAGTTCCCACGTGCCCTCCCAGCCCCTGTTCCCCCCTGTGCCCAGGCTCACAGCACTGAGGGGCTGCAGAGGGAGCTGGGTGGGGACAGGGCTGTCCCAGGGATCCCTGCACAGCTGGGCAGTTCCACAGCCTCCGTGGCCAAACAGGCTGCTCCTCCTGACATGTGGGGCTCCTCGATGGAGCAGGGCTGGAGCCTCTGTGGGAGCTGTCCCTGCCCATGGCACGGGGTGGAACTGGGTGGGTTTAAGGTCCCTTCCAACCCAAACCATTGCAGGAAACGAGCTGGGAAGCTCAGGGATGCCTGATGGCCTCTGTAGCCTCCGCCAAACCTTCCTGCTTCCCTGCAGGTACCACGGGGAGAAGCTGCCAACCTTTGTGAGGAGGAAGAAGCCCCGTGGTGACAGCTCTGTTGTCATCTCCACCATCTACGATGAGCCTGAGCCCCAGGACATGGGTGACCAGCTGCTGAGGCGCCAGCCCCTCACGGCCATGAAGTACAGACAGGACATGGCCTTTGTCCGAGCGTCCCAGCCCGCCCTGGGCAGCCTCAGGGCACAGCCACGCTGAGCAGGGACTGTCACAGCCTTTGTCCTGCTCCCCAGGCCAGGCTGGCTCCTGGGCTGAGTGTAAGCAGAGTGTTTTTGTATTTATTTTTAGTAAAAATACAGATTTGTAATTAAAATCACCACAGTGGGTTTTTTTCCCCCACGAATTGAACCCTTCAACTGAAAGGAAATGGTATTCTGTGTGAATGGAGAAGGATTTAAGGTGATTAACACTTACATTTGTGCTGGGATCAACCGAATGTGTGCGTTTGTGAGGCTGAGGAAGCAGAACTCTCAGCCTGGGAGGCAGGGAAGGACAAGTACAGGCAGGGCGCGGTAACTCCTTCCCTGCCCCAGCGTTCCTGGGGCGTGGCTGTCCCACTCTGCTCGGGATGAAAGGCTGGTCCTGGCAGCCTGCAGGGGGATTCTCTGCCTTCCCTGTAGCTCTGGTAGCGGGTGCTTTCCAGGCTGCTCTGCCCTGTTCTCCAGGCACTGGCACAGGGGACAGCTCTGTCCCACTGACCCCGTGCGGAGAGGCCAGGCCCTGTGTGACTTCCTGAAGGGGTGAGGGGGGGAAATGCAGGCAGGAATTCCTCCTTCTACCTGCCAGGAGGGTTAGCCACCTGGGAGAAGGCTGATGGTGGGCATTAGGAAGAATTTATTCACAGAAAGGGGAATTAGATTTGGGAACGGGCTGCCCAGGCAGGTGGTGGAGTCACTGTCCCCAGAGAAACAGGGCGTGGCACTCAGCGCCATGGTGGTGTTTGGTCAGAGCTAGGGCTCGATGGCCTCGGAGGCCTTTTCCAACCCAATTTTTTCTGTGATTTGGATAAAAGGGAGGCCGGGGCGGTGCTGGAGGGACAAGAGCCGGGGCCGGGACTCGAACCCTCGACCCTCGCGCTGACAGAGTCCCGGGGGGGGCTGCGCGTCCCCCCGTCCGCCAGGGGGCGCTGTGGGAGCGGCGGCCGCTCTGCGCCCGGAACGCGGCGCTCGGGGCCCGCGGGCACCCGGACCCACAGCGGGGGCACCGGCGGCGGTGAGCGGCCTGCGGGACCGGGGGGGAATACCGGGATTGGGGGGAAATATCGGGATAGGAGGGGATAACTGGGACTGCAGGGGATAACCGGGATAGAGGGGGGATAACCGGGAATGGGGGGATAAGCGGGATGGGGGGGGATAACCGGGATAGTGGGGGATGAGCGGATGGGGGGGGATAACCGGGACTGGGGGATTACCGGCGATGAAGCGGACTGGGCAAGGAGGGGAGATGGGAGGGAGAAAGCGGGAGCGGGGAAGGAGGGTCGTGAGGGAGAAGAGGGGACACGAGGGAAGCTCGGGGCCGAATGGGGAGAAGGGGACGTGGGGATAAATGGGCCCTATAAGTGCAGAGCAAACCCTCAGTGGGGTGCTGTCCCCTCTAGCAGAGCCTGTCCCCTCTAGCAGAGCCTGTCCCCTCTGTCAGAACCTGTCCCTATAAACACAGATCACATCTCCATGGGGCACCATCTCCCTGTCCCCTCTGTCAGAGCCTGTCCCTATAAACACAGATCACACTTCAATGGGGTGCTGTCCCTCTGTCCCCTGTCGCCCATCTCTATAAACACAGATCACACCTCAGTGGGGTGCTGTCCCTCTGTCCCCTCTGTCACAGCCCATCTCTGTAAGCACAGACCCTCGGTGTGGCGCTGTCCCTGTGTCCCCCCAGCCCGGCAGGAGGAGGAGGATGACCCAGCATGGCTGAGGGCAGCCGGCCCAGCCCGCTGGCCTTTGGCCAGGTGGTGATCGGCCCCCCGGGCTCGGGGAAGAGCACCTACTGCCAGGCCATGCGGGAGTTCCTGGCGCGGCTGGGCCGCCGCGTGGCCGTGGTGAACCTGGACCCTGCCAACGAGGCCGTGCCCGGGCCCTGCGCCCTGGACATCGGCGAGCTGGTCACCCTGCCCGACGTGATGGCCAGCCTGGGGCTGGGCCCCAACGGGGGGCTGCTCTACTGCATGGAGTACCTGGAGGCCAACAGCGACTGGCTGCAGGAGCGGCTGCGGGGCCTGCAGGGACACTACCTGCTCTTCGACTGCCCCGGGCAGGTGGAGCTCTACACCCACCACCAGGCCCTCAAGAACGTCTTTGCCCAGCTGGCCAAGTGGAATTTCAGGGTAGGGATGGGCTGGGGGAGCTCCAGGCAGCTCCACACCCCTGGGCACAGCAGGGCTGGGGGTCCTGTGGCTGCTGCCTTCAGGAGGTTTGTGGCCTTTCAGGTGAAGTGGCTCTATAGGGAAGGAGGGGAATTCAGCCCCTTTTTATGCTGGGAGAGATTGGCAAAAGAATGGCCTGTCATGGCTTTTAGTGGGGTTGGGAGCAGGAGCACAGATTCTTTCCTCACACTTCACACAGAATCCCAGAAAGGGTTGGGTTGGAGGGGACCTCAAAGCCCGTCTCATTCCAGTCCATTCCATGGTCAGGGATGCCTTCCTCTTGCCCAGGGACCCCCAGCCTGTCCCTGAGCACTCCCAGGGCTGGGGCAGGAGTGTGTCCTGCTGTGCTGCAGGATCCTCCCCCAGCCTGGGGGGGTTTCACCAGGGTGGGTTCTGTGTGTGCCGGGAGCCTTGGCACTGCCCTGAGGAATGCAGGGGCCGTGCCAGGCCCTGCTGCAGCCCCAGCAGGGCCCTGCAGCAGCCGTGGGACGGGCTCTGGGCTCTTGCACAACAGGAGCTGCAGGTGAGAGCAGCCCCGAGCTGCTGACGCTGCGCTTGCTCTGCGGCGGGGCCGCACCACCAACGTGCAAAGCCTGCGTGCTCTGAGCAAGAAGGGCAGCTTCATTTGCTTGGGAATGTCACTGGGAATCTGCACATTAGAGCTTATTTTCATTGGAGTGAGTGGACATGGGACTGGAGTTGCTAAAATAAGATGTACAGGGCTGGTTCTGCTCTGCCTGGGAGCCCCAGACTGGCTGGGCTCCGCTGCCGTGACTCAGCCTCAGAGCCCCGACTTGGAGTGACTTCCCCAGCTCTGGGACCACATTGTTACAGCCACACAAAACCCAGGGAATCAAAGTGCTCGTTAGCGTAATTATTAATTATTAGTGCCAACCACAGGGGACTCTCCCAGCAGAAGGTGGTGAGCTGCAGGTACTGCTGCTGGCACTGGTGGGGCTTTGGGTCCCCTCTGAGCCAAACCAGTCCAGGATTGTCTGGTGCTGTTTTGTGGGCAGGAGGTGGGAGCTCATTCCCCAGGAGGTGCAGCCAGGCCTGGACAGGTTCTCCTGTGGCCCCTTCCAGGCTGTGCCATGAGCAGGGGTGGGCTGGTCACAGTTCTGACCTCCTGTGTCCCTTTGTCCCTTCACTGCCCAGCTGGCTGCCGTGCACCTGGTGGACTCCCACTACTGCACAGACCCCGGGAAGTTCATCTCTGTGCTCTGCACCTCGCTGTCCACCATGCTGCACGTGGAGCTGCCCCACGTCAACGTCCTCTCCAAGATGGACCTGATCGAGCACTACGGGAAGCTGGGTGAGGATCTCCTGAGCCACAGCCTGCTCTGGGGGGCAAGGGAGCTCACACCTCACCTCTTCTGCCTCCCTGCAGGGACAGGGACACCTTCCACTAGCCAGGGTGGCTCAGAGCTCCTTTCTGGCCTTGCACACGGAGGAATTTGAGGGGCAGGGGAGTGGAATTGGGGTGCCAGGTGCAAATCAGCTGCGTGAGCATGGGGCTGGGTGGGGATCTGTGCAGATCCCAGTGTGCTCCTCAGCTGCCAGCCTGCCCTCAGAGCTCCCTGTTGCCCTGCAGCTTTCAACCTGGATTACTACACCGAGGTGCTGGACCTCTCTTACCTCGTGGACCATTTGGCCTCCGATCCCTTCTTCAGGAATTTCCGCCGCCTCAACGAGAAGCTGGTGGAGGTGATTGAGGACTACAGCCTGGTGTCCTTTGTGCCACTCAACGTCCAGGTGAGCCAGCAGGAGGGAACAGGGGGCCCTGCATGTGCTGCCGCTGCTTTTTGTGTGCTCAGAGCCACGGGGATGGAAACCTCAGCTGTGAAGAGACTCAGGGAAAGCACAGCCAGACCTGTAAATGATCTGTGGCAGCCGAAGGAAAGAAAAAGGCTGATGAGCTTGGGGCTACCTGGGCCTTGTGTCCTGGGCTGGGGAATCCAGGCTCCCCCTTCCTTCAGCTCTCCTGGCCTGCATTTCCAGCCTGGGCTGAGGGTCACCTAAAGCCCTGTTAAATTAGGGAGCAGCGAATAATGAGAAGGGGAGGGAGGGCTGGAAATGCCCTTAATCAGGCAGTTGGCAGAAGTGTCAGCAGGCAAATGGGCTGGGGGAAGGTGATGAAAGGGAACGAGAGGGTGGAGGGCCAGTGGCAGTGTCCCTGTTTGTCCCTGTTGGTGTCCCTGGCCCTCGGGCGCTGTCAGGGTGGCCCCAAGCCCCAAAGGGCCCAGGCCAGCGTGGGCTGCTGCCTGTGGAGAAGGAGCAGGAACAGCGAGCTCCCTCCTGCAGGACAAGCAGAGCATGAGGCAGGTGATGCAGGCTGTGGACAAGGCCAATGGATATTCCTTCGGGGACCGGGAGCAGCGCAGCCTGGAGGCGCTGATGTCGGCAGCTGTGGGCGCCGACTTCCACTTCTCCTCGTATCCTCTCTGCTGCTGGGTTCAATTTCCCTCTCCCTGGGGGACAAAGGCTGAATTTGCAGGCCCAGGTTCATCATCTGGTGGGTGACACACACGTGGGGAGTGGGGTGTGCCCAGCCAGCCTGGGAGAGACACCTGTGCCCACCAAGCCCTCCAAAGGTTGGTAATTGATACTGTGAACTTGTCAGGAACCCTTTGACAACTTTCCTTTCTCTCACCTTCCCTTGGGTGGATCTTTCCTTCTCCTTCAACCATACAATTGATTGTCCTGGACTTGTCAGGCCTGGGATCAGGCAGAGCCAGAAGTAACTCAGGTGATGCTGCCTCTTCCCGATGGCCTTGGGGCTAATGTGAGGCTGGGCTGGTTCCTCGCTGGGAACTTCAGAGCTCCTGCAGAAGGGAGTGTTTGAGCCCAGCCCCTCGTTTTCCTTAATTACTGCGTTATCAGCACCCTGGCAGTGCAGGAGAAGTATGTGCAATCTCAGGACAAAGCTGTGGAAGAGGAGGTGATGGATCTGTGACGCGCCCTTCCCCGGCTCCTCTGTTTTGACACCTCTCCTTTTCCTACCCGGAGCTTCAGCTGTGACTCAGAGCAACTGAAAACCTTTCCAGGCAGAGTCTGGACCCTCTCTGGGTGGGTTTGACCTCCCGAGCTTCAGGCCTGCTGCCCAGAGCAGGGCTTTGGCAGAAGGGAGGTGGCTGAGGGTCTTCCCTTAGGAGCAGAGAGCCAGGGAAGGCAGGGAGAGCAAGGAAAAGCAGTGAGATAAGGTCTCCACCATCATGACCAAGACAGATCCAGAGAAAGAAAAATCAGCAGGAGCTGCCTCGTGCAGTGAGAGTGGAGGCAGCAGGCCTGGGTGTGCTGCAGGAGGAGCGTGCAGGGGCCCCACGCTCCCAGCAGAATCCAGGCCGGCACGCCTCCACGCCGTCCCAAGGACAGAAAGATGTTTGTTTTTCTTTTTCTTAGAAATAATGATGGACTCTTTCTTAATAAAACGCTCCTCAGTCTCACTTTCATCTTAGAGTTTGCTGAAGCTGAGTAAATAAACCCAGGAGTGCTCTGGAGCCCGAGGCCAAAGGGCCTGTCCCCTGTGCCCTGCTGGGAGCAGGCTCAGCCTGGCAGGGCTGGGGGCAGCAGGCAGGGCACAGCTGCTGCTCCTGCACCCATCCAGGGGCACACACACAAAGTGCCAGCTCGGCTTCTTTGGGTTAAGAAAGCCCCTGTGTGACTCAGCTCGTGGTTTGCATCTCGGGCCTTTCCCAGGAGCAGCCCTGGGTGTCCTCATCCACCTTCCTTCTCCTGGCCTTGCTTTCTCCACGTCCCAAATCCTGGGGCTTCCCCTCCTGCCCGTGGAATTCCCTCTGGCTGTGCTGCTGCAGTTCCCAGGGCTGGCAGCAGCTCTGAGCCTCCTCGTGTGCTCCCTGCTCTGAGCCCTGCTCCAGGCAGCAGCTGGGGATGAATTGGGAGGGCTGGGGGTAAATTGGCAGGGCTAGGGGGGGATTGGGAGGGCTGGGGGTGCCAGGGGGGGTGTCCACATCAGGGAGCCCCCGGGTGCCTCCCGGCAGCCCCACGGGGATGGGAGCGGGCTCAACTCCCAGTCCCAGCTCTGCAGACTCAGCATCGCCTCTTGCCCAAGATCTTGCATAAAATGCAGCAGGATTTTCTCACAGGATGGTTTGGCCCTTGGCAGAGGGATTGGAGACTGGATCCTTGATGGATCTAAATGTGAACGGGGTCTTGGGCAGCTGGGCAAGGAATTAAAAGGAATTTTTCCCTCATCTCCCAACCCTGTGGCCAGGATTTGGAGACAAGGAGGAGCTCAGGGAGAGGAGGACTCAGACACACAATGCTTGTGCTTCACCCAGACCCCTTCCCAATGAAACTGAGATTTCAGATACCAAAGTCAAATCCCAGAGTGCTCCCAGGGCCTCAGCTCTTCCCAGAGCCCAGGAATTTCCCTGGGTGTTCCTGGCTGGGACCCAGCAGCTGCATTTCAGTGCTGGGGCTCTGGAAGCCAATCTAACCATACCTGAGCTGAAATCCCATCCTCACCCTGGGGCTCGTGGCCTTGTCCTGCTCGTTTTGGAGCTCTGTAGTTGTCGTGAAGGGGTGGGAGACGGGATCATAAAAATATTAATTTTACAGTGGCTTTTTCCTGGCTTTCAGAGATTTGGTGGCTTAAAAGGGTATGGTCAGGTCAGGCTGAGTTATGCAAGAGCCATCAAAGCCTTTGTGGCTTTTTGGCTTTTTTATTTGAATGCCCTGGATATCTGCAGCCTCAGCCTTGGGATGGAAACTGCTCAGCTCAGCTCAGGATCCTCTGCTGTGCCCCAGCCAGGAAATGCTCAGGTCTCAGAGAGCCTCAGCCCCAAAACTGCAGAGTTTTGCACCGAGGAGCTTCTCAGAGATGAATCTGGGGCTGAACCAGGACCCAGAGGCCGGAGGGGACAGCTCTGCTCCTGCCCAGGGAGGGCTGGAGCCCCTGCTGTGGAACGCAGGGTGAGAGGAGCCTGTGCCTGCACCCCACACACACCCCAGGCAGGGAGGGGACACGGGGGGGCTCCCGGGCCAGGGAGGTGACACTCTGGCTGCCAGGCAGGTGACACTCTGGCTGCTGTCGCTGCCTTGAGCGATCGGCGGGGCCAGGGCCAGGATGAATCACCCCAAGCCTGGCACGTCCCTGGGAGGGGGCCCAGATTTCTGCTGAGCTGCTCCTGCTGCTGAGCCCACCCTGACGGTGGGACTGAACCTGAGGGAGGTGTTTTGGAGATGGAGGGAGTTGAGCACCCATCACAGCCACAGAACTGGGTTTTCCTGGGTCCCCCCTGGGTTCCAGCCCTGATTTCCAGCTCCATCACGGAGCTCCTGCTCAGAAGCTGTTTCCCCATCAAGTGGTGATTTTTAATGGGGATAAAACCCTCTCCAAAACTGCCAAGGCCCCCAGAGCAGGCAGTGGTGCCAGCCTGGCAGGAGGCTGCCCGGGCCAGGGGTGACGGGCACCCCATGTCTGCGTGCCCAGACTGGTGGTGCCCCAGCCAGGAGCCGCCAGCCCCAGCCCTGGGCACAAAGCCCTGGGGCAGAGCTGGTGACAAGGACAGGCAGGGCTGTGGGTCCTGCAGCTCCCACCCAGGGCTGGCAGAGCCGTTTGCAGGCAGCAGAGCTCTGGTCCCTGCTGGCCCTCACAGCCCTGATTTGGTGGCCTTTTCCCCACGGCCACCTGCCCTGGTGTAGGGGCAGTGCCAGGGCCCTGCTGGGGAGTGACCGTGAGGGGGGGACACTCCTCGGCCCTGGTCACACAGTCCCTCTGCTCTAAGGGTGTTCAAGACACTAAAACTGATCCATTTCAGAGCTTTTCTGGATGCCCCTTCAGACAGGAATGCTGAGAGCATTCCACAGCCATGGGACAAGGACCAGGCTGGCGATCGAGGTCCCGGTGTCCCCCTGGTCCTTCCACCTGGGTGCCACCAAGCTGGGTGAAGCAGGGCGACAGAAGGACCCCAGAGGGCTCCCCAGCAGCACAAGGCTCTCACAGGAGTGTCCTGGGGAGCCAGGGCTCCTCCTCCCCAGCCTGGAAAAGCTGCCGGACCGGCTGGGAGCGGGGAGCACCTTCCTCCCACATGGCCCAGCTACGCTGCAATTTCGGGAGCTGTTGAAATCAGTTAACTCCTGGGAAGCCAGGGGGAACCCACAGCCCCAGGGGTGGACAGACACCCCAGTTACCCCTTCCTGGGCGCAGCACTGCCAGCTCCAGCCCCGCCATGCCCAGTTTAACCAGTCCAGGTGTCCCCGGGCCGTGGGGTCAGCGCGAGCCCTCGGCTCGTTAGTCCCGCTCTGGCTAATTACAGGGCTGGGGCTGTTCCCAGGCTGGCAGAGCTTGGGGCCAGGGGGAGGCCAAGCTTTGGGACCCCTCAGGACCAGCCCTGACACCTCTGGGGACCCCAGGGAGGCGCTGGGGGGCCAGGGCAGCACCAGGGGTGTTGTGATGGGGCTGGGGAGGGCCAGGGGACTCAAGGGGGCTTGTCCCCTCTGCAGCCACCTCTCCAGGCATCCCATCCAGGTGAGCAGTGCTGGTTTGTGCAGCCCAGCCTCCCACAGCAGAGCCCATGCCAGGCCAGCCCCTCATTCCCCCAATTCCTGCACGCACCAAGGGGGTCACGTCCCTGCTCGTGCCTCATTCCCCAAAGCCCAGGGGGTCCTGGCACTCCTTGGGCTGGGATTTGGCCAGGCCAGGGCTGGGGACTGGCGTGTCCCCCCTGTCCCCCTGCAGCACGTCCCGAGTCAGGCGCCTTTCCTTTCCTGCCAGGGCTCCCCATCAAAGGCAGCTCCTGCCCGGCCCTGCTGGCTCTGCTGAGCTCATAGCCCAGGGTGCTGTGACTGTATTTTATTGTAATTATTGTTCGTGTTGAAACGCGCTGGTGGGGGAAGGCGGAGGGAGCTGCGCCCTTCCCGTGGCCCCGTGCCAGGGCCAGAAGTGCTGAGCTTTCACCTGTCCCAGCGCGTCGGGACCTCGAGAGGGGTGTGGGACCTCGAGAGGGGTGTCCCCAACCCAGGGCTCTCCCTGTGTCGCTGCCCGCGCAGCTTTTGTGGATTTTCCTCCTTAGAATTAGAGGAGCCATGGGGGAGGACCTGGGGACCCTCACAGGGGTGTCAGCGGCAGGTTTTGGGGAACTCTGGATTTGTATTAACGGGGTTGGGTCAGAGACTCGGGAACTTTGAGCACCTCAAAGCAGCCAGCCCTGTGTGGGGCTGCCAAAACCCCCATCCCAGGGATGCACCGACCCCTGAGGCCCTCCATGGGCTGCAGCTCAGCCCAAGACCCTGCTGAGGGGCTGGGGGGCACTGAGAGCAGCCAGGGCTGGGGGCACCGAGGGCAGGCAGGGCTGGGGGGCACCGAGGGCAGCCAGGGCTGGGGGGCCCGGCTGCCCCCACCCTGGGATGGGAAGGGGGCGAGGCAGGCCTGGAGCTGCCCGGACATGTGCGCAGGGAGAGACGAGGCAGACGAGAGCAGAGGTGCAGGAGAAGGTTTATTGGAGCACAGAGGCAACACGAGACCCCCTCCCGGAATGGGGGGGCTGCCCGGACCCCCCCTCGCCCCGGCTCAGCCCCTCACCTCCTCCTGTCGCTGCTCCAGCCCTCTGGGACAGGGGCTTTGGAGCTGGCACAAGCCAGACCGGACACACCCCACAAAAAAATGTTAAATAGTTGGGGGCTGGCAGCTCTCCGGGACAGAGGCACCCCCTCTCCCTCTTTACCCCCTCCCCAGAGCAGAGGATGGGGGAGAAGGAGGGAGGGACCCTGCCAAAACCACCCCAACTCCCGGTATCCAGGCTAGGGGGGGAGCTGAGACTCCTCCCCACCAAAACCGACCAAAAAAAAAAAAAAAAGACAACCAAAAGAAAAAAAACCACGAAGAGATGCCGAAGGGTCTGGAGCGGGGCAGGGGACGCTCAGTTCTTGGGCTCTTCGCCAGCCTCGCCGCCGTCTTCGCCGGCACACTCGGCTGTCCATAGCGTGAGGTTGTCCCTGAGCAGCTGCATGATGAGGGTGCTGTCCTTGTAGGAGTCTTCGCTGAGCGTGTGCAGGTCGCCCATGGCCTCGTCGAAGGTGGTCTTGGCCAGGGAGATGGCCTGCTCGGGGGCGTTGGCGATCTCGTAGTGGAACACGGAGAAGTTGAGGGCCAGCCCCAGGCGGATGGGGTTCGTGGGCTGCATCTCCTTTTTGCTGATGTCCATGGCCTCTTGGTAGGCCTCCTGGGCCTTCTCTATCGTCGACAGGCGGTCGTCCCCGCTGGCCACCTCGGCCAGGTATCGGAAGTAGTCGCCCTTCATCTTCAGGTAGAAGACCTTGCTCTCGGTGTCGCTGTCCTTCTTGATGAGATACTTGTCCAGCAAGCCCAGCACGTTGTTGCAGACGGCGTTCAGCTCCTGCTCCACCTTCTCCCGGTACTCATTCACCACCTGCGCCTTGTCGTCGCCCTCCTCGGTTTTGTGCTCGATGCTGGAGATGACCCTCCAGGCCGAGCGCTGGCAGCCCACCACGTTCTTGTAGGCCACCGAGAGCAGGTTGCGCTCCTCGTTGGACAGCTCGTCCCCGTGCTCCACCACGGCCTTCATGAAGTCTGCCATGTCCTCGTAGCGCTCAGCCTGCTCGGCCAGCTTGGCCTTCTGCACCTGCTGGTTTCTTGCCATGGCTGGGACGCGGGCGTCGGGCGAGCAGCGGGGCCGGGAGCCGTCGGAGCCTCTGCCGAGCGCCGCCGCCGGGATTCGCTTTTGGCTGCGCGTCGGAGCCTCGAGCGAGAGCAGGAGGAGCCAGCCAGGTCCAAGGAGTGTCCTCCTCCTCCTCCTCCTCTGCTTCCTCCCCGCCGAGCGCGGCCTTAAAAGGAAAATCGCGGTGAATCATCGCCCGCGGGCGGCGGGGCTGGGGAGGGGGCGCGGGGGGCGGCCAACGCCCTGCCCTCCCCGTGGGTGCGGCACCCGCGGGTGCCCCGGGGCTCTCCCCAGAGCCAACGCCCGCCCCGGCACCGGGAAACGCCCTTGGAGCTGCTGAGAGCGCTGGGGAGGCGACAGAGCTGCGCTGTCCTTTGTCGGGGACGGGGACACGGGCAGCGCTGGCTCGTCCCCAGCCCGCAGAAATGGGCCACGGGGTGTGGCCGCTCGTGAAAATGGGTCCCACCCCCCCCGAAAAAGTCATATCACAGTCGTTTTTAATATGGAGATTGCCTCGGCGGTAATTGCGAGGGCTTGACGGGCAGGTATTTATTCCCACAGGTGGGGAAACCGAGGCAGAGGCTCCGCACCTCTCCCAGGCGCCGCGGGAAGGACCGGCCCAAAAAGCGGGGCACGGTCAGCGCTGGCCTTTGAGCCGCACGGTGGGACCCCCCAAAATCCCCATGGTGGGAGCAGCGAGGGGAGACCCCATCCCCATCTGTTCCCCATCCCAGCGGGGCCGTTCCGCATCTCTCAGGCTGTAAATGAAGCGGTTCAGCCCCCTCTCTCTGCAGGATTTCGGCTGTTCCGGGCTGGCCGTGGGCCGCGGTGCCCGATAGGGATCTGAGCTGCGCCTTGCGCTGAGTTTCACTCCGAGCCTGTTGCCACACGCCGGGCGCTGCCGCAGCCCCGGCCCCGCTCCCGGCCCCGGCCCGGCCTTATCTCCGTGCGGGAGCGTGCGGGAAGGGCAGGGTGGGGCGGGCGGCTCCGCGCCAAGCCGAAAAGGGGGTTGTGATTCCTTCTGTGAGCTCTCGCTGCTTTGTTCCTGCCTGCCGACACCCGGCCGGGATCCCCCCGCGCCTGCTCAGCTCCCACACCAACCCTGCTGCGATGGAGGAGGCAGGGAAGCCTTGAGGATGCTTTTCCCAGGCACTTCAAGGCCAGGAAAACACCCCCACCCTTCACACCACCCCCTCTGCACCCTGGAATTCAGGAAAAAGGGATTCAGGCCATTCACCCCTTCCCAGCTGAGCCCCTCACATGTGCTGGGATTTGGGGTGCCCAGGGCGCCATCGAGGGGCTCCCATGGCAGCAACGTGAGGGTGTCCAGCCCCTCCATGGCCCTCCATGGTGAGCTGATCCCGAGGGAGCAAGGAACAGGAGCAGGAGACCATGGCCCGTCCTCCACCCTCTGCCCAGGCAGACCCACAGAGACCCTCCAAGAACCGGGCACAAAACCCACCCCCCACAGCAGGACTGGGGCCAAAGGGTCACCCCAAGGTACCAGCCTGCCAAAATCCACCTCCTTGCCTTGGAAAACCCCAGGCAGGAATCCCTGGGTGGGTTAATCTGAGCTCACACTCCTTCGGGCAGCAAGGCCATAATTTGGGTTTGGGGTCTGCAGTGCCCAGGCCTGGTGAAGGACTCACAGCCTGCCCAGGACCATCCTGCCCCCCCTGCATTTGGGGACACCCCGGTGGGATGCCCCCTGCCCAGCAGGGACACGAGTGGGGCAGGGATGGCTCAGCGTGGGGCTGGTGTCTGAGGCAGCCCCAGCCCAAGGGGCTGAGCTGCTGCCCCGTTTTGGCTGAGGAGGCTCCGGGAGCCTCGGCTCCACCGGTGCCATGGCCAGCAGGAGTGGGTGAAGGGCAGAGCCCCGATCCTGGGCAGGGGGGCTGCACCATCACCCCACAGAGCACCCGTGGGTGCCCCAAAGGCTGAAGGGCAGCGCCAGAAGGGGCACCCCAACCCATTCTGTGGTTCTGTGAGCAGCCCGGGGAGGGGGCACCCGGTGAGCCCAGCCCTGGGGCCGCTGCCCGGGCCGGAGCACGTCCCGGGAGCCCAGGGCAGGCGTGGGCCGGGCAGAGGATGCTCGTGGCCGTTCCCAGCCCACCGGAGCGATGCTCCGAGCCCGTCTGGACACCCTGCCCGGCCCTGCTGCTCCCCCCGGCTGTGGTGACCTCGCCAGCTCCCAAACATCAGCGGACAACGCATTTTTCCAAGGGTGCTCACGGTGCCGCGGGTCCTGCGGGCACTGCCCATGGCTCATTCCCAGCCCGGAGGAGGGTGCACAGGAGGGTGCAGGGCCCTGGATGGCTGAGAGCGGCCCCAGACTGTGCCACAGCCCGGTTTGGGGAGCTCCTGGCTCCCATCCCCAGGGCTGATGGCACACCAGTGCCAGCCCTCGGTGGCTTCCCTCGGCTCTGCTCGGGCCTGCCCAGGCAGGAGCCGCTCCCTTCCACCCGCCGAGCAGAGCCAGACACCGGAGTACACTAAATAGGAGAAACTTTCATTTTGTTACAAAAGTAAAAGGCATAAACAGACGGTGAATCCTACAGGGCTGGGGCAGGCCTGGCTGCCCCACTCAGCTCTCAGCCCAGGGAGGCTGCTCAAGGCGCTGGAGCCCCTTCTCCTAAAACCAGAGCCGTGCTGGGATGAGGCTGGCAGGGGGAGCTGGCCCGGGGGCTGCAGGGATGAACTGACCAGGTACAAATTCCCAGGGAAAGTCCTGTGGCACATGGACACGGCTTGGAGGGGCTGGGAGGGTTTGGTGCCCCTGGTTTGGCTGTAAATGCTCTGGAGAGATCCTGCTCCTTCCAAAATCCCGCTGGGACACCAACCACGACATGTCCAGGCAGGGAGGCACCGGCACCAGCACCGAGTGCCCAGCGGCGGCCCCGGTCCGTCTGTCCGGCGGGGCACGGCAGGGGCTGGCTGCGGTTATTCACTGCTCTCCTTGCTGCGGGGGCTGTATGGCTTTGAGCTCCGCCGCCCCCGCCCCGGGGCAGGGAGGGACGGAGGGAGGGAGCGGAGGCACTCCGGTGGTCATGGCTGCGGGCTCGGCTCCCGTGGGTGCCCCACGAGAGGCTCAGGCTGCTGCTGCTGCGGCGCTGGATCCGCCCGGAGCGAGGGACAGGAGAGGGGAGGAAGATAAAAAGAGAGTTAGTGCCAGAAATGGAGCTGAGGAGCAGCAGGAGCAGGGCGAGCATCCAGGCTCGCTGGCAGAGTGCACCGGGCTGGGGCACGGGGAGGAGGGGGCTCAGGAGCTCATGGGGGGCTGCAGGGAGGGGGCAGAGGGGCAGCTCACAGCCCACAGGTGCCACATGCCATCCCAAGTGCCCTGAAGGAACTTACCTTGGCCACAGGAGGAGGAACCGGGTGCTGCAGAGAGGAAAACGGGCAGAGGGGCCAGAGGGGTCACCAGGGCCACAGAATGGGTCAGGGATGGGGGTCCAGACCCGCCCCAGGGGCCAGAGCTCCTCCAAACACCAAACCTCTGCCTGGCTGGGGCTCCTCACACAGCCACGGCAGGCTGGGCTCCAGCCAGCCCCAGGCTGCAGTGTCCCACAATGTCACACAGTGTGCCACAGTGCCCCACAGTGCCCCCATGCACATCAGGTGGCTCCAGCCCAGCACAAAGCAGGAAAAACCAAACCTCTCCTTTTCTGGCAAAGCGTTCCTGCGCCCCCTGACCCCACAGCCCTGGCACGGTGCCCCCGTGGGTGGGATTCTGGTGGGATGGATGGGGCACGGGGATGGCAGCATGGCTGGGGGTGATGGGCTCTGAGGCCAGAGCTGTCATGCAGTGGAGATGGGTGGCTGCAGTGGTGAGAGGGAGAAGGAAGCACTTTCTTACCAGCCAACCCTCAGAAATCAGGGCAAACATCCGAGGAGGGGCAAATCCCGTCAGGCTGTGCAGGAAATGGCAAAGTCCTGGCAGGCATCCTCCTGGGGAAGACACCAGAGGTTATGCACCTCACACCTGCCACGGGGCCACAGGGCTGGCACAGATGGGGGCACAGACCCAGCTGGGGAGAGGACACTGAGGTGACAGCAGCAGGAGGGGATGAACCCCTGCCCAGCCTGGAAATGTGGGACAGCAAATTCCCTTCACTCCAGAGAAGTCACAGCAGCGCCAGCTGCTGCTCATCCCTCCCTGCAGGAGCTTCCAGGAGCTTCCAGGTGAGGCCTGAGCCCAACAGAGTGCTGCTGGCACCTGGGAGATGCCAAACACCGGGACACACCTGCCCCCTTCTGTCTCTGAGGAGGAAAATAATCATCCAAGCAGTTATCTCTTTCAAAATAAAATTTTATTGAGTAACAAAGGAAACTGGTTTAAATAAAAACAGGAAGGAGTCTGGCCCCTGGTAACCCCCTCCTCACTGCTCCTCTGCCATCCCCCCGGCACAGGCACTTGCAGAGTACAAAGCACGACGCTGGTGAGCTCAGGGGGGCTGGGCTGCCCCCCAAAATGTGCTGCCCCTGCCCGAGGGTGAAACTGGTCTGTCTGATCCAAGGAAACCTGACAGGCAGCACGGCACTGTGAGCCTGTGCCCTGGTGCCAGCGTGCACAGCGCTCCCTGCACAGCACAGAAAATGTTCTACGTAGAAAAAAGTCCTACAAATTGTGCAAAAATATCCAGCAGCTTTGAATAACACGATTCAAGTATTGCTACAAGGTTTGTGACTCTGCCTTCAGCCCAGGGACACGGAGCTGGCTGCCTGGGTGCAGAGGGGTGCTCATGGATGAGCAGCTGGAACGGCTCCCAGGGCACTGGGGACAGCCCTGGGGACACTCTGCTGTTCAGAAACCCAGACCAAGAGCACACCACGAGCTTATCAGAGACCAGCACCCCCTCACTGCTTCCTCGTGAAACCCCACCTGGGAAGGAATTCAGGTGCAGTTCAGGAATTCAGGACCCTCAGGAATTCCCACACTTTTCTGACGCCTCTTGGACTCCCACAGACAGGACACAACCCTGGGAAGCTCCAGCTCCCAAACCTGACCCCTGTAGCCTTGTGCATCTCCTGAGAGTCACAGAGCACAGAGTGCTTCTTCTTCCCTGCTAGATGAGTGTCCCCTGACTCGTGTCCTTGCTGCAAAACGTGTCTGACCAACTGGCAGGGCCAAAGCACAGCCCCAGCCAGCAATCAGGAGCAGCAGGGATCACCCAGGACATCCTCACTTGCCTCCAGGCCTGAGAGCCAGAAGAGCCCTTCCAGGTGGGCCCGGGGGAACAGGGAGTGTTGATGGAGCTCACAGGGACACCAGGGAGGTGACAGCTCCTCCAGCCCAGCCCCGAGTGGGAATCATCTGCCAGTGCCACCTCCCAGCCTTGGCCCATCTCACTGCCAGCAGGAATCACAGCAATGCCCTGGAGTTCAGGGTCTGGGGGCTCCTGGGGACCCCCTGTTCCAGCACGAGTCCAAGGGTCCCACAAGCTGTTGGGCTCTGTCAGGCAACACCCCTGACAGGCCACCTCACAGTGAAACAAATGAACAAAAAGTAATAAATAAATGTAAAAAAAGAAGGCAACGCATGGCTCGAGTCTTTGGCAGCTCTGGGTGCCAGGGCTGTCCTGCCTGAGGCCGGGCATGTGGCAGGGGAAGGAACTGGCTGGAGCAAGGTGCAGGCACAGCAGGCACTGGGGACATCACAGCACTGCTAGGGAATGCCTCCTACCATGCTGGTGTCAGTTTTGGCTCCAAGGGAAGGGATTTCACTCTTGGGACTGGACAGGGTCCCGATATCTGGCTGGATAAATCCTCTTCTGTCTATCAAACTGCAAAACAGGAAGGGAAGAGCAGTTCAGGGAACAAGGACTGAACCTGGGAGCTCACAGGCCCCAGGGAAGGCTCCTCTCCCAGGAGCTGAGCACAGCACAGGCAGGATGCTGGAGCACAGGGTTCCTGCCCATCCCAGGAGCCACAGGGAGCTCTGGGCCACCACAAACCCAAAGGGGAACTGGCCAAAGGGCTTTACAACATGAAACCCCATGAAAGAGGAACAAACCGGAGTAAAATGCTGTTTTCCTCCCCACAACCTCCCAGCCTGGCTCTCTGAATGCACAGATTGACCAGCTCTGAATGGCAGCACTGCATTTTGGCACCGCTGAACCCCCACAAAGCCTGGGGACACTGCAGAGAGCAGGGCCTGATACAAAATATAAACCACACTTTACTCAGCTGCTGTTACACCAAGTCGGCACCACAGAGCTGCTCCAGGACTCCAGCCTGGATCCCCCAGGGCTCCCCACATCCCAGGACAGGCTGGGAGCTCCAGGCAGGCTCTCAGAGGTGAGGAGCAGAGCAGGGCCTGACTCTGCCCAGCTGCCCCATCTTGTGATGAAACTGTAGCTGTCCCGTGCTCCCCCATGGCAGGAGGCAATTCCCAGTGCCTGGAGGCCACAGGCTCTTACCTGGGATAGAAGGGTCCACACAGCACTGCACAGCAGTTTGTGAGGATGCTTTTATGGCTGTAGGGATTGGCAAACTCCGAGCCCCTCTTGTTTGACCAGGAGCCTTTGATCTGAAAGGGATGGACAGAGATTAGGAGGGGAAGGATGGAGAGCAGACAGTGACACAACAGCAGTGGATCCTTGCAGGGGTGGAAGGTTTGTCCCAGAGCACAGGGAGGACACATGCAGGCACAGCAGCCACGTGCTGCCTCTGCTGAAGCGCAGCCCTGCAGCTGCAGAGCTCCCAAGCTGTGCCCTCCCTGTGCTGCACAGCAATGTCACTGTCACTGCTGTCACCACTGTCACCACCTGCCACACCACCCCGTCCTCCTGCTGCCCTCGTGGTCCCCCAGGCTGGCACCCAACAGAGCAGGGCTCTGCTCCCTCAGGCTGCACAAACAGCCTGGGGATTCCCAGCACAGGGGCTCCTCTGTCCCCACCCCTGCAGCTGCCCCAGCTCTGCTGCGAAACTGGCTGTGGCACAGGGGGTGGGCAGCTGCCACAGCTGCCTCAGCCTGCACTGAACCAGCACCAGCACCTCCACCAGCACATTTCCTCCTCTTGTTCAACTTCCTCCCCCAGCTGCAGCACGAGGCTGGAGCCATCACGCTCCCAGTGCTGGGGTACAAACTGTGAGCTTCACCCACACAGCCCTGAGCAGTTCTGCCACACCTCTGAATGGAAGGTGGAAAAAGCAAAACCAAAAGGGATGCAAACACACTTTCTGCAGTGCTGGAAGCTCCCAGCGAGGATTACAGGTACTTCTGGCCAGAAGGGCGAATTTTGATTCTGAGGATCAGACAGATCCTGCTTTTCCATACAATCTGCCCCACTCAGGGCCCTCATTTGGTCCTTGGAGCCTGTGCACAGCCCAGATTTGAAGGTAAATCTCATCAGATGTCTGTACATTGTTTGCTAATTAGAGATGAGGAACTGCCAGACACAAAGGGACTGGCCCAGGGTTTCAGAGGAAACCCGTGGTTACATGGCATGCTGAATTCAGATCACCAATCTCACACCTAAACACTCCCCTGGGCCAGCCTCCCTTTTTTAATCTCACAACTCCTAATTTTAAGCAAGGCCACAAACAGACTGGAAAAAACACACACGTGATGGTTCTAACTCAGCCACCTGAAAGTGCAGCCGTGGGCACAGGCTGTGCTCTGCACTGGGTTATCACAGGCAGTGAAACACTGCACTGAGGCAGCCAAGAATGCCCTGAAAGCTGCTCAGGACGGGTCATGGGCAGCCTGGCAGCAGGACAGGCATCCAGGTACTTACATCTTCGTTTGTTGTCAGGTTGGAGGCAACCAAGTAAGTGTGAAAACCTGAGAGGCCCAAAATGGACCAGACTGAGAAAAAACAAATCACCAGCTCCAGCACAGTGAAACAGAAGTCAAGGAAGTCTCCAGGAACAAAATCAGCCCACAAGGAGAGGCAGAGGACTGTCTGGGGAGGTTTGGGCAAGCTTCCCATTCCCCGAGCTGGTTTGCAGGGAACCACCAAGGCACAATCTGCTCCAGCTCTTCCCTTTCCAGTTAAACCTGCAAACTGGGAAACAACCCACCCTGAGTCCCAGGTAGCCAGGGGACTAAATTACTTTGGGGAAGGGACACCAGGGTGGGCTGCAAAGAGCTCCTGGCCCCCCTCTGTCAGTGATTAGCAGTGCTGGGCACCCCGAGCAGCTGCTGCCAGCAGAAGGATATCTCGCAGGGGTTGTCTTCAGAGTGGCCAGGAACCCATCCCTCTGAGAGCCTGCAAAGAGAGAACAAGGAATGGCATCCCAGCAGGCAGCCCTGCCCCTGCAGCCAGAACTCCACCCCGTGGGCCATATGGCTGTGTCTGTGTGCCTGAGGAACACCTGCAGTTTGGGACGCTGCAGGAACGTCAGCGCATGGACACGGCTCCAGGAGATCTGGGGCTGGTGGCAAAGTCACCTTCCCTGCCAGGGTAAGGGTGGGTGCACCAGCAGCTCACCTGCTCTGGGAAGCAAATCCCCTCCCCAGCCCCCAAAGCCCCTCTGCAGTGAGGTGAAGCAGACCCATGGGATGCTTTAGTCCCTCAGCTGGTGTAACCCCACAGACCCTCCCCGTGCTGTGTCCCACGGGAGCAGGGACCAGAGCCAAGCTGGAGTCACAGCCCCCGGCAGGACTTACGCAGGGTGAGGTGGGTGACGACGCAGGCGAAGATGAAGGCGGTGAGGAAGGACAGGGACAGGATGAAGGCGTAGAAGTAGCGGTAGTTGCGCTTGCCCACGCAGTTGCCCACCCAGGGGCAGTGGTGATCGAATCTCTCTGCAACAAAGGCTTGAGGTGAGGAGGGTTCCTGCCACCCCACACCCAGCATGGAGCAGACTCTGCTCAGCCCCCCAGAATGAGGAGCTACAGACCCATCTGCACCCTGAGGGCAGAACCTCTCTGCAGCAGTGCGGAGGCACAAAGTTTCCACGGTGTCTGTACCAGGCTGGCCACACAGAGTGAGGAGTCTGCAGCAAACCTTGTGTTTGTGCAGGTCTGCACTGCATTTTACAGAACCCTCCTTCCAAAACCAGGGAAAACAGACCCATGGAGCCTTGGATGTGCTGCCCCTTGCCCTGAGACACTGCACTAGTGCTGCTTTCAATTTAAATGCAAAGGAGACAGACCATGCAGTATTTTATAATCCTTCAGGAGAAGCAAAAAGCAATCTGTCCAGGAACACAAGTGACAGGATCAGTGACAGGACCAGAGGGAATGGATGGAGCTGTGTCAGGGCAGGGCCAGGCTGGATACTGGGAGAAGGTTCTTCCCCAGAGGGTGCTGGCAGTGCCCAGGCTCCCCAAGGAATGGGCACAGCCCCGAGGCTGCCAGCGCTCCAGAAGCATTTGGACAATGCTCTCAAGGATGCCCAGGGTGGGGTTGTTGGGGTGTCTGGGCAGGACCAGGCGCTGGATCAGTGATGCCTTTGGGTCCCTCCCAGCTCAGGATACCCTGTTCACTGCCCAGCTCCCCCCAGCCCTGCTCACCCACGCAGTTGTCGCAGACGCTGCAGTGCGAGGTGCGCGGCGGCCGGAACATCTTGCAGGTGTAGCAGTACTTGAGCTTCACCACGTACTTGTTGATCACCACCTCCATGGTGCGGGCTGGGGGACGGTACGTGGAGCTGCCCATGCTGTCTGCAGGGACAGGGAGGGACACTCACAGCCCCGTGCCACCACCCCCAGCCGGGGCAGGGGTTGGCACATGCTCTCCTGGCTTTAACAGAACACAGGATTTGTTGCAGGGTGGGCAGCCAAGAGCTCAAGTCAGCTCCAGCATTATTTAGGACCTGTCTTTGTTCAGTGGAGATGCTGCTGGGATGCCAAGAGGAAGCAGTGAGTGCCCAGTGCTGTGGAACATCAAGTAATTTACAGACAGTGAGTGTGAAGCAGCAGCCCAGGAATACCAGCTCATCTCTGCGTGTCCAGCAGGTCACAACAGGCAGCCTGGCTGTGAAGGCACGTGTGGCTCTGCCACAGGAGCATCCCTGCCACTGCCAGCACACAGCCTGTCCCCCCACAGCTGCAGCACTCCCAGCCTGCAGGGACTCGCCTCCATCACTGTGGGGAAGGACAGCAGCAGGTCTCAAGTGCTCCAGTAGATTCCCTGGAATTTGACATGTTTGTGTTCATAGCACAAGAGGATTCCTCCTCCTCCTCCAGGTTTAAACTGAGGATTTTTAGGGGCACTGCAAGTTACATCTCTGTGTGCTGGCACTCCATTATTCCCTGGGGGCTGGAGACTGTTCCTGTACACAGCAAGAGATGGGAACCCCTGGTATCATGTTTACAGTTTTGGGGTTATTCCTTTTAGTCACTCCCGGAAAAGTATCTTTCCAACTGTGAGGAATTCTTTGAAAATAGTGATGCAACAGTGAGCATGTTAAGAGGATAATAAGTGGATTATATTAGCAGTAACAGCTGGCACATCAGGCAGCATCTGCAGCCAGATTACTGCTTTAGGCCCTTATAAATAGAAACATGGATCACCACTCTGGAGATATTTAAAAACCATCTTTAAAATCAGATGTAGAATTACTGCCTTGCATCTGTCTTCAGCAGGACAGATTCAAGCTGTCTCACATCAGCTCTGCTAAAGCATTTGCTCCAACCTGTCACATCAACAAGGTCCTCAGCTCCTGGATGCAAACACCTCCTTGGCTGTCCCCAAACCAGCGTGACAGAGCAGTTTTTAGAAGAGGACAAACATCAGCCTACTCTAAAGAACACCTTGCAGCACAGCAGGCTCAATGGCAATATCAAAAAGCATTAATTGTCCTTCAACTCTGCTGCCTGGGAAAACACTGGGACTGAACAGGAGCAAAAAACACCTGAGCTGCTCTGCAGATCCTCTCTGAGGCACTGCCAGAGGAGCTTGTTGCACCTCTCATCACGACTGGTAAACACTGTCAAGCCTCACAATCTGATACTCTGGATTTTTCTCCCCCCTGGACAAATCCAAAGGAGCCAAGACCCAAAGAAGGGGCCTCATTGAGCCTGGAAGGTGCACAGACACACACAGAGCTGAACACAGGAGAGGGATCAGAGCTCTCACCAATTCGCCTCTCCAGGTCTGCAGCCTCGCTGGGGGTGGCTCTGGGCAGGATTCCTGGGTCCCTGAAGCTCGTCTGGAGCAGGCAGCTGATGACAAAGAAGAAGAGGACGGCAGCAATGATGGGGATGGCCAGGGTCAGGTGACTGGCAAGGAAGGGGCAGCTGTTGGAAGATAAATAAAATGGAATTGTTATCAATCATTGCACAGACCCGCTGTCAGCTGGGACATCACACCACCACCTATCACGGGGCAGTGGGCTCAGCAGCCGACCTGGGGCTGGTTTTGCAGAGATGGGGACTGGTGTGATCACACCCCACACCAGGGCAGCTCCGTTACCCACAGGCAGCAGCTGAGGACAGCAGAGGACACAGCCCTGCACACACAGAGCCACTGTCCTCTCCTGCAGAGCACCCAGAGCCAGCACAGGATGGGCTGCCCCAGCCCTGAGGGCTCCAGGCAGTGCTCAGGCTCTGCAGCACTCTGAGAGGATTAAGCAACTTTTGTTTTACCTCCCCAGCTCAGCTGTCCAGAACAAAGCACCCACCAAGCAACAAAACCCCTTCAGTCCAAGCCTGAGCCCCTCAGTCATCCACAGAAAGGTCAGTGAAAGGAGAGACGCGAGCTTGTTGTCAGCCCTTTCCTGAGAGAACCTCCAGAGCCCACTCTGCCCCACTAGGGAACAAAAATCACACTAATCATAGAATCCCCAAATGGTTTGGTTTGGACCTTAAAGCCCATCCCATGCCACCCCTGCCATGGGCAGGGACACCTTCCACCGTCCCAGGCTGCTCCCAGCCCTGTCCAGCCTTGCCTTGGACATTTC
Source organism: Diglossa brunneiventris (assembly GCA_019023105.1). Lineage (NCBI taxonomy): Eukaryota > Metazoa > Chordata > Aves > Passeriformes > Thraupidae > Diglossa > Diglossa brunneiventris. The sequence continues at coordinate 494,989 of CM032375.1, forward strand.
CAGGGATCCAGGGATAGTCACAGCTGCTCTGGGCACCTGTGCAAGGTTTTCCCACAGAAACCATGAAATGCAGACACAGACAAGATGTATTTGCTGTAACCCAGCAAACTGGAGTCTGTGCAACAGAGGCATCCTGCAAAAATAACAACTTGGGAGAGCCCCAGGGCATCCTCAAGCACGAGAGAGTGACTCGGCAAGAAGGGAGGCAGAGCAGATGTCCTGTGCGCTCTGCCCGGAACACAAAGCCCTCACTGTGCTGAGCTGCCCGTCAGCCCCCGACCTGGCACCGAGCTGTCAGGGCACGGATGATGCTGAGAAAGGGGTTTTTCCATCGGGATGCCGTGCCTGCCTCCCGCAGCTGCCTGTCCCTTTCAGCTCATCTGACTTCTCAGAACCTCTAATCCGATCAAACACTTTCATCTCCCCACCAGCAGGCTCGGGCAGCTCTGCTCCGAGCCTTGCAGGGATAACGCCGTGATCCAAAGGCAGGCGTGGCCCCGCGCTCCGGGGAAAAGCGGCTCCCATCCCTCCCGGGACAGAGACAGGCAGGACACCAGAACCCTCCGAGGTGTCAGGAACCCAGGGTGCTCCTTCCCCAGCCCCCAGGCAGCACAGGACACACCGGGATGCTCCTGGCTCTCCCCTCCCTCGGGCTGCAGGAGCAGGGAGCTTCCCTGGACCAGCTTCCAAAGGAAAGGGCACTGGGGAGATGCAGAGCCCAATTCCCCAGACTCTGCTGCACAATGGGGGCTCAGCTCCAGTGCAGACCCTCCAGGTGGGACCCCGAAGGTCCCACTAGGAACAGAAACACTGCTCCTAGATCCCAGTGGCGGACAAAGCCCACAAGCCTTGGGGGTTTCCTAGGTGCAATTTTGGGCCAATTCTCTTCTTGGGAGCAAAAGGGGAGACCTGGAGGCTGTATTCAGAGGCCAGGGGGGCATCCTAGGGGGACGTTAAACCCCTCCCTGGGGCCAGACTGAACAAACAAGGCGCAGAACGACCTCTGTCCCCCACAAACACACCTGGGCACAGGTGATGGGGCAGTGACTGCCTGCACAGGGGGTCTGGGGGCTGTACCGTGGGAAAGGGCAGCGAGCAGCAGGGACAGCGGGGATCCCACGGGGGCAGGGAATCCCCAGCCCACCTCCCTCCCGGCACGGGGCCAGCGTGGGGTGCAGCTAACCCCGGCTGCCCCAAAGGCAGGCCTTAACGGGGACACAAGCAGCCGCAAGGGGCGGCCCCGAGGCACGGAGCCCGCACGGCTCCGGGGCCCCGTGCCCGCCGGGCCCAGACTCACTCGAAGGCGAAGAAGAGGCCGCTGGTGGCCAGGATGAGGCCGAGCGTGAGGGCGAAGACGCCGCTGTGCCGCGCCAGCATGAGGCGGCCGCCGCAGTAGAAGCGGTTGCGGCCCGGGAACACCTCCCACTTCCTGCGGGGCCGCCGCGCCGCTCCGGCCCGCGGAGCCGCGGCCGCCGGCCCGCCCGGGCCCGGACCTGGCGTCGCCGCCGCCCCGGGCGAGATCTGCCGGTACTCGCAGTCCTTCATGGCCCCGCCGCGGCGCCCGGAGCCCCGGCCCGGCCCCGATCGCGGCCCCGCCCCGAGCCCCGGCCCGGCCCCGATGCGGGCCCGGCCCCGCCCCGCCGCACAGCGCCCCCTGGCGGCCCCGCCGCCACACCGGGAGCGCAGCGGGCCGGGCCCGGCACCGGACGCAGCACCGATCCCGGAACGCGTGACCCCGACTCCGAACCCGGCACCGGACCCGGCCTCGGAACGCGTGATCGCGACTCCGAGCCCGGCCCCGACCCCGACCCCTGCCCCGATCCCGGCCCGGCGGAGCGGGCGGAGCCGCCTCTCCGGTAACTTTCACGTGTTTATTAGGGTCGTGCACGTGCCCCCGCAGCGCCCGCCACCCCGCCGTGCCCCTGCCCAGCGTGGCTCGGAGCCCGGAACCGGCACCATGGAAAAAGAACCGGAACAGTCTGAGCAGCTCACGGCAGATGGACCCTCCCTGTCGTGCCCACAGCACATCCCAGGGAATCCCAAATCCATCACAGCATCCCGCCACAAATCCCTGCCTGCCGTAATCCCCCCAGGAGATGCAGGAACCTAGGCGCATTCCCATCCCAGGCAGGTGATGGGAATTTTGGCCGTCAGCAATGCCAGCTGAGCGCGGCAGGATGCTGCAGCATCACACCACAGAGATCATCCCGCCTGGGACGTGGTAACGGAGGAGTAACACCTTTGTAACTGCAACGACAGCGCCACCACAGCCACCTCAGGCTTTCAGAGCAGCTGAGTTTCACTTCTGAGCAGTTCCTGCCCCACTGCTGGCCTGTGCCAGCACAGCCTGCTATGTCCACGGGAGGAAGTTGCAGTGCAGGACCAGCCCCAGCAGCCAGTAGCCCAGGAAGAACCCCAGGATGCTCTTGCTGAGGGGGGTGATTGATCGCCAGTTCAGCAGCAGCCTCACAACGGGGTTGTCCGAGGTCCCTTTCCCACAGGAACTGTGGGATTTACCCAGAGGAGGCTTCCCAGAGGCTGGATTATCAGTCCCTGTGCTCCAGAGTAAAGGTTCGTGTTCCAAAAGCAGGTGAGCTGAGAACCAATACAGGATGGGAGAGGAGGAGCCAAGGAACCGGGTCAGCACCTGGAGATGACAGGCAGAGGAGAAATCACCCAAACTGCTGTGCTGTCACTGCCCCAACCCCACAAGGAATCCCCTGTCCTACCTGCACGTGCATGCAGAAGAACCCGAACGCCAGCAGGGCCGTGCTGTGGACCACGTACACGAAGGCAGCAGGGCCACAAAATCCATCTCTTGCCTTTCCCCTCTCTTCACTCTTGCTCCTCACTAGACCAAGAGTCAGGCAGTGCCAGGGGTTTGTACTGACATAGGTCCAGGCAGCCCATGAGCACAGAAGGGTGACAGGCAGAGCAAGCAGGAAATTGGGGATCTGTCTGAGCTCAAAGTACCTTAGAAAGCCCACGTTCCAGTAAGTATCCTGGATGTAGGAATAGACCAGAGGGAAGCGCTGGGAGCACCAGGGGGGTTTATCCATACCCACGCCTGCCACACGATAGCCCTTGTCCCGCGCCAGCTGCAGCAGCGCCTCGGGAACGCTCTGGGCCAGGCCCGTGCTGGGCTGGCAGAACCTCGTGTAGGCGTAGTACTGAAACAAGGCAAAAGGCAGGAAAATCATGGCACACACCAGGGCTGCCGAAGCCACCAGGCGGAGGGCCTGCTTCCACAGCACGGGCAGCTCCCTCGGGGACACTGCTGTGCCCTGCAGCTGCAGCACAAAGCACCTGCCCCACGAGTAGAGCACGAAGCCAGCATTGACCATCCCGTTGGCGCGGGCCCCGGCAGCCAGGGCGAAGAGCAGCCCGCTGAGCCACCCGCGCCCCTTCTCCAGCTGCCACATGGCACCGAAGGCCAGCGCGGCGAAGGCGCTCTCCGAGTAGGCCGCGGCCATGAAGACGCCGGCCGGGCTGAGGGAGAAGAGCAGCGCGGCCAGGAAGGCCTGGCCGGGCCTCCGCAGCACGGCCCGGCCCAGCGCCAGCAGCGCGGCGGCCGCCAGCACCGCCAGCAGCGCGTTGAGCAGCGCGGCCGCCAGCAGCAGCCGGCTCCGGGGCTGCAGCGGCACCGGGCACGGCAGCAGCGCCGCCAGCAGCCGCAGCCCCAGCGGGAAGAGCGGCAGGAAGGCGCAGTTGTGCTCCAGCAGGTAGCCGCGCTCGGCGATGAACAGGAAATGCTCGGCGTCCCAGCGGCCCAGCCCGCCCAGCAGCCGCTCCAGCAGCGCGTCCCACAGGCCCCAAGGGCCCGACCGCGGCGGGGAGAAGGCGTCGGCAGCGTGGTCCGGGATCAGCACGTTAAACACGGCCTGAAAAACAAGGGGGTTGCGGGGCTGGAGGCTGGCAGAGATGGCAGAGATAGCAGAGGGATTGCAGCCTGGCAGAGATGGCAGAGGGGGCTGCATGGCAGAGATGCTCCAGTACCCAGAGCACCAGGCAGGAGAGCTCCTGGCGCTCCAACAACCGAGGCCAGAGCCCAAGATGCCCATGAGGTTGAGAAAAGGTGCACACACAACCCTTTTGGGGTGTTTACATCTGAACAGAATAACGCTCTGGGATGCAGCATGAATGCCTGCAGAGCTGGCCAGGGAAAGCTGCTCATGGTTATAACTGGGCTCTGTGCTGGCTGTCACAACCAAGCTCTCCCATGCTCAGAGCAGGATGTCTCTGGAAATAAGACTTGGGGGGAACTTGTACAGGAGGAGATTACTGTTCCATTTTTGTGGATAAACACACTTTGAGCCAAACCAGTCTCTTGCAGCAGCAGCATGAAAACACAGCAAGTCATGAGGAAATTAATGCAATTTTACTTAACAGCAACCTGTAAGTTGGCTGCAGATGGTCTGTTGGCTCTCCAGAGAGGATGATTTCCCCATTGTGCAGAAGCAGCTCACGGATCTCAGGGGTACAGCAGGGAGGAGCCTGGGAGCAGCAAACCCCAGCAGAGCTCCCTGGCTGGAGGACAGACTTGCCTGCAGCAGCAGCGCCAGGGCCCGGCAGCGCAGCGCGAACCACACGACCTCCCGCAGCTGGGGGTCTGCCCTGCTCCACAGCTCCATCCCACAGCCACGAACTGCCTCAGGAGGTCACTGGTGCCAGGGGGAATCCTCCTTCCAGTTTGGGAAACCTGGGTGGGTGAACACAGAGGACAAAGAAAGGGATTTCTGTGAATTTTGCGCCTTTATTTACTGTCAGGCACTTGAAAGGTGCAGGTCTCTGTGAACAAGAAAGTCGCTTATGGAAGAGATCACGGATCTGGGAGATGATGCAGAGACCTCTTTGATATTATTTCTACTAAAAAAACATCCCTGACTTGTTAAACTTGGCCAAGACACCGAGGGAGGGAGGCTATGGCGTGTTCTCTGAGCCCGGGCTGGGGTAAATCCCTGGAGCAGACAGGCTGCTGGGCTGCCTCAGCAGGAGCTGCAGCAGCTGGAGCCAAGCATCCTCACACACATCCAGTGCCAGTGAATGGGATCTAAGCCTCTTTTTCTTGGAATGGAGACAGAATTCCTGTGGACTGTGAGCGTATCCCCTGTGTGAGCAGTTGCTGAGTGAGGCTGCCAGGAGCTCCCTCCTCTCTCCTGCTCCCTGTTTGCCCCTGGGAAGCCAGGAATGGATTTACTCAGCTGGCTCCATGGCAGCAGCTCTGCCAGAGCAGGGTGGAACTCAAGCACTCAGCTTCCCCCAGCACAGGCAGCACACAAACTCTGTGCCACCACCTGCATTTCTCCAGTATTTTGGCAAAGCTCCTGGTTCTACCAGGCACACTGCACATTCTCAATCCACCTGTCCACCACCTCCCTGCAAACCTCCCGTGAGGGATTCCAACCTCTTTGTGCAGCCTCCCCAGTTCCGCGCCGTGGTGGCCCAGCTCTGATCCCCTGGCCCCGAGCCACGGGAGGCAGGCAGGATCTGCTGTGCAGCTCTTTAAGATAAAACATTCCTTCCGTTGGTTCCTCGGCCACCAACTGCTTTTCAATTAGAGAAACACACAGCCCACAGCTCTCACTGGGTGCCATGACACCACATCCTGCCCTTCTGTCTGCTCCAGCACTCTGTAACACACAGAGATCCCCAAATCCATCGCTCCACAACCTAAAATCACTGACATTTCCCTAGTGCCACTGTGGAGAAAAAGCCCTGCCAGGCTGAAACTGCACGAGAGGGCAGAGAGCAAATCACCAGCAAGGCAAAAACCAAGATCCAGACCAGCTCACTGACAACTCCAATCCCCAGCCACAGGGTTGTGCTTCCTGTTTAACCACAAATAAAAGTTTTGGGGTTGCTCCTATCCCCCCTGTGCTCCCTAGCACTCACAAAGCAACTGGTGGGAGGCACATTCTCCTGCATCATGAAGCTGTGACATTATTTTAAGCAAGGGGACACTTCAACCCATCTGTAAACCCTTTTAAAGCACATTCACAGCTGCAAATCCTATTAAAGCACAGCGGCAAAAATTGTCCCGGTACTTTAAATATATTTTTTTTCAAAAAGCAGAGAAAAAACCTCGCCTGAATGTGCCAAGAGAGCTCAAAGCAAACAGCTTTAAAAAGCCTGTTCCTGTCACGACACAGCACACCTTGTGACAGAGCAAAACCTTCAAAAGAGCTGCAGCCCACAAGCCCCGTTCGGATCCCAGAACGCAGCGTCGGGAATGGCTCTGCCCCAAAAATCCTGTGGGAAACAGCACCTGCACGAACACAAAAAGGAGAGGGAGAAGGGCGTTAAAAATACTCCAGCAGAAAAACAGGCAAAGTCTGAATTAAAGATGTTTTCCTCTCTGGGTTCTGCGCTTCCCTTGGCTCTCAGCTGTGAATCAGAAGTTTTGCAAACTTCTCCGTTTGGAAGCGGCGCTGAGAGAGGGATGCGGGCAGGGACGGAGCAGAGGCCGGCGCAGGAGGACGGCACGGGAGCGGCGGGTCCGTGCAGCCGCAGTGCGGGGCAGGGACCAGCCGGGGGCAGCAGCCGCTCGCCACAACGGCGGGTCCGGGATGCTGCTCCAGCCTGCATCCCAGCACGGGCCGGGCACCGGGCACCCGGCACCTCCCATCCCAGCACGGTCCGGGCACCGGGCACCTCTCCAGCCTCCATCCCAGCACGGTCCGGGCACCCAGCACCTCCCCAGCCTGCTGTGAGACTCAACAGACGCTCCAGACACGTTTTAAAACCCCTTCTAACCAGGATGGCAAAGGAACGCGGCAGGATTTTGGAAATGCCGTTTGCCTGGTGCTGTTTCTGCGGGCCTGGCGCTCTCGGCCATCCCTCCTGCCCGGTCCGGCTGCGGCTCCAGCCTGGCACAGGGCCGGGACAGCTCCTGCCGTGCCCAGCCCATCCCGGGACTGCCTGGGCCGGTTCCGCCGCTGTTCTCCGGCAGCCGGACCCGCTGGGGCCGCAGGACTCTGCTCTCCCCGCGCAGCAGGACCGGCCGGGGCTGCTCGGGGTCAGGGACAGCTCCCGTTAAACTGAGGAGCGCCAGACACGGGAAGGGGCACGGACCGACCGGCCCCGGCACACGGGTTTGTCCCGGGCCGCCTCCAGCCCCGCCGGTGCCGCTCCCGCCGCCGCCGAGGCCGCACGGCGCTGCCGGGACACGAACCCCGCCCGACCCGGCCCCACCGGCCTCACCGTGCGGCTCCTGCCGGTCCCGGGGCCGGGCCGAGGGCGGCGGGGACAGCCCAGCTCCGGTCCCGGCTCAGGTCCCGGTGCCGGTTCAGATCCCGATCCCGATCCCGGCGCCGGTTCCGGTGCCGCAGCGCCCCCTTGCGGAGGGAGGGAGGGAGCAGCGCCCGCCCCCCCATCCCCGCGGCGCGCGCGCGGCTCCCTGGCACCGCCCCCTGCCCCTGCGCGCGCAGCTTCCTGCCCCGCCCCTTCCGGCGGCGCGCGGCGGCGGCGCGCGCGTGTGGGGAAGGGGCGGGCGGCGCCATCTTTGTTGAGGGCGGGCGGGGGAGCCGGGCCGGGACCGGAACCGGAACCGGAACAGGCCCAGGGCTGGGCCAGCAGCAGCAGCACAAGGCCCGCGGGAGCCGCACCCCGCGGGGTGTCAGGAGGGCACAGGGGGACGGCCCTCGCTCCCAGCCCCGGCGGGCCACGCGGCCAGAACGCCAGTCTCTCACGCTCTGCACCCGGATCTTCCATTCCTAGGACAGTTCGTTAAACGCCTCTCTGTGACCCGATCCCTCTGCCGTTCCCAGTTTCAGCAAAGGGGAAAACTTGAGTTCAGCCAGAGCCCTCAGTAAAGCGCTCAGGGTCGGATCGGCCCGGATCCACCCGGGGGTGAAGGAGAAACCATTAATGAGACTCCCTCAGCACTTTGAGTGGGCATCAGCCCTGGAAGAACCCACGTTTTCTTTGCTGACAAAAAAATGGGGACCAGCAGAGTGACTGGGGTCCAAAGGTGTCTGAAGGAATTCCTGGGATGGAAGGATTTGGGTACAGATCCGGCCCAAAGCATCAAGGGTTTGAGCTGCAGGCAGGTGTGGCTCCCCCAGTGCCACGCTGTTCCCATTTTACTCATTTCGCATCTCTGCCCTTCATTTTCACTGTTTGAGAAGTGCACAGAGGCTGTGGTTGTGCCCACACAAGTGATGGGGAGTAGAATTCCTCCCCTCAGATCAGCTGGGTGCAGAATTCTGGTAAAATGGGTCTTGAGGAGCACTCCTGCCTCTCCTCCCTCCCAGCCGTGATTGAATCCAAACAAAGCTGCTGCCGTTACCTGCCCCCATGCCACTGAGGGCTCCTTTCTGTCCAGGAAAAGCAGCAGAACTTCCACGTGCATTTCATCAGGTTCAGCACAGCTCCTGGAATACACCACGGACTGTCAGGGGAGCTGGGTGTGCCCTGGCAGAGTCCAGCAGAATCCGGGGTGCCAGCGTTTCCCGAAGCCAAGGAAGCCCAGCACCGTTCCTGCCTCTTGAGCAATCCATTTGAAGGACTCTCCTGCCAGGACGAGCTCCCACCATTCCTGCTGACAGACAAGACTTTTCAGGAAAAAACTCTTTGATTTTGGCACAGTCGCTCCCAGGAATCTGAAGTCTGAGGAATGAAGGCTCTGAGAACTGAGAGCTCCTGAGGAGAGAACTGGGAAGATAAAAAAGGGGAATTTCTGAACAAAAATGACGTTTGCCTTTGAAAAAAGCTGTTTTTTCTTTAATGAGCAGTTCTAGCTACCCTACTTGCAGCATCCACTGAGGACAGAGCCTCGGGCTAAATGAAATACCTGCTTCCAGAGCCCTGAAACTGCAGACCCTCATCCAGAGAGCCTGAGCTTGGCTGCTTGCTGCAGGAAAGCCTGGGAGCTCTGTCTGCTGGAAAGCCCCAGCTCGGGAGGAAGTCAAAAGTCTGCGCCACACTCGCAAGAAAATGTGAAAAATGTGAGGGGAAGGAAAATTTTCCATTTTACAGAGCTGGGAGGGAACTGCCTCCCTTCCCAGCAAGGCCCTTCCCTCCCTGGCAGCCACAGCTTCACCTCACGCTGCAAATCCCAAGCCTGGGCAGCTCCTAAGGAAAAATTCCAGCAGGGAAAGCAAAGTCAGAGCAAGCAGCATCAGAGCTCCTGAGCAGGGCAGGCCTCAGGCATCACCTGGCAGCACTGAGCTGCCCTCCCTGTCCTGCCAATAAAAAAAACCCTTACAAACATCTTACCAAGATTTAATGTACATTTATTCTTAACACGTGGAACATATAGTATAAAGATTTCATACTGAATAAATGATATTCATTAAGCCAAAAAAGGAAAAAAGGGAGGAATTTACATCAAGTTTTTAGCTACATCGTCTGAAATACAAATATGCAGAATTCATCACTGAAAAATCTCAATTGTGTTTCTTCATCAGGAACTTCAACTGAACCTAGAACTTTTTCACACCTCGATTAGAAAGAAAACAAAAACAGGAAAAAAATAAACTATAAGTTGATTGGCTGCTGAGACAGCAATGACTTTATACACAGAGACCTGTACAGCATCCTCCAGGGAGGGATGTCTGGCAAGAGATTAAATAATTGTGTCTCGCTTTTGCAGGTCATCAACTCGTTAACTCGTCATACTATAAAGGGTGGGAGGGGACAAAACTGCAGGAGTCTCAGGGTATGTGCAATGTACAACGTCATATATATATACACACGTGGCAGCGCTGGGCTGCAGCTAAAGGTTAAAACCAGTTCTAAGAGGTGATCTCAGGGTTATTCATACAATCAAGGAGGAAGAGAGAAAGAGGTCAGGGTGTTGTAGGTTCACACATTATACTTTGGGGGAAAAGCCTTTTTTTCTCCTCAACATTAACTAAAAACATTTTTAAAAACTACAGCTTGCTGCTGATCCAGCGTTTTTTTCTTTTTTTTATCCATGTGAGACATTATTACAGTATGTTTACAGTTTAAGGTGTACAGTACATGGAGTTCTACACGCTACTGCACAGGCCTCCCTTGGACAAGGTCTGTTCACAACTGGTAACTTCTTGGTTCCTGCAAGATTGTGAATGTACAACGATAAACCACACAGAGTTCAGCAGTCACTTTTTGTCCTTCAGAGTTTACCATTAAAAACAGTTATGAAAGTGGTGCCTGTCAACGGGACAACACGGCAAGTCGTCTTTCCCCAAACTCACTGTAAACGACAGTAACTTTGGTTAAAATAAAAAAAGTCTTCTATGTAGACAGAACTTTGTCTCCTTTAATAAGGGATTGGGGACAAATCTGAGGGGCAGGGAAGGGGGAGAGGGGCCGGGGAGATCCTTCCCCGAGGGAGAAGCAGGACAGCGCAGGGCAGACAGTGGATTCTGAGGTGGTTTTGCATAAATAAAGGGCAACAGTCAGTTTCTAAGTTCTCCACTCACGCACACGCACACGGGGGCTCGGATCCCACAGCTGTCATGACTGGCCAATTAAAAACAGTACATCACAAATAACTTGTGAAACCAAAGAGTTCATCAAAGGCGACACGGAGATGTCCAAGAGCCGCGACTCGTACAAGGTGAACTCCGAGTGGTTCTCGTCCACCTTGGCCAGGGCCAGCAGCGCGCGGGCGGCGCGGCGCATCATGTCCACGCTGGTGGCCTCGAAGGGCGGGCTCTGCATGTGCATCAGCCCCGCCTGGCTCTGCTGGAACTGCGTGGCGGCCAGGCTGTCCTCCAGGAAGCCCAGCAGGTTGCCAATGCTGCCCTTCTGCACAGCGATGGCTCTGGCGGCCAGGCTGTCCCCCTGGGCCAGGTTGGCCAGCAGCACCACGGCCATCTCCCGGCACACCGGGTTCTTTCTGTCACTGAGGAACCGCACCATGGTGCTGTACAGCTTCTCCAGGCGGCTGAACGGCGGCGTGGCCAGGATCAGATCCACGTTGTTGTCCTGGATGCTGAGTTTGCTGAGTGTTTCCAAAACCAGTCTCTGAGGGGAGAGGACAGCATTGGGTCCCAGTGTCGGAAAGGGATCCTGGGCCTCTGCTGAGGGACACACTGCCCAGTGGAGGAGTCCATCCAGGATAGGCAAACAGATGCTTTCTGGGTAAGGGGAGAGGTCCAGCTGCCCAGAAATGTTGGCCAACGTGACCAGTGTGTTTTCACGCAGCATCTCCAAACAGTCCCACCACCACTCCACCTTGTTGCAGCTCACCCCTTGGTCCTGCTCCTCCTCCTTCTCGTAGGTCAGGGGGGGCCTGTTTGCGTTCTGGATGCTTGTGGTGTAGGAGGATCAGTTTCCCTAGAATCAGCAGCAGCCCAGGGTGTTTGGACATTTCAAAGTCATTGCCTGGCACAAACGATAAACTCCTGATGATGTTGGAGACGCAGATGCAGCGCTTGGCCAGAGAGTCCTGCCAGTCCAGGAGGGTGCAGAGCGGCGTCTCGTCCTTACTGTGGGGTTCATCCTCCAGGATTTTTATATTTCTGTGGCTCTGAGCTGGACTGATGACAAAGGGAAACTTGCTGCTCTCCTTGGCGGTTTCCGAAGCTTTGACCTCCTCCTCCTCGCCTGCCAGGGAGCCCGGGCGTGCCGAGAGCATGTCGTCCATGGTGGCAGTTATCCTCTTCTCCGAGGAGCTGTCGGGCGCAGGAGCGTCCCCTTCCCTGGGACTCGGGTTGCTCTCGGCTGCTGAACGTTTCCTCAAGGCAGAGGAGCAGGAAGCTCGTTTGTGAGGCAAGGGCAGCTCGGTCTTGCTCTCGAAGTGTGTCTGGATGTGCTCGGTGGTGTCCCCGCCGCCGATGCGCCAGTGCAGGAGCCCGCTGTCGAACTCCTGCACCCGGCCCAGCTTGTCCGAGTAATCCACCACAAAGGGGTCGTTCTTCTGCACCACCTTCACTGGAAGCTTGTCAAATTTACTCACTAGCTTCTCCTCGCTGCTCTCTAGAGGTACTTTGTCCTTGCTCGAAAACGCGGCTTCCTCCTCTTCCTCATCCTCCTCTTCCTCCTCACAGTTCAGGCTCCGTGGCTCATCGTCCTCCTCCCCTTCTTCAGGGGAGGAAGCTGAAGATTTGCAGAACCTTTCTGGATCTAATAGTGTTCTTTGCCCTGGGTCTCCTACCTCGTATTCCTTCAGGATTCCAAAGATCTCAATCAGGCAGCGCCGGAAATATTCCACCAAGAGTTCCAGCAAGCCTGGCAGCTATAGTGGGGGAGAAAAACAGGAGGGGAGGAAGGAACAGCGATCAGAAAACAACTCTCAGGGAAGGCCTTTGCACACACACAGATCACTCAGGCCAGGGAGTGACCACTCACAGCTGCCCACACCCCACGCCCCAGGTACAGAGGCTGCAGGAGCTGCTCATTGGACACCTGGCTGACAGAAACCCCTGCAGCATCAGCACTTCAAAGACCTGTCCCAGAGAGCATCTGCACCCACCTGGCTGAGGTTGAAGGTCATTATGCTGTTGTCATCATAGAGCAGGATGTTTATGGTATCTAAGGCCCACGTACTTTCAGCCAGCAGCCCCGACTTCAGAGACATCATCACTCTCCAGGCTTCAGGAGTTCCTGTAACGTAAACACATGACACTTACAGCTCCTGGAGTTTCAAAACAAAAAGGAGACACTTGATACTGATTTGGACCTGTGAAGAGCAGAGCCTGGTTAAGATGATGTGCAGGTTGTGTCTACCACCAACCTCCCCGCAGGCAATGCCAGAATAAGGGCTCAGAACACAATTAACCTGCAAAAATGACATTTTTTTCAAAGCCAGCAGAGCTCCTCTGTCCCAAAGGGCCAAGGCAGCACCAATCCCTCAGAAGGCTCCAGCAGAAAGGCAGCAGTTTCCTCTTACCGATATCTTTTGCCGTCAGCCGCCTCCTCTGCTTCAGCACGGGTTGCGTGGCCTCCACGGAGCCGGGCGGGAAGGTGATGTCCCGTCGGATCATGGGGGGCTGCACAGCTGCTGGTGTGATGTGCGAGGCAGGCACGGGCGGCCCCGCCTTCTGCATCTTCATCCCCGAGTGCAGGAACGGGGATTTACTGGGAGAAGTGCGGTTCTCCAGAGGTCTGGGCAGAGGTGCTGGGCTGGATACCTGAGGAATGTGATTCTGCATGCTGGGGGGGGTCTGGTAGTTGGACTGGGGGGGCCTGGTCATGGGGGGCACGGGGGCGGAGGGGCCGTAGGGAGGTTGCCTGTTCCCGTGGGAAGGCCATGGTCCCTCGTGGTTGACCCTCTGGTCTGAATGCAGGATTTCATCCGTTCGAGCGACCCCGTGGTAGGCGGGGCCCTGCGGCGCCGCGCCCGAGCTCTGCCGGTTGGGGTAACTGCCGTAGCCCAGCTCATTCCTGCCCTGCCACAGGGCCCCTTGCTGGGGACCCTCCGGGGCCGGCTGGATGGGGCCCCCCATCATCTGGGGGGGGATGTTCTGCTGGGCGCCGGAGCCGGGGGCGGCCGAGACGCGGTCCCTGCCGAACTGGAAGGGGAACTGGCTCTGGCCGGCGCGGCGCTCGGCCGGGTACGTGCTGCCGTACTGGTTGTACAGGTCCTGCTGCGGCGAGGGCTGCGCCGGCGGCTGCTGGCTGGGCTGCTGCGGCTGCGCCGGGGGCAGCTGCTGCTGCGGCTGGCCCTGCCCCGAGCTGTAGGGAACGTTGTAGAGCTCGCCCTCGTGCCGCTTGGCGGGGAGGCCGTAGCTGCCGTCCATCGGCCGCTTGTAGTTCTGCGGGAACACAAAGGCACAGACGAGGCCGGGTGAGTGGGAATTTGGGATTGTTTCTCTGGAAGGGTGTTAAGCATTGGAAGGGGCTGCACAGGGAGGTGGTGGAATCACCAGCCCTGGAGCTCTTCAAGAGATGCCTGAATGTGGCTCTCAGTGCTCTGCCCTGGGTGATGTGGTGGTGATCGGTCACACGTCGGACTCACTGATCCCAGAGGTCTTTTCCAACCTCACTGATTCCATGAAACAAAAAGCCAAACCTCTGGGCAGAGTCCCCAGAGCCAGAGGATCTGCCCCACGGCATGGACTGGGAGAGGCTCTGTCTCCTTGTTGGCCATACCCGATGTGAAAGTTGGATCAGTTGTTCCATTTCACAAGCCACGGCCAATTCCTTGTGGCTGCCTGGGGAGGTTTCCTGTGGATTCCACAAGGATGCCTCGGGGGCAGGAGTCTGCCCACAGAAAGGACTTTCCTGCAGAAAAGGCTCAGCTCTACTCTGCATTCACCACAAACCAGACCAGACACTGGCACTTGCTTCCTTCCACATCCAGGAATTTTATCAGACCCTATTTCTCTCATTTCCCAGGTTTCTGCTCAAGTATCAGACAAAATGCATTAAAAACTGTTGTACTTCCTGTTTCTTCCTTTCCTGTGGATTTCAAAACACTTTGCTGAAAGGAGCAAGAAGGCTTCTCACCCCTAATTCTTTTAAGTGCAAACGGAGAAAACAGCCAACTGCTGCCCAAATCAAAAGCCAGGCTCTCTCTTGCCTCCAAGGTCTGAGCTGTAGCTACTGGGGAGGCTGTTCAGACACTCCACGGTCATAACTGGCTTCAGATGGAGCTCTAGGGCTTCAAAGATGACAAGTTCCAGAGTAACTCGAACTCTTGGCTCCGAGCCCTGTGGCTCTGGTTGCAGAGCCAAACTGCAGAGCAGTTGGAATTATTCTTAGCACAGCTCAGTGAGTGCCCTCTCTATACTCTCCTAAACCATAGGACTTAAAATTATCAGGAAAACATTACGGGTCCTGGCATGGATACAAAAAGCAAGTCGTATGTGAGGATTATGGGAAGGGATCCACGTTCATTCAAACTGTCCTGAAACAAACCTGATGAGTTTGGGAACAGCAAGGAGGAGGAGGAGGAGGAGGAGGAGGCAGCAGGGCCATGGAGTCTGAAGCCTCTGGATGCAGGATGAGAAAGGGAAACACCACAAAAATTCCCTGTTTTGTGCAGAAAAATCCACCTGAAACAGCTCTCCTGAATGATCCAGGACTTGTTCCAAAGAAAGGCATCACTTGGACCAAAAGTGTTAGAGAAACAGGATGGGATTCAGAAAGTTCCAGAGGGACAGAGAAGCCCAATAAAGCTCCCTGATCTTCTGCTACCTGATCAGAGCATGCAAACCACAGAACCTCCATTCTCAGAACACTCTTTTGTTAACACAGCACTGGGAACATGAATTAAAACTTTTTACAATTGTTTTCAAATGGGAAAAAAGTCTCCTGTATAAAATCAGGTTGGACAGGGCTTGGAGCTCTCTGGGAAGTTGTCCCTGCCCATGGCAGGGGGTGGCACTGGATGGGCTTTAAGGTCCCTTCACCCAAGCCACTGTGTGATTCTGTGATGAGGTACCCAATTCTTCACATTCATAAAGCAAATGCACAGCCCAGAGAGTTTTCATCTTCCCCTCTTCATAAAGAGCACAGGTAAAACTCTCAGTTGAGCCAGCTGGGATCACCCTACCTGCTGCTGCTGCTGATACATGGTGGTTTGCTGGCTGGGGAAGGGGCTGCCCGAGGATGTGCCTTGAGTGGAGAATTGATTGCCATAGGAATCATGTCTGGAGAAGAGAGAGATGTGTCAGTGTCACTGTCACAGGCTGGCAGCCCTGGCTGGGGACAGCAGCCCCTGGCACAGACCTTTGCTGCTGCTGCTGCTGCTGGGGGTAGCGGCTGGGCGAGTACATGCCCGAGTCGGGCGCGGCGGGCAGGATGCTGGGCTGGGGGGTGCCACTGCCCAGGCTGCCCTCGGGCCCCAGCCCCGGCTCCGTCCTGTGGGGAGAGACAGAGAGAGCCCCACGGGCACTCAGGAGCAGGCAAACAGAGACAGAGAGAACCCCACGGGCACTCAGGAGCAGGCAAACAGAGACAGAGAGAACCCCACGGGCACTCAGCACCCAGGCAAACAGACAGAACCCCACGGGCACTCAGGACCAGGCAAACAGAGACAGAAAACACCATGGGCACTCAGGAGCAGGCAAAGAGAGAGAACCCCACGGGCACTCAGGAGCAGGCAAACAGACAGAGAACCCCACGGGCACTCAGGACCAGGCAAAGAGACACAGAGAACCCCACAGGCACTCAGGACCAGGCAAAGAGAGGGAGAGAACCCCAAGGGCACTCAGGACCAGGCAAAGAGAGGGAGAGAACCCCACGGGCACTCAGGACCAGGCAAAGAGAGAGAGAGAACCCCACGGGCACTCAGGACCCAGGCAAAGAGAGAGAGAGAACCCCACGGGCACTCAGCACCCAGGCAAACAGACAGAACACCACGGGCACTCAGGAGCAGGCAAACAGAGACAGAAAACACCATGGGCACTCAGGAGCAGGCAAAGAGAGAGAACCCCAAGAGCACTCAGGAGGCTGCACGGCACAGGCTGCTCAGCACAGCCGTGGCAGTGGGGAGAGGTGCCCCAGGTGGCCCGGGGAGGGCAGGGCAGGCAGGGCAGCACCCACCTGACTCTGTCGTAGGGGGCTCCGTAGGAGTAGTGCTGCCGCTGGCCCATGGCCATGTTGCCCATGCCGGGGCCGGCGGCGCGGTTGTAAGGGTCACCCATGCCACTGTTGGGGCCCTGCCCTGAGGACATGAAGGGGTCGCTTCCTGGAGCTGGAAGAGAAAAAGAACCACTGAACACATCCCCCTCTGCTTTAAGAAAAGACTTCTGAGGATCTGGGCAGGAAGGGCGAGCAGGGGGTGTCCTGAAGCATTCCCAGCACCCAGCCAGGCAGGGATGGGGGCTCTGGGAGAAGATGATCCCTCACCTTTCCTCATACTGCTGTAGGGATCTTTATTTGGCTCGTAAGACATGCGACCCATCATGTCAGAGGTATTCATGCTGGGCTGGTACCCTGGATTTGGAGTCATGGAGTTCCGTTTCTGGAACGTGGGATCACTGCCATCTGCAAAGGCATCCTGAAGGCCCACGGAGTTACTCCTGCTCCAAAAGAGCCCCACAAAGACCACATTACAGAGGTCCACGATGGTCCCCAGGATACTCTTCCTCACGTGCTCCCTCTCAGGTGCTGCCATCCCCTCCAAGGGCCACAGAATCAAGAGGAACTGCCCCTCCACAATGCTGTCCTCAGACCCAACCACAAAATTAAAGAACATTCACACACTATGTTGCTGTCAGCCATGAGGGAAGGAGCCAAGCTGTGGAGTCCCACCAAAACAGGCACCCAAGGCCCCAACATCTGCAGCAATGACCCAGAGGTGTCACCCCCAGCAGCGGTGCCATACCTGATGCCTGGCAAAGGGGGCATCTGACTGTGAGGCGTCGAGGCTGGAGTTGGTGGCTTCAAGTCTCCTCCTTCTGCCATGGAGCTGCTGGTGGACTGAGGTGTCTGAGGGCCCTGCATGGAGCCTGAACCCGCTGCAAGAGGAGGAACATGGGGTGAGCAGCTTTGCACCCTATGGATGCAACCCTGAACCTGCCAGAGCCTCGAGAACAGAGAGTCCTTTGAGGAAGAGACAGATGAAATATGGCCAAGAAAGCACAAGGAGCTCAACAGTTCAAGGACAGGCTGGGCCAGGCTCCCCAGGAGAACCCAAAGCTGAGAGGTTGTGTCTCTGCTCATCTTAACCCCACTCCCTTTTCCACACCACGGCCCTGTGTGGTGCTTCCCACGTTATCCCATCAGAGCTGATGCTCCGGAGGGCACCACGTGGCAGCAATGTGGGGCTTCTGCCAAGTGACAACCCCTGGTGTGCCTGTCACCTTCACATCCCCCCAGCCAGGGGGGGGGGCTGGAATCCTGTCCTGGGAGCCTCAGGATCTCCCCAGCCATGGCAACCTCAGCTGAAGGAGGCTCCTCTGTCTGCTCAGCCCCTCTGGAGCAGTGAATTCACCAGTGAAGCACCACTCCCAAGGATTCCTGGAACAGGGAATGCTGGAGCTGCCGGATCTTTCACTGGAGCACAAAACCCGTCCAGCAGGTTCCCTGCAAGTCCCAGCTTTCTGCTCCACTGAGCCTTGACCAAACCCCCCTGTGCAATCCAGTAATCCAGCTGTGCTGCAGCTCCAGCAGCTCTCCCCTGGCCTGGGATCGCTGTGACAGCATCAGCTCAGGTTCAGCCGCTCCTCGCAGCTGGCAAGAGCTGAACTCTTAATTAATGTTTCCATTAGTTCTGTCCCCAGCACCCGATATCCCTCAGCTTCAGCCCTGCTGGCTGATGAGTCAGTTCAGCTATTCATTAAAATCCTCCGAGGTCACGTCCAGGCCATGTTTGTTTACACCCCACCTTCCTGGCACCCTGTCCTCTGCTCTGCGACTCCCTCCGGCCGGGAGGGCTGCAGGAGGAAGGGCAGCAGGAGCTCCTGGGGAGTTTCACTCACAGCCCCTCCCTGGCAGCCCAGCCGCGCTGCTTCCCCCAGGAACTGGCTCTGGAAGAGGCCCTGAGACATTCCCTGAGACATTCCCCAGACATTCCCCGAGACATTCCCCAGACAGTCCCTGCCTGATGCCATTTGGTGTTTGTCCCCAGCTCCTGCTGTCCCTCCCACTCACAAACTCACCCGGAGCTGGAGCAGGGCCAGCTCCACGCTCTGGGAATTCCAACCCAAGGTGCCTCCCCGGGGACTCTGCCAGAGGAACCTGCGGGGCTTCCAGGAAACTCCCAGTGCCCATGAGGGAGTTCCCAGTTCCCTCTGGCCACTGTCTCTGGGACGCTCCTGGGTGCTGAGGGTGTGATGGACACTGCATGGAAGAGCTCTGGCACCAGGAGCTCCACCTCTGCAGCCCCAGGAAGGGTTAATGGAGAGCAGCACAGTGCAACCCTCAACATTCCCAAAGTTCTGCAGGAGTTAATTTGGCAGAACAGGCTGAAATGAAGAGTAAGACAATGCCAACAGGTTGTGAGGTCTGCAAGGAGAGCAAACCACGTCTGTGGGACAGCAGAGCCCTTCAACCAAATGATGAAATGGCTTCAACACGTGCCCCTGTTGTCCACAGGTTCCCAAACAGGGAATTTATTCTCATCCAGGTGATTCCCTGGGGAACGGGACTGTGTGGGGCCCTGGAAGAGCAGCATCCACACTGCCCTAGGGCTCCTCAGCCTGGAGCTGGGCTGACAGAGCAATTTCTGTCCTGCCCCACACCCCCAGGCCCTGAGAGGAAGAAAAGGAAAGTGAAAGAGGAGCAGGGACAGCTGAGTGATTCAGCATAAAGGATCAGAGCCACCAGCCAGGCTGCAGTGCTGCCCCTGCACGCTCCCAGTGTGGGAGTTGCAGCAAGGCACCCTGAGAAGGGCTTGAGCTGGAAATGCAGCAGGGTCCTCTCAGAGCAGGACCCAAACATGCAGAGTTTGGGGTAAGAGCCCTGCAAATTCCTCCTGCTGAAGCAGGAGCTCAGCCCAGAAGGCAGAGCCAGGCCCTTCCCAAACACCACGTGAGCTGAAACAAAACAAAATCTGATGCAGCCCCTAATCCACTCTGACACACACCTGGAGCTACAACAAGTCTAAGGTGGCTTCCTAAAAGTCTCAGCTCTCTCCAAATAAACTCCAAATGCTTTCAACATCTTTATTCCACTGCCTTGCGGGGCAAGAAAGAGGTTTTGGAAATAAAGTGGGAATGGATTTGTGGTCTAGTTCGGGCAGAACTCAGACCCACTTTGGACAGAGGTTCAGTCTAATGGCACAAAAGTTACTTTATCTTGCAGAACACACCAAGGCTGAAGCCCCACTGGGGCAGGTTTCCTGACCAGTGACAAGACATGATTTAGTTCTTTACAAAACCTGTAGCTGGAAGGAGAACTGTGGTGCCCAGCAGAGCACTGGGACAAGCCCACTGTCCCTGAAGGGTCCAGCAGGGCTGGGACACAGCTGCCCTGCAGGCAAAAGAGGTTCATTATTCTGCTCCTCAGGAGCCAGACGAAGATGGTGCCAGGTTTCACAACCAAAAAGGCATTTTTTTGCAAACATTATAGGAACTTCAAAGCAGACCAAGTTTTTATTTCACCTACATGAGCAGGCTCCTGACCAGAAAAAGCATCTGAAGTGTTTTAGTTATAAGACAAACTGGAAAACTCAAGCTTAAAGAAGAGTTGGCAAATTCAGCAGCAATTCAAGCAATGAACTCAATGCAAATGAGACAGAAAGGATCAGACTTTCCAAAGACTAAAGAGCACAACGTGCATGGCTGGCCTGCATGTCTTTTCTTTTTTTGTTTAACAAATCTGAATTGAGCATTATGCTTAAATATTCAGAAACAGGAGCACCCCCTAAAATCTGAAACAACAGCAAAGGTGCATTTTAAAGATTCCTAAAGCACCCAGCCACTTGTCGGCCCCCAGTGCTCTGAGCACAGAGCCTCAGAATGGCCTCCCTGGCTCCTGCTGAGGGCTGAGAGCAGGAATTCCTGAGGAGGGTGAGTGCACACCCACCTGCAGCCTCTCCTCCCAGAAGGTATCACTGCCACAGTCCAAAGCAGCTCAGCTTTTGCAGCGGTTCCCAAACAGGAGCAGTAACAAGGGCTGCTGTTGGAGCCGCCCTGCAGGGAAACTCCAGAGCTCTCTCTCCCCCAGAGAGACGCAGCAGCAAGCACAGAGGTGTGTGTGTGTGTGTATTTTTAGGTTTTCCTTTTTCTCAAGCTTAATCCAGAGCTTGGACATACAAAACTGAACTATCCCAAGAGGCTCCCACTCCCACTTTACCAAAGCATTTTTATCCTGCACAGCCAGAGAACAGGGTTGGGGGGGTTTGGCAGTTTAGACCAGCCTGGCCCCCAGCACGTGCCAGAGACCCTCCTGCTCACACAGCCACTGCTCAAACCAGGGCCTGGCCTCACCTGGAGATGGGGGCTGGATCTTGGTCTGGGACTTCTTGGAGTCAGCAGCTGCGAAGATGTCGGGAGGGGGGTCCTCGCCGCGCTCGATCTTGCACTCGAAGGCGTACAGACACTGGATGTACTGCTTCTTCAGAGAGCTGGCTGCACTGCTCGACGTGCCCACGTTCAGGTTGGTGGCCAGCTCACGCCACTTCTTGTTTTTATTGACCTGCATGAGCAAACAGGAGGCTCTAAACTCCAAACCCCAGCTGTACCACCTCCAAGAGGAGAAATCAACCCTTCCCAGCTCACACAAAGGATGCACTGAGGGCCAAGCAGAGCAACCCCAAAACTACTGAACTCCCTTCTTCACCTGCAGAAAACTTTTCAGATTTACAGGGACAGATTGCAAATCAAATTAGGGACGAGGTCAGCTGACAGCCAGATGCAAAGACAAAGACAGTGTCACCAATCTTTGCAGTGGGCAAGCAGGAAAAAAGGGCTTGGATTGGATCTGCCCACAGACTGTTCTCACCCAGACAAAGGGAGAGCAGACATCTGGCTCCATTAAAGGATGCTGGGTTTTATTTACAGAAATAAAACAGATAAAATGTTAAGGCTAAATGGAAATTCATGGTTCATATCTGGCCCCAGAGCTGATCTTTGTGCTGGGGTCACTGACCTGAGTCAATCCCCCGATCTCCTTGACAGAGATGTAGAGCCTGTACAGGTCCAGGGGCTTCCTGCCCACGGCTGGCAGGTTGGTCATGCCCATGGCCTTCTCCTCAGTGAAGGCCAGGTAACGATCCACCCACAGCTTCCTCTCGGGCTCCCCACCCAGCTCGTACAGCTTGGTGATCTTCTCGTTGGTTGTGGTAGAGGAACTGGACTTCTAGGAGAAGGAAAGAGAGATCAGGACTGAGCAGCACAACAGCAGTTCCTCCATGTCCCAGGGGGTATCTGGCCCCATCTCCTCCTGCTGTGCCTGTCTCCTGTGTCCTTCACCACCTGGAGTGGAGGCAGAGATGGCTTTGGCACTCCAAATCCTTACTTAAAAATGAGCTCTGAACTAGAGGTGTTCCTCAAACCTGCTATGTTCCAGGTGAACCCTAGACCCAGAACTGAGCATGTTCATGGCACATGAGATTCCTTCCACAGCACAGACCAGGACAGAGCAGCCCTGATTTGTGGCCAAGAGCATTCAGGTCCTCTTTTGCCATAAATAAGAGAGGCAGATGCCAGAACACAGGAGCAGAAGTGAGAGATCTCCTGGATCTTCTTGCTGCTGGCACAGGGATCAAACCTGCTGAGCATCTGTTTTCCTTCAGGTAGCAAAGGAGGAGACCAGGGGCTCAGAAACTGCTTTTTTGGTGGTTCTTTTGAAACTGGTAGCAGCAATGCAAAGAAAAACACTCCCTGAAGAACTTGTTTGCCTCCCTCTTCTGGCTTTGATACAGGATTAGTGAGAGGTCTGTTTGTGAAACAACTGCAACACTTTAGTTACCACGTCCCAGCTGAGAGCTGACTCGCTCCAGGCCCACTCCACCAACAAACTCAGGTTTGTTTACGCTGCTTTTGGCAGTTTCACTGTGGCAGGTAATAATTCCTAATACTGAATTTGTTTTCCAGGTGAAATCCATGTCTCCCACAGGACTGGGAAGCGCTCCCCTCCATTTCTCACACTGTTCAATCCAACACAACACATGGCTTTATTTCCCTGGATGCTGAGGAGGATGGGAGTCAATAAAAATAAAACCCAGAACGTTTTACCTTTGACTTGGATTCTGCTTTGGGCGTCCCATCTGCCTTGTTGTTCATTTTAGTTGCAGGTGTTAATTTGACATCCCCGAGTCCCATCATTTCAGGGCTTGCTGCCATCCCTGGGAAGTTAAAGGAATCTTTAACACTGATTCTCCTTCCAGGGCAATGACATCAGTGAAGTCCTAAAGCTCGGCTTACCTGCAGAGTTGTTGGCCATGTTGCCCCCCATGGGGTAGGGGGGGCCCTGGGGGTTCATCATGCCAGCCATGCTGTTAATTCCCTGCCCATAAGGAGGCCCAGTGCCCATCATTCCCCCCTGGTTCATGTTGGGATAACCAGGAGGCCTGGAGGAGGAAGAAACACACAATTACTCCACACATTAGGCACTATTGGGATATTGCCTTCTGAGGAAGCAGCTTTGCTAAAAGAAACTTTAAAAGGACATGGAGAAGTGACTTGCCCCAAAGAGAAGAACAAAGATCAGGTGCTCTTGTAAAGCTCGGTGCCCAGAGCCCAAGTCACATTGTCAAGAGAAAAGGGGATGCAAACCCTTTGGAAAGTGGGACTTGAGCTCTGAACATTTTCACCCTTCATCTTGCTCTCCTACACACACAAACTGAGGTTCATTTCAGCTGTGAAATTGCCTTTAACCTGCAGACTCTGCAGCCCTGGGCAGTGAAGTGAGAATTTAGAATCATGGAATGTCCTGGGCTGGAAGCATTGCTTTCCATGTATCACAAACCTCCCACACAACTGTGGCTCAAACTCCGTCCTCAAAGGGACAGGCCTGGGTGCCTTTATTGGGGTTTGGGAACTTGAGCCTTGGCAGCCACAGGTAAGAGCAGGAGGTTGCAGGAGCAGCCCTCAGGTGAGGATACAGAGCAGTGTCCAGTCAGACAACAAATAATCCACCAGTTCTGGGGGAACCCAATTTAAGAGCACGTTCGTGGCTCCCCTGGCATTCTGGTAGGCCACACACACCTACTCTGAAATGGGCAATAAAGGAGAAAACAACCACAGAAAACAGTGCAAAGTTCAGAGCTGAATTCCAGCTCCTTTCCCACAGCTGCTCATCAAGGCCCTAAAAGGAAGAAGTTCCTCACAGTGGACAAGCAATGCCTTGGATCACACACACAGCTGGGTGGCTGCTGGATTTAGGGGCTGCAGCACAGGGACAGCGTCTCCAAGTCACCCAGAGAACAGAGAATACCAGAAAGCAAAATGCAAAAACAACTGAAGGCATCTCAGAGTTAAATAATTCCACTTGTGCACATTAAAAACTCCCTAAGTATGTCATAAATGATGTATAGAGTGCTGGAATGGTTTGGGTTGGATAGACCCTGAAGATCATCCCCTGTTTAACCCCCACCATGGGGCAGGGACACCTTCCACTATCCCAGGCTGCTCCAGGCTGTGTCCAACCTGGCCTTGGGCACTGCCAGAGATGGTGGAACCACAGCTGCTCTGGGCATTCCAACACACACACAGCTCCTCCAGGCTTTACTCTCTTCCTTTTTAACACTTCACTTGGGAACCAAACGTCCATGAAGGACAGAAACCTCCACGGAGGACAGAAACCTCCACAAAGGACAGACCCCCAAGGAGGACAGAAGCCTCCAGAAACCTCTGTGAGTGTTCCCGCAGTCCCCCCCAGCCCCGTGCAGCGAGCTGTGCCAGGCCCTGTGCCAGCTGTGCCCCCCTACCTGTTCTGGATGGAGTTGGCAGCGGCGTGCATGGCGGCGGCGGCCGCCTCCTGCGCCTTGCGGTTCATGCCGGCGGGCGGGGGGCACATCCCGCTGCCCACCTGGGGGGGCATGTTGGCCATGTTGGGCCCGTAGGGCCGGCTGCCCATGGCCCCGTGGCCCATCCTGCCCGGGGGCAGCCCGCTGTACGGGGGCACCCCGCTCTGGCCGTGCATCTGGCTGCCCGCCCCCATGGGGTTCATGCTGCCCCCCATGCCCGGGCTGGGGTAGTTGGCGTTGGACATGGCGTTGTAGTTTGGCTGCCTGGGGTACCCTCCTGGGGAGAGAGCACAGAGGAACACAGCATCACTCACCCCGCTCCATTCATGAATCACCACAGAAATCCTCTATCGGCAAATATTTAAAGATCACTAACAGAGATGAGGGGGAGTGTTCACACCTCAACACAAAGTCAAAGTACTTGGATATAAGCCACGTAAAATGTGTTTTGACACAGCCAAGTAACAACATCGATTCAGAAGCTGCCTGAAACTCTCCCAAACCTCAACCCAGCACAGAGAGCCAAATGGCCCAGGACAGGATGGAAAATCCCACATTAACCCTTCCCAAAACTGGCACCACTTCATCATCTTCCTCGCCAAAAAGAGCCATCCCTTTGTCACAATTACATGGGATGCACAATCTGCTTATTCCTAAATAAGGAGGAAGAATCCTACTTTTAGAAGTACAGCTATCCTTGAAAGCAACATATCCCATCAATCTCAACAGGAGCAAAGCTCTGGTTGGTAGCACCCACAGATTAAGAGGGGACAAATCAAAACATTTATCATGGAATCAGAAGGGAGAGATCCTTGGAGATCATCCCATGGGCAGGGCCACCTTCCGCTATCCCAAATTGCTCCAACCTGGCCTTGAACACTTCCAGGGATGGGGCAGCCACAGCTTTTCTGGGCACCCTGGGGCCCCAACAAGACACGAGGACAGAGAGAGGCCTTTGCTGGCCCCGTTCCCACCTTGAGGTCCGTACTGGCCGCCCTGGGGTCCGTAGCTCCCCATGGAGTTCTGCTGGTAGGGCCCCATGCCGGCGTGCATCTGTGCCCCCGAGGACTGCCGGGGGGATAAGGCTGAGCCGGGCTGGGGGGAGCTGTACTGGGGCATCTGGGGGTTCCTCTGCATGTACCCTGCACACCAGGAGGGAAAACATCGTTAGTGCAAAGCATCCCCAGCTGCCAGTGCACGCACGTGTGCCAGGCAACGCCCCCCAGCACCGAGAGAATCCTTCCAGCAACAGCCTGGACACATTTTAGTGGCTGCATTAAGGAGCTAGTGTTATCTGAGGAGATAACAGATCCAATTTCCTGTTTTAGTCAGGAAAAAAAAACCCTTAGTGTCACAGCAGAAGCCAGTATAGCTCTGCAAATCCTTGGGGCTTCTTGTTCTTGGTTTTTGTTCACTTGTTTGTTTTCTCGGGGTGACAACTCTATACCTTCAGCCAGGAGAGCTGAAATTTTACATGCATTTTTCCCCCCAAAATCTTACTCTCTCAAAGGGCAAAGGCACACAATACTGTTGTGAGCACCCCTTGTTTTGAAGCTTAAAGCATATTAAGAAGCCAGAGAAAACATCTTAGAGGCCAAAGCACCAGTTTGGATGGAACTTCAGAGGCCAAACAGCCACCAACAGCTGAATTTACTGCAAGGTGCCTCAACACTTCAGCCTGTAGTCCTGGGGCAGCTTTCCAGTGCTCAGCCCCACAGGAGCCTGTCCCCAGGGCAGGGAACTGCAGCCAGCAGGGTGTGACCCACCTCGGTCCTGCGCGATGCTCGACTGGTTCATGGAGGGGTGCAGGATCGTGTCCGACTGGCCACTGGGCGGGCGGGGAGGCATCTGATTGCCTGGGCCACAAAAGGACACACACCATCAGCACAGACCTCCACACGCCAGCAGGCAGCAGTCACACCCCAGAACCCCAAACAAGCCCAGGACAAGGGGAGAATGGCAGCAAGTGGTCACTCAGGCCAGTGCAAGGGAACTGCTGGCTCCCCAGCACCTCACCCACCCCCAGAAACCTCTCACACTCACAGAGGAGCTCAGAGAGCACCCAGGGCAGCTCTGGGCAGCTCCTCCCCACTGGGCAGCACAGTTGAGCCCCAGCAGAGCCGGGCTGAGAGGTTACCTGGGACTGCAGCAGGGGACAGGGGACCGGAGCGGGACTGAGCAACGCTGGCTGGAGATCCAACTGGGGAGGGAGAGGGTCCTCTGATGCCTGGCAGGTGAGGAGAGGTATGTGGCGAGAAAGGAGACTGAGCTGGGTTACTCTGCTCTCCTTGGCTGCTGGAAATCCCTGATGTGCTTACTCCAGGGCTCAGGGCTCCTTCGGTCCCCATGGGCAGGTCATCTATGGAACCAGACAGGTCCTGCAGGGCACAGAAACACATCAGAAACCACAGAGCCACGGGGCTGCTCTCTCACACGCTGCTCAGGTGGAGCACTTGTCCCTGGGCATGCTGCACACAGGAGTCAGTGAACTGTTTACTGTTGGTACCAAAGGCTGCTGCAGACTGAGGCAGCTGCCAGACGTGTCTTATCCTGCTGCCAGTCTGAACCCAGGAGCTCCTGAGCTGGTTTGCTGCTGGCCCAAACAGCTGGCTAACTCTCCTTTTAATTCAGTTTAGAGGTGGGAAGTTAAAGAATGCATCAACAGCACACGTAAAACTGCAAACACAGGAGACAGTCCATGTGATCATGGCTTGGAAGGGAAACGTGGCTCAGCCTCTGAAAGACAGAAAACTCCTGCCTCACCATAATTAATTCATAAACCTCCTATGAGCTGGGAAACTACTCACTTGAGATGGATAAAAACAAACTAAACAGAGATTTAAAAGAAAACCATAAAATACTCTTCAGGGTTCCCACTTCCCTTTCTTCAAAGACAGCAAAAATTAGCAGTTACTGCATCAACCTGTAAAGTTTAGCTTTTCTCGAAGGCAAGGCTAGAAAACACCCTTCCTCCTGCATGTATTCACCTTGCAGCAGAAAAGCACAAAAAGCCTAAGAGAGCTGAAACCTCCAATTGCCACAGCATCAAGAACCAGCTGGCAAGTGTGGAATGGGGCTAATTCCAAGGAGCTGATGTGCAGATCAGATCCAGCATGCCCAATTGTGCTGGCTGGCTGCTAACAAGGTGCATCAGCTGCTCAGGCTTGGCCTGCACTCAATGAGTCAGGAGCAGCCCCAGCCAGAGGAAGTGGCAGCCTATTTGAACAGAAAGCTGGGAAGTTGTAACTATTCCAGGGATTAGATAAAATCTCTGCCAGAGGTTCAAAGGATCACGGCAGGTGAAGAAGTGGAGGCCAAAGCTTACCAGGACTTCACTTACCCTTCCTAAGTCTTCCAGAGCAATCAGCTCTGGATCAGAAGGGTTCTGGGTGAGCCCTGAGGGAATCCCAGGTCATTTTCCCTGCACAGAACTCAGCTGAACAGCACAAGCAGAGCCAACCTCATTTAAACCCCACGGAGAAAGGCCGAGGCAGCTGGTAAATCACCTGGACAGCCTGGTTCCATTTACACTGACAGCACAGCTCCTGGTTCAGCAGCAGTGCAGGGAATGCTTTCCCAGCCCTGGCAGTGCACATGGACCTGGAACAGACACTGCAACTCATCAGCCTCGGGGAGCAGGAGCCCCCACACCCAACCCTGCCTGCCAGGGGGGTTGCAAAGGCTCTGACAGCACAGCCAGGACGTGGAACTCAGGGAGAAGTGAATTATAGAGGGATAAAAGCCAACACAGTGACACGCAAGCACCTCGGCACCCCGTGGGACTGGGACATTCAGAGGGCAGAGCAGGGCCTCAGCACCACCTTCAGCTGCTCCAGCACAGCAATTTCCTCTGTTTTAATGGAATTTGAACAAAATGCTTCTAACAAAAGCTGGCAAGTGTTACTTTGGAGCTGCAGAGCCCAGACACTTGGTGGGATGATTTAGTGCAGAGCGTGTCCTCCCTCCCCTTCCATTACTGCTCCTGTTGGAGAGCTCATTTCCTGCACCACAGTCTCTGAGGTGTATTTGCTTACTGCTCAAGTATTATCTTCCTGAGGGAAAAAAAAAAAAAAAGCTTTGTTTTATTTCAATGAAAGCTAAAAAACTGCAGAAAAAGCCTAAAAATAGTGTCTGAGATCTCTTGCAATTTTCACTACTTTCCCATTGTAACATCAAAAGCATTGCTCCTTTATGCAGCTATTTGGGTGTTTTTCCCTGGACAACTTTGACAAATCCCACATTCCTACTGCAGAAACCATCTGAAGTGGGAGTAAAGAGACATTATTTCCAACATTTTGCATTAAAAAGCATCAACCAACACAAACAATCAAGAGCAAAACACTCCTCTCACTGAGATTTACTGCACCCAACTGCAGCCGCTGATACAAGACACACAAAGAGATTCCCCCTAGAGCCCATGAAGGGATCAGAATGTCCAGAAACCAGTTCAGTCCAGCCTGCAACTGGATGGAAATACTGGCATGTCCCTTCAATACATGAAGGTAGTTTTAGTTTGAATCACCAAATATCTGCAAGACATAAAATGAAGGAACGTTAAAAACGGTTTGAAAATTAACTCCTAAGAAGCAGATAACAATCTGCAGAGCTCATGCCTTCCACCCTACCTGTGCATCAATGCTTTAGTACTCAAGGCATGTAAAAACATCCCATTTTAATGAAGCAGGTGGGTCCTGGGTGGCTGTGCCCCAATGCTGACACACCAGGAGGGACCCCCAGAGCTTCAGCTGAGCATCAGGCTCCCAGATTATCAGTTTAAATGAGTTGGAAGTGAATTACACATCCCCCTTTCCCAGCTGTTGGGACATGAGTTGAAACAGGACCATGAAAATCGAGTAACTCCTGAAGTGACTTTCACCTCCAAAGATAGGTAAGTTTTATGAATTCCAACAATAAAGTCATTTCCCAGCAAAGAAGGGTTCTGCCAGCACAGCAGCATTTTCTGAGTGTATTATTCAGCAGGACTGAGCTGCTCAGAAGGGAAACTCCTGCAAGGGGAAGGAGAAAACATGGACTGGAATGTCTGAGCCCCAGCAGCTCATCAGGGGGGAGCTGGTTTCCTCCCATCAAATTCTCTCTCAGGATGTCAAGCACCAGGGCACCAGGGGTTAATTAAACCTGAAAGACACCTCCAGCTCTGCCACCCCCAAAGCAGGGGAAAAGGAAATCCCTGCATCTCCCTGCAGCCTGTTTTCAGGGCAGCTGCAGCAGAGAACCTTTAAAAACAATGAAACCTGATGGAAATAATGGAGCCCTGCTGCCGTCAGGGGGTTCTGGATGAAGCCCAAGAGCAGAGGGCCTGGGAGGTTTTATTTGCCTCCCACGGAGCACCAGGAGCAGCGCTGGGAAGGCACAGCAGCAGCAGAAGGGCTCTCCCCTCTCCCACAGCACAGCCAGGGAGCCCAGACAAGAGGTGAGGCTCGGCAGCAGCAGCTCTGCCAACTCAAGGAAACGTCAGGGTCTGGAGAATTTCCTCACGTGTTTCCAATGTGTTTTTTATGCATTTTATTGCTCATCTGCCATGCAGATCAAAAACGCTGGAGGGATTCCAACTATTTCACACAGAATCTCACACTCCAGGCTGGCTGCAGCCCCAAAGCCTGAGTTTCTTCACTTGAAATACTGCCCAGTGTTATTTTGGGATGTGACCTGATAGCGGAAGCCCACGGGGACCCGGGGAGGGAGCGGTTCCAGCTGCGAGAGAGAGGATGCCCGAGCCGGGCCGGTGCCAGCGCGGGGCTGTCAGTGCTGCTGACGAGCAGGAACCAGCACAGCACCTCCTGCTCACACCACAGCAAACCCTGCCTGCAGCCACACAGCCCGCAGCCCACGGCAGGGGCCGGGGCAGCTCAGTCCTGCGCAGAAATCCCTGCAAGTCCCGGCATGGCAGAACAAGGAGCCGAGGGTTTGTGCTGGAAACAGCCGGGATTCTTTTATCTGGCAGCAGGAACCAGCACCCCTCTATCTGATACAGCTCATTTGTTAAACAAACAGAGAGATGAAACAGCCAGAAATGCTTAAGATCAAGGTAACAAAGTCCCAGAGGAGCAGAGAGACTCGAGGCTCTGCTCCGGCCCATCCCACTGATCTGGAGGAGCAGGAAGACTGACCAGAAAGCAAAAGGAGTTCCTGAGCAGGGACTGCAGCCTCCCCTGCCCATCCCAGCCTCGGCCCTTCCACGTGGGAAGTGTGGGGGAGCAGGGAATGATCTCACACCATCAGATCACCAGACAGCACTCAAGGAAATTATGGTCTGAGATGGGCATGTGCTGCAGTTTATAAATTCTGTAAGGCCAGTTGTTTCCATAAGATGCTCACAAGCAAGACCAGAGAACAATGGCTAAATTTATTCCCCAGTTCTTTCTGAAAGGGAAAAAGCCTCTTCCTTTCTTCTGATTGAAATACTCACTTTCTATTACAAGCTCTTTTTTCTGTGCAGTTGCTTTTCCATTTACTCAAGAACTACCAACATTTAAAAATCACAAGCTTGTCCTTTCCTTCCCCTTTATTTCCACACCCAAAATACCTCAATCCTCTCTATCACAACAATCACACAGCTGACTGGCAGGATCTCCCTGCTATTTTGGGGACATGGATAGACTCGTTCCTCCTTTGGCAGCACAGACAAATCCTGCCTCTCATGCTCCACAGAACACTTTCTCCTGGAGACTTCCCCATGCTCCACTCACAGCACCCCCACAAAGGAACCTGAGGTTTTCCCAGATGTGACAGGAGGGTCTGGAGAGGCCTTGCAGCCCCAATGCTTTCCTGCTGTGCTTCTTCCAGATTGGTCCCCAGCAGAAACCAGAAGCTGGAGCTTGGGAACAAGTTCAGCTCCAGTGGAAACCCAGCTGATGCTTTTTATCCAGAGAGATTTCTCATCCAATGTCTCCAAAGCTGACAAATCAAGAGTCGGAACAGAGATTTTCCAAGTCCTGTCCTATCCCAAAAACATAGAGCTTGTGCCAGGGATGGCCATCATTGCCCTCACTCTGCTCTTCCACCACCAGTCACTGTGGAGAGGAATGCGAGTCCATCTTTCCAGCACCAAAAGCACCTCCAGGATCCTTCCTGGTATGGGCACGGGCTGGACAAGACATAAAGGAGGCGTCCTCCTTCAAAATGGGACAAAACCAGCAGTCAGAAGGAACAAAGGGATTTATTTGCAATGAAATCACTGTGATTGGCCCCTTGGATATGTCCCTGGAAGCTTCACCTCTGATCTGAGCAGGGGTGACATGAGAGCAACTAGAACTGAGTTCAGCAAGAGAAAAAACATCGAGTTTGGTACCAAACTGAGTGTGCCACAAGGACCTGGGAGTCCTCACGTGCCACTCACTCATCCCCACAGTCCTTACAGAGAGGAAGGAAGTGCTAGACTTTACTACTTCAAGGGGAAAACACCTGCCCACTAAAACAAACAGCAGCAAGGCTTCAGCAAGGCTCTGCTACAGAGTCCATATTCCCCTCCCTTCCAAGGAGTTTCAGCTTCTCTCAGGCAGCAGTGCTGGCAATTACAAACCTAAGATGGGGACTGGAACATGCCAGAGAGATTCGTGCAGTTCCCTTGCTCAAAAAAGAAGCTGAAAAGCTCATTCTTCCAGGCTGGCTTCAGACAAACTGGGAGAAGCTGCTGGCTCGAGCTGCACTGCAGGGAAGGGAGGCTGGCAGGAGGAGGGGCTCGGTGCCACACAAGAAATTTTACTCTGATTGCAAAAATAAGCTGCTGCTCTAATCCAGCTCAGTAGATGTAGGTGAGGGTGGTGGGCTGGCAGGGAGCAGGCTGGGGATGGAGCAGGCAGGAGGACAGGGGAAGGGCTGCTGGCTGTGCCACATTCCTGCACCGGAGCCTTGCGGAACAGCTACCGCAGCAGCCATTGATTTTTCAGAGGTCGATACTCCACTCCCACAGATCTCCTCGGCAGGAGCTTTAATCACATCTCCTGCTCCTTCCCTGTGCCACCCCTCCTTCTCTTCCCCCTCCAAATAAAATAAAATAAAATATATTAAAAAAAAAGGGAGGGCGAGGGGGCTTTCCTCCCCCTCCGAGCATGGAGCAGACAAGCAAATCTCATCTTCTCCGTCTTTGGAGAGCAGAGATTCAGAGCTGTGGTTGCAGCACAAAGTGGAGAAGGAGCACCATGATTCATCCACAGAACAAGATGTCGCTGGAGGGAGAAGCCGCCGTGTGGAAGGGCAGCATTCCCACCCGGGCTCTTCCACAGGACCCTGGAGATGCAACAGCAAAACCCCACACAGGAGCTCCCATTTAACCCTTTGGAGGCTGCTCAGCTGACAGAAAGGACTCCCGGCTCTATACAAAGGTTGGTACAACATCAAACATCCAAAGCAGCATGAAAATGCTGAATTTTCCCAGCCAGGGTGGCATCATTTCAGCTGTCCCAGAAGCTGTCCCATCCATCAGCACAAAAGGGTGACACCTCCAGCTCCCACAGCAACCCTTACCCCAAAACAAGCTGCAGGAAAGAGGCAGGAGGATCTGGGCACAGGAAGAAGCAACATATCAGCAGCGCCAGGGGATGCTCTCCCTGATTTCTGGCAGGTGTGGGGATGCAGGACTCTCCAAGCCATCAGTGGGAAAGGAGGTGCAGGAGGGAGATGAGTGCAGGCCTCAGCTGACAGACCTGCTTATCCACAGAGCTTTTGTTTTCCTTCCACCGGATTTACGTCTCCTCATCCAAGTCTGAGCCCCAGCTTCCAGAAAACCCAGAACCAGGAGGAGGCAGGAAGCTCCCCTTGCACTGCCAGACATGAGGATATTCCCATTCCCCAGCTTCTCTGGAAGGCGCTTTCCAGGCTCATGTTCCACACACTGACACTCCAAAGCATTTAGTCATCCCAGCATGTGACTGTGCCACCATGCCAACCTCCCCAGCCAGGGTGGGCAAAGGGAAGCAGCAAAGGCAAGAGGCTGAAATTATTACAAAATTTAAAAGGCCCCTGTTCAGGCAATACTTTGGATTTTAAGATAAATCAGCTTTTAGTATTCTCATCAGCCTCTGAAACAATTAACAGTGACAGAATCAATCTCTAAAAAAGCAGGAGGAAGATTTTAGGACGGAACAAGATTTTTAAAGTCTCAGGCATCTGCAAGTGTGGTGAATCCAGTGGTTCTTCCCCTGGAAGTTGTCCCTGCCTGTGGCAGGGGGTTGGAACTGGATGATCTTTAGGTTCCTTTCCAACCCAACCTAGTCTGTGATCCTGGACTGATTCTAAGAGACAGCTGGAGGCTGGCAGCTCCTTCCCAAACTCCCTGGAACCTGTGGGAAGGGTCTGGCCCCTTGGCACTGGGGCATCTCCAGAGCAACTGTTTCCATCCAGAGCTCTCTGCAGTGCCACCCCAGGCCTGGGTGCTGCTCTGGGTGGGATGGGGAGGCTGAGACACGTTTGGAGAGAATCAGGGAACTGCTCCTCGCTCACAGCAGTGAGCAGGCACAGGAAGAGGCACCATATCCATGGAAACCTGGCCCAGGCCAGGCTGCCCTCAGGGTCAGGGTGCCAGAACAGTCCATGCCTGGAGATGTCACTTCTTGTCGTTTCAGGAAATTAAACCTTTTTTTTCCTTTCCCTTAATAGAAGCTTCTTCTTTCCAGATTCAAAACTGCAATAAAAATCAATCATACAACTCCTCCAGTTATCAGGGCTGACTGGGATCCTGGTGTGACCCATCCCAGCCCATGGGAGCATCCCAAGCCTTGGGCCCCTGCCATGCCCCACACATGGGCACCACGTGGGAAGCATTTTCCCCATGGTATTTATGATCCCCCATGTCTCCAAGACGAGTCAATCCAGCGTGCCAGAAGCACAGCAAGAGGGAAGTTACTCCTGTGAGAGAGAGCTCAGGTGTGGTGGTGTTTGAAGCACGCCAGGGCACAACACCCTCCAGAGGAGGGTCCCACCAGCACAGCCCCTCCCTCCAGCACGGTGGGCTCCCCTCTGGCAGGGCTGATCTGCATGGAAAGGGAAGAGGGTGACAGCTGGGCTCCCCCTCTGGCAGGGCTCTTTGCATGGAAAGGGAAGAGGGTGAGCATCAAACATCCCACGTCAGGCTCACAAGAGGCTTCTGCACCTTTTAAAGGGTGTGCAGTGAGCCCAGGCAGCAGCAGAGAGGAAGCGAAAGCCTGACTTCCCTGGCCTGCAGCCCGAGCTGCTGGGAGAGCAGGGGCTGGGCAGGGACTCACCCTGTTGGGGGGCTCACCCTGCCCGGGGGGGCTCATGGCACACACAGGGATGTGAGCAGCAGAGCACAGAGCACAGCCAGGACCCCCGGCGGGGCTGCCCACCCTGCAGACCCTCCTGACCAGCAGTGAGCTCTCGCCCCATGGCTGGCCCGGGGGTCCCATGGGGGTCCCAGCTCTGCTGCCCGTGGTGTGGCTGGAGCAGGGCGAGCTGAGGGAAGGGCTGGGCTCTGGGGAATGCAGCGAGGCGCAGGCAGGAAGCTGAGCTGAGCTGCTCTAGACCAGAATAGAAACAGGAAACGAGCCCGGCACTGAGCACAGCACACAGTGCAGCTCCTGCAGCGGCTCCCCTGGGATGCTCTGGGGAGGGGGACCAGCCCCAGGGTGGGGAGAACCTCTGGCACAGGGGGATCAGCACCCCTCAGACCCCCAGGAAGGGGTGGCAGGACAGAGAACTGCCCCACGGACACACAGCAAAGCTGCTCCGGGGCAGGGCTGAGTGTCAAAGGTGTCACTGAGCAGCTGAAGGTCAGGGTGGCTCTGGAGATGCTCTGCACAGTTAACAAAATATAAAAACTTGGGGGAAAAGGCACAGCCTTCACAAGGAACCATGCAGAAATGCTGGGCACAGTCACACAACATGCAAATCTTGGGCAGAGGAGCACTGAACAAGGAAAAATACATTTTTACCTTCCACTATCACCACAGCTTGGGATAAAACCCTGCAGATGGCACAAACGGAAGGCAGGGAGGGATCTGCACTGCCAGAGTTTCAGGTGCTCCTGGGGAAGCCTGGGGTGCTGGTGGCTTTATCTGCATATCCACTGTGCTGCCCTGCTTTGAAATGCACACACTGCTAATCCCTCTCCTAAGGCAAGCAATAAGAGGAGCTCAAAAGGCCAAACACAAACCAAACAGAAGCAGGAAGTCCCATATGGAAAGAGAAAAAAAGGAGAGGAGAAAAAAAAAGGGTTTGAAGTGACCAGCAGATTCAACTATAAAAGGTTTTTTCTCCCTGCCCCCAGAAAAAGTTGCCAAAATTATTCATTTTAAACTGAAATTTTAAGGAAGCAGGCTGCCTGCCTCCCTCCATGGCAGCTCTGAGAGTTTTTTGCTGCATTTCAGCCTGTTGCATTGATTATTTCCAGGTCAGGGGACGCAGCTGACAGAGCTCAACTTTATTCCACTTCAAGCACTCCCAGAGCAGCTGAAATGACCAGTTGGAAAGAATGGAGAGCCCAAGCAGCACTTCCTGACAGCCTCCAGAGCCCCAGCTCAGCAACTGCTCGACTGAGGGAGAGATAATCAAACCAAAACCACCCCACAACTGTTGGGGACATTCACTGACAAGATTTTTCTGCCAAAGCTCTGCAGCCTCATTCCTCTCCCCACCCAACAAAACCTAATTTCCTTCAATCCACACTGCAAAGACCCAAGGCCAGAACCCACACCCAGAAATTAACCTTGGATCAGGAATATTTTCAGTTGGTTAAAATCCTTTCTGCCATTGATAGGACAATT
Organism: Diglossa brunneiventris; assembly: GCA_019023105.1. Lineage (NCBI taxonomy): Eukaryota > Metazoa > Chordata > Aves > Passeriformes > Thraupidae > Diglossa > Diglossa brunneiventris. Next base: position 530,959 of record CM032375.1, read on the forward strand.
TTCAGATCAAAATTCACAGATGAACCAGAGTGAAACATCACTGAATAAACAAAATGGTTTCCCAACAGTGCAAAATAGCAAAACACTGAGGTTAAAACTATTCCCACTCTACAACAGAATGAAAATAAACTGTCCAGGACAGGGAGGACATTTCTCCCTCAGGCTCACCACTACACTGACCAAACTAAGAACATTCTGGGGTAGGAATTCCAAAATTTTTGCCCCAACTGCCCAGTTTGCTGCAACAAAAATTCAAACATGACCTTGCTGTGTCAGGACCTCCAAAACCCTGCCAGACTCTGTCCTCCTGGTTTATTAATGGCTTTTGGAGCCAACCTGGGAGCTCAAACCAGAGATGCCAACTTGTGTGCCAGGGCAGGGATAAACAGGCTGGTGGAACCCCTGCCTCATGCTCCACATCCTTCCCAAAGACATCAGGAACTCCTTCAAGGCAGCCCAAGAGACAGACTGGGGCAAGGTAAAACCTGTCCCATGTTCCATAATGAGAGAAAAAGTCCCTCCCAACAAACCCAAAACTCCAAAGAGCTCTGCAGCAGAGCAGATCTGCAATCCAAACCCAAATGAATGGAATCTGCTTCCCCCAGAGCTGCTTCCATGGCTACACAAAGGAAGTTTTTACCTGGAAATGTGTGACTCCTTCAGCCTCAAAACCCAAAACTCAAAAGTTGAAGCCAGCACTGAATAAACTGGATACAACTCTCCAGGAAGAATTTTTTGCTAAGGAGAAGAAACTAGGGAATCTCCTGGGAGAAACAGATCTATCCCAAGGATCACTATTCCTCTATTACACCCAGACACAAAACACTCTACTTCACTTCTCCTGTGCAATTGCAATCTAAGTTTAGTTTGGCTGCAATCCTGATGGAGACTCCCTGGGGAAGGAGTGAATTTTACAGAGAAATTCCTCAGCTTGCCTGCCACAGGAAGGGAAAGCAGCCAGGACACTCACAGGGAGGTAGGGCTCTTTAAAAGGCACCAGGGAGAAAGTTTAGTTAATGACACAACAACCACGAGTGGGAAGGCATCCTGAAGGCCCCACCCAGAAGGATCCACAGGACATTCCTCAGGCACATCCCAGAGCAGCCACAGGAGCTGAACGACCTGACAATGTCCCTGCCAGGAGACCAGCACCTCCTGAAGGGTGATGCTACAGCCAAAGGAATACTCCCCTTTATTGCTCAGAATTCCAACAGGAACACTGGTGCACAATATCCATGTGCAAAGGCCAAGGACTTGTGAAGGCACTGGACACATAAATTCAACACTTCCCAGGAACCTAAAAAGCAGAACCTCCTTTTCCTTTTCCCGGTGGGGCTGATGCCTGTTTAATTAAAGATGATGCATGGCATGATTTGCCCCAGTTCCAGGATACCCAGTGAGCTTTTCCACAGCACCCACCAGGCCTGGGAAAGGGCTCAGGACTCTGTAATAAAATTAAAAGCCCACAAACAAACTCTGCTCCTCTAAGTCATCCATAATGGCAAAACAGGGATCTGGGAATCCTCCTGAGCAGGATAAAACTTTCTCAACTAGACAGATTGAGCAATATCAGGAAGATAAAAAGAAATTGATAGTGCCCTTCCATGGAGATCTTGTGTTCCTGAGCATCCCCAGGCCAAACTCTGTGCAGGAGATTGATCACTGCAAACTGAAAGAAGGATTTGGCTGCCAGCATCCCAGAGATGCCTTTCAACACCCCACAGCATCCCTGTCTGAAGCCCTTCTCAGCTGGTGCTGTTCTTTTCCCACAGGATCCCAAAGAGACCATAAGGAATTATGAAAGATGTACAAGTGAGTCTCCTTTTTTTAATTTTTTGCCTACTAAGGAAGAGAAAGGCCAAAAATACACCAAGGCTGGGTAAGCTAAAGACTGGTTGATTTCTTAAATGCAAATTATTTGGTGGTAAAGCCAGGAAAACCAGATATTCCCTTGTTTCTAGGTTCCTCCACTCTTGCAGCTGGGATGGATTTCTTTTCTTAGACTACTCAGGAGAAGGGACAACTTGAAAAGGGCCAAACATATTTAACCACAAGGTATAACACAAACTCCCACTTGGTGCTGAGAAGGAGCCACTTCTGCAAAGCCTGGTTCCTAATTCCTATAATCCAAGGCAGAGGGATCAGTGGGATCCAGGAAGGCTCCATCAGCAGTGCCTCTGAAAGGACTTCCCACCGTTCTGAGCTACAGCAATTGCTTCAATTACTTCAGGGGCTTCACCTCTCCTGAGCTCCTCGCCAGAAGATGGGTCACATGGAAGAACTTGTGGAGAGGCAGAGTGGAAAGAAACATGCTATTTAAAAAGATTATTTTTTTCCCCCCAGGCCTCAGAACAAATTAAATCTTTGTAATCAGGGTCCAAAAGGAAAAAAAGGAAAAAAAAAAGGGAAGAAAAAGCAACAACCCACAACTACTCCCATTAGGTGGTCAGAACTAGAATCACTCTATATTTTGGGTGACAATTTGTACCCACAATCTGAAGGCATTATTTCAAGGGGCTGGTAACAAAGCTGTTCTCATTGCTGGGAGCAAAAATAACTCAGTTCTACACACAGCTCACTCCTCTGGCCAATCCAGCTGCAGCTCCCAGCACTGACTTAGCCAGTGGCTAAAGAAAAAAATAAAACCTCACTCACTTCCTACTGGTTAGAACAAAAGTTCTACCAGCAAAATTGGAACTCAGCAGCTCCAAACTTTTCTTCCAAGCCAGAGGAACAGACCAACTTGTGCAAGCTAACCTAAACTTTCAACCCTTCTCTGTTTTCTTGGTGTTTTAACACAAAATTAAACTACTCTGGCCCAAAACGTGCTGGAACACCGGGCACTAACCTCATCCCCAACTGGTCACTGCACATTCAGATTTAGGATGCCAAAGAAAATACAATTCTCCATCTGCCAAGGAAGGAGCTACATGGGACTGATCTTTCTCACTCCAGATACCAATGAATTTGTCTTTTTCACCAACTGTTCAGTCAGACTGGACCAGAGAAGCCCACTGATGCTCCAGTGCCAGTCACCAGTGCCACAGTGGGCCAAGGAACAGGAAAATAAGGTAAAAATGAGGATTTTCCTGGAGGTCAGGGCCTAGTCTGACAGCAGTGAGGTACTTCAGACACTGAACACAGAGAGCTCACAGAATGAACTGCTTTAGGCAGCACTTGCAGACCAGAGCACTCAGGGTTAAACTTCCCTCTCAAATCCATTACTTTTGTAAATTACATTCAACCTCCAGTGGGAAGCCAGAAGCTAATGACTTAGTAAAGAGCACAGGCAGCCTCCATGGTTCCCATTTCCACGTGGAACAGGACCAGCGCTCATTTCCCTGCTGTGCTGCTGATTGCCCTCAGGCCAGGCCCCACTCACCGGCAGGCTGGAAGGTCTGGACTGAAGATTCAAGTTCATCTCTTCTTGCCCTTTACTGGAAGCCATTGAGGGAGCAGAGGATGCCTGGGACCCAAACGAGTCTTGAGATAACTCCTGAAACATCAACCAACACACACAAAAAAAAGTCACAAATGGGAATACAATGAAGCCTCTGTTGGAGTCACTCTGGGATATTCTCACATTGTGGCAGATTTATGTCCCCTTGGTGAAATTTGCCCAAAACAGGAGGTGAGAGCCAGGACTGAAAGCCAGCACACACAGATAGTGCTCAGAGCTGGGAGCACAGGTCCAGGGCCATGACAGAACAGCCATTCCCAGCTCTCCCTCATCACAGACTCTGCCACAGGCTGTCCTGGATCTGCCCCTCTGCTTCCTCACCTTCACCATCCCACCCTCACTCCAGGCACCTCTTTACACAAACAAGGCAAGTCAATTAAACCCTTCTACTTCTGGATGCACTGCAGTGTTTGCTGAAAGGTCCCAAGCTTTGTTTCTCCTCCCCAAAGCCAAGTTTTGCTTTTGCTGGTTACCACCTCTGTGAGCCACAGGAGAAGCCACCAGGTTTGCCCATGTGGTGCCACCCAGCTCTCTGTGTGTAGCTAACCAAATCCAACACACAGAACAGGAGCTTTGCCCATGTTATGCCACCCAGTTCTCTTTGTGTAACTAACCAGTTCTCTGTGTGTAACTAACCAGTCCTAACGCACAGAACAGGAGCTTTGCCCATGTTGTGCCACCCAGTTCTCTGTGTGTAACTAACCAGTCCTAACACACAGAACAGGAGCTTTGCACCACGTTGTGCCACCCAGTTCTCTGTGTGTAACTAACCAGTTCTCTGTGTGTAACTAACCAGTTCTAACACACAGAACAGGAGCTTTGCAACTTGTGCACCAGTTCTCTGTGTGTAACTAACTAGTTCTCTGCGTGTAGTTACCCAATTTTAACACACAGAACAGGAGGTGTGCCCCATGCTGTGCCACCCAGTTCTCTGTGTGTAACTAACCAGTCCTAATGCACAGAACAGGAGCTTTGCCCCACGCAGAGTGCCCTGGAGCAGGAGCAGAGCAGGGCCAGCCTACCTGAGGCGGGGGGAAGCGTTGCTGGCCGTAGGCCGAGGGCTGCTGCGGCGGCTGCGCCGGCGGGTACGACGAGGAGGGCTGGGCCAGCCCCGCGGGGGCCGCGGGCTGCTGCGCCTGCTGCTGCTGGTACGGCGACTGGGACTGCTGCTGGGAGTAGGGGGGCTGGCCCTGGGGGTGCTGCGGGGCCGCCTGCTGCGGGTACGGGCTGGGGGGCTGCTGATGGGGCGGCTGCGCCGGCGGCTGCGAGTACGGGGGCTGCGCTGGGGCTGGGGGCTGCGCCTGCTGCTGCTGCTGCTGCTGCTGGTACGAGGGCTGCGAGTGAGCGGGCTGCTGCTGCTGCTGCTGCTGCGAGTAGGGAGCCTGCTGCTGCTGCTGCTGCTGCGGGTGAGGGCTCTGCTGGTTGTAGTAGGGGCTCTGGCTCTGCTGCCCGTACGCGCTGGGGCCCTGCTGCCCGTACGGAGGCATCTGCACAGGGAGAGAGGGAGGTGAACCAGTCACAAAGGTGTTTCTCACAAACACACACACACAGATTCTGCTCCAGAAGCAGAAATTCAGAGCAGTAAATGCACTGGAATTGCCACTACCTAGCTACTTCCCGGAAAACAGCAGAAGTCGTGTCACACACGTGTCACACACTCACGCGTGACATTATTCTTGGCAGTAACCAAGTTCTAACAGGCATCGTAGCTAAGTTTTTAGGGATCCCTATCTGACCACCCTTCAACAAAGGTAACATTGAAAGGAAAGACTGCTTGCTCCAAATATTTAAAAAAAAAAAAATTGCCTTTTGAATCCTGCAAACAGTCCAGCAGGCGCCACTTGGATCATGTAATGAGCCAAAACTGACCTGGAGTCATTTCTTGTGCAAAGAACAGCTGTGTCTCTAACACAGCAGAGCAGAAAGAGGATCTCCCTCCCCTGCTACTTATTTTTCCCTTGCTGGATTCACTGCTCTGCCACTGCCTCTCCTGGAGACAAGGATTCCCCAGGCTACGGATCCCACCTGGATGCAGGTGTGGCACAGAACCCAGCCTGGAGAAATGCCATTTTCCCCAAGCAGCCCAGGCTGGCTGTGTGTCCCTGCCTGCCCAGCTGTGCGTGCCAGGCTCGGGGAGCTGTACCTGCTGTGCATAGGAGATGCTGCCCATGGCACTCTGTGCCCTGCTCTGCATGGCCATGGGGTATCTCTGGGGGCCCTGGGGCCCGTAGGGCTGCCCGGGGTAGCCGTGGCCCTGCTGCGGCCCCGCCTGCGGCCCCGCCTGCTGCGTGTAGGGGTTGTTCCCTCCGTAGGGCTGAGGCCTCATCTTCCCCATCTGATCCATCGGGCTCGCCGGCTGCAAGGCAATGCAGGACACGTCAGAAACATCCAGACACAGAAACCCTTCATTCAAACATCACAACTCCCCAAAAACTCCACAGAAATTCGGCAATCCAGCGCCAAGGAGAAGCTCGTCTGCCTCTTCCCAGGGCCTAAAGCCCAAAGTTACATTTGGAATTACAGCAGGATTCCTGCTGCCCTCCCAAACCCACCACTGCACCAAGAACAAGCCCAGTGAGAAGTCATTTAATGCTGACATCTCTCCCGTGGCAAGACAGGGAAGAACGGGGGAAGGATCATCAAGAAAAATCAATTATCAGTGGAAGTGGCTTTTCCCCATTGTAGGTAGTAGTTTAATGTCCAGATATTCCACAACAAGTTAAATTTAGGCTGAAAATTTAAATATTCGCAAGAAACACTGCTTCTTTCACGTGTAACAAGGTCTCCCAAAACACTACAGGCTGTTAATTTACACTTATGCATTTCAATTAATGCACATTAATGTAGTAACACTGGGCAGTGCTGCTGACATCCACAGTCCTCAAGACTGCAGTTTCATTTCTGAATATATTTTTTACATGTGCTTTGCTCTGCTGCCTTTTGGAGAATAAAGAGTTTCTCAATCAAATTTATACAGATGCATATAAAAAACTTTGTCAGCCTTGAAAGTCAGGTCCCTGAGCTTTAGAGCAAAGACAATGAGATGAGTGAAGAAATGCAACTTTCCTTGGACTTCATCTGTGCTACCCTGCCTGGAGCCAAGATTTAGGAATACTCAACTGGATTTCCTGAAAACACTATAAACCTCAACACTATAGACCTCAAAACAGGGCTTTTTCACCTTGGCAGTTATCCCCCACTAAAGCAAGGGCTGTTCTGGCATGGTGACCTCTAAATGAATCCCAGCACAGTCCTTAACCCCCACTCCTTGGACTGAATGGGAATCCTTCCCTGAGCTCCTGGTGACCTAACTAATCCCAATTAGATGTTTTCCACAGATCACCATGACAATGGACTCTATTACACCACCCCTTCCCGCCACCAGCCCCGGGGTGGTGTTTGTACAGATCCACCCTCTCTGGCTGAGCTCAGGTGCTTGAGGAGTGGCCCTACAGGTCTGCACAAGCCAACATCGCACCCAGCTCAGGCTGGAAACCCCACAGAACGCTGGAGACCAGAGCAGGATTCCACTGGTGTTTGCAGAATCCCCCTTGCAGCATGCTGCACTGGAGAGAAGCCTTCCCCAGCAGCCAGCACAGCTTGGAGCCCCAGCACACATTTGTGTGCCCAGCTGTCAGTGCAGGGCGGCTGCCAGGGAGCCTCAGCCCCGAGCCAGCAGCGAGCACAGGGACACCACGGGCAGCTCGTGGGGCTCTGCTGGGCACCAGGGGCTGGCACTCAGGGGGGATGGCAGGAAAAGCCCCAGTGCTGGGAAAGGGAAAGGCTGCTGGCTCCACAGGAACCGGGCTCTCAGAAAATTGGTGTCAATAGGGCACAAATGGATGGAGAGCAAAGCCCAGGTGCCCTGCACAGCCTCAGCTCAGGGCACCATGGACTCTGCCAAGCTGGAAAGGACCCACCAGGACCCAACTCAGCCCTGCACAGGACACCCCAGAGTGACATCTATGCCTGAGAGCATGTCCCAGCTGCTCCTGGAGCTCTGGCAGGCTCGGGAAAGCCAAGCCCTCTGTGAGCACAGCCTTGGCCACCCTGTGGAAGCTGCCCCCAGCCCGTGCAGGGCCCTGCAGTGACTCTCCTGCAGAGGCAGATTTTGGATGCCCTCCCACGCTCAGCTGTGCTGGCTGTTCCCATTCTCGTCCATACTGACACCAAACCAGCCCTGAACAAGTTTTATTCTGTGTTTCATGTCCAAGCACTCACAGATGGGGAGTGACAAGGGCAAAGGCTGCAGCCCCCAGGGCAGCCCCAAGTCCCTGCCCTGGGAATGCCAGGCACCCACACAGGGTCTGTGCCACCTGGGAAAAGGAGCTTCCATTCATGGGGGCAGAAAAAAGAGATCTTTGAAGGCTCTGGTGGAGCCCTCAGAGCTGCAGGGCCTCAGTCCTGAATGGAGCACCCATGTGGAGCTCCCATACACCTTAAAAGATGCAAATTGTGTTTACATCTTCTCAGCAATTGTCCCTGGTGCTTCCCAAGTCTTGCCTTGTGGGTATCCCTTGCATTACTGACATCTTCTCCCTGCCCACATTATCTCCTTTGGTATGTAAAAACGGGGCCACCAGGAGCTTTCCTAGCCCCTGGCTTTTGACTTCAGCCTGCTCTCACCACCCCCAAGCACTCACATCCTTCCTTCCACCTGACAAAGTGCAGCTTTGGGGTTACTGACTAAATATTTCAACATCTTTTCCATTTGCTACGTGCTTCCTCCTGGTCGTAACTCACCTTTGCAGCCCTCTACCAAGGACAGCTTCTCAAATACATTCTTTTTCAGGGCTTTTTTAACTTTTTTCCCCCTAAATACACTCACACCACATGCTGCCACCCCTGCACTGATTGTCTTGTCTGTGGTCACCCACAAGACCAACCATCTCTTCAGGGAGGAGGAGAAAACAAGGTGAAGATTCACTTTTCCATGACTCCTACAGGAAGTATGACAACTACTAAAAAACTTCCAAGAAACATTTGCAACTGTTTATGCAGCCATTAAAAAAAAAAAAAAAAGAAAGAAAGAAAAGAGAGAGAGAGGAAAGAAAAAACCCAAAACACAAACCCCAAACATCTTTCCAGGATGTGACCAAGTCGTCACCTTGGCTGCTCAGCGTAGGAGGACACGATGTGCCTCAAGCTGCCACCCCTTCCACCAGACCCTAGCACAGAGAGGGTGCTCAAAACAAACACCAAGAGCATCTAAATTGCAACCTTATGGACAAAATTCTATCACCAGGAGGAATGTAAATGCCAATTAATCCCTAATGAAGGAACTATTTCATACACATGCTCCTGACTCATAGCAAGGCTAATTCGTGCTCCCCAGGGTTGCCCTGTACATCCCAGATGCTGCCATGTGTTGTTTCTTCCTTCAAAATATGTCATTAATTTAGAATATCCCACACACGGGGCTTTAACTGCTCGGACCTGGTATTGCTGCTCTGGCTCAAAGAGTCAGCCATCAGGAACCTGCTGCCCCAAAACCCTTCTGGGGCGTTTAACTCTGTGTGCCTCCAGAAGAGGACCAAGCTGGAATGCAGGGACTGATCCAGGGGCTGTGTGGGTGCTGGGAGCAGCAGAGGCTGCACAGCCCCTCTGCACAGCCGTGTCACAGAGACGGGCAGGGTAAATAGGGAAATACCAAACCCTGACTGCAAAAGGCTGGAAATTCTTCTCTGGGCTGATACATGGGAAATCCTTTCAATAGGAAACCGCAGGAGTAGATTACTGTGATTACACTTCAAAAGCAAAGGCCCTGCCACAGAGAGACATAATTGAGAGAAAGTGTTGCTCCTTGATCACTGAAGTCCAGACCCCCTGCTTACACCTCCCTGCATTCATAGAAATTGCTTCTATTCTCCCTCAATCCCACTATCTCTGCTGTTGTGCAACACCAGTAAGTACCAAAACTCACAAAACATTGTCCTGCCACCAGTCAAACTCCCAAAAACAAAGCTGTGTGGTTTGGTGAGCAAAGAGAGTGACCAGAAGCCAGTAGTGCAGAGAAACTGTGGAGCTTTTGGGGTAATTTAAGCTATTTCTAGACTAAGAGTTTGTAACAGCAAGCCCAGAGTGAGCTTGAAATTGCCGAGTTCAAAAGCTCTTCAAATCACTCTGTGTGATGTGAAGGGTGTCAGGCCCCTATAATGAGGCAGTGCACTGAAACCAGCTCTTCCTCCAAACAACACCAGGGTTTTCCCTAAGAAACAAAAAAAGCTTGAGGCAGACAAGAGAATTCCATGAACAATTCCTTTCAGATTTTGTCCGGTGGAAGAGAAATTTGGCCTCTTGAATGAATGGCTTGGTTAAATTGGAGAGGACATGCTATTGGTCCTGTCAGGAAAGTGAGTAAAGGGAAGAGGCAAATCCCACTTCGGAAGCAAGAGCCAAACTCTCCACAGCTGTACAGAAAAATGGAATTCTGACTTTCCCCATTACCTTATTACATATTTGTATTTTATTGGGCCAGAGGAAGAAAAAGAAGGAGAGTGATTTACTGAACTCTCCAGTTTCAAATCAGCGTCATTCAATTATTGGCAAACATGGGTGCTGGCCACAACTGGTTTCTTCAGCCGCCCCTCTGACCCCCTCAAAAAAATAAGAAGGCCGAAAAAATAAGAGAAAAGCCCTCAGCTCCCACCTTGGCTTTGAAATCTTTTCCTGACCAGCTTTGTTGTCCGTTATTTGTGATAAAAAAATAATAAAAGCATTCCTGGCTGTTTAACCGAGAGAAGCCCTAATTGATTCCCACAGTCATTAACCTGCATTTTACCTCGGAGAGTGGTAGTTAAGGAAGTCGGCACTGCTATTTATAACTCATCTCAAATTGAGGGCAGACTGCCTAAAATCTAACACATCCCAGCTGTACTCCTGTTTGAACTGGGGCCAAGGGAATTTTTTAAAGCAATCTTGGCACTGAATGAATGACACCAACAGTATGAGCGCGTGTGGTTGTGTTGTGGTGACGTAGCTGGAGGTGGAGGGGACGGGGGGGCTGCTCTCCGTAATCCCTCTCCCAAGCCCAGCTCAGCCCCGAGCCGGAGCCGCCCACCCAGAACCAAACACAGGAAACGTCTTTTCCTGTGCAACGCCTTCAAGTGAGAAGCACATGGCTAATCTGCATAAAAGCAAAGCCACGCCACTGCTGCCAGGAAGGTTGAGCTCGGAATCCCCGGCCACCGAGCGCTGCCTGCGAGGCCTTGGACCCGCGCCGGGAATCCCAGAAAGGGCCAGGAACAGATGGGGAGGACCCCGGCAGCACCAGCCATTGTCTGGCTGCTCAGCACTGGTACAAAGAGGAGCCTGCAGAACCCACCGGGAGGTGCCAGCTGCTCCCTGGCCACCCCAGCTGGGCCAGAGAGGGGTCACCGGGGCCAGGTGGAAGTGGCCAGGCTGGGACGATGCTGAGCAGCACCAGTGATGGGTAACACATCCCCAGGCTCAGGGACAAACTGCTCACCTCCCCAGGGGATCTCACTGCACTGAAGCAAGTGGGTCTTGGAGAAGAGGGATGAGGGATTTGACCTCCCACCTTTAAATCCTCGTCCTAAACCCTCCAACCCCTGCCCCTTTCCACGTTCCAAGGGCACTGTGAGAGTTCCAGCACCGAGGCCTGAGCAACACAAACCCCATTTCCCGTGTGATGGTGCCAGCTCACAAAGCACAGGGCTCATGAACAACATGAAACACAGGGAGGCATTGCCCAGAGCTGGCACCGAGCCCTGGGCATCCACCAAAACCGGGCAGGCTGTGGTGATTCCACAGCTGAGAGAAGCAGCTCCTCTCCTGCGACAACACAACCACGGCTGATCCACAGCATCACCAAAACGGGACTGATGGGGACAGGGACACACCAGCACCCAAGGGGCAACACAGGAGGCTCCAGCAAACCCCAGCTTGAGCTGGTCACTCGTGTTTGCACATCAGACAGTCTCACACCCATCTATGCCTTCCAAAATCCCCCCCAAAGGCAACTCCAACTCCTCCACAACCGGAGGAATGATCACAAACCAACAACCGTCCTCATTCAGGAGCAAACACGGCTCACCTTGCAGTGGGGAACTCTTTCATCTGCTCTATTTAAGGGGCAACTGGCTGTGCTGAGGTCAACACCCTGGCCTGAACTCGCTGCCTTTTATAGCCTGGGTCATGCTCCAATGCCTCTCTTCCCGTGGAGGTCTGCTTTTAAAGGTGGACAGAAGAGGCTCAGGGGAAGCTGAAGTTAAAATAAAGATCCTTCAGCAGGACGTGAAGATGCCCCCAAAAGAAAACACCTAGAAAACCCATGGTAATAAACACTCCATGAAATGTACCCACCACCTCACGGACAGTTTCAACAACGAGCCTGTTTCTCCGAGAATATCATCACAGAAATGCACAGATCGTTTTTTGCTTTTCCCCTCCCTTTTTAAACTTGAGAAATCCACCAACTTCCTTCAGTCCCTCAGCACACGCAGGGCAGACACTGAGCCCATGCTGGCCCTGCTCAGCTCCCACCAGGGACTCTCCTTGCCTTCCCCCAGGGCAGCCCCATCCCTTTGGGAACCCCACTCCCTTCAGGAAGCAGTTGGGATGCTCAGACTCACACCCATAAGCCTGGAGTGCCAAAACCTGACTTCTGGAATACAGTACAGGGTTACAAATGCTCATCCCTTGGAAACGTGCAGCACAAATCCATTTTTACATAAGCTACAGAAAAATAAAACTCCTCCCTCGCCCCCACAAATCCCAGAATCTAACTTGGATTTGGACACATAACCAGGAGGTGATGTATCATCATCTCATTATCAATGGCCAATGCAGATGAAAGTTTAACTGTCAAAACAAATGACCTCTGCTCCACAGTTTCAGTTCTGCAACCAGAAAGAGCCTGGTTTTTCTTCTGACTTTTCCCAGTAGGTCAGAGTTTGACCCCAGACACTTTCTATTCCTCTAAACCTCTGCTAACACCCCGACCTCAGAAGAAGCTCACGACACCAACGCAGGAGAACAGGACCCTTGCTGCATTACTTCAGCCACCTGCTTCTGTCTGGAGCTCCTGCAAACCTCAAATCTGCCCTGCTCCATGTTTAACCCCTCCTTGATCATTTATTACACCATTTTCTGGGGGGAGATCTGCTGTAAATCCAGATCCTGAGTTGCACCAGTGGAAGAAGATGAGTGAGTTTCTCCCAGCAGCCATCCTGTGACCTGTATCTCCCTGCTAAACACAATCCAGTAATTACCCATTAATGTTTCTCAGCAAGAGCCCAGTCCACACATCTCAGAGGACTTTCCAAAGCACAGCTCTTACTAAGATTCTTCTAATTGATTAAAACTGACCAGAGTTTTGATTACAGGATGTATCATTATGGAACATCTCATTCCTGAAAGAAGTCAATCAGCAGAAGGTGATGTGGTGGGAAGTGAAATGAGAGTCACCTCTCAAAGCCTCACTGGGAACAGCCTGACAGCAGCACAGTGCTCATGCCCAAGTACCAGCAGAGTTGTGTTATTTTTTATTTTATTAAAAACTGGAGGGTGGGAAGGTGCCAAGTCTGCCACAAGCACCACGATGGTTCCTCATGGACACCTCTCCTGTCTGCAGGCTCAGAGCACACCCCCATGGGAGCAGCACAAGGGATCCCCCATCAGCTGAAAACTAACAACAACCAGAGGACTCATTCCCTGTCCCTCCACCTCAATTACTTACACCATGGCAGGTCATTCTGACAAACACCATTTACTGATCTAACAGCAGTCAAAATTAACAAAAGATTATGATTACTGTGCAATAGCTGATGACCAGTGAAAATTTCAGGCATTTCCCAGGCAGCTGGGGTCAGATGATGCAGTTTGTTACTCAGACTGTGTGATTCCCATACAATTTATAGTTTCAACTTACATTTAAAATACAATTTCCTTCTATCCAGAGAACTAAGTAACAAGCCATCTATCCCTCACTGTCAGGCTTCAACTCACTTTACAAGCACATTATTCAAGCAACTCGCCCCAGGATTCCCCAAGTGCCACTGCTGACTCCACCCAAAAATCCAAGCAACACCAAGATGTAAAGAAAACTGCGCCTGAGCTCCATGGGAGATGATCCCAAGGAACATGTGATCCTTGTAATGAGGTGCTGCTCCTTTTAAGATGGAAAGACACTTCCTTCCTGAATATTAAATCAGGCTTTAAGTTTAGCCAACCTCCTACTTCTGCTCTAATGAACTGGAGGCAAGTCAACAAAAAGACTCTCGAATGTCTCCTTGCAGCGCAGCCGCTCCAGCCCGGCTGGAAGGAGCTCCTGCTGTACCACAGCAGTGGGACCGGGCCAAGAGCAAGCCATAAAAAAGGCAGGAGGAGGAAGGGCTAGGCTGGAAGAGCGGAATTACACTCAGTGTCACCACTGCTTCAGTGATCTCACTCCAAGGAGCACGAGAGCAGCTGTTCCCCATCACCAGCAAGGGAGTCCCAAAATATTCGCTCCAAACAGCGCTGAAAACCTGAAAGGGCTCCAGATGCCCCGTAAATACATTCAGACACTGCAACCTGTGGCAGACTTCAGTCATCCAGCTAATTCCCTGTAACCCCTGCTTCCTTTAAAACAAGCCCTGCTGATCTCATGGGCAGATGTCTTTTGCTACTGAACACAAGGGATGTTTCCCAAAACTGGAGGTCTGAAGGAAGAGCCAATGTAAGGGTTCACTGGAGTTTGCTTTCTAGAATAAAGGTAGTTTTATCAATTCATTAAAAGCCTTTTCTGCACAGAAATCTGAGGGTGCTGGTGCATGCTCTGGAGTTGATAAGACACCTCTAGCACAGCCTTCTGGGTCCCTTTCTAAGAACACTTTCCTGATAAATCTTCATCTGTAAAATGCAGCAGCACAGGTTTCTACCCACTCGTGTGTCTGAAAGCTCCATCTGTATTTGAATATCTCATCACTTTGCAAATTCATCTCATTTTACAGCAGAATAAACACTGGCTGAACAGACTGAACTGGACAGGCAGACTCCCATGACCCCTTCCCACACCGGGATGGGCATTCCTGGGGAGCCTCTGGGATCAGCTCAGGGCTCTGAACAACCCCAGGTCCCCACAGCCCCACCTCTCCTACCACGCACAGCACCTCGAGGGAGGAGGACACAGCCACCCTGATCCTTGGAGAGCCGCAGCTCCTGGAGGTGCCTCATCCCAGAGCTCCATCTTACCCACAGCTTCCACAGGAGCTGCGTGTCGGGGCCTGCAGCTGCTCCAAGCCACGGCTCAGCCTCTCCCCTGCTCCTGCAGAGCGGCTGAACTCATACAAAAGTGCATTATGGAAGATCAAAATCATCCAAGAAGTCTGAGGCTGGGGATGAGTCTGTGGAAGACAGGCAATCCCAGACTGTGCCAACACAACCCCCTGTGCTCCACCACACTCTGGCTGCTCACAGCTTCACAGTGGAGACCACCACGGCCCTGGCATGGGGTGACAGGGGCCAGGCTGCTCTCACAGCCCCAGCCCAGCCAGATAAGCATCACCGATCACCCCAGAGTCCCTCCAACACCCCTGGGGTACAGGAGCTGTCGCCACACACTGTGCCACCAACCCCGCCGTCCCCTGGTTAGGAAGTAACTCAGTAAATCCCAAACCCCCTCCCATCACTCCTGACCCCGCTGGGTTTTGTATCCAACCTGAAACAAGGTAGCAAAGCTTTGTTTTGCTAATAGGAAACAGAAAAGTTACGTTATTTCCCTTGGCATTACAGCAGCTGACAAATCCGGGTGCTATTTTTGTGGATTTTATTGAGCCTTCTCTTATTTTAGCCTTAAAATTCAACCTTCAAGCCTCCACTTCAGCTCCACGGAACCAAAAATATTTAAAATTGCAGTAATGACAAGTTACCATCTGCATTTACTGAGGATGGGCTCTGTAACTTTACAGCAAAGCCACAACCAATCTCCAGTATTTACACCCAAAGGAGCTATTTGCATCCAGCTAAGCAGGGCTGCTGGGGAAGAGGAGGCTGGGGGAGATGGAAAGTCTACGTGGGCAAGAAACTTGGAGCTGCAGCCAAGGCAGCTCCAGACAGCAGGGAAGACACTCCTGGAGCCTTCACCAAGCCAAGGCTGCTGTGATTCAGGTTCACTACAGACACATCCTGAGTGACACAAGCTCCTTGTTACTTAAAAATACTTTTTTTTTTTTTTTTAAAGCCCACCAGGCCTTGCTTACAGTAATTTTTGAAGCCTGGTTCTGATGCCTCACGCTCGCTTCTGTCCTTGGGCTTTTATTTCATCTCCATCCAGAAAAATCCAGATTTCTTTCCAGGCAGAATGAACAACGTGGGGAGTTGCTTAGCGAGTTAAGAGGAGCGTGTGCTGGCAGCTGGGGAGAGGATACAAGAATTCCCAACCGTGCCAATGCCATGGGGGCAGGAGGAACAGCCAACGCTGCAAAGTCTCCACTGGTTCCAGGAACAGGTATAACAAGAAACTGTAAGGCAACTAGTATGAGGAAAGGAAGATGAGCCATGACTGTACCTTGACAGCAGTGACACCTCTGAACAGTTTATTGCCATTTACAGAGTGATCAGACACAAAGCTCTCCTCAGTTCCTGCCCCTCATTCCATAGGAGCAGCACCAGCACGCTCAGAGTCTTCACTAGAGCCAGGAACTCCCTGCTCTGGGGCTCAGCAGCACTACTCCAGGGCTCCCAACACTACTCCAGGGTTCCCAACACCCCGGCTGAGTTATTCACCTGAGCAGGGGCTGCAGATTTAGCACCTCGCTCCAAGGAGAGGGCAGGGAAGGGTTAAGGGCCAGAACACAGCTGAAAACCAAGGAGCACTCCATTGCTCTGGGATGTTTCATACAACACTAATCACTTCATCTGATTTTAATTCCTGACACCAAATCAGCATATAGCTTTTTTCAAAGGAAATCTTGTCCCAGATTGCAAGGTAATCAATCACAATTAACGTGGAAAGCAGCTTTTGCAACGCCACCATGGCCTGTAAACCGAGCAGGAAGGACAGGGAAGGGGCTCAGAAACATCTTTCAAGTCCAGGCAGACGGGATAATTTGGGGTAGGATTGGTCTGTCAGTGTCTCCTGCACAGCAGCCAGTCAGGCTTTTTGCTTCTCCTCCAGTGCATGACCTGAGTCAGGGTGGGTTTGATGCCAACACTCTCACTCCCCCCTGAAAGTCCCTTCCCCAGCAGTGTGCCCTTTTCCAAGGAGCCACATTCTGCCCACAGGCTGCTGAAAATCACATTTCCATCAAGGTGATTTTTCCTTAAACCAGAGAAAATTCTCAAGAGGATGGTGCCAGACTCTGCTCAGTGGGGACAGTAACAGGACAAAGAGCCATGGCCATAAAATAAACCACAAGTTCCACCTCTACCTGAGGAAGAACTCTCCATGGGGTGGAAAGGGCGGCAGAGGGTGGCAGAGCCCTGGAACAGCTGCCAGGGAGGGCTGGAGTCTCCCTCTGTGGGGACATCCCAAAGCCACATCCCTGGACGTGTCCCTGTGCCACCTGCTCCAGGTGACCCTGCCTGGGTAGGGGTTGGGCTGGGACAGCTCCAGAGGTCCCTCCCCAGCTGTGATCCTGTGAAAACTGTTCTAGGTGTAACCCCATGCCCAGAGAGAAATTCTGATCCAGCAGTGAGGGCATTAACCTGGATTCTGAGCTATGGTTTAGAGCACCCCTCTGCCACCTGCAGGGTGCAGAGCCAGGGAAAGGCTTTCAAAACATGGAAACTCCTCCTTCAACTCTCTCTGGTCTGCCACAATAACCTGAAAGACCCTGACATACTTTGATACTTAAATGTGTCCTCTCAAAACACTGTCCAATTTATCTACATATAATTTTTTTAAAAAATTAACGTTCACCTTGGCTGTATGCAGCAGCTGCCCCAGGACCTTCCCAGGGGATTCAGAGCACTGCAATCACCATAAGTGCCCCACAGAACAGAAAGTAAATGAGTTTGGGGTTTTCTATAATAAAAAATACCCCACGCAGTCCGAGGGGCAGGGCTGCAGGGCTCCCCAGAACAGAGACACACGTGCAGCCACAGCACATAAAGGCAGTTTCTGGAACACGTGATCACACTCAGTAAACTGGCCTTGAATGGGAAGTCTTTTCCTTGATCAGCCATGCAAACCCCAAAGTCAAAGATAACTTAAAGAGAAAAGAAAATCAAGTTTTAACTAATTCCAGCACTTCCAGCATTTCACTGGATCTCCTACACAGAGGGAAGAACTCTTGTTGAAAGCCTTTCACAAGGAGCAGGGCTGAGGGGAGATCACCTCTAGCCTGACACTGGTTTAATTATTTACACAGAGTTAATGAGTACCAGGCTCTCCTCCTAAACTCGCACAGGGTGCATAGTCCTACAGTCATTTGGACTTTAAATCCTCCCTTGGTTATGAAGTACAAAACTGCAAACAGGCCTCCAGGAAGGATCCCTCAGAGAGCAGTGAGCCCAGGACCCTGGCAGAGCTCAGGTGGCAAAGCAGGACAGTCCAACACCTCCGAGAGAATTCCCACAGTAACCTGGAAGCAAAGGGAGACAGTCTGCAACACAACCAGAGAGTTTCCCTCAAGGAAACAGGCACAAAGCCACAGGTTTAAGAGCAGGTTACTGTGTGTGCGCTTTTGCCTCTGCTCTCCACACCTGGAGAGACAGGACAAGAGACACTCAATTAATGTGATTTGAGCTGGAGTATTTTCCCTCACGTCCAATGGGCAGCACAGCACTGAGACACGGGGGCAGCACCGCTGTCTGTGCTCAGGGGTGGCTGGTCCTGCTCTGGAGGAGGAGGATCAATTCACCAATTCACCTCCAGGCCTGTAAAACATCATCACCAAACAGACAACGCAGCAAGGAACCCACAGTGAGACGTGCCAGGCAGCAGAGCCCACACTGCGTGTTCTCCTCCCCAGAATGATCCAAGTCAGGGCTGAAACCCAAAGCAGCATGGCCATTTCAGAGCAGCTCCCTCCCTGCCCTGTGTCCCCTGTCCTGGCAGGGTGAGCAGTGCCACCACCCCGGCCATGCTGAGCTCCTGCCCCAGCAGAGCTGTTCCCAGAGCCCGGAGGTGCAGCTGGGGCTGGGGCTGGGCCCGGGGTTTCAAACATTCCTGCTGCCTGCTCACAGGCAGGGTGCCAGCACCCTGACATCAGAAGGGAAATGGTCATTTTCAGGGTTTCTCTTAGTCAAACCTGAATGAAATTTCACAAGTGAGTGGAGGGGAGGAAAGTACTTCTTTAACCCATTCATCCTCCCCGGGTGGGAAACTCCAGAGCCCTCCCAGCTTCAAGAATTTCTCTTTGAGAAAAGTTTCACAGAATCTCTAAGGGTAGAAAGCTGTAAGTGGCAGAAAGTCAGGGCCACCTTTGGCCTCAGCTTCCTCCCAGCCACATCCAAGGTGTCCCCATCCCACCAAAACAAAGCCACCTCCGGTCCCCTCTGGCTCCCCACATGGCCAAGCACCCACAAAACCAGGACAAGGAGCAGCCTCTGCTCCACCAGCTGCATCAGGGGTCCCAAAAACCACTGCTCACATCTAACCCAGAGCTTCTTGGACCAATTTAGGCTTAATGTTAATTATCCAGGAGAGAGAGAAAGTTACTCAAGTTAAAAACAAAAAAAAAAAAAAAAAGAGAAAAATAAAGTTAATAGCAATTGAATTTGTCCTTGAAAGAGTTTCAATTACCAGGGACGGCTTAAGGAAATAATGACATGCTGGTTATCACATGAAATGCCAATAACTGTAATGGAGCAGCAGTTTTTTTGGAGTTATTTACACAAACTGATTTTTCATGGGAATTTCATTGGAATTAAGACATAAACACTATCTCCACTCTCTCAGAAAGATACTTCTTTACCCTATTAACAGAATTAACCAGTCCCTCTATTTGAGCCTATACACTTTTGTCCCTTTTGTCTCCCAGAAAAAAATATAAAGAACATTACTAGAAATTAGACTCCAGCCACATTTTACTCTTAACACCCAAAGCAAAAAGAAATACTTGCTGAGGAATTCTGAGGCAGCTTTTATTAAGTTTACCTGTCATCATGCAGCATCCTTTATGTTTCACTACAGAGAACTCATGCCCACGTTGTGTAAATACTCACTGAGCTGTCACTTAACACTCAGAAACACTCCAGAAAGACACTGTGGCCAACCTGGAAATGCTCTCCTTGATGCGCTGCAAGAGCCCTCAGGAATGCTCCAGCTGCAGGACTGAACTGCTGGCTTACAGCACTGGGGTTCAGGTGCAGGGAAGGGCCAGGGGTGGGAACCCCTCCTCACAATGTGCTAACACATGATTAATCCGGGTCTGATTGGGACAGGGAATGGTCAAACACGCACAGGAGCCGAGTCCTGGCAGCGGCAGCTCCTCCTGTGCAGCCCTGGGCTCTGCTTTAAGCACAGAGCTCCATCAAAGGGGTCTCAACGTGCTCAGCTAACGCCAGGGAGGGAGCCTGGGGTCACGCTCAGCACAGCATGAGACAGAGCATTCACATTCCCCTCCCCACCCTTCCCAGCCCTGGAGCCTCAGCCCTTCCCAAAGCTCCCACAGCAGCAGCTCAGCTGCTGAGGAACAGTCACTGAGGGAATTCAGAGCCCACGTTCCAGCCCTGCTTCACAGGGAGAGACAAAAGGCTGACCGAAACCCTGAAATCCGGCAGAACGTCAGACCTAAAGAAACCCAGCTCCTGCACAACTTCAGGACCCTAAAGAATCCTAAAGAAACCCAGCTCCTGCACAACTTCAGACCCAAAGAACCAAAAGCAGCATCTCCAGAAGCAGAGAGGATGTTGAATTTGGGATTGGAGTTTTCCTGAACACGACTGATGGGTGGGCACAGCGTGGTCCTCCTGAGCCCCCAAAAGGACACGTGCTTTGTCTCCAGGTGAGGAGCTCCCCAGCTTTCCCCGGGAAGCCAAAAGGGCAGCAGAGCTCCTGTGGTGCCACCCGGGAGCTGGTGGGCAGGAGGGACCGGACACAGCCCCAGCAGCTCTGTTCCAACGTGCCAAAAAACAGCTTTTTTCTTCCCATCCCACTTGTCATTCACTTCCAGCTGGAGATTTATGGCTCTGGCTAACAGACATCCAGTCCAGTTTTCCCACTGCCCGTGCATAAATTAAAGACTGAATTTTTTGCAGCCAGCACACAACAGAAAAAAAACTTTTGTAGGACTTCTTAAAAACACTCTTTCCCAGCAGGAAGGTATCCTTCCTTTCTCTCCCACCAG
Source organism: Diglossa brunneiventris (assembly GCA_019023105.1). Classification (NCBI taxonomy): domain Eukaryota; kingdom Metazoa; phylum Chordata; class Aves; order Passeriformes; family Thraupidae; genus Diglossa; species Diglossa brunneiventris. The sequence goes on from CM032375.1 coordinate 551,656, forward strand.
AACAAAAGGGGAAATGTTGCTTTCTACCCTTGCTGATGGTTTAAGGACCATTCCAGAGGGGAAAAAGCAAATGGCTAAATATTGACAAGCTTATCTTTTCCATCTCCCCAACCAGGTTTGCTGCCTTCAGTTTCTGTTTTGGTGCTGCTGCTCCTCGAGCGTTTCCAGCGTTCCTAGCAGGAATTGGGCAACGGCATTGCTGATGAGCTTCTCCCCAGAGCAATCCATCACACAGGAGTTGCAATTCAAAGAAGAAATCAGGCTCACTAGCCAGAGAATTTTAAATACACAGAGTAGGAACTGGAAAGGGCATTTTCTCCTCTAATATTTTAATTACCTAGAGCACAGATGCAGAGGGTAAAAGCTGGATTTCCAATTGGTGGTGTTCCTTTGAAAAGAGTAAGGGAGAAAAGTGGTGGAAAAGTCGTGTATGAGGTAACAGATAAAACCAACAGCTGCACTATTAAGCCTAATTTTAGACATTATTTTCTCTCTGAAGGAAAGCTGCTGGGATTTTTAGCACAGCCCTCATGGAACGTGTGATACGTCTGTAACACAGGAACCACTGACCAGAGTTCTCAAATGAGACAACAGAAAAATCCCAAAGCATTATGAATACACCAAGCTTATGAGAACAGTCAGGCACAGCTTTGTAACAGAACATTTGACTGTCCTGCCTCCCCCCAGCCCAGTTTCTAATATTATTTAAGACCAGGGAAGACATTCTGCCTGCTTGTTGAGGGAAAACAGGAAGTTTTCCTGATTCCAGAAACAGGAAACAGAAGTTGTGGCAGGTAAAAGGAATAAAACTGGGCAGTTCCAGGAAACCACTAAGTATTCTAGCCCCCCCAAAAAAGGCCTGAAAGTCACACATAAAACCTTCCAGAAAACAAATTTCTGTCTTGCAACCAACAACATCCTTACAAGAGAGACACCATAGGGGGAAACCCTCCCCTAGCCCAGATAATAAATAAGGATTCACAGGGCAGCTCAATTAAACTTCATAAAAAGCAGTAGGCAAGCCTTGCTAACCCCATTTCACCACAACACTCAAGTGGTTTGTCCTGGGTTTCCCAGTAAACTGGTGGTGATAAGGGCAGGGAAAAATAAAAGCTCCAGCTGAGAGTGAGGATTGAGTTTTACTGTCCTTTATCCCACACACATCCTGCCTGGAAACACTGGACACCTCCAAGCGGGCATCAGGGAGACGGTACTGCAGAAAATTAGAGATTTTAAGAGAATCGGACAACTCCTGGTTGACTTCAGGCTGTTTAAAAAAGATAAAGCAGCAAAACCTCCAGTGTCCACACCAGGATTAACAAGATTTTATCCAAATTAAAAAAAAAAAATCATCAAAGCAGCACAATTTTCCCGCTTTTTCTAAAACAGCCAAGCCCTAAAATCGCTCATTCAGAGAAAGGAGATGCAGCACTCTCCTTTTTGTTGGAAAGCTCCAGTGCACAACACACAACTCCAGGGCTCCTGACATTACAATGCAAAGCAAGGAAAAACCACGAGCCAAGAGGAGCCAGGTCCCAATTTCCCATTCCAAGACATCGCAGCTCACTGGCAGCACAGTGCCTTTTGGTGCCAATTTAGTTTAAAAACCATATTTCCAACAACGCTTTTCATGCCTCACTCGCTACTAAAGTCGGAATCAAAGTCAACAAAAAATAGCTATTGTATGGCAACAGGCCCAAAAGCTTTTTTTTAAATTAACATAAGATTTTTAAACTGCTTTCACTGAACTTATAACAGAGGCCTTGAGATGCTGGGGCACCTATGGGGAGGTTATCCAAGATGTCAATGTTTAATGTGATCCAAAGAGTTCTCCCATTACAGGAGACGCTTCGTTGTAGCCAAAGCCTGAGAAATGCCCATCTATTAAAGGCAGGGAAGTCCTTTCTCTCAAGGAGTTTCCTTTAAATCCCAAGACCCTGGGAAAACTGGCGCATTACGAAGAGCTGCTACATGCTCTGAGGGGAAGCAGTGGAAACAAATCCATGGGAGAGCTGGAAAAATTGAAAACCACGACCCATGGCCTGGCTTCTTACCAGTCATTCCCACATCAAACCCCGGATTTCTCATCCCACACAGCACAGATCAGCCATGCTGATCTCCGGATCCTGCTCTGTGCTCCCCAGCTGGAAAGATAATCTGGAAAAAACACCAAGTCCCCAAAAACACGGAGCATCCTTGTGCTCCCTGGCTGGGGGTGAAGTATCCGTCAAGGTTACACACAGGAGCCACCCCAGTGTAACCCTGGTGTGACCACACGCTCCTCTCACTGCAGGCAACATTCCACCCAAACAACTCTCACAGAAAATTACCGGGCCTTTCCTGATGAGCAAAGTGACAAAATCCTCTTGATAGCATCACTCAGAATTCCTGAAGAGTCCCTGAAGAGGGATAAAGGCACCACCCTGCTCCTCACCCCAAAGTGCTCTGTGCCCCAGCATTCCCAGGCATGCTCTTCCCACATCCTCCTCCCCAGCCTGCCCCGAGATGCTCCTGGGAGGTTTCTGGCAGGTGAGCTGCCCTCTGCCCTGCTCTGCATTCCCAGAGGTTCTCAGAGTTGGGTGGGAAGCACCCGCTCTGCTCATTGCTGTGCAAGACAAAGAAAGACACAAAGCTCTAAATTCTCCTAATCCAGGGAATTTAGGAGTACACAGCACAGGAGGCTGTAATTCAGGCCTGGAGTATTATTATTATTAATCAACCTTTTGTGGGCAGCACAGATGACACGTGGAAGCTTTTTTCTTTAGATACTTCTGGTCTTTTCTTTTTCCAGCAGAAAAAGAGGAATTGTCAGCTTAAGTACAGCAATCCTGGGCACAAGAAGGACTGGGAGGGAAAGTCATTTGGTTTTTGAGGTGAGGGAGTTTCTGGTTAACCTTCTACATCCACTATTTGTCCTTCCTCAAGACCAACTAATTCTAAAAACAACTATTCATTAATAATTCCAGTTTATGGGACTTACACAGGTATTCCGAATTCACTGTGTCAGCAGCTCGTGGAATTAAGCGAAATTCATTTGCCAAGACAAAAAAAAGCTTCTTTTACAAATTTGTACCAGAACACTGACAGAAGTGAACTGCAGCAAAACACCTGAGAACTTCAACTTGACTCCATATTTTAGTACACATTTTATCTAAATTGAGATTTTCCAGGATTTACAAAGTAAGCACTTTGTGCATCCATGGAACGCGTGGCCACATTCCCGAGTAGCTGAAACCTTCCCTGAGGATGCTCCACCACTCAGTGCCAGCCACCACTGGACATTTGATAGCCCCAGCAGAGCAGATCTGCTCTCTGGGACAGCAGAACCTGAAAGAAAAGCCACTCCAATCACTCAAGGTGCTGCAGCAGAGAATGCCTTTGGTAATCAAGGGACAAACAACTGAGCAGTTTTCAGATCAGTGCAGAAGAAGTCCTGAACAAGAAGGGAAGCTCTGGAGGCTGCAGGTCACCCTACGTGGTACCAAATATCTCCGACCTCGGCCTAAAGTTGGAGCAAAGCACACAGAATGAAAAGGGAAGTTTAGTCCTGCACGAGGCCACCATAGGCCTTGGAGATGCGAGTCTGAGCACAGAAAGGAACCTGCTTTTAATCGAGGCTGTCAGATAAAGATACCAGCACCTCTTTTCCCCGTATCTAAAATGTCTGATGCTGTGCTGCCTTCTCCTCTGCACGTTTCCTGGCCATTCCCATTCCAACAAAGAGGGAATTCTACACATCCAACAATGAAGATAATCCTCAGGCTTGCTTTTGCTAGTTCCACTCCTCAGAAGAGTTGTGACACTGCTGAGCCTGACCACAACCAGCACCTGAAGTCTCTAGGAAGCGCCTGTATTTATGGGGGGGAAGGAGACAGATCAGTACTCATTTAAAATAAGTCAAAATGTGCCCTAAGACGCAGAGCTAGAGACTCCTGCCCCGTATCACAGTTCTGTTGAATGTAAATTGATAATTCTTGGTAACCGACCAATTTCAGCATTTTGGCCACAAGTTTGGTTCTGATTGTCTGGTTGTTCGAGGATTTTTTTGTCCTTCTTTAGGCTGTAACACACCCCAGAACCCCCCACATGCTCCCATCTAATAAAGAACCCAAACAGCCCCAGTTCTGAAAAGGGCCAAAACCAGGCAGGAACAAACGCATCCTCAGATCCATCAAAGAAATCATTTATACCAAGGGGAAAGTCACATAACCAAAATAAACAGCAAGCCCATTGTGCGGAGCAGCTCTGCCACCGTTCCGACAACACAGACTCTATTCCAGGCTGAATCCAACATCACAAGGAAAATAAACCCAAGGTACAAACAACGTGCCCTGGCCTCCCGCTCCGTCCGGGGCACGGGGCAGAGGGATGCGGGGCTCAAGGTCACGGCGGGGGATGCGGAGAGGGGCGCGGGGCTGCCCCGTCCCGGGGCTGGCGGAGGAGGCGAGTGTGGAAGTTTATGAGCTCATCAGGATGGTTGTACCATTACATCAGAGGCAATTATAAATGGCCAAGAGCAGGGGATGGGGAGCCAATCAGATCACAGATGGGATGTCAACCTAAGACCAACTGTCTCCTGGCTTTGACAGAAGGATTTTACCTCCATAATTCAAATCCCAAACCCAAGCGATCCGCACTCGCTGCTCCCATCGCCCAGCTCCCCGCCAGCGCTCCCGCCCCGGCCCGCGGCCCCTCCGCCCGCCCCGCGGCCCCCGCGGCCCCGCCGGCCCCTCGCGGCCCTGCCCGCCCCGCCGGACCCCGCCGCGGGCCGCGGGACCCCCCCGGGGCGGCGCCGGGGGTCGCGGGGCCGCGGGAAGGCGGCGGCGCTGCCGGGGCCACGCGTTGTCCCGGGCGCGCCCTTCGCCGCCCCGGCCCCCCGCGCCCGGCCCCGCCGGGCCCTCGCCGCCCGCCCCGACCCGCGGGCCCCCGGCAGAGCCCCCCGGGGCGGCGGGGAGCCCGGCGGCGGCGGCCCGGGAGCCCCGCACAAAGGCCGGGGAGGAGGAGGAAGGGAAGGCGGCGAGGCAGCCATTTTAGAGCGAGCGAGCAGCACAGACAATGGCAGCGCCCGGCAGCGCCGGCCCGGCGGGGGGAACCCGCGGGAGAGCCGCCGCCACCACCCCGAGCCCCCCGACCCCCGCCCGGCCCCGTGCCCGGCCCCCCCCCGGCCCGTCCCGCGCGGCCCGGCCGGTACCTGCTGGCTCCTGCCGAGGCTCTGTCCCCCGCCGCCGCTGCTCCCGGGACTCATGGGCGCGTGGTGGCTCCTCGGCGGGGCCCCGCCGGCCGCTGCCCAGCCCTGGCCGCTGCCCCCGCCGTACTGCGAGACCATGTCGGCGGCGCCCTTGGCGGCGGCCGCCCCGTCCTGCGGCCCGGCGCTATAGTCGCCCCCGGGGTACCCCTGGTAGGCGCGGGCGGAGCTGGGGGAGGTGAGGAGCTGGTTGAGGGTGGGGGTGGCCGTGGGCTGCGGGGTGGTGCCCCCTCCTCCCGCGCCGCCGGCGGCCGAGGGACCCATGACCCCGAAGCGCTGCTGCTGCTGCTGGAAGGCGGCGGCGGCGGCGGCGGCCGCGGGGGACTTGGCGGCCGGCGGCGCGGAGCCCCGGGGGGAGCTCAGGGCGTAGGCCTGGGGGGGAGGCGGGTAGGAGCCGGCGCTGCGCCCGGCCGCGTAGTATGAGTTGTACTGGTGGTTGGGGAAGCCGTGCTCGGCCCCGGCGCCGTGCGAGTTCTGCGGAGGGGGCGGCCCCGCGGGGGCTCCCGCCGGCCCCGGGTAGTTCTGCTCCAGGCCCCCGCTCTGCAGCGCTGCCATGCCAGGGCTTTGTTGTCCGCCATGTTGGTGGAAGGCAGCGGCGGCGCCCCGGCCGTAGGGCTGCCCGAAGCCGTAGGCTGGCGGGGGCAAGGCGGCCGGGTGAGAAGGGGGCGGCTGCTGCTGCGGCGGCGGCTGCGGCGCCCCCACCCCGTCGCTGCCGCCGCCGCCGCCGCCACCGGGCGGCTCCGGGAGGTTATTGTTCAGGGTGGCGGCGGCGGCGGGCCTGGGGCCCGGGTTCCCGTTCGAGCTCTTCAGGTCGGACTCGGCCCCTGCGCCCCCTCCGTTGCTCTCGGCCCCGTCCTGCAGCTCCTTCCCCGACGGGCCCTCGCTCTCCGCCTGCTTCTCGCCGCGCTCCGCCGCCGCCGCCTCACCCCCCGCCTCCTCCGGGGGACAATCCCGCTGCTGCGCCTCCGCTTTCTTCAGCTCGGATGGAGCCGGGGCGCCCAGGCTGCTGGCGGCGGCGGGGGCGACCTGAGCAGCCATGATCCCCCCCCTCCCCGCCCGGCCACCCCCCCGGACCGGTCCCCCCGAGCTGCTCCCTGCCTGGCCGGCCGGCGTGAGGCCTCGCTGCTCTGCTCTCCCCGCTCAGGCGGCGGCGGGCGGCTCTTCAGGGCAGCGGGGGCTCATTCCCCCCCGGCCTGCTCGGCGAGGCGGGGAGGGCTCCGCTGGGCTGGGCTTCCCGGGGCCTGGCCCCGCTGTACCTCCTCGGTTGCAGCCGGCGGAGAAAGGGGAGGAGGAGGGAGTGGGGGGGAAGGAGGAGGAAAGGGGGGGTGGGGGGGGACCCGGGACGGGGCTCCCGGTGCGGGAGAGGCGGGAGGGAGGGAGGGGGGACACGGCGGGCGGGCGGGCGCCGTCCCCGGAGCGGGGCCGAGCGGCGGCGGGGCCGGGCTGGGCGAGCTCCGACTCTGCTCGGCCGAGCGGGCTCAGTCCGACACGAGGCTCAGCGCTGCCATTTTACCCAGCGCCGCGGCCGCCTGCCAAACCCGGAGCGGAGCGCAGCCCGGCCCGGAGCGGAGCCTCCCCCCCGTCACAAAGGAGGAGCGGGCCGGCCCCGGCCGCCGCCGGCGCGGAGCTGCCGCCCGCAAAACCCGCGGCGGATCGGCGGAGCCGGGGGCCGGGGGGCAGCGCTCCCCCGCCGGGCCGGAGCCGCCCGGGGCGATCCCCGGGGGCAGCGGGCGATGTCCCGCGGCCGGAGCGCTCCGGGGGCGTGCTGGCCGCTGGGCGGCCGCCGGCCCCGGGGTTTCTGCCCGTGGGTTACCGAAGCGCCTCTTCTTTGTCCCTAGAAATTCCATTTAGAATTAAGCCCTCTGCGAACTGTTAGCGGTTGTCATTTCCTCTCCGCTTGGCCGTGTCCCTCTGGAAAAGGCGTTGGCGGCGCGCCAGGGCTGTGACTGCACGCGCGGACAATCCAAGAAAGTCCGGCTCCTCGCTCCTGCCAAGGCGAGGGCGGTGGGCACGGAACCAGGAATTCCCAGATCCAAAACCACCTGAGCGCATCTAGACACAACACGTTGGGCAGCGGGACAGGATGCGCTGGCAGTCAGAGCCCAGCGCCGGGCTGGAGCTCCCCGGCTGTCAAGAGGTGAACTGGGAATTGGGCCATGCTCTTCTGCAACCCAGATTCCCACCTCCTCCTCCATCCCGAGGCCTTGGAAGAGTGGGAAGAGGCAGGAGAGAAATGTACCTGGAGCTCTGTCCTGGACATAGCCTGGCCTGTGCCAGCAGGGTCTGAGCCTGCCTGCTTAACTTCAGGTGGTGCAGGGCATGGGAGGGACACAAAGATGAGTTATTTGGGATATAAACACCGAGTTCTTAGAAATTGGGACATGGCTGTCTGGTACAAATGGCAGGCATGGTGTGGATTAGGCCTGGGTCCCATGTACCAGTGTTCCTCTGGAATATGGAAATACTTAGAAAAGTGAAGTTGAAGTAAATACAACTTTAAGATGAGAGAAAACATCAGAAAACAGTAGGTGGGGAGCCAAAAGAGACTCTGAGGTCTGAGGCTGCCATTTTAGAACATCACCACAGAACAGATAATGTGGCAGAAGTGACCCCTGTGCAGGGACAACAAACAGGGCTTGGCCCCAGCCCAGCACCCAGCAGGACACACCACAGGGAATCCCTCTGGGAGGGAGCAAACGCGAGTCCAGTGCAGGAGGAGAAGCCTTGGGCAGCAGGCCTGGGTCCCTGCCAGCACCGTGTGCCTGCTGGGGATCAGGTGAATGTGTCAGTGTCTGCTGACAGCCACTCAGCCTTCACACCCGTTATAAAACTTATAATATGAAATATTTATCATCTAGAGTGCAGGTGGAGGAACAAAGCGGTTATTCCAAAGCTGGAAAGTGGGAGGGGAGGTGGGATATGGTGATAAATAGCAAAATTCTAAGTGTTTTCCAGAGCAAGAAACTGCCCCTCGGGCTCCAAACAAAGCACCTTTGCCATTTCTCAGCCTGCACAGTTGACTGTGCAATATGGAGCAGATTCCATCCAGCAAATTGGCTGGTCAGCCTTTCTCCTCAGCTGTAAAGAAACTATTATGAAAAAATAGGTAATGAATGATGATATCGGTATTGTGATAGTACTCAAGGCCTTCACAAGGGTTGGAGCCCCAGTACAATGCTGAAATCTTACATGGGAGGCCCTGTGGCTTTAGTGAGATGTGTGTGGACCTCAGAGAAGGAAAAACACCAAGATATTCCTCTTCAGAAGAGTTTGGAAACTGCAGAATGTACTAGAATGAAAACTGATCTACATCCTCTTATCAGAGGAGTTATTTGATGAAATCACGGGTTCTGGAAAGACGAAGAAGAGGGGAGAAACTCCTCCAGTATCAGGCTGGACTCTCAGAAGTGAAGCCCAGTGTTGTGTTAATGTCCATGGTGCTCTACAGCACCAAAACGCCATTCCTTGGATGTTTCACTGGCACTAAACTTTAAAAAGCATGATCTGGAAACAATTCTGCCATTTTATTCCAGAACCATCTCAAGCCCCCACCTCCCCAGCCCCAAAGATAGGTCTCCTTCAGGGAGCAAAGCCCCACCATCTCACTGAGCATCACCAAAAGTTTAACCACTTCACTCCAGGAGCCTGGGAAGCAGCTCGGGTGCATCCAGGCAAAGATCCCGAGCTCACACCTCTCTACCTGAGTCCGTCTTTTGGAACCCCCTCCAAGGAGCACTATGTCAGACTGTGAAACCCGGTGTTGATAGTAATGTGAAAAGCAGCCTGGATTCCCCAGCCACCCACACAATGAGGAGACACTCACTTTACCAAATGTTTGTGAAAGCTGCAGCAGATTTTGGAATACGCCTCATCAATGAGGCCCTGGCACTTTACTCAATACTGAGGCATTCAGTGAATTCCCAGCCATGAGGACTGGGAAGCAGATGACAGCACAGTTCTTAACAACATTGCCACCTAAGAGCTGAAAATCCTCCTGCCGTCCCGCGACGTCGCGGCCATCCACGGGACCGGCAGCGACTTTTCCCTGCGGCACATCCTCACTTTTGGCAGCCGGAGCCGTCCCTGCTCGGCAGTGCTCCCTTGCCCGTGTCCCCGGGAGCCGAGCACGCCTCGCTCAGCCCGGCCCGGCTCCTGGCTCTCAGATAGGCTGGGAAGCAGCGCTCACATGGCACTGCAGGCCACCGCCACCGCGCTGCCTCCTCCTGACTGGAAGTCTCCTTCATGAAGGTGGCCGTGCCATTTAACCCAGCACTAAGGCAGTTTAGGAAACCTGGTCTAGATTAGAGTACTAGAAACAGGAGTAGTGTCTCCCCCCTCCACGAAATAAAAAAAAAAACGGGCTCTGCCAACTGTGTGATGGCAAATATGGACTGAATCGTTGACATGGAAACCGGACTAAAGTCAGCGCTGCCTCGGCTCAGCTCGCACACACAAGTTATCATTATCCAGCCTTTCCCTGGCTACAAACACGGACTGGATCCGGCTGCCGGAGCCGGCTGCGGCTCGAGATAAAGTCTGAAGGAGCGAGCAGGGCAGAGCGAGGGGAGCTGGGCAGGAATGGATGGAGCTGTGCGGGGAAGGATGCTCTTCCCCCGCACCGGGCGTGCGGGGATGTGCACGCCAGACCCGACAACAAGAGACCCATCTATTATAATCCATGGGGCGCCCTGCAAAAGATGGAACGGAGCTGGGAGGGTTATTGGCTGTACCTCAGCTTCCCTTATAGGCTTTTTGCTAGAGAAAATCACATTTCCTTTCAATGTGTTTATATTTGCCCAGCCTATTCCTTGCAGTGTTTGTTGTATCTGGGTTAAGCACTCTCCTTGTGGCTCCATCACCACGAAGATTGATATTATTTGAATTATTTGTTTGCTGGGCATCATGCAAGACAATGCTCACTTATCCACTTGAACATAATGCTAAAATATTGTATAATCTCTCTTTCTGGGGAGAAACAATGGCTCTGTGAGTGCCTGGTGAAGGTAACTCTGTCCCTTTGCTGAATGCAGCAGCTCAAAGGCAGGCGTGGATTTTCCAGGGGTTTTGCTGCTTCCCACGCCAGGTTCCCCCGGGCAGGGAGCGAGCCCCGGCGAGAGCCCGCTGGTGACATCTGACAGCGATCTGCGAAACTTTGGATGCATTTTAAGGCAGGAAAGTGGACTCGGCCTGACTCGAGGAAATGCATTATTTTAGCAGCGCTGGCGAGGAGGAGGAAAAAGCGAAGCGGAGTTTGCGGAGGGGAAGGGACGCGGGAGCGCAGCCCCCGCGCATCCTGCGCGACCCCCGCGGACCGGGGGCAGCCGGGGCTGGGGCCACGCGTGTCCCGCGCCCCGGCCCGCACCGAGCCACCCCAGAGGGGGAGAAGCGGCACAGCGCAAGTTTTGGGGGCACATGTGTGCGGGTTGGGGGCTGAGCGAGGACAGCAGCGCTCACCCAGCAGTGAAAGTAAGGGTGGGGGTGGGAATTAGTGATTCCAGGGAAAACTGGGGGATAATGCGAAGGGCAGGAAAACAATAATGAAGTGCAGGGAAAGACGAACCCCGTTTATTCTGCATACCCGGGGGGGCACCCCGGCTGCCCTCGGACAGCAGCGCTCCGGTGCGCTCGGGGAAGGAAGAGTAAATCTACCGAAAAAAAAAAAAAAAAAAGAAAAAAAAAAAGGGCAAAAAAGAAAATCAAAACGCGGACCGGAGTTTGCAGAAACCCCTGCACTGGATCCGGAGCCAACCTTCTGTTTTCCCTGGATCCCATCAGATTTGGGAGCTCTCGGGTGGGTGGCAGAGAGACCGCTTTCTGCTGTGAACACCACTGTGAAGAGTTAAAAAAAGGGGGGGAAAAAAGGCTTTTAAATCTGCAAAAAGAGAAAGATCTGAACTCTGGGCCTGGATTTTCCCACTGAAGGAAAACTTATTGTGTTCCAAATCCTTGGGACCTGGCGATGCCGTGCAGGAGGGGTCTGCAGCAGGTTCTCCTGTCTGGAAAAAGCTGTCCCTCGGCCTTTCCCCACCTCGGTGCCTCTTTTCAGTGGGGTGTAAAAAACACATCCCCTCCCGTGAAAATCTACTCTCCTAAAGTGTATTTTTAGAGAAGTTTGAGTTCAGGCGTCACGACTGGGGAGGGGGGTTGCTGCGGGAGAGGCAGGCGCCGAGAAAGAAGGGTTTTTTTCCCCCTTTTCATCAAGCTCTCGCACTGCCATTTTCCCGAGGCAGGGAGGGAGCGAGGGAGGGAGAGCGGAGCGACAGACAGCGCTGGCGAGGAAGTTTCTCACGGCAACTGCGGGCTGGATCGGGAACGGAGCCTTTTGTTCCCGGCAAGTTCAGCAGGAGAGAGAGTTGGAGCCTGCTGGAGAGAAAAACCAGCGGAGAAATAAAATGGAGGGAAGTAGGAAGAGAGGAGACAGAGCTGGTGCTGTGCTGAGATTAACTGCAGAGCACCGCGCTCGGGTGTGCGCAGCATTTATTTAGAAAGTTGGTGTGGTAGCCTGAGGCAGAAATCCCTCGTTAAGTGCATGGGAATGAGTGAGAGACCCAAGGACACGCAGTGCTGGGCAGGAAGTGGAATTTTCCAAGGGGTTCACATCCTTCGGTGCTCTTTTTGCCAAGATTCGCTCTCCTCGCTCGATGAAGGCTGCCTCCTAGAGACACCAGGGAAAAGGCCTTAAAAATGTGGCGTGCTCTAGGCCTGTTTAAACTGAATAATTCAAGGTTGGGCATACCCTCCCTGAGAGATTGCAGCGCAGTCTGAAGCCCAGATGCAATTTGGGGTACTGCCCTGCCTCCCCTCCGTGTCCCTTTCTGCCCAGTGAGTGTTGAAACACGGTGCATTGTGACCATGATCTCGGAATGGGGTGAAAAGTCACCTAAAACCCAGCCCCCCCTCGATTTAATGCTTAGACACACATCCAGTCCATCCCATATTCACATCCACAATTGATTTTGTCCCCCTGCACACGCCGCTAATCCTTCACCCCAAACCACGCATGTTCTTTGTGTGTATGCAGACCCAGAATGTGAAATAAACTTGTCTGAATTAACCCCCAAATCACTGACAAGCATCCATCCCTTTATCAGGCACCCAGGAAGGGGGAGCAGAACTAATCCCCTCATTATTTGTACACTCAGTCCAGGTGGAATTAAAAAGCAAGAGCCTGATCACGAGGCGAGCAAATTTTTCAGCACAAGTTTGGGGTTTAGTGAGGTGTCCCGAAAATACGGTTTGATTAAAAATGTTCATCACCTTGTGCCTTCCCGGCAGGGCAGGGGAGAAGCTCGGTGCCCTGTGAGAGCGCGGCGTGGCTGTGACAGCAGCTCAGCGAGACACCACGTGGGAAAGCCGAGCTCGGGATTTAAACGTGCTTTTCCACTCCGGCCATGAGGGAGGGAGAGCCTGAGTTGGGGGAAAATAAATAAATAAATAAATAAATAAATAATAAAAGGCTTCGCGTGGAGCTCAGAAGCGACCTCTGCGGCGGCCGGGGACTGAAGTTCAAGAGCCCCGGGCTGGGAGCGCGGAGCAGATGCGGTTCGGGGAAATCCAGCAGCAGCAGGAATGGAAAAGGGGGCTCGGCGGCCGGGGCTGGCCCCCCCGGGAAGCGCCGTCCTGGCCGGGTGGGAGCGGTCCCGCCCCCGCATCGGAGCTGGCTCCGTGTGGGAGCGCCCTGAGCTCCGCGGGGGACGCGGTGCCCGAGCCGTGCCCGGTCCCGGTGCCCCCGGCCCCGCCGCAACCGCGGGCACCGCTGCCCTGTCCCGGGGCCGGCCCCGAGCAGCCCCCGGGAGCGGGGCACCGGCCGTCCCTCCTCCTGCCCGCTCCCTCCTCCTGCCCGCTCCCCGTCCTGCCCGCTCCCCGTCCTGCCCGCTCCCCGTCCTGCCCGCTCCCCGTCCTGCCCGCTCCCCTCCTGCCCGCTCCCCGTCCTGCCCGCTCCCCGTCCTGCCCGCTCCCCGTCCTGCCCGGCCCCGACGTGTCCCACGGAGCCGCCCCGCACCGGGACCTCTGCGGGCCTGGGAAAGTTTAACAGGGAAACGTCAGGAAGCATCAGGCAGGAATTTCAGTGCATCCCGTGGTTTATGGTGGCGTTAACTTTTACATATTGGGAGTAATTAGCAGCGAGGCTGTTAAAAGCAGATTTAAATAACCACCTCCCTCCCCCCTTTCTCCTCTTTCCCAAAATGGTCCAAATCCGGTTTACCTCTGACTCGACCCCCACCCGGACAGAGGTGAGAGCACAAACCCCACGGTTTGTCCATGTAGGTAGGAAAACACATTAAAACCCAGATATTAATTAACAAGTCAATTAAAATAAATAGAATTTTGCCATGGTTATTCTGGGTTCTGCCCCTCCCTGCCCCCCAACTTTGTTTTAGTGAAGTGGGGATACATATACAGAAACCTTCCTTGCAGTAGATGCTTTTTTTTTTTTCAAACGGAGCCCAGATGCTGGTCAGGATTAAGGTTACACCAAACACATTCTACATTGCCATTTTCCAAACAGAATAAAGCAGATGGAAAAGATGGAAGAGGATAAAGCAGGAACGGAGCAGCAGTGAAAACTGCAAGCCCTGCACTAACGCTGAGAGGAGTGAGCTGGGATGCCAGGAGAAGCAGAAAGAAAGCAGGCGTAGCGCCGCTGCATATCACATTCCTCACAGTTAAAATGAGTATCTTTAATTAAACAGCTGTCAGAATTTGGGCTTTAAACCTTATATTTAAAAGGGGAGAAGGAAATTGAGCTGCAGCTGATCACCGTGTCTCCTCAGGGCTCAGTCCTAGGAGATGTGAAAGCCACTGGCCGGGGGCCATCAGAGTACTTAAGTCTCTGCGTAATTTTAAACATCAGCAGCCCCGGTGATTTTAAGGATCTACTCCCTTAAAGTTAGCCATGCACTCAGCACTTTGCAGGATCCGCCCAGCACACTCAGAGCAGCTCTGAGCTCCAGGACATGAGTATCTGCACATCTGAGAAACAAAGAAAATCCTCTTTTCAATAGGTTAAACATTTCTGCTTTATTTGAGACACCAGTTTGTCCATACTGGGAAACTGGATCAGACTGGAATAAAATCTCAAGGGGAAGTTAGCAGAATCTGTGCTTATTTGCAAAATATCACCATTTGGCAAATTCAGATCTTAGGTGAAATTCCACAATAGTGGTTTACTCAGCACCATGACTCAGTTACATGATGTGCTTTGAAAATCTCTTGCAGAAACCGACTTTAAGAGATTTTGTTGGTATTATATCGGCACACACACGACACAGAGAAGGAACACACAAACTATTAAATATTCATGCTATGGGGAGAACACTTAGTAACGTCCCTTCATTCCAGCTGTACAAAGGCAGGCACAAATAACTGCTGAAAAAATGAATAACCCAAAACAATCGCAACATTCCACATCAACACGGCGTTGAGCAGCTTGCAAACATTGGCCAAGAAAGGGTCAAACAGTAATTGTCCTTATCTACCTTTCAGCAGCCTCACATAAATGCGTAATTCCAATCTGAATTCTGTAATCAGCACCCCCGGGAGTGTTGGGACTTCCCACACACTCAGGGTCCCTGTGTGGGGATGGATTTCTGCTCCAGGCCTCCACCCCTCGAGCTCTCATGGCCTAAAGTCACCTTCTGAACATCACAAGTAGGGACCTCGGTGACATCTACTCACAAACAAAATTCAAACACATTCTGACCAGCTTTGCTGGAACTTTCAGAGTTCAGCTCTGGGACTGTGAAATGAGGTCATTTTTATCTATCAGTTATCTCTGCCTTGAGAGAGGCCCGTGATCACACCTCAGCAACAGCACTGCTGGTAGAGCCTGGGATATCACACACATTTTTCACTAACACAAAGGCATTGGCCTGAGCTTCCTCTGTAAAACTGAGCTACAGACATACTGAAGAATCGTAAAAAAGACATAATTTTCAAATATTTATGAAAGTATTGAGTATATCTGGCAAAAAACAAAAAACCCACTCCAAATCCAACCATCTAATGGTTGTTGCTTGCATCCCAATCTTTAGAATTAGATCCTGAGTGAAACGTGATCAGGAGTCACAGTCATTACAGCTGTCAGAAAAAGGTGCAATTAACGGTATTATGAAACAAAGTATTTAAAATATTACTTTTCCCAGCTTCAGGAAACAGAGTTACTGACCTCGGGCTTTCCTGTGCCTGGGTTCCCGCAGTCACCGGGGGCACTGCAGCCCTCCCTGCCCAGCCCGACCCTCTGCAATCACTGCCTAAATATTGCTTCACCTACCTTGTCTATTTTTAGGGAGTATTTTGTGCAGGACTGCCTCATACATGTGTGCAGAGTGCCCAGCACGCTTCATGTTCTGTTTAAACACAGGGCTGAGAGCAGTAAATAATGCTGAGGCAGCAGCAGGAGCAGAACTTCTGCAGGGCAGTGATGAGCCACGGGCTGCAATGAGCCCCTGGCACTTATCAGCATCCCACAGGATAACGGAGCCCTGGATTCAGCTATCATTGCTCAAGAAACTGCTCATTATCATTATGCTTTAAAGAACTTTGCAAATATTCCAAAATGCTTTTTTTTTTTTACCAATTTCATAGCCACAGCAGAGCAACTTTCTTTAAAAATAAAAATTAAAAAAAAACCAACAAACCAAAACAGCCACGAATAAACAAAGCCCAACCCAAACATGAAGCACTACATCTGAGTTGTGATGCAAATGAGTGAATTCATTTCTACCACTTCTACAGGTACAAAAATAATCTCAATTTGACATCCTATTATGGGGAGAAAGGAAAAAACCCAGCCCAAAATCAAGCCAAAGAGGGTGAAAGTAATGTCCAAACAACAAGAGGCTAATTAACCTGACCTCAGTGAGATGCAAAACTCAAATTATTCTTCCTCAGGAGAGGGAAAAGATGTACAGGAAAGTAAAGAGATAAAATACAACAAAGGTTGCAATAATGCCAAATTATGTCTTTCTTTGATAGGGCAGCAAAATTTTCTGGATAAAGGAAGACAGAGTAGATCTCATCCATCCCCAAACCAGTAAAGTGTTTGGTCTGGTGCATCATGTAAAAATACCAGTTAATTGGAAAATATGAAGGTCAGTGCAAGAGAAGTTTTGTGGGTAAAAAATGACTAAAAATCCAGAGCTGGATTGTGCTGAAATTGGAAGTTTTGGGCTAGAGATGCTGTTGATGGGCTTTAAGTGACACGAGCACAAGGAACTGAAAAAGAGTCTTAATGCAGGTGGTGACTGACAACATCCAAAGGCACCAGTCAGGAGACTGGAATATCCTAAATGAAGACCTGGATGAGGTTCTGGAACAGCCCAGGAATCCTGAGGAATGGGCTGGTGGAATGCAGTAATAAGATTAATGCAAATCACAAGGCTGTTCACAGGGGGACTGACAGCCAAAACTCCTCTAACCTGGTAATTCAGCACAGCTAGGGAAGGATGGAAACTCAGGAGTGTTATTTAGTCACAGAAACGAAGATGACAAATGGGATCTAAAGACCAGGTAAGGCACATCCAGATGTTATGGCAACAGCTCTATTACAGAATTTTGGGTACAGTTTCTATTCAAGAATGACACATGATAACTGGAATAATCACAGAAAAAGCTCTCTGAGCTGGTTGCAAGAGCAAGGAATCTGTCAGGAGAGAAGAGTGAAGCTTCCTTCCAGCAAACTCCAGCAAAGAGAGGGGTGATAGGGTGAGTTTGTATACACAGACTATGCCTTGAAGACAGTATTTGAACTCCAGGGTTATGTTGGCAACAAATACATATCTAAAGGCCTAAGTACAATTAAAATGATTGCTAGAATAGGTTGTCTTATTATTAGAAAAACTAGATTTTAAAGAATCCTTCTTTCCTCTGGGGAACACAGACCCAGTGGAGAACTTTGACAGTTTTGTCATTATTTTCCCCACTTTTAGTCAGTGAAATGAGAAGAAAATCTCTGCAATATTGTGAAGATTCATTAATCGTGGTTAAAAAGTATTCAGACACTGTAGTGATAAGTGTAACGAAAATCCATTACAATTAGTAATTCTGTATTTACTGCAGCACTTGAATTATATGCAATAAATAAAATATGGAAGCAAACATCAAATAACAAGGATAAAAGAAAACTCTGAATGAGACAAGAGTTTGAGAAGGCAGGTTGTATGATTTGACTTATAATTAGAGTTTGCATCATGGCGCAAAGAGCTGGATTAGGGTGGGCAAAAGTGTAAGAAGCACAGACAGGAGGACTGAACACCCTGCTCAGCTCCCTGGTAAATTCATCCGGGTCACAGGAGCGTGAAGAACCACGGAGCAGAGGGTGAATTAATGTGGGCCTGGAGCACGCACCAGCTCAGCACATTCCCTGTGTCAGCCAGTGCTTGGAGGACTCAGCACTGATCCTTGTGTGGCCGGGCCTGCACACGCTGTCACTGTCACCTCAGCAGGGAGGGCTCCTCTGCTCTGCAGGGAACTCTTCAAGGAGAGACATTTCCAAGGGAACAGCTTCCAAAATCCCAGAGCACTGCACCTCCCAGAACACCAGAAAGGCTCACACCACAGGCCTGGTTTTCCTGAAGTCTGTTTCCATCATAAGGAACCACCAGGAGCATGTACCACCCATTTCTTTCATCTCACATCTCTTCCCCTCTCCACACAAAACGTAACTGCTTTAGCAAAATAGCAACAAACCAGGGCTGCCCTTTTGGGATCTCCTGTCCCAGGTGCCTGCCCACTGGAGATGCTTTCCATGCCACTCTTCTGAGCTTCCTTGGATCTGCCACCTCTTCTCCTTCCTACAAACACTACCACACACAAGCATGGAGCCAAAAAGCATCTTCAGTGGGGGGGGGTTCCTCCTTTTTTTCTTTACCTTTTTGTTTTTCTCAGTGCTCTCACCAGAGGATACCTCATAAGCACAAAAGATCATATATAGACAATAAAAGAAGATCCCATTACAATATTCTTGACATAAACATCAGAGACTTCAGTTAGAAATAATCAGAAATCTGCTCTTCCACAGGTGGCAATAGGCTTCTGCACATTTAGGGATGTTTAAATGGATTTGCCACTTTCTTCTTCATGAACCTTGCAGCCTTTCAGAAAAGAAGTTGCACAGGGAAAAAAACAATGGATGTCAGGAGAAAAGGAGTAGTAATTTGTCAGGTTGACCCACAGAATTCCCAAATTCCTGAGAATTCCCTGTCAACACATTGTGAAAAATAACATACAGCTGAGTAGCAGAACACCTCTCTGTGGGATAACTGCCCAGAATATCTTGAGAGGTAAATTAATACAAGAAAGAACCAAGCACTGTGCACCCGATTAACAGTGAAAATACCTGAAATCAGCATAACAAAGTGGGGTGAGTGCACTTGTGCTCAGGATGGTTAAACAGCTGTAATTAGATCAAACAAACTAGATTGATGTATCATCCCTTTGTAGCTGTGGCCTCAGAAGGCAGGTCAGGAGCTAAGTTCAGTAAAACAGTTTTAGTGCTGCAGCTTTTATCTAACAAGGCACAGCCACACACTCACTCCAAAGTAAATACTGCTCAGGAGAACTGCTGAATTCCAAAGAAAGAGAGTTTCTAGAGAAGGTGCTGTTCCTCAACAACAGGCTTAACTTTTGTCAGTAATGAAACTCTCCTCGCGAACTCAATAATAGACTCTTTGGATAAACACTGCTCAGGATTTTGGTTACAAATTCATTCAAAGCATTTGAAGGTCTTTATTGAGTTGCTTCCCATTCACTTAAAGTGTCTGCACAAAATGGGTGAATTCTAATTTGCTTTGTTCTTTCAGAACCTTTTAATTAAATTTTAAGAAAATCATGTAAAACGACATTGAATGAAACATGGTCAGTACATTTCAGAGATGAGCAAAACAGAAGGTAGCAGATGGTAGGAAGAGGATATATGTGAAGAAATGTAAATAGCAGGGAACCTCACCAAATCAAAGACGTGAGGCAGAACTGAAAGCGCCTGCAAGACCCCTGGGAGGGCTGAGGAGAAGAAGCAACCACTGAGCTCAGAGGTATCAGCCTTTCCTTGCTCAGAAATGACACAACACCAACAGGAAGCTCCAAGCTGGTAAAGGGACCCCTCGTAACTGAGGTGAGATTGCTGTGAATGGTCCTTAGAGTGAGTATGGGAGGAAGGGAGGAAACAAGGACAGGTGCCAACAAACGTATTTATCAAACACTCCTGGAATAGGAAAGATACCAACTCTTCGGAACTGTGAGCAATGAAGACATTATAAAGGAGCTAACAGTAGAAAATAACCTTATATTGAAGACAAATGAGATGAATTGTTTAAGTTAGGCAGGAGACTAAGCAAAGAGAGGCTAATACTGTTAAAGAGAAGCTACTGAGTATTAGAGGATGTTTAAGGGTGAAGGGAGGCACCCTTGAGGAGCGGGGCCCAGCTGATAACTGCAAATTCAGCTGAAGGAATATCTGGAAAATGGTGACCATTCTAAACATTTGTATTTCAAATAGTTGGTAAGCACATTCCCACAGCAGAACTCCAAACCTCATGGAGCCTAAATCACAACTATTCCCATTTTGTATCTTCTTCTGCCCCAAGCTCCATTTGTCTGGGTGATTTATGAGGTGAGCTCCGGCTGCACAAGGCTTCTCTCCTTCTGAACGGAGGAACAATTCAGATAAGGAACAAATCTCTTCTGAGTGAATAGAGGAAACTGGACTTAACTGCATTGACTAAGGTATTTATTGTACATCTAGGCCAGAGGAAGCTTAGCACTTTTAATACATATAAAACTGCAGAGAGCTGCTAGGAAGAGTAGAAACCAAACAAAACAGATTCACAAGTTCCTTAATTATTTAAATTAAGCCACTAAAGTAACAGGAAAGAAAGAGCAACAGGTATCTATCAATTCCAGTGGCTGATTCCAGCCACCCACAGGAAGTGAGGAGCAGTTGGCTCTGTGTCCCCTCAGGCACCCTCAGGCTGAGGAACGGCTAAATTGTAATCACATAACCTCCAACGGGCAGTGCTTTCGTGGCTGTTGATTTCATAAATTGTCTTGAGGTTCCTTGTAATGGAAGACACTGGATATAATTACAGACAAAAAAAACAACTCACGGGCCTGGTCCTGGACAAGGTGCTTTGGCAACTCAGCAGCTCAGGGGATCATCAGCTCTTTGTAGACAGGAGCCCAATGCTAAGAGAGAAACTGCAAGAAATAAATATCTGTGGTACAACTCCAACTTACCAGTTCAGAAAAGACCACACACAAAATTCCCAAGAGGCAATGAAACCACAGAATTAAAAATTTTAAGTGCAAACCCCAACATTAAGTCATCCATTTGCAATTGTTGATGGTGAATCCATCTACTCCAGATGGGAAGAGGTCACTCTCTTCTTTTTCCAGGGCAAGTGTATGAATAATTTGAGTGACTAAAGCTCAAATCAGGTGTGAAAATGAAAGACTGAGAATGCACATGGAAAAGAAACCACACTCACAAAGAGAGACTCACTCAGCTTTCATTCTGGAATCAGGAAAGGCCCCTTCCATTTCTGTCCTGCCACAAAATACAGGTGATTTCGTACATTTTTTTCCCGAAGAGTTGTCACTTTTAAAGGCACATTGAAATCTTATTTTTACTTTTTAGGTCTTCCTTTCTCTATTGGAGATGACCTAAATTTTGAGCTGAAGCACTCACAGCATCCTCGCTTGGAATAGAAAACAACAGCAAAAAAACATCAGTCTGTGAAAAGAGGCAAAATAATAGGAGGGAAAATTACAGTGAAATCCTCCCTGAACAAGAGGAGGTCACAAAGGCTGCAGAAATAGAAGCTGAAGTGGTGCTATCCTGAGCCAGGGGACACAAAGTGGTTGCATTTACAGCCCAGGCAGAGGACAGGTGGGCAGGATGTGAATCGAAGCAAACGGCCGCAGTTCTGGGAATACCCAACAGCTCTCAGCATCCCCTTCAAACACTGCTCCCGGGGAAGAAATGTCACACACACCAAACTCCAAGAGGCTGCTGTCACAAAAAAACCCTACAAAAACCTGAATGCTTTCTAGAAGTGTTCAAATGGAACTAGACAGCTACAGAAAGGGGTAGAGGCAATATTTTATATGTTACATAGAAAAATGTATAGGAACACACATAGCGCCCAATAATCAGCAGCGGCGACTACTGAACATTCATGCAGCTCATCATTAACAAAACAAACCCCAAAATGTACTTGCAGATACATTGATTTTGCTTTATTTTATCATCTTAAATAGCCAGCAGAAACTAAGATTATAATCTGTGCCTTTTTAAAATTCCATTCAACAGATGTTCATAAACAGACTTGAGCCAAATTTCAGGTCCCCAAAAGGATATTCAGCCTGAGAACTTTTACAAATGGATGATAAAGTCCCACTTTTCCCCTTGTAATCATTGCTTTTCTGAGACACTAAATCCTCTCTTAGCCTCGTTACAAGTTCCCACCAGCATAAAATCCATTTCCTATAGTATTGTTTTCCAAAAATGGCATTTCCCAGCACAAGACAACTCTCCTTCACTCCTTTTTTATGTCACCTCCTCAATACCAAAGGATTGTCTCAGTGACAAGGCTCTGTTCTTCTCAAAAGATGAAAAAAATCCAAGTGGTACTAATAATTATTTACTTAGTGTAAAGAAAAGGGAATTCAACAGTTAAAGATGAAAATTTCATGGGGAAAAAAAGGTGTTTGGAAAGGCAAGGCTCTAAGAAGTTCAGTGCTGTTTATGAGAACGACTGCTCAATGGCTCCTTCTGGGACACAGTGAGATGACTTCTTTAAAAGTATGGTCTAGAAATACCCCCAAATCACTGAAATTATAAGTCACCCGAGTATTTCAGCTGCAATACAAAATTAAGAAATATCAGGACACATAATGAAAATGGTGGAATGAAACCAGCATTGCACTGACTTGTCTATGTTAAAGGGGGAAGGGGGGGGCTGAAGTGAAAGGTTTTATTTTTACTTAATTACTCTCAGTGCTCCCTGGGGACTCCTTCCAAAGCGTATTTTGTATTTGGACCTAAATGCAAGCAGGATTCAGCCTTGATCTTATTCCTTATGACAATACATTTCTTAAATTAGAAGTCCCACAACTGGAATGTTGACACCACTGCTGGTTCCTCCAGCACCTCAGAGTCCCTCCTGTGCTATCAATCCATTAACCCGGGAAGCAGTGAGAACAGGGGACCACAGCCTGTTCAAAATTTAAAAATCCATCCACAAAACAATACTTCGTGAGCTTATAGCATCTTTCATCCATTTCTATGTATGTGGAAATGGGAAGTCTCAAAATACTTAAAAAAAAAAAATCAACAAATCCACCTAACCTCAAGGTATTCTGAAATGATAACATATTAACTGAGTGAGCATCCACCTGTGATGCGATTTAAGAGTCTCCTACTGCAGCATTTCACACATATTCAATCCACCTTCTGGTTACAGCGTGCAAGTTTATGTATGCTATGTAGAAGGAACAGCAGAGCTGGTTAAAGATTTTCTCTTGCTTCACATACTCTGCAAGCTTCTCATTAACTCATACATGACTTTAATCAGTGCTGAAGCACACACTTCCTTCAGCATGCAGCAGGACTGAGCTGGGGAAAAAAATCCTCCATAAAATATTATTGTAACCATGAATTAATAAAGAGAAGGGCAACGTTTTCCTAAAGTGGCTGCCGATTCTCATCTCCAAAGGGTTAAACCGACCTTCGCTGATCCAGAAGAGGTAATAAAATAGAACTTTAAGGACAAAAATGGAGCACTTCAAGAGATTATTATGAAGAGCCACATTCAAGAAGACAAAACCTTATTCTTAAAGCACAGATGCTTCTGAAACAAGAGATCGCACGTTTTTAACAGCACATTGCCAACCGCTTATAATGAATAAGCAAAACGAGAGGAATCAGGGTGGTTTTTCTCCTTTTTCTTTGGAGCTCAGGGGGAAGAGGCATTCATGGATGTGGTAGCAGAGCCAGCTCCGCACTTCTGCAGGGCTGTGGAGCCGGTGCTGGTCGGTGTGGGGGGGGAGAAAACAGAGTAAAACCTGAGAAAAACCCATCAGAGCTCCTGTCCTCCCCTTCCAGCGTTAATGGGAGGGATACGAGTCCATGGGAGCTGCAGTGGGGGATGGTGCTGGCGGAGGGGGTGGGGAGAACCGAGCGAGGCCTTACAACCATCAGCAGCTCTTGTTCTTGTTCCTTTCAGCCTTAGCAGGAGGATGTGAAGCTCATGGAGCCGGCAGCGGGATGAGGGGGGGAGCAGCGCAGGATCATAGTTTAGCTTTTGTCCTCTCTGCGCAGGGTTAATAGGAGGACACGAGTGTCACCGGGATAAGGGCAGGGCCGGAGGGGGCACGGCGGGGATCGCAGCTCCCCGCAGGGCTCCCGGCAGCGTGTGCTGGGATTTGTGGGGTCCTGTGCGAAGTCACAACACCCGCGGGCGAGCTGTGTGGGGGAGAACACGGGGCAAACTTCCCTCAACGTGGCCGCTCCGCTTATCCACGACGGCGAGCCCAGGGTGCCCCGCGGGGTGGGGCGAGCCCCGGCCTTATCTGTGGGGCGCAGGGAGCGCGGCTCCGCGGCCGCGGGCAGGGAGGCAACGAGGAGGGCGAGGGAGGGAGAGCCCAGGTGCGCTGACAGAGGGAAGGGGGGCACAGGCGGCCCCGCGGCCGCTCTGAGGGCGCTCCCTGCCCGCAGCGGGAGCGCGGGGCTGAGGCTCGACCCCGGCCCCAAAACAGGGGAAAGTTTCCCCAAACTTCGGCGCAGGGCTCCCGTCCCCCCTCAGCGAACCCCTCACGGCGCCCCCCCCTCAGCGGCTGTTCCCGCCCCCGCCGCAGGGGGAGGGGGGCGCTGTTCCCGGCTCCGCGCCGCGTTTTCCCGCTCACCCCCCGCTCCCCGCGCCTCCTCACTCCTCCGCGCCTCCGGATCCCTCCGCCGCAGCCGGCGCTGGGGCTTTTTCACCTCCCCCACCCCCACCGCTTCATCCCGATTATCCCGCCCGAAACTGCGGGGAGGATGCGGGGAGGGAAACGCTTCTCCCACCCTGTTCCTGTAACGGAGTCCCGGCTACAGGGACCGCGGGACGGAGCCTTTGGCTGAGTGAGGGAGAAGAGGCGGTTGGGACTACTTGGCGTTCCTGCCACGGCCTCGGCGGAAGGAGCGCGCTTGAGCGAGAGGCTGTGCGGTACTGCGGCTCTCCTCAGCGCTTCCTGGAAACTCCCGCTTAGGAACGAGGGGGGGGGGCGGGAGCGAAAGAGTCCCAGGCCGGGAATGGGAGGGGGGCAGGGCACAGCCCCGTGCCCGGACGCCCCCCGAGCCCGCTGACACCCCTCAGACCGACACTTACCCCCTCTTCCTGTGCAGATGGAGCAGGGAGAAGTCAGGGATAAACTCCCTCGTAACCGCTGTGAGGGGTGGTGGGGGCTGAACCCCTTTCCCCTCGCAGTCTGGAGGGTGAAAGGCCAGACTTCCCTTTTCCCCTCACAACCTGGGGTCTGGAAGAGCAGACTCCCCTTTTCCCCTCACAGCCTGGGGTCTGGAAGAACAGACTCCCCTTTTCCCCTCACAGCCTGGGGTGTGGAGGAAAGACCCCAATTTTTTTCCTCACAAGCTGGGAGTGCCTCTCTACCCCCAAAACTGAGGGCTGGGGAGTGGGGGAACGCAGCGGGGTGGGGGAAAAGAGCCCGGCATGGCCGGGGAACAGGGGGAAGAGAGCCCCTTTCCCCCTGAGTTCCTTGGGATGGGGGCGATCCCTGGATCCGGGGGCCTGGGAGCGGGCTGAGGTGGCGCGGGGGAGGGGAGGCCGGGCTGGTAAATGCAAAACGCTGGTACAGAAGCGTTTTAGCACAATCGAGGCTGGAAAGCTCCGACTGCAACGGGCTGAGAACAAAAAAAAAAAAAAAAAAAAAAAAAAAAAAAAAAAAAAAAAAAAAAAAAAGAAAAACGTGAAAAGGCTCCTTTGCTGCCCTCTGCCTGCCGAGGCTCTGCGGGGGAGCCCGGCCGCCTTCGAGGCTGGCGAAGGGCTGACATTGCCGGAGTGAAAAAACGGAGGAATCAGGGCCAATTTGCACACCAGTGGTGCTTCCACAGAATCAGTTAGGTTGGAAAAGACCTCTGAGATCATCGAGCGCAACCCTTCCTGGCTCTGGATGCACTGAGTTATCCTTTTTCCTACGTGTGGACATGCTTCTGTTCACCTCACTTCTGGACAACTTCAGTAGAGGTAAAACTACTTCTCGTTAGACTAGGCTGAAGAATGTCTCCAAGCCCAAGAGGGTTTTGGGGTCTGCACTTTAATACTTGAATTGTTTAATGACGCAACAGTACAAATGCCTAACACATGTAAGCCGCAGAAAAGAAAAAAAAAAGAAAAAAGTGGAAAAAACAGGAGGGTAGAGCAAGTGTGCTGATAAATGCCTGTGATACACAAACACGGCCAGTAAATACCATGTGGTTCATTAGATACGGGCTGGGGTGATCCTGCCCTGCAGTTAAAGGCCTCTCACTTCCTCTGCCTTCTCCAGATTGGTGCCTTGTACCAGCTCCTCTCCAGCTCTGCCGGTTCCTAGTTTGCCACCCTCTAAATGTGGAGCTGTTGATCCTTTCTGGTGTTACAATGCAACTCTTTGATGCCCAAAGCCCCTTCCTCTACTGAATCCACAAGTTTCAGGGATGCTGGGACTACGCAGGAAGGACAGGCAACATGTAATGAAATTATGTGGAAGAGAAAGGTCCATTAGAGCAAGGAGATACCCGTAAATCCTGTTAGCAGCCAAGTATTTCCATAGAAATTTCCTGATTTTAGATGCCCAGCACCTTTTCTATCCATTTCCTTAACACCATTCCTAAATCCCTACATGGCTTAATTTACAAACCTAAACCCCAAATGTAAATTGATGGGGGAGGATCTCTTTGAACTCCTGTCTCCTTGGGTTTTAGCTCTAAATTCCGTAGTTCAGGGTCTACTGGAAAGGGCAGCCTCCAGCTCTTGGACCAGGAATCATCTCTTAGCTTTAGACTCCTCCAGCACCGCTCAGTTAAGGATGAGCTGTGTTAATATCTTTTAGTTATGTGCTCTTTGTTGAACTTTTATTCCTTTGCTCTTTGTACCCCAGTCAGTGTAGAACAGCTTGTAAATACATGGATTTATTCTGTCAGCCTCACACTGCTTCCCTTAAACATCAAAATATTAAAACACAAAAGCTCCCCGATTACTCATCAGCAGATCGGTGACTTTACACACAGGCAGCTTTCTCTGGAGTAAATTAAAACAACTCCTTCAAAAAATTTGAGCTGAGGTGGATTGTTTCCAGATTCCCAAGAACTGTGAGGGACAATGTGCCCAACACCAGGATCCTCAGAGCGGCTGCAAAAGGTAAAGATACATCTTGGGTCATGCAATTAAGTCCAAATTAATTATTCTGGATTCATTTTGTTCAGTTAATGATGTTAATTGCCTGCCTGGCAGACTGTTTAGAATTTGGAGCCATTTAATGACTGCTACATAAAGATTTTGCAGTTGGGAGTGATTTTTTGATAACAGATCCAATACAAATCCCTGTCCAGCCTCCCAGTTGTGTTGGCTCCCCAGTGCCAGGTGGAAGGGCAGTGCTGCTTGGTTTGCAATTGTGCTTTAAGTGATTACTAGATCCAGGGCAGTATTTATACCTGCATTTTTAGCGTTCTGGCTGACAACATTTCATGTTTTTAAAGTTATTCAAGTAACTCAATCCTAAGCAGACATTTTACTGAATCCAGAATAGCAAAATCCAGTAAGAAAGGTGTTAGCTTTATAAAGATAAGCACATTTTAACCAGGGAAAGCTGGGTTTATGGGCGCAGAGTACTTGGGACTCGCTGCATTTGAAGCGGTATCACTGAAATATCACTGAAAGGCACTGCAGGAGACCCTGCTTTTGGCCTCCCAGCCTTCTGCCAGGTCTCTGGCAGAGGATGAGGGAAGTTTACAGGAGTTTCCTAAATGGGAAGGGAAAGAAAAGTAATTTAAACAGTATAGTTGTGAATCAGAGGCTGAGGAAACATTGTCATGTGAAGGGAATCCCACTGTTAAGGAGAGAATCACTCCTGTGCGTCTGTGCTCAAGTGGAAGCCCCAGCAACGCTGCTGCCCAGTCACAGCTCCCACACAGTGAGGTGGAGATTGCAGGGAGATTATCCAGCCAAAGCAAACACGCTGGAGGAGTCAGGCAGGTGCTTTTGGAGGAGGAGGGTGTTTGAAACACACTCCTCAGCCTTCCACATGACCTGTCTGGCATCCAGCAAGGCTGAGTTAGTCCTAAGGCCAAAGGAGTAAAATGCAGGTAGAAGATAGAGGTGTCTCTTCTCCATGTCTGCCAAAGAGAGAGAGAGCACAAGACAGCAATGAAATTTCCAAGGTATCGTGCTCATTTTTCATCAAACACCCATTAGTAAAATTGTTTTCTTTGCTTTTGACAAATCAGTTCAAGCCCACACACATCCTGCAGGATACATTACACTGGAGGCTTGAGCCTCTTTCATTTCCCAAACAGCTCTGTCACCCTGTTAGTGATCATCCACCAAAGCACTCCATTGCACATCCCTCATGACACAATAATTCCTAATATTTATACCCTTTGTAATGAATGGAAGATGCATTGATGGAGAAGCCAGATACAGCATAAATAGCAACAAAAGTGGCTGAACTTGATTCACATTTTCTGGTGCTGTGCCCTCTTACAAATCTTTTTGCTGTTCTCCTGGCCTCAACAGATTTAGAATGGTATTTCAAAGACCACTGATGACACCATTCAGTAGCTGGCAAGACAAAGAATTCATGGATGGAGTTAATAAGGGAGATAAAAGCAGTCTGTGCCCCAAACCCAACATTTTCACAGTGCACGTGGGCTGGTTGTGTGAGCCAGATGCAGAGAGCTCCAGGGATGCTACGCCACAATCCTACAACCCTAATTCTTGCGCATTTAAGGCTGTATCTGATTAGGCATTTCTGTATTTTCTGAGTATGTAATTATCTAGCACAGTACATGCGAGTAATGGAGTAAACCCAGTTGGGAGTGGAGCACTAGGAAGGGGAGAAAAGGTCTGTAAGTGGGTGTGTGGGTTTGTCCATGTCGGTGATTGCAGCAGCCTGGGAATACAGTGTGGAAAAAAGCCTTTCCTGGAAAGAAACTGAGGTGAAATCCCCTCACTGTGCTGTGAGCAGTTATCGCTTCCCTGTGGACCACGAATGAGGTGATAACTAGATCCCAGATCCTTGTAGGATCCTCATTAGGAAGAAATTCCTTACTCAGAAGGTGGTGAGGCCCTTTTCTGGGTGCCCAGAGAAGCCGTGGCTGCCCCTGGATCCCTGGAAGTGTCCAGGGCTAGGCTGGATGGGGCTTGGAGCAGCCTGGGACAGTGGAAGGTGTCCCTGCCATGGCAGGGGTAGGATGGGATGGGCTTTAAGGTCCCATCCCACCCAAAGTACTCTGTGGTTCTGGTGGTCTGTGATCCAGAGCACACCCTTGGGTACAGTCCCAAGCAGGTGACAGCTGAAGAAACAGAAGTTTCAGGCTTCTCAGAGTTGAAGAATTAAGGAAATCCAAGTGTCCTTGCTGTAAATGCAAGGTAAATTATTCATATTCTCTCTCTCCCCCCCTCTTTCCTCCCTCTAGTTCAGTTTTTCTTTTCATGCTTTAATCGTTTTGACACCAAGCTGTACAAAAGTAATTTAAAATTAACATGACTGACACTTGGTAGATAGCAGGACCCAGTGCAGGGCTCCACCTTCTACTGGGAACTGCGGAGAGGGCCTCTGGATTGGCTGCAGGACTTGAGGCAGCTGATGGGGACTAAGGAAAAACACGGCAAACAATTAATTTGCTAATTTAGTTTTCTGTTTAATTTGAGACCAGAAAATTGTCAGGCACTCATCAGCCCACGAGCAAGGCTGAGTGGACTCAGGGCAGTGCTGCACTATTGGCAGCAAGGAGGGGATGTGTTTGATTAGCCAGCAAAGCAATTTCTCCTGCAGTACCGGTGGCATTTCACAGCGTGTTTGAGCTCTGAGGTTCTGTGGTGTGGCTTTTGTGTCACCTCTCCCCTGTTCAGTGCATTTTGCACATCTGACACTGGGAAGGAGGTGATGTGGATGTGTGTGCTGCAGAACATCTGGGAAGAGTTGTCACCTGAAACACAGAACGTGCTATAGCCCGTCACTAGCCCGGTACTGCCACACGGTGCCTCGGTCAGCCGGAATGCTGACAGGGATAACTCTGCACACCGTGGCGTAATGGACCTGGATCGGGACTAATGTCCTTTGATGGGGAAAGAAATGCTCTAATTTGATTTCCTCCCTTCAGCTGCCGAGTGTGTAATTTCAGATCTGTGCAGAGCGGGCCCTTTACGCTAGGGTTTGGGCCTATTTTTGATTGATTAAATTGAATTTTATCTATTTATTTCACACATCCAGTTCAGGATTTCACTAGTGGCTCGTCAGAGCGAGAACGTGCACATTTATCGGGAGTGAGAACTCACCACAGCCCTCAATTTCCTCTGATGCCTTTGCCGGGATTTGGTGCTGTGGGGGCGAGTGGGTGTGCGAGGAGCTGGGAACGTGTGAAATCGAGGAGTTGGTTGCCAGCAGAGGGAGCGTGGGGCAGGGCCGGGTTCAGCAGGGAGCCAGAAGACTGGAAACGGGACCGGCTCCCCAGGAAGCATCACATAGCTCTCTGATAAAATATCCCGAGACTCTTGGAAGATAGCATGATTTGTTTCCTTAATCCAAATGATCCGAGAGATAGGATCTCGTTTGCAAATCTGGGACCTTCTTGGCCTCCCTAATTCACAAATTCCCTCTTCCCGGCTAAGCGACGCTCCCGGGAAGCCCAGGTCACTAGATGGTACTGTTGCTGTTCAATATTGACGCCTCCGCGGGCCAGCTCCTTGGGAAACTCGCATTTCTGTCGGGAGGGAAGGACGGCTGTGTAATTTGGGAGGGAGACGTGAGCGAGGAGCTGAGAAGTAGGTCAGAACTGCTTCCTGGGATTGGGCTGTGGGAGGGGGAGTGGAGGGGTGGCAGAGATTTTGTCAGGGCTGGTTTGCTTTGAGGTTTGCTCTCCAGAGGGGCACAGGGTCAGGCCCTCACGTAAACTCTGTAAAAGCTGGGTTTTGGTCAGCCTCACTCGTGGTTAAGCCCAAGCAGAAGGATCTGTGGCCACAGCCTGGGGAAGTTTTGTCACTCTCTGACCTCAGGGCACACCGAGTCACCTCCTGGCAGGAGGCAACACAGCAAATCATAGAATCATAGAAAGGCTGATTTGGCTTGGAAGGAACTAAAGCTCATCTTGTTCCACCCCCTGCCATGGGCAGAGGCACCTTCCACTGTCCCAGGTTGCTTCAAGCCCTGTCCACCCTGGCCTTGGACAATTCCATGGATCTCCAGCTCTCCCCTAAAAGCCAACCCACGGTGAGGGACTGGTCACACAAATTCCTGGAGCACTCTGAAATCCCCCCAAGCTTTCCAATGACATCATTGCCCGGGTCCCATCCCCTTTAGGAGGTCACCCTGGCCAGGGTAACAAACAGGTTATTGTGCTCTGTGTTGCAAACAAGCCCCGGCCCTCCCGGCTCCAGCCCCAGTGGAGAGAAGAGGAGCTGCTGCCTGCCTGGCCTGCGCTCGGGTTTCTGTTAGAGGAGAAAGTCAGGCCAATTAAATCAGGCAGCATTGAATCTCTAATTGACATAAATGAGACAGACAGACAGCTGGGAAGACTGGGTGGAGGGGAGGGGAAGGGGAGCAGGTGCCCTGGATGAGAAAGAGATGGAAATACACCCTAATAGTACCACAGCTTTCCTTATTCTGTGTGTTTACATTAGCCAGCAACATCATGGAAAGTGTCTGAGCCCCTGCTGGAGAGAAATTAGTGAAATAAATACAAGTTGCAACCATTATGGAGTTGATTAGAATGTTCCTAAAAATCTCCAAACAATCCCAAAGGAAAAAAATCACCCTCAGAAAGACGTTTGAATTTGTGTAGTTAAATTAAGAAATCTGGTTTTTCCCATGCAGTTTGAACATGAGGCCTTGCAGCTGAACAATTACAAAATCATTTAAAATCATATTTGTTTAATTTTCCACATCTGAGCAGTGCTTACCCAGGTATTTCCCCCTCTCCTTTGACCAGGGAGTGCACTTTTGTCTTTAACAGACCTTTCAAACACTAATTTATACAGAAATAAGTTATTTAAATTCATACATTTCAGAAGGATGAGGCACAAAGAGGAGGAACTCACCCAAGTCCCACCTGGCACTGCAGAAGGAACCAGAATTACCAGCCCTCGCTCTGCCTCGCCCAGGGTGTGCCTTGATGGAAACAAACTGTCGGACATTTTCTCCAAACACACCTCTGCTGCTGCACAGGTGAGAAGTGAAGGTGGGAAAGCATTGCTGAGTGGATGCAGGTAACAGGGAGGGGGGAAATACAGTTTTGTGGTGCTGGTGAATCCTCCAGTAGCACGACAGAACAGCAATTTGGGATAATCTCTTACAAACCAACCCATATCTTAGTTTTTAAATAATCAAGATTTGCACATTGTGGTGTAAGAACCAGAAATGTTTTTCATTTACATTTCCAGAAACTTTTGAGATCTCTTTCCGAATATTTCAACACATTCTCCTTCCCCATTTTCCCAGCTGGGATAATTTTTTGCCAGCACAGGCAATTCTTCTCGGTATCCATGGGAATTGCCTCCATAATTAGACGTGCACCCAGTGCACAGATCAGAGCGCTCCAACCCAGCAGCTGGAACTAGGAGGCAGGTCTGATTAAATCTGCTCTGCCACGAGGAGAAAAGCCAGCTTTAATGAAACATCACAGGACTCCCTACCCTGTCTTTAAACAGGGCAGGAAAAGGGACTCCAGGATTACTTTGAGAGTGGCTGCTTGTGGTGTGCTCACAATTCACAGAGCAGAAAGCGAGCACTGAGTGATCCAGGGCCTTGAAACTGGGGATCTGTCTCATTAAAAAGGGGCTGATTGCCAGCAGCTTATTAAGGGGGCTCACAGTCTGCCTTCAGAACGGCAGTGAAGGTTGGAGGGGTCAGCAGGTGCAGATGGAGGTTTTCTCCTTGATAGTTTCTCCTCAAGCCAGTGAGATCAGGGTCAGCTTGTAGAGGAACAGCTTCTCTGGGTTCCCTGCCCTGCCCATCAGTGATTGTGTGGATCCACCAAAACACAGAGCAAGCCAACAGCTCTTTTTTTATTGAATCCCACAAGGGTTTGGGTTGGAAGGACCTTAAAGCCCATTCAGTCCCGCTCCCTGCCACGTGGCAGGGACACCTGCCACCATCCCAGGCTGCTCCAAACCCTGTCCAACCTGGCCATGGACACCTCCAGGGACGGGGCAGCCACATCTGCTCTGGACAATTTTCATGCAAGGTAAATGATTTCTATTCCTGCACACCTGGTTCTGCAGGTACAATGTGCTCTTCAGGAAAGGGAGCTGGTGAAAGAGGCAGATGGTCGGATGGAAATTATTAATCCCATACAAGTTCTTGATCTTTAGTTGCTGCCTCCACTTAGTGTCACAAACCCCACGACTCCTGGGGCTTCCCCTTTTAAGAAACAGAGCTGGGAGTTGAGGTGGAGCAGACGCTAAAATTCCAAGTGGTTTGGTGGGTGGGAAAAAAGCGACTTTTAACAAATACGCCGGGGCTGGGGGATCAAACAGGGCTCTGGTCTAGACAGAACCGCACTCCCCGCCTGCCTCAGAAGTTCATAGCACACCAGCTGACAGAATTTAGCATCTCGTTTCCCTAACATGATTAAAATGCAGCTCCGTGTCCTGGGGTACTGACAGCCCCTCAGATCTCTCTGCATTCCAAGCCACGTTTCCATTTCCACTGCTGGAGTTGCTCCCTTTGGAAACGCAGCCCTGCGGATGAGCGGCACTCGCAGATCCCAGCAATGCAGGTTGCTTTAGCTGGGGTTTGAACTCAGCCCTTCCTGTAATTCCATGATTTGAATATCATTTTTACAACCCTCGCAAGTAGCAGATGAATGAGAGATTCCTGGCTTTGAGTCAAAAGCTGCGGTAATTAAATGTTTATAAAACACTTTAAGCATGCGAAGTGCTGTTGTAGACAAGGAACCAACAGATCTGGCAGATTTGAGCCGGATTTTAAGGCACACCAGCAAACAGAGCCCATTTCCCCCACTACATCTCTCTTTTAGAGCTGCTAGCAGAGGGTTATGGAGGCCATCACCAGGTTCCTTTTATTATAACCAGAATAAGTGAAATCAGAAACACTTTCTTTCATATGAATATGTGCAATTCAGAAGTTTTCCCCTCTGTAAGAACTCGCCAAGCAAAGGGTCAGCTTGCTGTTCAGCTCGGGAAGGAACTACCCAGTGGGAAACAGAATTGCTGCTACTTCTGATCTCTCACATAAAACTGGAGAGCTTCCACCTGTTACAGGTTTCTAACACCATCTGCTGTTTAAAAGGAAGATGGCATTGGAGCTCAGCAGCACTGAGAGCTTGTTTGATAAACCAGGCGCGACACCAGCAAATCTGGAATGTTTCTGTAATTGCCACAATTCTTTTTTTTTTTCTTATTTCAAGCCCTGAACATATTTTGACTTGATCTTCATTATGAAGTGAATTATTTCTTCGCTAGAGGAAGCAGAATCCCAGTGAGCAGCAGCCGAATGTCAGGTCCACAACACTTCAGTTTTCATTCCCAGCCTTGAGGCTGTTGTTTCAGCACCAATACAAATTTCAAGCAGTGTCACTCTCTCCAAAGCTTGGCCCAAAGAACTGACTTAAAAATGTTTCCATAGGAGACAACCATGGTCGCCCTGGGGTATGAGGAGCTCAAAGCAAATAATTCTTTCCATTAAAAATAAAAATATTGACCTTTTGCTGGCTCACACTGCTGCCTGTGGGACAGAATAAATATTCTAACCAAGAATTCTTCTGCTGCTTCCTAATTGAAAGAGATACAAACTTTTGTCCCAGGAAAAACAACAAAACCCAGGAGCTCATTACACGTTTAAATTGAAGGGCTCACAACTACTGCTCTTAGTTTTGATTGCAGATATTTATAATAACAATCTTTTCTAAAACAAAAAGACTTTTCTCCAAAGGGGTCCTTGGCCATTCACCCTGAGGCAAGCAGGGGTTTAGACAAAAACCATCCAAAACCAAAAAATCTAACACCAAACAGAGGTCTCGGCTCTGGGGTTCTTCTCCAGTGTGATCCCATCAGCCCAGTTACAGCAACACCCCCACCTCTCACATTTCTCACCCCTCCACACATCATTTAAAGTCAGTGGCTCCTTTTGTGAGCAGCCGGCTCCTCACCCCGGCACTTTCCCTGCACTTCGACAAAAGAGACCTTTTACATGTCAATTTATTTTCAGACAAGCATATCTGAAAGGGAGTTTCCCTCCGGAGTCGAATTAGTATTAATGGCAGGTGTTCAGTGGCACACAAAGGGAGGGAGGCTGAGCCGAGGCACTAAGACAGCTTGATGTTTTAATAACCAGAGGCAAGGAATGGAGTGGCAGCAGACCTGCGGCTTCTCCGGCGTGAGTGAAGGTTTTATTCAGAGCCCCCATGTACTGCCGAAAGAAGACCTTGAAATATTTTAAATGTTTTCTTTGCCTTGAAAGAGGGATTAAATTGTTGAATATTCCATGAAAGCGCAGCATCCACCCCACATCCCGTGGAACTCACTCGCAGTCACCGAGTACTTCCGAAGCCTCCCGCAGCCTTGGGAAGCGGCCGTGGCCACCATGAGGAGGTGGTGGCACCCAGGAGGCCTCCAGCTGCACAGGTCACCATCCACCAGTGCCTAGAGATGCTGAAAAAAGAATTACATGGACTAACTCAGAGGTGGGAACTTGGAGAGGGATTTGCATTAAAGTTTAAATAGTTAAAACCACAGATCAGTTGCTCAGTGAAGTTTCACTGTGAAAAAGAAAGAGAAGATGATTGCTGGGAAAGCTACTGGCCTTCATTTGTAAACTGAATCTTGATGGGAATAATTCCCAGGCCAAAAGACATTTATTGATGCACTGGTGAATTTGACAGAGGTCAGCAAGGGAAAGGCACAGCTACACAGTAGGAAAGAAGGAAAACATCCTCTCAGCTGGGTCAGCCCCTGTAACAGAAAAATGGCTGATTTATGCCCCAAAATAGGAAAGGTTAACCTGTATTATACAGAAACAGTATTATATAGAGCTGTTCAACATTATTTTAGGGCTCCTTGACTGTGGATCAATATGTTTTTTCTGCAGAGGTTATTTCCAGGTAGACTCAGCAGTTTGAGGCTGGATTCCGGGATTTCTGCTCCCTTGAGCTTTCATTCAGACCTATTCAGGACAAAAGCTTAAAGATCAAATCCACTATTAAATACCTGAACTAACAGAAATAGCTTTCCTTGTAAAGATGTCCTTATGTATGGAAGTTAAATCAATTTTTGCCTCTTTTAAAACCAAGACAATTTGCGATATCCTCTGTATCCTCTTTCTCCGAAGTTGCAGCTGAATGACCCCAAACTCCTGTAATAGCAAATCACTTGGTCTCTCACTGCCTCCCCCCCGGCAGGCATTAGATACCCAACTTTCACCTCAAATAATGCAATTTCAGTTATTATGACAACAGTACTTTGGCAGAGGTCAGGACAAAACCGGAAAAGGAAGGAGAGAGCCCAATCCATCACAAACACCTACAGCTCTCATATACAGAAAATTCACAAGTCCGATTTTATTGAGCACTGCAATTAAAAAAGTAACAGCACTTGGTTGATCTGGAACTAAAAATCAAGGCTTCTTTTACTTATGGATAACTCAGAACTACAGAGTTAAAAGCCCCCTGGAGAGGAAGGTGTAGCCCTTGTTCTCTCTGTTCTCCAAGGGGATGGGGGTTTCAGAAGCTCCAGCTGACCAAGCACAAAGTTCTTCTGATTAGAGACCCAAGGGTGGCAGAGGGGTTTGATGCTCCTGGTTTTGGGGTCTGACACCCCAGGTATTGGGGTCTGACACCCCAGGTATCGTCTCATGGCCAGGCAGAACCTGCAGCAGCCGAGGGCTGCTCTCCCCCTGCCCACACTGATCTGCACCTGGTTGTCCCCACACCCCTGACTTGTCCCCAGCTGGCCTCACACCAGCACATCAGAGGGAGGATTTAGCAAGGGCTGTAATGTTTTTCCTGACTAACATTTGAAAACATTTGCAATTTCATACAGATAAACAGTTATCCCCCAAACCAGGACAAGTATTTGGTTTAAGACCCCCTAAACCACAGGGTTTAAGAGCACTGATCCCCACCCACCCCATGGTGGGTTGGCATCCAACCCATCCACCACTCCAGACCTTCCCTCGAAACATAATGTAGGAAATATTCTGAAAATCTGTGGAGGTTCCTGCAACATCCAAAGGGACTGAGCCCAGCTGCAGAAAAATGTGATTATTGTATTGGTTGCAGGTTGCACCTACCATTTGCACAGCACTGGCACAAGAGTCACTGTGGAGTTGTAGGGAACATCATGCCACAAGTATTTTTAAGGAAGGCATTTTGGGTGGTGGAGTGTCCCCCTCCCCAAATCTCAGCAAAACATTAAATTCCTGTCTGCTGGGGTTGGTGACAATCCCAGTAAGAAGATCCACTGTGGACTGGAGCTGGCCTCCTCCTCTCAGAAGCACTGGACACTCAGGCTGCACTTGGAATACAGAGAGAAAGAAATTGTGACTATTTCAGCTTCTCACTGGCTGCTCACAGAACCTGCTTGGATGAGGGTACAGGAGAAGAGCACTCTGCATCTCATGTAATTATTTGTATGGAATTCTTCATTTTAGAGCCAACTGGGACTGAACAAAAAACCAAGTTTCCTCTCTTGTGACATGATCAGCTAAAAGTAGCAGAAATTCACATGAGAATCTTTTCTGGCTCCAGTCACATCCTTGAGCTCTGTTTGCAGCCCTTGTAGCAATCCTGCTGCTCCCAGAAACTGCCACCATGGAACCATGGAGCTCTGGCAGTTCCTTGCAGGTCATACTGGGGTGGGTATTTATTTCTAGCACAGTTTGTCTCCAAGTGTTGGTTTCTATAAGCACAGAAGTGTCCTGAGTAAGAAATTCCCCATTTCTGTTGGTTCTTGCCTCATTCCAGGACTGTTCTGGTCACCTCCCACTGAGAGAAGGTAGCATGAGAGGCTGCCCTAAGCAGCACTGCTGGTTTTCAGGGCCTGATCAAAAGCTTTGCAGCTTTTCCAGAAGGCAGACAAGGAGCACTGTCCCTGCATAGCACGGAGGAACGACCTGGGAAGGGCGGGAAATGCCCGGGAACCGCCGGGGGTCGCTGGTTCTGCAGCTCACGGTCAGTCACAGGACGGCCCCTGAATGATACGTTTGTTGTACGAGTCAGAAAGAAACCCTGAGTCACGGCTGGAAAACAAAGTTAAATTAAAAAATAAAGGGTGGTTTTGTTCAGGGGCTCCTACTGAGGGGAAGGAAAACCCCAAATGGTAAAAGCAGCAGCCAGAGCCAGCCTAAAGGTTTGCCAGGGACAAGGTTCTGTTGTCATCCCCCTGCACAGGCGACAAACTCCGCAGTGAAGGGAGAGCATGGAGATAGGAGAGCAGAGGGAAGGAATGAGCCAAATCTAGGAGGTGTCCTGGCCTGCTGAGCATCTGCAGGAGGGCTTGGAAAAAACGTGATGGGTTTTGTTCAGAGATCTGAGCTGCCAGCTGGGCTGGGGGAGCACAGGAGAGAGGGAGAAACAGAGGCCGCAAAATCCACATTACATGGAACAAACACACAGGACTTGGAGGGGAGGGAGGTCCTTCATGGACATGAGTGCTGCTGGCTGGGAGGTTGCAGGGCTGGCTTTGGGAAATGCATCCAAAGGTTTGAGGGAGGAAAACCCCCAAAGCCTAAACCCCAGGTGTGACACAGTCTTCCAGCTGCTGTGGAGCTGGAGAGGATCAGTTCCAAGAAATGCTGTAGCAACAACAAATACCTGGTCCTACACAGGGGAAGGGTGAATCAGAGCTGCTTTTTAGTGCCACTTGACATCAGTTATACATTCTAGTTCTCATATACACAGATGGATTTCTTTATAAATCGACAATTTACACGTCAAAAAAGTTTTACAGTGAAGTTCTTCAGCAAAGATCAGTCCACATGAGGAGGAGCCAGTCTTTCAGGAGCAGGAAGGCACTTGGCCTCTTGAGAGCAAGTCCCCAGGGGAGCCCCTGTGCAGACCCTGCCCGTCCCCTGTCCCCCTCTTCCGCAGGTGTGCAAAATCTGGGCTGTTCTTGCCCCGTGGGGCCTCACAGGGTGGTGGAGGGGAGCTTCTTCACCCGCCTTTGTGCCAGGATGGAGGATTCGATGGGCTTCAGCTGAGGGCTTGGCTTGGAGCTGTTCAGCGCCGAGTACGTGGCAGCCATGGCGCCCTGGAGAGGGGCACAGAGGAGTCACTCAGGTGCACGAGAGCTACTTCAGCCTCATGGTTTACAAGATGGGACCAGAGCAGCCACATCCACAAACAAAGCCAGAAGCATCTTTCTTGTTTCATTAAAGAATCTCTCCTTTCTTTCCTCCCAAAAACCCCTGCTTGTCTGTATTGCCTGCCCTGGCTCACACCTCTCCAAACTTCCCTCCTGCTTTCCCACTCCAGATTTTGTACCTTTACAAGCTGAATGTCCTGGTGATTGAGCTGGCTCTGGGGTAAACTGTCCTTCTGGGTTATCCAAGGATGCTGCAGGACCTGCTTGGCTGTGAGACGCTGGTGAGGATCTACGTGGAGCATCTTTGATACCAGATCCTACAGGCATCATTTGGAAAGTCAGACTTTAGAAGATTTCATAATTTAAATGCAAAAAAACCCACCTGTGTACGCCCCCAGATTAGGATTTAAATGCAGAGGCCAAGTTTAAAGTCCCCAGACATCAATGTCTTTTTGTATGAAATATGTTTTTGGCAGGCCTGGGGGATAGAACACAGAGCAAACCCCACATGGGTCAAGCACGAGGTTGGTTTTCCATGCAAATATCACAGCCAGAGCTGAAACAAAGCTGCTGTGAGGAACTTGTGTAGGGTAGAAGCTGCAGTGCTGATTTTCTTCTCTCTCTTGTGTGCTCCCTCCCCAACCTGCTCTATATTTGCCTCACAGCAACCCCAACCCCAACAAATACCAAACCCTACCTTGGCCGTGTCAGAAATAGTGTCCCAATTGCCCCCACTGATGGAGAACTTCCCCCCTCCTATCCGTGTCAGGATCTCTTCTGGAGTGTCACTGGGACCATTTGCAAAGGGAGTGCAGCTGGGGAGAGAGGAGAGAGCCCTGGATTTACTGACCCAGGCAGGAGGAGAGGCACAGCTGTCCCCAGAGAGCACACTGGGGACAGGGGTCACAGCCCCAGCCACTGCCTTACCCTGCCAGCATCGTGTACAGCAGCACCCCCAGGCTCCAGATGTCACAGCCCTCATCGTAGCCTTGGCGTTTCAGGACCTGAACACAACAAGCAAAGGGAAAAACATGTGTTTGCTTCCTGTCATTGAGCTCATTTCAGAAGATGGGCTTGACCTGGGTGCAGTCCATATGCAAAGCTTCCAGAGCTGGACAGAACAGCAAAGTCTGGGACTAAAATATTAGGATTCAAAATAGATTCATTACTACAAGTGGTATTTCTGTAATTGCCTCTTCCAGGGCGGGATGGAGATGGGAACAGGGCAGACCACTGTGCCAAGTGGGAGCACAGGTTAGGGGAGGGACAAGGTGACTGCTGGAGGGTCTCAGGTCAGTAGGGTGCTCACCTCGGGTGCCACGAAGTTTGCTGTGTAACAGGGGGTCATGAGGAGCCCGTTCTCAGCCCTGAGCTGCTTGGCAAAGCCAAAGTCACAAATTCGGATGCTCTCGGGGTTCCCTGATTTATCCACGTAGAGGATATTGCTGGGCTTCAGGTCCCTGTGAACCACCTGTGGAGCCAAGAAAGGGCTGTGCTTGTACCCCATGTAGATAAAGGTCTGAAAGCTGCCTGAGGTCACTCATGCCCTGCTCTGGCCCCACATCTGCTTTGCCAAGAGGGCAAAGAAGAAATAAGCAAGAAATAATTGTCATGATGGGCAGAGTTACTCCCAGGAGGAGAGGGAGCACAGTGTAATGCCAGGGAGCTTCCAGGAAAACAGTTGTGACCACACTCACCCCTTGGGAATGCAGATACTCCACTGTTTTACAGATCATGTGCAGGACTGAACTGGCTTCTCTCTCTGAGAAAAATTTCTGTCTGAGGATTTTATCCAGCAGCTCCCCTCCCCTCATGAGCTCAGTCACCAGGTACACGTACTTCCCATCATCATACACCTGCCAAAGAAAACATGGGTGGGGTAATCAAAATGTGCTTCCACAGCTTCCCTTTTGTACTCCCATCGCCAAGGAACAGACAGGGATCAGCACAGGTGGCTCTGGGGATGCTTCCCCACCCCAGAATCATGGAATATCCCAACCTGGAAGGGACCCACAGGGATCACTGATCCAGCTCCTGGCCCTGCCCAGACACACCAACAATCCCACCCTGGGCATTCCTGGCAGTGCTGTCCAAGAGCTCCTGGAGCTCTGGCAGCCTCGGGGCCGTGCCCATTCCCTGGGGAGCCTGGAGGGTGCCCAGCATCCTCTGGGGAAGAGAAACAGCAGCACGTGGAGCTGGGTCACTGGGCTGCCCCTGCTGGGGCTGAACTCTGCTCCCACCAGCCTGCACTTCCTAAACCAAAGCACGGGGAAGTCTCTCAAGCCACACTCACATCTTTCAGGGTGATGATGTTTGGGTGCTGCCCGTACCGTAGCAGGATCTCAATCTCCTCAGAAGGGTCTCGCTTGCTCTTGTCAATCACCTGCAAGAGTAGGGACACACTGCAGCCACCACGGATGGGAAAGGGCCAGGACAAAGCACATGAGCTGAGTTTGGAGCCCTGCAGAGCTCCTGTGCCCTATCCACTCTGTTCCCTCATCTCTTTAGCTCTAGAAATACTTCAGTTACTTCATCACTTCTGTCTCCCCAAGCCACACATTTTTATGTCTTTTGTGAAGACCTGATGTAGCCACAACTTTGCACAGGAAGATGAGATGCTCTCCTCCCTCTGAGGGAGGAGGACGCTGCTTCCCTGCTATTCCTAGGGAAGTGCAGGCACCTGCAGAGCAGCACAGAAATTGTGTTTTAGATCCTAGATGAACCTAAAGCTCATCCTGTTCCACCCTGTGCCAGGGGCAGGGACACCTTCCACTATCCCAGGTTGCTCCAAGCCCCGTCCAGCCTGGCCCTGAACACTTCCAGGGATGGGGCAGCCACAGGTGCTCTGAGCAAAGATGTAACAGGGGAGCTCAGTTGGGAGGGCAGGTCCCGGACCTTGACTGCGTACTCCATGTTGGTGGCCTTGTGGATGCAGCGTTTGCAGACGGAGTAGGAGCCGACGCCGATGGCCTCCTTCACCACGTACCCATCGCTGAACTGGACGTTCTTGCCGTGCAGCTGCTGCCAGGGCACAAAGGACAGGTTCAGGGAAGGGTTTGTGCAACGTGATGAGTTAACTGCAGCACAGAGAGAGCTGTCAGACTGTCTGCTACATCCCACATCTTCTCCTCCTGGAGGGGAGCGGGAGGAGAGGAGAACAAGGCAGATATAGGTCAGTGGGCCGATGCTGCCTGCACCAAGCGTGGTGCCTTTGCCTTTGGTTGCCCAACCCACAGGCATTACAGACCCCCTGCCAGCACAGATCCACCTGGGGACAGGAAAGCCACAGCCCCACACTACCCTGACAGCCTGCGCAAAATGTGACAGTCAGTGGTGATGAAAGAACAGGAGGCAAGAATTCCAAAGAGAACTGCCTCAAGGTCCAGGTGGTGCAGAGGTCCTGCAGACCTGGAGCATCCGTGCACCTCCAAAGAGCCGTTCCTCTGTCCCCATTCCTTACCTGCACAACTGAATGCAGGGCAGGCTGGGGAGGGTGGACTTTGCCATCCTCCATTAACCCGGTTGCCACGAAACTGAAGCCTCGGAAGAGCTGATGGGCCCCTGCACTCGGGGGCACACCCGGGGAATCTGCAGCAGGAGTTGAGAGACAGCTCGAGAAGGGCCTGAGGAGTAGAAGCCTCCCCCTTGCTCCCAAGAGCTACTGTAATTTATTTCAGACAGGATCCACACCAGCAGCACTGAGTTTACCTCTAACATCCCACAGAGAATCATGGAATTGTCCAGCTTGGAAAAGCCCTCTAAGATCAGCGAGTCCAACAACTACCCCAGCACTGCCAATGTCCCCAAGTGCCACATTCACGTGACTTTTAAACCCCTGCAGGGATGGTGACTCCACCGCTGCCCTGGGCAGCCTGAGCCAAGGACTGACAACCCTTTTGGGAGAAGAAATTTCCCTGATATCCAGCCTAAACCTTCCCTGTGCAGAAACCTTATCCTGCTGGTGCCGGATACTCCCTGGTGTGAAGTCACAGAGTGACATCTCACAGGAAAGCAAGGCTTTGCCTCAAGTCATACAAACCTTTTGGTGTCCGTGATGTGAACTCTGTGTCAAAATAAAAGGTGTCATCCGGCTGGCCCACTGCAGGCTTGAAAGGGGGTTTGATTTCCCTGCGGTACAGCTTCTGCAAAACACACAAACCACAAAAAACAGCTCCAAAAACAGCTTGGAAGTGCTCCCACAGGCACCTTCTCCCAAAGGGTGCAAAGGCTGGTGAAGAATGAGAGCCAGGAAGAGATTTTGTGAAACTCTGTGTCTTAGCATTTTACTACAGCTCAGGGAGGTATGAGACAGTTACATGACAGAGAATTTTGGTTTTGGAAAGGGTTATTGGAATGGATGGGGACAGGGGCTGGTGGCTCTCCAATAGCTGGCCAAGCATCAGGTCTGTGCTATTCCTGCTGCTAGAATTGTGTTACTGTTGCTGAGTGGTGCAGAAATTTGCTCTTTCTGATACTCACATTCCAGTCGATGGTGGAGTAGAAAGGGTGACGCTTGATCTCCTCTGCCCCATCTGGCCCAGACCCTGCAAGAGCCACCACAGGTCATGTTGTACTGAACCCCCAACAAAGCCAAGGGGACAGCCAGGGAGGCAGCACAGCCAGGTGTCACAGAGAACCTCAGAAACCAAAAAAATATGGTCTTACCTAATCTGTTGGCTGGATTCCTTTTGAAAAGGGCTCGCAGGAGACTCTGAGCCTCAGTGCTCAGGAAC
This sequence comes from Diglossa brunneiventris, assembly GCA_019023105.1. NCBI lineage: Eukaryota > Metazoa > Chordata > Aves > Passeriformes > Thraupidae > Diglossa > Diglossa brunneiventris. The sequence goes on from CM032375.1 coordinate 595,143, forward strand.
TGTGGCATGCCCAGTTTTGCTCTGGGGAGGAAGTTATGCAATCAGCTGCAGGTTTGATGAAAAGCCACAAGGCATCTGTAGCACCTCCACCCCCGAAATGCACAATCATCTCTCTGGCATTTACACTGCACCCTTTAAACGGATGGCTGATATGGCACCACTTGCCAAATAACGCCACAGAATTTCAAGAGCCCCAGTTGCAACACCCTTACTGTGCAGACAGGAGGGAGAAACTCTTACTTGAGGATGAGGGTCATTGTCTCCTTACGGTCCTTCCCCTGGAAGGGCAGTGCCCCCGTAAGCATTTCAAACTGGGAGGGAAAGAGAAGAAGGGGGGTCATATCTGAGCAAGGCTCAGGGTTGCACAGACACCACTGCCCCTTCCTGCTTGTGAGAGGTCCCAAGCCTGGCTCTGACAGAGCTCACAGGCACGGCAAGTTCCCAGGAGCAGCTTGGCTCTCGGGGTTTGCCTGGGAACGTGTCCAGGCCAGCGCCTGCTCCTGCTGGAGCCCTGGGATCCAGCAGCTGCCAGACGGTGGCACCAGATCTGCACTGACAGCGAGGGCCCGGCGCTGGGATGGACACAGACACCCTCACACACCCCACAGAGAACCCCCTGCATCCCACACACCCCACAGCCCCCTCACAGCCCAGCACCCCCTGGCACAGCAGCCCCGAGGGAGCAGCGCTCCTGGCTGGAGGCCTGGACAGCCCCTTAGGGCTCTTTGGGGGTGTGGGGAGCCCCCCCGGTCAGCAGGACACACAGAGTCCTGCTGAGTCTGGTGTTCCAGGGCAGGGGCAGCTGGCATTGCCAGTCCCCGGCAGGGTACCCACCATGAGGACCCCGTAGGACCACCAGTCAGCACTGTGCGAGTGGCCCTGGCGATTGACCACCTCTGGGCCATGTACTCCACAGTCCCACAGAACGAGTAGGCTTTCTTCTCGTGGTCTATGGCCTCCTTGCTCAAACCAAAATCTGCACAAGAGAAAGCTGTCAGCACACTGCTCCAAACATTTCAAGCAGTTCTGTATTTCAGGAACCAAGCTTGCTGGAGCCCAAGGCTTGGTGGAGCCTCTTACCTGTGAGTTTGATGTGCCCCTCTTCATCCAAGAGGATGCTACAGCAGGAATGGAAAAACAAGTTGTTACTGTCTATGTAAGGGCTAGTGAGAACAAGCACAGCAAGAGATGGTCTGAGATCATCCTTTGGCTCCCAGAATCCAAAGTTACCCGTCCCTTCTCCCAGTGCTTTAAGCTCCACCACCAAGACAGGAGTGGGACCAGGAGCAGCTCCCTCCTCTCCACACCCTCGGCTTCACAGCAAACCAAATGCCCCAGAGGTTACCTCCCTCTGACCCCCACATACCCCAGGCAAGGATAACTAAGCTGGAGTGGGCTCTGCAGAGCCCAGCTGGTCCCTTCTCCCTCTGAAGGCTCCAGCTGCCTGCTCCAGGGCACCCTCCAGCCCCTCTGGAAGGTGGGAGCTGTTCCCTGACTCCAGGCTGGGCTGGATCCAGGGCTGGGATCCTGCCTCAGCTGGCCACACGTACTTCTCTGGCTTGAGGTCCCTGTAGATGATCCCCAGGCTGTGCAAGTGGTCGAGTCCCAGTGCCAGCTCTGCCAGGTAGAACTTCACATCCTCCTCAGTGAACATGACCTGCAGGCAGGGGGAGAAAGCAGAGAGGTGCTGGGTTACAATGCCAGCAGCTCCCCTGCACCCAGGAAGACCTTCCACATCCATGATGCTCCCTCCTGCCCTTTCTAAGTTTTCCAGACTTCACCCACCGTTCATGGCTTGGATCAGAATGGACCTTAATGGATCCAGTGCCACCCTGCCATGGCAGGGACACCTCCCACTGTCCCAGGCTGCTCCAAGCCCCGTCCAACCTGGCCTTGGGCACTGCCAGGGATCCAGGGGCAGCCACAGCTGCTCTGGGCACCTGTGCCAGGGCCTGCCCACCCTCACAGGGAACAATTTCTTCCTTAACTCTAATCCAAAAATGACCTTCTTTTCATACTTGTTTTTTAGGAGATGCTCATCTGAAGCTGTTGCAGGGGTGGATCTGCCACCTGTGCTGCTGCTCTTCTGCTGGAGCACAGGGTTCCCACCACACCCTCTCCTGGTGCCAGGTCTGGACTAGCAGCAGGCTGGAGGCTGTTTTCACCCTCTCAAGGACTGCAAGGGTGAGTTACTTCTCCAGGCCATAAGCAGGGATGAGCTGAGCCACAGCAGCCCACCGAGATGCCAGAGCATACCCACCTCTTTGGAAAGCCGAGTGAAAAGGTCACCTCCTCTGAGGAAATCCAAGATGAGGTACAGTTTCCCCTCTGTCTGGAATGCTGAAACATAAGCCAGAGCAGGAATCAGAGCCCTGCACTGAGGGAAGGCTCCGTGGTGTTACATTAATCACTTAAATCCCAGTGGCTCCAGCTGGGCACATGCCCTGCATGGTTGCTGGGTCAAATGCAGGTAGGGCTGATGGGGTAAAGGAGATGGCCTGTCCCTGCTGCTGGAATGGGAGCTCCCCACAGCACTCTGGCACTGCAGAAAATACTCATTTTATGGGTGTCTGGTTCCCTTTTCACCAGTGATGCCCTCCTGAAAGGGCTATTTTCCCAGGAGAGGTGCTGGTCACCTTACAACAACAAAGCTGTCCTTGCCTTCCCCAGAGTCAGAGCATTAACCCTGCCAAACTCCAGCTCAGCTAGTTAGCTCTGCTTTCTCAGTTTCTCATGGCTTAATGTTTTAATCCCAGGGATTTGATGTTTAAACCTCCACTCTCAGTCCATGCACAGTTCCCCAGTAACCCTATCCCTAACCCTAGGCAGTAAAAGCAGCCTTGGGCTAAGGCTGGTTCCAAGGAAAAAGCTGTGGAAGAAGCCATGTTGTAGCAGTTTTGTGTTCCCCTTGGGATGCCTTTTGCAGCTGAAGTGTGCCTGGAGCTCTGGGACTTGTGGTTTTCAGAACCCTAACCCTAGGCAGAACCCTAACCCTAACCCTAGGCAGTAAATGCAGCCTTAGCTGGAGCAGGCAGTGGGACCACAGATCCTTCCAAGAAAGGATTTCTGTTCAGGGGATTGTGTTTGAAGGCAGCCAGAGTCTGCTGGAGCTGCAGCCCCTCTCCCAGCACCCCAGGGAGCTCCACTCACCGTAGTGGAGTTTCACCACAAAGGGATGGTTGACATCAGCCAGGATGTCCCTTTCTATCTTTGTCCTCAGTCGGTCCCGCACTGTGGGAAGAGAGGGACAGCTCAGACTCAGAGAAAGGCCCTGGCCAGTGTCCTGCCCCATCCCAGCCTTAAGCACCAAGCTGCTTGAGCCAGGTGTTTCCCCACCTCCATCATGATGCTCTAAAACAGATGAGAGAAATGGAGGATGTTTTGCTAGGATAAAGATGCTTCTCTTTCACCCAGCCCACCCCAGGGCCAGCAGTGACATTTCCCCAGTGCTCTTTAAGTCACAGAGGGTCAGAGTACTGCAGGAGGAATCTCCTTCCTACCTTTCAGCGTCGCCTTCTTCAGCACTTTCATGGCATAGAGGTGGTTGGTGTCTGGGGGAGTTATTTTTCTCACCAAGAAAACCTGAGGCAGAAGAACACCACATTCACCAAGCACTAAACACTGGCAGTAGGAGCTGGATGCTTTCCAAAGTGGCAAACCCCAGAGAGTCCCTAAGAAGCTCAAGCTTTCCCATGGGGTTTCCAGGGAAGTGCTGTGTGTGGACTCCTCTCACCCCCCAGTTTCATGTCGCACTTTCCTCCTTTCCAGCCTTCCACATCTCCTGACTCCTGCAGCTCTTGTAGGGCTGGGGCTGATGCCTGGGAGCTGACTGGAGGCACTGATGCTCCACTTTACCACTAAAGCCTCCTGGTTTGTCAGTCACATCAACTCCTTGTTATTCAGGTCCTGCATCCTCTGGATTTTTATCTCCTACCCTTCCCTGATATCTCATTCTACCTGGTTTTAGGCAGTATCAAAAGGACACCACCTGCAAGTGGTGGGCTTGCCAGTGCTACTGGTTGGGTTGGATGATCCCAGAAGTCTTTTCCAGCTTTCTCTGATTCTACAAAGCCTCTGCTGCATTTGCCCAGGCAGCAGCACACAGTCCTGTCCATGCCCCCACTGTCAGGGGGTAACTGACTGACACCAAGCTGATTTAATGTGTCAGCAGATGGTCTGTAAGAGACCTGGATTATTGAAATAGGTAAGAGCTACAGGCTACTTCCTTCCTCCTTCACAGAAGGGAAACTGGACCGTAAACAGGGGCCAAACCCAGCCTGGGGCACACAGCAGCAGTTCTGAGAAGGGAGGAACATGGCCAGGAACATTCCTGGGAGTCAGGAAAGTGGTTTTGTTGGGGATGGTTCCTTTCGTCACCAGAATAATTTGCCTGGCATGGCACATAGGAAGAAGTGATCTCACCTTGCCAAAAGAGCCCTGTCCCAGCACCTTCAGGAGCTCAAACTGTGAGGGATCAGCCTTCTCAGAGCCCTCCTTCACATGGTGTGTGATGTTGATTTCCTGCACGACACCTTCCCCCTGAAACAGAGGGCACATGGTTGGCAGGGACTCCTGAGCAAGGGAAAGCAGCCTTTTGGGATTATGGAGCAAGGACTGCAGCTCCAGACTCACAGGAGCCACATGGGAGAGAACCATAAAGGTTGGTGCTTGTCACAGGTATCAGCATCTGCGATCAATAAGTCACGGTGGTGAGGACCAGGTAAATACAGAGCCCTCCCTCCCAACCACAGGAGCTGCTTTGAACTGCATTTCAGAAGAGTTCTTGAGAAGCACCTTCCTTTTTGAGGCACTGGTAGCAAAAACAGGAGTGTTTATGCCACTAAAAATCCCACAACACAAAAAATAAGGCACTGTTGTCAAAACAGGGCCAGGGCTGGCAAAAATCAGACATGTTGGAGCCCATCTGCTCAGCAATCTGAGCAACTCTGCAACATAAGTCTTAGTGCATCTTCAGCACATACAGATGATGCTTTAACAGACTCCAGCCTTCAAGAAGATTGAGGGGAAGCCAAGGTCTCTGGCACATGTTTTGTTTAAAACACATTATTTTACTTTAAAAAAAATAAAGAAGAAAAAATAGATTTAATCAGTATAACTAGAATAAACTCACCAAAGGATCTGGGCCAGCACAGCCACAGACCCTGAGGTGGTGCTGAAACACCTCCTATTCCCACTAAAACTTTTGGACCCAAAGGACAGCAATTATGTTCAAAAATGCATTAAATTCTGCTGTCCCCAGCCCTGGGGAAGCTGTGGCCAGCAGAGGCTGCAGAAAGCTGGAACTATGATTTATTTATTTCCCTTGCAGAGTTGGGGGAAAAAACTTACACTTTGTTTTCTAGACCTATTCAGACACTTGGTCTGGAACCACCTCATCAAAGCAGCTTTTAAAGCCAGCCAGAGGCAGGTGCCAGCCCTGCCTGTCCTGCCCAGCCCACTCCCACCCTCCAGTGCCCATGGATGTGGTTGCCCACCTGCACCGAGCTCCCTCCCCTCCCCACTCTCAGGCTGGGTTTTTCTCAGTTTAGGAAGTGGCTTTGTTTCCATGGTGGGAGCTCTGCTCTCTCCTGTGCAGCTCAGGCACCAGGGGCACAGGAGCTCCCTGGTGTTATCCTGCCTTTCCCTGGGCTCGGTGATCACAGGCAAGAAGGATCCCATAATCCCTTAAACAACACATTTTCGTGTTCCCAATGATCTCCCAGCTTAAATCAGCCACTTTGCACTTCTGAGTCCATCTGGAGGCTTAGTCCCTGCAGACAGCTGCTGTGAGGAACAGCTTCCCACCTCCAGAGCTGGAACAGGAGCCGGCCAAGCTCAGCTCCTCCTGCCAGCTCAGCTCTCCAGGGAGAGAGCCCACAGCAGGGAGAGACCCATTAGGAAGAAATTCTTCCCTGTGAGGGTCCCTGGCAAAGGTGCCCAGAGAAGCCGTGGCTGTCCCTGGATCCCTGGAAATGTCCAAGGCCAGTCTGGATGGGGCTTGGAGCAGCCTGGGACAGTGGGAGGTGTCCCTGCTGTGGCAGGGGTGGCACTGGAGAGGCTTTAAAGTCCCCTCCAGCCCAGACCATCCTGTGATCCTCCTACCACAGAAACACTTTGAGAAGCCATTTGGTATCTTGCTGACACAGGGGAAGATTTTCCCTCATGAACTCATCCATCAGCTTGGAATTCAACACTCAGGACTCATGATGAGCTCCTACAGCCTGGCTGGCAGCACACACAAGTCTCCAGCACAAAACCACCTGTGTGCCACCGAGGCCAGCTTCTTCCAGAGTCACCACTACAAACTATCCCAGAAGGCAGAGAAAGAAAAGCAAACTAGGGTGCCCTGAACATCCATGGGAAGCATCAGGAAAGGAAGCAGAGGGAGGTGGCAGCAGGAGGTGGCAGCAGGAGGTGGCAGTGGTACTGACCGGGCTGGAGAGCTGGCTGGGGGCAGGCAGCTGCAGGCTGCAGGGCTTGGCTCGCTGCTTCCTGTGCAGCCAGAGCATCAGGAACGCCAACACACGGGGAAATTTGGGGTCCCTCTCCATTGTCCCATCCCGATCAACATCGTCTGGCCCCAGGAACTGCGGCCCCGCAGCGGGGCTGGGGGCTCTGCCGGAGCAGGAGCAGGAGCTGCAGGAGCTGCAGGAGCTGCAGGAGCTGCAGGAGCTGCAGGTGGCTGCACCGGCGGCGGATGCGCAGTGGGACCAGACTCGGTCACACGGAGGGAGGTTCACACTCCCCCTCCCCAGCAACAACACTTGTGGTTGGGGCTTTTTTTTTTTTGAGGTTTGCTTTTAAAAAAATAATAATCTCACAGCTCCTCGCTGGCATTTGGGTTCCCTGGCTCAGAGAAGACACTGATAGAAATCACACAGAGTCTCCTTAAAGTGATTTCCATCTAATGCTGCCTGAAGTTCACATCAGGCTGGGAGCTTTGGGTATTTCCACAACAGGGGAAATCATGAGAAACCACTTTCCTCTCTAAAACAGAAGAGAAAAACTCACAAGAACCCACCCAGAAGTGTGATGACACCTTGGAGAGCTGCACATCTCTGCTCTCCCAGTGGCACAGGGATGAGGGGGCACCCACGATGGGATTCCTCCAGGAATGTTTGGATTGGCATTCAGTCCTTTGCTTGCCTTATGCTGCACAAGAGTCCTTGCTGTGCAGTCTGGAGTTATTTATCTGAGAGCCACCCTGAAGGTCCATGAGGTGTTTTAAGGGCATTTCTTGTTTCTGAACCCACCATGGCTCAGATTATGGGCAGGACAGAGCAGAGGTATTTAGAGGGCTCATTTTGCCTCCTTCCCCTTCCAAACCTGTTCACCTTTGACCTTTCCATCAGGACAGACAGATGTTTCCTGCAGCAAGACCCCAGAGGGTGCTGGTAAGAAAAAAGCCCCTTGAAATGAGTCAAAAGACACCCACACAAAAGGAAATAGCCCCGTGTCAGCACTGATTTCTGAATTTCTCCTGAGAGTGCAGAGGATGGAACCAGAGAGACAAATTATGACTGTCTTGCCCCCTGTGCCCCCACCACGTGCTCTTTGAGAACTGATAACGAAAGAAACAAATGACTGAACAGCACAGAGGCAGCTGGGCCCAGCCCCACCACGGTGCCTGCTGAGCTCCAAGGGCTGGGCAGGTGCCAGAGCATGGAAAAGCACCTGCAGCCGCTGAGCACAGCAGGAGCCTGGTTCACACCAACACCTCCTGCGTTCTGACACAGCCCAGGGAAGGAGAAACCCTGTCCACCCTGTGCTGCCCAAGAGAAGCACCCATTCCTCAGCAGCTCCACATTCTCAGTGCGGGGGAGTAGCAAACTCCTGTGCCTGGGCCTGGCAGGAGCCGATAAATCTCACTGTGACCCAGACAATTTTTCATGTTGTGTTACCAGAGTGGGAGAGGAGCCTCAGAAAGGCAAGAAAATCTCCCCTGTACATCCACGCAACCAAAAGTGCCCGTCCTGGCTCACTGACAAGATCAGAAAGCCACAGGAGACACAAATGGCAGCACGGAAAGGGGGTTGGTGTGGGGAGGAAGGAGGAGGAGGACGATGAAATCAAGTCCAGGATGTCACGTGAGCAAGTGAGCACTAGCTGCTCTCTGCAGCAGCAGTCCCACAGAGCTGAGAGGGACTGGCAGGGGCGGCAGGCAGGGCAGGAAGGGTTTGGTTTTCAGAGAGGTCCCTGCGAGCTCTGCTCACGCCCTCGTGTGTGGGACAGAATGCAAATGAAATGGATGAGTCTCAGTGAGGCGCCCACTGCAGCTCTCCTACCTTGTCTGCAGAGTCCACCAGGTCTTTCTCTAGCCAAGTGATGTCAGACTTTGCCTGTGGGACAATAAACAAATGTCAGCACAGAGGGGCTGTGATTGTCTGCTAAAGTTTTCCCAAAGAACTTGTTCAGCAAGACCAGGTGAGCTGTTCACAGCCACTGGGGGTGTCTCACTGAGGGAGCCATCACTCCTGGGGATGTGATTCTGAGCCATGAGGTGGCTCCAGGAGAGCAGTTGGTCCCAGTAAATAAATTTATATTGATTTGATTTGATAAACTCAGGGTGACCTAGAGGTGGAACAGGAGCTACTGAGAGGGAGAAGAGAAGGAAAAGCAAGCTCTGAGGAAGGGAGGAGCTGCGTGAGAACAGTGAGATTAGAGCTAGGAATTAACTGATTTTCAGCTCCAGAAGGACCAAATCAGATTGAGGGGCCCCTGCAGTCACCTCTTCCCCTTCCTCCTCCACACTGCTGTGCCCTGGCAGGAGGAGCAGCTGGAGAGAGTCACTGTCCCACTGCTCCAGGAGCAGCAGGGTGACAAATCTGCCAAAGCCACAGCTGAATCCCTTCCTGAGCAAAAAGTCATCACAACTCCCTCAACAGATCCTGCCCTGGGGATCTCTCTGACCCATCAGGAAAGCAGCTCCATCCTGGCTCCTTCAGAGCAGGCCCCAGCCCCTGCCTGCGATGGGGTGGGAGGGCTGGATTCCCACAAATCCCACAAATCCCACGGATCTCTGCGGGTCCAGCCCTCCCTGATCCTGGGGGCTCCCAGCACCTGCTGCCACCCACAGCCTCCAGAGGCATTTCCCACAGATTCCTGCACTGCTGGGAAATGAGATTGGCTTCTCCTGGAAAATAAAAGCCCAGGAAGTCGCTCCAGTCAGAGAAGGAGACAAATTCTGAACCTCCCTGTGCCGCCTTCGCAGGGCACAGACGGCTGAGTCACCCCACAGCAGGGGCTGGGCACAGATGAACAGGGGGTTTTCCCAAGGTCCAAATACAAGTCCTGTTTTCTACTTTCCCCCTTTTTTTGAGGGAGGATTTTACAAGCCAGAAGCCAAGAGACAGGTTTGTTTTTGCTCGCGTTTTGTCACTTTGCTGGTTGAGACCGTCACATCTAAATGCAAGGAAAAAAAACCACCCTGCAAAAGCTCGAAACAGATTCTGCTCTTGGCATTTCACTTCCTATTCATCAACAACTAACCAGAAGCTGTTTTAATTTCTGTTGCTTCAACACATGCTCTGGTCCCAAAGCACTCCCAAAATCTGGCAGCACCTAGGAAAGACACTTCTTAGAAAGCAGTCATACCCTCCAAAATGCCTTTTTCAAAAGAGTGCTTAATTAAACCTGGATAAGGTCTGGCTCTGTAGGATCAGGAATTCCCTGACTCCTTGTGTCCTGCAGAAGAGACAGAGCCCAGCACGGCAGGCAGAGCAGGTATTTTATCAGACACTTGCCTCCTGGATCCTTGGCTTGCTGCGGAAGAGGAGCCTCAGCATCTCCAAAGCTTTGGGCTGTTATCCTCCCATCCTTCCCCAGCTGGTTCCTGAGCTCGCAGCCCGAGCGGCGCCCAGAGCGGTGCGAGAGCCCCGGTGCCGTGGTTGTGTCACTGGGATGTATTTTGGGAGTTTTACTGAAAGGAAACGGCGGTTTCGTATGGGGAAATGGCTTTGTGTGGCCATGGCTGCACAATGCAGCAGCCAAACGAGAACACTGGGTGGCTTTACGGGTGCTTAGGCATGGAAAGAGCCATCAGCAAATCTCAGCGGGCTTTTCAGGAGGATCAGTGCAGTCCCCCTGTCACACACATGAAAACAGGCTCAGAAAGAGCAATTTCAGGCACTGCATAAGGCAGCAATAAGCAACTGAGAACCTCAGTAGTCTTCTTCCTCAAAATTTCTCTACCCCTTCTCTGGGCAGCACAAATGGTGATGCAGCAGGGATGCTCTGCCTGTAGGATCAGTGGAATTGCAGCTCTCCAGGGAAAGGGCCAGGAGGCAGCAGCAGCTTCTGGATCAGCACAGGAGCAAGGTGGACCTGCTGGGAAAGGCCATGAAGATGTTCCAGGGATTGGAGCCCCTCTGCTCTGCAGCCAGGTTGGGAGAACTGGGAGTGCTCATGTGGGGAAGAGAAGGCTCCAGAGAGAGCTCAGAGCCCCTGCCAGGGCCTAAAGGAAAGCTGAGGACAGAGTTTTTAGCAGGGCCTGTTGTGATAGGACAAGGAGCGATGGTTTTATGCTAGAGGAGGGGGATTTAGATCAGATACAGGGAAGAAGTGTTTTACAATGAGGCTGGTAAAACCCATGGCTGAAAGCAGCTGGTCTCCTGAGGGAACTGGGAGTGCACATGTGGCTCCTCATTTTCCTTGCACAGAGCAACAGCTTCCCCGTGGAGCAGCAGCTCCTGCTCAGGAGGGAGCTGGGATCAGTGGGAAGCACGAGGGGCTGCAGCTCTGCAGAGGAAGCGAGGCTGGAGTTTGTGGAGAGTAAAGGCTGCTCTGTCTGGAACTTTTTTCAAGTGGTGGTTCTCAAAAAGGGGAACAAATAAAGTAAAGAAACCTCCCCACTCATTGCCTTCCCTTCTGCAAAGGCCTTTTTTGGGCAGGGCTGGCCCTTGGCCTCATTTGCAACAAAAGAATTGGCCAGAACCTGGTACTTTGTTTTGATTGTACTTCTGTGGTGGATCCTCCTCAGTGCTCCTGGGAGCCCCCAGCCTGAGGAATCCTGCAGGACACTGAGCAGAGACATGGCCCAGGCTAGGAAGGGAAGGGTTCAGCTGGGGGTACCTGTGCCTTGGGGCCACGGACTCTCTTAAAAGAAGAGGGAGATTCTTGAAGCAATCCTAGAGGGTCTGCAGGGAGAGAGAGGCTTCCTCAGCCTTTTACTCACTCTCAACAAGGGCATTTGCTGATAGACAAAAGCCTCGGGGACACTGGGGCCTGAGGAGGAAGGGACACCGTGGGGTGGCTTTGAAGGTGGAAGTCCTGCACAAAGTCACTGCTACAAACACAGCCCAAGAGCACCAGGGACCTCGGGAGCTGGAACTTCCCAAGGAGGGGATAAGGACAGGGGCGGGTTCCTGGCAGGAGGTTCGCAGGAGGGGGTTACTGAGAGGGAGCAGGGCTGCACGTTTCACCCCACACCATCCCCAAGGACTGTTACTGGTCTCCTGAAAAACAAAACCAACCAAAAATGGGAGAGGAAGGAGAAACCCAGAGGACACAGTCAGGCCCAGTGGGGGTAACACGGTGTCCAGAAATCCTCCAATTCTCAAATCATCAAAGCCCTCGTGCACAAACCCTTACACAGCCAAGGCAGCTGAAGAAGGGAATGACCAGCTCTATCCTGGCATGGAAAACATCAGGAGCCTCCCCACACATGGCTAAAACAAAAGTCTGACTCCTGGAAACACTCTGCCATCCTCCTGGGGGCAATTCCTCCCCACTCACAGAGGCAACCAAAGGGTGTAAAATTAACCTGGTGACTCCTGGGAAGGACTCTGCTGTTCTTCAAGTGATCCTGGCTCCCCACAACAGGAGTTACAGCCAAACCCCTAAAAAGGGAACACTGCCACAGGACAGGCAGTGTCACACTGGCACCCCTCGAGCACATTCCAGCAGGTGGCACTCAGAGCATCTTCAGTGTCCAAAATGTGTTTCTCATTTGACACGGGATGGGGGGAGCCCAAAGCCCATTTCATAAGCACCCATGTCATAAACACCCCCCTGGGAAGATTCAGCACCCCTGAAACAGAGGGATCTCGGACATTGTTAAGGGATGAAGGGTTTTCTCAAGCAAAGCCTGAGGCTGAGGAAGGGAGGAGGCAGATGGTGGCTCACACAGCTGAGCCCCTGTCCTTGTGCTTCACAACATCCTTTTTGATCTGCTCAGTTTTTAACCAACTCGTTTCACAGGGAAACCAAAATATCTTCTTTATGTCAGAGGGCTCAGGTTGGTTTTGGGATGGAGAGCAGAGAGGCTCCAGCACAGGCACCCCCTCACACTCCCCAGGCTCCTCCTGCTCCTGGCTCTATCCAGGGCTATGTTGGCAGCAGATCCTGAAAGTTTCTTCAAAAACTAAATAAATTAGTACAATTTCCCCACCCTTTACACGCACCACAAGCTGCAACTGGCCAGGATCAGCTGACGATGAGCTGTTTGGGCTAAAGATACAAGCTCAGGCAAAAGATGTTCCCAAACTCCACAGAGACTCCCCAGTGGCTCTGGTGCTGCTGCAGTTCCAGAGCTGTGAGGGGGGAGCCAGCAGGACTTTGCACCCAGTGAAACGTGACACTGGAGAGGAGAACACCTTTAACAGCCAGGAGATAAGGAGTTACTCAGTTCTGCAGCTTCTACAGAGCAAATCAGCCTCCAGTGAAAAAGAGCAGAGGATGCAGCCTCCCCTTCCTGCAGCCCTGCACACACCTCCCAGCAGGGAGGGAAGCTCTGCTCAGCAAATTCCAACCAGCTCTGGCTTTGATGGTGGAAAAACCAGGAGACCCCGTCCCAGGCTGTTCCAAATGCAGAATTCCACTCTGAGGAACCAGCAGTAAACACCACCTTCCATCAGGGCACGGGACAGTTCTGCTACTTTCAGTAGAAAAGCTGAAAACTCTAGCTAAATTATAAAATACAACATTGGTTTCACAACAAGAACCAGGAATTGTTTGCTGCCCTTGGAGTAATCGTGGGATGTGGAAACTATTCTGTATTGCAGGAACGCTGGAATTCCACACTCCTCCCACAGCACACAGGCTGCCCTCCCCTTGCAAGGCTCACAAAAAGTGTCTCAGGACCTGGAAAAGCCTCTGCCTGGTACGTGCCGGGGTTGGTCTGTGCAGGCAGGGAGAACCCAGCTCTCTCCCGCCCTCAGGGAAGGTCACACGTGCAGGACATGCTGAGAGAAAGGGATTGTCACGTTTTGGGGGTGGCTGTGAACTGCAGCAGGGTTAAAAGCAAAACAAATCCTGTCCAAAACACACCCCGAGCTGAGCGTTACCAACACCCCAGTGAGAGTGCACAGGATGAGTGTCTGCTGGAGCAAAGCTCTAGTTTATCATTTAATGCCTATAAAACCATGGATGCAGCCAGCAGCCACCCCCTCCATGGCTCAGCTGCTCCATGTGCCAGGGACAGGACCGTAACATGGACATCACAGCCATCCCAAACATGGGAGATCACATCCATCCCCTTCCCAAACACAGAGATCACATCCATCCCCTTCCCAAACACAGAGATCACATCCATCCCCTTCCCAAACACAGAGATCACATCCATCCCCCTCACATCACATCACAGGGATTGCAGCCACCCCCACACTGGAAATACCATGTTTTGTCCTGTTCCCCTCAGTTGCTATTTTAATGAGCTTTTTTCTCCTCACTCTGTCCCTGTGGAGACCCCAGGGGTCCCCTCCTGGACCCCAAAGATGACCACTGACCCCAGTGCTGGTGCAGAGCCATCACCTCCCCCTCTGACAGCAGTCCTGGCACATTCCCAATCCATATCCAGCCTGGGCTGTCCAGTGAATCCACCCCTCTGACAGCGAGGGGATCAGTTCAGCCACATCTCAGGGGCACAGAGTGTCCTCAGCCCCCTCAGCATTCCCAGAGCAGCTCTGCCCACCCCGGCCTTCAAGCACAAAGAGGGTTAAACCCCCTCCTTTGCTCCTTTTCCAAAGGGGTGGCGTTTCCCAGCTGTGCTCTCCAGGACTGGCAAGGGAAGGACCTGGATTTCACACTGCAGTTGGGAAACCCTTCCTGCCTCAGAGCTGCAATGAGATCAGCAGGAGCTGCTGCAATGCCTCTGCTCCCACTGCTGGGAGGCTGCCCCAGGCACACACAGAGGGGATTTCCTAAGGGAGAAGCAAAAGGGCTCCAGGCGAGGCAGGAATTCTTAGATAGCTGGGACTCCCCTCCCTGCATGGTCCCCACCCCGTGGCGGCCCTGGCAGGCAGCACAGTGCAACCAGAGGGAAAACAGCTTTTGCAGCTTCACCTGGAGCTAGGCAACGAATTTACTGCTTGTGTCCAAGCCAGGCTTCGCTTCCAAATAAAGCTGGGACTGGTGAAGCCGCAGGAGCTTCAGGCAGATCTGCCTGTGTGTGCAGGGAGAATCCCAGTCAGCATCTTGGCCAGCCAGGGGGCCCACAAACCCAGCCAAGGGCACTCCAAGCTCTCAGTTGCTGGGGTGGAAGACCCAGTGACCCAAACCTAAACTCTGGCCCTTCAAAAATCAAATATGAATGAGTTCTTCAGGGTCCTCTCCAGTGCCAGCCCTCACCACTATCCCCTCCAAGTGCAACACACAGTAACAGATTTTCAGGGATTTATTTTCCTTCAGTACAAGAGGCTTTCTGGAGACAGAACATGAGGCAGCTTCTACAAACTCACCAGGGGGATGGAAATGGCAGAGAAGAAACCGGAGTGGTTTGGACGGGTCGGGGACCATGTGGGAGGGCTGCTGGAGCAGACTCTGCTACATTCCTCGTGTGCAAGTCCTGTAAGCTGACCCCTCTTCAATTATTCGTTAGAGTCTGCAGCTCATCAGAGACTCTGCTCCTCAAACAGGCATTTATTTGTGTTTTCTAAGAGCTCAGAAGCTGCTGCTTGCCATAGCCCAGCCCTGCCAAGGACACAGAGCAAAGGCTCTGCCAGGAACAGGCCAGGCAGCTGTCAGGCACTGCTGGAGCAACAAACCCACTCAATTCCTTCAGCTGACAAGGCAGAGCAGCCAGTTTGAACTCAGAGCTTTACCAGTGACAGGCTGAAAAAGCCAAATGTCGAGAGTGGCCACAGCTGCTGCCCAGTCCCTGCAGTGTCAGAGAAATTTCCAGGCAGCACCACAGCACACTGGAGATGTTCTGGATGTTCTGCTCCCACGTCCTGCCCAGCCACAGGGCCAGTCTGGCCAGAACACTGCTGGCTGGGAATCCCAGGAGAGGGGCAGTGGGCTGAGAGGAGATTTGCTGTGGTACCTGCCCATTCCCACAGCTCCACGGCTTTCCAGGTCCTGGAGGAACCAGCAGCAGCTGTGCAAACACAACAGAGCAGAGCACTCACTTGTTTGTTTTGAAACCCTTCATGTTAAGAGGCTGAGATTAGTGGTGTCCAGCACTGACCAGGATCACACCACTGGATGTGGGTCCTGTCCTGCTCTCAACCTGGAGCACCTCCTGCCTGGTCCCTGTGGCAGAGCACAGCTCTCATCCCGTCTCAAAGGTCCCTTTTATGGTGCAGAGCTGGGAGAGCTCAGCTCTTCCTTCCCCAGCTCTCCCTGTGCTCTGTGATTATCACCCCAGAACAAGCTGATCAGCACCCTCAGCCCGTTCCCCAGAGAGAGTGTGGGCACACTCAGCACTGCAGTTCCACTCCTCTGCTTTTCATGATGAAGTGATTTCACTAATTGGGTGTTGTACTTCCATGTACAATTCCTCATGCTTGGCACCTTCAGGGAGCACAGGCTCACCCCTCAGCCAAGCTGGCTGCAGAGCAGGCTGAAAAACCCCAGTTATAAGAGGTTCCATTTTCCCACTGAATTCAGTTGCTGTTCCCCAGCTGAACAAGGACCAATTTCACCCAACCCAGCAATTAAAATTTGGAGAACACGGGAGAGAATGAGGTTCTGTACCCAGAGGGGCTTTTAATCACCACCAAAGAGGATGAGAAAAAAATCCATCCTTGTACCCATCCTGCACTGGATCAGCAGCCTGGTGTTAGGGACGTGGGCATGATTAAACGTTTTTTCAGTGCAAATTCAAAACACAGCCTCATCCCATCCACTGTGAGCATGGACTCTTCCCCAGCCCTAACCAGCACAGGGATCCTGCAGACATTCCCCAGGTAAACACTGAGGAATGAGGCCTGCAGGGACTTGTGTACCACAACTGTTCTTGAAAGGTAGAAAACACAAGAGCTTGTGAAACGAACCTGCTGTCCTTGCTAGGAAGCTGAGCTGGAGCTACAAAAGCAGCAAGAAAGTACCAGAACAGGGCCAGCCTGGCCCAAACCATGCCCTTGGTATCTCTGCAGTGACCACTTCAGCTGAGATGGCCACGGAGGTTCACACTCCATCAGTCTCACAGCACCAACTGCGAGCCTCCCGACTCTTTTGAGGAACTCTTGGATTTCCTGCCTTTCAGAGAGCCTTTGGTTGTGGCCCAGGCACACAAGGGCTGTACTTTGGCAACGTCCTGCTGGCAGGGCCAGGAGGGACAGGGCTGCTGCGTGGGTGTGGAGCAATCGCCGCTGTCGCCGCTTCAGGTTATTTTTAGCAGAGATCACAGAATGAGCTGCAAAAGGATAGCACAGACCTGGAAAAAGGTGCCTCTTGCTGCTGTGCGTGCAGCTCTCCACACACAGCACAGAAGGGTGTGGGAGGGAGCCTGAGCAACCTTCAATGTGAGAATAGTCACCTCGGATGGTGACGGCCACTGCGTAAAGCCAGAGCCAGGAGCTGCTGCTGATGTCTACCCACAGAAAGAACTGAAACACACTGATATTCTGGGTGCTGCCTGCTCCCCCATCTGCAGCATCTCAGGGCAGAGCTTGCCCTCAAGCTGAAGGTATGTGTTTACAGGAGGGATTTCATTTGTGCTGGTAGCAAACATACCTTGTACAAACTTGGAAAACGCCACCGAAGTTATTTCAGGAGCACACAGCAGAGCTTTGGGTGCTCAAAAGTTACCCAAAATGGGATTGTCAGACACTGCTCACAGGCATTTTAGCCTCGGGGCCTCAGGAAAGCAGAAAGCAGGACACCTACAGCAGCACAGGGCTCCTGAGGCTTCTCTGCTCTGGGATCTTGGAGAACTTGCCCTCTGCTCTGCTCCAGCTGGGACTGCACGTCCATGACCCACAGAGCAGCAAAGGGAACCTCTATCTCATGATCTTTCTGTGGAATTGCACCTACAGATTGAATCAGCAAGGGTTTCTCTCAGTGATGTCCTTCAAAGAGAAAAAAAATCCTGAACGATTTTTAAAGCAACGTCTATCAGCAGTATTTAGGGAAGGGCAGTTCAGCCAAGTGCTTGAAGATGAAAGAGGCAAAGTCTCAAACCTTACAAACCCAGCTGGAATCCAACCAGGAGACACAAGATTCCTTTTTCCCCATGCCAGAGACACAGGCACAGTGAAGAGTTGTAAACCCACTGCTCTCAGGGGAGGGAAGTGCCATTGACCTGAATTCATCTGACCCAGAGATTCCTTTGCAAGCCACTGAAGAAGTGCCAGGCCAGCTCCAGAGTGGAACAGAGGCAGAACAGGTAGGGGAGATGCACTGGCACTGCTAGAAATCCACAAACATCCCAGGGAAAAAAACTGACTGAAATGTAGACAACTGGGGTTTAGGTTTAAATATCTTTTACTAAAAATACGATGTAACCAGCTGGAAAAACAACGCAGCAAGCCCCCAGAGCCTTCGGCAGGGCTGATGATTCAGAGAGAGAAGCTGCCACTGGGCCCTGGCTGAGGGCACAGAGCTCCTGACAGACCGCTTGGGAAGGCTGCCCAGGGCAAATCCAAAGTGTTGTGTCATTCTCCACAGTCAGAGCATGGCTGGGTCAGAAAAGGAAATCCTGAAGGGATTATGATTTCACGGTACTGACATGGTTCTTCTGCTCTGCAGTGAGTGCAGGACACAGGAATGGGCACAATCAGGAGACACCACGGGGACAGCATCCTGCTGGTCCTGTACCTGGGAGGGGTCTCAGCACACAAATCAACTCCTTCCACACCACGCTGCTCATGTGTGGAGCAGGGTGAGCTTTAGGTGTCTCAAGAAGGAGTAGCAGGTTCAGATCCCTGCCCAAAACACAGGAGACAGCAGCTCAGGTCTTTCTGTCATTCCCAGCTGATGCTGCTGAGGATGCAGAGGGTAACTTGGCAGAGATGGAGCTTCTCCCAGCCCCACCAAGGCAAGAGAATAAACAGATACCAGACACTCAGCAAGGGCAGCTGTGCCAAAACCATCAAATACTCTTGTACCTCTCATCCCAGCTGGCAAGATCACACCACAGAGAAAGGCATAAACACAGCACCAAAACACCCCAGGGCTTCTCACTTCTCACCCTCAGCCACAGCCCCACTCCAGCTCCCAGTGCTGGACCGAGGTGGCCCTCTGGAAAACCTTCCAGGCATGTTTGGATGACCAAAGGGACAGGAAGACAGAGGTTTATCTTCCCTCTTCCCCGTCTCCAGTCCCTTGCACTCCCACGTGCACTCCTGCAGATCTACAGAGCAGCAGCCTTACAGGGTTTAAAAATAACCATCCCCATCCTGCTCCCGAGTCAGCTCACACCCCCCACGCTCGGAGGGACCTGCAGAGGTCACCTGGAGCATTTTTTACCTGGGATGGAGGATTCCCACCTTCTTCTGGAGCTGGCTGCCCGTTCTGCAAAGCAAGAGAACCTGCTGTTAGCACATGCCAGGCATGGGATTGTTCCTCATGTCCCTCACAAAAGCTGGTGGCTTTGGGAGCCCCTCACGTGGGACAAACAGGGCAGGGTGGCACCTTGGACATGGTATAAGGTGGTTGAACATTTCCCCATACACCAGACTCTTGTCTTTTAACTTGTTTAAAACAAAGTCTCTTGCCCAGAGAGTCTCTCCACACTTCCCCCAAATGAAATTTGGGCTCTTTATCCACCCAGTGTTGCTCGAGGGGCAAACAGCACCAGGGAGGATCCCCGGGGTGGTCGGTGCAGATTCCCACCCCAGAGAGCTGCAGAGCTGCTCCATCCCAACCCTCCTGCACCGGGACTGCTGGCAGGAGCCCAGCCGAAGAGTTAACAACCCTTGTGCGTGACACCAGCTTTCACTGGAGCGTTTATCGGTTATTTATTACCCTATCGCAGCTGATAGCCGCAGGAAATCTGCCCCGCCCGGCTGGCTCCAGGCGCAGCCCCGCACAAAGTCACAGCAGTGACCTGAGCCACCCGAGTGGCACCGGCCCAGGTCAGCCCGGGCCGAACCGGGATCAGGTTCAGAGGCGCCGGCACCGCCGGGGGAAGCCGGGGGAGCAAAGTGGGTGGGATTTCACTGAGACACAGATACCCAGAGCAGGATAAGCACGTACAGGAGGTTTTCTGCAGACTGTGGAGAAAAACAAGGGCAAGAAGACTTTGCTTTGACATCTGTTTGCACTGCAGTCTCAGGCTCCAAAAATCATGGCATTCCTCTCCTCCTCAAAGGACAAGGGCAGTTCATTCCTTCCTTTCCAGAAGTTATGGGCCAAGTGAAGAGTTGCACTGCCAGTGGATTCGAGGCTCACATCCTCAGGGGAATGGCTGGGTTCTAGAGCCTTTCAGGAACTGACAGAAACGAAGCCAACTCCTTCCCCGGAGCAGCAAGGATCCATTGAGATGATCAACCTGACTACTTCCTCAGGTCTCCACTATACTGCAACATTTATTTACATCTGTATGGACCCGACCTGAGCTCCACAACTCACCTTAGTCCCAATTTAAGTTCCAAAGTAGTTTCAGCCAAGGACAGAAAGGCCCCAGCAGTAGTTCTCCCAGAGGAATGCTGCCCTGGTGTTTACACGGAGCCCTCGGTGCCATTAGCACGGAGAATAGCTGAGCAGTGAAGTAAGAATTTGTGTTTATGAACAGCCCCCACAACGCAGGGGGAGCCACAGCACCGAGATAACCAGACTTGGAAAGAGGCTGATGTTTACTGGCTCAGCTGTCACCCATCCACAGCTCATAACTGGCTGCTAATCCAAACCACAGCTCGGGGAGGGCTGGTTTTCTCTCAAACAGCTTAAGAAGCAGAATTTCTGTGCTGGACAGAGGGAAACAGTGCCTGTCTCTTGGTCTGGAGAGCAGATTCACAAGGCATGTGTTGGAGAGGGGTGAGTGGATGCAGGGCGTGTCCAACCCCTCAGCTTCAAGGGTGAGATGGGAGACACCAGGTGATACCTCCAGAGCCACCAGAATTTCGAGGGCTGAGTTTTATCAGCTCTCTGAAAAGGAAAACTTGTCCTTCTGCTGCTGACAGAAACCCATCCTCCCTGGGATGGAAGGGATGGGGAAAGAAAGAGAGCAGGGTCCATGCCAGGGAGGTTTCCTGGGCATGCAGCTCCCTGCTCTTAGAGGGATGAGGCTCCTGATGAAATGGTCCTTTCTCAGGCTGACAGAAGTCAGATGTGTGAGCAGAGAATTGCAGTGTTTAGAGCCAAGTGCTGTCCTTCCACCCCAGAGCAAAAGCAGTTCTGATTCCCTCATATGGAATTGGAGGGCCATTTGTATATGTTCCAGATGGAAACAGCTCCAGACTCATCACCTCCCGAGATAAAATACGGTCACTCAGCACGCCATGAGCAGGGCTGAAATAGTTTGTGGGTTTCTTGGGTTGACATTTGCCTCTTTAAAATGCTTTATTTCTGCCCTGCCCCTGCACACCACACACAGGGGGGAGCAGGTGCAGCTGCCCTCCCACAGCACTCTGGGGCTGCAGAGGAGCCTCCCAAATGTCCTGCTCTGAGAGAACTCCCAAGGTCTCTCTCCTGCAGCAACCAGGCAACATCTGCTGCAGGAGGGAGGCACAGCTCCTCCCTGGGGTGCCCGGGGCAGTGAGGAGCTCACCCAGGCGGTTTCAGAGCAGGGCTTGGGCTGCTGCTGAGGCAGCCACAGGAGCCTCACCGGGAGCCCGCAGGCTGTCCTTGCACTGCCCTGCTCGGGGGTGAGCGGAAAAGGGGATTAGAGCTCTAATCTGATGGGCACGTGGAGCAGCAGCCCGGCAGCCAGGGCACCTCTGGACCCCTCCAGCTGCCCCAGAGCTGACACAAACCCCTCCTGAGCACACCCCGGGCGCGTTTCCTTAATAGCACACAGAAAAGTATCCTGGAAAACAAGTGTGCTCAGTTACGCAACTGCCAGCCTGGCTGAACTTGGGAGATATTTATCTTAGGACATCTTGCGCTTTAAATCCTTTTAATTCCACATAATCCGCAGCACAGGGAGCAATTTCCAGAGCAGGCCAGTGTGCTCTAATGTGAAACCAGGACGAGGCACATCCTGGCAGGGCCATGGGGACGGGGCCCAGTCCTGCTCTGTGGTCACACCACCAGCTCAAGGCATCCCAGGTTATGGACAGCTCTGCCTGCAAAAGCTGCCTGCTGCTGCTCCTGCATCCTTAGGCTTGGAGCAGCCACTTTTGAGGGGCCCCGAAACACCTCACAAGCACCAGGTACCAAGAGATGCTCTTTCACCCAACTCGGATGGGCCATGAAATACTCAAGGAAGGAGCAGAGGAAGAAACCCTTCACCCCAGAGCTCCTGCTAGTTTGACACAAGAAAAAGGCATGTTTAAATTATTACCATTAAGTGGAATTTATGGATCTTGCCTATTGCAGTTCAGAGAAAGGAAATAATTCTACAAGAATACAGATCTCCAAAGGAACTCTGGTAACCCAAACAGAGGAGTCTCTGCACAAGGCATATCAGAGATGACAGCCACTCAGCTGTCTCCCTTGTCTCTCGATCATAGCTTGCACTGCTCAAGCTACCATGCTTGAGAAAAGAGTTATTCGTGAGCAGCTCCTGCTCAATAAAGGGTGATACATATATACAGGCAAAAATAATTAGCTTGAAGCGGTGGAGCTTGGCGTAATCCCACGTCAGTTGCATTGTTGTAGGTTTGTGTAATGAAAGAAGAATTTGAAGCAAAGCGGAGCCCTGATGACAGATCCATCGCTATGGGGATGAAGTCATGGAATCAAAGAGACACAGGATGGTTTGGGATGGAAAGGACCTTAAAGCCCACCTCATTCCCCCTGCCATGGCAGGGACACCTCCCACTGTCCCAGGCTGCTCCCAGCCCTGTCCAGCCTGGCCTTGGGCACTGCCAGGGATCCAGGGGCAGCCACAGCTGCTCCGGGCACCCTGTGCCAGGGCCTGCCCACCCTCACAGGGAAGGATTTCTGTGTCACTCTACTCCATTCTCCAGCATTTGTGCTCTGCCCCAGGCATGTTTTTCTACTACATAAGCAATATTTGGAATAATGTAAGCAGAAGAGAGAATGGCAAGGGTAAAACAAGCAGGAGCAATGATTATAAAGCCCAGACTCCAGGACAGGGACTTGGCTCCTGCCTGGGAGCAGTTCAAGCTCCCAATGCCACCCACTCCCACGCGTTTCCCTGGCATGGCTGGGCTCCAGTGGGCCAGTTCTCCCGGAAGACAGTGGAAAAACCCCAAATCCCTCAACAATAGGACTGATGCCTCCACCAGCACAGTGACAGCACCCCTGCTCCATGACTCAGAAAGCAAAGGTCGGAGGAAGCCGGTTTCTAACCTGGATGGCAGCGATCCCAGGGCAATTTACGTAACCAGTGTTCCAGAAACATCTCCTTGCTTTCTCAGCGGTGCCACCTCTCCCAGGAGGGTGAAAACTTCCCCCTTGGGCCCCTGCCCTTGGCGATTTTCACCTCAAAGTGCAAAACTCCCAAACCGTGTTCCCACTCTGCTGCTGGACCTCAGGGAGCTCTCAAACGTCTGACCCAGGCGTGGAGGTGAAGAACACCTGTATTATTCTCCTTGCTGTAATTAAGAGTGTGTACTTATCATTTTAAACCAAAGGGAGGCAAATTGCTAAGGCCCACTTGAGATCCCGAGACGCAAAAAACCTGATCTGCTGAAATCCCACCCGCACGTGGTGCCTGGCCCTGACCCGGAGCTGCGGCCAAGGTGAGACGGCACAAGGGGAGAGCCAGAGGCTCCCTCCAGTTTCAGTTTAGGAGTAACCCATGAGGAACTCAGTGCCTGCCGCTGCCAGGACCTGGCTGACCGCAGCCCGGACCCCCAGCCTTTCCTCTGGAAGCAATCCTGTGGCGCTGACACAGCACCGGGACACCGGCACCGGGACACCGGCACCAGGCACCGAATGCAGCCTCGCCCACGGCTTCCCCTGCCCTGGCCACCGGAATTCCTTTCCTCTCACTATGAGTCGAGTGGCGTTTTCTGGCTTTTCAGGCATATCCCTTCTTAGGAAGGGAGAAACCACAAATAAAAAGCCCTATCTCCCAGCAATGACCTCCGGCCTGGCTCTGGGCACATGACGTGATTTGGGAATCGCCGCAGGACTTCCCTCCTCTCCCAGCCTGGAGCACAAACTCCTCCTCATGGCTCCAGTGATGTTTCAGAGCAGAGGCTCTTCACCCACCACATCTTTGTGCCAGGTGTTTGGCCCAGGCAGAGCCTCCCCACCTCATGGGGGGCTCCAGGAGAAGCTGTGCCATACCTGGCTGATGAAAATTAGGAAACCTCACCTTGACTGGCCAGTGTCTCCCTGCTGTCCCTGCAGCAAAGGGGAAACGCTACCTCTGCTCAAAGCACAGACCTCTGAAGAGGCAATTTTAAACGGGAATGAGCAAATCTGACAAATTAACCACGGACACATCCCCAGGCATGATAACGGAGTGTGACAGCACCAAATCCTGACAGAATGACAAGAAATCACCACGGTCTGTGAAACACCTGGGACCAAATCCCCACCTCCCCTGTGGTTTCTCCAGGAGAGCTGCTGGTTCCAGTTTGAGGGAGAAGATGTTTAACGGAAGAGTGCCAGAGCCCAGTGCCTCAGCCGGCTGCTCTGCTGTGGGTGACAACTGCTGCAGGCTGTCCCTTCCTTCGGAAATGGCCGTGCCAGCCTACAGATGTGCACAGGGCATGAGCTCCCTCCTGCACATCTGGCTTGGGGGTCTCAATAAGGAGGAAAAGAGCCAAGTGGGAGGGAAGAGCAGATGTCCAGCAAAGTGACACCGGAGCGTGGTCGGAGTTGGCGGCGCAGGCCTTTGCGAGAAGACGGCACTGGGAGGGTGAGGGAGAACCCCCCAAAATTGAGATCTTTATTCCCTAGGCCTTCAGCTGGGTCCGCTTTCCTCTGTGCCCGGGAGATTTGTGAGCGCCGCCTGCACTCCCCGAGTGATCGCAGCCCGCACGGGCAGCAGCGAGCCCGGCGGCCCCCGGTACCCCCCGGAGCCCCGACCGCAGCCCCGGGAGTGCACAGCGAGCCCCGGAGCGCTGCCGGAGCGGTGCCGGAGCGGTGCCGGAGCGGTGCCGGAGCGGTACCGGAGCGGTACCGGAGCGGTGCCGGAGCGGCCCCGGAGCGGCCCCGGAGCGGTACCGGAGCGGTGCCGGAGCGGTGCCAGCGCGGCCCCGGAGCGGCCCCGGAGCGGCCCCGGAGCGGTACCGGAGCGGCCCCGGAGCGGTGCCAGAGCAGTGCCGGAGCGGCCCCGGAGCGGCCCCGGAGCGGTGCCAGAGCAGTGCCGGAGCGGCCCCGGAGCGGCCCCGGAGCGGTGCCGGAGCGGTACCGGAGCGGCCCCGGAGCGATGCCAGAGCGGCCCCGGAGCGGTACCGGAGCGGCCCCGGAGCTGTGCCGGAGCGGTACCGGAGCGGTGCCAGAGCGGCCCGGCAGCGCGGGGCTCCGGCGGCCGCGCTCCCCCGGCGCGGGGCGCGGCTCAGGCCGGGCGGCTCCGCTCCGCGGGGTCCCGCCGGGCGCTCCTTTGTTCGGCGGCGCCCCCCGCCCCGGAGCCCCCCGGCCGTGCCTGCTCACCTCCGTGTCCAGATGCACCAGCTCCATGTCGGGCCAGGGCTCGGCCAGCTGGGCGAGCGGCATCGCTGCCGGCGGGTGCCCGCGCCGGGCTGGCTCCGAGCGCCGCCGGGCTGGGCACCCACCGGCTCCGGGCCGGGCCGGGGCGGGGCGCGGGGCGGGCGGGAGGCACCGGGGAGGGGCCGCGGGGCTCCTCCGCCCGCAGCATCCGGCAAGCCCAGCCCGGCGTGCGGCGGCCGCGGGAGCGGACCGGAGCGAGCAGTGGCGAAATCGCTCGGCTTGGAAAAGCCCCCCGCGAGAGCGTTGAGCCCAGCCGTGCCCCCAGCACCGGCCCAAGGCCACCGCTAAGCCCTGTCGCCAAGTGCCACATCCGCACGGCTTTTAAATCCCTCCAGGGATGGTGACTCAACCTGGGCAGCGTGTTTCAATGCCTGACCACCCTTTTGGTGAAGAAATATTTCCCAATATCCAACCTAAACCTCCCCCGAGGCAGCTTGAGGTCGTTCCCTCTCCTCCTGTCCCTGTTCCCTGGAGCACAGCCCGACTGCCCCGGCTGTGCCCTCCTGGCAGGAGCTGTGCAGAGCCACAAGGGCCCCCTGAGCCTCCTTTGCTCCAGGCTGAGCCCCTTCCCGGCTCCCTCAGCCTCTCCTGGGGCTCCAGCCTCTTCCCAGCTCCGTTCCCTTCCCTGGACACCCCCAGACCCTCACCGTCTCCGACCCCACAATTTGAGGGGTCTCAGCAGTGCCAGCACAGGGAACAGGCACTGCCCTGGGCCTGTGGCCGCACCATGGCTGGGACAGCCCAGATGATTTTCACTGGAAGGCTGAAACCTTGGGAATTGATCGCTATGAAATACCTGCTCTGAGGACTTGGAAGCCTCTGCCAGGGAGAGCTGTGGCTGAGCCAGTGAAAGATGTCCCTGCCCATAGCAGGACAGGATGGTCTTTACAAATCTCTTCCGACCCAAGCCATTCTGTGGCTCTGCACAATCCTCACAGCCCCACAAAAACCTGAAACTCACTCAGAAGTACATGACACTGAGTCCTGCTCTTCTGTGGCTTGGAAAGATTTTTCCTCTGGGAGTGCCCAGCTGTTTCCCTGTGTGCACAATCTGCACGGCTGCACCAGGAGAGGGGTGAGGACAAGCATGGTGACACGGCTCAGATCACTGCTGAGCTCAGGAAACTGCTCCAGGAAATCCGGATTCCAGGTTGGGATGTGCCATGAATCACTGCTCATCACCTCCTGCAGTGCCCCTGGAATTCCCTAAAAAACAGGGATAAAGAACACGTCCACCTTAAAAATGGTGTTCAGAATTCCTGGCTATTCTCACCTGTCAGGTTCTCACATAGGAAAATGTTTTCTTCTACACACATTTTTCCAAACCCCAATGCACTCCAGGAGAAGCCAGAAGTTCTCAGACTGACCTTCCCTCCATTCCTGCTCCAGGTAATGCTGAATCCCAGCTGGATTAACAGAAGGTGAAATGTGCCACAGGAGATTGCTGCTAAGTTCGGGCAGGATGTCAGGGTAGGAGAAATAAGGTAGTGGTGTCCCCCAGGATTTCTTTCCAGTCAAAGAACAGCTATAAAAAGCATCCTTGATCCTGGAAGCAGGGTGCAAAAAGCAAAATCTGCTGTTTGGGTGACTGTCATGGCTAAATACAGTGATTAAAACATATAGCCTGGCATTTTTCTGAGACGCTTGCAGGCTGGGAAGAGCTGCTGCTGTGGTAAACAGAGACTTGGGATCAGCTGGGTGCTTTGTCAGTGCTGCATTCGCTGAAAGTTCAAAATGCTGTGGGTTTAGTTTGGTCTTAAAACCATCAAATCCTCCTCAAATACAGTTGTAGATATTTTTGCCTCTGCAGCTGGCTGGCTGTGTAACATTTTTTTCTTTGCAGGGAAGCTGACAACATTTGTTAAGCCGGTTAAGAATAAAATTAACTCTATCCCAGCCCAAACCAGGACCTCCCCAAAGCACTTCCAGAGCAGATGGAGACTGATCAGTATCATCACCACCAGATCCAATTTTGACTGACTGTTCCAAAAGCTGGCCAAGGGATCCTCCCCATGAGCACACAGTAACCCAGTGCTCCCATGGCTCACTGCATCTTTTCTTTTTTTTCTGGATCCATGGGCAGCTCATCCCCGCCTGCTTTGTGTGATGCTGCTTTTACACATACAAGGAAATGCAAAAAAGCTCACAGGCACAAGACCTTCCTTGCCAGGCAGAGTTCCAAATATCTGCTACAATTTACAGACTCTTCTAATTTGCTAAGACAGTCAATTAATTAGAGCTTGCAGCAACCCTCTCTGTACTTTTAATATTGACCAAAGAGATCCAGAGCTTGCTGTTGTCCTCACAGGGAAACTGAGTCAGGTTTTCAGTGTCAGGGCAGAACCTGAGCTCCACATCCTGATTTCTAACCCCCAGCTCCCCATTCACCATCTCATTTCTTCACCTCTTCTGCTTTGTTTTCCACTATGGAGGAAGAGATGATGGATCACCTTGTTTTGATCCCAGGAACATTTTTCCTAGCCGTGGTACAAACCACGTTGAAGATACAAGGCAGGGGCCCTGGAAATGAGAAAAACTGGCTGCCTCTAAGAGCTTTTTGCTTTTCTGGCGGATTCTTTCTGTTCCTCCACACTGGTGCGATTGCAGCTGCCTCAAATGCCAGCGTTTCCCAAGGCAGGTCCGGGCAGTGGTCGGAATGCAGGAATTGCACCACAGCAGGCACAGGGATGCAGAGCTCTCGGGGAAGCACAGCCCGGCAGCTCCCGCTCCCTGCACAGGGACTGTGGGGCTCGTCTGAGGCTCATCCACGGAGCAAACCCCTCCAGCCTCTGCCACATTCCTGCACAGGTGAGCGCCACTTTCCTTGCTCAGCTCAGATGCATTTCTGAAGGTGTCCAGCACATCTCAACCCTTTATTTTTCGGCAGAACGAACTGCATTTTGCCTGCCGGCTCCGCAGGCTCTCAGTCTGCCCAGCCCACCCTGCTGCTTGGCGGTATTTCTGTGAAACCACCCCGTGCCCGCATCCTCCCGGAGCCCCTCGGAGAGGCACACGCAGCTCAAGACGGGATTTCTGCTGCAGAACTGATGGAGCTGCTGGCTCCAGGGAACGTGCCCGCTTTGTGGATTTTGCACCTTTCCCTCAGGAATACTGAACCGAGCCGAGGGAGCCTCCTGAGCCGGGATGTGCCCGGGGCCGGCGCTGGGGAAGGAAGGCAGGAAGGAACAGCGAGGCAGCGAGGCCATTTCTGCCGGTTGTCATGGCTACAATCGCTGCCCGGCTCCTGGATCAGTTACCTTCCCTTTCCTGGATGCGAACGAACCCGTGCCACTCTGGCTCCTGCGCAGGACGCAGCCCCCGACCCCGGAGAGAAGGAGGAAAACGTCTGTTCAACCCCACACAGCTCCTGCAGCATCGAGGGGAGAGCGGGAGCTGACTCGGCTCTTTGGTATTCAAACTATGCGGGGCCGAGAATGCTTTGCCCAATTCCACGTGGTTCTGTCCTAACCTTTGGCTGTTTCCTGGGACCTCAGAGGAGCTGTTTCACGGCCGTCCATCCTTTTGGGCTCCCGAGGAGCTTGGGATCTTTAAAGCCCATGGCAGGGACACCTCCCGCTGTCCCAGGCTGCTCCAAGCTCCATCCAGCCTGGCCTTGGGCACTGCCAGGGATCCAGGGACACCCACAGCTGCTCTGGGCACCCTGTGCCAGGGCCTGCCCACCCTAACACAGAATTTCTTTTGTAAAAGATTCCTTTTCTTGCCTGAAAAGGGCTTTTTCAAAACCCCATGTAAAACACAAGCATTTCCTCACCTTTTCTTTTTTAATTCAATTTTTAGAACAGGTCTGCAGCCCAGGTGGGAAGTTATTTAGAGCAAGTTATCCATCAAATTTAGTTTTTAATGAGGACACAGCTATGTTTGTAGCTTATTTCAGTGTAGGGCTGTGTGAGGGAGTGAAAACATGAAAGAAAAAACTATCAGAAACTGTAAACAGAAGTGAAGTTGCCAGGGCTGTTTGCACTGTCCCCCAGGAGGGAGAAACCTGAGTAAACACAGCACTAAGTACAGTCAGGGTTTATGGTTCTTTTAGGTTTAAGAACTTGTAAACAAATGATGGGGCTTTTAAGTGGATACGAAAAGATACCCTCGGTTTTGTGCTGCTTCCAGAGCACACAGTCCCACTTTCTCCAGAGAAGGGAGCAGAAAACAAAAGCACATTTTAATAGAATTCCAGCTTCTGGGAGAGGAAAATGTCATTCCAGGGTTTGCGGTCTCGAGCTGACACCCTGCACTGAACAAGTCTGGTCCTGCTTCACAGGAGGCACTCACAGATACCTGTTCCTAATTCCCATCCCAGAGTTTGGGGTGCCATCATTCCACAGCAAAAATTGAGAAACCATTTTAGACTCGGAAGCAAATTTCAGAAATCCTGATGAGAAGCCCAAACACCACAGAAACTGATTTTCCTTTGGGGGACCCCAAACTTTATTTCTGATTTCAGATCAATGTATGTCTGGCAGCATTTCACTTCTCAGTCCCCTTACTAAACAGAGACCACTGCACACATCCAGCCTTGAAAAGCCACATCCCAAAATAACCATAAACTTCTAAAATATGAAGAATTATCCTGGCCAGGAATATTTTGGCTTAATGACTGACTGGATCAGGTAGGAAGGCACAACACAGAGTTTTTGGAGAGGTGAGGAAAGAGGTGCTTTTATCATTTAGGGAGAGAGAAGCAGGTCTCTCCCAATAACAATTGTTTCTGTATTTTATATGTGCTTCAGGCAGTGCAGAGCAAAGGTATGACTCAGTTGCTTCAGGGCCAGCAATGAGTGCTCAATGGGTTCCTTGTTGGGAGCTGAACAAAAGGCACAACAGGTTCAGTGATGGCAGAAACTTGATTCTCTGGAAAAAGAAAATCTATCTGTCCCTCATCAGCATCCCAAAAAACCCCAAACAAACAGACTCTGGACTTAGGGAGGCTCTTGGATTTTTGCACATCTCATAGCACACACAAAAGGGTCAGAAATGCAAGGCTGGTGCTTTGCTGCTTGGCTATTAAATTGCTGTTTCCCTCAGGAGTCAGTATCAGGAGTGCCCAGCTGGGCCTTTTCTGTCTCTCTGAGGAGAGGCTTGGAGCATTTCTGGGAGCTTTACCAGGAGCCCTCGCACCTCTGCTGAGGACGCAGGACACACTTGATCCTCCGTTAGAAAAATCCTCTTGCAGAATCATTTTTCAGTTCCCCTCCAGGCACTCCAAACTCAGCCCAAAGGGTTTTCCATTAACAGGCTACAAATCCACCTGCCTGATTCTTTTGTGCTGCTCTCATTTCACTGTCATACAGCAGAACTGCTCTGAAAAGATAGATAGATAGATAGATAGATAGATAGATAGATAGATAGATAGATAGATAGATAGATGATAGAGAGATAGATAGATAGATTATAGATAGAGATAGATAGATAGATAGATAGATAGATAGATAGATAGATAGATAGATAGATAGAGATAGATAGATAGAGATAGATAGAGATAGATAGATAGATAGATAGATAAAGATAGATATAGAGATAGACAGATAGATATAGATAGATAGATAGATAGATAGATAGATGATTGATAGATAGATAGATAGATAGATAGATAGAGATAGAGATAGATAGATAGAGATAGATAGATAGATAGATAGATAGATATAGATAGAGACAGATATAGATAGATAGATAGATAGATAGATATAGATAGATAGATAGATAGATAGATAGATAGATAGATAGATATAGATAGATAGATAGATAGATAGATAGATAGATAGATGATTGATAGATAGATAGATAGATAGAGATAGATAGATAGATAGAGATAGATAGATAGATAGATAGATAGATATATAGATAGATAGATAGATAGATAGATAGATATAGATAGATAGATAGATAGATAGATAGATGATTGATAGATAGATAGATAGAGATAGAGATAGATAGATAGAGATAGATAGATAGATAGATAGATAGATAGATAGATAGATAGATATAGATAGAGACAGATATAGATAGATAGATAGATAGATAGATAGATAGATAGATAGATATAGATAGATAGATAGATAGATAGATGATTGATAGATAGATAGATAGATAGAGATAGAGATAGATAGATAGAGATAGATAGATAGATAGATAGATAGATAGATAGATAGATAGATAGATAGATGATAGATAATTTCTAACAACAAAAGCAAGAACTTACTTTTATCTTTCTTCCTCTAAACTTTGTGGACACCCTTGTGATGGAAGCCACCCTTTGCTAGGCTGTGGCTGTGCCTTTCCTCTGTCACAGTGCAGAGGGTGTTTTACCACTGAGGATTGAGGATCGTTTATAAAGAAATGTGTCCCCAGGTTTATGTCCCAGAATTTAAGAATGTCCCCTCTCTCTTGCCTCTGCTTTGCTGTCCTGTGCACCCCCAGCCACTGAGAAACAGTAATTTACAAAGTAAAAACTTGAGTAATCAGGTATTTTGTCACCCAATGGATAGATACAAGTTTCACAGGATGTTATTTTATGCCAAGAGGGATTTGCCCAGAGGCACTGGGCAGTTTAAACAGCTCCAGCCCTGGAAGGTGGTTTGGATTTGCTGCTGACTTCAGTGACAGCAAAGCTGGGGCTTGCATGGCAGGCAACAGCTCCTTTCACCCTTTCCTCCAACCTGGTGTCAGCAGTTGCTGGCCAGACCTGCCATCTCATTTTTCTATTTGCAGTCTGCACAGAATCATTTTCCCCTCAACCCAAGAAGCCACTGACATCACATTGGAGATAAATGTCCTGTGGCAGTGGCCCAGCACAAGATAGGATGGAGAAAGGGTCCGTGTGTTGGAAATAGATAATAAATAACATCAGATGCAACATTATTGAACTCAAAACTCTTCTATTAGATATAAGGACTCTGAGATATGCTACAGTCCTTAAAATAGGATAAGAATCATAGTGCTATTAGCTGTTAACACTCTGCAACACCAGATACTTGTTGAAAGGGACTATTGATCAACAGAGATGGAAAACAGGTTTTTGGCAGCTGCTTGCCAGTTGGAAGTTAATATGGGAGTCAATTACCAGCAGATAAATGTCCCTTCTCCGAGATCAGCAGCAGAAGCTTTCGAAGAGGAAGATCCAGGCATGGCTTTAAATATCGTCACTATTCAGATAAAACCAGATGGGTTTAAATACCAGCACTATGGTCCTAGAAATGAATTTTTCAGTGAAGTGAAAGGGTTAGGGTGGAAAGCAAAGCAGCTCAAGGCAAGGTGAACCAGCCCACACAGAGTGTGTGTTACCCCTCATGGTCCTGCACCAGCTAGGGGGAAAATTAAGCGATTTTTGTTCCCAGTGTAAGATGAGGGGACTGTGAGTGAATGCCAAAAAGCTGCAGAGCCTGGGAATGGGAGAGGGATTCCCTCTGGTGAGGAGAGGCCAGCACTGCACAGGGACCCACAGACGGCAGCAGAGCCTGGGAGCTGCAGCAGAGCTGCTCACAGCCCTGTCCCTGTCCCTG
Organism: Diglossa brunneiventris; assembly: GCA_019023105.1. Lineage (NCBI taxonomy): Eukaryota > Metazoa > Chordata > Aves > Passeriformes > Thraupidae > Diglossa > Diglossa brunneiventris. The sequence continues at coordinate 627,554 of CM032375.1, forward strand.
TCTTCCCCTGCTCACAGCCCTGTCCCTGTCCCTGTTCTCCCCTGCTCACAGCCCCGTCCCTGTCCCTGTCCCTGTCTGCTTGTGCCCAGAGCTGTTTCTTCACACCGGCAGGAACCCAATGAATCTGAGTTTAACCCAAAGCAGTTTCAGTTCCCAGCGCTCCAGGCACAGGGGCTGGGAGTGCTCAGGGCCAGCTCTGGGCACACAGCATGTGACAAGGACCTTGGGCTGACATTGGGGAGGTTTATCTTGAACAATCTGTTTGCTCCTGTGTGCAGGGCAGGCTCACAGCATAGGATATCACAGTCAGCCCCAGCAATGGGGGCTGCCAGCCCGACCTGCTCTGGGGCAGGAGGAGAGGGTTTATCAGCATTCCCAGTTTGGGTTAAACCAGTTTATTGTTTTCATAGAATCCCAGAATTTCCTAGAACCCCAGGTTTGGGTTGGAGGGACCTTAAAGCTCATCTCATTGCACCCCCTGCCATGGCAGGGACCCCTTGCACTGTCCCAGGCTGCTCCAAGCTCTGTCCAGCCTGGCCTTTCCTCTCCAAACATAACCCACAGAGGGAGAGCAGCTTCATCCCTGCTTTGTGCATGGAACTTGTTCACTCACTAAGTTAATCACTAAACCAAATTCCCAACAATTCACTGCACATGGGTGCAACCCTGGCCTGCCCAACAATCACTCTGGGTTTGTTATCTACAACTAGCAGGGCATGGTGACAGGGTGTGCTCAGTGGAGATGTGAACAAAGTGTGGTTTTCAGCACTCAGATCTCCCTGAAACACTTGGCTTCAATGTTTGCTGCATCTTCCTGCCACAGCATTTACCCTTGTGACTGGAAATTTCTGCTTTCTGCTTTTTCCCTATAATTCTGGGTGGAGTTTTGCACACTTTATCCAACAAATCCTCGGCCCTATAAATGCATAAATCCCTGTCACCAGCAGGCACTGAGAACTGAATGAGAGGAATGAGTTTGGCTTGCCAGGAGCTCATCTTTCTGCTTTGCATCCATTTCAAGGAAGTGTCATGAGGGTGTCAAGTGCTTTCCCTGCAATCTCGCCAGCTCTGGGAAGCAGCCACTTCCTTCCCAGCTTTCAACACCGTCCTTGGAAAAGATAAACATGGAAGGCATGTGCTAGAAGGAGATAACCCAAGGACTGAGGCTTTGGGGAGTGGGAAAGGTGAAGGAAAACCAGCAACTGGTGGCATTGCCTCAGCACAATACAGCACAATACAAATGCACTCCTCATTCTGGGAGTCTTTAACACAAGGCAGGTAAAACTTGCTGGCTGGAAAAGTGAGCCCAGAGTTTTACAGCATCAGAAGAATCACTCTGTTTAGACTTTTAAGAAATTAGCACAGATGTTACAACTAAATTTTCTAGATTTGGCCTGCAGAACAAAACCACAAACTTAAATACTGGAATACAAAAGCAAAATGAAATAACACAAAAAGCACAGTTATTTTTCAATAACTAAAGTATTACTTGGAACATCACATTCTGTGATCTCAGGTTGAAGATTCAGCAAGTCTGATATGAGCAGTTTGTGCCAACAAGCCTAAAAGAGACCAGGCTTATAGGCTACCTATTTAAATCTGGGTTTAGGATATCCCTTCCCAAGCTGAGGACAGATGAGATGGAGAGCGGCAGCTCCAGTTTTAGGCTCAAACTTTCAGGACATGTGCCACAGCAGCTGCAATAATGGCCTGAGGAGGAAAAGGAATGGTCCAGTGATTCTTAAAATAGAATATGGGAAGCCTCAGTTCAAAGGCTTGGTATAACACTGATAAATTCCTTTGCAATGTCAGCTATGCCTGTAAACCGATGAGGAATTGAGCACTCAGTCTGGATTTTGAGTAAAATCACACTAAAAGCTGGAAAGGGAAGCTCAGAGAGGGCTCACACTGCTGGGGTGAGTGGAGTTTGTCCAGCACCGATCTCTGAAGGTGGCAGAGGATGGAGGCCGCTGGGGCAGCGCTGATTCTGTTTTCTAGGAGCAAGTGCCGCTCCTCAGACAGCGACAGCCCCGGCTCCAGCCTCCCCAGGGCCGCCGAGCCGCGTTCGGCTCCCCGGGCCGGCCCGGCAGCCCCATTCGGTGTTTCCTGGTACCCCCGTGTGGCCAAGGGAAGGAACAGGCTGTTTGTTAATCACTGAGAGTTAATGAGCCGAGCAGCCCCGCACCAATCCACCGGGCTGCGGCAAGGAGCGCCGGGAGGCTGCCAAATCCACCTTCCCCTGCCAGCCTGCCTCAGATCCTGCTCGCTCTGAAATCGTGGATATTTTTTGCAAGAACAATTCATTCAGTATCGAGGGAATTTTTCTCAGTGGGGCTTGGCAGCACGGAAGTTAATTGGATCATGGTATGGCAGGGAAACCTGGGCACCTCCAGCCAGGCTGCAGGACGCCAAAACCCATCCACAAACACCCCCAGCACAGGAACAACCTCTGCTATTAGCTCCAGGAAGAAGGAGATGATGAGAAAAGCCAATTTAATTGCCCAAGTTTGCAATCAGTCCTCGGGCTAAACTCAGAACCCCTAACACAGGAACATTCAGCTCTTGTGCTGAGGTGAGACTGAATTCCATCAAGAAGCACCAAGATACCACTTCAATGGAATAAAAGCAAACAAAATCTGTCTGGGCAATGCCAAAATAGTAATCCAGATTAATAGTAATCTAATAGTAACTCTTCTCCAGGAGGAGACTGCCACATACACCCACCTCTGCACAAACTTGGGAGCAGGGGAGAGCTGCTGCCTGCAGGGAAATCTGTTCAAAATCCAAAAGTAACCTCAGTGGGATAACTGAGAGAAAAAATTAAATCTACTATCAAATCTCTTTAAAGGGGAAAAGTAGAAATTTTTTTTGGGGTTTATGTGTCCAGCAAAACGCAGACAATTGTGGTACCTACTCCACACCTGGGCCACTCCCACCTGGGACTGCTCCTTCTTGGTTCTCCAAGTACTTTCTCCAGGCTGGTTTGCTGTACCCAAGGCAATGAAGTGTTTTTGTTTGGAGGCTTTGATGCATCTTAAAAAGTCTCACATTTATGAAGTTTTCCCTGAAATTTTCCACTCCTGTTTCTTTTGCCACATCATAGATCTTCTGCCTCCCTTCATAAAGAGATGGTTAAAAAGCTGAAAAAGAAAAAAAAAAAGACAAAACAGTTTTTAATAGAATCTTTTAAAAGCCCAGTCTCTCACATCAGAAATCTTCTGAAGCCAACTTATTAAAGATCTTTATTAGCTTCAATCAACTTTACCACAGCTCCCCCTGTGCCATCTCCTTCCCATCCCTTACAAATGATGGGCTCACTCTGTAAATTGTGAGTTTAACTCAAGCTCCATTTCATCTCCACCAACTGCAGGAGAAGGTGCCATTTCTCAGGAATTATAGTCAGCAATATTAGTCCCTGGGTATGGTATTACCATATCTGGGATGATTTAGGGACAATGAAATCCCTGTGCCATCAAGCTGTGTGATTCCTCTGACAAAAATGATCCTGCAACTCAATATCCTCTGGATGCACTCACTGAATTCAGTCCATTTGCCTTCCTTGTTCCCTTTCAGCCCACCCGTGGCAGGGCTGGAGGAAACTGTTGCTTCTTCCAAAGAGAACTGAGCTCTGTGACGGCAAAAGGAAAACTGCTGCAGGGGGAATGATTCTGAAACTCAAAACTGTTCATCCTAGGGCACTGTACTGGGAGGAGCAGGGACCTGGGGAGTGCTCCTGGCATGGCCCAGTTCACCTGTGGGTTTTAGCCCAATCTGCTTTCAGTTTAACACAAATCCATGGCTGGGGAAAGGTAGCTCTGTAGGATATGGGGAAGTGACCGCTGGCTGGCAACTTGCTCACATTAACTTCTGTTCAGTTTAATTGTTGCTGCTTTGGGGAGAGTCCAGAGGCTTTGCTCTATAATTTATCAGTAATTTCACTGTTCTTAAAACCTCGGCAAAATCTTGAAGTATTGGGAAAACAAGGATCATCCCGAGTATCCACTTCCAGGCATCCCAAAGGCTTCAGCCCTGAGCAGAACTTGTTCATTCTTTGCAACTTCAATTATTAAGAGGCAAATAAATGACAACAGCAGTTTGGCCCTATTTCCCAGGTGACTTGTGCTGAAATCAATAAATGCAGAAACAAATTATTGGCAGAGCTCTAATATTGCATGGATTTAACCCATGCTGGTGCCCAGCTTCAAGGCCTGCTGTGGAGCACAGAACTCATTTACTTTTCTGTTGCCAGTGGTGACTTTCTGGACTCTGGATGTGATGTTTCCCAAAGCTCCAGCAGGACAAAATCCCTGCTGCTGCAGAGCCCACCCAAGAGATCAGCCTGTTAACTGCACCTGGCAGCACCAGTCCGATTCCCAACAGATACACAAGAGACAATTTTCCATGTAAAATGATTACAATTTAGCAGAAAAAATGTCTGTTCAGCTTCAGGCGTTCTGGCAGGCGGCGATGCAGATTTGTGGTGCCTCTAACCACGAACCAGGCACGGGCTGCAGCTCAGCACCCGCTCCCCAGCTCTAATTTACACAGCTAATTAGTTGGATTTACTGGCTTCAGCATCCCTCAGTCTCTATTTGCCTAAGGAGAAATAGATGAGCCCTGCCTGTCGATTCAAGCCCTACAGGCCAATAACTCCAGCAGGGCAGGGCACAGCTGGGGGGAAGCACCTCAGCACCCAAAATGTCCTTTGCTTTCTCAGGAATTTGGGTGGCAGACACTGCTTAAAATCACAGTTTTTGTGCTTGGCTGGAGAAAGTATCCTGCAAGGATCCACACGGGTCAGCACAGGCTGCTGGGGTGGGAAGATGGAGAAGTTAAGGAGTAACTCCTACAACAAAGAGCGGCCCTGAGTTCCCCTTCATTAGCAGCACTTTGTTAATGACCAGGGATAAGAGGTCACGCAGCGCTGACAGACCCAGGGAACACCAGAACATTCCAGCTGGCAACTTGGGCACAGGCGACCCCCTCAGACCAGCTCCTTGGGAAGTACTTGGTCATTTATAGATGCCCAGCAAGGTAAGACTACAAAAGCAGGGTAGGCTATTTCCAACTTTCTGATTTTAATTATTATTTTCTTTCCCACAGCGACATCCCACCGCCCGGCTGCTCCAGCGACTGCTCAGGAGGTTTGGTGGCTGTTTCTGGGTGGGGTTTAATGAAGATTATTAAGGATTATTCACCATTATTTATTTTCTGTTAGAGCAGCTACGGAACACAGGATGGAGCAGCTCCTAGGGGCACATCCCAAACGGCCTTTTGTGCCTGCAGCCGCTCCAGGACACTTCCAGCACTCCCGGCATTGGAAATTTCTGGATGTGAAACTCTGCCCTGCTCGTTTTCACTGGATTCCCTCTGAAATCAGCACAGGTTGAAACAGGTCACTGAACTTAATCACAAACAGACACTGAAATCCCAGGGAAAGCCAAGCAGAGATGGAAAAAATATTCATCTGACAGCCACTGAAGGAGACATTTACACAGGGGGATTTGGGTTTGGCTCTGCTCTGGAGTCTAAGTAGCAATTATAAAAATGGTGCATTTTTACTCAAAAAATCTCATCTCCTGCTTAGTCACTACCCCAGCCAGGTCTGGATTCGATTAGCAGGAGCAACAATATTCAAGTTTAAGTGCAGAAATGTAACACATCATCAGTTTTATGGAGCCAGTTCTGGTTTCACTCCCAAGAAAAGCTCACCAGAATTTTACTTTTCTCTGTAGCAAGATCACTGTATTCCTCCCCGTTTTTTGTACAGTGCTACATTTAAAAAATAAAGAAAAATTAACTCAGTAGATTCACTTACACGTTCAATTTTCAGACAAGTAAGCCAAGGCCCTAAAAACACCCTGCAGTGATCTAGCTTGTAGGAAACCTCACTTTCAGGTAAGGAAATCTTGCTTTTCAGGTGTGAATTACAATAATTAATTATCTGAATGAAAACAAACACAGGCATACAGAAAGCAAATGCTCTTTAACTACATGAAGTGAACCAAGGCAGGAGAAATGAGAGAGCATTAAGAACAGTCCAAGCCAAACCGTATCCAGCTTTATTAAAGGTACTTGTCATGAACAATCATGGTAATTTAGGCAGGATATGGGCTACAATCCGCAACATTTTACAACAACTGTCAAACTCCCCTCCCCTTTGTGAACTACTGAAATGGAGAAGTTGCTAAAAACCGTCAGAATCTTCAGCTTGCACTGGCAGAGGGCGAAGTTTAGAGTGAGGGTGGACACGTTCCCTTGGCGCGCTGTCTGACAACGCTGCACAAACCCACCCTGACTTGGAGAGGAACACAAACTCCAGAGGCAGAATTCTGCATCTGAGGGTCCACACTGGAAAAGAGGAAGTGCAGCTCCTTTTTGAGCCAGTCCATCCCAGACTGGACACCAGCAATCCGGATCATCTGCCAGTGGAGCGTCCCAGCTCTGCTGTGTTTGGAGTGATGGCTCTGGGTGAGCAGGGGGACACCAGGGGAGCACTGGTGGCACTGGGATGTGGAGCAGGCAACAGCATCGTGGGAGCTCTGATGTTCACTTGGACACAACTGACACGCAGCACAGGGGAATCCCTTCTTCCTCCCTGCAGGAAGGGCCCTTCTTCCAAAAACTGGGGGACTGGCAAAAGCTTTTCTTATTAAAATTTAGGTTTTGAGAAATAGACTAAATGGCATTTGTCCCCATTGCCCCCCACCCCCCAGAACACAACAATGAAGCGGTCTGTGTGCTAACAACATAGCTTAAAAAAAAGTAAACCAAAATTCTGCATTGTTATAAAACTTGATAAAAAATAGTATTTCAAACTGTACAGTCACCAGAAGTACACAGTTATCAAAAATTCACACGTTTTACTTGGCTTCACCAGCACCTTCGGCTTTCTGTGCCTGAAAAGGAAAAGGGGAACAAGTCAACACATTAAAAAATGGACACTCATTTTTCTATACAGCAAACCCTGAGCAGAACGAATCCTCTCTGGGCTGCAGAGCTCTGACTTCTAATAAAGTTAGACTGAACATCTGTTGCACCATAAAACACAACTTAGAAACTGCTTTTTGAACTTCACAGAAAAACAGTAACTTCCATGTGGCAACATCCCCTGGCAAACAGACAATTTAACTCTTTACCAACACTCCCCTGTGCTGAGTGTTGTAAGCAACACCCCACAAGCCAAGACCTGTCCCGGTCCGAGAGGGAAAGGAATCAATGCTGCTGCACAACAGGCTGCCGGGATACCTGGTCTGTTTTGGCATCTCCATTTTCTGCAGGGTTGTTTCCCTCCTTGCCAGCATCAGCTTTTCCTTTCTTCCCCTTGGGCAGCTTCTCGCTCTTCTGTAAATGCAAGACAACATTTGCTGTCAGCTCCCAGAGCCAGGCACGAGCCACAGCCCCCCTTTTGGGGTGCTGGCCCCAAAAGAACAGACACCCAGGTTTGTTTGTGAAGGGATTGACAGCAAATGGGAAGTCCTCACTTGGGTATTTTTTATGCAAATTCTGTAAAATCTGCAAGTTGTCAGTTCAGCTTTAGGCAGCGAGGATGCACAGCTGCTAATCAAAGGTTTGTCAGCTGTTATTATTGCCAGGCAATACCAAACCTCATCAGCATTTATTCACCTTTCCAAAAACTCACCTTTGGAGCTGCTTTTTTAGGTTTGGGCTCTGGCTTGGGAGGAGCGGGCTTCTGCAAGGGAGAGAAAACCTGGTCAGACACTGGAATGGTCTGGCTTGGGAGCACCTCAGAGCCCCTCCAGTGCCACCCCTGCCATGGCAGGGACACCTCCCACTGTCCCAGGAGCTCCCAGCCCTGTCCAGCCTGGCCCTGGGCACTGCCAGGGATCCAGGGGCAGCCACAGCTTCTGTGCCAGGGCCTCCCCACCCTCACAGCCAGGAATTCCTTCCCAATGGCCCAGTCCTCTGGCAGTGGGAAGCTATTCCCCCTTTGTCCTGGCACTCCAGGCCCTTGTTCAAATCCTGCTCCAAAGAAACAAACTACTTTATTTTTTTTTTTACATTCAGGCCAAATAGCTTCGCTTTAGGAAAGCAAATAAAGCATTTGAAACTGCAGCAGCTATTTGGTTTGTCCATTATTTTACCACTCCCACAGCAGCACACAATGGGGCAGGTCCTTAAGGCAGGAACTTAATTTTCACCTCCAGAACTGACACACATTTACACACCCAGTGGCTCTGTGTAAAACCACTGAGTGTGGTGACACCTCTGCCCAGCAAGAGGATACTCACAGCAGATAACCTCGCTGATCTCCGCTGGGGCTGTTGGAAAAGGAAAATGGTTCTATTGAAATGACGTGGAATAAGAACTCCGAAAATCTCACAAACTTGCTCTCTTCCCAAAGTAGTAAATCCCCAGAAATTATATCTATAGCTCTTTAGTTTTTAGAAATTAAGATTATAGTTTCCCAGTTTCCCTTTTTCTGTGTTCTCAAGAAACATGATGCTATGCTGTTGAAATTACTAATAGCTAATGATAGTTGAGTAGATTTTTCACAGTTAAAAGAAGATTTCTCATGGTTAAAAAGCATTTAAGACTTTGAAAACTCAGAATAAATTGAGACCAACCCTTCCCGCTACTCCTCATTTATTCTGACGGCGTTAAATCGCATCTTCCAAGGGAAACACTTGATGATCCAACTTTCCCAAAACACTGAACTTCTTACCTCATCCTTAACTTTGGCCTTATCGCCCTTGGTCTCTCCTTCAGCCTGGGGACAGGGACACAGGTTGTAAGGACAAGTGATGGGCAGCACCCCGGTGCCAGCCGCTGTTTTACCCCAGATCCCGGGGGGACCGTCCCCACCGCAGCCCGGCGGGCGCCGGCCCCTCCCCGCGGGGCCGGGCGGGGGCTGCCGGGCACAGCCCCGCACGGCGCGGCCCAGGCGGGGCCCCGGGCCGTGCGCGGGGTCGGTGCGGGGGCGCCGCTGCCGCTGGGGCCGGGCCCCCCATCCCTCCCCTCCGCCCCCGCCGTTTTGGCGGCAAAGCTCCGCCGCCGCTTCCCGCCCTTTCCCGCCCGCACCGGCGCTCCCCTCCCCCTCCCCTCGCCCCGACCTCCCGCCAAAACCAACCGGTTCGGACCGGCGGGGCCGCGGGCCGGGAGGGGCCCGCCGGTACCGGCCCCGCGCCGCCCCCACCCCGCTGAGGCCTCGCGGCTCCGTTACCGCCCCGAACGCGCGGGGGGAGCGCTGGTCCCGCCCCCCCTCCCACAGGCGGCTCCGTGAGGGGGGGAACGGACGCCGTGAGGGGGGAGCGGGCGGCGGGGGACGGCAGCGGCACGTACCTTTCTCTTCGGCATGGCTCCGCGCGTGTGTGTGTGTGTGAACGCGCGCGTGTGTGTGAGAGTGTGTGCGGAGAGCGGAGCGCGCCGGGCGGCGTGAGGGGGCGGAGGGAGCGGCGCGGGGAGGCGGGGGCGGGGGAGCCGGGCGCGCTGGCGGCGGTGCGGTGCGGGGCGCGGCGGTGCGGTGCGGGGCGCGGCGGTGCGGGGCTGCACCCGGCGGGCTGCGCTGGTCCCGACCCCACTAATTGGAATCGGGTGTTTATAAAGTTTTATATAGAGCCGGACGCGGCCCAACCGGTTCCAGCCGGATCCCCGCCGCCCCGCGCGCCCATTGGCCCGCGCGGGTCACGTGGGCTGGGGCCAAGGCGGGGAGGGAAGGAGGGGATGGGGGGGCGCGCGGAGGGGGCGGCGCGCGCGCCATTCACCCCCCCCCCACCCCCTCCGTGCGCGCGCGCGGGAAACCCGCGGGGGGGGGGGGGGGGGGGGGGAGGTGAAAATTCGGGGTGTGAAAAAAACGGCTCGGGGGAAAGGGGGGGGGGACACCCCGAACCCCGCCGCCATCCCGCGCGCAGGTGAGCGGAGCTGTTCCTTCAGCACCTCCCGCCCCGCGGCCCCTCCCGGGGCAAGCACCGGGCGCCCTTGTCCTGTGCAAACACCGGAGATGCGGGAGCTGGTCCGGAAAAGGAGGCGGCAGCGCTGGAAGGAGAGGGAGAAATGTTAAAAAGCAATAAAATGACGTTCAGTCAATTCACACAGGTGCCCGCTGCTGGTGCCAAGCGGCTCGGGAAGTTGGGCTCCTTCCAAGAGGGGACATTGCTCACACCTGGAACAGCCACGGCCCCGGTGCTGTAAATCCAGCCAAACATCTTCATCACCGCTTCACTGTGCCCTGAACTCTTCACTTCTTAGTTCAGCCTCATTCAGAAAAACACCCCCAAGGAACAGCCTTTTCCCCCTTCCCTGCCCAGGTAAATTCGGCTGTTCCAGACCTCAGGTGCACATCTTTCCAGCCATGCTGATTTTTCCCATCTCCATCCCATATAAATTAATGATGGAGGTGCTGTTCTCACTGAGAGAGAAGCCTGTGGCTCTGCTCCCACAGATTCACTGGAAAGATGCACTCCTGAAACTCTGGGCTCTGCCTGGGTAACTCATCTCCACCCTCTAACAAAGGAAGGCTCACAGGGGAAATAACTGCAATTGCATTTACTGGAATAACTGATGCAGGTGAAATGCACAAAGTCAGGCAACAGAAACCTTCTGTCACTGCTCGAAGGGCACTTCCTCCTCCCCTGCTCCAGTGATGCCTTTTATAAAATGGATTACAACTTTCCAAACAAGTATTTTATAAACCAGATCCTTCACTTACCTCCCCTGCAACAGGACCAGTACTTTGTGGAAAGCCACCTCGGTGGCTTTTGTCACCTGTAGAGTTAGAACACAATGGAAAACTTTTTTTTTTCCTTAAGGCAAAAATGCATTTTTTGAGTAGAAGAATCTCCCCACCAGCCTGGCAAAGCAGACTGGAGAGTTTCCATCTCATGGAGAGTACACTGTTTCCACAGTTTCCTGAAACATGGAGACAATAAAATACAGCACAAGAAGTTTAAAATCAACAGCTCTCATAATCTCAGCACATTTTTAGCTAAATTCTCTTTGCTACTTACACAAGAGGTGGAACCTGCACACAGCTTCACTCGGGCAGGCTTTGAGGTATCAGCAAACTGCTCACACTGCACTGTAAAAATAACCTTCAAAATCATTCCCAGGCTAACAGGAATCCCATGAGGAGTCTGTCACAGATTAAATATTATTATATTAAACCTGGATTCCAGCTTCATCACACCTTAAAATAAGCAGCTCCACGTACTTTTAAACATTCAGGTTATTTTTTAAATAACTTTGGTATGAATATACTTTATTCCCAGTTTGACTACACAGTTCTTCACAATCACAGGCCAAGTGCTCAGTGTGCAGCACTTACAAGGCTGTTAAATCTGCATTTTGTGGTTTTCACCTGGAGGTAAGAAGAAACACTTCAAAACCCAGCAACAGCTGGTACTGCCACACATGTGTGTGCATCAGGAGCAAAAATCAAGACATTTTCAGTTATTTTGATCGTGGGGACGGAAACCAGGAGGAACGAGAGATGGAAACAACCCTGGAAATCAGCTTGTCCATCTCCCTGCCAATGGAAAACTGAGAACAAGCAATACTCCACAGCTGCTCTGGCCACACCCTTTAGGATCAGCCAAACTGCCCTTCTGAACCATTGGGGCTGGGGTCAGAGGTTGGTTTTGGCTACTGTATTCCTGAATTAGGCCCACCCTCCTTCCCTGGAACTCCCTCAGAGGGTTTGGCATGTGGTAGCCATCACCTGTTTAGCCCATTTCCTTCCTAAGAAGGTTCATTCCCAAGCAATCCTTTTTTCCTGCCTGCTCAGAGCCTTTCCCAAGGTCAGTGGGGTCCAGCACCTCCTGCACCTGGGTTTTCCCCAATACACTGCTCGGGAGAGATCTCAGAATCTGCTGAAGCTTTGGAGCAGCTTTTTTTCCTTACAGCAAGGCTGGGAACCCTTCCTTTAGCTCTCTGGAAAGCAGCAGTGGATACATCCAACCCAGCTGTCAGGTGGGAAAAGACAAGATGCTCTGAGGGAGCAGGCAGTGGGTAATGCCCCTGACACCAGAACAATCCTCTCCCTGCAGAAAGCAGGGCTCCCTTGATGGGACAGCAGAGCACATCTCAACAGGAGATTCCCTACTGCAAAGCCAGGGAAAGAACCCGAGCCCAGACTGATTTAACAGGACTGAACTGGTCTGGCTGGGCCGGCTCAGGAGCAATCAGAGAACTGGGGGAGGCTCATTGCAGTTAACTTCTTGTCACCGGAACACCTGGGCTGCCAAGGACCCAGCAGCAGAGATCCAGCAGGGTGCAGGGATCTGTCACCAGGGCAGGGAGGTGACACAGGACGGCAGCACCTTCCTCAGCAGCATCACAGGCCAGGAGAGTTCACAGCAGCCATCCCTGCTCGGGCAGGGCCAGCGGGACGGGAGCTCCTGGAGCAGCCCCTGTGGGCAGCAGCCGCTCGCTCTGCAGGCTGTGTTCCCCAGAGCCAGCACCTGTGTCACGCAGACACCGGACACAGTCTCTCCAAGAAGTCAGCTCTCTTGTGCTCCAGGGCCTGCAGGAAGCCCTGGATCCTCTCCTCCCTCAGGGCTGTGCATTTCTGCAGCAGCGTGCGCCGGCGCCGCGAGTCTCCGTGGGACGCGCACCCCTCCTGCTGCAGCTTCTTGCTCACGTAAGCCTGGTCCCTCTCCAGCTGCTGCCGCCTCCTCTCCTCCAGGTAGGAGTCTCTGGCCTTCTGGAGGGAAAAGCAGGAGTGTCAGCACCTTTGCAGGCCTCTCAGCCCACCTGTGGGACACGGGGACAAACAGCCTCTGCCCGGCCATGGAGCTGCAGGTTCACTGCCCAAAAAACACAGGGGTATCCTCCTGGGCCTTGCCTCCAAGACACAGCTCTGCTCAGAGCATTAACTCCTAGCTAGAACAGATAAAAATCAGGACAGATTGTGGGAAAACCCTCAGATATTGGAATCAGAGAGGAACAGCTACAGGAGAACTCCTGAACCCCAAACATGCACACTCTTACCCTCACCAGTGTTATCACAGCACTTCTGATCCTATTCCCCTGGCTGCTGAAAGGCTTTAGGGGATTCCAAACCATGACTTACAGGGCAATTCTTTGAGATGATCCAGTACGGAGCTAATCAGCTTTGAAACAAAAGCAGGAATAAGCTCAGCATTCCCAAATTTCTGTGATCTAAGATATATGTGTACTGGCTTGAGACACAGCAGGAGAGAGGCAAAGGCAGGAGCCATCCTTGTCTACCTTTCAAGTATTTGAAATATTTTGTTGCAGAACATCACTTTTAGATTTCTCCTTATTGCACACATCCTGGCCTGCAGCTTCCAACAGCAAAAACACATCAGCAGGCAGGAATATTGAGGTTCTATTTTTAAAAACTGTAAAACTGGTCACTGTGACATAAACTGACACACACACACACACTTGGGAAGTGCTGGTCTTTCAAACAAGCAAGAAGAATAATCACTGTAATGAGAGCCTGACTCACTCATCCCCACACTTTTCCTGAGCCCAAGGCAGCTATAGCTCTGGAAATTAGCTTTTGTTGTGCTGGCAGTGTGAGCAGAAATATCCCCAGCAAACCCACTGAATGGATGCACTCGGGGCTGACTGCAAGGATCATCATCAGCCTGCTGAGCAGGAGACTTCAATCCCTCAAAGTGCAATTCTGTTTATGGCCCAGGAAAGATTCAGCTCACCCCTGCAGGGGCAGGCTGGCCAGCCAAGCCCTGCATTCCTTCCAAGATCTACCAGCTACCAAAAGCAGGGTTCAGCTGATCCTGGGACTCCATGGAGAGCAACAACCAGCTGGGAAATAAAATGGCAGCCACTGAAAGTGTTTGAGCTGATGGAAGGAGGATTTCTTTTGTCCACTACCTGCAAATCAAGGGAGGTTTCTGTACCTTGCCACCCCTTCCATCCTGCTGCCCATCCACATCCCAAAAGCAGCAGCACATTCCCAAAGCAGCTGTAAAACATCCTGGCTTCTCAGCAAGTCCCCCCCAGCCCCACCATCCTCACTGACAGCAACCCTTCCACCAAGAGAATTTGCTTTGTGACCTCTTTTGGATTTCAAGATCGCCCATTTTAAATTTAAAAAGACCCAGCTCCTAAATCTCAGTTCCTCTGAGGGAGAAGTCCCTTTGCACAATTGTGAGGGTTCCCTGGAAAAAAGGGCGGCCTCAGACACTGCAAAGTGGCTCTTACCGGGAGAAAACTGACCAGAGAACAAATGTGGACAATGAGAAACCTTGATAATAGCATGGCATGAACACATCCAGCCACCAACCAGAACTAAGAAAAGATGAGAATAGCTGGGAACAGAAGCTGCATTTATTGCCTGTCAGAAACCAGCACCAGGAGCAAAGTCAGAACAGTGACCTTACTGTTCCAGACAGAGGCCAAGCTCATGGCAATGACAAACACGACTGCCTTTTTTGCTCCCCTCTTCGTGCAGAAGGTGAACTGCCATTAGTTGTACTAATACAACGAATTGCTGGTAGGAAAAGGGCAGACTTGGGCCAGAAATAGGAACAAAAGAGGTTAAGGACGTGGAGAGTTTGGATGCTGCCAGACTGGCTGCACTTGATTAAATTCAGCCATAGCCACAACTGGCTATAATCTCTTTGACAACTCTCAGGGGTGAGCAAGGTCCCTGAAGGTAGAAAAGGGCAATGTAATGCCTGTTTTTAAAAAGAGGACCCAAACAATTAAGGAAGAGCCACACTGAGCAGCGAGATGTGGTGGGCATGAAGAGCTGCCACCCTGAGGTCCTTCTGCCAGTCACTGCTGCCTCTGTGCCACCAGCTGCGGCCCCCCACACTTCTCCATCAAGAGTTCCAGCTCCCACACTTGTTTTGCTTAAAAATATCCAAACTACCATCTCACTACTGAATTGGCCAGCTGTAGCAGAAGCAGGTCAGGGAGAGCTCACAGCAACAGATCTAAAAGGAGAGGAACAATGTCAGTGAGCAGTAGGAACAATCCCTTCAGCAGGTACACCTGGACCCACCAGAAAAAGGACACTTGTGCACAGACTCACAGCTCAGGCTGCCTCATTTCAGCTCCCAGAAAGAAACTCTACACCCAGTGGTTACAACCCTAAAAACAACAGTGGAGTTAAGAGCATGTGAGTACTCCCTGCTTGTTGCAGTGTGAGTGCAGATCTCACCCTGTGGCACACCAGCAGTGCTCACTGGGTGTGTGAGCCCTGGGACAGATGCTCCAGCTGCTGGAATGAGCAACGAGTGACAGAGACAGGGCTGACTTTGGAGATTTTGGGTCTTGCTGAAAGTAGAGGAGTCTGGCCATACACCAAGACGTTGTAACAAGCCACAGGGGTTCAGGAGGAGCAACACATGAGCTGCTACTGAAACAAGATCATAACTAACAACCACTGCTCCCCCTCTGCAGCCTCTCACCTGATCTCAGCTGCTGTGCAGGTAACACATGGGGCTGGGCTTTCCACCTCCCCAAGGCTCCCTTACCTGTAAAGCACTGTAGTTCATCTGGAACTGAAGGATAGCTTCACACAAGTTCCAAAAGGAATATTCTGGCCACAAGACTGATTGAAACACCAGGCATGAATGGGATGTCTGCAGAAAGCAAGATCACCAACAGTTTTATCACTGAGCAAGAGAAAAACTCATAAAGATGCAACTCTGTTGGGCAAACGATGTCACTTTCCCCACAGAGGTTTTACCTAGGCTGTGTTATCAGATTCTACTTAAAGTGAGGTAAAAACCAGCTAGGAGAGTCTGAAATTGCACAATGTAGAGTCCTTCTAACTCGTTTTCAAAGCTAGGACACCAGTCATCCACTCCTGCAAAGGCATCAGCAGAATTCTTTCTAACGCTGCGTTGGTCTTCAGAGAGGTATTTTTAATAGCTTAAGCATCACAGACTTATAAAAAACCTAAAATAGCAACACTGGAGTACCAAAGGCTAAGGGAATCACAGTTGAACTGAGGATCAGGACATGACATTTAAGCCATTCTTCAAATGACATCTCATGATATTCCTTACTGCCCACTCATGGCATTTAAAGTGCTTAATGGAGCCAAGAGTTGTGGTGCACTGAAGATATCCTTGAGCTGGATGATGAAAGATTTCAAGTCAAAACCTATTTTTGCCACCAAGTTCCTCACAGTTTGAGGTGAATGTGTTCTATGATGACTGCTAAAACAATCCAACACTTAACAGGACTCCTGTACCACCAAGAGGAGCAAGCAAAGTGTTATTTCATAGCATCAACGCCACCCAGGGTATGGGTGTGCCCAAAAATAGGGGGAGGAGAGGGGATGCCTTGGTAGGTAAGCACAGCTCAGGCCAGACAACTTCTGAGAACTTGCCAATTAAATAATTTGGAATGGGAATAATTTGATGTGGTTGCCTAAAGGCAATTGGGTTTTGGCTCTAAACTGTACATATAAAATAACACGTGAGCTTCAGCTGAAGCAACTCCACTCAAATGTTCTGTACAAACAAGAAATTATCTAAAGGTGAGGAGAGGAGCCAAGGGATGAGAATTCATGATTTCAGGCAAATACAGATCTGCCAGACACAGATTGCTCAGAGGTGCCCCAGCACCCAGTCCATCCTGGAAGTTACCTGACCTCAGCAGAAGGAGACTCAGAGCCCTCACATCTGCTTGCACCTGGAGTCAGTGGAACACCAGCACCCTCTGAGGCAAAGGTGGAATATCCCAAGGAGAGAACAGAGACTTTACCTGCCAGAGCAAGAAGTCACTGAGGCGAACCTCCCCAGAGGTTCTTATCAGCAGGTCAGGGTCAGGGGAGTTGTTGGTGTACAGACATTTATCCAGCAGCGACTCAGACACGTCACTGAAAGAGACACAGCTTGTCACACACCCTTCCTGGTCTGACAGATGTGCCACAAACCAGAACTGAGGAGTTTTCTGTAAACTCAGGGCTGCAAATTAAAACTGGGTGGTGGAGCTGAACCACAGTCAGTCATCAACTTGCTTCTTTTAGACACTGCTGTCTGTTCCACAGGCTATTCCAAATGCTGTTTCAGCCCCCAGAGCATCCCACTCCATGCTCTTTGAAACATAACACAGTGGTGGAAGCAGACTGTGAGGGCTTCCATCTGCAGCAGGGAGCAGAGTGTAACTATTCCTTCTCCTTCAGGGTGGAGGAACAGTGCAGCATTCATGATTCATCTGTTGTTTGACCTCATAGCTAAGACTATCAGCCAAGCAGCCAATTGTTGTGGCATAAAATCTGCCTTCACATTTAAACTAACTTAAGACACAGACCTAATTTCTCTTCTGTCTTGGTTGTGTATCTATCACCATGGTAACTGAAATAATAAAAGCCAAACATTGCATAGTAACTTTAAGTAATTTGTTCCAGTCCCACTGGTTTAATGAGATCTATTTAAAAGCCACTTGGCTTCTGAGAGGTTCCTCATGCAGTGTGAATGGCGAGACAGGCAGGATTCACCCAGAAGCCTCACACAGAAAGCCAAGAGTTACCTGGGCTCCAGCAGGCCTTGCTCCACGCCCCAGGCCATCTCCCTGACAGCATTGCTGATCTCATGTCTCGATGTGTAAGCAAAGCAGACGTTCAGAAAGCACCTGCACAAGGAAAAGCTGTGAGAGGCTCGTCCTGGGAAGGCCCAGCACATGACAGTGATGTGTGCTTGTAGGATCAAGAAGAAAAAAGAGGTGCAGCATGTCTGACAAGTCCCAGCCCTCAGGAAGAGGAGGAAGACGTGAGCTGTCAGCTCTTTAAACTGGGTGTCACTCACTTGTTGTAGTTCCTGGTTGCCAGCACAGCCTGGGCAATCAGCTCCTGGATATCCACGGGCAGGAGGGGCAGATCCCCGAGGACACGGATGCACACCCCGTGCTTCTTCAGGTTCTCCCTGCACCCAGCCACAGTGGGGACCACAGAAAACACATCAGTCTCTACTGCACAGTGCCAACATCCACCCACAGCTTCAGCAAAGCTGGGAACTGGAGAAAGGCTAAACCACCAAATGGTTTTCAGGTGTGCCAAGCTGGCTGAGATTTGATCATCCCAAAGCATTCCATAAAGGCACAGTGATCATTCCCCACACCAGCTCCTGAGGTACAGACATAACCAAAGGGCCAGGACATGACCACAGACCAGGCATCCCTACCTGTGGAGACTTAGAATACAACCATAGGCTCTGGGCACCTCTAACTAATCAAAAATTAAGACAGAGCTTTGATATTTCATGAAAACAACATCTGTCACTCTGTGTTTCTGATTGTGCTGTGTTTATCTGAAAGCTGTCCTTGTCCCCATGGTTTGGGTGGCACAGTTGTCCCAAATGTGATGTGCAGGGGCAGCGTGCATGCACAGAGCTGTACACCCCCCCAGGCAGGCACAGCCCCTCCAGTCCCTGGCTGCAGGTGGGGAAGGCTCTCCTCATTAATCCATTCTCACAGCTTGGAACATCCCTGCAATTCATGGTGTCCTGCCCCAGTTCCACCCGTGGGGGGCTCTTACTGCTCCTCCAGGAGGCGGCTGAACTTCTGTCTGGCCAGGTCCATGAGCCCATCCACCTCCTCCTTGGAGCGTTTGAAGTTCTCAATGCTGAAGGCATAAACTGTCACCTCCCGAATGCCCAGGTTCAGGCACCACCGCAGCGTCTGCCACAAGACAAAATGTAACAATCAGGCCAGCAGGACACAGCTGCTCCATGTGAAACCTTCCTGTGCCCTCCCACCAGGCCAAGACTGGATCAAAATAACGATTATAAAAAATATGGAACCCCTAGATGTGAATTTCAGATTCATACTAAAGAACAGGAGGAAAATATCACTACCTGAGGATGAGAATCCACCACAGGGGACTCATCCAGCCAGGAAAAGCACCATAAATTATATCATACTGCACTTTTCAAAACGTTTTCAGAGAAAGTCAACCTGTTTCACAGAAATAAAAGCCTTGGGATCTGTAAGGTAAATATTTTAATTGAGTGTAAAACAGAAGAAAAAACAGCTGAATAGAATGACTCTGCAGGATAACACAGAGAGGGAGGAGCTGAAGTTGTGAATCCTGCTGATGAACAGCAGCTCCAAGCACAGGAAGAGTGAAGAAACACAGGACACCAGTCCAGCAGCAAACCCAGCTCCAACTCCCACCACACAAAGGCAGAAGACATCCTCCCCACCTGTGCCAGCTTATCAAAGCCTTGGGAATGTCCCTGCTGCCTCTCCACGTGACACTTCTGGGCGTAGCGGCGATTGCCGTCCATGATGAAGGCAACGTGCTTGGGCATTGGACCTGCCTGCAGACAGGGAGAGGCACAGGAGGGCAGCAGGTGAGCAGGGCTGTCCCCACCGCGAGCCCAGCCCTGTCCCTGCGTGCTCCCAGGGCTGCAGAGCTGCCTCCTGCAGCTGGAATGAGCAGGGTGCTCCTTTCCTCCTTGCCAAGCGCAGTTTGGAACAGGAACAGCTCCAAAGGAACAGCTCAGTGCTGACAACTGCCTGAGCTGACAGGCAGCTCTGCCCTCCCCACTTCCCTCAGGACAGAGCTGCAGTGCTCAGGAGCTCAGTGCTGCCACAGCTGCAGCCAGGGACGGGGCACACAGGGCTTTATGCTGCATTTCTTATTTCAGAGCTCAAGGGCCTTTTCACAGACACAGTTACATTCAGAGAACACAAGAAAAGGCCATAAGACTTCCCCCCACAAAGAGGAGTGTTCCTCTCCGCTGACCTCACTAGGGCAGCACCACCAGTCTCAAGCCTAAGCAAGGAGAGAATTTTCCTGGAACTGGTGAGGTTTTGTTCCAATACTCAGTTTCCTTCCTTAAACTCCCAGCATGAGGATCTCTCTTCTCTCCCTCCTTCCCATGCCCTGCCTTCCTCAGCAAGGGCACAGATCCTTATTGGCAAGCTCTGCCTGCAGTCCTGCTCATTTGCAAGGCTAAGCCTAAGTAATCTCCCACCCTGGGATGGAGTTTAGGGATGCACATCCAGTGCCAGCACTAAATGTCGCCTTGCCAACAACACTCCCTTTCCAGAGCACTGCAGCCACAGAGACAGTTCCACCCTGAAGAACCTGCCAGCTTCTCACCACAAAATCCACCCAAATCCATCCCTTACCTTGATGATGTTGGCACAGAACCTCTCTATGATGGTGAGCTCGCCCTCTCTGATCCACGACATTTTTTATTGAGAGCTCCTTTCCTTTGTCAAAGGGAAGATGAAAATAAAGGGGTTAAAGGTGATTGTTTGAGCCCAAAGCGAATAAACCACCTGGGAAAATTCAGCTCTGACTTGCTGCTCTGGAGCCCTTTACATTGTCTGTGCAAGTCCTTGGATAAGCAGGCAGTGGGGAAGCTCAGAAACCGGCTCTGGAATTTTCCAGCTGTGTCATCTGAGTGGATTCTGCACCAGCTGGTGCAAGGAGAACCATCCCCGAGCGCTGCAGCCTGCAGGACTGGTCCGTACAGACCCAGCCCAGCACGAACCGCCCAGGGACACCTTCCACTGTCCTAGGCTGCTCCAAGCCAACGGCCTGGACTTCATCCCACCATGCAGGGGCAGCAGCAGATCGAGTTACACCCGTGCGGGCTTTCTCGGCCTCCCCCCTCAGGAGGGGATCCCTACCCACAGCCACAAACATTGGGCAGGGAACCGCTGAACCTCGGGCTGCTCCTACAGCTCCTAACGCAGGGCTCAGGCAGAGCTCGCCCAGCGCCACCGCCGGCTGCTGACGCTCAGCTAACGGCGGCCGGTGTGACCCAGGGCTCCCGCACAACGCCCTTCAGAGAGGGCCGTGCCCGCCCGGGGCAGCGCGGGGAGATCCGTGCCCGCTTCCCGGGCCGGCCCCGGCTCCAGACCCCGTCCCGCCGGCCGGCGGCCAGCGGAGCCGGCCGAGAACGGGGCGCACACCCAGACCCTGCGGGTGCCTCCGCTCCCGGAGCCCCCCGGGCCCTCCCGGGCGGGAAGCGCATGGTAGGGACGGGGCCCCCCTCAGGCCTCCGCCGGCTCCGTGAGGGGAGAGACACGGCGGAAGGAGACACAGCCCGCCCGCCACGCCCCCGCCGTGCCCGCTCAGCCCTGTTCAGCCCCGTTATGCCCCGGGTCAGCCCCGGTGTTCCCCGGTCCCTCCCGGCCCGTCCCGGTACCTGCCCCGGCGGCGCCGCCTCAGCCTCCGCCGGACGGTGACGTGCCCTTCCGCTTACGTCACACGGCGGCCGCGCGCTGGACGGGGCGGGGCGGGGCCGCGCGTGCGCAGAGGCAGGGGCGCCGTGAGGGGAGGGGAAGATGGCGGCCGGGGAGCTGTGAGGGGAGGGGGAGATGGTGAGGAACAGGACGCGGGAATGGGTACAGAAGGACAAAGGGCAGCGGCGGATTGGCAGGAAATTCTCCCTTTGTGAGCGCGGGGGTGCCCAGAGCACCTGTGGCTGCCCCTGGATCCCTGGAAGTGTCCCAGGCCAGGCTGGACATGGGGGCTTGGAGCAGCCTGGGATGGGGAAGATGTCCCTGCCATGGCAGGGGTGGGATTATTGGGTGGGCTTTAATGTCCCTTCCACCCAAACCGCTCTGTGTTTCCGTGACAGGGCTGGGGCACTTTTGAGGGGGTGCAGGGGAGGTGGGGTGTGGTTCCCTGGACTCCTCAACCGCAGGGGAGAAAAACACAAGTGACCACACACAGAACATCACCAGCAGCCATTGCCCATGGTCTTTATTAATTTTTTTTTCCAGAAAAGAAAAAACCCCACATTTTACATAGCTGGTACAAAAACAAAAATAAAATGAGCAGAAGCGGGGGGGAAACCTGCAGCAGCAGAAGCTGAGGATGTCGCTGCAGGGACCACGGCAGGAAATGTCTTTGGGAAGTGTGAGTAACTGCTCAGGGGTCACCCTGAGCCTCTCGCACACACACAAAGCCCCCCACATCCCCTCCCTCCCGCCCCGTAAAACTTCACGGGTTTGACACGAACGCTTTGGTTGCTAGCAGTAAACATGGATTACATTCTTCCGTCTCCTCGTGGACGTTTTTGGGACTCAAGGCTTTCGCCCCAGGGCAGACACCCCCCTCATGAGGGACGTCTTTGTTTTATTTCTCACATTCTCTACATTTATTTTTCACATTTTCTACATTCAAACACTCCCGTGTCACGGCAGGACCCTGAGCGTGCCCCATCCTCCCCTGTCCCCTCATGCATAGTGCCCGTGGGCAGGGTGGGCCATGATGCAGCAATTGAGTTAATTATTGTCAGCAGAAGGGAAGAGCCACAATGGCCAACACGAGGAGATGCGAATCAATCCCATCTCCTCCAGCATGGCTTCCCAGCACAGATAAAAATCCCTGTTTTCTCAGATCCCAGCACCCTGGGGGAAAGCTGAGTGATTCCCTATTTGCTTTGCCCAGGGCAGGGATGGTTACAGAGCTCCCACCTGGCAGCTCTGTGTGGGAGAGCACATCCGTCTCCCTGCTCCATAACCTAGTACATGCTTTGGATATTTTATATTTTTTTTCCTTTTTTTTTTTTCTTCTTATTTTTTGTAAACAATAACCAAGGAGAATACTGAGAAGAAGTGGAAAGGTTTACAGAGATATTTACACACATGAGACATCTGACAGAGAAATCACCAAACCATTAAAGAGGGAAGGTCCTACATGATCTTTGAGGATAGACAGGAATGAGGGGGGCAGACACAGGATTTGAGGGCAGACACAGGATTTGGGGGCAGACACGGGATTTGGGGACAGAAAGGAATTGGGGGCAGATACAGGGATTGAGGGGGCAGACAGGATTGGGGGCAGATACAGGGATTTGGGGGCAGATACCAGAATTGAGGGGGCAGATACAGGGATTGAGGGGGCAGATACAGGAATTGGGGGCAGACACAGGAATTGAGGGGGCAGATAGAGGGATTGAGGGGGCAGATACAGGAACTGAGGGGGCAGACACAGGATTTGGGGGCAGATAGAAGAATTCAGGGGGCAGACACAGGATTTGGGGGCAGATACACGGATTGAGGGGGCAGACACAGGGATGAGGGGGGCAGCAGTTTCCCTGGCACAGCCGAGGTGCCGGGGGGAGGCCGAGAGCCACCCCCTCCAAGGCTCTATTGCATTTACCCCGTCAGACTAAAGCTGTTTTCCTGAAGCAGTTTTGTACAGATCCCGTTGCTAGTCAAAAAATAAAAAGCCCTTCCCCCCTCTCCCAAGAAGAGACCACCACCTCACCCTAAACTACTGGAGCAGGGCAGGGAGCAGCTGGGGCTGCTCTCTATCCCCCTCAATGCCCACGTGCTGGGGGTCTCTGGGCAGCCTCAGTGAGTCTCCCCAGAGCCCCCTCCCTGGGGATGGAGTGGGTGCTCCTGTGTGATCCAGCCCTGCCCCACAGCTAAATCTATTGCTACTAAAACCAGCAGAAAACGTGCCCAGAGCTGGACACCCTCCCTGGGAAGGCTCCAGCCACCCCTGGGCTGCAGAGGAGTGTTCACAGCCCAGAACCTGGGATCCAGAGATTCTCCCAGCCATGGTGAGTCAGCATTTGAGGGGAGCCAGGAGGGAGAAAAGGATGGAGCAGTTGCACCTTCCCCGTCCCAGGAGGCCATGAAGAGCCAGCCCTGAGCTCGAGGGGGAGGAAGGGCAGGGACTGAGGGTAACCCTGTCCCCAACACTCCCTGGTCACTGTCTGCTCTTCCTCTGTCCCCCTGCATGGGGCTGGGACCCCCATCCTGACCCCCCAGCCTGCTGGGAGCCTGTGTGACACCCCAGGCCGTGGGCAGCAGGACTCACTGGAATGCTCCCATCAGCTGGAGAGTCAACAGGAGAGAGAAACAGAGCACAGGCCCCAAAAGCCACCAGGCTGGGAGAAGTTCAGAAGTTGGGAGCTGCCAGGGGCTCTAGCAGCTGTTCTCTGCCCATGGCACTGCCTGGCTTCTCCATCCCCACACACGGATCCACAGACCCAAATGCCTCCATCAGTGCATGGGGAAGGGAAACAGACCACTACAATACAGTTAAAAAGAAAACAAATCCCAAACATACCAAAAAACACATTTGAAAAGCTCGACAACACGTCAGCCCACCTAGCAAACATCCAGTGAGGTAGATCTACACTTCCAATACAAACTTCATCATTCCTTTGTGCTGTTAGAAAAAACCCTCCTCTCTGTCCAGCACTGGGCTACAGAGGCATTTTATCCCTGAGATTGCTCGAATACCTGAGAATAAATTGCAGGAATTATGTCCTTTTTCTCCTTTTTTTTTTCTTTTTTTTTTTTCCTTTTCTTTTCTTAAAGATTAAAATATACAAAAATACAAAACCCAGAATATTTATATTAAAAAAAAAAGACCAACAAACCCAAAAACAAAGACGACAAACAAACCCAAAGATACGTCATTCACGCACGTCCTAGTGCAGCTTTCACTTGGCCTTGGCTTGGGCACGGCCGGGGGGCTCCCGGGGCCAATAAATACAGGCAAGAATTGAGGGGGGCCCTGGGGAGGGGGGACAGCAGGACAGCAGCCACTAACCCGGGACAGGGACAGCCACTAACCCGGGACAGCCCCGTCCCCTGTCCCTGGGGAGGCTCAGCCCCAGGGGCAGTGGGGTCTGCAGTGTGGGGTGGGCAGGAGAAGCACAGGGGTGTCCCCAGCACAGGGTGTCCCCAATGGAGGGGTGTCCCCAGCACAGGGGTGTCCCCAGCACAGGGATGTCCCCAGCTCAGGGATGTCCCCAGCACAGGGATGTCCCCAGCACAGGGAAGTCCCCAGCTCCACAATGCCCCAGAGCTGGGAGAAGCCTGAGAGGGGAGAGTTGGCTGCATAAAGCACCTCGTGCTCTCTTGTGGCTGGCACTCGAGGAGGATTCGGGGAAATTAAGTGGTTTTCCTTTGGCTTGCTCTCCCCCAGGCTGCAGCTCGCAGCCCACAGACTGGTGGTGTTAGTTCAGCCCTGAGAGAGGATCCATTTCCTCCCAGACCGAGCCCAAATCCGGGCTCTGCTGCTGTCAGCAATGGAACAACCGTGGAAAAACCATAAATCCTCACACGTCCCTGGAAGTGAGAGCCCTGAGGAGCAGAGGGAGCCGCGGGACCGGCCCACGGGCGTCTCCCTGGCGCTGCACGGGCAGCCTTTCCCTCGCCTCCCCTGGGGCAGGGACAGAGCAGGTCCCCCAGCTCACCCTGGGCGTGCTGGGAACAAGGGGCCGTCAGCTCCTCCCTGGGGTGTTCCCCTCTGCTCCTCCTCCCCTGACACGGCTTAATTTAGGAAAAGAATAGAGATTATTCGAGTATGTTTGGGGGTTTTAGCGTGTTGGGTGCTGCCTTCCCCTGTTCTGGAACACGCCATCCTGATGCTAACAGGGCTTCTCCCAGCCTGGCCGTTGGGAAAGGTCTGTGCAGGGACGCCAGGTCCCCGCTGCCACCCGCCCTCGCTGTCCCCTCCCGTGCCCCTTGCCTTGCCAAAGCCTTCTCACCCCGGTGGAAGCCCCCGTGGCTGCCCCGCATCATTCCCGGCTCTCGGGGAGCAGCGCCGGGCTGTGCAGGTCCTCCTCCTCTCGGAAGTAGGCGGGCTTGCCCTGCGAGCTGGGCGACTGCTGTGCTTTGGCGGGGCAGTTGGCCACCATGTGGCTGATGCTCTGGCAGAAGTGGCACTTCTTGGGCTGCGGAGGCAGCTTGCACTCCTTGGCGTGGTGGTCCAGCCCGCCGCAGTTGTAGCACCTGGGTGAGAGGAGGAGAAGCAAAATGAGGCGGGAGGATGCTGGGACAGTGCCTGGGACCCAGCTTAGCCAGAGCTGGGCTCGGCTTTTGGGGCGGGTGGTGGCCCCAGGGTCGGTCCCTGCAGAGCCCCAGCTCCAGCACGGCCAGCTGGGGCTCAGTGGTGCTGCTGGTACCCAGGAGATGGCAGCAAACCACTGCACCGAAGCCACACACAAACCGGGATGTGGGGGTTCCACTCCTCTGGGGCCATCCGTGCCCTGGTTCCTGTGTCTCCAGACCCCACTCCCGGGTTGCACTGCCCCAGGAACAGGCAAAGGAACGACTGACATCCCCAGCTGTCATCGTGTGGGGACAGTGCCAAGGGTGGCACCTCCCATGTCCTGCGCCATGGGTGCCACCCTCACACCGGAGCAGAGGGAGCTGCCCTGTGTCCATTTCAAATCCTGCATCCATGCAGGACAGCCACAACCCTTTTCTCTTTCCTTTTCCTTCACAATTCCTTTCTGATTAATTTAAAAACCTGTTTATGAGAACAGCGGAGTGGGGTGGACAGCATCCACTGAGAAAATTGGGTCGAGGCACCCCAGGCAGCCGGGATGGAGAGGATGGGAGAGGATGGGAGAGGGGGGATGAAGGCCTGGCCGGAAACTTGCCCGGGGCTCCCGTCCCGCCGTGCTCTGGCCGTTTCCTCCCCACAAGGAAGGGCTTCTCCTGGACAAACTGCCCATCACAGCAGGGCTCCCGGGGCTGCCCGGGGTGTCCCTGACCTCTGCCCCTCCCTGCTGCTCCCCTGCCCCTTCCCCGCCGCGCTGCATCTGCCGCTCATTAGGCACCGCAGGAAGCCGCTGTCCCAGCCCGGGGCCGCCGCCCGTGCCCCGGCCCCGTGCCCATCCCGGGGTGCCCGGGCAGCTCCCGGTGCCCGCGGGGCTCGGCCCCAGCCCGGCCCAGCCCTCACCGGTCTCCTTTGGATCTGCGCTTCTGCAGGCTCTTCCCCTTGGGCCTCCTCTCGCTGCCGATGCAGAAGACGCCCCCGGGGCCGGTCACCCGGATGGACTCCAGGCCTTTGGATGATTTCTTGAAGGTGAACTCGACAGCTTCGCCCTCCTTCAGGCTGCGGAAGCCCTCCATGTGGAGCTTGCTCTGGGGAGGGGGCACAGGGAGCGATGGGGGTCAGCACAGAGCTGGGCGTTCTCCAGGCACAGCACAAAGCCCTCCTGCACCACGAGAGCTGCACGTGTCCCCTCTGCCTGTCCCCTGGCTCTGCTTTTTTTTAAGTACAAAAGAATCTGGGGGTTTTGCACAGTGGTACAAGCTGGGGTCGTGGCAGGCCCTGTGGCAAGGCCAGGAGGCTGCAGGCTGGCACTGTTCCCCCAGCACAGCTCAGCCCAGCTCAGCTCAAGCCCTTTAACTGCCTGCAATAATTAATTAAGCAGCCATTTGGCACAGGATTATCACTGCTGGGAGCTTCTCCCATTCCTTCCAGGAACACCACCTCGGTTATCACCACACAATCAAAGCAGGGGAGACAAGAAAAACCCAGGCCGGGAAGGGGGGGCTGTGAGGTGACAGGAGAACCCCCCTCCACTTTGAGGGGCTCTGTCCATTTCAGCAGAACAAATCCCTAAGGAGCAGAGCTGGGTGATGCAGGGAGGAATTCTGTCCCCCTGTGCCCTGAGCATCCCTGCTGCTCTGCCCGGGGACAGGCAGGAATTCTGTCCCCCCCTGTGCCCTGAGCATCCCTGCTGCTCTGCCCGGGGACAGCAGGTCCAGCTCGGCATCCCCGCAGCTCTGCGAGCCACAGCGAGCTCCAGCAGCGAATTCAGGGGATTTGCTGAATTCAGAGGGAGGAGCAGCTCCTGCTCCTGCCCTGGGGATTCCCAACGCCTGCGCGGCTGCAGCACCACCCTGCATTTATGAATGGAGCATCTCCCATTCATGGCCGGAGAGCTCCCGTCACGTGTGTGCTCTCCCGTTCTCCCGTTACCGAGGCTCCGTGAGCGCTGTGCGGGACGGGCAGGCACCGCCTGCTCCCACCCCTGCTCTGAACCCACCGGGAGCCACGGGGAAACAGCCCACGGAAAAACAGACAGGGGAGACATGGAGCTGTTGGGTTCTAGGAGGGAATTTTCTTGGCAGGGTCTCGTGGGACGTCCCTGTGTCCCTGGGCATGAGAGAGGTGGGAGCGCAGCAGAGCTCGAGGAGCAACCCTTGAGACCCCTTTTTCTGCTGCTTTTCCCCTCCTTTTCTGTGCCTGGGGGCCCAGCTCAGGGTGGGACAGACCCCATGTGCTGGGCCAAGTCACCCCCAGGCCCTGGATCCCCTTGGCTGCTGGGGGTGATCCAGAGTGGCCACAGGGACCCTCCTTTGCTCTCTGACCTGCTCCTGCTGCCCCAAGGGAGAGCCAAACCCTGAGCTCTGGGGTCCCAAATGACAACAAGGACATGACAGAGTGTCACAGCCCCCTGTGCCCACCCGGGGCAGTGCCAGCCCCACCTGGGCAGTGCCAGCCCCACCTGGGCAGTGCCAGCCCCACCTGGGCAGTGCCAGCACCACCAGCCCCTGGCAAACCCCACAAACAGTGATCGAACACTGCTCCCCACCACCGACCCAGCTGCCCTGTGCTGAGCATCCCCCAGGCAGGAGCTCTGTGCCCAAGGCACCGGCACATCCCAGAGCAGCCTCAGCACATCCCAGAGTTGCCCTCAGCACATCCCAGAGCAGCCTCAGCACATCCCAGAGCAGCCTCAGCACATCCCAGAGCAGCCTCAGCACCTCGGCTCAGCCCCCACCCTGGCCTGTCCCCAGCCTGAGGTGATTTGAGCAACAGGAGCTGCCCCAATGGGGAATTTACCCCATTCCCACAGCAGCCCAGGGTTTGGGGGTAACGAGGGGCTGAGCATCACTCCCTGGCACGGGAGGCAGCCCTGGGAGCAGGGGCCGAGCCCAACCACCTCCCGTGGCTCCTCTCAGGGCGTTTACAGCCCCAGCTGGCCCAGCTGTGTTTACACTGCCGGGATGAAAACTCCCAGAGCTCCGGGCTAAAGCTGAGCCGTGCCAGGGGGTCCCCAGCGCCCCCCAGCTCAGCCCCACCTTGGGCACCCCCGCCCCTCTGCCGGAGTCCAGCCCCGCGCACCCTCAGCCCCGCTTGGAGGAAGAGGAGGGATGAGGCAGAAGCTGCCACAACACGACGGGGAAGCGATTTATTTTCCAGGAGCGGGTGAGGATGACAAGCACCCCCAGCCCCCTCCGCCAAAAGGCCAAAGGAAACGCCCTCTCCCCAGGGAAGGGGGGGACAGAGGCCGGGGCGTCCCAGCTCTCCCCCTCCTCCCCTTCAGCCTTTTGATGTGTGCTGCAGAGTGGCCGGTGGTCCCTGCGCATCCCCCCTGCCCCCTTCCCAAAACACACACATTGCTGGCATTCCTCTGTTATCAGATAGGTAATCAAACTGCAGCCCATTGAATTAGCTGCATACCTCCTGCATCTGAAAGGAAGGGGCCCAGAGCCCCTGTCCCACACCACACACAAAGCCGGAGCCTTCCCAGGCCTCCGCACACCCACCCCCCCCAAAAAATAAAGAGAGGAAGGGGGGGATTGGATCTAGCCGGGGATGCTGGGGATGGGGGGAGCGCAGGGGAGGGCCGGGCCCGGGAGCCACCGGCCAGGAGAACAAAGGGCCGGCGGCGGCCGCGCTCCCGCTGCCCAAATTCCAGGAGTTCCAGGCCCCGGCGGGGGGAGGAAGGGTGGCCGGCATGGCCGCGGGCCCTCTGACCCCCTCCAGCCCCTGCGCTCGCAGCGCCGGGCCCGGCTCGGCCTCGGGCTCCGGGTTCGGGCTCCGGGTCCCTCGGGGAGCCCCGGGCTCAGTCCCGGGGTGTGGCTGTGCTTTGGGGGTGTGGGGTGGCCCCGGGCTCGGGGGCACAAAGCTTTGCCGTCCCAAAGGGAGCGCAGCCCAACGCCAGGATTTCCTTGTGGCCATCGGGCCCAGAGCTAACCGGGGGGACAGAGGCAGAGCGGGCACAGCTTCACCAGCGGCCCCCGGGCACCTCAGCGGGCACCTCTGCCCTTCTCGCCGGTTATTTAGGGCGGACAAAGCCGCAGCACGTGAGCGCCCGAGCGCTCCCACCCCCCCGCACAGGGGTGCCTTCATCCCTCCTCTTCCTCCCACCCAGCAAACCCCTCCTCACAGCTCCCACGCTCGGACCCCTTGCCCGTCCTGCAGGGATGACACCGTGGGGCGC
Source organism: Diglossa brunneiventris (assembly GCA_019023105.1). Lineage (NCBI taxonomy): Eukaryota > Metazoa > Chordata > Aves > Passeriformes > Thraupidae > Diglossa > Diglossa brunneiventris. The sequence goes on from CM032375.1 coordinate 657,418, forward strand.
CCCAAACCCCAGCGCTGCCCCCCGAAGTGCCGGGCCCCGGCTCTCCCCCACCCCGCCAGGCTCCGGAGGGGCTCGGCCGGCCCCGGGGTCACCATTGTCCCCGCGGCCTCCCCAGCGCGACACAAGGGGACGTTTATTCCCGGCCAGCCCCGGCCACTCAATCAAACCATCTTTGTGTCCAGCGGGGCCCGGGGCGGAGCAGCCGCTGCACCTCGGCTCTGCAGAGCCCTTTAAACGCAGATAAAACCAGCCGGGTTGGGATGCTGGGTGAGCCCGGCTGCAGGAACACTGCTGGCAGTGCCCAGCTGTGCCAGGGCTACCTCTGAGCCCTGCCCAGAGCATCTGGGGCAGCCCAGCCCCGCTGCAGGCAGTGCCCGTGCCTCAGTTTCCCCCAGTCTGCAGAGGAGGGTCAGAAAAAGCAGCCCAGGGAGCGCTGAGCCCACGGGGGGCCACCATGCCCCCATCCCTGGGATACCCTGTCCACGGTGACCTCTGGCTCAGCTGGCACCCACTGCAGTGCCCCAGCCACCGTGCAGCCCTCTGTCCCCAGAGCCACAGTGTCCCCGTCCCCAGTCCCTCCTTCTGCCAGCTCCAGGGTCCCAGCCACCCCCAGGGCCACCCTCAGCCCCCCAGGACCCCCGAGGGCCATCCCGGGGAAGCATTCCCGGCCCCAGGGGCTCAGTTCGGCTCAGCCGGCGAGAGCAGCCCGGGTGTGAGTGGGTTTGGGGCTGACGCTTGCCCCGTTCCCGAGCCACCGGCGCTCCCATCGCCGCTGGATGTGGCCGCAGCCCGGGTGTGAGTGGGTTTGGGGCTGACGCTTGCCCCGTTCCCGAGCCACCGGTGCTCCCATCGCCGCTGGATGTGGCCGCCGCAGTCCCGCGGGTGCAGCAGCCCCAGCCCAGCCCTGGCAGAGCCGTTCTCCCCTCGGCTGACGGCAAAGAACCCCCGGGGCAGGCAGGGCAGGGCAGGGCAGGGCAGGGCAGGGCTGGGCTCTGCCAGCTCGGAGCAGGGACCGAGTCCCAATCCCAGCAGGGAAATGTCCCTTTGCCCTCACAGCCTGTGCCCGGACCCGTCCCTGTCCCCAAAGGCAAAGCCCAAATCTTTCCCGGTGCCGGGAGCTCCAGGGACGCTGCTGCTGCTGGGTTTGGGTTTCGGGAAGGGCTCGGAGCAGGAATCGCCCCGGCCCCTCCTGCACCCCACAAACGGGGGCTGTGCTCGGCAAGGGGCTCCTGCCTGAGCCCCGGACGCTGAGCCGAGATAAGGAGGGCGATGCCTTCGGAGCCCTCGGGGAGAGCACAGAGATTTAACAAAACACCGCCGAGGCTTTCCACCGGCTCCCTCCCCGTCATCTGGTGCGATATCCCTAAGGACCCCTACCGATCTCAACTAAAATCAAAATAAAGACATTTCCCTGCCAAAGGAACGATGTTTGCTCCTAATTTTCCACCACAAGCCAGTAAAATTAAACTCTAGATACCAATTCCGAGGGGAAAAAAAAAAGTGCATCTACCACAGAGTTTAATCCATCAGTTTCCTGTCCTAAATCCTTTTAGCTCCTTTGGTTGTAATTTTTTCCCCCCACCAAAACCCTCCCGCACTTCCCAGGAGCAGCTAATTGGGATCAGTGGCTGCGTATTAATTTTGTGCTCCCGTCTTTAAAGCGGGAGCACGGTCCGGAGCATCCGCGCATCTCCCGAGGGTGATTACAGCTCAATGCCGCTAATTCTGAGGGGAAAGGGAACGGGGAACGGGGAAAAGGCAAGGCCGGGGCTGGAGGAGGGGCGGCGGGGCCGGGGGCTCCATCCCGGAGCGATCCCATTCATTTGGGCCGTTTTATCAGGAGACCATTCCAGGGTGTTTTCTCTCCCTGGGGCAGGGAGGGGGAGCTGGGGGAAGGGATGTGCCTGCGGCCATCAGTTAATCTTTAGACAGAGACAGGAGGCTTTTTTTGTGTGTGCGAGCGTCTTGAGGGAGTTTCAGGGGTGGAATAAAGCCGCTCTCTTTCAGTATTTCCCATCGGGACGCGGCGCACAAGCGGCGCAATACAATTTCATTCCAGCGGTTATTTAAAAAAGAACCTCACAGAATAAACAAACCCAAAGAAATTGCTACTGCCCCTCTCCCCTCACCCCAAAAAAAGAAAAAAAAAAAAAAAGCAGAGATTCCAAGGAGCATTTCTACCCCAGGGGATCTCTGCGGGGCTTCCCTGCGCCTTGCAGGGGGGTTGGACTAAATGACCTTTAAAGGTCCCTCCCAACCCAAACCAATCTGCGATTCCCCGATCTCCTCCTTCCCCGGGGATGTGCGCCTCTGGTGCCCCGGTCCCGGGGTGGGGGTGACGCCGGGGAGCAGGAAAAGCGAGATCCTGCCCGTGTCCCTCGAGGATGGAGCATCTCGGATCCCCCCTCCCCTCGCTGCCCTCAGCCCCGCACAGCCCAAATCCCCGCTCGGATCCTGCCCAAAGCCCAAATCCCTGCTCAGATCCTGCTCCCCCAGCCCAGCCCAGCTCAGCCCAAATCCCCGCTCGGATCCTGCTCCCCCAGCCCAAATCCCCGCTCAAATCCTGCCCCCAGCCCCGCACAGCCCAAATCCCCGTTCAAATCCTGCCCCCAGCCCAAATCCCCGCTCGGATCCTGCTCCCCCAGCCCAAATCCCTGCTCAGATCCTGCTCCCCCAGCCCAAATCCCCGCTCGGATCCTGCCCAAAGCCCAGCGCAGGGGAAGGCTGGGGGTTCTCCCTGACAGAGGAACTGCTCCTCCTGCTTTTCCTGCATGCTCAGCCATGGAGCTGCCTCCAAACACGATTTTTTTTTTTTTTTTTAAGGCCTCACGTCATGCTCACGTGGATGATTATTTGTATTATCCCGGCCGCATGCACGGCGTGGCACCGGCACAGGTGGGTGACAGCCCAGGTGGGCTCAGCCGGGTCCAAACGGCCACTTGTACCCCCCTCATCGCATCCCATCCATCCCTGCCCGACAGCGCAGGGGACAGGAGCCCCTCCCGTGCTGGGATGTGCCCACGAGTGCCACATTTTATGCCCATCCCAGCCCCAGCGGCTCTGAGCGCGGGCACAGCTTTGTGTCCGCGCCAGGACACGCAGTGACCAAACCCTGCAGCCACGGGAGCCCACGGTGCCCGGCAGAATTTCTTGATAAAACCACGAGAAGGAACAAAACCCCCAACTAACTGCATTTATCAAGGATTTAGACCTGCTGGCTGGGAGAAACGCTCGGAAATGAAGAGCCAAGCTGCGGAGAACAACGATTTGCAGGCACTGGGCATCCTCTTCCCCTCTGCCCCCAGCCAGAGCCCAGCCCAAATCCCAGCCGCGCTGGTCAGCACTGCTCCTCCAGCTCCAACCAGCGAGCCTTGCTTTTCTCCTTTTCCTCTTTCCATGTTCCCTTCCCAGGCAGCTCCACTCTCCTGTGAGTGATGCTCACAGCCCGGAGCCCATCCCATGGGGACCACTGCACCTTTGGGTCTTCACCATCACCACCAGCCCAATTTCTGCCACCTCACGATCCCCATTTCCTCAGGGGTGCTGCTCAGCCCTTGGCCTCCCCGGGACGATGTGCTCTGCTCCCCTCTGCTTCATCCCTCCTGTCTCCTCACAGCCCCCAAATGAATCCATCTCCAGTGTCCAGGGAGGGCATTTGAACCCAAATGCCTCATTTTTAGCTCACAATGCGAGGGAAAGGCAGCCCCGAGGAGCCCTGTTAGTCTCCTGTCCTGCCGAGATTTTAATCTCTTTGTGATCAGATAAAGGCAGAGGGAGATGGAGACGCGCTCCCTGCAGAGAGGGGCCATTCAGACCCGGTTCCTGTAATAAAGTGATTTAATAGATCTAAAGAGGCCAATTCCCTTCTTTCTCCCACAATTACTTCCTGTGGGTCATCATTCACATATGTAAATGAAGAGGGGAAGGAGCGGGTTTTGAGGGGCTCTGGAGTGTTAAGCCCCAAAGCTGGTTTGGGGTGCTGGGTGCTGGGCAGGGCACACCGAGCTCTGAGCCTCGCCCCCCTGGCTTTTGGTGGCTTTTGACTCCCTCCTCGGGAGCGGGGCCCACACGGGCTCTCGGGGTGGGGACAGCGTCGGGACAAGGACCAGATTCCCCCCAAAAGCACCGAGGCCGCGGCGGCAGCGTGAGCTGTTCCCTCTGCGAGGAGATGCTCTGCAAGGAGAGACACCGGGAGCAGCTCCGGCTGCTTCTGCAGCACAGCAGAGACTTTGTGCCACCAGTGAGAGCAGCGAGAGGCGAAACCCGGCCCGGAGGAGAAGGATTCTCCATCAGCCCACAGCTTCTGCTGGGGCAAAGCCTTTGCTGCAGCAGGGGAGCGCCCCACACCCCCGGCCCCTCTGCCGCCCAAAATAAGCCGCTTTTCCCCAGAGTTCCCGGATTTCCAAACTCTGCAGTCTCTGGGATCCCACGACTCCCCCGGCCGTAGGAACCGGGGGGCACCGGGAGGCTGCAGGGCAGGGGGACGCTCCCGACAGAGCCACCCCAGCTAATTCCCTTCCCCTGCAGGAATGCGAGCAGGAGCAATCAGGAAACCAGACTGTCTGGGGGCAATAAACCCCAGGAGCAGGGCGGGAGGCTCTCCCCAGGAGCGCTGGGTCCCGCTGTGCTGCATTGAGATGCAAAGGCCCATTTGCTCTCTGGAGAACACCAGGATCTGTTTTCCCCTGGCTGATTTGGAGCCCTTGACTCCAAAACCAGCTGTGCCTGGGAGAGCAGCTCCTACCGAGGCGCTGTGCCCGTCCCACAGCCAAGGGAGACGGGACTGGCATCTCCCCTGGCCATCATTTCCTTGCCAGTCCTGTCTGGAGCCCCCCTCGAGGGCAGGGAGTGAGCGACCCCCGGGATCCCCTGCTCCAGGAGCCCCTCAGAGCCCAGGGCTCAGTCCTGCGCCCCAGCCCCCAGGATGGACCCAGTCTGGGGGGCTTTGGGCCCGTGGAGAGCAGCAGCCACTGCAGGCGGCTGCTCCGGGGGCTCCCCAGAGCCGGCACCACGGCGCTGCTCTCAGTCATGTGCACAAACCCCGCGTGTTTGCCCCAAAACCACCCGTGCGCCCTTCGTTCGTGCTCGCTCTGTCCCCCCAGTCCCGAGGTGCGGGGCACACCCACAGCCCCGTTCTGGGCACCATCTCCAAACCCCTGCCCCAGCCGCGGGGCATCTCCCGGCAGATCCTCACCCGAGATCCGGCGCGTTCATCGCCTCATCCACGACTTCCCTCGGGGCAGGGTTCCCGACACGCGTGGGTGTCCCCGCTCAGCAGGGTCAGGCCCGGACACGGCACTGTCGCTGTCACACGGACCCGCAGGGACACAAACGCGGTGCCTTTGCGCCACCCGCGCCGGGGACAAAGGGCTCGGGCAGAGCTGCCCGCTCCCGGGATGAGCTCCGGCGGGGGCGCTCCCGGTGCCGCGGCCCGGCCCGGCTCGGAGCGGCTCCCGGGGCAGCGCCGCCCGTTCCCCGAGTCCCCGTTGGCGGGGTGTCCCCGCTCCGGCCCGGCCCCGCGGGGGCTCCTCAGCAACAACACGGCAAAATGAAATGGCTCGGGATCGCCTGACGGCGCCGCTCCCCGGAGAGGAGCCCCGGTGCGGCGGTGCCGGCCCTTCCACCCGCCCGGGGATCCCGGCAGGGGGGTCCCCATCCCGCCCCCATCCTCCACTGGCTGCTCCCTGCCGTCCCCGGGACCCCGGCCCGTACCTGGTGCACGAAGACATCGACGGGCGAGTCCAGGGTCGCGCCGCCCTTGGCGGTCATGGAGAGGAAGCCGAAGCCCATGCGGACGTTGAACCATTTACAGATGCCGGAGCCGTGCAGGGGCTGGGACTCGTTCTCGGCCTTGGGCGAGTCTCCGGCCGGCTCCTCGCCCGGCTTCGCACCTGGCGAGAGACCCACGGAGCCGCTGAGCCGGGGCTGGGGGAGCCGCGGCTGCCCCGGCCCAGCGCCCCGCACAGGAACCTCCAATCCTGCTCGGGGTGCCAGGCTGGAAAACGCCCAAAAAATCCCCAACCGCCCGAAAAACCAACAGAGAGACGAGCTGTGCCTCCACGTGTGCGCGGGGATCACCCCCGGAAACGAAGGCAGCTCCTGCCAGCACGACCCAGGCAGTGGGGGGAATGGGAGCCCTGAATCCGTTTCTCCCTCAAAAATGTTAAAAAACGAAAAAAAATTTTAAAATCCCAGACTCGCGAAAAAAAAAAAAAAAAAAAAAAAAAAAAAACGAAAAAATAGCCAAATTATTTTTCTAAAATCAAAATATTAAAACGAAACTTTAAAAAAGGGAAACAAACTCCCCCAAAACACCAACCCGAATCCCCCCTGCCCCCAGCAAGCCACGCTGGAGAAGCTCTCCCTTGCCATCAGCATCCCCCCTTGCACCGTCCCACCCCCGCTCCCGAACACCCCCGGCAGCCGCCAGCGGCCCCAAACTTCTGGGGTCATCCTGGGGCTGGAGGGGGGATAAAAACCCCGATAAATCCCCCCCTGCGACCCCCAGCGCGGCGCGGGGCAGAGGCGCCCGCCGGGCCCGGCCGCGCTGCCGGGGCTCAGCGGGACTGCCCGGGCCGGCTCGGGGGGGTCCCTGCGCCCCCCAGCCCGGCTCTGCCCTCGTTATTAATAATCGCGGAGCCGAGGCGGGCTGCGACAATAATATAACTTAACCTGCAAACTGCTGGTTGGAAACAGACCCCATCCCGACACTCGCTTGCAAATTCCGAGTTGTGGCTGTTACCGCCTCCTCCCTCCTCCTCCTCGGCCAGCTTTGAGGGTATCAGGCCAGCCAAAAAAAAAAAAAAAAAAGAAAAAAAAAAAAAAAAAGAGGAAAAAAAAAAAAAAAACAACAAAAAACCCAGCTTAGACCCCGCCGGGAGGGAGCCGGGAGAGGTTTGACTCCATCTTCACTCCAACAATAGGGGTGGGAGGGAGCGGGAGGGTTTTTTCAAAGGCTCCCAAATTCTCGCAGACAATAGCAGCCCCCGCCCCCCCTCAGGACCCACCCGCGGGGCCGGGGGGCGCCGGGCCCTGCTCCGCCATCCCGTCCCCACGTGATCCTAATTAACCCCCCCGGTAATAGCGACACATTCCGGGAGGATTTGCAGCGGGGGGGGCTCTGTGCGCTGACCCCCCCCCCCACTTAGGGCACTTAGGGGCGAGGCCACCTGTCAAGGCAGGAGGTGACACTCGGGGCGGGGGGGCTGGACTGGGACCCCCGGGGGCAGCTCCCGCCGCGTTTCTCCACGAGCGGAGCCACCTGCGAGCCGCGGCCCGGTGGGACGGGGGAACCGGCACCGGCCGGGCGGCAGCGCGGGGGAGGGGGCGGCTTGCCGGGGCACCGGGGGCTCCCTGCGCCCCCAGCCCCATCCCGTGCCCGCAGCGCACCGTGCGAGCCCCGGCATGCGCAGCCCCGCGGCCCCGTTTGCCCCGGTCCCGGCGGCAGCGGCGCGGGCAGCGGTGCCGCGGCGGTGTCGGGCCCGGCGCCCCCCGGGCCGGGCGGGGACAAAGGGCGAGCGAGTGACCAGCGGCTCCATTTCCGGCGGCGGACAATGCCCCGGCCGGCCGCGGGGGCACAGCGCCGCCCGCCGCCGCGCCCGCGCCGGGACCGGGGCTGCCCCCGCGCCGCCCCCGAACCCAACCGGGCCGGCGGCGCCCCCCGAGGGGAACCTGCGGCTGGGGGTGGCGCCTGAGCCCCCCGCGGCCGCCCCACGCGGGGCCGGTCCCGCGTGGTGTCACCGAGCCGAGCATCGGGGGGCACCGGGCGGCCACCGGGAGCGGCGGGACCGCGGAGTCACCCGCGGGGGGGACCCCCGGGCCGGGCCGCGGCTGGCGGTGAAATCCCGCGTGGGGAATCCCCCCGTGAGGGCTCCGCCGCCCGCGGGGCTGCCGCCGCTGGCCGTGGTGCTGAACCGCGGCCCTGTCCAGGGTCCTGGCGGTGCCTTCCTCCTCCGGCTCTTCCTCTCCCTCCTCCTGCTCTTCCTCTCCCTCCTCCCGCTCCTGCCCCGCACACCCGGGACTCCTCGTTGCCCCTTCCCCACAGAGCCGAGCAGCCCCCGCAGGACCCCACGGGAGGACGGCAAAGGAGGAGGAGGAGGAGGAGGATGAAGATGAGCAAGAGGATGGTTTTCCTCTGTGAAGGCACCCAAGTGAGCCGCTGGGAGAGCCCCAGCGGGCCAGGACTCGGTGCAGGTGGATCCGTGTCCCACGGGACACAGCGGGAGGTGCCACGTGTGACCCCACCCGGTGTCACAGATTGTCCCCTCACCTTCACACTGCTCTCAGCGGGCTGGAGGAAGCTCCCCTGGTCTCTCCTCGTCAGCCCCGAGCCGATTCCCCAAGGCCGAGGAGCAGCACCGCACCTGCAGCAGGAGGAGCGGAGGGTCTGGCCGGTGTTTGCTGCGGGATCCCCACTCCCGTCCCGGCCCAGGCTCTGGCAGCCACAGAATCCCCGCTCCGCGACGGGGCTGGGCAGTCCCGGCAGGAAGGAAACCGCGCTCCTGTCCCTGCTCACCGCCCCCTCTCTGCTGGCACTCACAGCTCAGGCGGCGGCCCGGGACCGTCCCGGGACAGGAGCGCGTCTGGCCCCCTCTCCTGGCTGCAGAGGTTCCACACTCATCCTCGTTTTCCTCTCGGCTGTGGGATGGCTGGGGCAGGAGGGGAGAAAACAGCCCACCCTCCACACGGCTCATCCCGCTCTGCTCATCCCTGCTCCTGCCCCGTTTTCCCCGTTTCTCTCGGGATTTGGGGAGGGCGCAGCCTGCACGGTGTGAGGGCACGGGGGAAGGATCTGCTGAGGAACGAGCTCATTCCCTCCTTCTCCACAAGGAATCTTTCAGGAAACAACCCACTCCCGCACCAGCCTCCTCCCGCAGCCCCTTCCTGACGGGCAGCAGGGACAGCAGCAGCCCCGGAGGCTTTTCCTGGAACTATTTGCAGGCAGCAGCAACTTCCTCGGCACCCCCCGATTTCTGCCCGTCCTCGGTGACTTTCCAGCCAGGGGATGCAGCCACATCCCCGATCTGGGCACCTCCACCCCTTCCCCGGTGCCGTGTCGCAGCCCACAGCAGCAGTGTCACGTTTCCGTGTGCGCTGTGTTTGTTTTCGGGGCCGCTGAATGGCAAACGCGGAAGGGAAGGGACGGGGACTCCTTCCTGTTCTTTCAGAGCCCGTGGCTGTGCCCTGCTCGGCTTCAAGGGAAGAGCCGGCAAAGCGGCCGCTTTCACAAATAATGGCTTCATTAGATTGAAAGAAGTGGACAGTGACCTCACTGAAATGGACTTTCTGACCCCTGCTGACCTCTGGCCCCGGCTCTGACAGCCTGTAAATCTTCCCCTCGGCACGGCCGGGGCGAGGCCAGCAGCTCTGTGAGCCCAGCGCCGGCGCTGCTGTCCCCGAGCCGGAGCCACGGAGCTGCCCCGGGGCTCCCCCCGGGTCCTGACCCGGCAGGACGGGCCCTGGGATGGGCAGCACCCGGGCACGGGGGCCACAGCGCCGGCAGAGATGGGCACCGGGGTCCCCAGGGCGCTGCAAGCCCTTCCAGGGTCCCGAAGGGCCGTGGAAAGTGATCTTATCTGGGCTGAGGCCCCAGCGCCACCTCCCAGCACTGTCGCTGTCACCGCTGACCAGCAAAGCATCCTCCGAGCTCCTGCCAAGGAAAACGGATCCCTGTCCCTGCCCAGCCCGCAGGCACAGCGCTCCTGGCTGCACACAGACACCCAAACCTCCTCCCAGGCTCTCCGAGCCCACCTCCACCCGCTCCTGCGGGCACAGACCCTTCCCTCCTTCCCCACCCACCCAGCCCAGGACTGCCCAGTCCTGCCAGCCCATTGCTGCTGGGGAAACTGAGGCACGAGGGGAGCGCTGGGTGCCCATGCTGGGCACTCCCCCTGCCCTGCCCGAGGCTGGCACAGCCCCAGGGCTGGCAGCGAGCCCCTCACAGCCCACCTCCCTCCTCCCCACCTTCCACGCTGACCTTTGCTACGGAGCAATCAATAAAGGAGGCCACGGGGCTGCTCCTCCCCCTCCCTCCCTGGCCCCCCACACCCCCTGGCCCCCAGCCGGGACTGAGGATGCTCCCAGCTCTGGGAACACCAGGCTGGGGAGGCAGTGACACACCGAGGGTGCCCTCAGCGGGCAGCACCTTCCCAACCCTCCAAAACCGCCACCCTGGGGCTCCTTTCGGGCTGTGGGTGCGCAGAGCTCCGGGCATGGAGCGTGGCCCTCCTGCTCCGTGCCCAGGGGGGCTCGGGGGTGCTGGCACCGGCACGGGCAGCGTGAGGAGGCTCCTGAGGCGCTGCCCGGGCCAGGGGAGGCTGAGGAGGCTCCTGAGGCGCTGCCCGGGGCCAGGCTCGCCCCGCAGGGCAGGGGCAGAGGGGGACAGAGCCAGCCCTGCCCCCTGGCCTGCGGGGGTGGGCTGTGCCCAAATTCGGCAGCTCCCTTTGATAGAAGCCCCGGGGCAGCAGCTGATTGATTGATCGGCGGCAGAGCGGGATTGATCAGCGCTTCAGCCCATACATATTCCTGCTCCCTGATAAAGGGGAATCGATAGCTGAAGGATATTCCTCGGAGGCTGCAGACCCCCCCAGACCAGAGCTCACACGTCTGCCCTTGCCCCTTAAATCCCCCCAGCCCTGCTCAAACCTCACTCCCCCAACAGCAAACCCAGGCAGTGGGGGGGGGGGAAATTTGCTAAAATTGCTTCGGGGGAGCCAGGAGGGCACAGCAGGCTATTGAGGAAAGGCAGAGCCTCTCCTCAGCAGCTGAATCTCACCTCCCAAAGCATCGGCCTCTCCTGCATCTTCCTCCTCTCACTGGTGGCCTGGCAACAGGGCTCTCGTCTTTCTTGGGGGGCTGGAGAGCCCCCTCCAAAGTCCTGCTCGGGGTGGGGCTGAAGAGCCCCCTCCAAAGTGCTGCTCGGGGCGCTCCCAAGGAGGCTGAGCCGGCTGATACCTCCGGAGCCCACGGCCCTCATTGCAAACCCAGCAGCGGCTGCCCCGCCCCGGTGCTGAGAGCTGGGAACGCTCTGCAGCTGCGGCCGGAGCAGATCGGAGCCCTCCGGATCCCGCTGGGAACGGGGACCGGCACCCCGAGTTCCACCCGGGAGGGGACACGGCTCATGGGGGAGTCCTTGTCCTTGTCCTTGTCCTTTTCCACTCCTACCTGCCCATTTCCCCCCGCCTGGAGGGACGGTGACCGCGGGGCGGCCCTGCAGTCCCGGCAGAGCTCGGGGCAGCGCTCGGGGCGCTCTGGGGCTCCCCCCGGCCCCGTTTCCCTGCCGGGAGCTGCGGCTGAGCCCGACCCCGCCCGTCCCCAGCGCGCCCCGTTCCGTGTCCCTCCCTTCGCACACAGTGACTCAAGGCCCAGGCTCGCCCCGGTGTCCCTCCAGTTTCTCCAGTGCCCGGGGAACTGGTTTGCTGCGGGGGGACCCTCCCCAGCGCTGACTCAGCGCTGCCCGGCCGCTGGGGGCTGTGCAGGGCGCTGCCGCTGGAGCCGCGGCTGGCTCGGCACGGACACCCACCCTGGCACACCGTGGCACACCCTGGCACACGCCAAACACACCAAGCACACGCGTGTGCCCGCACGGACCCGGCCCCAGCACCGGGCGGGACCCCATGGCTGCCCCCCCTGCGAGCACCGGGGCATGCAGGGGGCACATCCCGTGCCCGAGCCACAGGGAACGGCAGTCGGTCCTCGCGCGGGTGCTCAGCCACCCTTGGGAGCCCGGCAAAGGGCACGGGAGGGCACCGGGGACCGGCCAGGACCCGGCAGAGGGAGCTCGGCCGTGCCTCAGTTTCCCCAGCAGGTGAGCGGTGTCACCCGGAGCCGGGTGGCCCCGGGGCTGAGCTGCGGCCACCTGCGCCGGGCTGGCGGTGGCCGGGAGGCTCCTGGGCCGGGCCCGAGCCGGGAGTGGCGGCCCCGGGCAGGGGCTGGCACCGCAGCGGCTCCGGGCTGGCCCTGCTGCGCTCCCAGCCCGCCGGGACGGGCCCTGCGCCCCGGGTCAGGGCTCCCGCGGTGGCCCAGGGCTACCGTGATGTGCACCCCCTCCCCGAGCCCGTGTGGAGCCCCTCGAGAGCCCCTCAGAGCCGGGCCATGTCCCCGCATTGCGAGCCCCTGGGGGACGCGCTGCAGCGCTGGGGGCTCCGCGTGGGACCCCCGAGGATTGACCCGGGGCGCCCCCGGCCCTGCGGACCCCCAGCCCCCCCCGGCCCTGCTGGGAGCCCGGCGCTGGCCGGAGGCGCGGGGACAGAGCGGTCCCTGGTGTCCCCTCCGAGGCTCCCATCGCCCTTCGCTCGGTGGGCGGTGGGATAGAGCAGGGGGCGCCCGGAGCCACCCAGGCCGGCTGCGCTCCCTCCGGCACTGCTGAGTCGGAGGAAACGGGGGAGCCGGGTCTGGAACCAGCCTGACCGGCTCCCCGGCTGTCAGCACCTGAGGAATGCCAAACCTGCGCTGCGCCAGGGCTGGGTGCTCAGGGCTGGGTGCTCAGGGTGACTCTGCCGGTCCGCCCAGCTGTGCGGTGTGCACAGAGCAGCCCCGCGAGCCCGCTCGGCGCGGCGCGGCACGGCACGGCACGGCTCAGAGCCCGGCCGGCACGGCACGGCACGGCACGGCTCAGAGCCCGGCCGGCACGGCGGGACCCTCGGCCGGCAGGTACGGAGGGTGTGGGGTGGGGTCCCGGCTGGCGGGGGCTGGCAGGGAAGGGGTTCGGGGGTTCGGGGGTTCGGGCACCGGGGCTCCCGTCCCGCTGCCCCCCACGGGGGCTGCCCGGTGCTGGGAGCCGAGCCCCGGCTGGGCAGTGCTGGGATGGGTCCCGGCTTCCCCAGGACCAGCCAGGGAGGGGTGATGGGGCCGGCAGGTGGGGGCTGAGCCCAGCTCTGACCCTCTCACCTTCAGTCCCTGAATTTGGGGGGCTGCTGGGGGTGTAATCCAGCTCCTGCCACCACAGCGCATCCCGAGAGGTGCGGGAGTGAGCTGGGGCTCCTGCCCGCCTGCAGGACCCGGGCTGAGGGGACAGCGGGGCTCTCCTGTCACCGCTGTCCCCTCTGTGCCACACGCTGGCCATGGCCCGGCAGGACAGGGGCAGCGAGCGGGGCCGGGGCTCCCCTGCCCTCCCCGTGAACCGCAGCGGCCCAGCCCAGATCTCGGCTCTCCTGAAGGTGGCAGGTCCGCTCTCACCCGCGGTGACAGAGCCCAGCCCAACGTGGCCGCAGGCTCAGCTTAGCCCGCTCTCACCGGCCCACAGCTGCCGCCCTCGGCCCCTCCGCCTCTGCTGAATATTGAACCGCACCTCGTGCCTTTGGCTCGGGTGCTGGGGACCCTTTGGGGTGACGGGAGGCAGCAAACGAGGTCAGCGGCGTGGCTTGGCCGAAGGGGATCAATTAGAGCCGCGCTGGGTGCCCCGGTGTGGCAACAGCGCTGGATGCAGCCTGGCACGTCCGGCAGGCGGGGATGGCCGGCAGCGGCAGCCTGGGAGCTGCAGGGTCTTGTCCTCCTGTCCTTGCATCCCCGTGTCCTTGACCCATCGCTGCAGTGGGAATTGGTTTAGCAGAAGGTGTGGTGCTGGCGCAGAGCTGGGCTCTGGGTGGGCTCCTTTCCCAGGACCTGGGGGGCCCAGGGTGGGACGGGATGGGGTAGGAAAGACAGACCTGGAGATCTTTGGAAATGCAGCTCCAGGTGAGAGGCAGGAAGCTGAGTCAGCAGGTCCCTCCTCCCCCAGCATGGAGCCAGTGTCCCTGTCCCTGTGCTGTCCTGCAGCCATGGGCATGGTCAGTGCATCCATCCCTCCTCCACTGGCAGATGCCATGGCCCTGGGGATCCAGCTGTGGCCCTGGGGACCCAGCTGTGCCCATGTGGCTGTGCAGGCGCACCCAGGCTGGTCCCAGCCTCCAGCGGTGCTGGCTGCCCCAGACAAGGTCTCATTGCCTTCCGGAGAAATGACACAAACTCTTCCTATCTGTTCTGGAAAGACCTGCTGGGCCGGGGAGGGCAGGCTCGGGAGGGTGCATGGCGGGCTGGCAGGAGGGGCAGGCAGTTGCCTGTACCCAGCACTTCCCCCCTGCCCCCGGCCCCTGATCCCCCTGGGGGCTGGGAAACCCAACCTGGCAGGGCTGGATTGGTCCCACCCGGCTGCTGCAGCATGAGCTCCTCTCCGGAGGCGTCCCCCAGGGAAAGCAGCCCTGGCACCTGTGCAGGGAGGTGTCCCCATTCCTGGATGGGGACCTTAATCGCAGCCTGTCCTCGGGCTGACCCGGAATCCCCATCCCCGCCACTGCCCCCAGCTGGGCGGTGACACCGAACAGCTCCTAACTGGGAGATGCTGGGATGTAGGTGCACTGCCAGCTCCCTCCCCAGCACCTGCTGTGTCAGCTGCTTCCCAACCCCAAACCAGCAATAAAGCCTTTCTGGGGCAGGCAGCATGGCACATCCCCCCAGGCTGAGGTGGCACTGTGTCCCTGTCCCCTGCCCTGAGCCCCGGCGACCAGAGCGATGCCCACCCTGCAGCAGCCACCGCCAGGAGGTGGAGCTGCGAGCTGGGGACAATCTGGGGTCGGGGGTGAGCTCTGGACGATTATTGCAGCTCGTTTCCTCGTGCCCGTGGAGCTGCAGAGGAGGACGCGGCAATCCCACGTAGTCACAGGGAAGGGTCAGGGGATGGAGCTGCTCGCGTCTCCTCCTCCTCCCAGCCCTGCTCTCGGTCCCAGCCAGGCCTTGCCCCCACGGAGCAGCTTCCCTGTTGTTTTCTGGGCTTGTTTGTTTGCTGCTTTTGCTGACTCGGCGCAGCCCTGTTGCCCGCCTGACTCATCCCACAGCTCGGGGCACGGCACGGCCCGGCTGCGTTCTGCACGCTCACCTGAGCCCCGCCAGGCTCTGCCACAGCCCGCGATCCCCCCCCGGTGCGTGGCAGAGCTCCCGCCAGCCCTGCCGGACACAGCAGCGCTGGCACGGCCAGGCAGAGGGAGCCACGGTGCCCCCGCATGTGCCAGGATGGATGGCGTGAGCACCACGAGGAGCCCCAAAGCCGCCTCCTGTGCTCCCAAAATGTCCCTCAGGATCAGAGGGAGGTCTGGGGGTTTAAAGGCCTGCTTTGGGACCCGCGGAGGGGAATTGTTCTCAGCTCTCCCAGACTCCTTCTGTCCCTGCAGCTCTGCCAGCCCCGGCGTGGCGGCCGCGGGGGCTGAGCCCGGCAGCGCGGGGAGCACCGAGGAACCGGAACCGTTCCCTGCCCGTCCCCCCGGCATGGACCCGCCGTTCCGGCACAGCAAGGGCAGAGCCTTCATCTCCAGCGCGGAGCTCAGCATGAAGCCGGGGGCCGCGGCTGCTCCCGAGGGCCGGTCCCGCTTCCAGAAGGTCTCGCTGGTGTCGCGGCGCCTGGAGAGCCCCGGGAGCGCGCGGGGCCGGGACGGGAGCCGTCCCGCGTGTCCCTCCTGCTGCAGGCCTGGGAGAGGGAGATCGTGGAGAAGACGGGCTCCAGCCCCGCCGCCCCGACGCCCCGGGAGCGCTCGTCCTCCGCCGGCCTCCTCAAGGACTTCGCGGCGCACGGCCCATCTTCTCGCAGGTCTATGCCCCGGCGCAGAGGCCCCGGCGGCAGGACGAGCGGGGCAAGGGGGGAAACCGGCGGGGACGCGGAGGTGCCGGTGCACCGGGAGAGCTACGTGCACGGCACCCTGCTGCCCACCCGCCCCGCCGAGCGCGCCGCGGGGGCTCCCGGGCCCGGTGCCCCGGGTGCCGCCAAGGCCGGCAGCGCCCCCGCCCTGCCCCGGGCCCGGCAGGTCACCGTGCTGCGGACGGGCAGGGACGCGGAGGGACGGGGCGCTCCGAACGGGACGCACGACACTGCCGGGGCCACCAGCGCCGCCTCGGCACGGCGGGACAGCCCCGGGCAGGAGGGCGGCGGCTCTGCGGGGGCCGCGGCGGGCAGGGAGAGCTCACCTGGCAGCGCAGAGGCCGCTGGGCCCCTGGAGGAGGCATCCCCCGAGGAGAAGGACTCCGCACAAGCCGAGCCCGCGCCGGTGCAGGCGGCTCCGGGGGCCGGGGGCCCGCAAAGCAGCGCGAGCAGCTCCCCGCAGTGTCCCTCGGCAGGCCAGGCCGCTCCGGCTGGCACGGGCGAGGGAAGCACGGCAGACGTGGATGGCACCGTTCCAGCCACGCCAGCGAGGACAGAGAGCCCCCCGGGGGCTGGCAGCACCCCCGAGACCCCCCCCTCAGAGGTGAGCGACGATCCAGAGCCTTCATCCGAAACAGCGGCATCAGCAAAGGCTGAGACTGAGCTGGAGGGGGATGAGACGATGGCAGAGCCCCAGGGCACAGCCCAAGAGCCCGAGAGTATCCCAGAGCCCCCCAGCGAGCCCCCAGCCCCCGAGCCCCCGGCCGAGAGTCCCCCGGACGCGAGCGAGGAGGACCCCGAGCTGCTGGTGGACATGGAGATCTTCGTGGACACGCTGCGGAACATGGAGCCCTCGGAGATGCGGAAGGCGCCCAAAGCCCCGCGGCAGCCCCGGCCGTCGGCGCTGGGGCGCTGCGCTGCGCTGCCGCCCATCCACGAGCACCGCGTGGCCCCCCGCGCCCCCCTGTCCCTGCCCCAGGCCCTGCGGGAGCTGCTGGCGCGGGGCCCGGCCCCGGGGCGGCCCCAGGAGCCCCCCGAGGAAGAGGAGGAGATCGAGAACCCCTACCTGAGCCCCGAGGAGCGGGCGGCCGCGGGGAGCCGCCGGGGGGTGCCCGGGGGCGGCGTGGGGGGCGAGGGGTGGGCGGAGGGGGGCTCGCTCCTGGGGGCGCTGGGAGAGGATGAAAACGCCAAGGTGGCGGTCGAGAGGAGCGCGCCCTTCCGAGGGAACGTCCTCAAGGGCATGGCGCTGCTCTCGCACTTCCTGGAGCAGCGGGCAGCCGGGGCTGAGGAGGGCAAGCCCTACTCCCGCCTGGACAAGAGCGTGCTCTACAGCCGCTTCGTGCCCCCCGGCGCCGCCCTGCTCCAGCTGCCCGACGGCAGCGGGGGCTCAGACCCACCCTGTCCCAGGGGCCACAACGGGCTGGGCCCAGCGGCCATCCTGGCCCCGAGGTGGCCGTGCTGGAAGCCCTGAGCTCGGGCTCTGTCCCTCCTGTCCCCGAGGAGCCAGAGAGCACCGTGACCCTGAGCCTCGAGCCTGTCCTGGTGAGTGAATCCAGCCCTGGGGAATGCTCTCCTTCCCCGCGGGTGGGGGCTGAACCCTGCACATCCTTCCCTGATCCCAAAATGGGGCTGGTGCTTCCTCTCTGCTCGGAGAGGCCACGGGGTGAAAGGGCAGGTACTGGGATGGTGATGGGAGGGCACTGGGAGGGGTGATGGGAAGATACTGGGATGGTGATGGGTGATGGGAGGATACTGGGATGGTGATGGGTGATGGGAGGATACTGGGATGGTGATGGGTGATGGGAGGATACTGGGATGGTGATGGGAGGGCACTGGGAAGGGTGATGGGAGGTGGGAGGGCACTGGGATGGTGGATACGATGTCAAGGGGTGGGAGGGTGCCTCCACGGCTGCTGGGGGGTGCCGGGGGGGTGACAGGAGGGTCGGGGGCAGACGGGAGGCTGGTCCCCAGCAGGGCAGGAATGCTCAGGTGTGGCTGCCCGGGGCGGTGGGAGGGCCTGGCAGACGCCAGACGCGAGGCTGCGGGGAGATGGCTGCCTCAGCCGAGGTCCCCCCGCGCTCCTCACCCGCCCGTGCCCCGGGCTCTCCACAGCAGGAGGACAAGGAGGGTTTGGAGAAGATCAACACAAGACCCGGCAAGGTACAGGGAGGGCGGTGGGGCCGGGCCGGGCTGGCCGGGCAGGGCGGTGTGGCAGCCGTGTCACCCTTCCCAGATCATCCTCTACTCCGACGGCGGCTTCGCGGGGCACAAACGGGAGATCTGGGACGACATCCCCGACGCCACGTCCTGGGAGCTGTCCCACACCATCTCCATCCGAGTCATCCGAGGCGGGTACGGACAGGCGGAGAGGACACCCGGGAGGGCAGCCCGGGCTTCGGGAGCGCCTGTCCTGCCGGCGCTAATTACCTGCCGGTGCTAATTACCCGCCGGTGCTAATTACCGGCGCGGTGGTGGCAGCCCGTCGCCACCCACACCCTGCCCCGGGGGCCCCGGGGGCTCCGGTAACGCCGGGTCTCCCCCGTGTCGCCCCCACGCCGCTCGCAGGTGGGTGATGTACGAGAAGCCGCGGTTCCGAGGGCGCAAGTGCGTCCTGGCCGAGGGCGACGTGGAGATCGACAACCCCTGGACGGCGTACGGGGACAGCGGGGACAGCGGGGACAGCGGGCACGGCGGGCACAGCGGGCAGCCCCGCGGCAGCCGCCCCTTCCGCATCGGCTCCTTCAAGAGGGTGGTGCGGGTGAGTGCCGGGACCCCCGGAGCCCCCAGCCCCTCGGGCAGAGGAGCGGGGCCCGAACGCCGTTCCGTTCCGTTCCGCAGGATTACCGCACGCCCCAGATCAGCCTGTTCGCCCAGGAGAACGGAGAGGGCGCCCGGCTCCGCTTCAGCGGCTCGGCCGAGGACACCCGCGAGCGGGGCCAGGCGCTGGCGGCCGCCTCCATCATCGTCCACTCGGGCCTGTGAGGGGACCCTGGGGCTGGGGGCTGCGGGTGGGCTCTGGCACTGCCAGGAGCAGGGGGTGACGCCTTTCCCCGTTCCCCAGGTGGCTGCTTTACTCCAAGCCTTTCTTTGACGACGATCCCTATGTTCTGGAGCCGGGCGGGTACCCCAATTTAAAGGCGTGGGGAGCAAAGGAGCCTTCCATCTGCTCCATGCATCCCATCAGGCTGGTGAGTGCTGGCTCCTGGGGTGCTGCCGGGGCTGTGTCCAGGTGTGAGTGAGCTCAGGCAGCTCCTGGCTCCATCAGTGAGGTCGCGGCGTGGGAACGGGCCAAGCGTGGCTTTGGAAAGTGCTCCTGTGGGTCAGGGGTGAGGGAAAGCTTCAAAAGAGCTTCTCGAATGAAAATGACCCAAAACCCAGCTCAGGCTTAAGGGTGGCAGCAGATGTCCCTGCAATGTCTCCTCCTGCCACCACAGCCTCACCGGGGCTCCTTCTCCTTCCAGGGCTGCCCTGTCGTGGAGAGACCTGGTGAGCCACAGGTGAGCTCTGGGGCAGCTCCCAGGAACCCTGGGCTGGCATGGCCCTGGGACCATCCTCACCCCACCTTGTCCCTTCCTCACCTTCCTCACCGGTCCCCAGGTGCTGATCTATGAGGCTGCAGCTTTCCAGGGCCGCAGCTTCACCATCAGCAGAGACATCTATGACCTGAGGCGCCTGCCCGAGCCAGCTCTGCCCACCGTGGGCTCCCTGCGTGTCCTGGGGGGCTGGTGAGTGCCATGGGGAGGGCAGGGCTGGCATCCCAGCTGGGAAGGTGATGGCCACCCCTGGGAAGGGCTGTGGAACGGCTGTGGGGCACCTGGGGGAGAGGCTGTGGATGGTGCCCCCGTGCCCCCAGCACGTGGAAACCCTCTGGAGTCCTCAGTGCCCGTGTCTGCCTGTGCACAGCTGGGTTGGCTATGAGAAGGAAGGATTCCGTGGCCACCAGTACCTGCTGGAGGAAGGGGAGTACCAGGACTGGAGGCAGTGGGGCGGCTACGGCCAGGAGCTGGTGTCCCTGCGGCTGATCCGGACGGTGGGGCAGCAATGGCAACGGCTGGGGAAGGGATTTGGTGTGGGCAGAGACGGCCAGGCACCCCCATCCCATCCTCACCCCCAAAGGGAGCCGTCCCTGCCTGCATCAGGCAGCTGGGCAAGGCCTGAGAACCCCCAGAATCATCCAAGCAAAGGTCTGGCAGCTGCTCCCACCCTGCCGGGGCTGCCCGAGGCCAGGCAGGAGCCCCCTGTGCGTGTGCCCCAGCCCACAGCCCCTTCCCCTGACAGACCACGGGGCTTGGGGGGGCTCCTTCTCCCCGCAGGACTTCTCTGACCCAGCCCTGGTCCTGTTTGAGGCCATGGACTTCGAGGAGGGCGCGAGCGTGGAGCTGAGCGAGGCTCTGCCCGACACGGCGCTGGCCGGCTACGGCAGCGTCACGCAGTCCATCCACGTGCTGAGCGGAGTGTGAGTGTGCAGGGGGCCTGGGGGGCACCCGGGGGGGGGAACGGGCCGGCACTCACCTCCCCCCGCAGCTGGGTGGCCTACGAGGGCCCCAACTACTCTGGCGAGCAGTACATCCTGGAGAAGGGCGTGTACCGCAGCTGCGAGGACTGGGGCGCCACCGACTGCCACATCGCCTCTGCACAGCCCATCCTGCAGGTGAGGGGACAGCCCCCGCCCCACGGGACCCCCCGGGCCCGTGGTGTCACGGCCAGACCCCCACCAGCCCCCGCTCTGCTTGCTTCCAGGTCAGGGAGCACAACCTGCACTTCGTCTCCAAGGTCAGGGCTGCCGGATGGGGAGGGGGCTGCAGCCCCTTGGGGGTGCTGGTGATGCTTTGCCCCTCACCGAGCCCTGTGCTCCCCTCCTCAGATCCTGCTTTTCTCAGAGCCCGACTTCTTGGGGGACCACGTTGCCTTTGAGGAGGACAGGAGGCCCTGCCCGAAGCCTTCACCCCGCGCTCCTGCAGAGTCCGTGGGGGCAGGTGGGGTGTGGGGCGCTGTGGGAGGGATGGGTGCCCTCCGTGACGGCTCTGTCAGCCCGGGAATGCTCCTCCCCACCAGCTGGATCCTGTTCGACGGGGCAGACTTCACTGGGGAGCAGCACGTGCTGTCTGAGGGCGAGTACCCCACGCTCAGTGCCATGGGCTGCCTGTGCTCCACCGCCATCTGCTCCTTGAGGAAAGTTCCACTGGTGAGTTCCTTTTCCCTTTCCCTTTCCTCTCCTTTCCTTTCCCCTTTCCTCCCCTTTCCCCCCCTTTCCTTTTCCTTTCCTTTCCTTTCCTTCTCCTTTCCTTTCCTTTCCTTTCCTTTTTCCTTTCCTTTCTTTCTTTTCCTTTCCTTTCCTTTCCTTTCCTTTCCTTTTCCTTTCCTTTTCCTTTCCTTTCCTTTCCTTTCCTTTCCCCCTTCTCTTCCCCCCAGAACATTTTCCCCCTCTCACGGGCACCCCCAGTTCTGGCTCTCTGCCCCCCAGGAGCCCTCACTCCCCCTGTGCCCCCATCCCACAGTTTTTCTCGGAGCCCTCCATCTTCCTGCACGGCCTGGAGTGTTTCGAGGGGAAGGAGATCGAGCTCAACTCCGAGGTGCGGAGTCTGCAGGCCGAGGGTTTCAACAACCACGTGCTGTCTGTGCGGGTCAAAGGAGGGATGTGAGTGAGCCCTGGCACCCCCGGGTGTCCCCTGCCCCTGTCCTGTGGCACCCCTGGGTGTCCCTACACCTGTCCTGTGCCCCCTGTCCCCCAGCTGGGTGCTGTGTGAGCACGGTGATTTCCGAGGGCGGCAGTGGCTGCTGGACTGCACTGAGATCACCAACTGGCTGACCTACAGCGGGCTGCAGCACGTGGGGTCCCTCTACCCCATCCGCCAGGTGAGGGCACCTTTGGGTACCTTTGGGAGGGGACAGGGCCGTGTCACCCAGCAGGGTGAACCCAAAACCGGGGGCACGGGGCTCACACGGACACAGAGCTGCCAGCCCCGGGCTGGGGAGCTGGGGAGGGGCACGGGAAAGGTGCCACCAGCTCGGCGCTGTCACCCCACATTCCTGTCCCCCACCCTGGGAGTGGCTGCCTTTGTGGTGAAACGCTCCCCATGGGCAAAGTGTGCCTCGTAAAACCCACGGCATCCCAGCACGGTGAGCCGTGCCAGCTGCCAGGGACAGGTCACGGGCACGGCCATCGCCCGGGGACATCCTGGTGGAGGACAATGGGAGAGCTCCCCCGAGTGCAGGATCCTCCCTCCCAGAGCCCCAGCCGGGCGAGGAGCGGCAGGCAGGCGGGTTTTGGGGTGCAAAGCTGGGCTCCTCTTGCAGAGAAGGGTCTGTTGGTGCCAAGCCGGCTCCTCTCTTGCAGAGAAGGGTCTGTTGGTGCCAAGCCGGGCTCCTCTCTTGCAGAGAAGGGTCTGTTGGTGCCAAGCTGGGCTCCTCTCTTGCAGAGAAGGGTCTATTTCCACATCAGGAGCAGGGAGCTGCAGCTCTTCCTCTCGGTGCCCGACGACGTGGAGGACATGAAGCGGGGAGGGTGGTGGTCTCCAGCCTGAGCGAGCAGAGCAGCTCCGTGTGGTACTACGAGGATGGGCTGATCAAAAACCAGGTCAGGGCTCTGCTGTGACAGCCAGCGGCACCCAGGGGACCAGGGCAGCCCCTGGCAGGGCTCCTGCTGGGCGCTCCCCACCCCCTCAGCCTTCTTCTGGGGTTTGTGGCTGTAGAGATCCAACTCATCTCTACAGCCACAACAGCCCTGTTCTCTACAGTACCAGCAGTTTCACTCCTGACTCTACTAGTTCTCTTCTTGCCACTATCCTAGAGGTTATGAGCCTATGTTTTCGTACTCCTACTGACCTCTACCTACAAGAAATACCTAATTCTCAATGGCACACCAAGCACATTCTTATCACACAGTTGACCCTAGCCCCTGACCCATCCTAGGAGCAGCCACTGCTCTCCTGACCACCTCAGGACTAACAATACGATTCCACTGCGACTCCCCTCGACTCCTTATTCTAGGCCTATTCTTGTCATGTTCCGATGCTGACATGACATTGTACAGGGGGGTTTATAAGAACTTCTCCCAGCCTCTGATCCCAAGATCTCTGATCTGATTCTCCTCCCTGAATCTCCCCTGGAGATGTGAACCATCTCTGCATTCCCTGCAGAGTTTTGCCACCCGCACCTCTCGCCGAGGGTCCCCCTGCTCACCCCACATTGCAGCACAGGGGCAGCTGCCCTAGAGGGCCATCCCTGCCCGTGTCCCCCGCAGGTGGCCCCCACCATGAGCCTGCAGGTGATCGGGCCGGCGGGGAAGGGCGCCAAGGCCGTGCTCTGGTCCGAGACGCGGCTGCCGCGGCAGACCTGGAGCGTGGACTGCCAGGGCAGGATCCGCAGCCAGATGTTTCGAGACATGATCCTCGACGTCAGGGTGAGGCCTCAGCCCCAGACACCCCTGCTTTGCCGGGATGCCCCAGGATGGGGTGTTTCCATCAGGAGTTGGGTTTTGCCCTCCCCAAACCGCCCACCTCGCTCTGCAGGCGGCCGCAGCTATGACCGGGACCACGCCGTCGTGTGGGACATGGCTGAGGAACGACCCACGCAGGTCTGGGACATCCAGGTGCTCTGAGGGACAGGGGCAGGACTGGGACACTCTGCCAGCATCCCCGCACTGGGGCTGGGGGCCTCAGACCCATCCATGCTGCATCCCAAGCACCTCTGCCCCTGCTGCTGGTGTGGAGGATGACCACCAAGCTCTCCATCACGGGGGCACCACCCCACCTCCCTCCACGGAGGCCTGAACACGGTCCATGAAGGATCCATGGCCACAGCCAGCGTGGCACCCTCTGGAGAGCAGCGGGGCCCCTCCCCACAGGTGTTTCTTCCCCCTGAACTGTATTTATGTACGTGTGTAAGATACAGCCCTGCCTGGCTCGTTGGTGTCCTTGTCCTTGTCGTGCCCACAGCCTGGCAGCTCCCCCAGCCCGATGCTGGTGCCAGGACGGATCCCAGTGCCCTCTAGTGCCCACGGGCACAGGCGGCTCCGTGGGCATGGACTTTGAGGAGGGAGGCACCGGCCAAGCCGTGCTCGGGGACCGCCCGGGGGATGCTCGGGGGACAGGCGGGGACCGCCCGGGGGATGCTCAGGGGACAGACGGGGACCGCTCGGGGGATGCTCGTCCGGGGGTCCCGGCTCTGGCCCCACCCAGGGTTTGAAGCCCCGGGAAGGGGGCCGCTTCTGCGCCCCCACACAACACCCCGGCAGCCCCGGCACCGAACCGGGAGAAGGCGGAGACGAGCCCTGCGTGTCGGCACCAGCGCGTTTATTGCTCCGCGGGGCCGGGGTCGGGGGCTGCTCCGAGGCCGGGGGCTGCTCCGAGCGGCAGGAACGGGAGCGGTGCCGTCCTGGGGAGGGTCTCGGGGGCTGCAGGGCCCCTCGGGCTCAGCGCAGGTGCAGGAGCAGCGCTGCCAGCCCCCCCAGCGCCGCGGACAGGAGCGGGGAGCTGGCGCCGGGCGGGCTCACGCTGCTGCTGACCGTGGCGTTGATCGGGGCTGCGTCCTTCGGCGGAGACACCTCCTCCTTCCCCTTGTCATCCTTCCCCTTGTCATCCTTCGCCGTGTCCTCCTCCTTCGCCTGGCAGAGGGACTGGGAAAGAAACAGCTTGACAACCCTCCAGCAGCAGCAGGGCGGTGAAAGCCCCGAGAGCCCTCCCGGGATGGGCCTGGGGGCAAAAGGAGCGGGGCACTCCAGCGGCCACACCGCGCAGCCCCGGCAGGACAAACAGCCGCCTGTCTGTCCCCCGGCAGGTTCCCCTTCACAGCGCAGCCCCCCCGCTCGGGGCCTGGCCGGGGCAGGGAAGGAAGTGAGCGGTCCCTGAAACGGCCGCCCCGCTGCTCCCCGGGGGCTTTCAGAAACCAGGGGAAGCGCAGGGCGGGGAGCGGCCCCCGCGCCGTGAGGAAGTGGTGAGGAGGTGTCGGGCACGGCCCTGCGGGAGGAGAAGATGTGGGCAGTGGGGAATTCCCGTGCTGGGAGCGAGGGGCAGGGGCGACCCCCGAGCGCGGGGTGCAATCAGGGGGTGCAGCCGGTGTGGGAATGCAGCACAAGCAGGGTGGTGAGCTCAGGGCAGCCTCTTTCCCTCGCTAACGCTGCCCTGGTGGTGGAAAGCAATGCCATTTCCCACTGTGGAGCACGCCCCTCCTCAGGGCACTCTGGAGATGGGGAAGGACCAGGAGCAGAGCCCAAAACTCTGCTCTCTCTGCCACACTCTCGCTCCCTTTGCCTGCTTTGCAGAGGGGGAATCCCAAGATGTAAATGCAGCCTGTGGAGGCAGCAGCAGGGCCAAGCTGTGGGGAACTTCAGGAGTGAAATGAGCACAGAGAGATCTGGCCCCACACATTGTAGGGGGAAAAAATCACCCAAAAGCTGCCCCAAAGTGCTGGTGGGTTCATCCCTAACACCCAGGAGAGCCCCATGTCCCTCACATGGCTCCCAGCCCATGGAGCCCCCGGCAGGAAGGGAAAACCCAGCGGGGAGAGGTGAGAGGAAAGCACAGCCCCGAGTCCCCGTCCAGCTCGGCATCCCCGCTGCAGGAGGGGCTGGAGGATGGGCTGGAGAGCCCTGCCGGGCTGGGAGCTGGGCTGGAGAGCCCTGCTGGGGCTGCAGAGGCTGGAGAGCTCTTCCAGGCTTACAGAGGCTGGAAAATGGGCTGGAGAGCCCTGCCGGGCTGGGAGATGGGCTGGAGAGCCCTGCTGGGGCTACAGAGGCTGGAAAATGGGCTGGAGAGCCCTGCTGGGGCTGCAGAGGCTGGAAAATGGGCTTGAGAGCCCTGCTGGGGTTACAGAGGCTGGAAAATGGGCTTGAGAGCCCTGCTGGGGTTACAGAGGCTGGAAAATGGGCTGGAGAGCCCTGCCGGGGTTACAGAGGCTGGAGAGCTCTGCCAGGCTTAGAAAGGCTGGGAGATGGGCTGGAGAGCTCTGCCGGGGTTACAGAGGCTGGGAGATGGGCTGGAGAGCTCTGCCGGGGCTACAGAGGCTGGAAAATGGGCTGGAGAGCCCTGCTGGGGTTACAGAGGCTGGGAGATGGGCTGGAGAGCCCTGCTGGGTTTACAGAGGCTGGAAAACGGGCTGGAGAGCCCTGCTGGGGTTACAGAGGCTGGGAGATGGGCTGGAGAGCCCTGCTGGGGTTACAGAGGCTGGAAAACGGGCTGGAGAGCCCTGCTGGGGTTACAGAGGCTGGAGAGCTCTGCCAGGCTTAGAAAGGCTGGGAGATGGGCTGGAGAGCTCTGCCGGGGTTACAGAGCTGAGTGGTGCCCTCAAGGTGAAGAAAGGCGCTAAAAAAGCCCCACGTGGAAGCGTCTGGACCTTGCAGAGCGCAGCACGAGCTCTTGCCGAGGTCGCAGCGCCTCAAGGCAAGGAGCAAAGCCGAAGGCAGAGGTTTAAGAGCAGAAGGCAGAGGCAGCCCTCCTTACCAGGCACAGGGCGAGCAGGGCGAGCAGGGCGAGCAGGGCGGGCGCGCTGCATGGCCGCGGCTCCGCGGGGGCTCCGGAGCCTCCCGTGCCGCTCCCCGCCCGCCCCGAGCCTTTAAGGCGGCGGGGGCACCGCGCACCGATCGCGCCTCCCTCCCCCGAAAGGGGAAGGTCCCGGGCGCTGCCTGCGCTCGCAGGAAAGGCGCCAGACCGGGTGGGAGGGACCCGCGGGGCTGCTCCCCTGCATCCCCTGCAGCCGCTCCTGGCCTGGCAGCGATAACGGGCACAATACAGAAATATTCAGTTATAGATAGATATTAGATATATATTATAGATATATAGATCTAGATGTATTGATACATAGATATAGATTTATAGATACTGATTTATAGATATTTTCAGTTCTCCCGGAGTCACTGCATAGAGCTTAAAGACCAAACGGCAAAATAAGATAAAAGGATGGAAAGGGATGAGCACAGGGTGCCAAACGTGGCTGGGAGCAGTGGGGCTGCTCCTCTGCATCCCCTGGCATGGCAGGAATACGTGAAAGAACACAGAAATTTTCAGCTATAGATCTATATTAGATATATGTTACAGATATATAGATACAGATGTTTAGATATAGATATTTTCAGTTCTCCCGGAGTCACTGCATAGAGCTTAAAGACCAAGCGGCAAAATAAGATAAAAGGATGGAAAGGGATGAGCACAGGGTGCCAAACGTGGCTGGGAGCAGTGGGGCTGCTCCCAGTGCCACGCCAGGGATAAGGAATAGAGTATGGAAATTTTCATGTGTATTAGTTGTATGTTTATATAGGTATTTTCAGTTCTTCCGGAGTCGCTGAATAGAGCCTACACACAAAGTGGCAAAATAAGATAAAAGGATGTAAAGGGGTGAGCACGTGGCTGGAAGCAGCAGAGAAACAGGTAAAAAGAACTACAGTGGGGATTTTGTAAAAGTATGTAAAAACAAGCCACGGTGCGTGCCCACGGTAAAAGTCCAAGGAAAGGCTGAAACCGCTCAGGCTCTGCCTCTCCCTGGGTCTCTCTGTGCTCTCACCCACCGAGGAGTGACTGAAACCTTCCCCGGATCACCGGCAGGGCTGGCGGGAACAAACCTCCTTCCCTGCAGGTGGAGCTGGAGCCAAGGCATCCCTCGGGATTTCAGACACAGATCCTAAATAAAGGAAATGCTTCCTTTAACCCCCAGCTCAGCCCGCCGCAGATCCCTGAGCTCCCTCACCCTGCAGGGAGCCCGGAGAAAGGGATGGGAGCGCAGGAAACACAAGGGATCTGGTGATTTTGATGGGGTTTGAAGTTAATAAAGTCACTGGGGCGTGCTGAGAGCACGCACCTGCTGTCTGGGTTCGGGGTGATGTGCTTCATCATGGGGAGCTCCCCGCCAGCTTCCGCCCAGAGCTGGGGGGTGTTCTGCAGAAAAACTTCACCAAATTTAGTTCTGTTTTTGGCCAAGTAGAAATTAAACCTCGTGAGCACAGCCAACACCCCTGAAGTGCCCAAGGCAGGGCTGGAGCAGCCTGGGACAGTGGAAGGTGTCCCTGCCCATGGAGGGGGGCATGGGATGGGCTTTGGGGTCACAGGAGCACAAACCCGTCTGTGGCTCTGTGCACGCCCCATCAGAGGAGGTGAAACCGGGGGGAGAATTGGCCTGTCCTACTCACCTCCAGCAGATGAGACCGAGCTGCTGGAGAGCATCAGAGGTGGCAGTGGGGTGGGGACAGCCAGGAAAGGCTCCTGGGGGGGGGACAGGGGCTGGGCGAGCTCAGCGCATCAGTGGGGTCCAGGTGAGACAACAGAGACCGAGGAAGCAGGTGAGGGAATCGGGAGGAGCCTCAGGTCAGGCTGGTGGGTAGGTGCGGAGCGGGGCTGAGAAGAAGAACGGGACCTGTCCCGATCCAGTCCCGGTATCCCGGGAGAAAGCGCGCAGTGCATGCTGGGAATTGTAGTTCCCAGTACCACCGCGCCCGCCACGTGACCAGCGGCGGGCCAATCGCGGCGGGCCCCGCGTCGCCGTGGCAACCGGCCGTAAACAAGATGGCGGCGGGGGGTGAGTGTCCAGGCCAGGCCTGGCCGTCCCCTGGGCCAGGGAATCCTTTCAAAGCGCCCTCTGCTCCTGCTCCGGGGGACAGCACTGCAAAAGCACATGGAGGGTGGAGCCCTGAGGGCTCTGGGCGTTCTGGGCCGTCAGTTTTTGGTGACACCCCAGGCGAGACCATTCCTGTGGCTCCCCTCACACACACATAATGAGGAATCAAGGGACTTCTACCCAAAATGTCCTCCCTGCTGTGGCGGACCAGCAGCCCCGCTCACAGGTGTTTGTGCTTTCAGGTGCAGCTCACGCTGACGTGGAGCTCGTGTCCTCTCTGGCAGAAAAAATCTCCCTGTTGGAACAAAAATTAGAGAAACAGGCACAAGAAATCCAGCTGAAGGTAAAGCCAGCCTCCTGTCCCCTGCCACAGGAGTTTCACCTCCCCAGACCTTGTGTGGGCTCAGTTAATGTGTGGCCTGCTGTTAATTACCCAAAGGGGCCCTTTACAAAGCAACAGAGCACTGGGATCAGGCCTTGGGCTGGCAGAGGGGACAGTCCCTGCTGGGACTCCTTGCAGCAGTGACTCTCAGCACCCTGGCACTAACATCAGCAGCTCTTTGGCTTCAGATTTTATTTTTTCCCTCCTGTTGTGGTGATGCATCTCCCCTTTTGTTTTCTGAAACAGCAGCTGCTCACACAGCAGAGCCGTCCTGGAGCAGCGCTCTCTGACTAGAGTAAATACCCTTTAAAATCTAAAATAAATCCCCTTTAAAATCTTAGCACAAATACCCTCTAAAATCGTAGAATAAATACCTTTTTTTGTTTGGTTTGAGGTTTTCTTGAGAAGTGGCTGCAGTGGTTTACTTTCCGGAGCAGCCCCTCCCTGCAGGTCTGAGCAGGAGCAGCCAGTGCACCCAGAGGGAGGATGGGAGCTGGGTCACCCCCTCCTGGAGCTCCCTATTTATCCCAGCCCTCATCTGAGCCTCGTTAAGGTGTTTGTGGGGGGATTCAGCCCTCTGGCCTGGGCTGGGTGGGGTGAGAGGAGCTGCCCCAGCCCTGGCTGAGTGTGCCAGCTGTGCCTGCAGCTGCTGAGGCCCAGCCCTGGCCCAGCACTGACCCAGGTCATTGTTCTGCCCCTCAAGGACAGGAGGATCGCTGAGCTCGAGGAGAAGATAAAGAATCTTCAGGAAGAGGAAGGTAAAAATTGTTCTACCTGTGGCAGCTGTGGAGAGCTGCAGGGCAGGCCTGGGGACAGCTGGGTCCTGGATCCTGCCCTTGGCTCCAGAAGCCAGCAGCCTCCTTGGTGAGGGCACAGCTACACAGAGGGGCCACGTCCCAGGGCAGAGCTGCACTCTGTGGCTGTTGCTCTGGTGCAAAGCATCATTTCCTGACCCGTTTCTGAGTTTCCATGGGTGTGAAGCCAACCACAGGCAGCCCAGGATGGGCAGAAGAGCAGCAAAGAGTTCAAACAGCAGGAGAGCAGCTCCTCACAGCTGTGGGGAGCCAAAACCCACTTGGAAATCCCAGGCCAGCCTGGCTCTAAATTGAAGCCAGCTTTAGTGGGCCACTGGAGGGGTTTTTGCCTGGGCCCAGCAGCTTTCCAGCCCCAACTGGAGCCCACAGACGTTTCCTGCAGGGCCCCGTGGGCAGGGCTGTGCTGAGCTCTCCATTTCCTGAGCTCTGCACACAGATGTGGCTGTGAAACCCCAGCCCTGTGCTGTGCCAGCCAGCCAGGGCTCCAGGACCCGCTGCAGGGACTGCTGCTCCTCCTGGGCTCCTTGAGGGAGCCGAGCAGTTCCCACTCGGGGCTGCCAACAGCGCCTCTCACACCAGCTCCCACTGCTGGGAGGGATGAAAGTTTGACCAGAAAGTCTCACAGATGTGTGTGTGCTCAGCAGAAAGGTTTTTGAATGTAGAGTCTGATGAAGGAATAGAGATGGAAGCAAGTTTTGATACAGAAGGAAAGAATTGCTGAGCCAGCCTCACTGGATAACCAAGGAGGCAAAGGGTGTGTTAGTTAGAAGGGTTTTTTATGGCTTAGAGCAAAGGATAAACCCACCCCAAACAAGAAGATGTTTTTACCAAGCAGGAAGATAGCACAGGCAAACAAGGCAGCAAATGTTGCAAGTAGAAAAAAGGTCTCAGAATTTTCCCCTGCAAGAAAACTGAAAAACAACTTCTAGCTGAAACTGTAACGTACTGACTTTTAGTGATTGGAGAACAGTAACATGAATATGGTAATTATAGTAGTTACGACAGGCTATAGATAATAGTTAAAGTATAGATTGGTTCTGCTGTATTAAGATGCTCAGCAAAGAAAAGTCTATAATGCATTGTAACCAAAAGAAAAGTATATAATGCATTGTAACCAAAAGAAAAGTCTGTAATGCAATGTAACCAAAAGAAAAGTCTATAATGCCTTGTAACCTAAACCAAAGGTTAGGTTACCAGGCCTGCCTGCAGCTGGAGCTGACAGCTGTAGGCACAGCTGTGCCACCCATGAGCCTGGACTGCTGTGACATCTTGGATGGAACAGACTGCATTTTGGAGAGCCCCTGGAGTCCCTCATCCCTCATTTAGGCCCTCACATCCCACCGCGAGAAACTTCCTGGGGTTGTTCACGGTGATATTTAGTCTGTCAGCAGCATTGTCAGACCCTGCAGGTGAATTTCGTCCCCTCCAGCGCCGTGTGCCAGGGTGGGAGCTCACTGAGCACAGGGGAGCCCAGCCCTTCCCTGGGGATCCTCACAGGAACAGCAGCTTTTCCCTTGCAGGTGCTCCTGACGCACCCAGCGCGGAGGAGCTGGAGCTGAGGTGCCTTCAGCTGCAGAGCCAGGTCTGGGAGATGGAGGTGAGGCTGCTGTGCCTGCCCTGAGCCAGCTCTGCTTTGCTTCGGGCTCACTGCGCTCCCAGTGCGGCCTTTTCCACGCTGCCCTTTGGTCCTCACAGCCCTTCCCCTCTGAAAAGGAGGAGCAGGAGGAGGATTTAAACACACAAACACCTGTGAGCTTCATCCCGATCCCCAGGGCTGTGGGGATGCCCAGCTCCTGCAGCCTTGGGAGGTTCCTCCGGCACTGCAAATCCTCCCTCCTCCCTTTTCCCTGCGCTGATAGAGCTGCTCTCACTGCCCCGCAGGGCCAGGAGCCCCAGGACAAACCTGTCCCAGCTCCCTCTGCCTCTCCCAGGCACAGCCGAGCCCTCCCGGGCTCCCTTTCCCAGTGCTGAGGCTCTGGCTCTGCTCCCGCAGCGGTTCCTGGGCGATTATGGTCTGATGTGGGTCGGAGAGACGCGGGAGCAGCTGGAGGAGCCGGGAGCGGCGCGGGATGGAGAGGAGCTGCCCGCAGGGAGCCTCTGCAGGCCGGGTACGGCACAGCTGCCAGCCCTGCTCCCAGGGGGGACAGCAGACGAGCACCAAAGCCTCGGGGTTTGGGACCCGAGGTCTTCCCGTCAGTCCCTCTCAGGGGCACAGACAAGGAGCTCAGCAGAAGGTTTAATTTTATATTCCTGTGTTTTGTACACCCGTCTGGGGGAAGAGCAGAGAACCTGATGGCTCAGCCCTGCAGGAGGAGACCTCAGAGCAGCTGCTTCCTGCAGAATTCACAACCCCTGCACATTTGAGGCTCGACTGCTCTGATGACATTGACACAGAGTGGGTGGAGAGCAGAATCAGGTGCTTTGTGTACACAGGAGCTGGAGTAACTCACCCACAGAGCCTGCTCCATCAGGGAGTATTGTTTGCCTTTCCTCCCTGCCGCATGTGAGGCTTTCATTGGGACCTGGCTCTGCTCTCTGGGGCCCAGCAGCTTCGGCACTGCCTCCTTAGGGAGTGGTGACAGAGGGAGAAAAGGAAAATTATTTGTACTGTAGAGCCAGTGCTGCTTCCTAACCACCATGGAAATGTTAGACCAGAGCTTCCCTTAGATGCAGGAGGGGAGAGACAGAGGGAGAGCAGCAGAAACAGTTTTGGTTTCAGCTCACCGACCTGTTTCACATCATCCTTTAGCAACTCATTAAAAAAGCAGAACAACCAAGCACTTCAACTCAGCTAAGACCTTTCCTCTCATTTCGTCTTCTGCCTTCTTTCCTGTGCCCCATCACAGCCCTCAGAGCCCCAGACAAACATCCTGGCAGAGCCCCTGCCCAGCTGCCCCTGGCACCTGCTCAGCACCACTGATCCAATCTGCTTCATGCAGCTGGGGCAGCTCCTCGCCCTGCACAGGGACACAGCCCAGCGCTGCTGGGAGGGTCAGGGAGCCCAGGCTGGGCTGCAGGAGCTGCTCAGGAGCTGCACTGGAGCTGCAGCCCCGGCTCTGCCTCCCTGCCCTGCCCCTGTGGCTCAGCACACAGCCCGGGGCCCTGGCAGGGCTGTGCCACAGCAAAAGGCTGCAGCGCATCCTGCAAGGGTGCGAAGGGCAGAGCACAGGCAGCCCGGCAGTGTCGGGGCTCAAACACAGCTCAGATTCCTACAGGTAAATAAATGTCCTGCCACCACCCCTAACTGATCCCTCTGCCACAGGTGAAGCCGTTCTTTGCGAGCAGCAGATCGATTTTGATTTAATCCTGGAGCACATCAAGGACCTGAACTCCCTGGTGGGAGAGGGCATCTCCCAGGTGGAGCAGACGGCACGGGGGGCTCGGCTGCGGCGGGCAGAGCCCCTGCCCGTGACCCTGTACCGGGACGGGATCACCGTGGGACAGCACGGAGCCTTCCGGCCCTACCAGCACCCAGCCACGCAGGTACGGGGGGCTGAGAGCGGCCGGAGCCCCCACTGAGCCCCGGGCCAGGGCACGGGGCTGCTGGGCTCAGCCCAGTCCTGCAGAGGTGGTGAGACCGTGCTCACAGGGGTCCCAGGATGAGGGAAGGGATGAGGATCTGACTCCGTGTTTCAGAAGGCTTGATGTATTATTTTATGATATATTAAAACTATACTAAAAGAATAGAAGCAAGGATTTCATCAGAAGGCTGGCTAAGAATAGAAAAGGAATTAATAACAAAGGCTTGTGGCTGATCAGACAGCCTGAGCCAGCTGGGCTGTGATTGGCCATTAATTAGAAACAACCACATGAGCCCAATCACAGATGCACCTGTTGCATCCCACAGCAGCAGATAACCATTGGTTACATTTTGTTCCTGAGGCCTCTCAGCTTCTCAGGAGGAAGAATCCTAAGGAAAGGATTTTTCATAAAATACCATGGCTACACGGAGGAGCCCAGCTGCGTCCCCACAGTGCCTGTAACGCCTCTCATGTCCTGTGCAGTAATTTCTAGAGATGGAAAATCCGTGTCTGTGCTGCAGACCTTTCTGCACGGCCGCAGCACCGCAAACAGGAGCTGCCCAGCAGCAAGATGAGCCAGGCAGGGCTGAGGTGTGAGCAGGAGCTCTCCTGTCGTTTCAGCAATGCCTCCAGGACATCATGGATGGTTATTTCCCCTCCGAGCTGCAGCCGCGCTACCCCGACGGGGTCCCCTTGCAGGCAAGTGCCACTCCCAGCTCCTGGCACGGTGGGTTCTGCTGGGGGGTCCCCTCAGAAGGGGGCTGAGGTTTGTGGGGCTGTGCAGGTGTGTCTGGGGCCAGGGCAGGCCCCAGGGCATCTGCAGCAGCCGTTACAGGAAACGTTTCAGCATCAGGGTTCAAGGGTTGCTGTGCCTCAGCGAAGCTGCCTTGGAACGAGGCTTCTGAGAGCACAGCAGGCTCTGTAAGAGAGGCAGCACACGCAGGAAATTCAGAGCTGTGTCACAAAAAGGAGGGGGGAAAGGTTCTCAAAAGTTCCCCTGGAAAAGCTCGTAATGTGAGATTGAACAAGAACCTTTTAAAGGGGATGTCATGAGAGTTTGTTTTGCCACAGTTTAAATGGATTTGGCCACCTGAGGTTCTCTTGGGCCCCAGTTTTTGATTTCTCAGAAATGGCAGAGAGCCAAAGCCACTTTGCAGGCAGAGAGCCTCAGAGGACTCCAATGTAGGTCTGGGAGTGCACCTGCAATGTCAGCAGGCGCAGCCAGAGGCTGGACTCTCCCTGTGCCAGGAGAAACCAGGGCACAGCTGCCCGAGCAGGACAGGGTCAGGCCAGCTGGGAGCTCTGGGCGTGAGGAAGGCCCATGGAAGGGGGATTGTGCAAAGCTCTGGGGGCTGGGGCTCTCTGGGCAGCTTGGTTTGGGGGTTACAGCTCTGCCTGGCATGGCTGTGCTTTGCTGGGCTCAGACGCAGCAAGAGGAGCTTGTGCAACACCCAGATTTGCTTACAGGTCACTGACAGGAGGGATGTGGTGTTCCAGAAGCCAGACCTTCCCGGGAGCTTTCCTGGCCTTGGCCGGGTGGTGGGTACTTCAGAATCCAGCAGAGTGCAGGAAACCTCACAGAGCCCAGGTAAAATCTTAAACCTGCCTCGAAAATGCTGCTCAGTCGTGAGGAGGAGGATTCCTAAACCTTACCAGGGCAGTGCAGGTGGTAGGAGGGCAATGTGAGGGTCTCAACCCTTCTGAGTCAAGGGCTGGGAGCCAGCAGCACACACAGGATCCTCTCAGCATTAATCCTGCTCAAGAACAAGGCGTGACAAGTAATAAAATAATAGAAATTCAGCAGGTTTCCAAAAACAAATCTGCCCCGTGTCTTTCTGAAAGGCCAAGCTTCCTTCCAGCTTGACCACATGAAGGATGCTGAGGTAACCCTGCAGGCCTGGGGGGAGCTGCTTGCAGACACCCCTCCTTCAACAAGTCATTCCAAAAATGCAGATACCGGCAGGGCAAATTTACCGTAACTGCACCGAACACGGGACGGTTTCTCTTCAGCCTTTCACAGCAGAATATGGGACATCAAAGGCCACAGATTCCTCATTTGGCTTCTAGACACTTGCAGTCTGTGTAAGCGATACCTGACAGGGCTGGGAAGGCAGAAATCCGTGGGGCTGTGGGTGCATCACTAAATAACCCAGCACAGGTATCCCTCATGAGAGACAGCTGCCTGCTTCATACAACCGTGCTCAAGGCTAGAGCTAAATATCCCCTTTATCTAAGCAGAAAAAAAAAAAAAAAAAAAAAAAAAAAAACCAAAAAAACATCCAAGCAGAAAGGAATGGACACCTACACATTCACCCTCACAAGGTGAAAAATGTCCAAGTCTGTAAAAATGGTGACAGCCCCAGTTTTTCACAGCAGAGCTGCCTGCCTGCTGTGCACCCCAGCTGTGCACAGTTCTCACTGTTGATGCTGACAATCAAACATTTAGTGGGGCACAAAGTGGGACAGCTTCAAGGGAGGAACCCGAGAGCTGCTCTGGGCCTGGCTGGGGTGCCAAGAGCTCTCCCTGTTGGCCGCTGCTCTCTCCTTTCACCAAATCTGCCTCTTCTGGAGGCAAAACCGTTTGTCACAAAGGTCACACATGGACATATCTCCCTCTGCTCCCTAGGTCCCAAAGGCTCCTGGGAGCAGGGTCCCAGTGAGGTTTCCCAGCCCCTGAAGCACAGAGGGAGCCTGGGCAGCAGCCAAGGAGCAGCTCCACAGGTACCAGAGGGCTCCCCAGACACCCCAGGAGAGAGCAGGGGCGATTTCTGGACTCAGCTCCCTGCACAGCACCCACAGCCCCTCCCTGGGCCTCTCCCAGCTCTGTGGAAGCTCCAGAGAGGCAGCACCAGGGCACACGTGGCACTTGGCCCTTGCCAGGTGCCTGTGCCAGCTCTGGCTGCTCTCCCTGCGGCCCAGCAGTGCTCACACTCACCTGCTTTGGTTGCAGGGCTCTGATGGGCAGCAGAGCAGCGAGGAAATTCTGCTGGAAACACCTGGGCTGGCTCCCCTGGAGGGGTACAGGTACAGCCCCCCACCCCCTGCCCTGCCAGGATCTCCTCTTCCTCCCATCTCAGCACTGCAGGTTTAGTTCAGGGTGGTCAGTTGAGGAATGGACTTTCCCCTTTTAGACCTTAGAAACAGACAAAAGGCCAAGTTTGGTCCTTTGGGAAAAGCACTGAATTTTTCATGGCAAACATGCCATATTTTACATCTCTTAACAAAAAGCCTCTGTTGTTAAAAATGTCACTTATTTATGTGGAAGTTTTCCCGACAGCAAGCCAAGGCCTAAGAGTTTGTAACCGTTGAAGAAGCTCTTTGCAGTCATATTAAATGGAGAACCCCTCCAGAAAACTGATGGTGGGAGGCCTCACTAGCAGCACTTTTCCACTCAGTCTTCTGGCAATCCAAGACCCAAATAACTAATGAAAAAAAAAACCCCAAGCAGATTATTTTTAATCAAAGAAGTAGGGCAAAGTACTTACCAGACAGCCCTGGTTTAAAATGAAAAAGCTAAAAAAGGCCCATTACCCTCCTCAAGGCACCTTCAGGCTGGGGAAGCTCAGCAGCAGTTTGGGCACTGGGTTGCTCTGGGTGGCCCTGGTCAGACGGGGCCCCATTCACCTCAAGGACATTCCCAAATATGAAACTCGTGTGCCCTGGTCCGGCCATGGAGGCTGTTCCTGCCGGGAGGAGCTCTCTCCTGGGCTGACAGGGCTCTCTGCCCCCAGGGTGAGGGCAGCAGAGGAGGCTGGAGCCCCTGAGCTCTGCAGGCTGCGCGTCAGGTCCGAGAGCGGGGAGCAGACGTACGAGCTGAGGATGCTGCTCACAGACACCATCGGGGACCTGCGCCAGCTCCTCGCCCACCTCAGGTAGCCCAGCCCTGCCTCCCCTCCCTGCCTGACTCTCCAGGAAAGGGTTCTTGAGGTCCTGGAGCTTCCAACATCAGCCTGAGCTGGGTCACAGCCCCGTGCCCACCTGGCACTCTCCAATCTCAGAGCATTTCATACCCACCTTTGCCACACAGCAACAGTGAAAAATTTCTTCTGTCCTCTCCAAACTGCCATCAAATCCAGGCCCAGAGCTGCCTTTGCCTCCTTCCAGCACTCACCCAGCTGGTGTCACCCTTCCCAAGGTGCTGGAGGCTGAGCTGCAGCCCTGGCCTGGCTCAGCCAGCTGTGTCCCAAAACATCTAAAGCTGCACAGGGGCTCCCTGAGCCTGCTGGGGACAGCTCCAGGTGGCTGAGGGACCCCTCTGCTGTCCCCACTCCTGCTGCAGGCCTGGCCTAGTATGAGCCCAGTGCTGGAGGGATGCAGGAGCCTCCTTCCTCCCCACTGCAGCTGTGTGCTGGCCAGGCTGCTCCACAGCTGCAGTTTGGGCTGCAAACCCTTTTTTCTGCTCTTTCATAACCACAGCTGGATCAGTCAGAACCTTGGGGAATCCCATGAGTAGGAGGAGATTGTGCTGTTCTTTCCTAGGGGTGGAAACTCGGACTATGAGATCATCAGCACCTTTCCCCAGCGGGTGTACACGGACAGCTCCAGGAGCCTGCAGGAATGCGGGCTGGTCCCCAGGGCCTCGCTGCTGCTCCGCAGGAGAGACCCCTCCCAGCAGCAGGGCAGGGGGCTGCAGCCAGCCTAGGAGCTGCTCCGCACCGGGAGGGAGCTGCCTCTCACCTTACCCGACCCGCCCTGGCAGGGAAAAAGGGAGAGGTTTTCTTTCCAGATTCAGTTTCACTGTGCTGGAGATGGAGAAGAGCTGGGCTGGAGCAGCCACTCCCTTTGGCAGAGGGGCCAGGCCAGCCCTGCTGCCCCACAGCGGCTGCTGTTCCCCAGGACAGAGGGTCCCAGCACAGGGACCCTTCCAGCAGCTCACCCGGGCTCCGGGCCTGGCTCCTCCTCTCTGTGCAGGTTACACAGGCTGAGCCCTGCCCAGGAGCCTGCCAGCCTCACCCCAGCACTGGGCACTGCTCAGGGACTGAGCAGCAGGATGGACACACAGCCAGGGCAGTTTGCTTCCTGCACACTGCTGCTGTTCCCTACAGATCTCACCTGCACTGACAGCAGGGGACCAACAGGCTCAGTCCCACGGTCTGTGCTGGAGCTAAACCTGAAGGCCCTGAGTTATTGCCTGGCTGGGGCTGAGCCAGGCTCAGCTGGGAGATCCTGCTGCTGCTGCTGGGCTTCCTGTACGTGCACAGCTCCTTCCCTTGGACAGCCCCCAGCTGCAGCGGGGCCCCGCTCCAGCCTGCCTGCAGGCACCCGCCCTCCTCCTCCCGCTGCTGGTGCTGCAACAGGACACCGTGTCACCGGAGAGCAGCAGAGCCCCTCTCTGCCCAGCCCTGAACAAAGCATCTTCCTCCCTGGCCCGTGGGCTGGAGCTGCGCTTTCCCCTTTCCCTTTCCCCAGCACATTCTTCCCATTCCAGCTGTGACAAGCTCTCACTTGACTCCCAGCTGACAGCACTCCCACTCATGCAGGGCAGGGCCTGCTGGCAGGTTCCCTCTTCACACAGACCCAGCCCTCAGTAAAGGCTCCCAATAAAACCCTTTATTCCACTGCAATTTCCACTTCCTTTAGATTTCAAAGGCACGGCTGGAAGCCCAGAGCTCTTCCCAGAGCCCTCTGACCAGAGCTGCACGACTCAAACACAGGAAGCAAACCAGCAGCTTCCCCAGCTCCCCGTGAGCACTGACTCAACCCACCCAGCTCTCCCTCAGCTTCCTCCTTCCCCACCCGTAGCAGATTCAGGAGCAGCTGTGTCCCCTGCCCCTCTATGTCCTGCTCTAGGCAATCTTTGTGCCAAAGGTTTTTCCCTGCCACGTCTGGCTGAGGCTGTCCCTGCCCCAGGCAGAGGGGAGGAATGCTCTGGTACCTGTCCCTGCTGCGCCGTAGGACATTCACACACGTCCTGGGAGCCTTTGATTAGCAGCAGCAATCTAAGGTGTTAAGATCTTTGTGTCAGGCTGCAGCAGCAGGCACAACCCACTCAGCTGGAAATGACTCACGATCCTTAGGTAGGGTGATGTTTAACCTGTAGCCAAAATAAAACTGAATTTAAAAGAAAGGCAAGAGCAGCGCTGTGAAAGGTCCAGTAACATTTAATAGCATCTCGGAAGACAACACTGGTTATAAACTTGCTTTTTGGCAGGAAAACAAAATGCACTTGGTCCAGAATTGCAAACAAGCCAACACAAAGAGGAAAAGATGGGACAGCTGGAGCATCGGCTGTTCTGGGGCAGCCCTGAGCCATCAATGCTCACCAGGGAGCCTGCTCAGGGTGGAGGGCGGCCAGAGCAGCACAGATCCCACTGCCAGCCCCACCATGCCCCAGGCAGCCTTCGCCCCCAGCCCCACCGTGGTGGGCACTCACACCCAAATTCTGTGCAGTATTTTTGCATTAAATTAAGAAAAAAAAAAAAAAAAACAACAAAAAAAACCCCCTTACTTAGTTGCCATAATCTCTGCAGTTGAGATGAAGAAAAGGGAAAAAGACAAAAAGGAAGTGAGGCAGCAGAATTTACAATTTTAACAGCAACTGGGAGAAGTGGGAAGTACCGTGCAGCCCTAAGCCCCTCCCTGGCGAGGCAGAGGAGGGGGCTGAAGGCCAGGATCACTTCACACAGCCCCAGAGGCTTTGCTGTTTACAGAGGCACTGGAAGCTGCCGTGAGCCAGGCCCAGCTCTGCTCACAGGCCAAGCAGCGAGCGTCGCTTTCTTTGGATCCCTCTGAGAGGAGGCCGGGGTCAGGCAGGAGAGAGTCGGAGGCAGCTGCAATGAGGAGTTTTGGTCGTGGGTTTTTCCCTGGGCTGGGATACAGGTGGTGGTGCCAGGACAGCGCTGACAGCCGGCAGGTGAGGGTGGTCGGAGATGAGGGCGCTCAGGAATGCAGGTAGAGTCCAGGGTGGGAGGGGAAGCGGGGCTCAGGCCAACTTCAGGAACTCCTGCAGAGTGTTTTGCTCCACAGCTTCCACGAAGAGCTCGTAATCCTGCAGGAAACGCCACCCGGTCACTACCGAGGCAGGAGGGCCCTGAGCCCACGGCACAATCTGCTTCACAGCCCTGGCACCAGCTGCTTGTGCCAAGGATGACAGGACAAAGTGGGCACAGCCCCGCTGCCACCCAAACCCCTGCCTGGGTCCTTTTCCCGAGGCAAACAGCCGTGAATCCTGGCAGCACCTGGTCCCTGCACCTCACAAGAAATAATTTACAGGGCATCCTGAACATGTGTAGCAGCACATCCAAGGACAAGACACCACCCAGCACCCAAGCCCGGCACGGAGCACAGCCTCACCCCGCAGTACTGGTCCCCGTTGACGATCTGGGGTGGGATGGCTTTGGGGTTGCCTGCCTTGGCCCTCATCTCCTCCCGGAGAGCGTTGTCCTGGGAGATGTCCACCAGCTCGTACTTGATGTTCTTCCCGTCCAGGATTCGGGTTACCTCGCTCTGTTGGGATTTGATCTGGAAGCCGGGTGGGAGAGGCAGGTTACAGGAGATGGAGAGGAGCCCCAGGGCTGGGTGGGCACACACGCAGCGTGCCAGCCGGGCTCAGCACGGTGCCCCGGCCGCGTGGGGGGACAGCCAGCACGGAGCGGCGCCTTTGGGGACAGATGGGGACGGTACAGGGCAGAGGGGACAGCGAGGATGGGGCGAGGGGGCTGCGCTGCCGCACGGACGGACCGCGCAGCCCCGGGCCCTGCCCGCAGCCCTGCCCGGTGCTCACCTCCCGGGAGCCGGTCACCGAGGTGCTGTAGACCTTGAGGGTGCTCATGGTGCGATCGCGGCCGCTCCCAGCACCAGCCCGGCCGGGGGAGCAGCGAGGGAGGGAGGGACGGAGGGAGGATGGAGGGAGGGAGGGAGGGAGGAGCGGCGGCCCCGCCACCGCCCGGCCGGCATGTGACTGCGGGGGCCAATGGGGCCGGCGGCACCGGGCATGCGAACTCGGCGGGGCCGGCCCCGGACCCCGCCCCGGCGGAACGGGGGAGCGCCGGCACCGGGAGCCACCGACACCGCCCCGCCGGCACCGGGAACCAGCGACACCGGGGAGCGCCGGCACCGGCGTGACAGAGACCGGAGAGCACCGACAGCGGCATGACTGGCACCGGGGGAGCCACCGACACAGGTGTGACAGGCACCGACACCGCCCCGACGGGCACCGGGGAGCGGCGGCACCGCTCCCACCGCCCGTGCCGGGACAGGCACCGGCAGCAGCACCCCCAGCAGCCCCGGAGCTCGCCTCCCTCCCTCGCTCCCCAGGCAGGAGGGCCTCGCACGAAGGGGCAGAGCAGCTTTATTTGATACTCCAAATACCCGATACAAACAAGCGCCGACACAGAGGCTGGGACAAAGACACTGAGCCCAACGGGACCGGGCACAACACCGGGGGACATGCGTGGCACGAGGATGGGGGGACAGGGAGGGAACACCGTCCTGGAGCCCTGGCCTGGGGTGTTCTGTAGCCCAAGCTTTCCCTGCACCAGCAGCAGGCAGCACAGCATCACCCTCTGCGCCAGAGGGGCTCATCCGTGCAGGAGGATGAGGAGAGGACAGGGCCCCATGGAGGGGACACGGGACTGGGCAGCACCAGGCAGCAGCTGAGGTGGTTCCAGCCACAATAATCTCATCTCAGAATCACCTCTGCAGGGGCAGAGAGCACACCTGTCCCCTCACAGCACCCGTGAACGAGATCTTGCACCCCCAAAGCAAAGGGGAGAAGGAGATGGAGCCCAAGCCCCCTGAGAACCTGCAGGAGCCAGCAGAGCTCCCGGCAGTCAGGACAAACGGCCTCAAGAACAGCCCTGGAACTGTGTTTTGCTCAGTACACAGCACCAGCAGCCTGGGGCCTGACACAGCCAGGAACAGAACGCCCAGGGAGAGCAGGACAGACAGACAGACACGGCTGTGTGCTCCCTGTGTGGGACAAACCAACCAGTTCCTGGCCACTGTCCCCCACGGTGGCCAAACACACCGAGAACAAAACAGATTTGGTCTTAAAATTATAACACAAAGGAATAACAAAAGCATTTCTGCCAAACCCAGGGCTTGCAGCCCCAATGTGAACCAAGAGCAGCCAAACACCACAACTGTCAGCAGGACTTTTCCCTGTCACAGCTTGGTCATCTTGCTCTTAACTCAAGATGAAAACCCAAGTTCCACCCTCAGTACTGTAAAGCTGTCACTGAGGTTAGGGAGGGTGGTGGGACAGTGAAACTGATCCTTCAGGGACTCATTTAGAAATCCCATTACTTGCAGAGGAGCAGGGAAGGAGGGACAGGGCTGTGACAAAGCCCAAGTGGCCACTGCTGGCAGGAAGAGCTCCCTGTGCCACCCCCTCCACACCAGGACCAGTATGGCTTTCTCCAGTAAAGCACAGGTGTCCTCAGGAGCACAGAGGCTCTTGGAGGCTCTGGCAGGGCCCACAGACACGTGGGGCTCCCAGGATGGTTTGTGATGGCTCTAAAAGGCTGTGAGAGGGAAGAGCAGCCCCTCACCTGCCAGGGGATGCATTAGGCACAGAGCAGAGTGGGGGCAGAGGGTTCTTCCAGCTCATTAAGGCACTTCAGCATCAATCCACTTCCTCTGCAGTCTGAATCACAGCTGATCCAGGGGGACAAAAGGCTTAAGGCTTCTGGGGTTACAGTGCCCAGGGGGAGCATCTCCAGAGTCTTTTAGTGTTGCTTTATTCCTCAACTCGTGCTGGCTGCTGAATGGTTGCATTACCTGAGGAGAGCAGGTCCTGCTCCATCAATCCAAGGCAGCAGCACCTCGATGTAAATGCCAGCAGTGGAACTGGCACACCTGCCTGCCTGTGGAATCCAGATATCCCACAAACACTGTGACAACCCTCTGGTCCCACTGGTCCCACAGGACCTGCACAGGGAGGTTATCAGCAAGAACAGGGCATACATTTCCTTTCAGCCATCATTTTAACTGTCACACTTGCATGTTCAGCATTTGACATGCCTGGAAGGCAAGTCAGAATTCATCTCCCAGCATCAGAGACCACGGCAGCTCCAGCAAACACAGCATAAAACACATTCCACAAGATCAAAGCTACTGCAAAGCCTGACACCGAAGCCCTGAATTATCCCAGTCAGCAGCTGAACATTTCTGGCCACAAACCCCCTGATTCCTCACAGATCAGACAAGTCACACGTCCTGTACCCGAGCAGAGGGATGGTAAAGTGCTGAATAGGTTTAGGGTTGTAGGAGCACAAGACTCCTGAGAGTTTCAAGTCTTCATTCCCTGTCTTACTTTGGGAGTGCTCTTTACTGGGTGATGCAGTTGTCTCCCATGTCCTGAGCGTATCTGTCAGATATTGCAGTCCTCAAGTCCTCCACCTCTTTGTGAAGCTGTTTTACCTCCACCAGCTTCTTGGCCAGTCCATCAGGGCTCAGCAGGTCATCCTTCTCCTTCACAGGGTACTGCACAGCTGTGGGGTCAGAGAAGGGAGGAGTTCCTCACATGCAGTTCTCAGCCAGGATTGCACACATTTGCAAATCAGCCAGAAAAACCAACTCACATTTGCAAGAGGTTGTAATAACTGAATGTTAAATAGAACATGCCCCTTTGAAGCAAGCCAACCACAGAAAGAGCATTCAGAAGCCCAGAAAGAGCACTTTCCATGCTCTATGTGAGTTATTTCATTCTGCCACACCACAGCACAGAAGGGTTTGTTCTGCCATCGCTCGAAAGGAAACGTACTCACAGTGAATGCCCAGGAGCAGAGAGAGGTTGGGGTCCTTGCCCTGAGCCCTCTGGGTGACGATGCTGTAGACAGACTGTAAATCCTGCAGGCAGCTGGCCAGCTCCCCGTGCAGCTCCTGGGCCAGGCGGGCTGTGTCAGCAGGCAGGGGCTGGGCCACCAGCTGCGCCTGCCGCAGCTGCTCCTGCAGCGTCAGGTTCTTCTCAATCAGCTCCTGGTTCTGCACGGACAGCTGGACACACGGACAGGGCACGTCAGTGGGCACCTGGGGCAGCACTGCCACGCTGAATGCAGCTGCTGTGTGATGGGAGCAGGGCAGGGGCTGGGTTGCATGCAGCCCTCCGGGCCGTGGCCAGAGCAGCGAGTGTCACTGCCACACGGCAAGTGAAGCTGCACTGTCCTTGCCAGGCCAGAGCAGTAAAAGCTTCCAGGAGCTGGTGCACCTTGCCTCGAGGGCAGGGAGGGGGCTCTGCCCGGCCCTTCAG
This sequence comes from Diglossa brunneiventris, assembly GCA_019023105.1. NCBI lineage: Eukaryota > Metazoa > Chordata > Aves > Passeriformes > Thraupidae > Diglossa > Diglossa brunneiventris. Next base: position 701,474 of record CM032375.1, read on the forward strand.
CCGGGGCTGTGCTTGGGCTCCTGTTCTGCTGCCCCCAGCTGGCAAGCTCGGCCTCCTCCATCCCATCCCCATCAATTCCCGAGGCACAACCTGCTTCTCCTGCTTCCCAGCAGGGCACAGCTCCTTTCACAGCCCTGACAGGACAATTGACTAGCAGGAGAGATTGAGCCACTGACTAAATTCAGGGCCTTGCTCAGAGACAATCCACCGTTCACTCAAACACCCCCTGACCTCTTTCACGGCAGCCCGGAGCTGCTGCAAAGCATTTTCCCTTCTCATCGCCTCCTCTTTCAGAGCTTGGCTTGTCCCCTCCTCCTGGGCCACCTGTTCTTCCAGGTTCTGGAACAGACCATGGGAACACAGTAAGTCTAACTCATTTCACAGCATATTCTCAAGTTCAGGGTCCCTCCCCATCACCTCTCACCTTGACTTGCAAGGATAACTGCTCCATCTTCTTCTGCTTTTTGTCCACAATCTGGAATTAAAAGCAGAGGCATCAGAAGTGGCCACCCAGATCCAGAAATACCACCAGGAATTCTCCTTCAGTAGGACATCATCTCCTCTCCTTCTCTTTGCTGTCCATTTACTGCTCTAATCACAGAGGCTCTTAGGAGTGGACTTGGATAAAAGGCACCATTAGATTTATCAGCTGAAACCAGACATTGTATTCTTGTGGCTTTCCTCTCCCCTCTTCCGCATTCTGCAGCTTCTCCCCAGAATCACTGGAGAAGTGTGTGGTTATCACATCAAGAACAGCTTTTGGAACCCCACAGCCTGCAATTCCAGGAACTGCTGCCTCAGTGCAATTTTGTCTTTAAAAGTCCCCGATTTCCTCTGAGTGCCTGGTGGGACTCAGTGAAAGGAAAAATGTGTGACTGCTGACTGGGACAGCCCCTTACCTTCCTGAGGCAGTCACACTCCTTCTTCAGAGAGTCATGTTCCATCTTCTGCCTCTCCCCATCCTGGGCAGGGGGTCCTCTCTCTGCATTCTTTGCATACTGCTGCACCTTGTCCTGCAAGCTGCAATGAGCAGAACCACGGGGGAAAAACAGTTTTAGCTATGATCCCTCCCTTACTTTAAGGAGGGAAACAATATGAGGAGTGAAATTAATTTCATATCAAATGTCAGCATTGCCCTGTTTGCATCCCAGTCCCCCACCTGCCAGGGCTGTGCATCACCCTCCTCGTGCAGCAACTCCTGCAGTGCCAGGATGAAGCTGATTCCTCATTCCTACCTGTGCACAGTGGACAGGAGCTCCCTCTCCTTGTGCTTTTGGGTTTCCAGCTGCAGCTCTTGCTCCCTGAAAGCAGCCTGGACATCTCCAAGCTCTGTTTCCAGTGCCAGCACTGTTTCCTGTAGGGCAGTGGTCTTCAGTTCAGATTCCTTCAGCTGCAACAAAAGGGGAGTAGATGTAACTACAGAAAAGTCACCTGAGCAATGAAGTGAAGAGCCAGCATTGCAGCTCAGAGGAAGTTTTACCTTCTGACTCTGTTTCTGGTGGTCCTCAAGGGTTGGGAGATCAGCCAGGTATCGTTCCAGGGTCTCGATTCTCTGCTGTCTCTCTCTGTTTTGTTCAGATTCCTTCTGGCATTTCTTTTTAAGGTTATTAATGTGTTTGTCTCTTCCCTTTACCTGCAGGGACAGTTACAGACAAGTTTAGTTTATTTAATTTCTTATTTATTCTTCAGTCTTCCATAAGCCCACTCATTTAGCTTTTTTGCACACCACACAATGCCAAAATACAAGATCCCCTTCACTCATTTCTGCTCATTGAGCTAAAGACAGGCATTTTTTGGTTAAAAGAGGAGGCACTGAAACACTTGTAACTGCATGAGGAGAGGCTTTTGCTTGTAAACCATAGTCTACAACAAGATGAGAAAATACCTGTAATTACAGACTGCCACAGAAAAGTTTCACCTCAGCACTACAGTGAAAGCACACTTTCCCATCTCTAGAGCAACAGGATCATACCCTTTCTTCCTGTTTCTTTAACTCCTCTGCATGTTTCTGCACTGTTTCCTTCAGGGACTCCCGGACCAGCTTCACATCCAGCTCTGCAGCAGCCAGCTTCCTCTCCAGCTCAATGTTCTCCTTGCTGAGGCTCTCAGTCTTCTCTGTGAACTGTGCTCGGAGGAAGGTGTTCTCCCGCTGCAGCTCCTGCAGGCACAGACAGCCCCTCAGTCTGGGGGGTCACAAACTGCCCCAGGGCTGTGTCCTCATCCTCCCCAGTCCCCAAACAGCCCTCAGCCCATCTGACACACTCTGGCAGTGCTGCATCACAGCACAGCTTCAATCCAACCAAAGGAAATCTCAGGCGATGGTGACTCTACACAAGGGATAATTTATAATCTGACTCTGCACAGTCCTGCTCAGCAAACACCTCAGCAGCACTCTGGGCCACTGGATTCAGCACCTGTTGCTCACTGGCACGTGCTGTACCTGCATCCTCAGCATGTAGATGTCTCCGTAGGATGCTGGGCAGCCCAGCAGGGCGCTGTGCACCTGCAGCTCACTCTCCCGCACTTCTGCTCCAGCTGGGAAATGTGCTGCCTCTGTCTGCAACAAAACAGGCAATGCACTGTTCTCAAACATAGAGAGCAGCAGCACAACACAAACAGAGCCAGCACAGCACTGCTGCTCCACTCAGTGACAAGCAGAGCACAAACACAACTCTGCCACTCAGGGCTCACCTGCAGAGAAATAAACACTTTAACCTTTTTTACAATTCTTGTTAACTTTTCTTCCCTTCCCTCCCTTCAAAACCCTTCCCCCAACCACAATTACAGATAAAACACACAAGTCTTGCATGTTTTGGAGGATCCAGCTAGACTCTGGAGCTTAGGCGTGGAATAAACAGACAACAGGTGAGTCAAAAAAAGGAAGAAAAAGTATTTACAGTCCAGATGTTGAAGGTACTTTTCATTAGGACTTACTTTTCAAAAAGCTTGTGCACCACTAGCCTTAGATAAGAGAAATGTTGTTTGCCAGCCCAAAGTCACAAACACCCAAATTTGAAATAAAGGTCTCAAAGAGCTCCCAAAAAGTCCTTAAGCAAAAGAGGCAGTTATTTTGACATTCCAGATAATCATGACGTGAACAGAAATCTTTATCCCTTATAAAACACAGAAAACCATAAGTAAAATTAATTTATTTGAGCCCTTCAGGATCATCGTCCTAATTCCAAGAAGGACAGAAGAGCTCAGGTTGTTCTCTAAGGTCCTTTCACTGTTCTTTGCAACAAAACAAGATCAGCTGGGCAAAAGGGACTCTGAGAAATGAGCCTTCCTTGGAACTTTCCAAATGGAAATGGACTGGACTCTTTGAACCACGTGTCAGCATCAAAGCCTCACCTGTCAATGAGGAGCTCTTTCTCCTTGAGCAGGTTTTCATTGGAGTTCAGGATATTGATCCACTGAGCTGGGTCAGGTGCAGGCAGGGATGGGGAATACAGAGAGGAATGGGGGCAGCTGCCTCCATTTTGTAACTGCAAGAGGAGACAAAACAAGGAGGGAGAGGTCTGTGCCCCACAGGGGTAATTGCAACACTGCTGCAGCTATTTTGCACACTGTGTGCTCATCTGCCTGCCAAGGCAGGGCTATTTCAGTCTCTGTTGATGTCCAAGAACAAGAAAGTTTGCCCAAGCACAACTGGAGATTAACAAGTAATTTTAGATCACTGTCCTAGCTCGCTGGAAACAATTTGTCTCCATTAGGGTACAGCTGGTGGGAGGTAGTAAACAAACTGTTTCCACCCAGTAAACTGCAGTTAGTTTCATGCATTTTTTCAAAAAAGTCTTTCTTAACCCTAGCTACAGAACAAAGCCATTCTGGACACTGCTTAAAACCTCTTGGCATGCTTTTTCTTCCCAGTTTCTATCAGACAGGGCATTTCAGCTCTTGATCTGGCAGGTGGAGCAGGCCTGTAACATAACCCAGGGCTGCTCTGCACCCACAGCATGTCAAACGATACCTGTGACACCACAAGCTGTAAAAACAGACCCTTAGGAGACTTCTGGTGTCACTCAGGGAGCAGCAGCAGACATTTTCCCCTTGGCTCCTTAGTCTGGGACAACAATTCCTCACTACAGAGACAGGAAGGGTTTCAGACTCACACAGCCACGGCTGCCTACCTGCATCTGCTCCACCTGCAGCCGCACCTTGTCCAGCTGCTGTTTCCAGGCACTGAGCTCGCAGACTCCTGGTGGGGTGCAGGGTGCAGCCTTCCTGCACCCAAGCTCGGCCTGGGGGAGCTGCCACAGGTTTGGAATAGAAACTGTTGGCCTGGAGTCCCGCTGGCATCATCCTGCTCCCGCTGGGCCACGGCCCGTCGCGCGGCTCGCAGGTCCCGTTGGGCGCCTGTTTGCTCTCCGGCAGCACCTTGTAATGGTCCTTCCCTGCCTCGGAGCTGGGGTTGAACTGCTGGCACCTGTGCAGGGGGTCAGTGCACAGGCTGTCCAGGAGCAGGGACTGGTTCAGGGTCTGCTCGATGGCAGGGGTGTCGAACTTCCAGGCTCCCTCTGCGCGGCTGCGATCGGCGGGAGGCCAGGCGTGCTCACAGCCGCCGTCCCCCGAGGCCCTGCAGAGACGCAGCAGCTCCCGGGGTGGCACCTGAGAGGACTTCCCGGCGTTCAGGTCCCCGTTCCTGGCGAGCCCTGGGCGGTCAGGCTGTGCAGAGCCCTGGTCCCCTGCAGGGCACAGCTTGGAGGGCGAGGCACCCAGCGTGGAAGGCATAACGTGGGCTGTTGGAATGGTCACCTGGGTTTTGATGGGGTGGAATGAGGAACCGCTACTGGAGTTGCAAAAGTCTAGGGGAAAAAGAAGAGTGATACTCTAATTACAGTCCTGAAATACAATCCTCCAGTGAGCTTTCCAAAATGATCTTAAAACCAGTTCCTTTCCCACTGAAAGCAGCAGCATGACTCAGGCACACCTGTGTTCCCCCTCACTACAAGTTTCAGGAACCTGCTGACCTTTTCCTACCATCACATTTAATCCCTATTTTTAATCCTTGTTTTTAAACTACTCTAGAATAATCTTGAATCAATGTTACCTTTCTCTAGGTTTAGAAATCAAGTCCTTGATACTGAATAAAAAGGCTGAAACTTACAGATCTGAACACTGAGCCCGCGATCCTGCTCTGCCCGTCCCACAGCTCAGCGACTCCAAAGGGTGAGCAGAGCTAACAGGAGCCTTCCCTGAGCCCATGATGAGCCTCCAGCATCGCTGACCCGAGGATCTGACCTTCCAGCCCCTCCAGGACACCACGGCAGAGCCTGTCCCAGAGCAGGGCAATGGCTCTCACCTACGGCCACAGGAAGTGAGACAGAGCCCCTGTCCTGCCAGCGGGGCACCAAACCTGGCTGCAGGCAACTTGGGTTATTCTTAGCAGCTCTCACATTTCAATACAGCAACAGCAAGGCTGAGAAAGGCAAACAGCAAAGTGTCTGCTCCCACTCCTTGTCCCGAGACGTTCTGTGTCGCAGGAATTTCAGGTCTGTCCCAGGAACACACTCTTGATTTCCTCATGGCTTTGGCCCAAGGCCCATCCCCACGTGATGCTCCAACCAGTCACCCTCACACCTGTTTGTACTCTCCAAGCACTGCTACAACAATGAAAACAAACACTACAATTTGAATGCAGCCCAAATCAGACTGTGCAAAGACCAAAACCACGCTAAAGGAAATGGCAGGAAGCACAGGGAAGTGCAATATTGAGGACTGTCACAATAAAGGCACTCAATCCTTTCATCACAAGCGAGCAGTGAGGGCAGAAAACCTCTCAGCACAGCTTGGACTCCAGAGAACACCATGCTACTGGGCAGCTGCAAGCACGTTCACCTTGGCACAGGGAAGGGACAGCACCATTTCCTTTTACAGCCCCTAAATTTATCCCCTGGTGTCACAGTCAGGAACCCGAGGTCCCCGAGCAGCACGTCACGTGGGGGTGCTGCAATCAGCTCCCTGAGTGTGCTCAGGGTCCTCACAACAACATTTCTGACTAATGTTCTGAGCTCAGCGTGCCCCAGCAGCAGCCAGGCTCCAGGTCACCCTCGGCTGTGACATCACCAGAGCCCAGAAGGGTCATTTCCCAAAGGAAATCATCTCCCCAGCCCCCAGCTGCCAAATGGTGTTTGATCACGCTGAGAGAGGCCTGCTGGAACACTTCAACGTGTGCTCGTGTAATATTTCCAGCAATACTTCCAACAGCCAGACCTGCTAAAGCCTCCGTTTCACTGGCACATTACTGAGATCTACAGTCTTACTATTCATTCCAAATCTCATTCCAAAGGCTCCCTGGAACACAGGGATGTGTGAAGTCTTTTAAGGAACTCCACAGAGTCCCTCATTACTGAAAAGAGAATCAATAAAGGTTAAAAAAACAGGTGGAAAGGATTGCTGGGACCAGAAATTTCACAGAGCGTGCCTCAGCTGAAGGCCAGGCTGCCGAGTTCTCAGCTCTAACACTGCAGAGCCAAACACAAAGGCACAAATTATTTCCTTAAAACACAAATTTAAATCACCCAACAGACTTGCTGATAAATCTCTCATTGAGCAATAAGAACCAGCAAGTCACCAAGGTGGCTTTTGGTCAGTTAAAAGCCTGCAGTGAGACAACACCCAAACTCAGGGACACAGTCAATGTAGCACAACCCTCCTTGGTCACATCCCAGCCACCTGGGTTGGAAACAGCGGCAGAGCTGTGCCAGGCTGTGCCCCAGGGTGCCCCTCACCCTCGGTGCTGTCCGAGCAGGAGGTGCCAATGCCCCCGTCCCTGCTCTCGGCCACGCTGGGACAGCGGCTCAGGGACCTCAGGGACACCATGGCCGCCTTCCACTCACTCTCCAGGAACTGGCTCTTCTGGCAGCTGCTGGGGTCTGCAGAGGAAAAACAGGGATATTTATCCTTTCGTTAAGCCATATGTAATCACCAGTGCTTCCAAACCCCAAGCTGGTCCTTGCTTTGCTCCCTGAGTTCCTGTTAAAAAATATCTTTTGCAAAAGGAAATGGCAGGAAGCACAGGGAAGTGAAGTAATATCAACAGGAGACTGAAAAACAACCTTGGTGAGAAGTCAGAATGCAGAAGCTGTAAATTATATTCCCATTGATTAGTTTGGTCATGTTACACCCAGCTGGTGCTCTGACTAAAAGGGGCAGCAGCACTGGGCAAGTTAAAGAGGCATTTTTGCATTAACTCTAAAGAACTCTCCCAGATTCATCAGCTGTCAGCTTAAGGGAGAAATTCCTTACCAAATGACTGCTGAAAAAGCAGGCGAGGGGAGAAAATAAGAATTTTTTTTGAACAAAAATCTTCTGGTAGAGAATCTTCTGAGGGCCACGTGTCTCCTCAGAGAAAGTGAAATGGGATCTGACAGCAGCAGGGCTTTGGAGAAAGGACTGTCCTTACCCAATGGATTCTTCTGCAGCAGCCTCAGGTCTGGATCTTTCTCAGGAGCAGACATCTTATCCACCTAGAGAGCTGGATAAATGAATGAAAATCTTATTTTAAGTGAGTATAATCCACACCCCATTCCCACTAACCAACACAGCAGCTACTCATCAGAGGAACACAGCATCTGGTATTTAATTAGCTTCTTCTCCCAACAATATCTGTTTTTTTCCCTGCAGAAACACTTAAAAAAAACCCAAACAAACCATTGTAGATTTTCTTTATGCCTGAGAAAGGAGAATTCCTGTTTGCACCATTCTCCAGGTATTCAGCAGCACCTTCCAACTGTTATCTGTGTCTACAGAGATTAAAAATTTCTCTTTAAAAGTCTCAACTCTCAACCAGATCATTTCTGCCCTCTGTAGAGGTCACTGAGCAACTACATGAGGAAAGAAGTCCTTCAAAAATCAGCCTTTCTGTGCCATGAATGGCAATCTTTATCTGCCCAGAGTTTTGGGTTAATTTATCTATTTCTCTGAGTGCTTCAGTCAGTGAATTTCCAGTCTCTGATAATGGAAGTGCAATTTACAAACTACACACTGGAAATTCAAGGCCTCTACAAACCCATACTCAATCCTCACCCAGCAGCTGTTACAGATTTTTGTTAAATCAATTCAAAGAGCTCACAGAAGACATTAATTCCTAGAAAACATTCATATACACAGATGTTACAACCTAGCAGAAACATTGGGCATACAACAGGGTAACGAACCAGAAACAGCATTTTACTCAGCAAAGAAACGAAACGCTTCTACATAAATGCAGCGCTCATTATGGTTAATTTAGGTGTGGTTAATTCAGGCAGAAGTAATTTTAGGTAATTTCTGATGGGGGAGGGATGGAGGTCCCGGTCCGTGAGGGTCGGGTGGGGAGGGGCAGATCCTGAGGAGCCCCGGAGGGCCCAGCACCTGATCAGGAGGCGGCGGGGAGGGGGTGTCGGTCCTGTGGGCCCGGTCCCTGAGGGGGAGAGCGGGGCCCAGTGCCTGAGGGGCGGCCACGAGGAGCGGAGAGACCGGTCCCGGACGGGCGGGAGGGTCCGGGCTGCGGTGCCGGTGTGGCAGCGGCGCTGCCGGTGCCCGGTGGCGGTGCCAGTACCGTGTGGGTGCGGCTCAGGGTCGGTGCCGGTACCGGGCTCTGTCCCTCACCTGCCGCCGCCGCCACTCCCGCCACCCCCGCGCGCCGCGACCGTTACCTCCGCCGGGAGGGGCGTGGCAGAGCGCATGGGGCGTGGCTTCCGGGTGTATCAGCTAATCGAATATTCTGACCACGCCCCTACCGATGCCTCATTGGCTCGTCTGAACGTTGTCCCCGCCCCCGCCGCGAAGGGCTCTGGCGGGGGAAGAGTGGCCGCGGGCGGCACCCGTAGGGCGGGCGCTGAGGAGGCTCAGCCCGGGGAAGTGAAATGGCGATGGAAATGGAAATGGAAATGGAAATGGAAATGGAAATGGAAATGGAAATGGAAATGGGGGATCGGGGGCGCCTCTAGATGTCCTGCCAGGGGAGCGACAGGACCGGAGGAAACCGCCTCAGGCTGCAGCAGGGGAGGGTGAGGTTGGGCGTCAGGAGGCATTTCTCCATGCAAAAGGTGGTCAAGCAGTGGCACAGCCTGCCCGGGGCGGTGGTTGAGTCACAGCCCTGGGAGTGTTCACAAACATGCATGTGTTGCGTGGTTTTGTGGTGAACGCGGCAATGCCAGGTTTACAGCTGGACGCGCTGATCTCGGAGGTCTCTTCCAGCCTAAACAATTCCATGATTTGATGATTTCAGCGCCAAGAAAAACCACGGCAGGACCAGGCCCTGTCCACACGTTTATTTACAGCAGAAGAGCCCATGGCTGGGCTGGCTGGCAGCACCACAGCGGGCGCTCAAAATCCCCTCCTTGCCGAGCTGCAGGCAAGGAAAAATTAAGACTGTCACTTAAAATTAAGGAGTTAGATGGCCCCTCCGGGGGCTGAGCCTTCCAGAACGTGTTCAGGCCCCCAGCACAGAGCAGCCACCCTGCTGGGAACCGATCCACGGCAGGGCTGGCGGGTGTCAGGGCTCAGCCGCCTCTCCCTGCGGGCCATGGGGCTCTCCAGCACCGCCCGGGCCCTGCTGCCCTGCCCAGCCCTCCCGCAGCTCCTGGTACAGCTCCTGGTGCTCCTCCTTCCAGCGCCTGAAGGTGTCCGAGGTGAGCGCCGCCTCTCCCAGCAGCTGCTCCAGCGCCTGCAGCTCCGCCAGCTTCGCCTGCCCGCAGCGACACCGCACGTTTTGGGGGGCAGCCGTGGGCAGGGGGCTCTGGGGGATCGGGGGATCGGGGCCGCACCTTGAGCGTGCTCTGCAGGGCCCGCACGGCGTGCACCCGCTCGTTGATGCGCGGGTTCCTGTTGCGCCGCAGGAAGGACGTGCGGCCCTGCTCCTGCGTCAGGACCCGCCGCTGCCCCGTCAGGGACAGCCCGCCCTGCCGCAGGCACCGCGCCAGGCTCTCCAGGTCCTCCCCGCCGGGCTCTGCGCAACGACACGGGCACTGCAGCGGGAGGGCAGCGCCCAGAGCCGCGCTGCCCCGGGGGCGTGGGATCCTGGAGTGGTTTGGCTCGGAAGGGGCCTTAAAGATCATCCAGTGCCACCCTGCCATGGCAGGGACACCTCCCACTGTCCCAGGCTGCTCCAAGCTCCATCCAGCCTGGCCTTGGGCACTGCCAGGGATCCAGGGGCAGCCACAGCTGCTCTGGGCACCTGTGCCAGGGCCTGACCACTCACACAAGGGGGACTGTCCTGAACCAATCCAAACCAACTCCTCCTGAACCAACCTAAACCAAACTCCTCCTGAACCAATCCAAACCAAACTCCTCCTGAACCAACCTAAACCAAACTCCTCCTGAACCAATCTATACCCAACTCCTTCTAAACAAACTAAAAAGAGAAGGTTGAGATTGAAGTCCATCCCCCCCTTGCCCTGTCACTCTGTGCCCTCATAAAAAATCCCTCTCCATCTTTCCTGCATGCTCCTTTATCCCAAGATGGTTCACAGCCAAACACGCCCCAGCTGGAGCTCCCCCAGCACACCCAAAAGGGAGGGACACAAGGTGACAGGGGCCAGCTGTCCCCCTGCACGTACCCAAGGGGGAGCAGGGCCGGGGGCTGCCCTGGGGGCTGCTGCCTGGGGACAGCTGTGCCTTCTCCGGGCTGTTCTGCAGCTTCTTCCGTGCCTGGGGGAGACATGGGCAGCAGGTGACACAAGGAGCTCTGTCCCTGTGTCCCCAGGGTGTCCCCCGGGGCCACTCACCGGGTCAGATCCGTGCCTGGGGGACTCATCGTCGGGGTCCTCAGCTTCTGTCTCACTGTAGCAGTCTGGAGGCCACGGGAGCAGACAGAAATTCCCTCCCAGGGCTGGGAATCATCTCAGCCACCCCTCAGGGAGCGTTTGTCACATCCCCAAATCCTGGGCCGAGCTCCCAGTGGTGCCCCTACCCCATGGGGACCCCCTGCCACCGACCCCAGCCCGGGGTGGCCTCCTCACCTTCCTCCTTGTGCGGGACTGCCTGCTGGGCCAGCGTGTGCTTTGTCTTGGCTGTCACCAGGCGACCGACCCACCTGGGGAGGGACAGGAGGGACAGGCAGGGCCAGGAGGCTCCTGGGCAGCCCGGGCTGCTGGGGCCAGTGCTGGCCATGGGCTCTGTTACTCACATACTCAGGTCAGCCAGGGTTTCAGCAGCAAACACAAAGGGCTTGTATGTCTGGTGGCACAGCTGGAACACGCTGGGGACAGGGGGTGGCTGCTGTGCTGCTGTGGGGACACAGGGGAGCCCCCAGCCCCCCAGCCCAGCCCAGCTCCAGCCCCCAGCCTCATCCCAGATAACCCCGGGAACACAGGGCAGGCCTTGATCAGAGTGTGGGCACAGGTGCCAGCCCTGTGGGGACCCCACCAGCTCTGTGGGGATCTCACCAGCCCCATGGGGACCCCAATGGCCCCATGGGGACACGCAGGTGGTTCCCAGCAGGACACATCAGCACGTGGCCTTGGCACAGCATCCCCCCCTTTTCCACCAGCATCTGGGGGTGACAGTGACACAGACCCCACTCACTATTTCTTCTTCTGCTCCCTGGTGCTCTCCAGGTTGTAGGTGGCCACGTTGATGAGTCCTGCAGCCCTCTCATCCTGCAGGGACAGGGACAGCTTTGTGGGCAGCACCCCGGGAGATGCCAGCTGCCCAGGAGGGGACAGGGACACCCCGTGCCCCCACTCACGTTGGGGTGGTTGTACCAATAGAGCGTGTGGCCCTTGAGCACCACCCAGCACCGCTTCCACTTCTGGGCCATGAATCCCACGTGCTCCTTCTTCTTGAGGAGCCACCCGTCACAATCCGCCCGGCCCAGGTCCCGGCACGACACCCGCCGGCGGCTCAGCCGGGTGGCCACGCCTGCACCACGGCCCGGGGTCAGGGCAGGGGGAGCAGAGACCCCCGGGCAGGGCAGGGGGAGCAGAGACCCCCGGGATAGGGCAGGGGGAGCAGAGACCCCCAGGGCAGCCCCCAGCCCCACCAGCCCTGCTCCCCTGCTGCCCTAGGGCTCTGCTCACCTGTAGCTCTGCTCACCTTTGGGTCTCCGTCCCGTGCTGGGGCTGCCCTGGGCAGGGAGACAGGTGAGATTTTAGTGACAGTGCAGGGCAGTGTTTGCTGAGCCCCCCCAGCAGCGCCACAGCCTTAGGGACCCCCTTAGGGACCCCCAATTCACACACCCACAGCAGGGGCTCGAGGAGAGCCTCTGACTGCCCCCAGCTCTCACCTCTGCAGGGCCGGGCTCTGCTCCCTGTGCTGCCCTGGGGCTCGGCTCTGTGCCACAGGGCTCGGGGGCAGCAGGGCTGCTCGGGGGGGTGCCCAGGGGGGCGTCCAGGGGGGTTCCCAGGGCGCTGCCACTGTCCCACAGCTCCTCCGCAGCACCTGCGAACAGCGGGCGGGGCTGCAGCCTCGTGTCCTGGGGAGCTGCCCCGTCCCCGGCACCCCCGCTCCATCCTACCCTGCCCAGCCGGGCCCGGCAGCTCCTCCACGGCCGCCCCGGGCAGCCTCAGATGCCGCTCGGCCTCTTCCTGCTCCTCGTCAGTGACGGGATCCGGGACAGACTCTGCTCCCGAGTCCAGCTCAGCCGCAACGCTGGCAGGAAAACGGGAGCCCTGAGCCCCCGAGCCCCGGGAGCGCCCGGGAACCCCGATCCACCTCGGGCTGGGCACTGCCTGCCCGGGAAGGGGCTGGAGGGGGCGCGGTGGCAGAGCTCCGACCCAGCTCCGACCCAGCTCCAGCCCAGCTCCAGCCCGGCTCCAGCCCGGCTCCAGCCCCGTTCCAGCCCGGCTCCAGCCCCGTTCCAGCCCGGCTCCAGCCCCGTTCCAGCCTAGCTCCAGCCCCGTTCCAGCCTAGCTCCAGCCCAGTTCCAGCCCCGTTCCAGCCCGCTTCCAACCCAGCTCCAGCCCCGTTCCAGCCCGCTTCCAACCCAGTTCCAGCCCCGCTCCAGCCCAGCTCCAGCCCAGCTCCAGCCCCGTTCCAGCCCAGTTCCAGCCCGCTTCCAACCCAGCTCCAGCCCCGTTCCAGCCCAGTTCCAGCCCCGTTCCAGTCCGCTTCCAACCCCGTTCCAGCCCCGTTCCAGCAGGCTGCCCTGCCCGGCTCGGCTGCTGCCCGCGCTGCCGCTGGCTCTCCGCACGCCTTTCCATTCCGGGAGGGGAGAAGGGTCATGGCTAAATATAGTTCCAGCCCCACTAAAACGTTACCAAGTGAATGAATTACAAACTCCCCTTTTTGTCATTCCTTAAGACTCCTGTCAGCGTCCCGGGCTGCTCACAGGCAGCTGATGCACTGCTGGCACCTCTCCCCCTAAAACAGGGCTGGGAAAGGCCCTGAATGCACCCAAACATCTCCTTGCTGGCCAGACTGGGGGCGCTGGGGTGTCGGGATGGGGCTCACCTGGAGGTCAAGGACACAGGGCTGCCCGGGCTCTCACCACTCCTGGTGCCATGGGAATCTGCAGCATCCAAAAATGCTCCTGGGGGCTGTGGATGGAGCGTCAGTGCCAGCCCCATCCCACCATGGAGCCCAGAGCTTTAGGAATCTCCAGGGTGATGGGAGATGCCCAGCCCTGAGCACCTCTGCCTGATGCCCAGCACGGCCCAGTGCAGCACTGGGAGCACTGGGATCACTCACCTGCTGCCTGGCAGAGGGCGGTGAGCCAGGCAGGTCGAGGGGGATCTTCTTCAGCACCAAAGTCACCCTGTTCCCCTTCTCCAGCAGCTTCCTCGCCAGGCTGACAGGTGTCCAACCCACCTGCAAATGCTGGGTGAGCTGTGGGCCACTGCCCCAGCCCCACGGATGCTTCATCCCCCAAACCCACCCCAGCCACAGATCCACATCCTCCAAATGCTCCTGGCAATGGCTCCTTTGTCCCTTCCCCAGCCATGGCTCCTGCTTTTTGCTGCTCGTAACTCCTGCATCCCCCACCCGAGCCCTCCCTGTGCATGTCCTCTCACCCTGGAGCCCCTGTCCCCACTCACCACCACCTGCTCGTTGACCTGCACGATCTCATCCCCGGGCAGGATGTGGCCCCCGTGGGCAGCCAGGGCCTGGGCAGAGAGGGGGACAGTGGGGTGCCCACTGCTGGCTTCATTCCCTCTCTCCCTCCCAAGCTAATCCCACTCAGGATCTCTGCCAGCCAGGGAGAACCAGGGGGGTTAGCCATTAACCCGACTGCACCCCCGGAGCTGCTGCTGGGCTCGGGGTGCAGAGGGGGCTCCCCCAAGCCTGGGCTGCGCTCACTCGTGGGATGAGTTACACGGGCTCAGCCACAGGCAGCCCCCCCTGCTCTGGGTCAGGGATTGGGGCCCTCATCTGGATCCCACCCCCACAAAAGGGGGTGACAGGGCCCCTCACTCACCTCTGGGCTGGTGGCAGACACGAAGTGCAGGCAGGAGCTGGTGGAGGTGATCTCAAAGCCCTGGGGGGGCCAAGGCGGGGTTTGAACAGGGGGTCCCGAGGCAGAGGGGGCCCTGGGGTGGAGGGCACTCACCAGCCGGGCGGTGAGCAGCGCTTGGGGGCTCCCCAGAAGATCACAGGGCAGTGTTGGGGTCTCAGGGGATGCTGGGGGGCTGCTCCATTGGCTGGGGGGCAGCGTTGGCGTGTCAGGGGATGCTGGGGGGCTCTGCCACGGGCCGAGGGGCAGTGTTGGGGTGCTGGGGGACGTCGGGGGGCTGCCCTGTGGGCCGGGGAGCAGCGCCAGCCCCACGCTCTGCAGCACAGCCCTGCGGTCCAGCAGCGCCGGGGGGCTGCAGCCCACGATGCTCTCACAGATGCCCTCGATGTGCTGGCACTGGGGGTGACAGCGGGGGTGAGGGGGGCCCTGGCAGCCCCCCAGGCCTGCCACCCCCTCCTCACCCAGCACTCACAATCTGCAGGATCCCGCTGCTCCTCTGGGCCGCAGGGAGGTCCTGGGGGACAGGATGTGGGATGAGCACCATGGGGTGGCTCCATCCCAGCTGCGGGGTCCCTGTGGGGCACCTCCCGCACCCCATGTCCCCTCAGCAGAGCTCTGGGGGTCAGGAGAGCAGGCAGCCCCGGGCACTCACCGCCTGCAGCGTCTCTGCCAGCTGGGCACACAGCAGGACGATGTCCCGGCTGGCAGAAAAGTCATTGAGGGTGGAGAACAGGTACCTGGGGGGACCACAGAGCTCAGCCCTGGAGCAGGGGACACCCAGCACCCAGGGGGGCCCTCACCTGCCCCAGACCTGTTGAGCCAGGAGAAGAGCTCCTTGGCAGCCCCGACCAGGTCGATGACTCGGGCCAGGAGGGTGAGGGAGGGCGGCTGGGGGGCATCCCCTGCTGGCAGCCCCCCCCTGCACCAGGCTCCGGATGCCCTGTGCCAGCTCCTGCAGCCTCTCCGTCAGTGTCCTCAGGCTGGTGCTCGCCAGCCCTGTGTCCTGGGGGGGACAGGGGTGCCAGGGGATGGATGGGCAGGGCGGCATTCAGGGTGTCACCTTCACCCAGCCCACGGTGCCCCCATGTCCTTCCCTCTGCCCAGCTCAGAGCCCCCCTCCCCTGAGTCAGGGCGCCCCCGTGTCCCCACCTTCCAGCCAGCCCGGGGTGACCCCACATCCTCGTCCGTCAGCCCAGGGAACCGCCACGTCCCCCTGCTCCTCCCGGGGATCCCGGCACTCACCAGGCTCCGGAGCTGCTCCACGGCCTCCAGCAGCAGCTCCTGGTGTCCCACGGGCCGCACGCCCAGAGCCTCCAGGAGCCCCGGGTCCAGCCCCAGCAGGTCGGGCCCCGAGAGCCCCCAGGCCTCGAAGGGGTGCCCCTGCACGGCTGCGTCCAGCCCTGCACAGATCAGCCCCCCTGGCAGTGTCCCCTGGCCGGGTGACCCCTGGCTGCTGGCAGGGTCCTCTCCACGCACCGAGCTCACCCGGCCTCAGCCTAAAGGGGGGGAGCGGCCAGACCCCACCCCGGGAGTGCCCCTCCGGGCAGGAGAACAGGGACGGGAAGCACCGCCACCCCCTGCCACATGTCCCCAGGCTGGGGACACCCCAGCCCAGAGCCCGAGGGCAGCCGGGGACTCACCTCGGAGCCAGGCGGCCGCTTGTGCGGGGCCCCAGGAGCGCACGGGCTCCATGGGGGCGGCGGGACCGGAACGGCGGGACAGGAACGGCGGGGCCGGAGCGGCGGGGCAGGAACGGCGGGCCCGGAGCGGCGGCGGGGCAGGAACGGCGGGGCAGGAACGGCGGGGCAGAAACAGCGGCGGGACCGGAACGGCGGGGCCGGAGCGGCAGGGCAGGAACGGCGGCGGGACCGGAACGGCGGCGGGCCCGGAACGGCGGCGGGCCCGGAACGGCGGCGGGGCGGGCGCGGCTCTCACCTGCGCCGGGCGCGGTCTCACCTGCGCCGGCAGCCGCAGCCCCATTGGCGCTCCCCGGTGCCGCTCAGCGCCGGGCCCGCCTGCCCCGGACGGTGCCGTGGGGCGAGGCCGCGGTGAGTCACAGCCCGGGCGGTGACACACGGCCGCTGGAACCGCCGGGAAACGGCACCCGGTGTCACCCCCAGCGAGGGCTGAGGCCCGACAGCGCTTGTGACACCAGCGGGACCCCCCAGAAGCCCTGTGACACCAATGGGACACCCCAGGAGCCCTGTGACACCAGTGGGACCCCCCCCAGGAGCCCTGTGACACCAATGGGACACCCCAGGAGCCCTGTAGGTGCAAAGTCAGGCCACAGAGACCCCCAGAAGAACCGGAGGGAAGCCCTGCTCAGTCCTGGGGGTTTTGGGGTGTCACCCCCCACCCAAGTCATAACTCACACCCCTGTGCAGGTGGGGAAGCTGAGGCAGCCCGGTGCCGGCCTGCAGAGGGGCTCGCCCGTGGTTAAGCCCGGCCCTTCAGCCCCCCCAGATCCGGGCTGGGCCGGGCTGGCCCCCCCGCCCGGCGTGTCCGCTCCGGGGAGCAGCGGGCGCTGATCGCGGCTGACAGCGGCTGCTCCGCGCCCTGCCCGGGGCCGCGGCACGCACGGAGCCCCTCGCCGGGATCGGGGGGTCCCAGCCCAGCCCCGCACGGAGCCCCTCGCCGGGATCGGGGGGTCCCAGCCCAGCCCCGCTGCTCGCACGGGCCCGGTGCCGCTGCTCCCCGCTCGCCATGATCATCCGCCCCCGCCGCCTGACCCCGGGGTACTTCAGACTGCTGCAGGTAAGGGGCGAGCAGGGCCGGGGGAGCCCCGGGGAGCCCCGGGCACTGCTGCCCTCTCTGCCCTCTCTGCCAACGCTGCCCACCGGGCCTGCCATGGGAGCCGTGCCCAGCTCCAGTCCGGCTCCACACTGGCAGCGACGATGCTGCCGATGGGGGCCCACAAGTGCTGCAGGAGGCACCCTAAAAACCCCCCTGAGACGCCCAGAGGGGCACAAAGCCGCCCCCATTGCCTTTACGCTCCCCAGTACACATCCCATTCAGGGCACGGCCCCAGGCCCCTGTGCCGGGGGGTTCGGGGTATTCCCGTGCTCCCCTGGTGCTCTCTGTGTCCCCACAGATGCAGCTGGCAGCGGGACGAGAGGCTGAGCCGGGGGGGCGGCTGCTGACCCCCCTGGCCCTGCTGCTGGCGGCCGCCGGGCTCTGCCTGTCCCTCTACAGCGCCCGGAGAATGGCTGACCCCGCCAAGGCCCCCCCGGAGCCGTGAGCAGGGGCTGGGGGGCCCTGGGGACAGTCCCCGGGGTCGCTGTGGTCCCCTCCACCCGCGCCACATCCAGCCCTTCCCAGCGCCATGGGTGCCCTGGGCGTGGGGGACACGCCTGTCCCCGCCTGTCCCCGCCTTGGGCACCGCGATGCAGAACGGAAAAGCCGCTTCCAGCTCCGGAGCTGCCGGCTGAGCCCGGCCCGAGCCACCGGGGGACAGCGGGATCCGCCACCAGAGCAGAGGCCGGACGGACAGACAGAGGGACGGCAGAGCCGGGAGCTGCATCCACCCCCATCCCCCGCGGGAGCAGAGCGGGCTGGGGACCCCAGCGGTGGCCGCAGAGCCCCTCTGTCCCCATGGGAACGTGCGGTGGCCGCGGGCCCGCAGCAATGAGGCCATGGCCGTGTTAGATAACGGGCAGGGGGGACACGGGCGGTGACGTGACCCTGGGCAGGGACATCACATCCGTGTCCCTGTGCGGGCACATCCCACCCCTGTCCCTGGCACATCCCATCGTGTCCCTGGGCACATCCCATCGTGTCCCTGGGCACATCCCACCCCCTGTCCCTGGGCACATCCCATCGTGTCCCTGGGCACATCCCACCCCTGTCCCTGGGCACATCCCATCGTGTCCCTGGGCAGGCACATCCCGCTGGGATGGCGGCCTCAGCCTCCCCAACCCCCGCAGAGCTGTGTCTCTCTCTCCCTCCCTCCCTCCCTCCCCCGGAGCCTCGGGGACAAATCCGGGCAGGCTGCGTGGAAATAAACCCTTCCCTAGCCAGCACAGCGGTGTCACTGCTCTGTCACTGCTCCGTGTGCCCCAGCACAGCGGTGTCACTGCTCCGTGTGCCCCAGCACGGCTGTCACTGCTCTGTCTGCGTTCCCAGCACGTTCCCAGTCCCCAGCTGGGCAGGAGGGATGAATGGGAACATGAACTCTGCAGGAATTCGGTGGCATTGTCACTCAGTGTCCCCTCAGGGGCACTGTGGCAGATGCCAGGCAGGGAGGCCGATCACCATGCAGCCCTCCAGGAGCACGAAATCCCTTGCAGGAGTTGAGTTTTTGGGGAGAGGAGCCTCAAAGTGTCCTCACCAAGGGGACACCAGCACTGCCCTCTCAAGGGCCAAGCCAGCTGCAAACCCAAGTGCTCCATGAAGAGGTGACCCGAGCTCACGTTGCCCACAAAAAGCTGCCTGGGAACTCCCTGCCAGGAGGGCAGAGGGACTTTCACCAGGCAAGAGCCCCAGGACGAGGCTCCTGGCACGGACACCTTTGGGTAACAGGGAAGAGAACAACACTGAGGTGTCCCCTCACCCTTTGGGGGCATCGTCACCCTCATACTCAACGCTGCCACACCGTCAGTGGACATGTTTTAATGGGTGCATCACTGGAATTAGCTCTGAGGCAAGGACAGAGCAGAAACTGCCCCAAAAGCAGGCAGCCAAGCGTGCAGTCCCAGCAGCACTCAGAGAACAGGCCACGTGTCCCTTTGTGCAGGAGGAGGACGCTCGGGGAGGGCACCCAGGGTCCTGCTGCCTCCTGCTCCTCATCAGTGCCCTGGCCACGGGGGCTGTGGGAGGAGCAGGGGGGATTTGGCTGGCAGAGCTGGGACACGTTTTTGTCACAAAGCTGACGACAAAGGCGTCCGTCCAGAGCCACTGAGCCTCTCAGCCCCTGTCCCTGCGCTCAGCCCGACGTCTCCATCTCGGTGACCTCCTCCAGGGGCTGGGTCTGCACCTCCACCTTCTTTGGGGGGACGTAGGAGCCCATGCCAGCAGCACGTTCAGCCTCCTCCTGCGTGTACGGAGCCTCTCGCAGCTGCTTCAGCCTGGGGGCACACGGGGGGTGAGGATTCCACCTGCCCAGAACTGCCCCTGCCACCCCCTCACCCCGGGGAATTTGGGGTCTGCCCCAGCCTCACCTCTTCTTGTGCACCTTGGATCTGAAATGCTCCTTCATGCTGTTCAGGTCCACAAAATAGCGCCTGGGGTAGGAAAGGATGGGGGTCAGGGGGACCCCGAGACTGAAGGGGAGGCTGGGGGGGATCCTGCCGAGGGGCCAAGGTCCCACCACAGCCCTGCACGGGCCTGGGGTCACCCTGAGACCAGGACAAGATGCTCCAAGATGGTCAGAGCCCTCTGGCCAGGGGACAGGGACCACCGGAATCAACCTCCGAGGGGACAGGGACCCCTAGAGCCTGAGCACCCCCTACCAGGGGACAAGGACCCCCGGGGTTCAGCACCCCTACCAGGGGACAGGGACCCCGGGACCAGGACCCCATCCCAGGGATAGGGACCCCAGAACTGAGCAGTCCCTCTGAGGGGACAGGGACCCCCAGGACCCCATCCCAAGGATAGGGACCCCAGGACTGAGCAGTCCCTCTGAGGGGACAGGGACCCCCAGGACCCGAGCATCGCCTCCCAGAGGCCCCCGAGCCCCGGGACCAGGAAGACCCCACGCCAGGGACCGGGACAACTCCCCCACCTCCCCCGGGACCCCCGACCAGGACAAGCCATGCCAAGGCTGGAGCCGCCCCCCGAGCCCCGAGATCCCCCGGTATGCCCCGGTATCCCCGGCGCACGCACGCGCAGTGCAGGCAGTAGAACTGCGCGCAGCCCGGCAGGTCGGGGTCGATCTCCTGCCGCAGCAGCCGCGCGGCGTTCTCGGGCTTCAGGTCCGCGTGGATCTCGTCCAGGTCGCGGCGGCGCCGCTTGGTCTTGAGCTGGCGGGCGAGCGAGTGCGCGCGGTGCGCCCCGGTGCGCCGCCCGTTCCGCGGCGACATGGCGGCCGCGAGCCCCGGTGCGCCGCACTGCGCAGGCGCGGGGCCGCGGGACACAGCACGCACGTCCCGCCCACAGGCGGAGAGAGCGGATCGTGGCCACGCCCATCGCTTTCGGCCACGCCCATGCCGGCAGGCCCCGCCCCCAGCCCGGTGTCCCGGTCCCGGGACGGCCCCGGGACGGTCCCCGCGCCCCCCCAGCCCCGGTGCCACCGTCCCCGCGGTGCCGCCGCGTCCCCCGTGTCCCCCGCGCTGCCCCGGTCACCGCTGCCATGAGCGGGGCAGGGCTCGGCGTGTCCCCCCGTGTCCCGCCGCCGATCGTGTTTCCTCCGTGATCAATTATGGATGGGGACCCGCGGCGGGGGGAGCGCGGAGCTCCAGCGCCTCCTCTGCACCATGGGGGGGGTCCCAGCCCTGGGGGTCCCGGGTGGGCGAGGGGCACCGGGGGGCTGGGGCGGGGGGCCGGGGATGGGTTTTGGGGGTGACCGGAGGAGCCGCCCCCGCGCTGCCCCCGGCTCGGCCCGGGCTCAGATTCCTTTTGTGCGGAGCAAGTGGCCGCTGAAACTTTAATGAAGCCACCGGATCGCCCGTCCGGCCCGCCCCGCTGCCCGCGGCTCCCGCCGGCTGCGGCCCCGCCGAGCCCCTCGCCATGGCCCAGGGCTTCTGGCGGCTCTACAAGGCCAAGGTGCTGCAGACCCTGGGGGCGCCGCGCCCCGACGGGGCCCTGCAGGACGAGGTACGGTGGGGGATCCCCAAAAGGGGCTGCCCAACCTCCCTGTGCCCCCCCCGCCCGCAGCCGTGCCCTCACCGGGGGCTTCATTGCAGGGAGAGCCCCCCGAGCTGATGGAGACGGCCGAGCCCCCCGCGCTGCTGGAGGAGGGAGCCAGCCCCGTGTCCCAGCTGGCCCGGAAGGTGAGGAGGGGCTGGGGGCAGCGGGGCGGGGGGCACCGGCGGCCGGAGCTCCCGGTGACCCCGGCGCTGCCCCCGCAGGTGCAGGGGGTCGGGGCCCGCGGCTGGCGGACGCTTTCGTCCCTTTTCACCCGCGAGGACGAGCACCAGCTGCTCAGCCCGGAGCCCTGCCCGGACCAGTGAGTTACAGACCGCTGGGGGGGACCCCAGAACCCGATCCGACCCCCGGGACCTGCCGAGCCCCCCCCCACCCCATCACCCGCATCCCCCTGGGAGGGCACGGTGGGTTGAGTGGAGGTCCCACGTCCCTGCCCCGACATTTCCGTCCCCGCTCTCCCCGCAGCCCTCTGGCCGAGCCGCCCGAGGTGCCCCGCGCCGAGAAGGCCCCCGGGTTTTGGGATCTCTTCGCTACCAAGTGGCAGCAGGCGGCGGGGCCGGACCAGGCGGGGCCGCCCCCGGAGCCGGACGAGAGCCCGGGGGAGCCGCCGGGTGACGACGGCAGCGACCTGCGGGAGCCGGAGGAAGGGGCCTTCCACTGGGGCTTCCTGGCCGGCAAACTGGCCGAAATCCGCAATAAAACCGCCCCCAAGGGCAACTAGAGGAGGGTGCAGCAGCCGGACTCGCCAGAAGTTATTTGCGGTTCCCCATTGCTGGTGGGCAGCGCCCCGCCCGTGCCCGAGGGCTCTGCCCTGGGTCTGGGTGTCACAGCTGCACAAAGACCCCGAAAATTCCCTTTTTCCCTGAGCTCTGCCTGCTGCTTTCCTTCCCTCGCCCCCCAACAGCCCCATTGAAGCAGCCCAACCCCGAGGGTGGGGAGGGGGAGCCGCCCCCCAGCCACACACACTGCCAGGCTAGAAAAAAACCCCAAACAGATTTATTGAGGGCAGCTCTGGCCCCAGCATCCCCTGTGCTGGGGAGGAGGAGGGGGCCGAGGGGTGGGCACTGCCCACGGGAGGGGGCTCGGGCTCTGCCCACCCCCAGCCTGCAGCTGGAGCAGGATTTGGGTGGTCAGTGGGGGCTGTGGGCCCGTGCCACCCTCCTGGGCTGGGGACAGGGAGAAGGTGGGGGACAGCAGGGGGACAGCAGGGGGACAGCAGCCTGCCAGCCCTGAGGCCCTGCGGGTGGCCCTTCCTCACCTGCCCTCAGGTGCCCCCACCACACTCAGCCTGCGGACCTGGCGGCTCTCCCAGACCGCAGCGTCCCCACGGCACCGGGGCCAGGGGTGCCACCGGGGCCAGGGGTGCCATCGGGACCAGGGGTGCCACCGGGGCCAGGGGTGCCACCGGGACCAGGGGTGCCCCCAGCCTCTCGGCCACATCCCGCGGGGCTCGGGGCCCGGTCCGGCCAGCAGGAGCCCCGCGGGTGTGCCGGTCCCGGCCGGGCTGTCCCCGCTCACACCGTGGACTCCTTGGCAGCCGCCCAGGCTCTCTGGCAGCCGTAGAGCCACTTGATGACGCGGGCGTTGCGCTCCACCACCGACACGGCGGAGCCCGCCCGGGCGTCCGGCTCCTCCTCGCCCGGCCCCGCGTCCCCCTCGCTGCCCGACGAGGCCCGGCCGGGCTCGGACTCGCCGGAGCCGGCCCGGGCCGAGCCGCTGTCCCAGCCCGCGGGCCCGAAGCGCTCCCGGCCCAGCAGCTCCACCAGCGCCCGGTCCAGCCCGCAGTAGTTGAAGAAGCGCTCCTGCTCCGACAGCGGCAGCGACACGCGCAGAGCCAGCGGCTCCTTGCCGGGGGCACCGGGCGGCTGCTTCGCGGGCACGGGCAAGACGCCGCCGCTGTCACCGCCTCTGTCACCGCTGCCGTCCCCTCTCGCTGTCCGCGCCTCCTCCTTCTCGGCGGGCGCCCACAGCATGGGGGTCTCGGGGCTCCGGGGGGCTCCGGGCCCGGCGGGGGGCGAGCTGGGCGGGGTGGCTCTCAGGGGTCCCTGGAAGAGGCGCCGCACCAGCCCGGAGCCCTTGGCGTTCTCCTTGTCGCCGCCCAGGCAGTCCCGTTTCTGGCGGTAGATGATGAGCGAGTCGGGTCTGAGCAGGCGGCGGCTGCCGCTGCGGCGGGACACCGGGGACTGGGGGCACGGCAGCTCCGGGCCCCGCTCCCCGCACTGCTGCCGGGCCAGGCGGCGCCGCCCGTGCGGGGAGAGGCGCGGCGAGCCCCGCAGCGCCGGCTCCTGCCGCCGGCTGATCACCTGCTGCGACTTCACGTACTTGGCCTTGTCGGCCTCCAGGCGCTCCACGGCGCTGGCCCTGCGGCCCCCGCTGCCCGCCGGGCACTCGGGGCCCCGGTTCAGCCAGGCCAGCGGCGAGCCGCGGCCCGGGGCCATGAGGCGCAGGTTGCTGGAGGCGCACACGGCCAGAGCGGGGCTGCCCAAGGGCACCATGGCCCTGGAACGGCGCTGCCGATCGATGCTCCCGGGGCTTCGCTCGGCTCCTGGATTCAGCCCTGGAGGAGAGAGGAGAGTCAGGGTCAGCCCAAGGGTGCAGCGGTGAGGAGGAGGAGGAGGATGCGGCTGAAGCAGAGCTGAGGGTCCCCTCAGTGCCACACGGACAGCGAGTCCTGGCAGCGCAGGCAGGAACAGCCCCGGGCAGGAAGGGAGAAGCGCCGAGCATCCGCCGGCTTCGGCCGCATCCCAGGGGCGGCTTCCAACAGGAAAAAATACCGGAGCCGGCCGCCGCCTCGTCTTCCCGAGCGGCGGAACAACGCCGAGCTCAGGAGAGCTGCCCCGGGCTGGGGGGTCCCGAGCCGTGCCCCCCGCAGGCGGGCTGGGTTGGGAGGGAAGATTCTCCCTTTCCCCGTGTGCGGAGGGCACGGAGCCAGCCCCGGGGGACAGCAGGGACACGGAGCCAGCCCCGGGGGACAGCAGGGACACGGAACCAGCCCCGGGGGACAGCAGGGACACGGAGCCAGCCCCGGGGGACAGCAGGGACACGGGGCCGGGCAGAGCAGAGCTCACGGGAACAAAGAGCCCAGGGAGCCTCGGCCACGCAGCTCCACACGCAGCCCACGGGCTCCACACCGCACCCAGCCCGAGTACTCACGGGGAAACTGAGGCACGCGGTGTGTCTGGCCCTGTGCTCCCGGGCTGGGACCCTCACCCTCCCCAGCCCAGCCCCGCGGCCAGGACCCGTGCCAGGACCCGTGCCAGGCAGGTGGGGGATGCTCTCGCTCACCTGAGTCCACGCAGGGATGCAGGGATGGGATGCAGGGATGGGATGCTCCAGTCTCACGCAGCTCCTGCCCCTCCGGCACAAAACCGAGCCCAGAGCCGGGAGCAGCCTCATATAGAGGATGAGGAAGAGCCACCCATTAACCCCTGCCAGCCCGCCCGTGCTGACCCTGCCGCTGGCCCTGGCCAGCATTAACCCCTCTCCTCCCGCAGCTCCTGCTCGCCTCCCGCTCCTCTCGTCCCTCCGCTTCCTTACGGGAAACCCGCCGGCCTTTCGGGATCTGCAGCAGCGATTTTTGCCTCCAGTCTCTGGCCCCCTGCACAGGGCGGGTCAGGAACGGGGCAGGGAAGCCGCGTCCACTCCGGCAGCTTCTCCTTCTACACCCACCCCAAGGCGTGGGGACAGCTCAGGAGCAGGACCCACCACAATCCCCTCCCCAGGATCCCACCCAGGTGGGAAGGAGGGAGGAAAGGTCCTTCTGGCACCTTCTCCGGCGGCGGTGAAAGGGTCAAAGCCAGCCCCGAGCCGGCCGTTCCTGCCTCTTCCCCCCGGGAAGGGCTGTAAATCGCAGGAAGCCACAATGGGCTGGAGCTGGCCCAGGGGTTATTTTTACCACTGCCCTCTTCCCTTCCCGAGTGCTCCCACAGGGACAATCCCGGCCCCCTCCATGCCCAGCTCCAGCCCGGGGGGCTGCGAACGTGGCACTGGAGCAGGGGGGGAAGGAAGGACCCGCTGCCCCCCGTGCTGGGCTCCCGGACCCTCGGAGAGCTCCCCAGGGAGCCACAGCCCCCCGCACCCCCTGGTTTGGGGCAGAGCTGGGGCACAGCCAGGCTGATCACAGCGGCTGAGGGGGCTCCAGGGGGACAAAGCCCCGGCATGAGGGGGGCTCTGTCCCCGAGCTCTTTGTCCCCACCCCGGTTCCTTCCTGAGGAGCTGCCGGGAACGGGGCCTGGGGCTGTGCCCGGCACCTTCCCGGCCGACGGCAGCGGGGCAGGAAGGGGCTGGGGCCAGGACTCCTGTGCGGGAAAAGGGGGGCTGAAATGGGACCTGGGCAGGGTGAGAGGGGCCAGGCCTTGTCTGAGCTCTGCAGGCTGGAAAAAAACCCCATTGACAGCAAGGAAGGGACAGATCACCTCTGTAATAAACCTGGAGAGCAGCACAGCAGGCAGCACTCGGTGTGGCTGCGCTGGAGCAAATCTGGTGGAGGACAGGGAACAGGATCAGGCCAAGGGATGGAGAAACCCTCGGCAGCTCTGGGATCTGCCCCCGGATTCCCGCACGGGAAAGGCGAACGCCATCGGGAGGAGCCGGAGAGGCTCGGGCTTCCCTCGGGAGAGGGCGGGGGTGGGAGCCTTGTCCGACGAGTTTAAAAACCTCAAGGGTTCAAACGGGCACGAATAAACCCGAGAGCAGCGCCTCACCCGAGCGGGCACCCGCGTGTCGGGGCAGGCCGGGACGGGAGCGCTCCCGGGGCTGCTCCGACCCCTGAAGGCTCCAAAGCCGCGGCAGGGCCGGGCTGGGAGCACAGGGACAGCCAGGACAGGGACAGGAGGAGCTGCCGGGGCTGCTGCAACCCCTGAAGGCTCCAAAGCCGCGGCAGGGCCGGGCTGGGAGAACAGGGACAGCCGGGACAGGGACAGGAGGAGCTGCCGGGGCCGAGGGAACCAGCCCAGGGTCAGGATGGAGGCCTGAACCCAGCACTGCTGCAACGGTCTTTAGGTTACACCTGGTTCCATCCCAAACTTGAGAGTGAAGGAGCCTCTGGAACGAACAAGAACAGCCCGGGCTGGGCTCCTCTTCCAGCAGTGGTGACTTGACACCTCCCTGCCCCTAAAAATGGGGTTTCAGATTTCTCCAAACCCTTCCGGAGCTCCTGAGCAGCACCTGCAGCAGCTCAGGCTGGTGTTCCCACCTCCCCAGTGTCCCTCAGACACTCTGGGTGGTTTGTGGCATTCCAGGCACACCCCTGTGCCTTTACTGAAATTGCACTCAGCAGGAAAGGGGAGCCGAGCAGCCCCATGGTGTTT
This sequence comes from Diglossa brunneiventris, assembly GCA_019023105.1. Taxonomy (NCBI): domain Eukaryota; kingdom Metazoa; phylum Chordata; class Aves; order Passeriformes; family Thraupidae; genus Diglossa; species Diglossa brunneiventris. The sequence goes on from CM032375.1 coordinate 727,961, forward strand.
AAATGCCCTCACTGGTTGTCCCTAGGCCAGTCCCTTCTGTCCCCGAAGCACCAGGAGGGACCCAAACCACGGAGCCAGGGATGGCCCAGAGGCTGTGAGAAAGGGAAAAGCCCCCAGACCCCGGGCTGGCCGTGCCCCAAGGAGGGGAGCAGCTGTTTCCTGCAGGGAGGGCACCTCCAAGGGCTCTGCCTGCCACACAGAGCCCCAGGGAAGCTCTGGTTGAATCAAAACAAACCAAAAACACCAACACGAGCTCTGGTTGGACCAAAACAAACCAAAAGCGAGTTCCCAGCTCTGGGAACGGGCAGGGACAGGCTGGAGCCTGAACCTCTGGGGTTGGGCTCTCCCAGCCCAATGAGCTTTAATTAAATCTCATTTCTGCACCAGGGCAGTTCCCTGCAGGTTTCCCCACCCTCCCTAGGGGCTAAATATATTTGAAGTACAGCATATATATAATATATATATATATGTGTGTGTATGTATATATATCTCAGGTTTGCTATTCTTCATTTTGTGGGGAAGGAATTCAGCTTGCATCTCTATTTAAAATCACCACTCTTAGAGCTAATCCAAACGTGGGACTTTCCTCCTTTACTACAGGTCTTTAACCCTCCTAAAAAATGAATCTAAACCCAAACTGCACTGACTCAAGCACAAGGCTCCTACCAGGTGCCCATTCCAGGTGGGAATTCCTGGCACAGGAACCCACAGGGCTGGGCACAGGTTTGCTGTGAGTGTAAGAAATTCCAAGAGAAACTCACTCACAGCATTTCCAGTCTGCAGATCCCTCTGTCCAGAGCGCTGCTAATTAAAACATGCAAATGAGGGCCACACTTTCCTGGCATGGATAAGTAATGATGCTTCCTCACCTCCACTCCCGAGGTTTCTCAGGGCACATGGGAACAGCAGGACGCTGTCCCTGGAGGGCAGCACTGACACTGCACCGACTGAAAGCACTTCCCCATCAAGTCCTAAAACTTCATCGAAATTCAAGGTTTATTTCAAAAACAGTCATGAACTTAATAAATTACACAATAATTTTCCTCATTAGAAATTCTCCATAAAATATATTTTACAGTCTTTAAAGAAAAACATGGAAAAACCAAAAATCTTTCCCAAGTGCTGAAAAGTGTCTTGACTTCGTGTCACGCTGGTGAACGACCCTGCAGCTGCTACAACAACTTGATTTATTTTCTCAAAACAAAAGACCTCAGACAACAAAAATCAAAGAGAACACAGAGCTCGAGGACTACCAGTGTCACCCAACAGTGAGGAGAAGCACCATGAGAGGGATTTCAGGTACCCCCAACCTATAAAGTGGCAATCAGTGCAAAGAAACACTTTGGGAGTCAAAAACCCCAAAACTTCCCCGTGCCAGCCCCTGATTTCTGCCCTGCAGGCAGTGGAGCCCGCAGAGGGGACCCAGGTGATTCACAGAGCACCTCAGAGGGGAGCAGTGCTATTCAGGTTCTGTAATTCTGGCTGGGTAAGGGAGGGGACGCTCACCCCTTTGCTTTTAAAAAGCTCCCAAGTTTAACATGAATGACAAACCCCCTTTTTCTCACCCTGCTGAGAGGTGAGAACTGGGAGGCAGAGTTGGCACAAGCAAAGTGTGTTTGTCTGAGGATCACTCCCTAAAAGGATGAAGTAAAAGGAAATAACAAGAATTACAAACTAAGGCCAGCTGGGGACAGCCACCAGCTCACACAGCACCAGGTAAGAGCCACCTGCGGCCTGTAAAGCCTCAGAAGTTGGGTGGAATCAGAATCCTTTGCTTTTGGAAAACCAAAAAATAACATTTTGTTTATTTGCACTCGAAAAATAAACACTGAGTGCCAAGAACTGCTGTCCCAACACTAAGAGGGAACAGTATTCAAAAAGCAAATTGTACAAGGAAATACTTACAGCCATTTCCAGGTAAGATTTGGGTGGGGGGAAAAAATTAAATTGAATTTTGTAAGAAAACTGGCCTTTCCTGCAGCTTTAAAGACAATTTTAAGACTCTGCTTTTTTCCAGAAGGTCAGACTGGATGGGAGAGGTCAGCCCTGCACCCAAAGGAACAAAGTGTTGTGCTGGGACAAAGAGCTGCTGCCAGCCCTGCGGTGTCAGGTGGCCCCAGTGAAACCTGTGCCAGCCTCCACCTGCTCTGTGCAGCAGAGCTGGGGATCAGCAGCTCCCCTGCTCAAACCCCCTCCTCCCACCTCTGCCTGCAAATAAAGATCACCTCTTTGAAAGGAGGAGAAATCAAACACAAAACCAGCTCAGGCTGCCGCCTTTCATGTACCTGTCACTGAGCTCTCTGCCACCAGGTGTGAGCAGGGGACTGAGCCACCTCTGTCCCCCCATCCCCGCTGGATTTGGGGCAGTGCCACACAGAAAATGACTACTGGATTATCAGCTGGAGTCAGTCAGTGGGAAAACTGCTGCCACCACGTTTTGGAGGATTTTGAGAACGTGCTGCTGGATTCCCTCATGCATGTTTCCATAAACTGAGGGCACAGAACTCTGCTGTGATAAATCCTCAGGGTGCTATGGGAGTATGGACACCAGGGCAGAGAGCATGGTGAGAAAAGGCAAATTAATTGATTAATAAAAGCAAAATCAACTGATCAGTGAGCCAGCCCCCCTGCCAGCACCTGACTGTACATTTCTAATTTGACTCCCTCAGTGATGAGCTCATTAAGCTCTAAGTGCCAAGACCAGCCATGTTAGCACTTGGAAAGCAGCTGATCCCCTTGCATTGCTTTTTTTGTTTACAAAGTCAAGTCTTTGAAATTAGATAACAAAAATAAATAATAAAGTCATTCAGGCCTGGGGAAGAAGGAGTTTTTCTCACTCACTTTCTTCACCCAGATTTCTAGCAGACCCCAATCATCCAGACCCACAGCAAATAATTTAAGTGCCACACACTCCCAATCACTCATATACATAAATATATACACAGACTACATTACAAAGCCTCAAGATTTGCACTGCCAGCATGCAAATCTTTTTTTTTTTCTTTTTTTTCCATGAGAGTTCCTAATACTGACATAGGAAACTGGAATGTGTGAGACACTCCATGACAGAGTGCTGGAAATCAAGTAGTGTTGGCTCTTGCAACCTCCCGGTGCCAGCACAGCCCGAGGAACGCCCTCAGTCTCACTCTGGGATTTCACACCCGGCCAACTCCACATTCCTGTCGGGAATCTCCAGCGAGTGAGGTGCTAAGTACCCCCTGCAGGTGAGCCGGGGCTCAGCCCCCTCACGTGTCCCAGCTGCTGTCCTTGAAGGCGATGTTGACCAACTCAGCTCCAGCTCGAAGGCGTCGGGCCGGTCCTGCGGGTTGGCCGCCAGCATCTCCTTGATCAGCTGCTTCATCCTGGCGTTCATGGACTTCTTCTTGACGGGGATGAGCAGCTCCATCTTGGGGTTCTCCAGCAGCGCCTCGCCCACGGGCACGATGGCCGTGCCCTGCCTGACGTAGCTGCCCAGCAGCTCCTTCTTGGTCTCGGTGTCCACGAAGGTGATCCTCTCCAGCATGGCCCAGATGATGATGCCCAGGGCGAAGATGTCGGCCTTGGCCGTGTAGTGGCCCTCCCAGACCTCGGGGGCCATGTAGAAGTCGGTGCCGCAGGCGGTGGACAGGAAGCACTTGTTGACGTTGACGGGCTCCTCGGGGTTGTGGCCCGAGGCCGAGCACACCTTGCTCAGCCCGAAATCCGCCACCTTCAGCGTGGGCTCGGCGGGCGCCCGGCCCTGCGAGATGAGGATGTTGTCGGGCTTGAGGTCGCGGTGGATGATCTGGTTCTTGTGCAGGAAGGCCAGGGCGCTGCTGAGCTGCAGCATGAAGCTGGTGTTGGTCTTGCGGTTGGGCTTGCGCGACAGCAGGTACTCGTTCATGTCGCCCCCGTCGCAGAAATCCATCACGAACCACAGGTAATAAGCACTTCTGGGGTCAAAGGCTATTTCTCCTTTTAATGAGGTTTCTACGAGCTGAAACGAGGAGAAGATGCGATGTGATGTGACTACCTGGTGATGTGCGGGAAGGAAAGGATTTGATGGAAAAATGCATGAAATCAGGATCTTCATGGAGAGGGGAAATTTGGGTTAGTTACACAGAAGGAATTGTTCCCCGTGGGGCTGGCGAGGACACAGGTGCCCAGAGAAGCTGTGCCTGCCCCTGGATCCCTGCAAGTGCCCAAGGCCAGGCTGGAGCCACCTGGGACAGTGGAAGGTGTCCCTGCCCGTGAGAATGAGATGGGGTTTAAGTTCCCTTCCAACCCAGACCACTCTGTTTGACCCTCCTCTCAACAATCCAGAGAGCAAGGTATTGCAACGGGGGAAGGAAAACACGATGCAAATGTTTTTGTGTGAAAGAGAGAAAAAAACAAAATCACAATATATTTGCCAGCCTCCTTATCTTCCCTTGTGTGGAGCGTATCAAGCTCAGGCTCCTGCCCAGAAGCAGAGCTCGACCCTGATAACAGAGTTTTTAAAGATACCAGTGGCCATTGCCCTCCCATCTGTCCCAGCTGGACAGTGTCCCACCCTGACAAAGCCTGTCCCACCCACTCTGCCAACAGCTTTTCGGGATAAACAAAGTCTCACAAGTAACTCCACACAGCCGTATTTATCCAGGAGAGATTTTTAAAGCCTGGTCTCCATTCCTGACACAGCCATGAATTCCAGCAAGTAACACAGGATCCCTGAACTCAGGAGAACACTGCTCTGCAGGCACAGCTGAGCACAGAACACCCTTCCCACCATCATTACCCACAGCGTATTTTCAGGAACAGCCAGTTCTTACAGCTGCTCCACACAGAAAGCAAAGTAAAACCAGCAATCATTTTACTAATCCTCTTTACACAACTGCATTTGCCTCTTCAGCTCCTCTGAGGTGGCTCTGGAAGGAAAGTCCTGCAATTATTTTTTTGTTAGTAGTAAATCAATGGATGCTAAATCAAACTGGCTTTCAAAAATGAAGGGGTGTGTTAATATCTAGAGAGGAATTTCGAAATGCTTTTAAAAAGTGACCTTTTCAAGAGAAGAATGGTAGTAATTTACAGATATCTTCTTTTAAACAGTAAATCTATTTTAGAGCTAAGAAATGCCTTATTTAGGGCTTGCAGACAGGAACTGAGGAGCTGTGAGATGAAGGCATCTCAGAGAGCAGGGAGTCTCCCCTGCCAAGAGGGCACCAACACAGACTCACAGGAGCTGCACTTGCAGACATGGTGAGAGTTAAGACAACAAAATCCACCCCCCACATCTGTGCCAGTGGCAAAGCACAGCAGACAAGGCTGACTGAGGACTCAAACTCTACAGATTTGGTTCAGCTGGCACTGAGGATCTGCCCAGAGCCCTTCCCCAGGCTCCTCACCCACAGCAGCAGCTCAGCTCTGTGTCATCCCCTGGGAGAGCAGCGGGGCTCTGAGTGCCCTCGGCCCAGCCCAGGCTGCTCCAGAGTGAGCCTGGCAGCCAGCTCAGCTCTGCCCTTTGCTCTCCCTCCTGGAGCAGCAAAACAATCCGTGCTGTTTGCACCTGGCAGGGCCAGAGCCCTGTGCCAGCTGCTCCCCAGCACCACCACCAGAGCTGGGGCCAGCTGGGAGCTCTTCCCCACCTTGCAGCTCCACCCCGGGGCCCTCAAAGCTCCTCCCTGCACATCTGCCCTCCCTGCAGCTCCACCAAACCAGCAAGGGAAGGCTCTGACTTCTGCCAGTGTTAGTTTAGCCCAATCCTTCCCTGAAAACAAGTCAGGAGCACAGCCAGGGATCCTGTTCTCAGACAGCAGCCCACAAGGGCCACCCAGACAGCAGGGTGGCAACGAAAACTGAAATAATAACAGCTGACCAGGGAGAACACAGCAAACACTGAGCAGGCTGTGGCTGTTTGAACCAGGAACACTGATTTCTGCCCGGGGGTAATTTGTACTTAGGGCTGCTTCTTGACAAGGGAATTAATCATTGTCTTTCAATGTCTTTCCAGAGCTACTTACTCTTCAAACACACACATCTTCAGACTCAAAAGGACACTTTCACAGTGATATGTATTCCCTAATTTATACTCTTTGAAGAGATTAACTTAAACAGTTATTTATAAAAAATAAAACCAGCTCATGATGTGCTGCCAATTGATTCTTGTTTCTGAAAGAATATTAGAGCTCTGGCTTCCTATAAATCAAGACACTGATTTCCTCTTCCAAGGACACCCAGGATGGAATTCCTCCAAGCTCTCCCAGGACAGGAGTGCTCTTTAACCTGCACCTGCCAAGAACTCCACGGCCTGCACCTCCCCTGGGCTTCACCTGCAGGGCTTCCTCAAGTTATCACAGCAGATTTGCATTAAACACAAACTCTGGAGTCTTTCAGAGCAGAACAGCTTCAAACCCAAGATCCAGGTGACTGTTCAGGTTCTTTTACAAATCTCTATTACATTCTGGGTGTCAGCAATGCAGCCAATGCCCTGGCCTAGCTGAGCACGGCTCAAACCCCTGGGCTGTCCCACCTCCTTCCCCCCAGCTCACCGTCACCAATTCCTTCCACCCCGTCCCCTCGGCCTCGTGTACCTGCAGATACAGGGAGGAGCTGGAGCCATGGGCCATCTTCTGCACCATGCCATCTTTCTGCAAGATGCACTCCTCCAGGTGAATGACGTTGGGGTGCTGGCTCTTGATACTGCTAAGGGCCCAGAACTCGCGCAGAGCCAGTTCCACGTTCTCGGGAGCGTGGCACCGGATCTTTTTGACGGCCACGCGGGCACAGGTCCTCCTGACGAGCGCTTCGTACACCACACCATAACTGCCACGACCAACCTCCCGAATTAGATCGTACTTAGGCTGGCTACTCACCATCTTCAAGAGCAAAGGTTCTGGGGAAGGGGGAGAAACCCACACAGCTAAAGCTTAGGCACAGGAGCCGGGCTGTATTTCCCCCCTAGGGACTGGCCTGCCCAGACCCCGCCAGTAACGGGGGTTCAGAACATTCCAGAAGCTCCTCCATAAACCTGCACCTGCCTGCCACGGACCAGGTGAAAGTGGAATTACATCTTTTTGTTACAATTTCAAATACAGCCCGGCGTGTTCAAGGTGGCAACAATTCAAACCTAGACTGGGATGGTGCCGAGACAGCGCTACGGAGAGCGCTCCTGCTCCTCTGCCTCAGTGTCTTCCGTGAGCATCTGCAGGAATACCAGCAGGCTGGCATGCTCCCCATCCAGCCTGGAGAGCACAGCAGGTCCCAGCTGAAGGCCCTGGTTGGGCTGTAAGTTTAATTAAACTGCCTTTGTGTGGAGGTGGCTGCAGGAGCAAATGTTTCTGTTATAATTGTTTTACTCAGAGAAGAGAAAGCTTCAATCGCTCCCCATTTATCTTTTGAGGTGACTGATTTTTCACCAAGCCTCCTCTGCATGAGGAACCTACAGCTATGAAAGGTTAAAAAGGATAACTGATTGCAGAAGTTTGCGCCCAGCATCTAACTTTCACTTTTGCTCAACAGAGCAAGGACAAAAGTTAAGTTATTGCTCTGAAAGTAAAACAAGAGACACACACACACAAAAAAATGAGGGGAAAAAAAAGCCACCAACCCTGCTGCAGATTTATGACCCTCCCTGCACGCTGCCCTACAAGATTACAAACCAAACACCAGCACCACCTTCACACAATCAAACCGGGACACTGACTTGAGACAGCAATAAATTAAAATAAAAAAATAAGAGCTTGACTAGCCAAGGATCACTGGTGAAACAGAATGAAACGCAAAACCAAAAGTAAATAAATAAATAAAATCACACTGATAGATCAGAGCTACAACAGCTTTAAGACAGCCAGTGATAAAGGTAATTCTCTTTATGTCAGGCAATAAGGACCACATTGAAACGGCCTGTGATTAGTAGGAAGATTTCAAGTATTTTCCACTGCTTTAGGCAATATTTTTTTTTTTTAGAAAAAGAAAAAAAAAGAAAAGAGAGAAAAAAGGCATCATCAGTCTCAGGCAATGCTAGAGGTATTTTAACCTTTCAGCAAAGCTGTGTGAGGGACAATTTGAACCGAGATGTGCCGTGGGTGAGGAACGCGGGAAGGGCCGAGGCTGCACCTGTAGCAGGGCTGGAGCTCCAGGTCAGAGCCTGAACACCGAGATCCATGGCCAACAAGGGCTGAGCTGTAATTTCCTATCGGCACCGGGATCCATGGGCCCAAGGGCCGGAGCTGTAATTTCCTACCGGCACCGAGATCCTCGGCCAACAAGGGCAGGAGCTGTAATTTCCTATCGGCACCGGATCCATGGCCAGCAAGGGCCGGAGCTGTAATTTCCTATCGGCACCGAGATCCATGGGCCAACAAGGGCCGAGCTGTAATTTCCTATCGGCACCGAGATCGTGGGCCAGCAGGGCCGGAGCTGTAATTTCCTATCGGCACCGAGATCCGTGGGCCAGCAAGGGCAGGAGCTCCAGGGCAAACACCGCGCCGCGTTCCTCATGCACGGGCACAGCGGGTTCCGAGCGGGCACGAACCGTCCCCTGCACCGGGAGCTGTCCCCGAGCCCCGGGCCGCCCCCGGCCCCGCTCCGGCCCGCGGTGCTGCGGGGCCCCGGGGCCGGCCCGGCCGAGCGGACACCGGGCCGGGCAGCGCCGCCCGAATTAATGGCGGCGATTATACAATAATATAATCTATAGAGAATGTAGATAACTAATATGGGTAATATAAATGCACCCCTCCCGCTCGGCGCGGCCGCACCGGGCCCCCACCTGTGCAGGAAGAACCGGCACACCGCTCTCGCCCCACAGCGGGAATGATGCCGGCCCGCTGGGCCCTGCCCGCTGCAGTGGATATCGGCCCCCCCCGCCCAACCTGCAGCGCGGATCCCGCCCGCTCCAACCCCCGGGGGCCCGGAAGGACGAGGGGCCGGCGCCGGGCCGAGCCGGGCCGGAGAAGCCGCGTTACCTCAGCGCCGCCGCCGCCGCCGCCCGGCCGCCATCTTAGGGCTGCGCTCCGCCCGCCCGCTTCCCCCAGCGCGGCCACGCCCACACCGCCACGCCCATCCAATGGTCACGCCCACTCCGGGCACACTGCCCTGTGATTGGTCCGCTGAGGGGGCGGGGCGAGCGCCGTGTAATGTTTAATTACACTAATTAATCAATTATTACTGAAATTTCTGTTTATTAATTAAGAAGGAATTGTTGCCTGTGAGGGTGCGCAGGCCCTGGCACAGGGTGCCCAGAGGAGCTGGGGCTGCCCCTGGATCCCTGGCAGTGCCCAAGGCCAGGCTGGACATTGGGGCTGGGAGCGCCTGGGACAGTTTGAGGCGTCCCTGCCATGGCAGGGGTGGCACTGGATGGGCTCTGAGGTCCTTCCAACACAATTCTGGGATTCTATGATTTACTGCTCAGCGTCCAGAAAAAATCAGTACAGCCCCTCTCGCCCTTGTTGTGCTCTGGCTTGGTGTGACAGTAACACAAGAGCTGTCGCCCCTCTCTGTTCCCTGTTCTGGGCCGTGGCTCCCTTCCTCCTCAGGCTGCAGGGCTGGAAGTGCCCCGTCACCCAGGCCCTGCAGTCTCCCCAACCATTGCAAAGCCACCACAGGGACATTTGAGAGGAGCCAGGGCCACCCACTGCTCAGAGCCCTGCGAAGCCAAGCAGAGGGAGATCCATTCCTGTAGTGGGCTCTGCGGGGTTAATTGGGAAGGATGCCGGGGTGATTAATGCCCTGGGTCCTGCCTAAGCTGTCCCAAGCCAATTAGGGGCCAACGAGCCCCTTGTGGGTTGGGAAAGCTGCTTAGGGCATTACACCCCCTCCGTTCCTGTGAATCCCCTTAATCGAGTCCAGAAGCAATTAATTAATCAATGTCACCCGGGGCAGGGCTGGGTCATGTCTGGGTCCGGGCAGGGTCCGAGCCCAGCCAGCCCCGTTTGCTGCCAGGGCCTCGCTGGCAGAGCCCCAAGTGCCCGAACGGGAACGATTTTGCAAGATGTGCCCGGCAGATCTGGGCACAGTCACTCGCTGCACACGTGAGCCAGGCAGGAAGGAGCCCAAAACAGCTGAGGGGCTGCCCTGGAGGGGACGGGGGGGTCAGTGCACCCCAACACCGTGTGCCTGTGCCCCCATTCATCCACATACCTGTGCATCTCTGCACACCTGTGTGCTCAGGGAGCTCACCTGTGCAGCCAGGTACCCCCTGCACCCCATACCTGTGCACCCAGGTACCCCCTGCACACAGGTGCCCCCTGCACCCCGTACCATCTCCTGCCCGCAGTCACCGTGCTCACCCATGCCGTCCCCCCCGGTGCCCCCTGTGCCAGGGGTAGGGTTACCCAGGGCAGTGCAGCTGCCAGCTCTCCTTGGGGCCGGCCCTGGCCCTGCCCAGCCAGCTGGCACCGTGTCAGGGCTGTTTGCAGCCAGGGCTCTGCTCACCCTTTGCCCCCACGGCCGTTTCTGGGTCAGCTCTTGAGCCCCAGCAGGGAGGCCAGATGGGTCATGGCAGTGCCAGGGCTGTGCCAGGGCTGTGCCAGGGCTGGGACATGGCTGGGACATGGCTGTGCCACCCCTGTCCCATAGCTGGGTCATGGCAGTGCCGGGACTGTGCCATAGCTGTGCCAGGGCTGTGCCAGAACAGTGCCAGGGCTGTGCCAGGGCTGTGGGGCACAGCCTGAGCAGCCCCTGCTGCGCCTGGGCCCCTGGAGGAGCCCCCCAGCGCTGCCTGGGGAGGGGGCACCCCTGTCTGTGCCAGGCACGGGGTCTGTGTGCCCCAGAGCTGCCTCTCCCCCTCCTGGCACTCCGGGCCCACGGTGAAGCGTTGGCACCACCCCACGTTGGTCGTGTTTTGGGTGGGGAAAGGGACGAACTGTATAAAGCACCCCCTGCCGCAGCTGGGCCGGCTCTGACAGATTTGTGGAAGCGCCACCACGTCGCAGTGCCCCCGGGGCTGGTGTGCGCCCCCCTTGTGCCCAGGGTGGTGTTTTGGGGTCCCGCTGGGGGCAGCGCCTGGCCCTGTTTACCCCGCGGCAGCTCCGGGCGCGTCCGCGGCACGGGCGGGCAGCGCCTCCTGGACAGGCTGTGCCCGTCTTGTTTACCGGCCCTTGCCGGCCCGGAGCGGGTGTCAGATGCTGTCCCGGGACACCCGACACCGCGGCGGCGGCGGGAGCCGCGTGACACCGAGGGGCCGATAAATAGCGGGGCGGGGGGCGCCGGCAGCGACAGCGCTGCGAGGAGAGCACGGCCGAGCCCATGGAGTTCCAAGCCGGTATCCTGCAGGATGGCAGCCCCATGGAGAGCCTGGAGAAGCAGCTCATCTGCCCCATCTGCCTGGAGATGTTCAGCAAGCCCGTGGTGATCCTGCCCTGCCAGCACAACCTCTGCCGCAAGTGCGCCAACGACGTCTTCCAGGTGAGCGGGGTTCCTGTGCCCGGGCTGGGGACACCGGGGCGTTGTGGGGACACCGAGGAACCCCTCACCCCGTGTTCACGTCCCCCTCGCAGGCCGCCAACCCGTACTGGCAGAGCCGGGGCAGTTTGATTTCGGGGGGCCGGTTCCGGTGCCCCTCGTGCCGCCACGAGGTGCTGCTGGACCGCCACGGCGTCTACGGGCTGCAGAGGAACCTGCTGGTGGAGAACATCATCGACATCTACAAGCAGGAGTGCTCCAGGTGGGCACCGGGGCTATGGGCGTGTGGGGACACGGGGGTGGCCCTCCCATGTCCCAGCAGCAGCACTGAGACCCCAAGAGATCCCACTGGGGGCCTTTCTGCTCAGTGATCCCCAATTCAAATCTTTTCCTGACTCAAATCTCCCTCCCTCGACTAAAATCTTCTTCCCTGGACCCAAAACTTCCTCCCACAACTGATTCTTCCCAGCAGTTTGTGCCTCTGGCTGTCCCAGGGGGGTGGCAGGTCCCTGCGGGTGGTGGCACGTCCTGCTGTCCCCGGTGCTCCTGCTGGAACATTCGGTGGCAGATAAGAGGTGTGGGGAAGCAATCCAGGCCCTGCTGTGACAGCAGGCACCGGGGCTGATAAGGGGCACGGGGACGGTTTGGGGGGGCCCAGTGGGGACAAGGATGGAGCTGGGGGGGACAGAGGGGTCACAGGCTCTTGAGGCAGAGCGGTGGCCCCAGCCAAATGCCCTGGACCGCTGTAAATATTGTGTGAGAGCCATGGGGACGGGGACGATGGCGCGTGGCAGGTGTCCGGGGGGGCCGGGGGGCCCAGGCCTGTCCGTGTGTCAGAGCTCTGCCTTGTCCCCATGTCCCTCCTCGCTGTGGATGGGACGATTGAGCCGCAGCCCCCGTCTGGGAGCCCCCGGGGCTCTCTGGGTGTCCCCACCCCGGTCACACGGTGGGTGACAATAAATCCAGGCAGCACAGGGCTAAAATTAGGCACTGCTGCAGCGCCTCTGGATCGCAGCCCCCCCGTGCCCAGTGCCACCCCTGCCACGGTGGCCTAGACTGGGACACACTGGGGTGTGCGAGGCACAGGGGCTGCTGCCTCCCAGAGGGGACTGTGGCATTTTGCCAGGTCCCCTCTTTCCTGGGGACCCGATTTGGGGGTGACAGAGGGGGTGTCACCACGGTGGGGGTGAGGCTGCAGTGGGCACACCGTGGTGGCAGGGTGTCCCTGTAGGGGGACAGGGATCATCACAGGTGACACCCACATCACCCTGGTGCGGATGTCACCATGATGGGGACATCACCGTGGTGCGGATGTCACCGTGACGGGGATGTCACCGTGGCCATGCCACCCTCTCCAGCAGGCCCCTGAAGAAGGGGGAGCACCCCATGTGCAAGGAGCACGAGGACGAGCGGATCAACATCTACTGCGTCACCTGCGAGGTCCCCACCTGCTCCATGTGCAAGGTCTTTGGTGCCCACAAGGACTGCGAGGTGGCCCCTCTGCAAAGCGTCTTCCAGGGACAGAAGGTGCCCTGGGGGGGCCCGGGGGGGCTGCGGGCCATGTGCTGAGCTGGGACAGTGACAAATAACTGCGGGATGGCTCACGGGGTATTAATAGCCCGCGGGTGACTTCGCCCAGGAGACAGGCTATATTTAGAGCATTTAGTGCCTGGTGGGGATGTGGGGGCGCAGAGCTGGGGATGAGCAATGCCCGGCCCGTCCCCAGGCTGGGGTGGGAGAGGTCCCTGCCCTCACAGGAGTTAAAACTTCTCTCTGTCACTCACCAGACTGAGCTGAACAACTGCATCTCCATGCTGGTGGCGGGGAACGACCGGATTCAAACCATCATCTCCCAGCTGGAGGACTCCTGCCAGAGCACCGAGGTGAGGAAAGGGGGGAAGGAACCCCCAAGAGCCCGGGGGTGAAACCTCAGCCGGGCGTGGGGTGGAGCCCAGGGAGCGGGGATGCTGCAGGCGCCGCAGGGACACGCGGGTGCCATCCCTTGTCCCTTGTCCCCGCAGGAGAACAGCGAGGCGGCCAAGAGGGAGCTCTGCGCTCGCTTTGACGCGCTGGCGGCGCTGCTGGAGGAGAAGAAGGCGGAGCTGCTGCAGCGCATCTGCCGGGAGCAGGCGGACAAGACGGCCTTCATCCAGAGCCTCATCTGCCAGTACAAGGAGCAGCTGGAGAAGTCGAGCCGGCTGGTGGAGACGGCCATCCAGGCAGCCGAGGAGACCGGCGGGCCGCCTTCCTCATGGTGAGACCCCAGACCCGCCCCGCGGGGTCCCACTGTTGGGGACAGCCTGGTGGCTGCTGTGGCTTCACTCACCTCCTCCTTCCTCTTCTCTTCCTCCTCCTCCTCCTCCCCCTTTTCTCTCCACAGAATGCCAAGCAGCTCATAAAAACGTAAGCGCTCAAACGGGGGGAATCTCCTCAATCCGAGCCCCACGGGCAGCATTTGGGGAGCGGGGCTGCCCTGAGCCCCTGCCCTGGCGCCCCACGGCCCCCAGCCCGGGGAGGGGACAGGGACACCCGCACACATCCGTGCTCTGCCTGCCCAGGATCGTGGAGGCCTCCAAGGGCGCTCGCCTGGACAAGATCGAGCAGGGCTACGAGAGCATGGACGCCTTCTCGGTGAGCCTGGAGCACCTCACCGAGGCCGTGCACGCCCTGGACTTCGACCCCGGTAATTCAGCCCCCAGCCCCCCCTCACCGACCCCCACCCGGCTGGTGACACCCTCTGCTCCTCCTGGTGGCTCCTGGTGACCTCTGGCCGCTTGTTTGCAGCAGAGGAAGATGAGGAGTACTTTGATGGGGAGGAAGAGGAGGTGGAAGCGAACGCGGCGCCCGAGAGGACAGTGATGGGTAAGGGGCAGAGCACGGCCGAGCCCACCTCCCCAGGAGCCTCCGGCGCCCACGGGGGTGCTCTGGGGGCTTGGGCTCTCCTTCATCACCCCATCCTCTTCCTCGGCAGCTTCCCTGTAGCCACAGCAACGTTGGAAACGCCCCGGGCACGGGATGTCCGGCGACGCCTTTGGGATGGGGGGACACAGGGCAGGGCCCGGCAGCCTGCGAGCCGGCCCTGCTCCAGCACAGGACACTTTTCTATACGGGTGCAAACGGGACAATTCCGCACGTTTTGTAATTCCCTTGTTTTGTATATAATTGTCACGCATTTGAAATTTGTGTATTTTGTAAAGAAAGCCGCTGCTTCGGGTGGTCCTTTCCTTGCTCGCCTCTCGCTCTCGGCTCGCCAGCCCCGCCGTGGGCACCGGGGGTGGCTTTGCCGGGCTGGTGCCATCAGAGGTGTCCCTGCCAGCAGCCGGCGTGGCTGAGGACACCTCCGGTCCAGCTCTTAATTTCCAGCCTCATTAGCGCCTCTGGCAGCGCTGGCAGCCGCTCCTGGCGCGCCCGCCCGGGATGTAACAGGTCGGCACCCGGCAGGATTTATCTCCTGGGGATGGGATGTCCCGTCCAGAGCTTGCCCTGGGCCTGGAGATGTGGCACGGGGGGCTGAGGATGCTCCAGGCTGGGCCAGCCCCCGAAATGGGGATGGTGTGGGCATCGAGCCGCTGGTTTGCTGCTGAGAAATGCACCTGGGGTGAAATGCATCGACTGAGCTCAGAAACGCGCCTTGGGTGAAAAAATACACCGTCGATGCTAATATGCATCCTAAATGCAAAAGTACCCCATAAATGCTTTTCTCCTGCAAAAACATGAGTCCTGCTCAGAGGGGGCTGAGGGGAAACCAAGGCAGCACCCAGAGCCGAGCCACGAGGGCAATTAGGCCCAGGGTAATTAACGCTGCTCAGGCAGGGAGGGGACAGGAGTCCCTGCTGCGTGTGGAGGGGTCCAGGCTAATCAGCACACGGCTGGATCCAAACTGGGGGGGTCCCAAAGCGGGGAGGGGGGGTCACCGTGTGCTTTGGAGGGGACACGGGGCCATTCCATCCCCCTCTGCGCCCAGCCCGGGTCTGTGCAGCACCTGGGGACACTCGGGGGGGGTCCCAGAGCAATCCCCCCCCCAGCAGCAGCCGCAGCCCCCCGGTTGGCAGGAGAGGGGGCCCAGCCCGGGGCAGGCCCCGCGGGCGCTTTGCAGCCGGCCTGGCCGTCCCTCCTCCAGCCGGGATTTGCACACGAATCCCGGCTCTTCACACGAGCCAAGGCCACCGGCTGCCACCAGCGCCGGCCACACGCCGGGGTCACCGCGCCGAGCCCCCCGGGCCGCAGGAGGAGGAGGAGGAGGAGGAGGATGGCGGCCGGCGACGAGAAGCGGCACCTGCTGAGCGAGGGCAGCGGCGGGTACGGGGGTGCCCGGGGGCTGGGGGCGCCGGCCCCCTCTGCTCTGCGGCTCCCGAGCGGGGGCTGGGGGGGAACGGGCTGGGGGCGGCGCTCAGGGTGCGCCCGAAGCCCCCCAGCCCCACGCTCGGCCGGCAGGTGCCACGTGGGGGCTGCGCGGAAGGACGGACAGAGCGCGGCGCACGGACAGGAGCCCGCCCTGGAGCTGGGCGCACGGCGCGGGCAGCACTGCCACACGCGGGGGCTGGCAGCCGCCCCGGGCAGCAGCAGCGGGCACGCAGGAAGCTCTACCTGGCCGCTGGCATCTGCCTCTTCTTCATGGTGGGGGAAGCCGTGGGTGAGTGCGGGGCGCCGGCTCCGTGGGGTCCCCGTGGGGTCACCCCAGCGCCCCTCTGGTCCCGGTTCCCCGCTGAGGGAGCGGCCAGAGCTCCCTGCCGGCTTTCTGTGGGTCACAACACCCAGTGGGACCCGCCCGTGGCGGGGGTGAGCTGAGCTGTGCCCAGCTCGGGGCAGGACCCTGCCATGTCCCCTGATGTCCCCCGACGTGTCTGCAGGCGGGTACCTGGCACACAGCCTGGCCATCCTGACGGACGCTGCCCACCTGCTGACGGACTTTGCCAGCATCATGATCAGCCTCTTTGCCCTCTGGGTGTCCCACACGGCCCCCCACCAAAACCATGAACTTCGGGTGGCACCGGGCAGGTAACGCGGTGGCACCGCCCGGGGGTGCCAGCGGAGCACCCCAGGGTGTCCTGTGTGACCCAGGGGCTTTGGGGTGCCCTGAGGGCCTGGGGAGCCCTGGCAAAGTCCTGGCACCATGAGCAAGGCAAGGCAGAGGCGCTGCCAGCCCTGTGCAAGGAGCATCCCGGGGATGGTGCTGGGTGCCCACACCGTGCCCAGCACTGCGGGGATGGTGCTGGGTGCCCACACCGTGCCCAGCACTGCCGGGATGGTGCTGGGTGCCCACACCGTTGCCCAGCACTGCGGGGATGGTGCTGGTGCCCACACCGTGCCCAGCACTGCCGGGATGGTGCTGGGTGCCCACACTGTGCCCAGCACTGCCGGGATGGTGCTGGGTGCCCACACTGTGCCCAGCACTGCTGGGGATGGTGCTGGGTGCCCACACCGTGCCCAGCACTGCCGGGGATGGTGCTGAGTGCCCACACCGTGCCCAGCACTGCCGGGATGGTGCTGGGTGCCCACACCGTGCCCAGCACTGCCGGGGATGGGTGCTGGGGGTGGCACAGCAGTGAGGCAGCCATGGGGGGGTCTCTCCGCAGAGATCCTGGGGGCTCTGCTCTCCGTGCTCTCCATCTGGGTCGTGACGGGGGTCCTGGTTTACCTGGCGGCCCAGCGCCTGCTCTCGGGTGACTACGCCATCGAGGGTGGGGTGATGCTCATCACCTCCGCCTGCGCCGTGGCCGTCAACATCGTGTAGGTGCTGCCACATCCGCCCCCCTGTCCCGGGGTGTCCCCTCCCTGGGCCTGAGGGCCCCCGGGGTGTCAGCAGTGCCCTGCCCGCAGGATGGGGCTGGCTCTGCACCAGACGGGGCACGGGCACAGCCACGGGGCAGGCGGCGAGCAGCCCAACGCCAGCGTCCGCGCCGCCTTCGTGCACGTCCTGGGGGACCTGCTGCAGAGCCTCGGCGTCCTCATCGCCTCCTACATCATCTTCTTCAAGGTCTGGGGGGGCTGGCGGCAAACGGGGTCTGGGGGCAAAGGGGGACGCTGGGGGCAAAGGGGGTGCTGGGGGTAAATGGGGTCTGGGGGAAAAGGGGTGCTGGGGGCACAGGGAATGCTGGGGACACGGGGACAGCAGCTCCAGACAGCCGTGGCCGGGCACTGGGCAGGACAGCCAGGACTGCGTGCCCGCCCTGCTGGTCCCCATGGGGGTTTGGGGTGCCCACCCTGCTGGTCGCCATGGGGTTTGGGGTGCAGTGATGGTGCCACGGGGGTCTCACCCCTGTCACCCCTCCCCAGCCCGAGTACAAGTACGTGGATCCCATCTGCACCTTCCTGTTCTCGGCGCTGGTGCTGGGCACAACGCTGACCATCCTCCGGGACGTCCTGCTCGTCCTCATGGAGGGTAGGGACCCCCGCGGGGGGGGACGGGGGCACCCAGGGGTGCCCCGGGCCCCGTCCCTGCAGCCGCCGTGGCTCTGCCCCCAGGGACCCCCAAGGGGATGGATTTCAACGCCGTGCGGGACACGCTGCTGGCGGTGCGGGGCGTGGAGGCCGTGCACAGCCTGCACATCTGGGCCCTGACCGCGGCCCCGCTGCTCTCGGTGCACATCGCCATCAGTGAGTGCCACGGGGGGACAGGGAGTGTCACAGAGGGGGGACAGAGCCATCAGGGAGTGCCACAGAGGGGGACAGGGGGGACAGGGCCATCAGTGAGTGCCGCAGCACAGGGGACAGGGGGGGACAGGGAGTGCCACAGCGGGGACGGGGGGGAGAGGGAGTGTCACAGCAAGGGGACAGGGCTGCCAGGACCATTAGTGAGTGTGACAGGCAGGGGCTCGGGGCTCCCCGCACCCCACATCCCCACCTTTCCCCCCTCAGACGCGGCTGCCAGCGCGCAGGAGGTGCTGGAGGAGGCGAGCTCCCGGCTGCAGGGCGCCTTCCGCTTCCACAGCACCACCATCCAGGTGGAGAGCTACTCCGAGGAGATGCGGGACTGCCGGGAGTGCCAACCCCCCCAAGACTGACTGCCGGGGACCTCCCATGTGCGGCAAATAAAGCGGAGCGCACGGGCTGTGCGGGGGATGCTGGGTCTGGCTGTTATCTCCGCTATCTGCCGGAGCCAAGGACACACCCGGGGCTGCGGCAGCCCGACAGTGCCTGTTGGAGGCCACCTAATATTCTGTGTTACCGTTCAGCTGGGAGGAAAGCCAGCTGGAACAGCCTTTTTCCCTTCTCCGGGGAGTGCTGCGAGGCAATGGGGGTGCTGGGCTGCCCAGGGACTGCGGGGGACGCAGCTGCAGCGAGGGAGGGAGGTCACGCACAGCTCTTATCGCTCCTCTGTTTGCCCTCGGGAAGGTGAAGGTCTCTCCTCCCCGCAGGGCTGGAGGTGCTGCCCGGGTTATTCCCAGGGTGCCGACGGCAAAAGTGTTGAAGCGCCCAAAACCTGGTGCCCCCCAAATTCCACAGCCTTTCCTCCATTCCACCATCCGGATCCTACCTCTCCCCTCTCCTTTATTGCACTGGTAAAAGCCAATAACGAGTAAAACCCCGTCAGCAGCAGCAGCAGCAGCAGCGCCCCTGCCCCCGGAGGGCTCCGCGCAGCGGGAGCGGCGCTCCCGGAGCCCGGCCCGACCCCGGCCGCCCTCACGGCTTCTCCAGGCTCGGGTATTTCTTGCGCAGCACCGAGACCTGGTCCTTGAAGAGGACGGGGTCGAGGCGCAGCCGGGAGGACACCAGGGGCATGTAGCCAAACCAGTTCGCCAGCTGGTCCAGGCAGTCCTGGCGCTGCGAGAGGCGCCGGCCGCCGGCAGGAGCGGGGAGCGGGCCCGGGGGGTCCCCGCAGCCCCCTGGCCGCGCTCCGCCTGCCGGGCCACCCCCTCCTTGTGCTGCTTGCGCTGGGTCACCTTGATGGGCGGCAGCTTGGTGACAGCGGCCACCAGGACGTTCATGAGGATGTCCTCGCAGCCGCCAGCCCGTCCACCAGCTCCCGCAGCCCCGCGGGCAGGTACTCGCTGAAGAGGCTGTGGTAGTACCTGGGGGGAGAACGGGGTGAGGGGCAGGGGGAGGCTGAGCCCCCCCGGCCCCCGCGGCCCCTCCCGGGCCGGTACCGGTGGTAGAAGGCGGCGGCGGTGAGCACCATGGAGAGCTCGTTGGTCCATCTGGAGGTGTAGCCCCAGCGGCCCCGCTCGGCGTCCCAGAAGTGGCTCTGCGTGGGGAAGCCCACGATGCGCTCGGGGAAGCTGAGCCACACCGAGAAGGCAAAATCCACCTGGCACGGGGGGGCACGGGAGGGGCACGGGAGGGCACGGGAGGGGCACGGTGTCACCCGCCGCAGTGCCACCCCCCGCGGGGACTGCGGGAGGGGACCACGCTGCCCCTGGGGGACGCGGGGACATGGGGACAGCCACAGGGAGCCGGGGCCGCACCTCGCTGGTGGAGAGGGTGGTGTCCTCGTCCAGGCTCAGCACCGCGTCCGTCTGGATGGCCCCGAACGGGAAGAAGCGGTCGCTGAGCTGTGGGGGGAGGAAGGAAAGAGAGGTTGGTGCCCTGGGGTGGCTGTTCTGGCCCCTTGCCCATGTTCCAGATCCCTGCTCGTGTCCCAGCCCCCTGCCCGTGTCCCTCCATGGTCCCTGCCCGTGTCCCAGCTCCCTGTCCCTGTCCCAGCCCTCTGCCCGTGTCCCTGGTCCCCTCACCTTCCTCCTGCCCTGGATGACGGTCAGGGGCACGCTGCTCTGGGGCCATTTCCCGCTCGGGGGCGGTGGTTTCTCGCAGCTCCACAGGACCACGATCTGCAAGGGGCAGCACAGGCGTGGCCGAAGGGGTTGGGTGCGTTCTCTGCTCCAGCCCAGACCATCCCAAAACCATCTCGTGGCAGTTTGGACCAGGATAAACCCCCAGGTGGTCCAAAGGGCTTGGGAGACAGCTCTGCCCACCCCCTCCATCCCCAAACGCACCCATCCCCTCTCCTGGCCCCCGCAGGACCCAGCCCCACAATCCCCCGGATTCCTGGGACTCAGCTCCTCCCACCTGGGCGCAGTACTGGGATCCAGAGACGGCTTGGATGAGCCTGAGGATGGGCTGGGACAGCGACCCTGCCTGCGAGACCGCCCGGATGAAAGCCGTGAACTTCTTGGAGGGGCTGTAGCCTGAAAAAAGGGTGCGAAAGGGACAGGAGAGGTGTTGGGCACGGCCCGAGTTTGCGGGGCTCAGCCGGGGCGGGCAGGGCCCTACCGTGGTGCAGGTAGTAGAAGGGAAAATCGCCGAGGTGGGTGGAGAAGTCGGGCAGGACCAGGAGCCCCCCGGGCAGCGCGTTCCAGAGCAGGCGGGAGCGGGCGCGGTGCGGAGACAGCCGGTCCTTGATGATCTGCCGGAGGCGCCAGTGATGCCCCCAGCGCCCCGGCCGTGAGCGGGGAGGGCTTCGGGGCGGGGGGCTCACCTCCAGCGTGGTGTGCACGATCTTGTCCACGGAGGAGAAGTAGGCGTCCCACAGGAACTGGGTCTGCTGCTGGAAGGCCAGCACGCGCTCGGGGTGGATGCAGCGCACGGCCGAGGGGATCTGTGCCGGGGGGCAGAGGGGTCCTCACCTCAGGGGCTGGGCTGCTCACCTCTGTCCCCCCAACCACCCCAGCCATGCCAGGGGACAGCCCCTCCTGGGGCTGGTGCCACCTCCTCCTGCGGGCTGCATCTCCTCTCCCTGGAGCAGCACCGGGCCCAGGATTCCCAAGGGTTTGTGCCCAGGAAGATCCTTCCCACCTTTCCCCCGAGATGAACGGAGCCTCGGGACTGCAGCTGGGGTGGGACTCCCATTCCAGGCTGGCTCAGACCCTCCTGCATCTGCCCACAGGATTGCTGCCAGGCCCAGCTGTGAGGGCTCATCCCCAGACTTGTCTGGGGTCTTCACCTCACTGGGATTAGGGTCTGGTGCTGGTGTGGGGCAGGATCTGGACCCGGTACCTGCAGCAGGAGCCTCTCACTGCCCACGACAGCAGCCTTGCCCCAGTCGATGGCCTCGGCAAAGGCAGCTCCCAGCCATCACTCAGCAGCACCGGGATGCAGGCGGCCTGTGGAGGGACCCCGCAGGCTGGGACAGAGCCCCCAGAGCCCGGTGAGGGGGTCCCCAATCCCACCGTGTACCTGCAGAGCCTCGAGGAAGCGGAAGGAGCCCAGGCGCCTGCCCCGGGGCACGATGCAGAAGGTGGAGTTGTGCAGCAGCTCCTGGTAGTCAAACCTGGTGTGGGAGATGGGCAGGGGTCAGGCATGGGCACCTGCCAGGTGTGGAGCCAAGCCAGGACAGGTTAGGGGTGGTTTGGGCTGATTTTGGCTCTGAACATTCCTGGTTTTGTGGGAGCAGAAATCTCCTGGGTGCTGAAGGGATGGACCTGGGCATCCCTTAAAGAGCGGGGGTCAGGAGGGGACCCCAGTGCCCTTTGAAAGCATGACCCAGCTCCTCCCACCCTCCAGCAGTGACACCCCACGCAAGGCCACCACCCGAGCCCCCGAGCCCGAAACTGCAGCGCCTCCTGAGCCGTGCCCAGACTCGCTGGCAGGACCAGCCCTGCCTGCCCTGGCAGCGTTCGGGGGGGCAGGGGGTGCCGGCAGCGCGGCCCCCCCGGCCGGGCTCGCCCCTGGGGCTCTCAAAGCCCCTTCTGTGCCGCGCTGGGGAGAGGCTCGGCCGCTGCCGGGTCCCTGCGGCCGCGCCGGAAAATGCAATATTGACTTTAGGTCGGGACAGACCCCGTCTGTTCCTGCCCGCGGGGAGGGGCAGCCGCTCCCGCATGGGCTGGGGGGGACCCGCATGGGGCAGCCGGGGGGCCGGGAGGCCATAAGAGCCCTTGCAATGCGCTGGTCCCAGGAGGAAGGGTGTCCCTGTGGTGCTGGTGCCAGGCTGGGAGCTGAGGCGGTGTCACCTCCGCGGGCGCTGGAGCACCCGGGCGCGTCCCAGCGCTCCGGGATGTGGGAAATCAGCCCCGGTGCCAAGGCACGGAGTTTCACAATAAAATCCGCCTCTGGATGAACCTCCCCAGTGTCTCCAAAGGATGCCAAAATCTTGACCCGTTAACACTCAAACCGCCGGCCGGGCAGCCGGAGAGGCGACAGCGGCTCAGACAGCGCCCAGACCCCCGCGGAACCCCAGCAGCGACAGCCGCATCCCCGGGGCTGTCACCTCTCCTGGGGCCCCCAAACCCCGCCCTGACCCCCGGCAGCCCCGGGGCTGGGTGGGCAGCGGGACGGGGCCCGGGGGCTGCCCTGGCCGGCAGCCGGTGCGGTGGGGCGGCTGGCGCCGGCCGGGCTGCGGGGCCGAGCGCTCCCGATGGAAATATTCGCTCCTGACGCGCTGCGGTTTCCGGGCAATCGCCGTCAGGGCTTCCTTGTTTTGTCAGGAGCCGGGACGGGCGCCCGCCGCGCTCCCTCCGCCCGGCCCCTCCGTGGCTCCGGCCGGGCACGGTGCCACCGGCACCGGCGGCTCCGCAGAGCCGCTCCCGGCCCTCTGAGCGCTCCGGGCGCGGGGCAGCGGGCCACAAGCCGCCCTTCATCGCAGAACAGGACCGGATTGTTCGGGGCAGCCCCTCGGGCGTGAGGAGGATGATGGAACCCTCAGCAGAGCCTTCCTGCGCTCCCCGAGAGGTTTCCACCGTGCCAGCACCGGACACACCGGGCGAACGGGGCCGCCGGGGTCTCGCTCCGTCCCCTGCTCGAATGTGGGAGCCCCTCCCCGGGCAGGAGGGCATCGGTGCCCCCGCAGAGCCGCCCCGGTGGCGGTGCCGGAGGTTTTGTGGCCGGTGTCCCGCGGGGAGGAGCAGGGCGGAGGCGGTTCGGGGTCACACACGAGCGCGCTGCCCGTGCCACGTGTTCCCCGTGGATCCCTGGCCAAAGCCGTGCTGGGAGAGGTGTAAATCCCCCTGTGTTTGCAAACAGCATTAGGGGATTACCTGGGTGGGCGGATGGATGGGGGGGAATTCTCATCCCGCTGCCCCTTGGCACAGCGTGGGGCTGACCCTGGGCCCCCTGTCCCGCCAGCCCCACTGTCCTGAGATGCCCCATCCCAAAGAGCCTTTGCTGCAGGTGCTGACCCTGCTGGGCTGGTGGCACCCTCCAGACAGGGCCATGTGGTGCCTGGCCCGTCCCAAAGCCCCGGCTAATCCCGGTGCCAGCACCCCAGCTCCACTTTTACCTCCCAGCACCTCCTAAGACGCTTTGAGGATGATGCCCAACGTGGCCTCTCCCCATCTGCTCTCCAGCCGGGTGCCTGGGGGATGTCCCCAGGCAGTGGGATGGGCACCTGCCCATTGTCTGTGGGATGGGCTCTGTGTTTACCAGCCCTGGATTCAGCAGCTGGTGATGGGTCCCAAGCAGCTGGATGGGGAGGTGAGGAGCTGGCACGTGTCCCCGCAGAATGGAACCCCCAAACTCACAGAACTTTCTATCCCCAATTTTTCCAGTACTGTGTCCATCCCACACAGCTGCCACCGTGTCCATTTGGGATGGGGGACGCAGGGGGACCCCCAGCCACCAGCACCGATTAAACTCGGGGCTGGCCACACTGGGACGCCCGCAGACCCGCCAGTTTTGTGGGATTTCCAGTGGAGCCAGTGAGGGGGGGATGTTTCGGGCTCATCTCCAAGAGAAACGTTTATGTTGGGGGAGAGCGGGAGGGGGGAGAAGAAAAGCGTCATTCATCAGCGTTGGGAGAAAGGGAAATCGTATTAGAGGCGGTGGCAGCGATGGCAGATAAGAGCTGCTCTGGCCAGATTAGTCCAACTTTAACAGAGAGCAGGAAAGCCCTGAGCAGTCAGCGCCTCACTCCTCGCCATGAGTGAACCCTCATCCCTCTCAGAGAACCCAAAACTTCCCTCTCACCGCAGCTGCACCCCACAGAGAGGCACTTGGGGGGACAACTGTGGGGTGTCCCATCGCCCCAGACCCCCCTTTCCCCCCCCATCTCGGACTCACCTCTCGTAGTCCACGTTGTCCTTGTCACAGCGCGTGTCCTTGTGCTTCTCCCAGTCCTTGCCGTGCTTGCAGGTGGTCAGGGAGATGATGTCCTTCCCGTTGTGGATGTGGTGCAGCGCGTTCCGCGTGCCGGAGCCGATGCCCGTCAGGTACCGCTTCCCCTTGAACACCAGCAGGAATTTCTTCTTGGGGGGCACCGAGTCCCTCCGCAGCCAGCCCCGGTCCCCGCCGCGCTGCGGGTGCTCCCGGGGGAACAGAGGGATGGAGACGTCGAAGCCGGGCCGGAAGCTGCGGCTGTCGGAGCTGGCCCTGGCCAGGATGGCGTGCCCGGGGTCGAAGCCCAGCTCGCCGCCGTAGCTGGGCCAGGTGCCCGAGTAGAGGTTGAAGATGAGGTGGTTGCGGCCGCCGTTCCAGAGCGGCGAGCTGTGGATTTTCTCCTCCAGGTCCCGGACGTAGTGCTCCGAGAGGCGGTCGCGGTCCAGCGTGTCGATGCTGAGGATGAAGAGGCAGGCTTCCTCGGGCCGGGCCGTGTGGTACCGCGAGCGCTCGATGGAGCTGAGGATTTTGCTGTAGGTCTCCGAGACGGGCTGGCCCCGCTCCTGAGGGTAGGTGAACACTTTGAAGCCGTTCCTCTCGCACCTGGAGAGGTCGAAGCAGGTTTCCATCCGGCACCTGCTGCTCCTGTAGACGCTCAGCCACGCCGCCCGCCGCTCCCGGGGGGACAGCAGGGGAGGGTCCCCATCCCTCTGCAGCTCCTCGGGCTCTGCAAAGCTTTTGAGGAGGGACTGATCCGCCCAGCGGGGCCAGCTCCTCCGGGCTTCGGCTTTCCTCGCGGAAAAGAAAGCGAAACGGCGCAGCTGATCCCCTCCGAAGAAGAAAAGCAGGAGCCAAGAGGCCAGGAAAGTCAGGAAAATGTATTTCTTCCTGGTCTGCATAGGTTCACACGCAGCCCCAGCTCCTCATCGGGCTCAGGTGGGGGCCAGAGTCCGGCCAGGACCTTCCCAGCCCCGAGTGGGTGGTGGGACAGCTCCTGGCCCCAGGCACTGTCCTGTGTCCTTCAGGCTGTGACAGTCCCCACTTTGTGCCCAGGGCTGTGCTGGTTTCTCGGGACCGCGCCGGTGTCTGGCTGCAGAGCAGAGCCCGGTGTCCCGGTGTCCCAGCCGCTCACTTCTCCGGGCCCCCGAGCCGCCACAAGGACATTTCCATGGCTTGACCCAGCTTCAAATCCCTGGAGAAAGGGAGAGGTCGCGTCGTCACCGTCCTGTCGCCGCCAGCCGTGTCACCACAAGTGGCTCCACACATCCCTGCGGCGGGACTCCGCTCCGCAGCTCCCTGGGGAATGAAACCCCGGGACAAACCCTCCGGCAGCGGCCGGAGCCCCCTCCCTGCCCTGCCCCGTTACCTGCGGGGGCCCGCGGCCCCGGGGGGGTGTGGGGCCGTGTCCCGGAGCCCCGATCGCCGCCTGCCCGCGGCTCCGGGCTGCATCCCCGGCCGGGCAAGGCGGCGGAGCGGCCGCCGAGGCTCCCGGTGCGCGGCCGGGCGGAGGAGCCGCTCCGGGAGGCTCCGCACAGCCCCGCTCCGGGTGTGCGTCCCCCTGGTCACCTTGTCCGTCTGTCCCTGCGCTGGGCTCTCTGTTCCCGTGTCCCCTCGGTGCCTGTACGAGACCCCGGCTGCTCTCGCTGTCCTCCTGTCCCTCCTCGGGACTGCCTGTCCCCTGTCCGTCTGTCTGTCCCCTCCGGGGCTAACTGTCCCGCTGTCCCCGACCCCCCTCGGAGCTGGCTGTCCCCTGTCCGTCTGTCCCCCCGGGACTGCCTGTCCCCTGTCCCCTCCCAGATCTGGCTGTTCCTCGTCCCTCCGTGTGTCTGTCCCGCCCAGGGCTGGCTGTTCCCGCCGGGAGCTGGCAGTGCGGTGTCCGTCGGTCAGTCCCGGCGGGGCTGGCTGTCCCCGTGTCCGTGTCGCTGTCCCCGTGTCCCCCCCTGTCCGGTCGGTCCCGGTGGTCCCGCGTCCCCCCCGCGCTCCACGTGCCCCCCCCGCCCGCATCTGTTACACGGAGCCCAGGCCCCGCCCCCTCCCGGATTGCCCCGCCCCTCGGCCTCCCATTGGCTGTCCTCTCACAGGAGAGGGCGTGTCCGGAGGAGCTCCGCCCCCAGCGCGCGCCCATTGGCCGCGGCCACGTGGGACGGGGGGTGCCGGGGGGGGCCGGGGCTGAGTGGGGCCGACCCCGTGTCCCCATGGACCCCTGTCCCTGTGTCCTTCCGTCCCCGTGTGTCCTCTGTCCCTCTGTGTCCCCGTGTCCCACTGTCCCCTTGGCCCTGTGTCCCCCTGCCCCGTGTCCCCCTGTCCCTCTGTGTCCCCGTGTCCCACTGTCCCCTTGGCCCTGTGTCCCCTTGTCCCTCTGTGTCCCCGTGTCCCACTGTCCCCTTGGCCCCGTGTCCCCCTGTCCCGTGTCCCTCTGTGTCCCCGTGTCCCCCTGTGTCCCAGGGCGGCTTTTCCGGGGTACCCGCGGGGTGCTGGCGGTGCTGTCCCCATTCCCCGAGCCGGGCGTGGGCCGGGCCCGGCAGCCCGGACAGGTCGGGGCTCGTCCCTCGCACCCCGTCCCGGCCCCCGCCCTGCCCCGCCGGCCGGGCAAGCCGGGACCGGAGCGCTGGATGGCGGCCACGGGCGGGACAGCCCGGCCGGCCCCCGCCCGAGGCTGCACCGAGGGCACGGGCAGCGCTCCCGCCGCTGCCCCGGCCCCGGGAGACACCGGCGGTGGCGATCCCAGGGCTCTGTCCGGTGCCCAGCCGTGCCTCAGTTTCCCCAGGGCTCTGTCCGGTGCCCAGCCGTGCCTCAGTTTCCCCGGTGAGCCGGAGCGGGGCTGTGTGAGCGGCAGCTCGCTGGGGACGGCTGTCACCAAACCTTTGGGTATTTCTTCGCCAGCCTGGCCGGCTCGGCCCCGCAGGGAATTAATCCCCGGCCGCAGAGGGGATTACTGGGGACCCGGGGCCGCTTTAGCTGCAGAAAGAGGATTAAGCAAAGGCCGGGGAACGTGGGGATGGGCAGCGAGAGCCCCGGAGCACCGCTGGCCTCTGGGGGGGACAGGGGGACAGCGGTGGGGACAGACGGACAGGGCAGCCCTGGGCTTGGGGTGCTGCCCACGGGCACAGCCCCCCACAACTGGGAGCTGTGGTTTTGTGGTGGTGGAACTGGGAGCTGAGGTGGTGTCACTGGGAGCTGTGTCCTGTACTGGTGTCACTGGCAGCTGTGATTTTGTGGTGGTGACACCGGGATCCGTGCCCTGTAATGGTTTCACTGGGAGCTGTGGTGGTGTCACTGGGAGCTGTGATTTCCTGCTGGTGTCACTGGGAGCTGTGGTTTTGTGCTGGTGTCACTGGGAGCTGTGGTTTCCTGTACTGGTGTCACTGGGAGCTGTGGTTTCCTGTACTGGTGTCACTGGGAGCTGTGGTTTCCTGTACTGGTGTCACTGGCAGCTGTGATTTCCTGTACTGGTGGCTACAGGGAGTTGTGTCCTGTGCTGGTGTCACTGGGAGCCGTGGTTTTGTACTGGTGTCACTGGGAGCTGTGATTTCCTGCTGGTGTCACTGGGAGCTGTGGTGGTGTCACTGGGAGCTGTGGTTTTGTGCTGGTGTCACTGGGAGCCGTGGTTTCCTGTACTGGTGGCTACTGGGAGCTGCAGTCCGGGAGCACGGGAGGCACTGGGAGCTGCGGGGCAGAGTTCACTGGGGCGTGCTGGGAGCTGTGACCGCTGTACTGGTGTGAGCGGGGAGGGGACACTGGGGGGCACTGGGCGGTTGTGACTGGGAGCTGGGAGGGCACAGAGGGAAACCTGGAGCTGGGAGAGCCCTGGAAGCTTGGGAGGGGCGCTGGGAGCTTCTGGGGAGCGCTGGGAGCTGCGTGGGTGAGGGCACTGGGACCTGTGGTGGCACTGGGAGGCACTGGGGGCTGTCAGGAGCACTGGGAGAGGGGGATCGCCGGGAACTGGGGACAACTGGAGCTGCCATGGTGACTGGGAGCGCTGGGGAGCGCCGGGAGCCGCAGGCACGGCTCGGGCACTGGGATGCGATGCTGGGAGCTGTAGTCCAGCACCGCGAACTGGGAGCTGTAGTCCGGGCTCCCAGCGCTTACTGGGAGCTGTGGTCCGGGGCTGGGCCATACTGGGAGCTGTGGTCCGGCAGCCCCGGGCCCTGCTGGGAGCTGTAGTTCGGCACTGCGGGGTCCCGTGGGTGCCAGCCCCGCACTGTCCCCTCTGCAGGGCTGTGCCCCTGTCCCTGTCCCCGCGGGGGGACAGCACCCTCACCCCACCATCCCGGGGGAGGAACGGGGGGTCTCATCCCTGAGCAGCCGCCAGGGGCTCTGCCCTGGGAGGGGGCGGAACTGGGGGTCACTGGGGGGCTCCGGGCAATGGGAGAGGGGTGGCGGCGGGAGGATGGAGCGGGCTGGGGTCCCTGGGGTGGGGACAGACGCTGAGCCCGTGTCTCTGCCCAGGCAGCATGGGGGGGATGCTGGCGCTGCCCCCGGGGCAGGGACCCCACCAGGTGGGCTGCACGGATGTCATGGTGGGGCACACGCGGCAGGTACGGGGGTGGCACAGGGATGGGCACAGGGATGGGCACAGGGATGAGGATGAGGATGGGGACAGGGATGAGGATGGCACAGGAATGAGGATGGCACAGGAATGAGGATGGGCACGGGGATGGGCACAAGGATGAGGATGGCACAGGACTGAGGATGGCACAGGGACAGGGATGGGGACGGGCACAGGATGAGGATGGGCACAGGGACAGCGGTAAGGATGGGCACAGGGGCAGGGATGGGGATGGGCACAGGGACAGGCTTCCCTGCAGAGCAAGGTGGCTGCAGCCAGGTGGTTTTGGACACGGCCACCCCCCTCTGTGCCGTCCCCACGGTGTCCCCCTTCCTTGTGTCCCTCAGGGGCTCTTCCTCCGCCTGTTCTACCCGTGCCTGCCCCGGGCAGGGGCCGCGGAGCCGCTCTGGGTGCCCCGCCCCGAGTACTGCGGGGGCCTGGCCGATGTCGCCCTGGGTCACCGCTGCTGCTCCGCCCTGCTCGGCATGGCCGTCGGTGAGGGGGACACCCCGTGCCCACCCTGGGGGCTCCTTAGGGACCCCCGGTGGGGTTCAATGCCATCCCCGTGCCTGGGGGATGCTGCAGGCAGAGCTGGGCTGAGCAGCACTGCCCATGTCCCCCTCCCCATTCTGACCTGTGGCACCCCCTACCCGTGTCCCCCTCCCCATTCTGACCTGTGGCACCCCCTGCCCGTGTCCCCCTCCCCATTCTGACCTGTGGCACCCCCTGCCCATGTCCCCCTCCCCATTCTGACCTGTGGCACCCCCTGCCCGTTTCCCCACCCCGTTCCTGGGGGTTTCTCCTCCTGCAGGCTCCTGCAGAGTCCCTGTCAGCTGGAATGGGCCCCTCAAGCCCTGCAGCAGGGGGTACCCCCTGATCGTCTTCTCCCACGGCCTGGGAGCCTTTCGGTAACCTGAGCCCTGAGCAGGGCTGGGACAGGGATGTGGGGACCCTCCCTGGCCCCACCCTGAGCCCTCTGCTCCCATCTCCCTTCCAGGACCTTGTACTCCTCAATCTGCTCGGAGCTGGCGTCCTGGGGCTTCGTGGTGGCAGCTCTGGAGCACAGGTGGGTGCCCAGGTGCCCACCAGGTTCATTCTGGGGCTGGTGGGACATTGTGCCCCGGGGGGAGCTACCAGTGTCCCCTTCCCTCCTGCCCCACAGGGACCACTCTGCTGCCACCACCTATTTCTGCCCGGCAGAGGCTGGCACGGAGGAGTGGATCCCCTTCCAGCGGGTGCCCCGAGGGCACAAGGAGTTTTATTTCAGAAACAAGCAGGTACCAGGGCTGGGGGCTCGGGATGGGCAGAGGGGGGGGCTGGAACTCCTCCTGCAAGCCAGGCTGGCCCTGCATCCCTGGGGATGCCCTGGGAACTCCTCCTGCAAGCCAGGCTGGCCCTGCATCCCTGGGGATGCTCTTCCCAGTGCTGCATTGCCATGGTGCTGGGGCTGAGCTTTCTCCTCAGAGATGAGAAAAATCTCTTCAGCCTGTCTGTCTCCTGGTGTCTGTCTGTCCAGCTCCAGCTGACCCAGGCTGGGCTCTGCCGTGGCCCTGGATAATGTCCCCCATGCCTGGGGACAGCAGGACTCTGTGCCCAGCCCTGCACCAGCTGCTGGGTTTGTTCCCACTGGGATTTTTGTCTCTCTGGGATTATCCTGGACAGCTGCTTGCTGGGGAGCACGAAGGGTTCCTGCTGAGCCAAGTTCCCCCCACCCTCTGTTTGTTCCTGCCTCGTTTAAAAGGACAGCAGCAAGTGAAGATTAGTCGTGGAAAAGCTCTCTAGGAACGGAGGTGCTTTTGGCAGCCTTGAATCACCTCCCAGGCTGGTATTTCTGTGTGTGCTCTGCCTCGTGGCACACTGCACAGAAAGGGAAACAGTTCTCCTGAACCCACGAGCACAAATGGTGAGGGAGAAAGAGAAATAAATGATAATAGAAGGAAATAGTTGCCAGGTCAGTCTCCATTATGGCATTTGCTGTGTTGCAGGGAGCAGGAGGGAGGTTTTCATTGGAGCTTTCTGTCACTTGTCACCTTTAATGTGCACAGACAGCAGCACTGGTGTCCTTAGGGCAGCCGAGGACGTGGCCTCAAAGCGGCTCCAAGTCAGGGCATCCTCTCCCTGAACCATTTGGGATTTTAGGATGCTCCTGGGTGGGTTTTAGGGGGACACCCAGGTGTGCTCCTGGGTTAGGGGTTCTGGGGTCCCTGTGGGGGTTTGGAGCAGGGGATGGCTCAGCTGGGGACAGCTGGTGAGAATCCTGGGCTCTCCCTGCTCTGCTTCCTCCCCAGGGCAGAGACTTTTGGTCATTTCCATCTGTCTGCTGCCGGATTAGCCAAATTAAAGCAAACCCCAAACAGAAACCACCCCAATAAACGCGCTGTATCCCGCGCAGGGGTTTGGTGTTTGTTCAGTTCAGGGAGAGAAGCACTGGAGGCACGGGCCTGGGGGGGCCCTGGGGGCCTGGGGGGGCCCTGGGGGGAAGCTGTGACCCCGATTTGGGGCCTGCAGGAACTGGGCTCACCCTGATGGTTCCAGGTTCACCAGAGAGCCCGGGAGTGCGTGCGGGCGCTGCGGCTCTTCCAGGGCATCGCTGGCGGCAGAGCTGCCCCCGCCATCCTCCCCCAGGACTGGGATCTCTCCGTGCTGAAGGTACCTGGGGGGGCTCTGGGGGGGCTCTGGGTGCCCCAGGATCGCTCCTGGCTGCCCGAGGCTTTTCCTGCTGGCACACGAGGGGTCTGTGCAGAGCCCCAGTGTGACCGTGCTCACAGGGGTCCGAGGATGAGGGAAGGGACGAGGATCTGACTCCATGTTTCAGGAGGCTGATTTATTGTTTTATGATATATATTATATTAAAACTATACTAAAAGAATAGAAGAAAGGATTTCATCAGAAGGCTGGTTAAGAATAGAATAGCAAAGAATGATAACAAAGGTTTGTAGTTTGGGCTCTCTGTCCGAGCCAGCTGGGCTGTGATTGGCCATTAATTAGAAACAACCACATGAGACCAATCCCAGATGCACCTGTTGCATTGCACAGCAGCAGATAACCATTGGTTACATTTTGTTCCTGAGGCCTCTCAGCTTCTCAGGAGGAAGAATCCTAAGGAGAGGATTTTCCATGAAAGATGTCTGTGACAGCCCAGCCTCCTGCTCCTCGCCGTGGGCAGCCCCAGCCCCTCACACCAGCAGTGGGACACGGCACTCCCCCTTGCAGGGGGACTCTGCTGCCCTTCCCTTGGCTTTTCTCCCCTAATCACTGATCCAGCCGTGAGGTTTGGGCTCAGAGCCCTCAGCCCTCTCCCTTTTGCAGGACAACCTTGACCTGACCAAGGTGGCCGTCATGGGCCATTCCTTTGGGGGGGTGACGGCGGTGCTGGCCTTGGTGAAGGAGCCCAGCTTCAGGTGAGGGTGCCAGGGACTGCAGGGGCTCTGGGGACTCATCCTGGAGGGAAGGGGAGCCCTGGTGGTGTGTGACCGTGTTCACAGGAGTTGTTGGTTGGGGGAAGAGATGAGGATCTGACTCCATGTTTCAGAAGGCTGATTTATTATTTTATGATATATATTACATTAAAACTAGACTAAAAGAATAGAGGAAAGGATTTCGTCAGAAGGCTGGCTAAGAATAGAAAAAGAAAGAATGATAACAAAGGTTTGTATCTCGGGCTCTCTGTCTGAGCCAGCTGGGCTGTGATTGGCCATTAATTAGAAACAGCCACATAAGAGCAATCCCAGATGCACCTGTTGCATCCCACAGCAGCAGATAACCATTGGTTACATTTTGTTCCTGAGGCCTCTCAGCTTCTCAGGAGGAAAAATCCTAAGGAAACATTTTCCATAAAGATGTCTGTGACAGTGGTGCCTGTCTGCTCCAGGTGTGCCGTGGCTCTGGATGCCTGGATGTTCCCTCTGGAGAACCTGCTGTACCCGGAGGTGCCCAGCCCTGTGCTCTTCATCAACTCTGAGAAGTTCCAGACTCCGGAGAGTGCAGCCAAAATGAGGAGGTTGAGCTCCAGAAACAGCCAGACGAGGATTGTGACCGTGCTGTGAGCCAGGGCAGGCCCCCATCCCTCCTACTGCAGGCAGCACCCATGGGTGCCCAGCAGGAAAACCTCTGGGTGCTGCTGCACATCCCCCTGATGCCCGTCCTGCCCTGCCCTGCCCAGGGGGACCGTGCACGAGCAGCACACCGACTTTGCCTTCCTCCCTGGGAAGCTCTTCAGCCTCATCTTCGGCAGGAGGGGCACCCTGGAGCCCCACAGGGCTCTGGCCACCACCAGCCAGGCAGCCCTGGCCTTCCTGCAGAGGCACCTCGGTGCGGCAGCCTGGGGGAGCAGGGGGGACACTGGGGGGCACCTGGGCTGGGGGGGCTCTGGGCATGGGGGCTGCGGCTGCCCAAAGCACAGGGGGGCAGTGGCTGCCCCTTGGTGGCTCCTGGCGGGGCTCTGGTGGCCCTGTCAGTGGAGGGGACACTGTGGGGACCCTGTCAGTGGAGGGGACACTGTGGGGACCCTGTCACCTGGAGGGGAGGCTCTGGTGGCCCTGTCAGTGGAGGGGACACTGTGGGGACCCTGTCACCTGGAGGGGAGGCTGTGGTGGCTCTGTCACCTGGAGGGGAGGTTTTGGTGGCCCTGTCACCTGGAGGGGAGGCTGTGGTGACCCTGTCACCCTCTGTGCCCCGTGCAGAGCTGCAGGAGCAGTTTGGACAGTGGGACGAGCTCCTGGAAGGCGTTGGGGACTCGGTGGCTCCGGGTGTGCCCTTTGGACGCTCTCACCTGTAGCTGCTCCCCTGGGAGCTGGGCACTGCAAAGTGACTCCTCTTGTCCAGAATGGAGAGCCAGGAAGGGCAGGAGGAGCCCTGAGGAGAGCAGGAGCTGGGACAGTGCCCGGGGAATGTCCCAGCAGAGCCCTCCCTGCTCCTGTGCCTGTGCTGAGGGAATAAAATCCCCAGGGATGAAAACAGAGTTGGCTGTGCAGAGTAATAAAACCACAGGGGGGTGGGCTGGGAGAGCCTTTGGAGACCATCCCCAGGGAAGGAAAATCCCATAATTGTCGTGTCGAAGGAAGGAAGTGGCAGAAGGAGGGAAGGAGGGAACTAGGAAAAGGGAGGGAAGGAGGAAAAGGAGGAAAGGAGGGAAGGGAGGGAGGGTCTCTGAGCACCCCTCAGAGCTATGGGATGGGGATCGGGGTGGGATGGAATGGGGATGGGATGGGGATGGATCCCCCAGCACAGGGGACATCCTGACACGACATCATTCAATGTCCCCTCCGTGACCAGTGACACACAAAGGACTGGTGTGAACAAACCCACAGGATTCGGCCCCTTTTAAGCCTTCCAGATATGAATTTTTCAATGTTTTACACCCAAAGCAGCGTTCCTAGCCCCGGGCTCGGGCCAGGGTGTGGCGGCCCGCGGGGACAGGGCTGTGCTGGGGGGACATTCAGGGCCGCTGGATGTGACAAGCGGCGCTGCCGAGCAAGGAGGGGACGCTCAGAGCGCGGCGGGTCCCGGCCGAGCAGGGAGAGGCAGCGCTGGTGCAGAATCAAATCCCATTTTCTGCCGGCACAGGCTGGGAGCTCTGCAGGGCTCTTATGTAAAGGGCTCGGGAGGGGGCGGCGGCCGCGGCTCTGCTCGGGGGGGGCTCTGCCATTAACCCTTCGGCTCCCGGGGGCTCTGCCATTAACCCTTCGGCTCCCGGGGGCTCCTTCCCGTCCCCAGAGCCCGTGGGGAGCAGGCAGGACCCTCCTGCTCTGCTCCCCCCGCAGAGCTGCCACCACCCAGAAAAGCGGGCTTGTGCCTCTGGGGAAAATTCCTGACAGAAAAGAGACGGAAAAAGCCCCCGGGGGCGCTGGGGCAGGGCAGGAACCATCCCGTGTGTGTTCGGTGGGGTGTGCGGAGCAGGAGCATCCTCCTCATTCACCGGCTCCGAAACCCAGCCCGGAGCGGCTCCTCCCGAGCTCCCCGTGCTCCGTCCAGCCGGGAGGATGCTGAACCAGCCCCGGGAAGGATTCCCTGGAATGCTCCAAGCCCAGCCCCGCGCAGCCGCTGGGATGGGGAGAGAGCCACACGGCTGAGGAAACC
The DNA here is from genome assembly GCA_019023105.1 of Diglossa brunneiventris. Taxonomy (NCBI): domain Eukaryota; kingdom Metazoa; phylum Chordata; class Aves; order Passeriformes; family Thraupidae; genus Diglossa; species Diglossa brunneiventris. Next base: position 762,912 of record CM032375.1, read on the forward strand.
TGCGGGCTGAGATAAAGGCAGTTTAACAGGGGAAGGAAAGGAAAAGCTGTGTGTGCAAGCAGGGGGAAGCCAGGAATTCATTCCCCCTTCTCATGGACAGGGATTCATTCCCAGGAATTCATTCCCAGGAATTCACCCCCAGGAATTCATTCCCCCACTCTCCATGGACAGGGATTCATTCTCAGGAATTCATTCCCAGAGATTCATTCCCAGAGATTCATTCCCAGGAATTCATTCCCCCCTTTCTATGGGCAGGGACTCATTCCCAGAGATTCATTCCCTCTTTTCCATGGGCAGGGATTCATTCCCAGGGATTCATTCCCAGAGATTCATTCCCTCTTTTCCATGGACAGGGATTCATTCCCAGAGATTCATTCCCAGGAATTCATTCCAGGGGCTCAGCCTCTCCCGAAGGTGAGCTGGGAAGACAAACCCATCTCTCCCAGTGTTCCCCCTTCCTCCTGGTTTCCATCCTGAGCATGGTCTGGGACATCCCTGGGCTCGGTTGGGCTCACCTGTCCCAGCTGTGTCCCCTCCCAGCTCCCTGGGGTGACACAGGAGCAGGAAAGGCCTTGGCACTGTTCAAAGGCTGCTCAGACACAACAAAACATCTTTGTGTTACCAACCCTGTCTTCAGCACAAACCCAAACGCGGCTCCAGCCCGGCCTTTGCACTGGAATTAACCCTGCCCCAGCCCAGACCCAGCTCAAACTGCTCTGCTGGGCCTGGGGATGGGTGAGGAAGGGGCTGGGGCTGTTCTCTGGGTCTGGGATGGGTGAGGAAGGGGCTGGGGTTGCTCTGATGGGTGAGGAAGGGGCTGGGGCTGTTCTCTGGGTCTGGGATGAGTGAGGAAGGGGCTGGGGCTGTTCTCTGGGTCTGGGATGGGTGAGGAAGGGGCTGGGGCTGTTCTCTGGGTCTGGGATGGGTGAGGAAGGGGCTGGGGTTGCTCTGATGGGTGAGGAAGGGGCTGGGGTTGTTCTCTGGGTCTAGGATGGGTGAGGAAGGGGCTGGGGCTGTTCTCTGGGTCTGGGATCATTCCCAGGGACAGATTTGGGCTCTTGGGGTGTCCCGAGCTGCTGCAGGCTGCCCAAGCCACCCTGGCAGGTTTTGTGGCACAAAGCAGGAGTTAAAGGTTATCCCAGGGTGATTTACCTCCAGCACCAGCTCAGTTTGGGTCTGAATGTGAATTCTGGGGTGTTACACCCCCAAATCCAGAGGGATTTTGTTTCTCAGGGATGTGGGGAGGAAACACCAGCCCCGTTCCTTTGGGGGTCAGCCCTGGGAGCCCCCAGCTGCAGGATGGCACCCGAGGGTTCCCTTCCAGCCCTGCTCCCATACTCAAACCCATGGCTTTAAAAATTAAAAAAAAAAAACCAGCCCCAAACAAAACAAGGGCTGCTGCCCATTGATATTCCCCTCACAGCTGTGCCTGCAGCGGGGCTGGGCTGTGAATGGACACATTCCTCTTCCCCACGGCCTCTCTGAGCTCTCCCACCGCAGCTTCCCACTGGAATCTGCAATCCCACAGTGTCAGCACAGCTCCTCGCAGCCCAGAGCCTCCTGCTCCTCCTCCCAGGGCACATCCCTGCAGCAAACCCCAAATTCCAGCCCCAGCCCTCGCTGCCATCCACAGAAAACATCATTTGCTCAATTGGTGCTTCCCTGTTGGTTTAATTAATGCAAATCCAGGCTCGTGTTAAAGCTCCTTGTAATTACCGTACGGCTCTCGTGGTTTTTGTTGGGCTTTTTTTTTTCTCCACTTTTTCTCGTGTTTTTAGGGAAAACAGCAACGCCTGGATTCCCAACAGCCCGTGGAGGTGCAGGGCCCTCCCAGCCGAGCCCAGTGGGAGCTCTGGGGTTGTGTCCAGCCCCAAAGACCAACCTGGACACAGGTGCAGTGCAGACTCGATCCCAGGCAGCCCCTCCTTGAGCAGAATTCCCTAAATCCCTTTGGCTGGCGGGGATTCACTCCCTCTCACGCTGGGTTTTTTCCACTGGAAAACATCACAGCATTGCCCTGGGTGAGATGCCGGAGGAAAACCAAGTTTTCTCACTCTCTGAAGTGAATTTTTATCCTCTCATCCCCGAGCTGAGGAGCCTGCCTGCTCCCAGTCACGAGGGATTCAGCTCCGCATTCAAATCACATTTAAACCTTCCCAAGTTCCTCCCACGCTGGGGTCTGCAGCAGCTCAGAGCTGCAGGCTCAGGGCTCTGCCCCTTCCCTGCCCCCCGAAATTCACCTCACAGCCCCGCAGGGCCCCTGTGCCCTCAGCCAAAGGGGTTTTGGGGCACAATTCGGGTTTTTTTCCAGCAGTTTTCCCTCGGCCCCGTTTTGGGCTGGAGCCACCTCGTGCAAAATCAGGGATGATTCCTGAATAAAGAGGGGAGAAAAGGGCCGAGGAAGGAAACTGAGGCAGGCAAGGGGCTGTGTGGGGGTCTGTGCTCTGAAGAAGCCCCTGAGACAGATGGAAATGGTGCATTTTGGGGGGGCTCCAGCTTTCCCCCATGTTAGGAAGGAGAGCTGAGCTCAGCCTGTGGATGCTCCTGCCTTTCCCCCAGAGGAAACCGGGGAGCTGGGTGACCCCAGATCCTCCTTTTTAACCCTTTAGCTCATGTTTCCACCCCGGAATTGGTGCTGAGACAGCCACCAGCCCTCCCTGGGGACAGCAGAGCCCCCAGACCCATTCAGGCTGTCTCACCCCCTCCTGTCACCATTCACCACGCAAAGCCTTGGCTGGGGGCTGTTTTGGGGGGGTTATTTATTTTTAATTTAATTAAAACAAAGCCCTTGTGTTGCCCATCACACAAGGGTGCCTCTGAGGGTGTTGATTTTGGCGTGGAGCAGCAGATTGCTGGTTTATTGTATAAAAGATGGATGTTTTTCCAGCAGAAAGCCCGGCTTGGTCTGTTCTCCCAGCCACGGTGGACGTGTCAGGTTCTTTTGTCTTTTAATTTATGTATTGATCTATCGTGGGCTCAGATTCGTGGGGGAAAAAAAGGGATGAGAAAGCAGGGGGCAAATGTGAAGTGCAGGAATTGTTTCTGTGCTGGCATGGCTGAGATTCCAGGGGCAGGGAGCAGCAGTGAGCCCCTTTGGATGTGGAACTGTCGGTGCAGGCAGGGGGGCAGCTGCTCCTCGTCCCCAGAGGGTCTGAAATGTGGAAATACAGATCTGGATTGATCCATAAAACCCCACCCCAGACTGGTTTCCTTGGCTCACAAATCCTGTGGGAAGAGGCCCCCGGTGTCTGGTGGATCCCACCTATATTTGATATAGATCTATCTATCTATCTATCTATCTATCTATCTATCTATCTATCTTTCTATCTATAGGTGTGTGCATATATATATATATATAGGTGTGTATATATATATATATATATATATATATATGGAATATCTATACTCTCTATATATATATACATATATATATGTATATATATATATACCTATATATAATATAGATATTCCATGGAAAAATCAGCTCTGGCTGCTGCTCTGGGCTCTCCTGCATTCCCTGGCTGTGAGGAGAGGTGGCCACTGTAAAATTCTGCCTTTTGGCCAGAACTTCAGCGCCCAGGCACCCGAGAGCTGCAAATCCACCTGTTCCCCAGGCAGGAGAGCCCCTGGAAAATAAAGCACTCCTCCCCTTCGGCTGTGCCAGGGAAACTGCTCTGATTTCGGGTGGCCCAAGAGCTCTGCACCGAGAATTATTTCCACATTTGCTCTTTGTGGGGACAGGCTCAGTGTGGGGGCTGTCACAAGCCCATTCATTTTGTTTATTTGATACTGGGGAAGTCGTACTCCTTTAAGAGGATTTCCATCCCTCAACTCCTCCCCTCGTGACACTTCCAAGCCACATTTTGTCTTGACAGGGTGGGAGTATTTTTAACCATATCACGCCAGGGAAGTATTAATAGCACAATGGGCTCGCTGAGCTGCTGGTGCAGCCCAACCCATACTTTAAATTCAAGCAACTAATTAGGAGCTGGGGGATAATTAGTGCCATACCCAGCTTTTCTTCAGCTTCCCCTCTCCTCTATTTTCAAAGCCCCACTGTGCTGGAATGTTCTGTGGCTGCTGAATATTTCATGGCTCCTGTGTGCATGGCTATTCCATGTGTTTGTCAGGATCCCCCGGTGTCCTCTGCAGCATCCCAGGGGCAGGGATGGCACTGTGGGGATGGGATCGGGGCATGGATAAACCCCAAACCCTCTGCAGCATCCCAGGGGCAGGGATGGCACTGTGGGGATGGGATCAGGGCATGGATAAACCCCAAACCCTCTGCAGCATCCCAGGGGCAGGGATGGCACTGTGGGGATGGGATCGGGGCATGGATAAACCCCAAACCCTCTGCAGCATCCCAGGGGCAGGGATGGCACTGGGATGGGATCGGGGCATGGATAAACCCCAAACCCTCTGCAGCATCCCAGGGGATGCCTCTGGCCCTGGGATGGGATCGGGGCATGGAAAAAGCCCAGACCCCGAGCCCTGCCCCTCTCCTGCCCAGCCCATGGGGCTTGCTGGGCTCACAGCTCGGGTATTTTTGGGCCGAGATGCTCACGGGCTGCCTGGAATAGCAGGAGAGCTCCGTGCTCCACATGGAAACGGGAATTTGTGGGCTCGGCTTGGGAGAGGAGTGGGGAGGGCACAGAAATGGCTCAGGGTGTGGTTGGGAGCCAGGAGGGCTCCCAAAGTGGGTCTGGGGGCATGGGGAGGGTGGGGGGCAGCACCCATAGGGAGCTGGGCTGGCTTCAGGCAGGAGAACACACCTGCAGGGATGGGGATGTTGGGAACACACCTGCAGGGACAGGAACATTGACCTGTGTTGGTTTTAGGCAGGAGAACACACCTGCAGGGATGGGGATGTTGGGAATACCTGCAGGGACAGGAACGTTCACCTGTGCTGGTTTGAGCTGCTCCTGGTCACAACCCCTCATTTCAGGGTCACTCTTTCTGCGTGTCTGTGTATTTTTCAGGAGGGCAGCAGTGTTCCTGCAGCCTTTGTCTTTATTTCACTACTATCTGACATTCTCCTTGTGCATCCCTGTCACCGCCATGCCCCCAGGATCTGGGTACCAGGCACTGCAGTCCCGTGCCTGACCGTGGCATTTCAGGGCTCTGTTGCCCCAATATCAAAGCAATTAATTGATATTTCCGTCCCTGTCGCTGCAGGCGTGGTCGCCATCTGTGCTCAGCGCTTCTCCTCCTCTCATTTAAGGGAGGAATTAACAGATTTCGAGTGAATTTCTCAAAAAACACAACCTGTCTGAGCCGCAAAAATTCAATTATTTCCAACAGCGCGTTGGGAAGTGCAAATTTATTCCAAAGGGAGCGTTTTCTTAATGGTGATTTTCAGCATAAATATAGTACCAGCCTAAACACCTCCAGTAAACAAATATCAATTACCTTAAACGTTTCCTGCCTGTGGAAAAGCTTTCATTGTGAGGGAGGCACTCCCTAAAAATCCTGGTTTGTTCTTCAGTTCCGTGGGCTCCTGGGCTGCGTTTGGATTAAAATGCATTTTTATCTGAAAATCAAGAATTTTTGAGGTTGGAAAAAAAACCTGTGAGATCATGGAGTGGATTGGAAGAGATCCTGCAGCCCTTCCCCACCTCTGAGTTCCTTTAAAAATTATTAAAATTTAATAACTCCTGGTTATTAAATCTCTCCAACTGACCCACTCCGGTCAGATAATACACTGGATTTCTAGTTTTAAAATAAACTTTGCTAATTCAGGGCTGCTGCCAGTATCACTAACCAAGGTGCTCTAAAACATCCTCCGATGAACAAATAAGCTGTCACCCCCTCCACCAGCACCAGTGCTTTAGGCTGGCAATTTAACACCCAGAAACCACATTTCCTTATTGGAGATTAAATATTTTTGCAAGTTAAAAGAGCTGCCGTGGGCTGAGTTGTCACCTAATTGTGTCAGTCTCTTTGTGGGGTGTTTTGATAAGCACATCAGAGCACAGGCTTTCATCTTTGGGCTCAATCTGCTCACGTCACGTCCCAAATCCACACCCAGCAGGATTCCTCTGGATTTTGGGGTCCCACCCCGAGCAGGGGGGCTGGGGTGGAGCTGAGGGGGCTCAGGTTGGGTTTTTGGTGGGGCTGATCCCCCAGGGACACGTTTGGGGTGGGTGCTGTCATCACCAGCTCGGATTCTGCAGGGCCACTGCTCATATTCCTGATTTACAGAGCCTTTGTCCTTTTTCTCTGGGAATATCTCCTGCTGGGGTCCTTTATTTTCCTCAAAAGGCAGAAATTCGTCCAGCAGAAATTCATTCTGATGTTACATTTGGGCTTGAAATGGTGTTTTTCTGCTCCAACCTGTTTTGGGGCTGAATGTGACGTGCTGGGGGACGCTTCTCCCACTGCTGCCTGCTCTCTTGGTGGTCAAACCGGAATTAAAGCAAAAATTAAAAAGCCTTTTTGTTGGTGATAAGGAATCCAGCAGATAAAAACTACCCCAGCCACATGCTGAGGAGGGAAGAGTCTGTTTGGAACCGCAGTAAATGTGTCAATAAACACAAATCAAATGCAAATTAAATAAAAGCTTTTCATACACTCCATTCTCCTCGAGATCAGACAGAAATAAATGCCACATAAACAAACGGGGTTTATGAAACGCTCCAAAAATAAAACCACTCTTGCAACGAGGCCAAAAAATGAGATTGCTCCGTGTCTTTCCACCTGCTGGGAGCTCTTGTTCCTCTCTGGGCATCACAACGGTGCTCAGGGGTTTTGGTTCAGATCAGAACCAGCAGTGGCAGGTGCCCTAAAGGGGCTGGGGAAGAGCCTCATCCCCAAAGATAGGGCATGGAAAATCCCAGAGCTGAGAGCAGGTGCCAGCTCCTCTCTGTCAATAAGTTTCCTCTTACATAAGAGAGTTCTCACCCGAAGGAAATATTTTTGGCTTTTAAGCCAGTCTGCAAAGGAAGGTAAGCTACAGCCAGGTCTTTTTTTTTATTATTATTTTTAAATTTTTAATTTATTTTTTCCCTTTTTTAATTTCCTTTTTTCTTCTTTTTTCCCCCTTTTTTTCTTTTTTCTTTTTTTTTCTTTTTCTTTTTTTCTTTTTTTTCTTTTTTTTTTCCCTTTTTTTCTTTTTTCCTTCCTTTTTTCCCCCAGAAAATCTGCTGGGAAGTGCTGGCATGACTTGTAGCTTTCTCTCAGCCTGCATCCCTCCCTCAAAAGCTGAAAAGGAAATTTCCTCCTCCCCTCCCGGGGCTGAGCACTGATCAAGGCCCTCACACAGGTACATCCCAAAAGCTCCAAGCCCAGGAATCCTCATTTCCTCTGGGAAATACGGGGATCATCCCAGGATAAGCTCATTGATTGACTCAAAAGCATTAATATTAAAGCCTCCACCCCACTGTTGGGCTGCATGGGTGATAATTAATAAATTAAAATAAAGTCCAGCACAGCCTGGTGGCAGGGGCTGCTGCCTGCTTTGTCCACCACAGTGTTTAATAAATTAATAAATGATCAACAAATTAAAATAAAGTCCAACACAGCCTGGTGGCAGGGGCTGCTTTGTCCCCCACAGCATTTAACAAATTAATAAATGGTTAATAAATTAAAATAAAGTCCAACACAGCCTGGTGGCAGGGCCTGCTTTGTCCCCCACAGCATTTAATAAATTAATAAATGGTTAATAAATTAAAATAAAGTCCACCACAGCCTGGTGTCAGGGGCTGCTTTGTGCCCCACAGCGTTCCATCCCAGCACTCGGTGTTTTCCACGTGTGCTGGGGGTGACAGGGATGGGATTTCCCTGGGCTGGAGCTGCCAGCAATGACCCCCAGCAGGTTTCAGGTTTCAGATTTGGGGTCTGGGATCCCGGCAGTGCCACAAAAAGGTTCCAGCACCCTGCTGGAAAATGGCTCTTGCATGGCCACCGTGCCTCTCCCAGTTCCAGCAGCTCGGCGGCTGGATGTGGTTTCCATGGAAATAGACGTCAGATCAGCAAAAACCAGGGCCAGCCTTTAAAATAATCTCTGTTTTGAAAGCTCCCTGCCTTTCTGTCACAATATTAACCTTCAAAGGTAGGAGCCCTCTCTTTTTGGCGTAAAATCGTTGGGTTTAGGAGGGTGCTTGGCGAGGGGGCTCCCAGAAAATCGATTTTTTTGGGATTGAGGGTGTGGAGGCTGCAGTGGAGGATTGTGCTGTGTGTCCATCTGCCTTTTTTGTGGATTGAGCGTGGAAACCACGACGGGATTGATTGGGAGGGACACATGGGCATGGAGAGAGTTTGTTGGGAGCAGTTTTGGGAGTGAGGAGCTTCCAGAGGGGTGTCCTGGGGAGGGGAAGGTCCCTATGGAGACACCGTGCCCATTCCATAGGATCTGCACCGTTGGGGTTTGTTCTAAATGGGCTCGGTCTCGCTGGTGTCACCCCAAAGGACAGGGTGGCCCCCAAACGCTGCAGGGGTGGTGGCTCTGTGGTGGCTGTGACCCTGAGATGATCAAAGGCACTCGGTGCTCATCTTGGTGATGACCAAGAGCCCTGAGGTTATGGCGGCCCTGAGGTGGCCGTGCCTTTACCTAGGTGACCATATCTCTCTGAGGTGGCTGAGGTCTCAAGGCCATGGCTCTGAGGTGACCATAGATCTGGGGTTACCATGGCCATGAGGTGACCATGGGCGTGAGGTGACCATGGATCTGGGGTTACCATGGCCGTGAGGTGACCACGGCCATGAGGTGACCATGGATCTGGGGTTACCATGGCCATGAGGTGACCATGGCCATGAGGTGACCATGGATCTGGAGTTACCATGGCCATGAGGTGACCATGGGCGTGAGGTGACCATGGATCTAACATGACCATGGCCATGAGGTGACCATAGATCTAACATGGCCATGGATCTGAGGCGACCATGGATCTAAGATGGCCATGGCCGTGAGGTGGCCATGGCTCTGGGTGACCATGGATCTAACATGACCATGGCTGTGAGGTGACCATGAATCTAACATGACCGTGGTCGTGAGGTGGCCGCAGCTCTGCTCACCCCAGCCACAGCTCCACTCTGACCATTCCCCACATCGGGCCGGACACCCCTGACCACAGCACAGGCCCTGACGCACCCGTCCGCCCCACCAGACACAAAGGGAATCCCAGCCGCTCCGGGGCCAGGAGCGGGACCCCAGCGCGGGACTCTGGGGGTCCGTGAGGGCCGGGGGCCGTTGCGGTCCGGCCCCGCAGCCCCGGTGCGGCCCGGGGGCCACCGCCCCCCGCCAGGGGCGAACTACAACCCCCGGCATGCCTCGCGCGGCCGGGGGTGGGGGGGGGGCGCGTTCGTGAGGGGGTGGGCGCGAGCCCCCCACAGCCCCCCCCGCGGGCGGCACGTGCCGGCGGGCTCGGCCAATCGGGGCGGGGCGGGGCGGGTCACGTGCCTTTGTTTGGCGCTTTTGTGCGCGGCGGGGCGGGCGCGAGCGGAGTGTGGCCGGAGCGGCGGCGCGGGCAGGTGGGTGCGCGGCGGGGCCGCCGCGGGGGAGCGGGCACGGGCGGGCCGCGGCCGCGGGGCCCCCCCGCCGCACCCTCCGGGTCTCGAGAGGGCTGAAGGAAGGAGAGGGGGAAGCGTCGGTGCTTCACGGGTCCGGCGCCCCGTTGATACGGGCGGCGGAGGGGTCCCCAGGGTGGGTGTCAAGGTGAGGGGGGGCTGCGGGGCGCTTCTCGGGCGCTCGGGGCGGGGGTCGCTTTTGTCCCCGCTCGCGGGCATCGCGTCGCCGCCCGGTTTTGGAGCGTTGCGGTGACAAAGGGAAGGGAGACAATGGGGGGGATTCCTCGTATGCGTCCCTGTTCCCCCCGCGCCCCGATCGCGGAGGGGAAAGGGGTGGCTATTGTCCCTTAGCGAGGGGCGACGCCCTAGCCGCGGCAGCGGCGCCCCCTCCCCTCCCCGCCATTGTTAGTGGGGAAGGGGCGGTATCCGGGCGGCCGCGCCCCGACGCCATCGAGGCGTGGGGGACCCTGTCGGAGCGCCCTGTCCCGGTGTCGCTGCCCAGCGCTCCCCGTCCCCTTCGCCCCTGAGGGGCTGAGGCGGATGGGGGGGGGCGGCCCCGCACCTGAGGCGGGGGGCGGCAGGTGCCCGGATGTTGGCGCTGGCCCCGCCCCCTCCCTCGAGCCCCCTCGCGCGGGCGCGCGCGCGCTCTCCCCGGCCGTTTGAATTCGGTGCGGTTGGAGGGGCGGGGGCGGGGCCTCCGCCGGCGCCTCGGCGGGGATTGGCTGCGGCCGCAGGGGGGCGGGGCCGGGGCCGCGCGGTCCCCGCTCCGCGCCCCAGCCCCGCCCGGACCCCGATCCGAGCCCCTTCGACCCCCCCCAAAAAAACCCCTTTTTTGTTGATTTTATTTTAAACAGATTCTAGACATTTTTCTGCCTTTTTTCTTACGGCGCCCCGTTTTCACGAGTGTGCTGGGCGGTGTACGCCCTCGCTGTCTGCCGCGGTGTGAAGCATCTGACTTGAGCTGCGCAATTAAAACCGAATTTTAAATGAGCTCGATTGCGCACATTTCAGATCCTTCGGGAGTGGCAGGAATCCTAGCTGTGCTGTCCTGTGGTGCGTCATTTTTTTATTCTGCGAGCTCTTTTATATATGTGAGAGCAGTGAAATCCCCACAGCCCCGTGCTAAAACGGGGGTCTTTGTTCGAGTACCTTAAGGTGGAATAAAACAGATTGAAGATGCTCGAGTATCACAGAGATCCTGCAACGCCAGTATCTCCATAACCTCTCCAGTATTCCCAGCACTGTCCATCAGCTCCACAAAATGCCTGGAATCACTGACTGCAGTGACCTACCTTGTCTGCCTTTTGTTCAGCAGCTCTAATTCTGTTCAGCAGTTTTTATTAGAAGGAGCAGGATGCCTGTGCTGGCTGTTGAAAGGCACATCTCTTTGTTACCTAGGAACCCACCTGACTGACCTTCTCCCAGGCTTGGCTTCTGGACTCTGATTTTCTTGGCCATGGCTACTTCTGGTAGGTAGAATTCTGTGCTAAATGCTGTTGTGTCTTTTTTTTTGTCGCCTCCTAATTTCTTCAGGAATAACTTAAAACCCAAATCCAGTGAAACAAGCCACTGTCAGCAGGCTTTTCTCCCATCCTGGGCGAGGCTGCTGAAGCTGGGTGGTTGTGAAAACACCCCAAAAGAGGAGTCTGGCAGCAGATGGGCTGCAGCTCCCTGCAGCCATCTGCTCCCTCGGCAGAGCTGGCTGTCACCGAGACATCTCGGGGACCACGCGGGTGCAGCTGACACCCTGCAGGGCTGGGGGAGACAGCCCTGCCTGCACATTTCTCCAAAAACCCTTTTTTTCCTTCTTGGCTCTCTCAGCTTGCAGGCAAACGCCTGGAAATTCATCCTCAGGTTTGTCACTGGAGGGAGAATGAATTTTGATTTGAGTTAAAGGACTTGTTTGCACCGCTTGGGATGTTGAAGGCTAAATTAAAACAGCAGGTGCTTGGGTGATGCAGGATCAAGGAAGGGTTGCAAAGGAAATTTCCACATTTTTCAACAGCATTGCTGTGCTGAAAACAAAACTCCTGTCCTGGCTGCCCTTCCTCAGGGGACTTGGTGGTGCTGAATTTTGGAAGGCTGCTTTTAACGTCACCTGAGCCAGTTCCTGCACTAAATACTGGTTTTTCTGGCTTTCCCCCTGCTTCTGCAGACATCCAGGTGAAGGAGCTGGAGAAGCGAGCCTCTGGGCAGGCCTTTGAGCTGATCCTCAGCCCCCGCTCCAAGGAGGCCGTGGCAGAGTTCCCTCTGTCCCCCCCCAAGAAGAAGGATGTGTCCCTGGAGGAGATCCAGAAGAAGTTGGAAGCAGCTGAGGAGAGACGCAAGGTAAAGCTGGAGCAGCTGAAGTGAGCTCTGCTCCACCAGTTCTGGGGCTCTCTTTTTAGTTGTTTCTTGGGATAGGTGGGGTTTTTTTAATGGTAAATTGAATATTAATGGAATTTATTAATGAAATCCCTGGGGCTCTTGTGAAGCTCTATGGTCATGGTTTTGGTTCCAAAGAGATTCTGAAGAAAAACTGGGAGGGAACATAGCTGAGAGGGGCAGCTCTTTCAGGAAGAAGCTGTTTTTCTTGTCTTTTAACACCAGAACAGATGAATTTACTCCCAGAAAACGCAGCAGTGAATCTGTAATGAGCAGTTGGGGAATAAATTGTCTGAGTGATGAAAGATGTGGCTGGGGGTGCAGCCTGGAGCCCTCGAGGTTGGCGAGGCTTTGATTGAAGTGAGCCTGACCTGAATCTCAGTGAGAAGGGAGGATCTTCAAGGAAAATTCCTTCAATATTAACATCAAAAAAACCCAATCCATGTTCCCTCTCCAGAAAAATCCCATTTACCAAGATGTGCAATGCCAGAAAGTGAGCTTTGCAGGTAGATGTGGTGGTGAGGTGCAGGTTCTGAGGGAGGGTGGAGCCCCAGGAGCTGAGTGTGCACCCCGAGGAGCCCTGGGGCTCCCTCACAGCCTGCCCATGTCTCCCCAGTCCCACGAGGCAGAAGTGCTGAAGCAGCTGGCCGAGAAGCGGGAGCACGAGAAGGAGGTGCTGCAGAAAGCCATCGAGGAGAACAACAACTTCAGCAAAATGGCAGAGGAGAAGCTGACCCACAAAATGGAAGCCAACAAAGAGAACCGTGAGGCACAAATGGCTGCCAAGCTGGAGCGCTTGCGGGAGAAGGTGGGTGTGGAGCCCTGCCAGGGGAGCTGTCCCTGCTCCCTGCTGGGAAAAGTCGGTAAAAAACCCTCCAGAGGAGGAGCGTGCCCTGAGCAGGTGGGGAGGTTGTGGAATCTGCAGAATTCCAGCTGTGTGTGGGGCTGGGTGGAGCTGGGGCAGCCTCTGCACCCCCTGTGCCCCTCAGTGGTGTGGGAGCTGTCCCTGGCGCCTCCTGTCCCCGGAGCTCACAGCCCCTGCTGCCGTTTGTCAGCCCCTGCTGCCGTTTGTCAGCCCCTGTGCTGTTTTTCAGCCCCTGTGCTGTTTTTCAGGACAAGCACGTGGAAGAGGTCCGAAAGAACAAAGAAGGCAAAGACCCTGGCGAGGCCGAGACCGACTGACTCCGTTCTGGCAGCTGACTCTCCCCCTCCTCCAAATATCCAAAGACTGTACTGGCCAGTGGTTTTATCTTTGGTTTTGGTTCGGTTATATATATATATTTCTTTTTTTTACGTTTCTTAGAAACTGATGTAGAACTGTAAAATTAGATCCAAACTGTACACTTGCTTTGGGGGCTAGAGGGGAGACCTTCCATGTGTCACTTTTCTAAAGTGTTGTCTTTCCAGTGTAGCTTTTTCTTCTTGTTGCATCCTTTTCTATGCCAGTGCACTCGCTCCTGGGTTGATGGCGAGTACTGTATCAGCTCTGTACGACCTTTGTGCAAGGAATCTCTGGTAACTGTTCCATGCTCAATATCTGTTACACTTCAAACAAAAACCTCTGACTGTCCAGTCTGCTAAACTCCTGCTGTAACAGTGACTCAATAAAGCTGCACAGTGCTGTTATCTGCCTGCCTTGCTCAGGAGCCAGGGCTGGGTGCAGGGACAGGGCCAGGGCATTGTCCTGGGGCTGTGACAATCGGGGCTTTGTGTGACACCTCAGCTGGGGCTGTTTGTGCTGCTGGGCCATCCAACAAACGGCCCTTGTTGCCCAGGGCAGTGGGGGGACACGTGTGACACGGGGGACAGCAGGAGCTGCATGGCTGGCCCAAGGGGAAGGGCTCGGGGGGAAGAATCATTTCTGTGCTGGGGTGGAGCAGCCCCTGCTCCCACCCTGCTCTGTTTGTTCCTTCTGCCTGCGAGAAAGGGGAGGGGTCTGAGCAAAGATGATTTTTAGGTGGATTTGGAACAAAATCTCTGTGTTGCAGCCCAGACCCTTCCCCTGAGGGTACCCACAGCTACCTGGGCTGCCCTGGGGGTGTGAGCAGGCACACAGCCGGGGGTGCCACAGCTCCTTGGAGGTGACACTGCTGCCACTGCTGTCCGTCCTTCCTCTGTCCTTGGCTCCCAGGTTTGTTCAGATAACTCCACACCCAGAGCACCCGGTCTGGGGTGTGGTGGAGAAGGAGCCTCAGCTCGGGACACTTTTCCTGTGTCCTCTTGGGCACTGCTGAGTTGTCCTTACCCTGAGAGAAGCGGGACACATCCCTGGAGTGCTCCCGCCCGGCCTGAGGCATTTCCAGCAGGTCTGGAGGTACGGGAGAGGCTGTGCTGCTCCCTGCTGGGCTCGGGGCTCCTCGGCATGGCCTGGCAGTGAGGACACGGCTGTGGGGCCAGAACCTGCCCGGGAATGGGGCCAGAACCTGCCCGGGAATGGGGCCAGGGTTTGCCCAGGGATGGGGTCAGGGTCTGTGGGCATGGGGTCAGAATCTGCCCAGGAACAGGGCCAGGGTTTGCCTGGGAATGGGGTCAGGGTCTGTGGGGATGGGGTCAGGGTCTGCCCGGCAGGGTGAGGGCAGGAAAACAGGGCTGAACTTTGTCTCAAAGCTTGTGAGTGCAGCCAGGAGCGAGGCTGAACACCTGGCACGGCATAATGGAGGCTGGAGGGAGCCCTGGAGCAGCTCCCGAGTACAAAATGAGGCACAATCAGCAATCAAAACCCCCAGATCTTCATTTTAATGTAGCTACCTGCTGAGGAAAGAGTGTCCCCAATGCCATGTGGGGTTTTTTCCTCCTCTCTCCAAACGTGGGGGAGGAGAATGGCAGCTCTGCCAAGCCCCAAATGGTGCTGGAGCCCAAATGGATGCTAAATGTGAGGTTTAGGCTTGCCAGAGCTGTCAGAGCTCGGCGCGGGGCCTTCTGTTCCCTCCTCTTCCTTCTGCTGCACGTGTCTGCCGAGCCTGGGCTCGGCGGGGCTGCAGGGCCGGCTCGGGGGTCTCTGAGTGCTCGGGGGGGGGATTTGGGGGTGTGTGAGGAGGGAGAGGACCGCAGTGACCTGAGAGGGGGTAAGGGACGGGAATGATCAGGGCAGGAAAACAGAGCGCGGGGTCCCTCTGGGGAGAGCTGGGCTGGAAACAGGTTCCATAATAATAATAATTTATTCCAGCCGCGGAGGGAGGGAGGGAGGGATGCAGAGCCGTGTTGGGGCTGCGAAGGGAGGAGCAGCAGCTCGGAGCAGCTCCAGGGGGCGGCGGTGCCGCGACCCCCGGGACCCCCGGCCGGGAGGAGGCGCCGGGGCCGGGCCGGGGCCGTTCGGACCGGACGGGGCCGTTCTGCAGGTGCCGGGGCGGGGCCGGGGGTCCCGGGGGGCTCCGCGATGGGAGGGGAACCAAAACGCGGCTCATGCCCATCCCCGCGGAGGGAGAACCATCCCGGGCCGCCCAGGGTCCGCGGGGGCTCAGGTGGATCAGGGGCGGATCGGAGCCGGAGAAAACCCGAGGTGGTTGGAGAATGAGAGCCGTGAGCGCTTTGGGAGGCTTTGGGAGACTGTGCCGCTGTGTGGCGGGAGCAAACAGGGATGTAAACAGCCGGGGGCGAGTCTTTATCATCACAGAAAAATCCAGCGGGTGGGGTGGATGCTGCCGGGCAAAGGAAACGCTGCGCAGGAAACGCCAGGCGGCTGAGGCAGCGTTACCCCAGCTCTGCGGAGGTGCAGGCTGTTATTTGGAGTGCGAGGCACATGAAGGATTTCCAGGATGCGCTCCCGTCATAACGGAGCGTCGCTCAAGGCTCGGTAGCTGGGAAGAGCTCGGCGGATGAAATCCTGCTCCGACAAGTTTTGGAAACTGAAGTAAACACCGCTCCCTTTCCCTGACACGGCATCTCCCAGGGCCGCCTTTCCCGCAGGAATTTCCCTTCTGGGAGCTGCAGAGGGGTCGAGCTGAGAGCCGAGAGAGAGCTGAGCCCCCTGCCCTGCGCCCGGAGGCAGCCCCGGCACCCAGGCAAGTTCTCCGGGCAGTGTTTGCTCCAAGCTGCCCGCGGAATTTGGGTCAAAACAGCCCAAATTGGCAGGTTCTGCTTTTGCCCTCTCGGGGCTGTTGCGGTTCAGAGCAGGAGGAAGTTCAGGGGATGAGTTTCCCCTGGCAGCCCCAGAAGGTGGCGGCGTTCCGGGAGGGTTCAGGGCCCGGGGACGGTCGGGGTGAGGTCCTGCCCCAGCCGGGCCTCTCTAACCCGGCCAGGTGGGCAAAGGGCGCTTGGGAGGTTAATGGACCAGCAAAGAGCTTGGTTTTTCTTTCTGCATCTGTGCCCCCTGGATTCAGGCAGGAATGAGTTACAGCCTAACTTTGATGAGGAAATTACAGAGTTTTTTAAAACAAACAGTCCCATCCCCACCTCCTCCTGTTCCCAAACTTTGAAGAGTTTTTCCTGTCCCTGAAATGAGGGCGCTTGTCTGGGGCTGAGGCACAGAGCAGCACAGGAGCTGGACTTGAACCAGGTTTTCATCAGGACTTGTCTGAGCAAGAGCAGGTAAAGAATCTCAATAAGTTTTTATGAAAAGGCCGAGGAAGCTGGCAGGGCTGCCTTGCACTGGGTAAGGACAGCAGCTTCCAAAATGTAAATATGGAAATTCCTGCTCACGAAGATTACACTGCTGGACCTCCCTGGTGCAACAGGGCCATGATGTGGGAAGCTGCTTGGAAAATCAGGAGCTGAAAAAAGGAGGTAAAACTCCAAATGCAGGAGCTGCAGCCTCTGTTACTTGTTGGTATTTGTAAGGACAGACACTACAAACAGTTTACAGGAGGGGGAATCTGCACTGGGAGGTTTGTTTGGGATGCTTGGTTTGTTTAGCAGTTCCCAAACCACAGGGAAGGGGGTGAGCCAGGCACTGATGTGTCCTGGTGTGTTCATTATCGTCATTTAACCCCAGCCTCGTGTCCTTGGGGCTGCCCACACAGCAGAGGCACCTCGGGGGTTCTTAAATCTCCCTCCAGCCTCCTTTTTGTCATTGTTGAGGGTTCCACAGGGAAAATCCCCAACCAGAGCATTTAAACACCCCGTTTGTTGATTATTTGTGACGGTGTTCGCAGGGGTCTGAGAATGAGGGAAGAGATGAGGATCTGACTCCATGTTTCAGAAGGCTGATTTATTATTTTATTATATATATTATATTAAAACTATACTAAAAGAATAGAAGCAAGGATTTCATCAGAAGTCTGGCTAAGAATAGCAAAAGAAAGAAGGAATAACAAAAGCTTGTGTCTTGGACAGAGTCCGAGCCAGCTGACTGTGATTGGCCATTAATTAGAAACAACCACATGAGCCAATCCCAGATGCACCTGTTGCATCCCACAGCAGCAGATAACCATTGGTTACATTTTGTTCCTGAGGCCTTTCAGCTTCTCAGGAGGAAAAAATCCTGAGGAAAGGATTTTTCATTAAAGATGTCTGTGACAATTGTTACATTAAAACCCCACAGCAGAACTTTCTCTCCTTCCCAGAGGTAACAACGACACAGAATTTGGCCTGAGCATGGCCACGGTGGTGCCGCGGAAGCTGAGCCAGCTCCTGATCAGCGTGAGGCAGCTGCCGGGGCTGCTGGGGCCGCTGTCCCCGGGCACGGTGAGCAGCGCCGAGGTGCCCGCGGTGTTCTGGAAGCCCTACATCCACGGCGGCTACCGGCCCGTGCGCCAGACCTGGCGCTATTACCTCTCCACGCTCTTCCAGCAGCACAACGAGGCCGTCAACGTCTGGTCTCACCTGGCGGCCGCGCTGGCGCTGCTGCTGCGCCTGCAGTGCCTCTGGCAGCGCGTGGACTTCGCGCGGGACGCGCACGCCCGGCCCCTGCTCATCATCCTGGCCGCCTCCATCACCTACCTGACCTTCAGCAGCCTGGCCCACCTGCTGCAGGCCAAGTCTGAGTTCTGGCACTACAGCTTCTTCTTCATGGACTACGTGGGGGTGGCCGTGTACCAGTACGGCAGCGCCCTGGGTCACTTCTACTACGCCATCGAGCCGGGCTGGCACCAGCGCGTCCGCGGGTTCTTCCTGCCGCTGGCGGCGGCGCTGGCCTGGCTGTCCTGTGCCGGCTCCTGCTACGCCAAGTTCCGCTTCCACCCGCGCTGCCCGCTGCCCGGGCGGCTGTGCCAGGAGCTGCCCTCGGGGCTGGCCTACCTGCTGGACATCAGCCCCGTGCTGCACCGCATCTGCACGGCCGCGCGCCCCGACCCCGCCCTGCTCTACCACAAGTGCCAGGTGCTCTTCTTCCTCCTCGCCGCCTTCTTCTTCTCCCACCCCTACCCCGAGAAGTGGTTCCCCGGGAGGTGCCACTTCGTGGGGCAGAGCCACCAGATCTTCCACGTGTTCCTGGTGCTCTGCACGCTGGCGCAGATCGAGGCCGTGGTGCTGGACTACGAGTCCAGGAGGGAGATCTACTCCTCCCTGCAGCGGGGCCTGGCTCACGACTTCTCTGCGCTGTTCCTGCTCACCATCACCTGCTCCGTCCTCACAGCCGCCTACATGGCCCGCAGGGTGAGGAACAAGCTGGGCCTCAAGGAGGAGTAAACAAAAAATGAGCTCAGCCCAAACCCAGCCCCAAGCCCCCAGATGCTGCTTCAGGAACTGTTACTCAGCAAGTGCTTTCTGTAAGAATGAGAGATGCTTTAATGCTTTTTTAAATGCTCACAGAATGGTACAGGGTTCAGTTCAGCTCTGAATAAACAGTTGGAACAAAGTGTCCGTGTGCCCTGATGGGCTGGGAAGGCTCTGGGAGTCTGCCAGGGCTCCCAGCACGAGATAAGGAGAGGCCATCTGGCCCCTGTCAGACTCTAAACCATGGAAACAGACCAAGGCAAGGCTGGTTAAACCACTGAGGTGACAAATTAATTTAACATCACCTCAGACCCCTCCTGTAGGGCTGAGGGAGTTGTTCAGGGCCCGTCCTTTCCCCGCTGGGAGCAGGATTGGGCACGGCCCTGGCAGCACGCGGAGAGCAGGGGTTGGTGCGATGGGAGCCCCAGCAGCGGGTCAGGATGGGAGCAGGCGGGTGTGAATGTCCCGCCGTGGATCCGGGGCAAGGCCGGGGCTGTTCTGCCCCCGCCGGCCCCGCCCAGGCCCGCTCCCCGTTCCGCTCCCGCTGCTCTGAGGGAGCCCTGCCGCCACGGCCCCTTATATAGTGCAGGGCCCGTGTGGGCGGGGTCTCATCCCACATTTGGTCCCGCCCCTACCTCCCATTGGCCCGTTCCCTTAGGCGACGCGTGCGCAGTGCATATTAGGGGCGGAGCAGGTGTGGCACCGCCCCATCTCCCATTGGCCCGTTCCCTCAGGCGGCGCGTGCGCAGTGCGTCTTAGGAGGTGGGGCAAATGTGGCACCGCCTCTCGTCTCCCATTGGTCCGTTCCTGCGGGCGGCGCGTGCGCGGTGCGCGTTGAGGGCGGGGTCGGCGCTAGCGGGAAAACGCGAACCGGGAAAAGCTGGAACCGGAACCGGGGAACGGGAAAACCCGGAACCGGGAACGGACGGGGAAAAACCGGAACCGAGAAACGGGAAAACCGGGAACCGGAACCGGGGCCCCGGGAGCCCCCGGCAGCCCCGGGATGAGGCGGCGGCGCGGGGGCGAAGCGGCCCCGGCCGAGGCCTGCGGGGTCTGGCTGGACACGGCGGAGCTGAAGCGGGGCCGGGCGCGGGTGAGGCCCTGAGGGGAACCGGGGAGGTCGGGCCAGCACCGGGGACCCCCCAGAGACCCCCGGGCCGGGCTGAGGCGCTGCCATTGAACCCCGGGGCTCGTTCGGGGCCTGGGGAGGGGAGGGGAGGCTGAGAGGGGACCCCATAAACCATAAAATACCCCAAGGGTGTCAGAGGGGATCCCATAAACCATAAAATACCCCAAGGGTGTCAGAGGGGACCCCATAAACCATAAAATACCCCAAGGGCTGTTCAGAGCTCTGGTCAGGGACAGAGCTGTGGGAGCAATGGCCATAAAATAAAACACAACGAGTTCCACCTCAGCGTGAGGAAGAACTACTCTCCATGAGGGTCGCAGAGCCCTGGAACAGCTGCCCACCCCAAATGACTGATGCTTTGCTAATTATTAGTAATTAATAATTAATATCAAACGCTAATGGCTTATCCAGCATTCTGATGCTGCATAATGCAGGTGGGAGCTGTGCCCCAGCGCTGGGAGAGGGGCAGAGTTGGTTTTATTTTTATTTTAATAATTTTCACGTGTTTCTCCCCGCAGCCCCTCACGCTCAGAGCACCCAGCCGGGCTGCAGGGAGGAAGCAGAGCCTGGCACAGCCTGGCAGCAGGGAAAGCAGCAAGCCCGGGCACAGCAGCATCTCCAGGCAAAGCTCCATCCTCAGCTTCTTCAGCCCCCAGCCAGGTACTCAGCCCTCACCAACCCAGCTCTCCTCTCCTGGGCAGAAAACCCTGGGCATTTTGGGGGGCACGGGGCAAAGGTTGGAACTCCCAGGAACATGGATGGTCCTGGGAACTTGGATTTTGTATGGAATGGTTTCCAAGGTAAAACTTGGATTTTCTATGGAATGGTTTCAGAGGTAAAACTTGGATTTTCTATGAAATAATTTCAGAGTATAACTTGAATTTTCTATGAAATTATTTCTGTGTGAGGCCAGGGCAGAGCTGGGGAGTTCTGGGGGTTTTTGCTGACTTTGGGCGGCTGCAGGTGCAGCTCTGGGGATCCCTGGGGGTGGTGGCAGTGCTGGGGACAGTCCCCGGGGACACTCGGGGGACAGCAGGGATGCTCTGGGGGTGGTTAACCCTGGGAAATGGCTCAGCTCTCACCGATTCCCTGCTGTTTGCAGATGAAAGAGACAAAGAGAACCGCAGGCCCGCTCCCTGGGAGGACTCCAGGGTGAAGATCCTGCCCTTGCCACAGCTGGAGGGAGCCCAGGAGGAGCCCCCCGGGGCTGGGCGGGGGCTGCAGGGCACAGCCCGGGCAGGACCGACACCCCCGGAGCCCCAGGTGGGGCCTGAGCGGCTCAGCAGAGCCTCCCCCGGGGCCGGGGGGGATTCCTGGCGCTGGGGCAGGGACAAACCCCGGGTGTCCCCTGCAGGAACGGCCTCAGGGGACACGAGAGCTGCACCCCGCCGCAGGGCTGGGGCTGGGGACACAAACCCGGCCCCGGGGGCTGCTCCCGGCGGGGGCTGCTGCTCCCCACAGAGCCCGGGGCCAGCACAGCCCCTGCGGGAGCGGGGCCAGGTCCCGGCGGGGCCCTGCAGGGAGCAGCTGTGCCAGGGGAGGGACAGGGACAGGGACATTGCCCACAGGGACAGGGACAGAGACACTGCCCACAGGGACAGGGACACTGCCCACAGGGACAGGGACACAGACACTGCCCACAGGGACAGGGACACAGACACTGCCCACAGGGACAGGGACAGGGACAGAGACACTGCCCACAGGGACAGGGACACTGCCCACAGAGACAGAGACAGAGACACTGCCCACAGGGACAGGGACAGGGACACAGACACGGCCCACAGGGACAGGGACAGCCCCTCCAGGGACAGGGACATTGCCCACAGGGACAGGGCCACCCCCAGCCCGCCCACGATCACCCCCAGCCCCCCCCGGGCCCCGCAGCCCCCCGAGCTGGGCTCTGAGCCCCTGTTCACGCAGGACTCCGAAGGGAATAGGGTCATCAAGCACTGGTGAGAGCCCAGCCTGGCTCTGTGGTGCTCACAGAGGGGAGGGAACCCCTTGGTGCAGCCCCCAGCTCCTGTTTGTGCTCATGGATGCTGCTTTAACCCAAATAAAAGTTGCAGTTTGTTTCTGAGGGTTTGGCTGTGTCCCTGGAGCTCATTCCCAGGGCAGGGAGTGCTGAGAGCTCCATCTCCACAAAACCCCCAAATCCTGGTGCAGAGGGGCCCTGTGGGGACAGGGACAGTGCCCACAGCTCCCAGGGGCTCTGGGTGCACCCAGCAGGGCAGGAGCTCCCTAAAAATGGGAATTCTCACATCTTCTCTCTGCCACACAAGTCTCTTCTTCTCTGGTTTTTAAGGTGGCGATGATGATTTAATTCTTCAAGGACATCCAGGAGGATGGGGAAACCCCCTGGCACCTGAATATTTGGGATTCCAGCCCCACCCCGAGCCCGTCAATAACCCCACAGACCATCAGTGTCTTATTAAGGCTCCATTTTATAGAAAGGAGAAAAAAAAATCACATTTTAAATACAGCCATGGGGGCACTGCAGGGAACGTGGAGCTGGGGGAGAGCTCTGAGTGAGGGGGAGCTGCAGCCACAGCCAGGCCAAGGCCCTGCCCTGCTCTGCTTGGGGTGCCAGGGCAATAAACAGACCCTGGGGAGGTGAAATAAAACACAGGCTGGGGGCACAGGGACTTTAATGGGACATTAAATTACTGGCAGGAAATTAAGGCCATTCTGTCATGCAACTGTGGCTGATCTGTGAGAAAATAAACACCCAGGGCACAGGAAACCCCTCAGACCCGAGCCAGGGGGGTTTTAGGGAAATAAAATCCCTTTTCCCACCATGATCCAACAGCCCCAGAGAGCTGGGAGCACCCAGGAGCTCGTTCTCAGCTCTGTGCCACACTCAGGATAAAAACTGGGGTTTGTCCTGTTCAAACTGGGCAGGGGAACTGGTTCTGTCCTTGCAGCTCAGTGCTGAACTGGAACCTAAGGAAAAGTGCAGGAACAAAGAACTTCATCCAGCAGCACTCCAGGAGATCCTCACCAACACCAAAACACAGGTGGGACAGAGCTTCCATCTTCTTAAAAAGGATTTTCTTAAATAGAACAACACATGGCAAACACATCAAATCCAATTTCCTGACCAAGTGTCCGTGCACAAACCATGATCAATAAAAGAGGCAAAAGGCTCAATCCTTGGGACAAGGCAGCTGCTGTGGAGGAGCTTTTGGGAGCAGAAACTGCTGGCAGAGCTGAGGGCAGCAGCATCACTTCTCCTTCAGGGCCAGGTCTTCATCCTTGAGGGCAAACTTCCTCCTGAGCACCTCTGCAATGAGCACGGCCGGGTCCTCCTGCTTCAGGGAAGGGCGGCTCCTGAGGGACACAATTCATGCAGTCAGCCCAAAACTCACTGCAGTCAGCCCAAAACTCACTGCAGAGCCCAAAACTCACTGCAGTCAGCCCAAAACTCACTGCAGAGCCCAAAACTCACTGCAGAGCCCAAAACTCACTGCAGTCAGCCCAAAACTCACTGCAGTCAGCCCAAAACTCACTGCAGAGCCCAAAACTCACTGCAGTCAGCCCAAAACTCACTGCAGTCAGCCCAAAACTCACTGCAGAGCCCAAAACTCACTGCAGACAGCCCAAAACTCACTGCAGACAGCCCAAAACTCACTGCAGAGCCCAAAACTCACTGCAGAGCCCAAAACTCACTGCAGTCAGCCCAAAACTCACTGCAGAGCCCAAAACTCACTGCAGACAGCCCAAAACTCACTGTAGACAGCCCAAAACTCACTGCAGTCAGCCCAAAACTCACTGCAGAGCCCAAAACTCACTGCAGACAGCCCAAAACTCACTGCAGAGCCCAAAACTCACTGCAGACAGCCCAAATTCCTCACTGACACCTCTGCCTGGCTCCTGAGGGGACACAGGACAGAATCCTCACTGAGTCAGCCCTGACAGGACCCAAATTCCTGCCTGACAGCTCTGCCCGATTCCTCAGGGCACAGCACTCACTGCAGTCAGCCCAGAGAGCCAAATTCCTGCCTGACAGGACCCAAATTCCCATCTGATAGCTCTGCCTGGATCCTGCAGTCAGCCCTGAAAACAAAACCCAGGAATGAGTTACCAGGCTCTGCTCCAAGGAGGTATTTCCCCCATGAAAATTCTCCATTATTTCCTGTCCCAGAGAGGCAAAAACCCCAGGAATGAGTTACCAATATCTCATTTTCCCTGGAGTGAAGGACAGGGAGCAGCTCCAGCCCAGTGCCCTGCCCAGGCTCTGCAGGGATTCCACACAGAATTCAAGGAGAGTTTCAGGAAGCACTCACAAGTCTTTGCTCTGCTTCATCCTATGAATGTCTTTGAGAATTCCCATCATGTCAGCGAAGCTGCTGGCCTTGGAGAGGGACACGGAGTCCTCCTCGTCGGGGTCGCGGGGCTCGGGCCGGCCCTCGGGGGCGGAGCAGAGCGGGGGCAGCTCGGCCACCGAGGGCGCCTCGGGGCTCTCCAGCTCCGCCTCCTCCTCCGTGATGTCGCTGATCACAAAGGACGTGGTGGACTGGAAAGAGGGTCCGAAGCAATGAACGGGAGAAGAGGCATTGGAGCTCCCTGGAGATAACAGATCCGGGGTCAGCTGGGCTGAGGCTGGAACAGAAAACAGGAGGTGGGTGGATGAACTCACAGCAATTCAGCCTTTCACCAGCACACCAGAGTGTACAACCAACCAGAGCTCCTGAGCTGCCCCCAGAGCCAGCACCCCACCAAGGGAGCTGCTGAGAACCAGCCCAGAGTGAGCCTGCAGGAACCAGGGCTCAGCCCCCAGAATTAAATCAGATGAACCATTAAACAGAATACCTGTGATACTTTTTACAAAAAAAAATGTGTCTTGTTTGTATATTTGTTTTGTAGTGTGACTGAAGATCTGGCACCTTGAATGCAGCTGTGCTTTAGGATATTTCTGGTTCTGTATATATTGATCCATGCCTGCTGGTCAGCAGTAATGGAGGAGTGAGGAAAGAATGTGAAAGGCAGGGTAAATGTTGGGAAAACAGCCCAGAGTGAGCCTGGAGGAAGCCAGGGAGCTGCAGGGAACCAGCCCAGAGGGGGCCTGGAGGGAGCCAGGGCTCAGCCCCAGCAGGAACCTGGCCCTACCTGACTGTGCAGCCACGATCTTGGCGATCTGGCTCCGCAGGTGGCTCAGCTCATCCTGCAGCTCCGTGGTCCTGCTCAGGGCTGGCAAACCAGGCTTCTTCAGGGCCAGCAGCTTCTCCTCCTGCTTCCTCAGGTTGGGCACCGAGGCGTTCCTCTGGATCACCGTGAAGGGACTGGGCTTCCACTTGTGCTTCAGCGGGCGAGTGTCACTTCTGGGGACACAAAACTGTCAGTGCCTGAGGCCAAACCTGTCCAGGACAAAGCCTGGCACAGCCTGAGGGCAGCAGAGCCTCCAAGGAAACAAATGAAGCCTCTGTGTCCCCTCAGAGAGCAGAGAGCATCTCTGCAGCACCAGGAACACAGGAAACTGTGGCTGCCCCTGGATCCCTGCAAGTGTCCAGGGCATTTCAGTCCTGGGAGAGCTCAACCCTTCCATTTCCTGGCCAGAAAACCCCCTGGAGCAGGGGTGACTGTGACCAGGGAGTGGAACAGGACATGGCACAGGCTCCTGGCACTTCCCACAGGAATTCCTCTCCAGGTACTTCGTCTTTTTTTTTTCCCCTTTCAGAGTAAAAATATCTTTCAAGAGGCACCACATGAGACCCTGAGGGGACTGGAAGTTGTGGTCATGTGAGCAGAGTGTGGCCTGAGCTCTGTGCCAGGGAGCAGCCGAGGAAAACCAACCTGACCCTGGCGTAGGTCTCCTCATCGTCCGCTGCGATCCACACGATGTCAGCCAGGGTGGGCACAGGGGGCACATCCCCCAGGTACAGATCTGAGACACTTGGCAGGACCTGGCAGGAGGGAAATGCTGCTGAGGAGAGGGTGTTTGTTCTCCTGGAGCTGCCCCAGATGTGCTGTCAGAGCCCCTGTGCTGTGAGCAGCTGTGTCTGGCACACAGCAGCAATTCCAGCAGTTTCCTTTAATTTGCACAATTCTTTGAGTTTGGAGCTGGGAGATAAATCCTTTGTGCTCCCCTGGGCCAGCTGCTGCTCCTTCCTGCTGTGTGAGTGAGGCAGGAGGGGACACCTGATCCAGGCCAGGCGCTGCCAAGGCCACGTGCCACCCTCTGCCACTCCAAGGGTGACATCAGGGATTCCACAGTCCTGGGACAGCCCCAGAGGGCACCTGGCCCCTTGGAGGTCACACAGCAAAACCCTGGGGCAGCAGCTCCACCTTTCCATCTCCCTCAGCTCAGACACTGCCTGAGCAGGGATTTCCTCAAGCTGCCAGGGATCACTTTACAAGAACAGAATTAAAGGAAAAAGAAATTTAAAAAAAAAATCTTAAACGTCACTGTACTGGTGCAGGTTTTGTGGCTACAGCTCTGCAGATGTGTGGGGCCAAAGCAGCACCTGCTGGCAGTGCCTTGTCCCCCAGGCAGGGACACTCACCTCGAAGGTGGCCCTGGGACAGGGCTTCAGGGGCAGGTTGGAGCCGATCATCCTGACCACGCTGCGAGCTGAGCCATGGGGCTTGTTCTGCCAGATGGGGATGGTCTGCAGGGACACGGCACAGTCAGCGCCTGCACCCAGGGCCCTCCTGGAACTCATCCCACTGGAAATTCTCCTCAGCTGTCAGGGGCTGAGCTCTGACTTGTTATATGTTCACCTGTAACTGAGGAAACCTGAAACTCCTGAGGAGCCCTTCACACTGAACCTTTGGGCTGGGGCAGGGAGGGGACAGATCCCCGCCTGGGGACAGATTTCTCTCTGCCTGGGGACAGATCCCTGCCTGGGGACAGGGGCAGGGAGGGGACAGATCTCTCTCTGCCTGGGGACAGGGGCTGGGGCAGCGCCCGGGAGCTGCTGCTGGGGAAAGGCGCCGGGGAAGGTTCTGGGGCAGCCCCCGGGGCAGTGCCCGGGGCTCGGAGGAGGTGTCGGGGGCAGTTTCGGGGGCAGTGCCAGGGCAGTGCCCGCTGTCCCGCCCGTGTCACTCACGGCCTCCGCGTCCATGTCCGCAGGCTCAGCGCCGGCCGCTCATCGCACCCGCTCCGCCGCTCACTGCAACAACAACGGGGGCTCAGCACGGCCCGGCCCGGCCCGGCCCGGCTCCCCGGCCCCTCACAGCCCGGCCCGGCCCCGCTACCTGCGGGCCGGCGGCGCAGCTCGGGCCCGCTGCCAGCGCCCGCTCCGCCGCCATCCCCGGAACCAGAACCGGGCCCGCCCCGCGCCTTCCGGGGCCGCGGCGCCTGCGCCGGGGACAGAAGGGACAGCCCGGGGATAGGGGCAGCCCGGGGACAGCCCGGTGCAGAGGGAGACTGGGGACACCCCGGTACAAAGGAACATTGGGGACACCCGGGTGTAAAGGGACATTGGGGACACCCCGGTACATGGGGACATCCAGGGACACCCCGGTACAAAGGGACACTGGGGACACCCCGGTGTAAAGGGACATTGGGGACACCCTGTTGCAAGGGGACACCCCAGTTAAAGGGACATTGGGGACACCCCGGTGTAAAGGGACATTGGGACACCCTGCTGCAAGGGGACACCCCGGTGTAAAGGGACATTGGGGACACCCCAGTTAAAGGGACATTGGGGACACCCCTGCGCGCCCCGGCTCGCCCCCCGCAGCCCCGGCGCACGAAGCAGAGCAGAGCCGAGCCCAGCTGAGGATGCACGGATGGTTTTACCGGGGCCGCTCCGCCGCCCCTCCCGGCCGACATCGGCCCGGGCCCGCCGCGGGTTTCGGGCCGGGGCGTCACCAGGCACGGGAGGGGCGGCGGCGGAGCCGATACAGAGAGAACGCACCGAGGGAACGGGGGGAACGCACCGAGGGAACGGGGAGAACGCACCGAGGGAACGGGGGGAACACACCGAGGGAACGGGGGGAAAGCAGAGAGGGAACGAGGGGAACTTGGCACGCACTGATGGAGCCTGGCACGCACTGATGGAGCCCCGCAGCCTGGCACGGGAAAAGGGACACGGGCTGTGACCCCTCGGGATCCCCCAGGCTGCTCCGGCTCGGGGGTGGCTTTTGGGCTCCCCCTGCACTGTCCAGGCTCATCCCGAGAGGGCTCGCAGGAGAGAATAAAATAAACTCTGTGGGATCCCAAAGGCTGAGCCCTGCGGGGATGAAGTGCCCAAGGGCTGACAGAACTCTGCAGAGCAGCCCAGATCCCAGCCTGTCCCACCGGGGTGGGAGAAAGTGCAGAGCTAATGCATAGTTACAAAGCCAACCATCCCGGGGTCATTAATTAATCTCACAAGAGCAATTAGTGAAGTGGCACTGGTTCAGCCCAGAGGTGCAGCTAAGCTCAGTCTCCAGGCTCAGGTATGGACGGGAGGGCTGGGGCAGGGTGGGGACAGGGGAATTGCCACCACCAGGCTCCTCCCAGGACTAAAAATACCTCGTCAGGAAAAAAAAAAAAAAAAAAAAAAAAAAAGGCTTTTCCCTTAATTTGATTTGGTCCAACAAAATTGTGCTTCAGAGAGCAGAAAAAGCATCAGCAGCCAGGGCTGGCTGCAGACAGCTACTGAGGATGCTTTGTCCCCTCACGTGTCTGTAGGAATATGCCTTAAATCCCATTTCACTTAACCTTTCCTTCTCCAAATTACAAAATGATGCTCATTCTGTATGCAGGCATTGGCACAGAGTAGGAGCAACTGCTCAGGGTGGCTCCAGGTAAGGGATAATGGCTTCATGTGTGAACAATCTCTTTGGAAAAAATTCCTGAAAATACCTTTCTGTACTGCAGGCTTTTAGAACTGCCCAGTCCTCAGCCAGGTGAGGATCTCAGGGCAGCTCCCAGAGGGAACTCCATGGTTCCTCCCCCAGCACAACCTGGAAGCTCAAAGCACACAGGGACAGCAGCAGCTCCAAGGGGACACAGGGAGAAGCTCCCAGAGCTGCTGGGGATGGAGCCCTGGGAGGGATGGACACTGCTCACTGCTGTGTCCTTCAGCCTGGGGTCACTGGGGAGCTCAGACTGATCCTCACCTGACCCCCCTGATGCCCTGGTGTCCCTATGCCACCCTCAGGGCACAGACCCTGCCTGAGTGAGGCCACCAGGTGACACAGGAGCTCAGGGCTGCCACAGTCCTGTCACACAGACTGTCACAGTCAGAGCCAGAGCTGCCCAGAACACCAGGCTGGCCCTGAGGGGACAGGGACTGCCCAGGGCTGCTGGCTCTGTCCTCAGCACGAGTGTTTGGTCACGATGGCAGTGCTGTCCCTGCACCCAGACAGGGACTGCCCAGGGCTGCTGGCTCTGTCCTCAGCACGAGTGTTTGGTCACGATGGCAGTGCTGTCCCTGCACCCAGCCAGTCCTGCAGGTCAGTTCTGAGCTTGCAGCAGTTCTACCAGGAGCTGCAAAGGAATGAGGGTGGGTGCACACCCAGGCAGGGGCACTGGGAGTGGATTCAAGTATTTGCACTCCTGCAGAAATGTGCCTGAAGTCAGAGGGGCAGGCTGTGGAAACTGCAACTCAGGCTCACACCAGGACCCAGAGCTGGGACTGCCTGCAGTTCAACACCAACACCTGCCACGGGGATCAGGAGGATTTGCTGTAACCAAAATAGATCTCTGAAGTCTTTGGCCATCTCAGGGGGGCATTCAGTGCCTGGTTTTAGGGCTGCAGGTATGGTTTTGCTCTGTGCAGCCCTTCCTTCAGGAACTGGAGGTAAGTTGCAGTTGAAGGGTCTTCAAAATTGGTTGAGAAACTAAAGATGCTGCTTTCAACATCTTCAGGCTTCATAGAAGTAATGTCCAGGAAATAGTTGGCATTGATGTGGTGAATCTGGCAAAGAAAACAGATGAGAGGAGACTTCTAAGGGTCAGAACAATTCCCCATCCCCTGCTTGGCCTGCAGCCAGCACAGAGGAGACCAGGCTGTAACAGCTCCTACAGAATATCTGATTCTTTCCAAGCGCTAATTCAGGAGCCAGAATTTGGCTCTGAATTTCACAGTCAGAGAAGAATGTGTGATCTTCCCCCAAGGGTGCTGACCCTTTGCTTAGGTTAAGAAGAAGATGAAGAACTAAAACACATTTGTTTCAGATTTCTAGGTGCAGGGACCAAGGCTCAGGGGCAGTCCCAGCTCTGGCAGACCCTGCAGAGAACAGATCCCATGGGAGGAGCCCAGCCTTACCACCGTGCCGTTGGGGAGGCAGATGATCATCTCCACAGGGAAGTTGTATTTCTCCAGGTGCAGCTTGGCCAGTTTGCTGTGGAACTCATTCTCTCTGTTGCTCTGCAGGGAGACACCAAAACCACACGTTGGCACACCCCAGAAGTGGCAGAATGGCACAGGGGGAGCCCACAGGACACAGGAGAGTGGGAGGAGGGAGCAGAGCTGCTCTGCAGTGCAATGGTGACTGGTACCATTCTCACAGGCTGCTTTCCCTTTCCCTCTCAGGCTCCCTCTCTCATTTCAGCCGCAGATTTTCTCCCCAGACAAGAAAATCACCCCATCACAGGCACACCAAAGTCTGATGCCAGCCTTTCCCAGTCTCCAGCTCTGTGACTGATCCCAGCTGACAGCACAGGCTCACAAGTGGGGAAAGGCTCAGGCAGGAGCCCCAGGGCTCAGACATCAGTGATCTGGTTATCTGCTTGTCCCCTGGGCTGCAGGGGAGTCAGCTGGCCGATGGCACCAGAGGCCTTGGGCAGGGCTGTCTCACAGAGAATCATCTGTTTTAGCTTTAAACCTGGCACCAGGACAGAGCCAAGGGGGTCACAGTGCCACTTCTCAGCCTGCCTCCATCTGCTGTCTGCCTGGCCCCTGCAGTGCCCGAGGACAGGGAGGGCTGGGAACAAAGATCCCCCCTGGCACAGGAGGGAGCTCCCCTGGCCCTGGCACCCCCTGGCACCCCAGCAGAGTGTGAGCCTCACCTGCAGCTCCTCCAGCTCCTTCACCAAGGACCAGCTGCTGATGAAGCTCTCGTTGAGCAGGGCGAGGATGGGCGAACTTTCCAGGACGGTTTCCCGGAGAGTTCGCCCCGAACCTGGCACAGGAAGAGGCACAGGAGGCTTTGCTGTGGTTCCTCAGGTCACTGTCACCATGCTCGATGCCACCTGCTGAGTGCCAGCTGGCTCTGGCCCCCCAGCCCTCCCCACTGCCTTTTTGCTCCATTTCTGGCAGTTTTCCATGGCTTTTGTTCCCCACAGGTGCTGCTGGCAGAGGGGACTCAGCAGAGCAGAGCCCAAGCCAGGCACAGGAGGCCCAGGAGAGCCATGGCAGCCACCCCGAGTGCCATCTGCTGCTCATGCCAAGCACAGCCCGGTGCTGAGGGTTCTTCAGGGCAGACAGGACTGAAGAGACCCTTCCCCTCCTGCCCAAGGTGGCACAGAAGCTCTGAGGCACTGAGGGGGAAAAGCTGCACATCAGGACAGCCCCAAGGCCAGGCCTGGCTCTGGCCTGTCCTGTGCAGGTGCCAGGGACAAGGCACACAGAGCAGTGCCCCTTTTCCCTGCCAATGCTGCCTCTTCCCCAGCAGGAGAGAGGAAGGGGAAGACCAGAGCCATGTCTCCACCCTGACGAAGGCACCTGACTTAGACAGAACTGGTGCTGCCGCTGGGTAGCTGAGATCTCATCAGTAATTCCCACCTCAGCTCCCACCAGTGACTCCCAGCTCCCACCAGTGACTCCCAGCTCCCACCAGTGACTCCCACTCCCAGCCTTTGTCTATTCAGCTCCTCCAGAGCCCAGACAAGTGGCTCAAGGTCTCCTGCTGGTCCCTGGCCAGCCCCCTGACCCCCATCCCTGCAGCCAGGCTGGGAATGCCCTCACCTCAGCAGGACTGGTCATCCAGGGCACCCCACAGCAGGATGGAGTGCACCAGCTTCTTCTCTGCTTGTGCTCTCTCAAAGGCTTCTGTGAAGGGCAGGTAGGAGACCTGGGGGCAGAGGGACACCGTGAGGGACAGGCACAACGGCCCAGCTCCAGCAGGAGCAGCTCTGAAGGAACCAGACCCAGGGGGGACACACACAGAGCTCAGTCTGCAGCAGGACCTGCAGGTTTAAATCAGTGACAACTGTGCTTGTCCCCTTCTGGGGAGGCTGTGGTCCCCCTGTCCCTGGCACCTGCAGAGCCCTGACCTCACACAGGGCAGAGAACACCTGCACCAGGGTGGCCAGGCTGTCTGCAGCCCCACCTCAGCTGCTGGGAAATCTGGCCTTGAGGTATTTATTACAAACCTCCTGAAACAGCCTGAGAACTGGCTGGGGGAGCCTGCACAGAGCTGCTCCAATCACTCAAATGAAAGGAACTGATATGAACATCTTGGCAGCCTGAAGGGACATTTGTAAGCTCGGGCACAAGGAGGCAGCCACCAAACGTGTCCCTCCAGCCAAGGCAGCAGTGACAGGCAGTGGCCATCTGCTCCACAGCCTGCTGGCATGTTAAATAGTTTGGGTCACCCAGAGCTATAAATCTGTGTCTGGCTGCAGGCTGCAGAGGCACAGGCACATCGTGTGTTCTCTGCTGATAAGGAAAGCTTGGTCCAGAGGCACCTGGCTGCTGTGAAGTGAAGCCAGAGGAAAAAGCATTTGTAAGCAGCACAATCACCTGGCTGCTCCAAAATCACAGCAGCAGCCACTGATAAGAGGCAGGAAGGATGAGCCTACACCCACAGTACAATCCTGGGGACACCTGACATGGAGAATTTGCTGCTGCCTGTGCTGCTGTGTGACCCCAAACACCCTGGGACACCCTCCCAGTGCCCTGGATGCTGCTCAGGCTGTGTTCTCTGGATCCTGCTGGCCCTCCAGGTCATTGGATGGCTCAGTGAGGACAATCTGCCCCAAACCAATGTGCCAAGGAGAGCCCAGCCCCTTCCTCACCTTCTTAAATGGATACATGGCCACTTCCAGCCTGTGGGCTGCCTCCTGCCAGGAGATCTGCTGCTGCCACGTGATCTCCTCAAACACAAACTGGATGGGCTCCCCCGAGGGGTCCCTGCTGGCCAGGACCTTCCCGTCCTCGTCGTGGATCACGGAGGGCACCGAGGGCCCCGTGGATTCCAGCTCCATCTGCAGGGAACAGGCTGGCTTGGACCTGCACCCAGCCCTCTCCTGGCGCTCCAGGACAGGACACAGACCCTAAATAACCCCGTGCAGCCCTCAGGAAGATCTCCCACCTCCTGGAGCTGCACTTTGCCAGTGAAATACCAGGAGAGGAAGTTCATTTCCCTCAGTTGGCTGCACTCTCTGGGTTGGAAGTGCAGAGTCCACGTTCCCACCTCCCCAGTGCAGATCACTGGCTGTGGACACCAGATCTTTTCAGCCATCAGGATCTGCAGGGCTCACTGGAAGCTCTTGCTCTGTCACCAGCTCAGCCCTGGGAAACCACGAGAGGGAGCAGCAGGAAAAGCTGCCCAGGAGCTTCCCTGTGGTTCATGCTCTGGTACAGCTGAAATGATTTTGCTAAATCTGCCTTCTGCCAATTAAAAATAATCACGACTCTAGTTTAGGAGAACATGGGCCTGTTGAATTCAGGCATTCAGAATTCTGCCTTATGTTTCCTGTCCCAAGAGCTGGGATTACCACAAAAAAGGGGAACAACCTCGTGCACTTTCTAAATCCAGACCCACAGTTATTCATACCCTGCTCAGGGCCTGGGTTCAGCTCCTCATCTTCCCTCCAACCTGTCAGGCAATGTTTTAAAAAAGGAAAAAGTCTCCAAAAGCTTAGGATTCAAGCCAAACTGAGGGGAAAAGGAAAGTATCAGAAGAGCTGCCAACGGGGCTGCAGAGGACAGACAGAGATATTCCACTGCTGTACTGAAATGATCAAGGGAAAGCTCCAAGGAATGGTGTCCCAGAGGTTCCACAGCTCAGGGCCGTGGCAGCACAAACCCCTGAGGAGAAGCTGCCCGGGGGTGGAGCACAGGGGAGGGCACAGACCTGAGGCAGGTATCCAATGTCCACCTCCATGTTGCTGCTCTCACTTGCCCCGTAGAGCCACTCCATGTCCACGTTCAGGGACCTGCAGGGAACCCACGAGTGACCCAGGGCCAAAGCTGTGCAAGGGAACCCCCAAACTGTGCAAGGGAACCCCAAACTGATGGGAATATCCCCCTGCAGGGGAATGCCCAGGGCCAAAGCTGTGCAAGGGAACCCCCAAACTGTGCAAGGGAACCCCAAACTGATGGGAACATCCTCCTGCAGGGCCAGCACCAAACCAGAGCCTCTGGAGATCTCTGTGCTCCCTGCAGCAGCCCAGGAACACCAATCCTGCTGGAGCAGGGCCCAGGCACCCACTCAGCACTCTGGAAATCGCACTCAACACCTCTGAGCTCTGTCAAATGACAGGAAAGAGAGATGTCTTTGCTCCCTCTTCCTTCCCAGCACTTCACTGGCACATTCTGATCCTGCTGAACTTTTAAAAGTGTTTTTTTGGAAGCAAAAGGCTGCTGGCAGAGCCCGAAGTGGCTGCTGGCTGTAAGAAATGTGCTGACAGAGCCACTGGGGTTGAGTCGCCAGGGTAACGTTGTAATAGAATTTTCACTCTTGTCATGGGCAAAGAGATTTGAAGCTTCTTCCCCCTGAAACACTTCCAGCCCCTTGCCAGAGAGCAGGAACGAGCTGCTGCAAAGCTCTGCACACAAAACCTTAACCTGTGAGACTCCAAGCAAAAAATGTGTTGGAGGAGGAGCAGCAGGCCTTGCTGAACTTCACTGGGACTGCCAGCCCTGCCACACCCTGCTGTCCCTCCCCTCCTCCCAGCACCAAGGGACAGTTACTGGGCGTGGATCAGGCCCTGGATGGCTCAGGGATCCCCACTGATGTAGAAATACATTTAAGGCAACTGCAGAGCTCAAATCTCGTATTTTCCCAGAAATGAGAGGGAAACAGCTGTACCTGTTGTTAGGAACAAAGAGCCTGAAGTCCCTGACGTGGGAAGAGTCCTTGGACAGGACAATGTAACCTGTGAACTGCCCCGGGGAAAACCAGAAGGGGAAGTTTGGTGGCTCGTTCAGCTGGAACTCAGCGTGGATCCTGAAAGGAGAGAGGAGCCATCAGCTGGGATCCTGCACTGCAGTGACAGCAGGGAAAAGCTGTCTCCAGGCACCTGAAACTATGAACCTAAACTGGGCAAGAGAGGTGGAGCTTAAAAAGCTTTTCATGTCACACAGTGAGGAGGGGGAAAGACTGGAACAGATGCCCTGGGTCAGGAGCATCTCCAGTATCTCCTTCCCTTCTGGAACTGGGCAGCCAGGAAGGATGAAGTAATTTATCATTCCTTGAAACACAAAGACAGAACAAGGCCCCTTTAGCTTGCTCAGACACATCAAAGCTGTGTGCAACACTGCCAGTAAAACAATTCTGTGGTCTCTCCCCCTTGGAAAGACACTGATAAACCTAAATCTAACAGAATTCTTGCTGGGCAGATTCTCCCCTTTCAGCCAGGAGTGATGCCCTGCATGAGGACACGGTGACACTGGCAGCACAGGTGACCTTTGGCTTGCATGAGGACACGGTGACACTGGCAGCACAGGTGACCTTTGGCTTGCACCACCCTCCCTCCCTCCCAGCCACACCACCCTGGTGTCCCTCGGGAACACGCTGCAGTGCCATGCCTGCTGTGCCCTCTGCCAGGGCTCCCAGCTGCCCTGCCTGGGCCAGGGGACAGGCTGGGGTGTCCCCAGCCCCCGGGGGTGTCCCCAGCCCCCGGGGCTCACCGGAATGCCACGGTGTAGTAGAAGCTGCTGCTGGCCTGGAGGCAGGCCACGGCTCCCTGCGGGGCGAAGCGCGTCCTGACGAAGGGGCGCGGGTGGAACATGCTCAGCAGCCTGTGGATGAGCACCTGCAGGGAAGGGCAGGAGCACCATGAGAACTGCTCCTCACACAGCAGGAGGGCCGAGGACAGCAATGAGAACTGTCCCTCCAAAGCAACCCCCACCTGAGAACGGCTGTGATTTAACAGCCAGCTCGGGGACTGACCTAATCACACAGCAAGGAGACAAAGCAAGGCACTGCTGTCACAAATAAATCCATCTTCCACGGCTCCTGTGCCATTGCCATGGGCTGCAGCTTTCCATCAGCCCAGGCACAACAGCAAACTGATGTGCAAGGCTGCCTCCACCAATGCTTCAGCCTTTGGAGGGGTGGGATGCAGCCAGGGGAGGGGATGCACAGCCAGGCTTTACCTGCTGAGCACACACAGGCTCCCGCCTGGCACCTCAGGGATTCCACCAGGAATGATCCCTGTCCTTTCTGAATAACCCTCTCTGGGAATAGCTATCCTCCAATCCCACACAATTAACAAACAAGGTGAAGTTACTGGAGTCAGCCCCATCTGGCTGTCACAGACACACACAAAGCTTTTGCCTGCTCTCAGTTTGCCTCCAGTTTAGGTGCTTCTGGCCACACACTGCAGAATTCCTGCTTCCCTAGAAAATAGGGATACACATATAAAATCTGAGTGTCACATCTCACCTCTTTGCCCTTGGGAGGTGGAGGGTAAAACCTGTTGTTGGAGAGATACCCAGTGAAGATGTTCAGCTCACTGGGAATTATCCACCAGGGATCCCCAAGATCCAGGTTGTCCTTAGGAGGGAGGAAGGCTTTGAACTGCCTGGCAAGCAGGACACTCATGGGGGCTGCTGGGGCCGTCCAGTTCCTGAGCCCAGACAGAGCCACGTGAGAAATCTGGGAACAGAAGATGCAGTCAGAGCCCACAGTGGAGTCTCCCAGTGTGCAGTGATGTCATGAATGCAGGGAGGCTTTGGAAAAGGGGGGGGGAAATGCATCACATCCCAAATTCTCCTTACCCCACCAAACAGTTCTGTCAGCCTTCAAGAATGTGAGTAACAGAGCAGAGGGGAACATGGCGTGTAACACCAGTGCTGCTGCACCCAGCTGAGCAGAGGCAGCTCTGTTCCTGCTCCCAGCTCCCCAGGAAGGGTGTTCTAACTGGGGCAGGGCACTGCTGAGTGTGCTGAAACCCTGAAATGCTGAGGGGTCCCTGTGACAGCAAATCCCACGGGATTCAGCAGGACCCTGTCCCCTCCCAGCGTATTCCTGGTGCTGTTCCCAGCCCCCCAGACGTGTTTATCCCACAGTCTGGGCCCTGCAGGACACCTACTCCCAAGAACCCATCCTTGCTCTTCGTCATTGTTTCCATGAGCAAGGGCTGGAACTTGGCCACGATGGACAAAGTCTCCCCATCTGCATCCGGCGTCTCCTCCTCTTCAGACTCTGACACTGGAGCAACCCCTGGACAAAAGGACAGGAATTCAAGCAGCTGCTTCCCCTCCCTCCCCTTTCAAGCAGTTGTGAAGTGAGCACACGTTTATCCAGCAAATCCAGGAGCACTGGAGTCTCCCAGCTGATCCCACACAGCAGAACTCAGACCCGTCCCCAGACCAGCTCTGGCTGCACGAACTGAAGGGGAAGGGGATGAACTCAATGGCTTTGAAGTGGGAGGGGGTGGGTTTAGGTTGGATATTGAGAATGAATTGTTTCCTGTGAGGGTGGGCAGGCCCTGGCACAGGTGCCCAGAGCAGCTGGGGCTGCCCCTGGGTCAGGCTGGACGGGGCTTGGAGCAGCCTGGGACAGTGGGAGGTGGCCCTGCCATGGCAGGGGTGGCACTGGAGGGCTTTAAGGTCCCTCCCAGCCCAAACCATTCCATGATTCCCTATTTCCCTGGCTGCAAAGCCCAGGCAGACTCACAGCCCCTCTGAGTGATCCCAGCATGTGCTGGAGCCAGTCCAGGAGAGCACAGCAATCCCTGTGTCCCCACTGTCCTTTGCCATCCCCACACTCCTCCCTGGCTGGCACGAGCAGAGCCACTTGCTCTGTGCTGACACAGCCCCCAGAGATGATCTCCCACAGCTGCCACCCAGGAGAGCTGCCCCAGCTGAATGGAGCCCTCACCGATGCCTTTGGCCTGGCCTGAGCTGCATCTGTGGCACTCACCCATCCCAAATCCCCTTTAAGCTCCACACAAAGTAACTTATGTACTTTGCTAGTCCAGCAGTGGGATCCTCCACCTTGTAAAAACTGCACTTTGTCAAAGTGCTGTCTGCTGCTTAAGCCTTTCCAACAACATGGAAAGCTTCACAGCCTCTCTTCATGTAAATAAGACCCAAAGCAGCACCCAGAAAAAAATAAAGTGAGTAAAATATTCAGTGAGTTCAAGCTGAGGGGTTCATGATGTTTGGCTCTGTGCAGGGAGGCAGACAGGAACCCACCTGTGAGCTTCTCAGCAATGGGTTTGAACTCCTCTGGGCTCAGGTACAGGTCCTTGTTGGTGTCCAGGGAGGAGAAGAGGAACAGCCCCTCCTTCCCCAAGGACTTCAGAGCCAGCTCCTGGTTTGGGAAGAAGAGGCAAGAGAGATTTCATTGGAATCTCCTGCAGGAGCCCACTCTGGTCCCTCTGGAGTTAATCCCATTCTCCCCAGCACATCCAGGGGAAAGATGAACGCCCCTTGGCAGGATTTGGTGCTATTTGCAACGTGTCCAGGAACTGCTGGCACGAGGATATTGAACCTACATCTGCCTGAGTAATTCCAGCTGAACCATTTGCTCACGTTCAGAGTCCTTTGCCAGAAAAATTCCCCACTTTTTCCAGCTAGTCCTAAACCTGCAGCTGCTGGGAGCACCTGGAGGTGGTGGTTGCTGGGATAAGCTGATGTGCAGTCAAAGGCAGACAAATATGTGAGTACCACATTCCAAAAGCACAGAGGGAGTGAGCTGAGCCCTTGGAATTAGAAACTTCCACTTGTGGTGGGATCCACTCCAGCATCACTGCCCTGCTCTGGTCAGTGCCCCTTCAAACCTCCAGCCTTGGAACTGCATGGAATGTTCTGGCTCCCTGCTCCCTCAGCCATCCATCAGGGAGTCACAGAACCCACGGCCTTCTCCAGAAACCTCCACAGGATCCCAGCTGCTCTGTGCCTCAGTTTCTCCCTCTGCCAAGCCCCCACAGGGCTCACCAAGGTGATGTCTCCCTCAGAGCAGCCCCAACAGGGCTCTGGGTGCTTCCAGACATTTCCACTCTGCAGTCTAAAGGGAAAGGGACAACTTGGAGGCAGAGCAAGAGCTCCAGGTTGGTGTGAGAGGAGGGACAGACACAGAGCAGGCGGGACAAAGCCCTCAGTGCCAGCCAGCCCTTGGCACGCGCCCCAGGATCCAGCAGCTTGCCCCGCCACCCTGGACAAGGCTGGAGCTGGGAGCACAAACACTCTGCATTCTGCTGCTCTCCATCGCCTGCAGCACCATCCCCAGAGCTCCTGAGCCAGCTTATTTTCCATCTGTTGCCTGCCAGCCTGAAGCAGCACTAATGCAGCCTGGAAGGCTTTGCTCCCATCAACTGCAGCTACAAAAGCACTTAAGAGCCTTCCAGGGCACTTCCAGGGCTGAGACTGAAATAAACTGGAACTCAAAACGAAGATCTGGATGAGGACATGGCCAAGGACATGAAAAAATGAAGGGAGATGGTTTTTTGTGCACAGGGACAATACACTGTGGACTGTCCACGGTTAACCTGCTTTTATTCCCTGAATGAATGGGGATGAGCATCCTGGGCTCTTGGAAACAGGTAACAGCTCTGCTGAGCACCTGGCTGCAGGTGCTGACACATCTCCCTCAACCCGGTGTCCACCTGAACCCCCCCAATGCCTGGCAGTCACCCCAACACCAGCAACACCTTAACCCCCATGGCCACAGATGCCTGGTGGTCACCTCAGCTCCGGTGGCCATACCAAACCTGGTGGTCACTTCAGCCTGGCTATGGCCTGTAGCCATGATATTTTCTGAAAAATCCTTTCCTTAGGATTCTTCCTCCTGAGAAGCTGAGAGGCCTCAGGAACAAAATGTAACCAATGGTTATCTGCTGCTGTGGGATGCAACAGGTGCATCTGTGATTGGTCTCATGTGGTTGTTTCTAATTAATGGCCAATCACAGCCCAGCTAGCTCGGACTCTGTCTGAGACACAAGACTTTGTTATTCATTCCTTCTTTTTCTATTCTTAGCCAGCCTTCTGATGAAATCCTTTCTTCTATTCTTTTAGTATAGTTTTAATACAATGTATATGATAAAATAATAAATCAACCTCCTGAAACATGGAGTCAGATCCTCATCTCTTCCCTCATCCTTGGTCCCCTGTGAGCACGGTCACAAAGGCCACCGCAGCCCCATCAGCACAATGCCAATGCTCCTCTTAGTGCAGCGGTGGCCACCCCAACCACGCTGGCAATGGATTCCGGGCGGTCACCCCAGCCTGGCCATGGCCCCCTCAGCCCCGGTGCCCACCGGCTCCTGGTGCCGCCTCAGCCTGGCTACGGCCACCTCAGCCCCCACCGATTCCTGGTAGTCACTTCAGCCTGGGCATGGCCACCTCAGACCCCACCGAT
The DNA here is from genome assembly GCA_019023105.1 of Diglossa brunneiventris. NCBI lineage: Eukaryota > Metazoa > Chordata > Aves > Passeriformes > Thraupidae > Diglossa > Diglossa brunneiventris. The sequence continues at coordinate 802,909 of CM032375.1, forward strand.
GCCCGGTGCCCCCTCAGCCGGCTACGGCTCCCTCAGTCCTGGTGCCCCCCGGTTGTGGTGCCCCCTCAGCCCAGCCATGGTCCCCTCGGCCCAGCCATGGTCCCCTCGGCCCAGCTATGGCCCCCTCGGCCCAGCTATGGCCCCCTCGGCCCAGCTATGGTCCCCTCGGCCCAGCTATGGTCCCCTCGGCACCGCTGCCCGCCCGGTGCCGCCGCCTCCTCTCACGCAGCCCGGCCCGGCCGCGCCCGCCATTCCCCCTCGCTCCGCCCGGCCCGTCCCCGCCCCTGTACCCGGCGCTCGGTACCCGGTACCTGCTGCCGCGCCGCCTCCGCGTCCCGGTAGTACTTGGCGGCCAGCAGCGCGGCCAGCAGCGCCAGGGCCAGCGCCAGGCGCGGAGGGGCCGGCCCGGGCCCCGGCCCCGCCATCGCGCCGGGCCCGCGCCGCGGAGCCGCCATGGCCGCCCGGCCGGGGGAGGCGTCAGGCGGCCGAGGAGGGGCCGCGGGCCCCGCGGGGAAGCAAAAACCCTTTTCGGTGTTAAATCACCTCCGCTCCGTCACGGGAAGGGGCTTTGTGGCGTTAAATCATCGGCAGCCGGTCAGGGAAGAATGCGTTTTAGTGTTAAATGAGCGTCGGTGCGTCTGGGAAAAGATCGTGTTAGTGTTAAATGACCGGCACCCGCGAAGGAAAAAATGTGTTTTAGTGTTAAATCTCGGTTAGGGAAAAGCTCTTTTTAGTGTTAAATGAGCAGCACGTGTCAGGATAAAACCACGTTTTAATGGTAAATGAGCGGCACTTGTTCAGGAAAAAGCGCTTTTTAGGCTGAAATGTCTCTGCTGTGAGGGCTCTGGGGGGATGAACCCCCTCCTCCTCTGTCTCCAAGGGCTTTTTCTTTATTATCCATGGCAGACAGGGGTGTGTGTCCATCCCCACATCCCCATTTTGCCCTTAATTCAGCTTTTCCTAGAAAGAACAAAACCCTGAACTTGTTCTGCGCTTCTCAAAGCCATATCCTGCCCTTCAGTTTGGTTCTAGCTGACCAAAATGGGAATTTTTTTAACAAAACAGGTATTGGTGGGCTCACTTGCAGTGATTCCACTGAGGTTGGAGCCTTAGGGATGGGAATTAGGGGATGGGAATGACTTGGCAGCCCTGGGGTGATGGTGCTCAGCCTCCTGTCTGCAGCACCATCCCCACATTTTGGGTGATTTTACCACCATGGGTCCCATTTTGGGTCATTTCCACCCCAAGCTTTTCAACCTCCCATGTTTTCAGTGTCCCTCCCACAGCCGTGGCATTGCTGTCACATTGTCCCTTAGCAGTGGCTGGGCCAAGACACACAAATTTATTATTTAGACACACAAATTTATTATTTTAACCCCTCCCTACTCCTCCCTCATCCTCCTCCTCCAGTCCCGCTCCAATCCTCCATTGCCAGGGAAGATTTCTGCTGCAGGGCCAGCACCGAGTGTTTGATCTCTCCGAGGGTAGCAGGAAGCGTCAGCCTTTAATCCTTTGAAGCTCTGCTGTATCCTAAGCCTGCCTAATCGTTTTTGTTTTAGGTTTAAAGAGCTCTGGGGATGGAGATGAGCAAGAGCATGACCAAGCCATTAAGGGAGGAGGAGGAGGGAGGAAGGACGATGGGGATGGGACCAGGCAGAGGAGCCCAGCAGTGGAACCAGGGGGGATTTTTGTGATTCATGCAGAGAAAATTCCTTCTGCAGCACAGCAGAAAACTTCCCTGGAACTCCGCTCCATAAAGAACCCAATCATGGCTATGGGATTAGCCATGGAAATGATGTCTGGGAGCAGGGACGGGTCTGGGAGCAGGGGATGAGCTCAGCACCTGCAGCAGATGTGCTCTGAAACCTGCTGCTGTTCCCTATATATATAACCATGTATATAACAACCCAGCACGGGCCACAGAGTGTAACGGGATAGGATGGGTTTGGAGCAGGGTAAAGGTCCTGGTTTGTCTGGGACAGGAGCAGGAGGGGCCTGGCAGGGCGGTGGCAGAGCTGAGCTGGTTCTGTTTGGGCTCATTTTACACCCAAACCATTTCCAGTCACCACAAAAGATGAGAAACGGGGGCATTATTTGATGGGAAAGAGAATGAAAGACAAAAGGTGAAATAATTCAGGGTGGCTGCTGCTCCTCGAAGGAGAACAAACCTTTCTGGGTTTGTTCTGGGTGCTGGGATTACAGCACTCAGGAAGAATGTTAAATATCCACACATCTGCTGTGGGGCCCACCCAGGCACACCTGGATCAAAGGGAATCCTAAAAATAATAACAGGGAAGATTTCCACCCAGCAGGAAAAAGATCCCATATTTCCCCTTGGCCAGAACACCTCCTGGTTTGTGCTGAGCTGCAGGAAACTTCCTTGGGAGGGTGTGGGATGGTCCCACTCACCTGTGAGAAATGGAAACCAACCATGGAGCTGTTCCTGAAGGAAACCAGAACCACACTGTTTATTTTGAGGGTTTAAATTCTGCCAGGCCAAGTGCTCCATGTTACTCCAAGAGCAGGTCATTCTTATTTAAGAAATTCCCTTAATCCATTATCAGAATCCTTTGAGCTCCAAGAGCTCCCCATCCCCAAATCTCCCGGATAACACAGCTCACTCCCAAGATGTTTATTTACCAACACCCATTCCTCTAGGCCAGGCTTAGCAGGCAGCAGCTTTATCCCTGGGATAATGCTAAGTCCCCATCTGACAATCTTATTTCTCTCGGGGAATTACAAAGGCAGGAATTTAGAAACAACATTTTCTGTTTTCACAACTTGCTCAAAGCAACTTTATTTTCCCCCAAGCTGCTGAATGAACCAATTGTCACGAGGCTGTCACAAGAATGAACAAAAATGTTCCATCCCCCAGGGCCACAGAGCTGTGCAGTGATCAGAGGGAATCTGATCCCAGATCCAGCAGTTTAACAGAGCTGGGAATTGCTGTCAACCACTGCCTAGATTCCCCTAGAAATCAACTTCTACTGCACAAAACTCTTCAAATCCACTCTTTAAATCCAGTGTTGTCTCATTCCAAGCATGGAGTGACTGGTCTTTTACAGGATCAACCCCAACAAACTTTTTATTTTACAAGACTTTTATTCTGTTTCACAGATCTGACTATTACAGCAGTAAAATTATTACAAGTGACTCGTAACATTTAGTTCCAAATAAAAGTAGAAAAACACAAAAAAACCCCCAAAAACAACAATAAAGGAAAGCTAAATGAGATGCGATGGGTGGTAAATGTGTTTTAAGAGCACAGAAAAAAAAGTATATAAAAATACATCAGGAGCAAGGATTTTGGTTTAGTTACAGTTGTGACACCACAGAGTCACAGAATGGCTGAGGCTGGAGGGGACCTTTGGGGTGGCCCTGTCCCAGTCCCTGCTCAGGCAGGGCCACCTGTCCCCCAGGGCTGTGTCACCTGTCCCCTAGGGCTGTGTCACCCAGGCCCCAAGGGCTGTGTCACCTGTCCCCAAGGGCTGTGTCACCTGTCCCCCAGGGCTGTGTCACCTGTCCCCCTGGAGAGGTCCAGGCTGGAGCTTTCCCCCCTCCCTGCTGCCCTCAGGATCCTGAACTCCCCATCCACAGCCTCTGCAGCCTTGGATCTTGTTTCTTGATCTGTTCTTTTCAGCAGAACCCCTCTGTTGGCTCCTGTGTCTATTGCAGGAGGAATTCCTCACTCCAGGAGCCTCCAGGATTGCTCCTGAGCTACCCCTCTAGCAGGGATCAGGGTGGTTCAAGTCCCCCCTGAAATCTGTAAATTCCAGCCTGAGGCTGCTCCTGTCTGTGCAGGGTCTGATCCTCTCATTTTCCCAGTAAAACATCACCTCTCCCTGTCCTCCCTTCACTCCTGAGCTCTCAGCACCTCCTCAGCCATCCCCAAGAATTCGAGCCCCCAGAGCCCAGCACCACAAAGCCCAGAATACTGAGAGCTGTTCACTGGAAAGGTGATAAATCCAAGAGCAGATAAAAGGCAGAAATGAACCAGAGAAAGGAAAGGAGGATGTGTGTGTGTTTGTGTGTGTGTAAAGACTATTTTATGGCAAACTTCCAGTCCTTTGGCCACTATAAAGCAAAATCAGTGGATTTCATATAAATTCTCTGTATAAAGGAATGTCTATGAACTGTGTACAGTATGGCCCAGAATAAACATCTCATCATCAGCCTAACAGAGCTCCTCACAGAGGAAAAGAAGGTGCTTAGTCATGGTTCATCTTCCCAAGAAAATCCTGTCCGCAATTGGACTAGTGCCCCAAAACACCATTTCAGGAACAACAGGAATTCCTTCAATGGAAAGGAAAAGCAGAGCCTGCCCAGGCTGGGGGAGCAGGAGCTGGGCAGGGCCTCAGGGCTGCCCTGCTGCTTTCAAGTCCGTGTGGTTGACGGGCAGGGGGTGAGCCTCGGTGTTGAACACCCAGTCCTCCAGGGACAGCACGTCATCTTCACAGAACAGAAGATAGAGGTACCTGCAGCCACAGGACAGCGACACACAGGAGAGGCTGGAGCAGCTCAGCAGGGCTCCAGGCAGGCACAGGCAGCAGCATGGGACACATTCCCCCCTCCCTGGGCATCCCCACCCTTCCCAGGTAACCCAGCTCTGGATCACAGCAGAGCCCTCCAGCCCCAGCCCCTGGGCAGGAGCCTCCAGGCAGCCAAGGGCAGCAGAGCTTCTGCTCCCAAAGATTTGCAGCCTTGCCCAGTTACCCCCAGAATGGGAATGGGTGGACTTGGAAAGATCCTGGAAGCTCCTCTGGTTCCAGCCCCCTGCCCTGGGCAAGGACACCTCCCCTGGGAAGAGAAGACTTCCCCCTCATCATCTGAGACTCCTTAAGCAGCTGCTGCAGGAGCTGTGCTGCCCTGGAAGGCCCCTGGGAGCCCAGACTTACTTCAGGGTCTCTGCAAGGAAGAAGCTCTGCTGCATGTTGTCGTGGGTGGGCGTGGTGGTGTACACGTCTCGGATGCCAGAGAAGCCAGCTTCCACCCTGCAGTACTTCTCCAGGGCCTGGGGGGGACAGAGCCCTCAGCCAGCCCCAGCAGTGCGGGGACAAGCAAACACCCGCAGTGGAGATAACCCTGAACTGAGGCACTTCGTGTATTCCTGCCCCATTGCCTGTGGGTTTGAGACCCTGCCCCATTGCCCGTGGGTTTGAGACCCTGCCCCATTGCTCATGGGTTTGAGACCCTGCCCCATTGCCCGTGGGTTTGAGACCCTGCCCCATTGCCTGTGGGTTTGAGACCCTGCCCCATTGCCCGTGGGTTTGAGACCCTGCCCCATTGCCCGTGGGTTTGAGACCCTGCCCCATTGCCCGTGGGTTTGGGACCCTGCCCCATTGCCCGTGGGTTTGAGACCCTGCCCCATTGCCCGTGGGTTTGAGACCGTGCCCCATTGCTCATGGGTTTGAGACCCTGCCCCATTGCCCGTGGGTTTGAGACCCTGCCCCATTGCCCGTGGGTTTGAGACCCTGCCCCATTGCCTGTGGGTTTGAGACCCTGCCCCATTGCTCGTGGGTTTGAGACCCTGCCCCATTGCTCGTGGGTTTGAGACCCTGCCCCATTGCTCGTGGGTTTGAGACCCTGCCCCATTGCCTGTGGGTTTGAGACCCTGCCCCATTGCCCATGGGTTTGAGAACAATCTGGGTTGAAAGGAACCTTCAAAATCACCCAGTTCCACCCCCCTACCATGAACAGGGTCACTTCCCTCTAAACCAAGCCTCCCAGAGCCCCATCCAACCCAGCCTGGAGCATTCCTGACCCATCTCAGCGTTTAACACGATTTCAATAATTTCCGCTCCTTCCTCCTACCGAAGCCAAGATTTCCACAGGAATGCAGGAGCCCCCAGAGCCCTGTGCTCTCTGCAGCCTTACCTGGACCACCTCCCAGCCCCAGTGCCTGTACTTGGGCTGGTGGGTGAGCCTCCAGAGGTACATGTAGCTCTCCACCACCTCGGGCCGCAGGATGTAGTAGCGCTCGCTGAGCCGCGTGGCCGTGGCCTCGCTGCCCGCGTCGAAGCGGAACGCCTCGGGGCCCAGCTTGGTGTCTGGGGACAAGCACAGCACTGTCACTGCCAGGCCAGCACCAGCAGGACACCAGCCAGGTGCCTTCGGGCTGCTCAGCACGCCAGGGCTTGCCTAAGGCTTTGCTGAGCCTTTTTTTCTGCAGTGCCTTTGGAGAGAAGGGACCAGGATGGTGATAGAACCAACTGCACTGGTTTTAGAATCAGAAAATCAGGGGTATGTTGGTCTGTGGTGAGGAATCCCAGTCTCTTGCAAGCACTGTCCAGCACTCAGATGCCTGCTTTCAACAACAACCCTCTCCCTGCTGGAAAAAATTGGTTCACAAGGGCGCCCAGAGCAGCTGTGGCTGTCCCTGGATCCCTGGCAGTGCCCCAGGCCAGGCTGGACATTGGGGCTGGGAGCACCTGGCACAGTGGGAGGTGTCCCTGCCCATAGGATGGAATTTAAGGTCCCTTCCAGCCCAAACCCCCTGGCAGGGCAGGCACTCCCCCCCGGCAGTCCAGGTACCTGAGCGTGTGTAGGACTCGTGGCAGGTGCTGGTGATCTCTGCTGCCAGCTCCATGTGCCTCTGCCTCCTGTCCCCCGTGCTGTGCTGGGCCCCCAGGGCAATCATGCCCCCAGAGAAGCAGGCCAGGTGCCCCATCTTGTGATCCAGGATGCCACCCCTCCACTCAGCAATGTAGGTCAAGCCTCCTGCAGACTTTTTCACCAAATGCTTTTCTATTGCCTAGAGGGATGAAAATCAGGATCTCAAGAGAGTGAACAGTGAGTAAAACTTACTCAGTGTTAGTTAGCACCAGGAGTGAGTACCAAGGAAACCCAGAGGCTCATTCTGAAGGTCTGAACCCTTCTCATGAACCACGTCCCCCCCAAAAACCAGGGAGCAGCAGCTGGCTCCTCACCTCCAAGGCATCGTCGTACATCTTCTTAGCTTCAGAGTCCTTCTTGTCTGACATCAGCCAGGATTTGATGAGATATTCATAAAAGCTGTCCCCGAGCCCCCCGATGGAGACGTGGTCTGTGGTGGGAAAGCCAGGAAAGAGCTTCAGGCTCATGGCAGACAGCGAGCAGCTGCCTTACAAAGGGGAAACAATCTCGTCCTATTTAATGCCCTTGCTCTCTCCTTCCTCTGCCCAGCTTCCTGGGGAGAGCTTGCAGCATTGCTTTTCAGAGAGGAAGAAAGGTGGAAAGTGCAATCAGGAGAAAAATGTTCTGTCATTTTCCAGAGCATTAGTATCCCTTAGCAGAACCATTCAGAGGCCTTATTTTACAAGTTATTTATCCTGCAACGTGAAGATGCTTCCTGTTTATGGAGCCATCATCATAAATCCAGCCTCATAAAGCAAAAGCAGTGGTGGGTACTGAGGGATTTCCATCTGGATGGAGCCCCTGGGAGCCGTCCCTGCTCAGGAAAGGAAGGAGAGGTGTTTGGATCCCACAGAGCTGCCAGCAAGGGGCTGTGGACACACTCCTGGGTTTTGCCATTTGTATTCCTGCCTCACTGAGAGACTCTGAGCCCTGGGGGAGGCTGGGGCTTGCTGGCACATTAAAATGATAAAGTCAGGCACAGGGATGTGCGCTGCATGTTTGCCTCTGCAGAAATGAAACCTCCCAGGCTGTGTGCTCAGAGCACCCCTGCTCTGATCTCACAGGAGGTGCTGAGGGATTGCAGAGTGAAATGGGCCCGGCAGCTGCAGGTTTGTGCCTGGGGGGAGCTGCTGGATGCATTTACAGCTCCGAACTCTGCCACAGGGGGAAGAGCAGCTCTTTAGAGCACTCAAGCACTCCCATTTTTAGGAGAGCAAGACAAATGGCCCTCCCTGGACTGAGCCATCCCTGTTAATTAACAAATTAACAGTGTCCCCCGGCTCTGCCCCACCCTCGTTTCCCAGCTAAACTCATGCAGCAGGTGTCAGAGCTGCTCAGGTTTTTGTTTCCCCTCTCCTTGCACACAGATAAAGTCCCGAGGCTTATTCCAAATGCTGAATCCTCCCAGCAGCACAAACCAACAGCCACGCATCATCTTCCTGACCTGAAGAGCAAACATCCCTGACACAGTGTGTCCAGTGATCCAGGGAATAATCCCCGGCAAAACAATGAGATTAAACACCCAGCAGGGAGGGCAGGGGATTTGCAAACACAGGCTGCCTTTAAAGAGCAGCTCTGTGATCCTCAGTGTGTCATTCAGGAGCTCACCAAAGCTGCAGCCCTGGTGCAGAACTGCTTTCCATACGGCAGGGTTTGCCTCCCAGGCACCCTGCATCAATAAATCCACTGCCCCCAGGTAACAGCTGCCCTCCCACAGCCTCTCCACTGATGAGATCTGCTCGTTCAGCCAGGTCAAAGATACACCTTTTAAGAAAATCACAGCAATTTCAAGGAAAACAGCTTCCTGCAAAGAGCTTTAATGGCAAGAGAGAAAATGAGAGCCTGGCCTCTCTGGGGAGCAGGCTGCAGATGCCTCCCTGCTCTGGCCCTCATCTGTTTCACCCCAGCAGCACTGGGGGTGCAGAAGGGGCTGATCACTCTTCTCCCTCCCTGGAATATGGGGTCAGATCCCAAGGTCACAAACAGCCTGTGAAAGTCTGGCTGGAACCAGGAAATCTCCAGGCATCTCCTGTCCCAAGCAATCAGAAACTGCTTTCAATGTGCTCTGGAAAGCACCAGCAGGCCCCTCTCTGAAAATAGAAATTAAATTCGTGGCAAAAGAGACAGAAAATGGAATTAAATTGGTGGCTGAAGAGATGAGGGCTTCCTCCCAGCACCAAAGGGCAGCTCTGGTGTAATGGGACAGCTGTGACCATCCCAGACACTGCTGGGACCAGCCCTGCCAGCTGAAGGTCAGGGATTGCTCAGAGCCAGAGCTTTGTCCCTGTCTGCTGCCACCAGAGCCACAAAAGCAGCACTGGGAGAGCTCTGGAGTGACCCAGCCCAGCCAAAAGTGCAACAGAGCATGGGGACACCAGGAGCTGCAGGACTCAGAGTAACCTCCCTGGATAATAAATGTCACCCACTGACAGGCTCAAACCAGCCTCTGAAAGAGACTTTTCTTTGGCAACATCAAATCCAGCGGCCAGAACAAGCAGATCAATAACAGAGCAGAGAGTGGAGGTCACAGATCAGGGCCCAGCTGCAGAAGTGGCACCTCCTGCTCCTACCACAGGGCAAACTCCTGAGGAGGGGCACAGCCTCCTCCCTGTGTGCCACCTTCCCCTGCGTGAATTCTCCTCCACAATTCCCCTGCCCTCTCCAAGACCTTCCCTGATTATTGCTCCAGTGCTGGGCTCCCAGCAGGAGAGAAGCAAACATCCTTATCTCATCCTTCCTTCCCAAATGGCTCTGCAGAGCTGCCATGGTAACAGGAACAGGAATGCACAGGAGAATTCCTCCCTGCATCCGAGGGGGATCCAGGGCTCCTCCAAGCCCTCTGCCTCTCCAGGTGGTTCCTGCACTCCGGAGGGGAACCTCACTGTGCTCCCCATGCAGCTCCCTGTGCTGGCTGCAGGATCCCAGCCTGGGCTGGCTCCCAAAACCTGTGGGATGAGCCCCTGTGCAGGGAAGGCCCTGATTCTCTCTCTGAGAACACTCAGAGGGACACTCTGTGCAGCTGGGACACTCAGCAAGGTCCCAATGGAGCTGGGACACTCAGCCAGGCCCCAATTCTCTCTGTGGGACACTCAGCAAGGCCCCAATGGAGCTGGGACACTCAGCAAAGCCCCAGTTCTCTCTGTGGGACACTCAGCAAGGCTGATTTTTCTCTGCAGCTGGGACACTCAGCCAGGCCCCAGTTCTCTCTCTGGAGCTGGAACACAGCTGGACACACATCTGGGGGTAAGGGCACAATTCCTGCCCGGCTCCCTGCAAAGCCTGGCTTATCTCCTGTCCCACAGCCTGGCTGCTGTGCCAGGAGCCCCTGGGGAAGGAGGGGAGGAGGGCAGGAGGAGAGGCTGCCATGCTGCAGGCAGAGGCAGGCAGGGATACCTACGCTGCACCCAGCTCCCCGTCACCGGGCTCAGGAAGTTGGGGTACAGGCCCTGGGGCTTCTCCACTCTGCTGAGCACCCTGCGGATGTTCCTGACCTGTGAGAGAGCACAGACAGCCTGGGGTTAATGCTCTGCTGCCAGGGCTGCCCTCCCTCCGTCCCTCCCTGCCCAGCCCCTGCCCTGCTCCAGCCCAGCAGCCGGGACACAGCTCAGGGAGGGAGAGGCTCTTATTTCAATCCTTATCCCAGAAATGGCTCTGGAAACCCTGCAAAGCCCCAGGTCAGCTCACTGCCATGGTCCAGAAGAGATCCTGGGAGATTTTGTCCTTCCAGCACCTGATGGGGCTACAGGGAACTGGAGAGAGACTTTTCCCAAGAGCGTGGAGTGACAGGACAGGGGGGAATGGCCCCAAGGTAAAGGAGGCCAGGGTTAGGTGGGATATTGGGAAGAAATTCCTCCCTGTGAGGGTGGGCAGGCCCTGGCACAGGTGCCCAGAGCAGCCGTGGCTGCCCCTGGATCCCTGGCAGTGCCCAAGGCCAGGCTGGACACTGGGGCTGGGAGCAGCCTGGGACAGTGGGAGGTGTCCCTGCCATGGCAGGGGTGGCACTGGAGGGGCTTTGAGGTCCATTCCAAACCCAAATCTGATTCTTTGCTTGGGGATCTGGGTGGAAATGGGAGATGTGAGCAATGGCAGGGGTGATTTTTTCCATGATCCAAAGGGAAAGGAGTGGCAGGGATGAGTGACTCACAGAGCACTTAAATTCACCATGTGGTCACTTAATGTGATGAATTGGGGCCTTTAATTTAAACAGGAGACAGTTCCCTTAATACCCCAGAACAGCCAGCACTTAACTCTCTAAAGCCTCCCTTGGTTTCACCCCCATTAAATCCAACAGGCCTTTCCCTTAAGGGACCCAGTTAAATTCCATGCAGCATAAATATTCTATTATAACCTACAGAGCAGCTAATTTGCCCTAAACCTTTTACAAAATCAGACAATTTGCACGCCAAAAGCTGGCTACAGCCTTAAGCCAGTGCTTCCAAGGAAGTTGTCAGGCTCCCTAATATTTACTGGAGTTTAGGAGCTTGGCATATTCATGACAGGTTTGAATAAAAGACACAGATGGGCTTTAATTCCTGCTAAAATCACGCAAGTCCCAGGTTGGGAGCTCATGAGCTGATCTGCTCCCCTGCAGGAATTTCCCACAGAAACTGTTGGGAAATTGGTGTGGGCTCTAACAGCTCACACCATCCCACATCTTCCCTCTCATGGTGGTTGTGATCCATTTTCTGTGCACACACCAGCCCAGAGAGTCCCTCAGAAAGGTTTTGCCTTTTTCGGAGGAGAAGAAAAATCTCTTCGGCTGGGGACAGAGGTTTGACCCTGGCTCAAAATGCCACAGTTTGAACCCAGAATGAGGACGCAATTCTGGTTTTTAGCAGCGCATCTCCAGCGTTTCCTCATCTCTCCCCTCCCTTCATTTCCTCACACTGCTCCCTTTCCTGGCCTCTCCTCAGCTCCCCTTCCCTGGCAGCAATTTGTCATTATCCCTGTCCTCAGGAGCCTCAGCCTTGTCTCTGTTTCACATCACCAGCCTCCCCTGATCTCCCCACAGAGTTTCCTGGGTTTCCTGTTTCCCTTCACCCTCTGCTTTTCCCTCCTCTGTGACACTCACTGCTCACCCCACCCTCACTGCTTTCCATCCCCTCCATCCCAGCTCCACTTTGCCCTCCCAGCTTCTTCCTCCTCTTTTTTTTTCCCTGTCTCTCCTTCAAATCCCCTCCTTGTTTCACAGCTGACAGACCTGCACTGGACACATCCTGGAAAAGCAGAATTTTTGAGTGTTTTTTTGTAATCCTGTCTGTTTGTACCCCACTGTGACACTCTGGGCCAGCCCCTCTTCCCTTGGGTTCTGCCTGGAACAATCTGTGTCCCTCAAAGCAGGCTCCTGAGGGATCTGCATCCCCCTGATGGCTGTGCCCTTCTCTGGGTAAAATCTACACTGGGAAAAACCCCCCAGGAGGATGAAGAGGCCACCCCACAGGAGCCAGGCTGGGCTCACTTGCCTTTTCTGCAAACACTGGGTTGCCAGAGAGCTCGGAGAGGTGCAGGAACTCCAGGTGCAGGGTCCCAAATTCTGCCAGGATGCTGCTGCCAGCAGATGCCCAGCCCCAGCTCCAGCTCATGCCACTGCAAGGAGAGAAAAGGGAGCTCTCACTGCCAGGAAACAGCCAGAGCCAAGGCAAGCCCTGCCTCTGCCAGGTGTCATTGGGGCATGGAAAGGACACACGTACACACAGAGTTAGGATTCACACACAGATTTTAGGACAGACACACAGATTTTAGGATACACACACAGATTTAGGACACACACACAGATTTAGGACAGACACACAGATTTTAGGACACACACACAGATTTTAGGACACACACACAGATTTTCAGCAGCAGTTCCAGTGGCACTGAGCTGTGATTTTCCAGAGATTCTTTAGGACTGGGCTAACACAGACTGCACAAACTGCATTTTTTTGTGGGTGAGGAATCCCTCCTGAACAGCTCATCTGACAAACAGCTTTGGAGGAGCGCTGCCACCCTGCCCTACACAGATATTTGGGATAAAATATCCTCGTGGTGCCCCACAGCTCTGGGGTCTCTGGAACCCTCCAGAAAGGACAATCCTGGAGGATGCAGGGCTGGATGTGACCAAGGCAGGCCCTGTGGGTGCTGCCCCAGAGGTGTGGCGGCTCCAGTTCTGCATCTCCTGGCAGTGAGTCCCGGGGAGGGGACAGCTCCAGGGACAGGTGGGGTGACACTAGGTGGCGCCGGGAAGCTTGGCTGGGAGAGAGAAGGGTTTGTTGTTTACAGGAGGTTAAAACTAATGATCCTGAGCACGAAAATTAAAAAAAAAAAAAAAAAAAAAAGAAGTTTCCCTTGTTGTGATGGAGAGGAAAACGTGGCAGGTCCCGAGCTGGCTGTTTGGTCAAGAGAGGCAGTGTGGTCACAGTGCTCAGTCCCTGCCCTGCAGGGTCACAGCCTCAGCAGCACCCCTGCTCTGCTCTGGGGCAGGGAGACACCTGCCAGGGGTCCACTGCTGTCCTTGATTTACTGCCCTGGAGGGAGGCTGCACCAAACTCAGCCTCACAAACAGCTCAGCTCGGCTCAGCAGGGCTCAGCTCAGCTCAGCTCAGCTCAGCTCGGCTCAGCTCGGCTCGGCTGCCAAGTGGGGCCGTGTTTGTTGTCCCAGCAGCTCTGTGGGGTCCCAGAGATCAGCACAAGGCTGCCCTCCCCAAAAGCACAGCACGGATGTGCCCTGAAGCTGAGCCTGGGGTCAGACAGCACAGCAGAGCTGCTGGGGAGGGAGGACACAGAGCCCATGTGCAGCGAGTCCTGGCTCAGAGAGCAGCCTGCAGTGACCCCCTGCAGGAAAACGTTTTGTCAGCCCCACAAACTGGGCCCCCAGAGCTGCTCTGCTCTCCAGCAGCTCAGAGGAAGCCACTGTTTAAAGGACCTTGGCCTCCAAGGGAAAGGAACATGCCCAGAACCTCCCTTATCTCCCAGATAAGTGGGTCTGGAATGTCAAATCATTGCCTTCCCCCGTGGGGATCCAAAGCAGCAAAACCAGTGGCAGGTCAGGAGAGAGGCCAGGAGAGGATGCTGAGGGAAAATCTGGAACACAGAGGGTTTAGGGACGTGTGAAGGAAAGAGCTGCAGCACAGGGAGAGCTCGGAGAGCAGAGCCCAGAGCAGAGCACAGAGCAGAGCACAGAGCAGAGCACAGAGCAGCAGCTGGAGCACACACAGCACTCCAGGGCCAGCGTGGCAGCGGGAGCAGCAGGATGGAAAGCAGGAGTGTGGGATGGGACACAGAGCAAAGCAGGAGTGTGGGATGGGACACAGAGCAAAGCAGGCAGTGAGAGATGGGACACAGAGCAAAGCAGGAGTGTGGGATGGGACACAGAGCAAAGCAGGCAGCCACAGGAAACTCTTCAGCAGAGAGGGGACCCCAGAGGAAAAGGTGACAGCTAGAGATAAAGGCAGCTGGTTATGGGAGAGCTGGAGGGGTGGCTGTGCTTGGGCCCTCGGAAACGAATGTGCAGAACTGACTCAATGCCAAGGGGTTTTGTTGGTTTCAAATTTCTGAACGTCCCTTTTAACCCACCCCCCAAGCTGCCACCAGCAGAGGCCCACACACGCTGCAGGACCCTCCTCCTCCTCCTTCTGGGACGCTGAGGTCTCTCTGGAATTAGCACATCCTTGCAAAAGCAGAATTGGAGGGAGAATTCATCCTTGCAAAACCCTTCTGGGCTTTGTTCCGGCCCTGATGTTTGGGTCAGTGTGGTCTCACAGCCTCACCTCGCCCTCCCCTTGCACACTGAGCAATTCCCCGGGGGTTTGCAGCCTTTGGCTGCTCAGGCTGTGGATGCAGCTCCCTCCATCCCTGCTCCTAAATCAGCTGGGCACTCCAGCCCTCACAGCAGCCCCAGAGCTCCAGGCAGCACTGGGGGCTCTGCCTGTGGCCTGGGTGTTCTGTCGATTCTCTCTGCTCTCACTCAAGGTCATCAGCAAAACACTTTGGGAATGTCTGGGCAGACAGAGGCTGCTTCAATTGTCTTCACAAAGGGCAGGGGAGGGTTTGGCATTTCTGTGAAAGGTTAGTCTATGCAGAGCCTTTATCAGGCACAGAGGAAGCAGGATGTCTGTGCTGTAAAAAAGGACAATTACAGTGCTGCTGGTGGCTCCAATTTTCCCCGGGATCAGGAGCACATCAGACAGCTGAGGGCTGACAGTGATATTTGAGCAACGCAGCAGCGTGAGCCAAATGTTTGGAAGTCTTTTGCTTGCAGAGCCAAGGAGGAGATTTGGGCTAAGGGCTGGAAAATGACTCTGAGGGTTTCACAAGAGGTGAGGATGAAAGGCTTTGTTAACCCACATTTCCTGCAGCCCTCGCCCGTGGATTTTTTGGATGCATCAGAAGCAGCAAATCCAAATCCCTGCCTGGCTGGCAGGGAATTGTCTGCCAGGAGAGGCAGGAGCAGCAGGGCAGCCCCAGCCCTGCTCTGTTTGCTGCCAGACCTTTTGCAGGGAGGGACTGACTGAACCAGCTGCCTCCCTGGCCATGAGAACATCACCAACCTGAATTCTGGCTCTGAGGAAGGAGCGAGCCTGGCTGAGGGCTGTGGGCTGTGTTCTCCCCTTTGCCAGCACCAAACTGTCAGCCAGTCCCATCCACTCCCTTGCCCAGTTTTTCCAATTTTTAAATCCATTTTTCCTGGATGAATTCACATGCATCTAGGTGAGCATACTGCAGAAATCCATGCTATGAGCAGAGCAGAAAATCACCTTTCACAGAACACGAGAGTGAGGAAAATGCTCTTGCAGCAGGGAGCCCTGTCAGGAGGCAGAGGAAGAAACTGTGGCCAGCCCCAAATGGATTAATAAAACACAGGTGGGTCTGACCTGAGTCACCTGCAATCTGTGCCAAGGTCTGAGCTGGCAAAGCAAGTGACCTGCAGGAGTCTGCCCTAGAGGGGACAGCTCTGAGGAGCTGCTGCTGCCCCTGGTCCTTCCCAACTCCCAGAATAAAGGAAAAGCTGCTGAGGCTGTGCCTTGCCTGCCCAGGTTGATGACTCCACGTGGGATTCCAGTGGGGGTGTTGAAGGCTGGCAGAAGTTTCTCTCCAAGTTCCAGGGCTTTGCTTTTGAACACCTGTTAAAAGGGAGGATAAATATTTGATGGAATTAATCACAGAGGATTCCCCACATCTCCTTTTCCAAACACACAGTTATAAAACAAAACACTGGAGGTGCTGCAGAACCCCTGCTCCAGGTGTGCTGTGCCCTGGCTCCCCTGCACAAAAAAATCTGAACCAAAAATCTCACTGAACTTGGGCGTCTCTAAATTTCCTCTCAAATCTGCACTAAACCAGCACCCAAAGCCTCAGCCTGGACCAGAGCAGCTCACAACAGCACCCTGTGATCTGAGCTGATCCAGAGTGCTCTCCAAATCCTTCCCATTCCCAGCATGGCAGGGAACAGAAGGAGCTGCAATGGCTGAGCTGAAATCAGAAATCCTTCTGGGCTGAAGCACTGCTAGATTTACAACGTGGGCTTGCCCAGATTTTGTTTTCATCTCCTGTTGTAAAAAACATGATTTGCAACCAACCATCCTCTCCTTGCAGCTCTTGGCCAAGAAGGATTGGTGGTTTCATGGCTAAGCTGCTCCTTTTGCACTGGTAATGCCTCAGTTTTGGCCTTTCCAGTCAAATTGCAGCTTATGGTGCCTTGCAGCACAAAGCAAGCACACACAATTATTTTGGGACAGACTGATACCAGCACTAATCTTCACTGCAGAGATTAGTCCCGATCAAGAGAAGCCTCTAAGTGACTTAGGAGGTAAAGCAGAAGCCTTTTACCTCTAGCCTGTGGTGGTGGCTCTCAGAAAGCAGGAATTCATTGCTCTAAAAATACAGCACTGAGGAAACCTGAGCTCTCCTGTGGGCTCTCAGACCTTTGATACTCTCACAAGGAAACAGGGGGCTGGTTCAGAGGAGAAAGCAAGAGCAGGGACTGGGTTTTGCCTTTCAGTGACACTGGTAAGTGACAGGCAC
The DNA here is from genome assembly GCA_019023105.1 of Diglossa brunneiventris. Taxonomy (NCBI): domain Eukaryota; kingdom Metazoa; phylum Chordata; class Aves; order Passeriformes; family Thraupidae; genus Diglossa; species Diglossa brunneiventris. Next base: position 819,523 of record CM032375.1, read on the forward strand.
TGCCCCAGCTGCTGATGGGACTTCAAGAGGTCACACTGCTGGAGTTTTATGGTTTAATGTGGTTTCTCTTTGCCCTGTTGATCTGAAACCTGCTGAAGTTGTCACTGAGGCAGACTCTGAGTTGGGGCACTGAGTCTTTGAGAGTTTTCCCTGGAGGGAAATCCCAGAGGGAAGTCATTCCTGGAACACATTTGAAATGCAGCTGAAGTACGAGAGCTGCTCCTCATCAGTGGTGCCACTGTGCAGGAGCCATCCCACCCTGTGTGCTGGGGCAGCAGCAGAGCTGAGCTCTCATTTAGGGCCACTCCTCACACAGCTCCCCCTGAACCAGAGCTTCAGCTTCCCAGGGCAGAGGAATAATTAATAATCTCCTCATCTCCCTACAAATGTACAATTCCAGCCCAGGCACACCAGCAAAGCGATGATGGCATTGTGCCTGGGCTGGGGAGGAGGGAGGGCAGTGGAAATGAGATCTCCTGCTCCAGCCAGGGCTCCAGCATCCACCCCAGGGGCTGTGACACCAGCCCTGCACCCCAGGGCACTGCAGCTCAGGAATTCCTGCTCCACGGGGATGTGGGGAGCCCTGCCCCTCCCAGCTGCCCTCCTTAGCCCGAGGCAGGATCTGGGATGATGTCTGATGAAATCTCACCCGACTTGCGAGAGAGAGGAACAAGTACAAAGACAAAGATGCTCTGCAAATGGCATTTCCCCGGGGAGCAATGTGTCCAACTGCAAACGTGTCTGGCTAGAATTGCCCACAGGAGGGAAGATCTCTGGCAAATGAGCCATGCACGGTGTGTGCAAGGTAATTATTCGAGGCTTAATTAAAGGAACATTAGTGGCATTTCCATATTCACAAAAAGGATGGGTTTAGCCTGTTGTTAAGGGGGGACTATCTGATGCTCGGGGCAGGGCTCTCAGCTGGTTCCTGGGGCTGGGGGGACACTGTGGGGACACTCCAGATGCTGGGGGGACACTCCAGCTGCTCTGGGGACACTCTGTGGGGACATTCCAGGTGCTGGGGGGACACTCCAGGTGCTGGGGACACTCCAGATGCTGGGGGGACACTCCAGCAGCCATGGGGACACTCAGTGGGGACACACCTCCTCTCCAGTCAGGTAGTAGGTGGCCAGGAGCCCCCCGATGTAGCGGATGTTCACCTCGAACAGGGAAGCTTCTCCATTCTGCAAAGACAAAGGACAGCCCTGAGTGCAGCACAGCCCTCAGCCCTGTGCCCATCTCCCAGCACTCTGCAGGGACAGGGGGAGCCTGGAGGGAAGAGAAACACCCAAACTGCCCCATTTATCACCTGAGGCAGCACCTGGGTCAGGCAGGGCAGATCACACAATCACAGAACCCCCTGAGCTGGAAGGGACCCCTGGAACATCCAGCCCCAACCCCTGGTCCTGCCCAGACCCCCCAACAGCCCCACCCTGGGCATCCCTGGCAGTGCTGTCCAAGAGCTCCTGGAGCTCTGGCAGCCTCGGGGCTGTGCCCATTCCCTGGGGAGCCTGGGCAGTGCCAGCACCCTCTGCCCAAAATCCAGCCTAAACTTTCCCCAGCACAACTTCAGACAGAGCTTGTGGGTCCTGCAGTCTCTGTCCTGCCTTTCTGGACTGTGAGAGCTCCTTGTAGAGAGGCAATATTGAATTAATTTCCCCCTGCCTCCCCTGCTGTGCTCCCTGACTCCACTGATCAATCCATAGCATCCACTCTTGTCTTTACAGATCAATCTATTCTGCAGGCCAAGATTAAAAGCTTTTATGAAATCCAGATAAATTATCTCCCAGTTGATTTTGTCCCTTGTTTATCGATTCAGAAACAGACTGAGACCATTCACCAGATTTATCCGATGTGGGCTGCCTTTTATGAATCCATGAATGCCAGTGGTGCCCTCCCAAATGATGCTTCTCTGTAAAGGCAGCTGCAGGCATTGTTCCCGTGGGAGAACCATTCCTCACAACAACCAGACTGGCATTAAACAAATACAAGTTTAAGCTGCACTTTGCTTTTAACATTCTCTGTGTGCCACTGATGAGATGCCATCAGCTGGGGGTGAGGGATGCAGGGGCACAGGAGGGACAGCACCTTCAGCTGCCAGCCCTGCTGTGCTGCACCCGAGCCCCAGCACAGCCCCAGGACAGCTCCAGCAGCCCCAGGGACAAGCAGCCCTGGCTGTTTCCAGAGGTGATGCCCAAACCCTGGCTCCTCTGTGCTCCCCCTCTGCTGCTGAGGTGTCACCAGCTCCCAGCAGTGACACCAACAAAGGGCCCAGGCAAGGGGAGCTGGGTTTACAACCCTAATCTAATTTAATAAGGAAATTTAATAAGGAAATCTCGTTTTATCACGGGCAGACATTTACCTGAGATGAAACAGAACTTGTTCTTTGGTGAGCAACATCTCCTTGGAGTGTGTAACAGTGAGTGCCTGTTTCCATAACCCAGAGCAGAACACAAGAACCATTAAACACTGAACCCTGTCAGCCAGGTGACGCTGATCTGGTGGCCCCTGCTGCAACCAGCAGAAAACTGGGGTGAATCCCTGCACTGCTCCCTTTGGCCTTAGAAAGACAATCAGCTGAGTGGTTTCTTCCCCCACAGAGCTCGTGGGGAAGATTGTGATCAGGGCTGGCAGCTGAGGTGGCACAGGCAGGCACTCCCAGCAGCTGACTCACCACGTTCAAGTCAAAGCTCTTCTCCACCCACTGCTTGGCTTCCTGGAATTCCTCCTCGAGCTCCATGATGTACAGGGTATCTAAGGCATCGATCACAGTTGCTCCTCGAAGGCCTCCTGTGTGGCAGAAACACAGCAGGGAGATGAAAGCACAGCTCTGAGTCAGCCTGGGGGGCTGGCACAGGCAGAGCAGCTCCCAGTGCCTGTGCTGGGGGTGGCTGGGGAGCATCTTCCACCTGGGCTGCTCCGCTCTGCACACACACGTCCACAGGCCTGAAAGAATGCTGAGCTCTGGGAGAACTTGTGCTGGTGCTCACAGGGGTCCCAGGATGAGGGAAGAGATGAGGATCTCACTCCATGTCTCAGAAGGCTGATTTATTATGATATATATTTTTATGATATATATTTTCATTGTATTTATTATATTACATATTATTTTATTATATATTATGATATATTTATGATATATTATATGAATATATATAATAAAATATATACTATAATAATTATTCATATTGTATATTATATATTTTTATGATATATATTTTATTATATATAAAATATATTTTTATGATGTATAGTATATTAAAACTGTACTAAAAGAATAGAAGGAAGGATTTCATCAGAAGGCTGGCTAAGAACAGAAAAGGAATGAATAACAAAGGCTTGTGACTGACCAGACAGTCCGAACCAGCTGGGCTGTGATTGGCCATTAATTAGAAACAACCACATGAGACCAATCCCAGATGCACCTGTTGCATCCCACAGCAGCAGATAACCATTGGTTACATTTTGTTCCTGAGGCCTCTCAGCTTCTCAGGAGGGAAAATCCTAAGGAGAGGATTTTTCATAAAATCTCATGGCTACAAGAACTCCCCAAGGAACAGCTCAGGGTCCACACCTGAAGCCCCCAGGCACCAGTGCAAGCCCTGGCCTTCTTCCCAGCCCTGCCTTGGCCAGAGTGGCTCAGCAATGTTTGTGCTCTCTCCAAGGGTCACAAGGACTGGGTCTGACTCTGATGTGCACCCAGAGAAGTGCTCAGATCACCCATCCCAGGCTCCTTCCTCCTCTCAGCCTCATCTCCCCTAGGGAAGGATGCTGCCTGGTTTGTTGATGCTCCAAGATTGCAGTTTTGACACTTCTCAGCCAGCCAGCACATCATTGCTTTAATAAAAACCCAAGCAGGACTTTGCTGCTCCACCACGGATTGCTGCCTTTTGGATGCTGTCTGCATGAAAAGCAGGGGCTGGGGGAGAGCAGGGAGGCAGAAACAGCCTCCAGAAATCCATTTCTTCCTGCAGGCCTGGGAAATGACCATCTCACTGCAGCCACCTCCAGGAGCAGTGGGTGGATGCCGTCAAACAGTCACTGGATCAACTGGTGGGCTCCAAAAATCAGCTGGGCTGAAGTGGGCCTGGAATGTTTGCCAAAAGCACTGAGCATGGAAAACAACACCGTGGCAGGCAGGGCTGCTTTCATCAGCCCTAATGATTCTTCAATATTAATGATTATGTGATTTTTATACACTTTGCTGTTAGCAAGGAGAGACGTGACAGGGAGGCAGGGAGAGCATTTGAACAGGGAAGGAAGGGCAGTGGCACCTGAGGCACAGCTGCTGCTGTGATATTCTGAGAGGAAAATCACACTGCTGGGCTCGCCTTAATTTGATGATATAATCAACAAAAGCTTTTCATAATCTGCAGAGAGACAATGAGGAAAGTTGGATTTGCTCAAGCTAAACGGAGACAAAGAGACAACAAACTCACCATTTTCTGGGATGATTAATTGAAGTGAGGAATATTGCTGGGATTGACAGAGCCTTTTATGTTTTTACCAAGTCAGGCCTTTAACTCTGGGGACTGGGAGCTCTCTGCTTGGAGTGGCTCAGCTCTGCTGCCTGTGTGACAGAGTGGAGGGCAAACCTCGCTCCCTGCTGCTTTGTCTTTGTGTCACATTAAACATTTGTTTTAAATATTCCCTCACCCTCTGCATCAGAAGAACCTGGGGCTGTGTGTTCTGTACCAGGGGCTGGGCCGTGTTCCCGTTCCTCTGCACCAGCTTTGAAGAGCTGCAGAGGCTCAGGGACTCCTCTCCTGCAGCCCCAGAGCCCTGCCCAGGCCAGCAGGGGCTGCGTCAGCTCCAGCCCCAGCACAGGGGTGAAAAGGCAGCTCCTGCCCCTCCTGAGCACAGAGCAAACCAGGGCCTGGCTGTGCCTGTCCCTGGCCAGGACAGAGGGCACCCAGAGAGTCCCTGAGCCCCAGCCTGTGACTCCTGTGCCAGGGCAGCACCTTCCCTCCTTCCTGCTCAGCCTTGGCTCCCTCAGAGCAGGAGGGAGCAGCAGGGGCAGCTGGCAGAACTTGGTGTGTGCACACCCCAGCAGCTCAGTGCAGCACCAACACACCCAGCTGGCAGGGTGGTGCCACCTCCTGCCAGCTCTGTCACAGCACCAGCACCTCTCTGCACCTGCACATTGGGGTGGGAGGGCTGCAATCAAAGGGGAGGCAGCTCGGAACCAAATCAAACCCCTCTCTGTCACGTCTGACTCTTGCTGACACCCTCATCTCGAAATTGCTGGTTTCAGCCTGACTGTTCTTGCTCTGAGGGAGTGTTAAAGTAGGAACCAAGAAACCCTCCCAAGAAACCCCTGACAGAAACCCTGCTGGAAGTCCCCAGGGCTGGGAGCAGTGGCTTTGGAGCAGGACCCCACAAACCCACGTGTGCTATGAAAATCCCCTCCTGATCCTGCCCCAGGCTGGCTGGGGTGGGGACACCTTCACCAGGGACCAGAACAGGGACCTCAGGAGGAATCCAGGGGGTCTGGGGACATTTCTGAGTGTCACAGCAGCTCTGGTGACAGGGCTCTGCCCAGAGCTGTCCCTGAGTGATGGCTGGGCAGGAAAAGCAGCAGCTGATGGGAGCACACAAAGGTTCATCTCTCCCCGAGCTGAAGGAGCTGTGCCACCCTGGATTTGCTCTTTTGTGCAGCACAAGAATGGAGAGAGGAGTGTGGGCAACAAGGCTGCTCTGTTCCTGCTGCCACCCACCCCAGGAGCTGCTGAACCCTGCCACAGGGAGCACCAAGCAACACTGACTTCATTAACACAACACTGGGGAAAGGTGCTGGGTGGAGAGGAGCTGACATTGGTGGTTTTGCCTTGTCTTGTTTCTTCTTTTCTTTTTTTTTTTTTTTTTTTCTTTTTTTGTGGGAGATGACTCAGGCTCTAGGAAGAAACTCTGCTCCAAATGAAAAACCTTGGGGTGAAGTGTTTACAGGCTGGGATCTGTGTGTCCAAGCCCAGACTCACCTGCACCTGCCTCTCCCAACACTTGAACAAGTGGCCTAACCCCAGCACCCACCCAGCCCCCAGAGCTTAGCAAAAGTCTGATTTTCCAGAGGGGAGCAGCTGTGATGGGAGGGATGGAGAGCACTGCCTTCCCTCACCCCCCTCTTCCCAAAACAGCCACCACGGAGTATCACAGGCCAGACAGACTTGAAGGGCTCCCAGCTGCAAGTTTGTCCCTTGAGAGCCTTCAAAAAAGCCACCAAAGTGATGCTTCAGCAGCCAAGCAGCTCTGAGTGGGGTCTGAAATAGCCTTTCCTCAGGAAGGAGAGCTCCTTCCAAAGGCTCTCCTGGACCCACCACACTCTCTGTGCCTGGGCATGGAGAAAAGGACCCTGCAAAGCCCCCAAACCACAGGCTGGACCCTCCTGTCCCACCAGCCTTGCTTTGGGGTCCAAGGACCAAGGAGGAGTTCAGGGTGTGCCTTTGGGAAGGTGAACACCAGGATTCCCAAGCAGCAGGAGATGGGAGCATCCTCACCAGGATCTCCAGCACTCCCTGATGTCAGGGCTCAGCTCAAATAAAATTATCCTTTCACAGGCTGGTTTGGGTTGGAAGGGGCCTTAAAGATCATCCCATTCCAGCCTTCCACTAGGAAATTCCTTGTGCTGTGTCCCCCCTGTTTAGAGCCATGTTCCCCTGTGCTTGCCATCACTGCCTGCCCCAGGGAGGGATGAAGCCCACCCTGACCCCAGCCAGCCCTGCAGCAGGCAGAGAGCTCGGGGAATGTCATCTCTAATGCCCTGAGCCCCAGGGGGGCTGGTGCTGCCATTTGGCAAAGAGCCCTTGATGAAGTGACTCAGTGAACAGAAACCGAATCCTTCATTTCCAACAAAGCCGTTTCCAATCGCACAGTGACGCTTTGTGCCAACGCCTCAGATGAACAGCACGAGCCATTAGGAAGATATCAGACTTAATCTTGCATGCAGCAGGACTCTTTAAATACCACAGAACAGGGGGTTTAAACAGCTCTTTGCTAACTTTAATAACAGAGTTTACAACTGAAAAGCAAGAGCAGAAGGGGGAGGAATTTAGATCAGCGCAATGTAAACCCAGATCAAAAATGAAAGGTCTTGACTCCCACTGTTCTTATGTCAGATCGTGTTTGTCAAAACAGAAATTAGTGCTGAAACCTTGTTTGGAATAAAAATTAGGATGCAGTTTCTATGAAACACGATGAACTTGTTAACTGCCAAGGCACAAGGGGCTCTGGTTGTTTACCTTCATCTCCTGGGGTACAGGGGGGAAAACACGAGATCCCTTCCTTCTGCTGGGCTGAAGGCTTCAATTAAAATCAGTGCCCTGGTACAGCAGGAATCTGAAAAATTACCATCTCCAAGTGCTGCTTTCCCTGTTCTTTTTGGTGCTTTTTCTCGGTGACAGGGCTTGGAGAGCAGCCTGAGCTCCTGACATTTATCCCAAATGTGTGTGAGAAGCCTGGGAGCTGCCTGGGACCGCGTCACCACACAGCTCCTGGCTGGTGGCAAACTGTCCAACTCTGGGAGAAATCCACACAGAGACGTTTTACACAGCTCAGGATTATCTTGGCAACCATGTAAACTGTGAAAATCACTGCAGCTCCTGGAAAAATCTGCCCTGCAGCCAAGATTTGCCAGTCCCTGCACAGAGCGCTCCAGGTCAGGCACAAGCAGAGGCTGGGAGCTCCTGAGCTGGGATCTGGGCTTAGGCCAGAGCTCCCCGTCTGGCCTTTAGCTTCTCCTGCCAGCCAAAAAAGCAGGAGGAATTTTCCTCAAAGCATGGAAAGAAAGAGGGTTTAAAGCAAGGGAAATAATAGTGAATTTATCCACCATGTCCAGCGTGGTGTCTCTGCTCTTCCCAAGCACTTTGCAGCAGCCATCCACCCCCCTCCCCTCTGGAATGGTGCAGGAACACTCCCCACCTGCTGATTTCTTAACATTTCCTCCAGCACTCACCCCAGGGATGGGCAATGGAGATGAACTCCAGCTCCGGGAGGTGCCCTGCAGGGGAAAATAATTCTGCTCCCATTGCAAGGATCAGATGTCAGGGATCCCCAGGACAGGGCTGGAACCACTGGTCCAGCTGACAGAAATTAAACAGAAAATCCAAATGGAACTGGGAAATGGGTTTGCTTTGCAGGAAGAAAGAAAACTGCTCAGTTAAATCCACAGTCACCTCATGACAGTCCTTCAGCTGCCTGTGAGTGGCACCTACTGCAGATGAAGGCAGAAACACCAGACCTGAGCTCCAGCCCTGCCAGTGCCTCATTTATTGAGTTTTTTGTCTGGGAACTTGATAGCTGTAACACAGAGTAACTACATTCCCTTTATTTAAGGGAAACTAAACAAATTACATCTGAGCAACAAGGTAGCAGAAGCCAGAGATAGCGGGGACAAAGAAGCAGTCCAAGAATTAGAAAAGATCTATTTCTTTTTGTATCAGCACATTCTCTTGCAGAGTTAGGGAAAAAAAAGTCCATTAGCTTTTGAGCAACCTCATTTTTCTCTGCTTTCCAAATAAACCACTGCACCTACACTTCAGGGACCTCATCAAAAACCACTCCATGGCCAAGGTTATTTTCTCATCTTCCTCACATTAATCTTCCTCACTCTCCCCTGCAGGTGCTGGTCAAAGGGTCACCCCTGAGGGCTCTCCATGCCCTGATGGGCAGCAAAGGCCACCAGGCAGGGTCACAGGCAGCTCTGTCCCTGTCCCTCAGCTGGGAGCTGCCATCCATGGGGGTCTCGGGGTCACACCTTGTGCCAGGCCCCACCTCACACCCCAACAAACCAGCCCCCATCAGCCCCAAACACAATTTCCCCCCAAACCAGCCCCCATCAGCCCCAAACACAATTTCCCCCCAAACCAGCCCCCATCAGCCCCAAACACAATTTCCCCCCAAACCAGCCCCCATCAGCCCCAAACACAATTTCCCCCAGTTTCAGTCTCTGTTCTGTCTCTTCCCCTTCCCCACCCTGGCAGGTTCAGCATTCCCAGGATGCTCACCCTGCTTTGCAGTTATCAAACCTCTTCAGCTATCAATCCCCTGGCTCTGGAGATGTGGATTTCCACACAGCTCCAGAGGAAATAGGGATCCACTGGAATTCCATGCATTTATGAGCCACAGGACATCACTCACACCATGTCACCCTCTGAGCTTCACACCCAAAGCAGCTCCAGCCCCCATCCTGTGCTTGCAGGGTGCTAAAGTCACGTTTCCCCCAGCCAAGGAAAGGTCAGGGGCTGATCAGTGCCTGCAAAGATGCTCAGGAGCAGCAGAACAATCAATCCTGCACCAGGCTGGGAGGGAGCAGAGCCCCCAAAGCTCCACTGCCAACCCGGGTGAGCCTCCCACCCACAGCACAGGAACTTTGAAGGCTGGCATGAGGGAAATCACCCAAACATCTGGCTCACACCACAGCTCAGTCTGCTTTTTGTTGTCAGCAGGAGAGCTCTGCCAGGCTCCTGGGAAGTGCTAATGAGTGCCAGCTCCACCTGCAGCACGGAGCAGCCTCAGCATATGGGCTGCACAGGTAAAGCTGGCAGCAGACAGGCAGCTTCAAGCGCTGCCTTTTAGGCTGCTATGATCCAATTTAATAGAGAGTGTGGTTCCAGCTGGGGAAGAAATGGCTTTTTTGGATTACAAACCACTCGTGTTTTTCAAATATCAATTTCCCCTGGAGAATTAAGGCTATCGTTCAAGCTGGAGCAGCAGTGGCAGCTCTGCCCTGATCCAGTGATGGGTGGGAGACACAAAAGAGAGCTTGGGCTCATTTAGGGATGTGAGAGCCTGGGGGGAACAGGTTAGCAATATCCTTATAAAGCGCTGGGAAAAAGGAGAAGAAAGGCGTTCAGCACAAAACTGAATCACTTGTCACAGCACCAGCCCCTCAGATAAGTTACTTCCTTCAGAGGGATGGGAGAGCAGACATGTGATAAGCACCTATTGCCAACTGATTCTTAAATGTTTAATACTTGGCAGCACTCCCCAGTTTAATCCTCTTTCCCCCAGTTCCTCCAACCATCTTTCAACATTTAGTGATCCTCCAACAAGCAGCTCTGCTTCATCCCTGCACGACTCCAACACCTCCTGGAGCTCAAATCAAACTGTTCCTGTTCCAAAGAGCCAGGGAGGGGGGGAGGCTTGCCTGAGGCTGGCAACACAATCCCTGCTGCCACGGCACAGACACTGCAAATCCACCCTCCACGTGCCTCCCATCTGTCTCCCGTGACACACGGGCAGCTCTGTGGGCCAGGGAGAGCTCAGCAGGAAACTGGAAGTGATAATTGTTCAAATGCTCCTCTGGGAAGGAGATTCCCTCCTGCTCTTGGGCAGTGGGGCTCAGATGCTGGCCAGCAGAGGTAATCACTTCTGACAAAGATGGGTCATTTGACAAGGCAGGAGCACGGCTGGGAGGAGCAGTTCAGGGAGGTTAAGCACAAGACAACAGCTGGGGCAAAGCACTGCTGGTGCCTCCCTGTTCCGGGTGTTTGAAATTAATTTTGGAGTGGTTAAAGGTAATCTGATTATATTCAATTTATTGCTCCTCCACAGACCTCCTGGAGGACCTGCAGCATTTAATGTGAGGGGTCCCAACAGGCCCATTAAAGCAAACACACACGTCCTACCTGCAACTATTATCCTGCTCTGCCGGAGCCACAGGTAGCAGTTAATGAGCAGAGCTGCTAATTCACCTCACAATTCAAAGGGGAGATGCTTCATTACAACAATCAGAAGAAGGTGCCCTTCTGCCTCTCAAACACACTTCCCAAAAGTGGCAGATGTGTTATGACAGCACAGCCTGGAGCTCCTGACAGTGATTTTCCCTCAGATCTGGATGGGCTCTGTAGTACAGGCACCACGTAGGAGCTGGGGCTGTAAAACCACTCATCCCTGCCGTGGTTTTATCCACAGCCCAGCCCAGCAAACATCACCTCCCAGAGATTATCTGGGCCTTAACACCAGCCCAGGTGGGAGAGAATTCAGAGATGAAGAAACCAAAGCACCCTTTGCCTCAAAATGAATAAACAGATTAATTGGGCTGTTCAGTATGGGGCCTGGTCATCTGCTGAGAACCCTGAGCTGAGCTTGGAACCCTCATAGCCATCCATGGAAGAATCTGAACACATTTTCTCTGTGAATGCAGTGGGCCAGGAGAATGCAAATGCTCCATTACCACCAGCACAAACACATTAAGGCACAGAACTCCATCACTTGGGACCATCTGTCCCCATTCTTCCCTTTCCCTCCCATATTGTTAAAGTCACACCAACAAGACCCCAGCTGAAAGCCTCCAAATGCTCTCCAGTATGCTGCTTGACAGGATTAGATATCAAAATAATCTCAGCAAACTGGGGAAACAGCCAGGGGATGCAGTTCAGTGAGGCCACACGGCGCGTCCTGCCCGGGGGAAGCACAACGAGCCGTGAAGCAGAAGGAAGAAATGGTGAGGCAGCACTCAGGAAACCATTCCCAGGCTGCAGCCCAGGAAATGCAGCTCAGACCAACCATTTCCAGCTCACACCAACCATTTCCAGCTCACACCAACCATTTCCAGCTCAAAATGAGGATTTCCAGCTCAAATCAACAATTTCCAGCTCAAATCAACAATTTCCAGTTCAGACCAGCGATTTCCATCTCAGACCAAGATGTCAGAATGCTGGAAAAAGGAGCAAAGCCCACCCCAGGAAGAGCAATAATGTCTCACACAAGAAAGGGCACAAAGTCCCCTTCCAGCAGCATTTGGAGATTGCAGAGGGCCCAGCAGGAGGAATGTGACCTGCAATTAAAGCTGGGGAGGTCTGAGGCTGCTCAGCCTCCAGGGAAGAAGGCTGGAGGAAACTGGAGATGCTGCAAAGGAGAGGGTAAAAGCACTCAGCACATCCCCAGGGAGAGGCCAAGGAGTCACAGCTGAACTCTGCAGGGAGAGGGGTCAGGCACCAGGACCAGCTTTAAAGCACTGAGGCAGAACTGTCCCTGCCAGGACCTTCCAGCTTTTAGGGAGCACTGAAAGACCCCTGGGTGCTGGTTCTGTGCTCTGCTGCTCCCTGGGATGAGTGGGAACTGCAGGTCTCCAAAAAGATGCTCTGGAGAGGCAGCAGAGTGATGCTGAGGGAAGGAAAAGCTCCATGAAGTGTCTCCTGCTGGCTCCATCCCCTGCAAACCTTCCCCAGAGCTCCCTTAGTGACAGAGAACATCACAGCTACAATTTGGGATGTACACACAAAAGTCAGGAAATTAAAAATGCTGGTTCCCACAGCAACCAGGATGGAGCCTGCCAAGAGAGAAGGAATGTTCTAGCCTAGGCAAAAGGTGTCAATTTTAATGCCTGGAGGTGACTTCCACTTCCAGCTGCCTGAAGGAGAAGTCCATGAAAGCTCTGCACTCCTGCATGGGCAGACCTGGATGCTCAGGTCCTTTGCTCCTGGATTCCCTCTCTTCCTGGCAGACACAGCACAGACTGGAGCTTGGAAATGGAGATGAACCAGAGCTGTAAGCCTGCTGTAAACCCAGCCCTGAACGCTGGGATCCCCCACTTCAGAACTCAGGGTTTGTGTTTTCCCAGCCCCAGCTCTGTCAGGAAACCACCCCAGAGCAATCCTGTGTTCAGAGGAAAGCACTGTGCAGAGAAACAGGAATAAATTTGGTGCTCTTAACCCTGTGTTTGTACCAGAGAGGTAAATTCTGGGTTTATTGAAATTAGTAGGAAACAACCTCTGCCTTCAGAACTTTCTCTTGAAACACTTTCATTTTCCTGCACTGAACTTTTTCTTCCCTTTTGGAGCTGCACATAAAGTGTGGTAGGGTGCAGAAGTGGTGTTGGGAATAAAACATCACAAGGAGGATGAACAATTTTAGTCAGTCCAAAAAAAAAATCCTCACTGTGTTTCACACTGATGCCTCAAGCAAAGGCTGAGGGATTTCCTTGAACCTCCAAAAAGAAATCCTCTCCAGAGACAGGAACAATCCTGGGAGGCTAAAAGGAAGCACTTTGTGAAAGCATAAAGGTCTTGGAGTGACAAATGCCTGCCACAGCATTCTGAGCACACAGAGCCAGCCCCGAGCAGTGACAAATCTGAAAGCTGATGTCCTGAGGGAGGAGGTTAAACCCACTGATTAAGTGAGACAAGGGACTCCTCTCTCCCAAAAAGGCAGCAGAGATGAAAAAAAAAAAAATCAGAAACAAGCACCTGGAGAAATTACAGAGGAAGAAATTCAGTAGCAGGACCCATTTGATATATGATCTCCTGGAGGTGAGTGGAAAAATGTCAAAATCTAACACTAATCCAGATGAATATCCAATGAAATACATAATGAGGGTGGAAAGAAACCTCAGCAGCAGCACAAAATGATGTGATAAAGCAGTTAAGTTCTACATGTGAAATCCAACACAGCAAAACCAGTTTGGAACCTGCTTAATCTCTTCAGAAGTTTCAGCACTAGAAACCAAGTGAATTAAAACCAAAGTGTTTTTTTTTTTCCTGTACAGTTTCCATCTCCTCTGAATAAACAAGAGAAAGCTAAAACACAGAGGGATAAAGGTAAGAAACCCACGAGTCTCAAGATATTTCCAACATTAAAAGGCATAGCTAGAAGTGTGTTTTTAAAATATTCTTAACCTGCTCTGGATTTTATGTAGCTCCTGGCAGTGCAGGGGAGGCTGTGGCTGCAAACTCCTGGAATAAAGCTGGAGCCAGAGAGGGGTCAGGCTCTGCTCCCAGGGAACAGGGACAGGACAAGAAACGGCCTCAGGGTGTGCCAGGGGAGGTTTAGGTTGGATAGAGGGAAAATTCCTTCCCTGAATGGGTTACCAAGCATTGGAACTGGCTGCTCAGGGAAGTGCTGGAGTCACAGCCCTGGAAGTGCTCAGGAATGTCTGGATGTGGGTTAGTGGTGAGCTCAGGGCTGGTGCTGGGTCAGAGCTTGGATTTAAAGGTCCTTTCCCACCTTAATTCTGTGATTCTGGCAAGAACCTCACCCAGAACCTGACTGCAAGCATTGGCCAGAGACAGCTGGCCCTGAGCATCCCAAAATCCACCTTCAGCCCAGGCAGGGCAGTCAGGAACCCCAGGAATCCCTATGGAATCCCCAGACTGGTTTGGGTGGGAAGGGCCCTCAAAGCCCATCCCACCCCATGGATCCCATCCCATCCCATGGATCCCATGGATCCCATCCCATGGATCCCATCCCACCCCATGGATCCCATCCCATCCCATCCCACCCCATCCCACGGATGCCATCCCATCCCACGGATGCCATCCCATCCCACGGATGCCATCCCATCCCACGGATCCCATCCCATCCCATGCATCCCATCCCATGGATCCCACCCCATGGATCCCATCCCATCCCATGCATCCCATCCCATGGATCCCATCCCATGGATCCCATCCCATCCCATGCATCCCATCCCATGGATCCCACCCCATGGATCCCATCCCATGGATCCCATCCCATCCCATGGATCCCATCCCATCCCATGGATCCCATCCCATCCCATGGATCCCATCCCATCCCATGGATGCATCCCATCCCATGGATGCCATCCCATCCCATGGATCCCATCCCATGGATCCCATCCCATGGATCCCATCCCATCCCATGGATCCCATCCCATCCCATGGATCCCATCCCAGGTTCCCAGTGATTCCCAGCTCCCTGGAGCGGGTGCTGGATGTTTGTTCAAACCAGCTGGAAGTGCCAAGCCTCCAACTCAGCTTTTGCTGTGGAGCTGCCACCAAAGGCTCCTAATCCAGAGCTGGATCTGTGAGCAGTCCAACTCCACCCACCCTCAGCTGGCTGCCTTTTAATCACACGCTCAATATCTCTGAAGATTAGACAATTATTTCCGCATAATTAGTGTCCAGAATGAGGCACAGGCAACATCCATAATGGGGTGCTTAAAGAAAATATTAAAAGGAAAGAAGGAAAAAATCTTAAAGATGAGCTCACTGTGTTTTAAAATACACCCAGAGCCTGAAAAAGGATTAAAAAATAGCTCCAGCCTGATTGTTCCCTGCGTGCTGTGCCACGGGGCTGCTCACGTGTGGCTTCCTCCTCATCTCTGCCTGTTCCTCTCTCAGCAGCCCACAGAGGCCCCACAGAACCCTCCCCACTCCCAGCTCAACGCAATTTTCTCCCTTTCCCTGCTCCCATTTGCTGCTCTAATGGCTGTTTTGCTGTTCCTTGTTTTGTTTCCTTCTGCCCCGTTTTGCTGTGCAAAGCACTCCTGACAAATCCCACGGCATCTCTGCTCCTCCCAGGCCTCATTAAGCTCCAGCCTCAGCTCGGGGTCAGTGCAAAGCTCAGGAAGCTGCTGAGGAAGCTGGGCTGATGGATGGGCCTGTGGAGATGAGGTGGAACTCGCCCAGTTTGCTGCTAGGGCAGGTTGGGTGTCCGCAGTGCCCCAGTCTGGGCTCCCCCATCCCAGCCTCTCCACCCCCTTCTCCTTCCTGACTTTATTTCTCTGCTGAAATGCAAATCTAAGATGAACCCACTCTGTTCAAATGACATTTTTTCAACAGTCACTGCCCTGCCCAGCCCCAGAGCCAGGGTTTGATGCCAAGGTGGCCTCATTTGGAGGCCACACTTGAGACATTGGGAATTTTTTCTGGTTAAACTTTTTAAATGAATATTTCAAGCTGAGAAGCCAGCTGAGCCACTGTAATCAGATTAAACCCCTGTTTAGGGGGGGTTTAGGGTCCAGCAGAGCCCTGAAGTTTGAGCCACCACTGCCAGCAGGACCCAAGGTGAGAGTGGAGTGGGGACACATCTCCTGAAGGATTAATTAGCTTGGGAGTGATCTCAAAACAGGGAAAAAAACCCAAAACAGGGATTAATGTCAGCACCAACACGCAGCCAGACTCCAGTGAGTTTGGAGTTTGGAGGACATCCTGATTCCCTGCTTCCTGCTGCCAGGAAATAAGTTTGTTGCTGCAGATTTCACGGACATCAAAAGCCAAAGTCAACTCAAAATGCTCTCCTGAAAATTATTCATCTGGGGAACATTACACATGAAAAGACAAAAAAGATGATGATGCCAGCGAGCAACAGAGTTCCAGCAACATCTTCATTACAAGGTATTCTTCTCTTTAAAGAGCCCATGGAGCCAAGCATCCAATGTCATGTGCAACAGGCAGCAGACATAATTCAGCACAGAAATTAAGAGAGACATTATTATTATTATTATTATTATTATTATTATTATTATTAATCACATAAAAGGACTCTCCAGGGTTTTGCAATTTTGTGATCACAGGGAAAGAGACCCAGAGACAGAAGAGAAAAGGTGCAGTGATTGCACAATTGGAGGTTCCCATTTCTCTTCTGGTAGCTGGGATATTGCTGAATTAATATTTTCATTCAATTATCTCTGTTATATATTCACAGACCAACCCCTGTTGCTTCTAACTGAGCTGGGTGTGTTTGCTGCCTGCTCAATCCTGGAGAAGGAAGCAGCTCTTTGGGAAATGTTTGGCTCAGCTGGCCAGACTGGGGCACAAACCCTGGCACGTGGAGATTTTGGGGTCCAGCCCCAGAGCAGCTGCTGTTAAAAGCTGCTCTCACAGGAGCTTAGGGGTGTTAGATCCACCGGGGATTCCTGGGATTTCCAGTGGATTCCTGGAATCTCCATCCTGATCTGAGCCTGGCAGGTCACAGTGCCACAGGGCAGTGACAAAGTCTGGTGGGATTTGCCAGGCAGAACAAGACTGAAGGTTCTGGACCTCAGGACAATCAGCTGGGTCCTTTCCAGAGGCCCCTCTGGATATATTCATGTGGTCACTGCTTTTCTTCCCCTTTTTTTGTCCTTAGAGCCAAACCAGCCCCATTTCCAGGCAGCTGAGGCCAGTGACCTCCTGTCCTCAAAGCAAACAGCTGAGCCAAAGTCTGAGCCCAGCACACAAACACAGCCACGGATTTTCCAGGAATTCCTCCAGCCTGGGCCCCGTCACCAGGCAATCAAACACACGAGAGCCCTGCTGCAGGGTGAGGTGCAAACACCTGCAGAAATTCAGTCCAGCTGCTGGCAGAGCTGTGCCACCCCTCCTGCTGGCCTGGCAGTGCCCTGGCTGGCATCAGCTGAAGCTACACAGCCTCACTGTGCTGCAGAAATTCAGCATATGCTGAGAGGAGCAATGGCTGCAACGAGGCAATTCATGATCTCAGGCATGATATCGAGTGGGGAAAGAGGGAAAAAAGGGGAGAAACCCGGCTAAGGTTTGCTATTTTTAAACCAAAATTAATAAACCAATGTGCATTTAGGTGGTGAGAAACACCTAACAGCACAGCAGGGGTTCCATATTTACTTGCTGTCACCGATTTCAGAGCAAATTGGCTCAGGGTATAAGTCAAAGAAAGATTCTTCTGCTGCCAGCACTGCACACTTCAAGAGATATCTGAAAATCAGGCTTCTCACCTTATCATTGTTAAAA
The DNA here is from genome assembly GCA_019023105.1 of Diglossa brunneiventris. NCBI lineage: Eukaryota > Metazoa > Chordata > Aves > Passeriformes > Thraupidae > Diglossa > Diglossa brunneiventris. The sequence goes on from CM032375.1 coordinate 836,949, forward strand.
GACTGTGCAATCAAAATGTAACTGACAATTCAGCTGATGCACGCGCAGAACGAGATGCCAGCTCACTCTCCCGTAGCTACAGAAGCTCTGTAAAGCTATCAGGATTTTAGAAACATTTTGTCAGAAAAATAAGTGGCTCTGACAGAGGCGGGGAGTGGGCAGAATAATAATCCAGTGCTCTGGAGCTCAGGGTGACAGGTGCATTTCAGGGGCTGTGGCACACAGAGCTGCTGCCCTCTCCAGCAGCCCTGCTCCCAGGGAGCCAACCTCTGCAAACACCACGGAATTTAATCCCTACAGCACCCAAGGCAGCAGGGCTGAGCTGTTGGGAAGGGTTAAAATAACTGCATCAGCCCTGGGAGCAGAATTTGTACCTGCACATCTCCAGCCTCACCCTCAGCCTCAAGCTCAGCTGTGCCATTTTCCTTAAATGTTCCTAAACCAGCTCGTTTGGGGTCTGGTTTGATCAGTGCCTGGCATTCTGCAGACAACCCTGAACCTAAAATTAATTCATAATAATAGTAAATATAAATATAAATAATAAATATAACAATAAAACTAATTAATAATTAACCCCCCCAAGCTGTGCAGCCTTTAGGAGCCACTGGAGCCTCGTGATGTGGGGTTTGCTCCTGCAGAGATCACCCCCCAGCCCCTGTGGGGCACTGTGCCCACTCCCATGGCACCATTTCCAGGGAAATCATCCCACAGCTGAAAGCCTAAACCACGTTCACCCCACTGGAGGGCATGGGCTGGGCTGCTCAGCGTGGCACTCCTCAGCACAAGCATCGCTGATGAATAATTAATGCTGATGAAAGGAGCACAGCTTGTGGGTTTAAGGAAAGGGCTCTCGAGCTGCAGTGATTGTAAATGACAGCAATCACAGGAGTTCTGTGCAAATAAACTCTGCCCAGAAACGTGGGAGAGGCTTGATGAGAGAAACAGGAGCTGGAGAACACCAAGCACCAGCAGGAACATGAGACCAGATCTCCAGATCACAGTCCAGGAGAGGAGGAATGCTGGAAACACCTGGGAAATGGCAAAGTTGGATCTCTGGAGAGATTAATGGGGTTGGGGATCCAAGTTTTCCTACCTAGGCAGGAAAGGGGGAGGGATGCTCTGTCCTGGCTGCCAGGAGAAGCAGGACACTCTGCAGGAGCAGAATTCAGAGTTTGTTTTTATTTCTACTTGGACTAGAGGGAATATTTGATCCAGAGCAGCTCCCCCCAGGCTGAGGCTGCCAAACTGGAGGCTCCAAGTGAGCAGCAGCACATCCACAACAGCAAATTCACCCTTCAGGAACTCGATTGCTTCCCATGCATGCAAGCACATTCCAAAATAGCCCCAAAAGGTTCCTCCCCTCCCACATGGAAGCAGCTGCAGAGAAATCTCAGCTTAATATTGACATTTCCAGCCTGGAGAGCACCCAGTTTGCCTCCTTTCCAGCTGGAGTTTGGGATAAAAAGCCACTTGGTGTGACAGGAGGGGGAATGGGCAGCAATGCAGGGCCACAGTGCCTATCCTGGTTCCTCAGAGGGACAGAGGGCTGCACCAAGGGATTGCCTGATGCTGCCCTCCTTTACAGGCACAGCCAGGAGGAGGAAAAGCCTATTAAAAGGCTGAAATGTACCATGTAGCTGCTTTTCTGCAATTGTCTGCAAATCCTCGTGCTCCAAAGCATTTTTCTTGAGAGTGCTCACAGGCACACTGCAAACAAGCATAAGTACTGTCAATTGTTTTCGCATGATAAATGCATTTTAAAGCTTTCAATATTTTTGTCTGTTTACTGGCACACTCCTTGAGGAATTTTGACAAGCTTGCCAGAGTGGAAGAGCTGCAAACACTTCAGCTTGCTCTGAACTCCATGCAGAGTCTCCAGTAAAGAACCTGGCTGTTGCTGGAGGGGGCTGAAAGAGCAAAGCAAAGGCCAAACCCACCCAAATCAGTGCTCCTGGCACAGAGGGGCTGCCCAGGGGCAGGGGCTGCTCACACCCAGCCTGGGACAATCCCAAGCCTCCTTCCCTGAGCCTCCACAAGGGTTAATGGGCTTCCTTGCAGCCCAGCCCTGCACAGCCAGCTGTGAGCCAGATGTGCCTCCCCCCCCAGCAAAGAACCTGTCCCCAGTGTCCCATCTAAGCCTGCCCTCTGTCCCTCTGCAGTCACTCCTGTCACTCCAGACCCTCATAAATGGTCTCTCCATCTTTCTTGTCCTCCCTTCAGGTCCTGGAAGGCCATAATCAGGTCACTCCAAGCCTTCTCTTCTCTGATGGTGTCCGAGACACCTGGTGCCATTTCCACCTTCACACTTCCCTTCCCCACACCTCAGCCCCAAAGCTGAGCAGGATGAGGGTTGGGCTCCACACAAAGCACATCTCCACAGGCTGAAAGCACCCCCAGGTCCTGGAGCTGATGTGGAGAAAGACCTGGGCACCTACAGAGTGCAAAACAGGATGGGAGTGTTCTCCAAACCCTCAGCGCCACCCTCTGCAATCAGCTCACGGGTGACCTGCTCAGGGAGGAACTCTGCTCTGCCCCGAGCTGGAGAGAACTCCAGGAGATAACCTCTGCACACACATCCCCTGGAAAGGAGCCCAGAGCCCTCTGCACAGCAGGAATTCCCCAGGGATGGGAAGGGAAAGGAGGGATCCCCATGGCACAGGCAGGGGCTCAGGGAGCCAAGCAGGGAAATGCTCCCAGTGCAGAGCAGCAAAAAGACAATTTATATCCCCAAAAGCCAACAAATACCCCAAAGCCACAACAAGTATCCCACCAGAATGAGCAGGGGAATAGCACTGAAAGTGGCTCACATAAAAAAAGGTAATCTGCTAAAGAGTAAAATTATACAAGCCAGTTAGCACAGAGTATAAAGAGCTTTTAATATTGATTCACTCAATATTTCATGGAATTCACATCTTGCTCAACAGTGGAGAAACGAGAGAGAAAATGTTCAATTTGGTCAGGTCCTGAAGCCTACAAGCCCAGACAAATAGCAGCATTGTCAGCTCTGGGCTGGCTTCATGTTTTAATAAAGACACTTTCATTTTAGCACATTTGGTGCTGGCTGTGCACAGAGGGGAGCCCCAGGCTGGGACTGGGAGCTGCCTGCAGGGATGAGGTCCCTGCCCTGGGACAGGCACAGCACCAGGAATCAAAGCCTTGAGAGGGATGGGGTCAAAGCTGTGACAGACACCTCCCTGCCCTGCAGAGAGAGGAGCTGCCCTGCACGTGTGACTTCCAAAGCTCAGGAAAAGTGGAACTGCAGCCAGCTGGGCCCCACTCACCGAACATGTTCCCGATGTGGCCGTTCTTGGTCAGCGGGCGCAGCTCGTTCTTCCCCAGGGCATACTGCTTGTAGTTATCCCAGGCAAACTTCATCATCTGCGAGGGCAAAAGGCAGTGAAAACAGTCAGCACAAGGGAGAATTTCCACACCTGAGCTCTGGGAATCCACGGCAGTTTCCCACTCGCTGCTAAACCCATGGCCTGTTAATGACAGAATCTTAATTCCCACTGAACACCAGGAGTGGGGCTGCAGCCAGAGGCTGGGAAGTCTCCAGCTCATCATTTCTGGGGAAGAACCTGGCACATCTCCCACCAAAACCCCACATTTCACCTTGGCTCTGCAAACCACGTGGGATTTGTAGAAAGCCGTCTCCACCTCTGAATTTCCAACCTTTCTCAGAGAGTATTTCAGAATGGTTGTTAAATACAGCAGTATTTCAGAATGCTTGTTAAAATGGGCTAAGAATGTAAGGCCAAAGCTGATCTGTGCCTAAGTACAGGGAGAAACTGATCTTAGGGACTGCACAGGGGTTTTCATTCTGTTAATTGACAGAAAACATTCACAAAGACCAAATCCATGATGTCTTGTTATCTTCTCTCAGAACTCCACAGTGCTTTCTTCAGAGAGCTCTGCCCAGGGGCTGGGTGATTTCTGAGCAGCCCCTTCCAACTCAAACAATTCCTTCTGGGACGTTTGAGCTGTCCTGCCCGGGCCCAGCACCCTGACCTTCCCCTGAGGGCTGTGGGGCAGTGCTTGTGCAAGTTCCAACACACACACACATCCCAGAGCAGCTTCTTCTGTCCTCCTGCCCCTCTGGGAGGACAAATTAAACATGCAAGTGTCCTTTCTTCACCTGGGAGAGACTGGGACTTGTCAGCTTCCAAGGAGTGCCTTAAATGAAGCTGCCCTTTCTAACCCCCAGCCTGGCTCTGAGCAGCTCCAGCCCCAGCACTGCACTGACCTGAACAGCCTTTGATTCAATTCCTGGCAAAAAAAGGTAACAAAGGGGAAGAAGGGGCATCAGAGAATCAGCCATGTTCTCCAACAAAGATAAGAGAAGTCTGAAACGCTTCCCTCAGACCAGGCTTTTGAGGGAAAACGGCAGTTTAAACACAATCCTTCCTCCACAGAGCGCTCCTGTCCCGTGCCTGCAGCAGTGCTGGCTGCTCTGTTTCAGGATCAGAATCACAGGTTCCCTTGGTCTGAAATTCCTCCTGAAATTCCTCCTGCCATCTCAGCTCTTACTCTCCCCTCCAGCTGTGTGTTTCACAAACCCAACATCACAAGCCCCTGGCAGTATCCTCCTTAATTAGCACAAAGCCACATCCCCAGATTCCCCCCTCCTTTTTAAACATCAAGCTTCCAAAGTAAAGTTTCCTGGAGCTGTTCAGATGGAGGAGGATAAACATTTGCTGAACTGATTGTTAACACTCGGGCTCCAACACCACCAGGAGATGGAATGCTGGACAAACAAATAAAGGCAATTTGGGGTTTAAAAACTCAGTGTGGGATGAATTAGTCAGTGGAGAACTAAATAATGACCCAGGGAGGGGGAAGAACCCCTCCATAAAATGCACTCAAACATGTCCCAGGCATATGACTCGGGGTGCTCACTTCATTTTTGCCAAATCTCTTTTTGGGTTTTTTTCCCCAGTGGCAGCAGGTTCTAAATGGGAAGCTCTCATTCTCCGTGAACATAACAGGGTGAATGTGTGAGGAGCTCTGGCCTCTCTCTGGGCAATGCAGAGCAATTTCATGTGTCAGAGCTTGCTCCTGGAGCTGGCAGCAGCAAGGATGGCGTTTGTCAAGGCAGCATTCCCACAGCGAGCAGCAGGGCTCCTGCACCACAAGGAAACAGCCGGGCCCCTCCTGGGCGGCTCTCAGGCAGGGCTGAGGATGGGACCCACCCTCCTGGCACACAGGGAGCCTGGACATGCAGAGGATGTGGAAATGACTCTGTTTTGCTCCCTAAAACTCCTAACACTGTCATTCTGAGTCAGCCGCATTTTAAGCTGAGTATGAAATTTTAAGTTATTTCCTTCCCTCAAGTTCTTTAACCCCTCCAGTGCAGAAGGTCCAGGGTGAGCCCTGGCACAGCTCCCTGGGGGTGCCTACAGACACCCCCACCCCAGGGAGGGCATGGAAACCACCCAGGCTTCCCTTCAGCCTTCATCAGCCACATCTCCAGGGAAAATCTCCTCTTTTCCCGTGTCCTCATCAAGGAGGGACAGCCTGAGGCTCCCCAGAGTGCCCCACTTGCCCCAGGATGGAGCCAACACGTGCATCCCTCATCTGCCTCTTCAGCCATGGCAGCTGCCTTTGCCACATGCTGTGAGAAATTCCCCAGCACAGATTTCTGTCCCAAACTCTGCCTCTGTTCAGCCCTGAGCTGATGCTCGGGGGATGGCAGTGCTGCCTCATGGAGCTGCCAGGCTGCCTTTAGGTGAAGCACACGGTGCTGGCTGCCTTGGAACCTTGCAGATTTGGGAGGCAGAATGCAGAATGTGGCAGCTTTTCATCTCCCAGCATCCCAGAGCTTGCCTCTCTCCACTGATGGCTCCAAAAAGCAGCAACTGGAAAAGGTGAAGAGCCAAAACAGCATCTGCACCACTCTGCTCCCTGCAGCTGCCTCTCCAGGCCAAATTTAGCACCTCAGCTTCCAAAGCACTGGAGGGATGCAGCAAGGTCCTGACAGGGGGGGCTCCACATTCACAGAGACTCCAAATTCCAGGCTGGAAGGGAAGGGATGGATGCAGGAAGGAGGGGAATGTGTATGGTGAGCCTGTTCCAGGCTCATTTCTGATGAGCCACCAGGATTAGAAGTGAATATTTTATGAATTCTGGTCCTGACACATTACAATACATCAGTGTTAACATTGTGCCATTTTGCATTTGAAAAATGGCACTGGAACCACAAAAATTATGGAAATAGATCCATAATTTCAGATTTTGTTCTCACCAGTGAGCCATCTGCCACCTAACAGACAATTATCTATTTGGGCCTGGTATTCTAAGCACTCTGTGTCTCAACTGATTTATAGCAGAGACTTCCAAATTTATAAGTTAATTTGTCAGATTGCTCTTTCTTTCCTTTCACCTGTAAGTCACTTGTTACTTTGGAGAGTTTCAGCTGCCCAGCCAGACAAGCCTGTACTAAAATCAATTAGAAATGACAAAACTGACCTCTGAAAACCTGCACTATCATTTTCACCATTTAGATCCCTATCTTTTCCTGTGCTTTGCTCCATCCAAACCCAAAAGGGACTTGGCTTTCAAGCCCACCTGTGTTTCACAGAGGCAGCAGCAGAACAAAAAGCATTTAGAGGATGCTGTGATCCAGGTAATGAGGAAATGGGTCTCGGGATAAAAACTCGACCAAGAAAGTGTTTTCACTTTGAAGAGATGTGCAAATCTTTAGCACATTTAATAACTAAACCACTCCAAATCTCTGGGCTTAGGGACTTGCAAAAAGCAGAGAGATGGGAGGGGAAGAAAAGAAGAAAAAGCTCCCCCCACCATCACTTGCCCTCCTTTTGTCAACAGGCAAGATTTCCAAAGGCAGAGCATTCCCAAACAGCTGTTTGATTAGTTTTATCCATCTAGACTGGGATAATTAGTAAATGCTTAAAAGATGAAATCTATACATACCAACCAATCAGCCCCTTTCAAGCACTTCCAAGGAACATTACACAAAGCCATTATCTACACAAGATAACCACTTCCGTGGCTCTTCAGCCTCCTTCCTTCAACTTCCCTTCAAACATTCCCCTATAAAATATCAAAGAACTTTCCAGTTTGGGTTAAAAAAAAAAAAGGAGGGCAGGGGGGTGAGCGTAATTTCAATATTTCTTTCTCCATTGTATTCCTACCTTGTTTTTTCCCCATCTCTCTTCCTTTTCCTGCAGCTGGAAGCAGATTATTTGTGCTGACAGTTTCCAAAGTGGGACCAGTTCTTTGCCACCTTTAACCTGGCCCCACAGTAGCTCTGTGCCACTTTGGGTCTTTAAGCTGCAATAATACCATCTATTTTCCCCTCCTGTATAAAACATAATTTGCCAGATGAGAAGAAAGAAAGAAAAAGAGGAACTGTCAGTCTTGTAGGAAGAAGTCTGCCTGAACACATTGGGATAACTCATTTCTGTTTGGAATAATGGATGCATTTTTCCCTTATCAGACTTGCATAAACCTGTATAATTCAGGATCTGCAGAAAAGGTAATGAAACAGCATCATGTTTATTTTGTGTTGCTGCACATGGAGATATAAATACCCAGGCAAACAGCAGGGCAGAATGCTATAAAAAGGCTGGAATTCATTTGAGAACCTTTAATAGAAAGCTGAGCAACTTCTCAGGTTACTTCTCTGGGCCCGTGTCCCCGGTAATGCTTTTATGTAACAGCAAAATGATAACAAAAAGGCTGTGTGCTCACCCCAGAGCACGGAGATGCTCCATTTAGGCAGACACTGATAGCCAGAGCCTCCCTCTGGCTGCCTCTAAAAGCCTGGGAGTGCAGAGCAGGAGGAGCTGCAGCTCCAGGGACGTTACCAAGCAACTCCCGCAGATGGACACCAACATTGATAACCCATCCTAAAGCAATTACACTTTATAATTAAAGATTACAGGGAATCCAATAGATCCCAACAGGAACTCCAGCAGTTGCTGGCTAACCTGCCTGTTCTCCAGCAGCCATGTTCTCTCCTGCTGGGATGGAGCACTCAGGAACTGCAGAGATTTCCATTTAATGGGCCCTCAAACGTGGTAATCCAACATCCCCTCTCTCCTCCCACTTCAAATCAAACTCATCCCTTTAACTGATGGCCAGGGGGTAAAACCTGAGCCTGTCACTCCAAAGGAAAGCCAGGAGAGCACAAGCCCAGCTCCAGCTCTTCCCTCTCCACATCCTCTGGGCAGCTTCCACTGCTCCTCAGCTCCTCCAGATCAAACACACTCAGCCCTTTCCTCCCAGAGACTGGGCAGGGTGGAAACATCCAGAGGGAACCGGACACAGAAACATCCAGAGGGAACCGGACACAGAAACACCCAGAGGGCACTGGACACAGAAACACCCAGGGGGAACTCGACACAGAAACACCCAGAGGGCACTGGACACTGAGCCTGAGCTCACCTGGTCCATCAGGTTCTCCTTAAACACGAGGTAAAAGCTCATTTTTCCACACCCAAAGCAGCAGCCTGGGCACAGAACTCCTCCCTGGGGCTCCACTCTTCCTGGAGGATTCTCACCCAAAATTTCCATCCCTGTCAGCTCCTGCCTGCAAACACATCAGCTGAGAGTTCAGGGGGAGATGGCAGATAGAGGAATTGCTTGCTGCAGGCAGCTTTATCTGGAAGTAAATGTAAGGGAGCAATTGCAGCAACAGGTGAGTGGGGCTTTGCTTTGATTTCTTTCTGGCAAACTCCTGGCAGCTCCTACTCAAAGCTGCATGGGTGGATTTTTCTGCCATCAGCTGCTACCACAGCTCAACCTCTCTTGCACAACAGCCAAAGACATTGCTCAGAAAACTGATCTCCATCACTGGAACAATGGGGGAATTCTTTAGGAATTGAAGAAATCACCTTCCAGCGAGTCACAATATAAAAAAGTAAGTTTTAAGCTCTCCTTGCTGTTCCCAGGCAGCCAGGTCACTGTGAGTTCTCCCTGCCCAGCATAATCAGGGAAAAGCAGGACAAGAAGCACTGGGAGGACAGAAAAAAACCACTGGGAGGACAGAAAAAAGCACTGGGAGGACAGAAAAATGCCCAGCACAGAGCAGCCCAAGGTTGTCAGTGTTAGTGGCAAGGACAGGAATAGAACTCAAGAGTCAGTCCCTGCTAGGAAAGCTGAATGGCAGAAAACAGCTCAAACCACAATTAAACTAACACCTAATTAAATTCCTAATGCAACTAGATTTAACCGTGTCAAGAGGGGGAAAAAAATAAAACCCTTCTCGGGCTATCTGAGGCACTAAACCCCAGCTGGATCCAGCTGCATCTAAATCAGGAAACATGTCAGCAAGAGCAGTTGATTTTGCAGTTAGCTCTGTAATGAGATGCTGGCCTGGAAGAGGCTGACAATGGTTTTGAGAACAAATTTGCAAGTCTAGACCAAAGCACGGGGTGATTTAGTGGAGAGATGAGGGAAACTGCAACCTCCTCTTCCTTTGCTTCCCAGAATCAAAGCTTGGGGAAAATTCTGATGGGAATAAAAGGAATTTGTGTTCCTGGCCACCCTGACACCTCAGTTTCATGTTCCCTGTGAGCCCCTAGGGCTGATCAGACTCAGGATATTCCAGAGCACAGTCAGGCTGGCACTGCACAGCCTCACCAGCAATAAACACAACAAATACTCCTTCTGTCCTAGGCTTGTCACCACTCAGGCACTGCTGTCACTGGCTGTAGGGAGATGGCAGCAAAAGGCAATCCCTGAGCTCCAGGTTGCACCTGCCCAGGGGAGCTGACCCTGTTAAATCTGAGGGTCAAACACAACTCCTGAGCTGCTGCAGGCACACAGGACAGCGGGAGGACCAGAAAGCCACCAGCACCCATTGTGTGACGCTGCTCTTTGCATTTTTTCAACTCCATTTCACTCCAGGCTGGACAGTCTGGCTTTTCTTAGTGACTACTATTGCATTCCAGCACACTTTAAGGAAAGAAAAGTGGGGGGGAAAAGTACTTCCCTAGTAATGATGCTCCTTCAAATGTCACCTCCGAGTCCCCTCCTGGGTTTTGAGCCTGCAGCACAAACCACACAGGAAACTCCCTGAGCTCTTAAGATTTTGGGCACTGTCTCATTCCTGCAGGCTGCCTTGAGGGCTCTTCCATTTCAGCTACTTCCCTTCAAGCATGTGCAGCACAGGGCTTTGTAAATCCCTAATTACACACAGACTACAAATTCTCCTTGAAAGCGCCCAGCATTCCAGGTGAGCACAGCAAGAGCTGAGCAGGCAGGCAGAACCCATCAGCTCCTCCCCAGGATCCCCCCACGCTGGATGGGAAGGTGGATGGAAACACAAACACAGGATTGTTTTTACAGACCTGCATTATGGCAAGGGAAGGTTTTTTCCTTTTCCCTACAGATACCATCTGCACAGAATTCTCATTTCTGGAGAGCCACAGCCCAAGGGGATGCTCAAAAGGAGCTGTAGCCATAAGTAACTCAAAACACTGCAAGGAGAAGGAAGGAAAGGAAAAGGTGTGAAAATATTTTGCTTTTCTTTTACAAGGAAAATAAAAAAAGAAAAACCAAGTCTCTAGAACATATTGGGCCTGTATGTTTGACAGCCTGTAGGACAAATGTCAAACAGATCAATAATGGAAAGAAACAAAACAGAGAGGAGAGGAGGCTTTGTACTCCTGAGCCTTGGATGGGGGAGGATGGCAGGAATCCTCAGAGGGCTGGGAAGAGCAAACAGGCTCCAGAGCTTCTGTGTGCAGATCTGCCAGGGAGCCATCCCCAGGCAGGGCAGCAGAGCCTCCCTGCCCACAGCAGGAGGGGATTTTTGAGCTCCCTGCCTCTCCTGGGTGGGATGGAGGAGCTCTGGCACACCAGGCTGGGTGCACCAGAGCTCCTGGGGAGCTCCCACCCCAGCAGCTGCAAGGTTTCCAGAGCATCCTCAGAGACAGAAAGTGAGGAACAGCCCCACAGCCAGCACAGCTGCCAGAGACAAAAGGAGCAGCCCCGTGCCAGGCTCCCCCGTCCCAGCCTCACTCCCCCAGCCCGGGCCCAGCAGCTGAGCTGCCTCTCCCCCAGCACCCCCAAGGTGTGAATGGCTGCTGACACATGGATGGCTCAGGGGCCCAAAACACAGCACAAGCAGATGGGAGAGCTGAAGGGAAAGGAGAAGGGAAGGAAAAAATGTAAATACAGGCCAAGAGTCATCCTGCATCGCTCCTGTTCTGCACTGTGAGAACGGATTTAGGGAGCAGGAGGAACATCTGTTTGGAAACTGCCTTTGTCTCAGTCCAAACGCTGGAACAGGAGAAAGAGGGAGGCTGAGGACTGCCAGCACACCTTGTGCTTCATCTCACACTTGGATGGCTTAGCAGCAGAGATCTGGGAGGATGAGTTTAGTTTAATGATTTCTTGCTGGTTCACCTGCTCCCCATCTGTCTTTGTAGTCCTTGCTCAGAGGGACAGATTGGAGCACTGCTGTCCTCTCCCTTTTCCAGAGTTCCTCGTGATTGGAACTTCTGAAGAGAGGAACAGAGCAATTCTCAAGTATTAAGTAGTCAGCTGAGATTAGTCTAATAATTTATCACAGGTAATAGCTAATAACAGACACGAGAAACTCACTCAGAGCCTTCCTAGAGCCACGTGTCAGAGCTGTCACCTTACAAAAGTGGTGCAAGAAATTCTTGGACCACAGTAGCAAATTTATTAGCCAGAGGCTGATAAACCCTTCCAAGAGCCCCAGAGCCCACAATAAATCATCACAAAGCAGGTTACAAACACCGGATCTCTGATGAAAATGAGGCTGGTGGGGTGGATGTGAGAACAATGTTAGGATTCAGCTGGCAGGATGGAGGGGCCTGGCCCTCCCTGGGCCTGACCTCCCATCCCCAGAGGGATCAAGGCTGGGCCCTGGCACTGCTCCAGCACTGCCATCACACTGCACTGACTAATGGGCTGCTGACAGAATAAAGCAGGGAACGGCAGCTTCGGGCATCTGGGTAATAAACTGCAGAAAAGAGCCATAAAGGTTCATCAGAATTAGAGGCAGGAGGCAGCTCCTTGCTCACAGACTCCACGTCAGTGCACAAGTGGCACCCACAGAATGCTCAGGCCTAAGGAATGAGCCTCCACTTACCAAATCTCACCCTAACACTCAACTCAAAACTTGATTTAAGCTTTTGAAAGCCAGAAATGAAAGAACCAAGAGAAGAGAGCTGCCTATGGCTTTGTCCTGTGCCAGCCAGGGCTGAAATCAACCTTTTGAATTATTTTGCTGTGCAGCCACCAATGAGGGTGGGCAGAGCCACAGCCAGCAGCAATGGTGTTCTGGTTGTTTGGGCTCAGCAGCCCAAACCTCTGAGAGATAAGATAATCAACCTAGTCATAGTGGTTCATCAGTCCTGACGTGGTCTTGGTGCTGGAGAAAGGCCTTCAGGAAAGCCAAAACAGCACCAGAAATCAGCCAAGGGTTTGTTTGGGTTCATCAGCGCTGCATTCCAACGTAAATACGTGTCCTTCCTAGAAAACTCCAGGGAAAAACGAGGCTCGTGTGGAAGGAGAGCCAGAAACATCCCTTTTCCACTGGAAGTATTTTATTTGTATTTGATCCTGCTGGCTAACCCAGGCAGCAGGAGGGTTTCAGGATGGATGAAACGCGATTATTCTACAATTATCCTTTGTTACTTCTTAAAGTACACGGTTCTGCACTTCCCTCCCTGCCCAGGGAAATCATGTTAACACAATTAGAGCAAGAGCCCTGCTTTAAACACGGCTGCTCGGACGCTGCTAACACGGCTCCAATTCTCAGCACAGACAGTCTGCAGAGCCATCCTGCTCCATAAATCAGCAGCAGCTCTGTCACCGAGTGCCTCTGAAGGGAAGGGACACTCTCTAGGAGGAACACTCACTGTATATCATCACCCTGTGCTAGTGCTGCTGGCATGAGATGCTGCAGGATTTCTCCATCTCTTGCATTTCATATTCTTTGCAGCCTTGCTCTTGCAATATCTCAGAGAGGAAATCTAACAGCAGCTCTAGGGCCATGCAAGGCAAGTATTGGAGGCCAGATTAGAACTAATGAGCTCCTGGCTCCCACTCAATCCCAGCCTTTAGAACAATTAGCTCAAATAAACCCAGAACCGTTTTCTGCTCCGCTGTCGCCTGCCCGTCCTCCCCGGTACCTCCTGAGCTGGAAAACTTCAATTGGCTCTGACAGAGGGGAGAGGTCACAGAGAAACCAGAGTTCAGTGCAAGCTGCCAGCAGGGGAGACCCCCAGGGTGCCCCACAGAGGGGGGTTCAGTGCAGGGTTCCTGCTGCTGCACTGAGGAACAGGCACTGGGCTCAGGACGGGGCTTGTGGCTCACACGGGGAACACAGAGGGACACAAAGATGGGGAGCCCCAAGCTGCCTGGTGGCTCTAAGGAGGTTCCAGCACACAGGGCTCCCATTCCTGGAAAGCTGCACCCTGTAACCTTCCAGCCCAGGGAAGAAGCCTCAGGAACACAATTCCCCTTTCCAAACCTGCTGGAGATCCCTCCTTGGGCTCCACACTCACTCCCACAGGGCACTCTGCAGCTCTGCTGGCAGCAGCAGGAGATGCAGAAGGGAAGCACAGCAGTCACTTCAGCTTAGTGCAGCCTCGTGCTTTACTCACGCTCCAGAGTCCTCCTGGGGAGTGCTGGAGTGCCCAGGAGGAGCAGCTCTGCTGCACATTTTCCTGCTGCATCGGGGATTGAGCAGCGCCTGCCCATTTCACAGAGGTGCCACCATGGATCTGCCCTCAGGAGCAGAACACAAAGGGTCCTGTTTAGCTCACAGAGGGTGCTCTGCCCCGTTAGCCAGGGCACAAATGAGTGCCATCCTGGCCCATAAAGAGGGGATGTTTATTATCCAGTCCTGCAGCACAGCTCCTGCCATGCTCTGGGTGCATCGTGCACAAAGCCCTCACATTATGTGCAGCTCACAGACACCACTGCCCATGACAGCTCCTCTGGAGCCCTTCCAAAATGTGGTGTCAGATGATGAACTCAAGTGCCAGGGGACCCAGAGTAAAGACAGCAATCATGGCAGCGTGTGCTCCTCATGCCAAATCCACTCACAGCATCCACTGAAAAGTATTTTTCTGGGGAATGTAAATGTAGTCTCTTACTTAAGTTTAAAAATCAGAATGCTCCCAGCACCAAGATCCCCTCTTGCCACCACTGGAGTGAATTTTCCTTCCTGCCCTCTCCTTCTGACAGCTCCACGTCAATTTTATATTCAGGTCAGTCTCTCATTTAGTACTAAGATACATTTCCCTTCCTCCCTCTCAGCTGCCCCATCTAAAATCTGAATTGTTTTCAATACTGAAGAACGTATTCAAAAACATCAAAATGACAAACAATCTGTACAATAACAGAGTCACGGAGTAAACTAAACATGATGGATTAGCCTCATCTGGCAAAGCCCTGCATACAGAACCAAAGGAAAGAACACTTAGCACGAAAATCTTTCTTCCATTAAGGGGCAGATTTAATCATTGATTAAAAGTTAATCATGAGTCCATAAAAATTTTGGCTGGGAAGATGGAATCTTAATGCAGGTGACTGCTTTTCAGTAAATATTTGAAGAGCTGGACGTGCACAAGCCCCAGCCTGATGGAGGAGCAGGGAGGTTACAGCAGGATGTTACTGACAGCTCACAGCAGGCTCCATCCCCCTGCCCTAACCCCATCTTCCCATCCAAACAATTCCCAGGAGCTGATGTGCATTTCCTGAAGTGATTCAGGAGAGTGCAAGTCCTTCAGCAGCACAGATCTGAGGGCATCCCAGGAAGTCATTTCCCCCCGCCCAGCACTCGCGCTCACTCATCACCCGCCCGCCAACAGCTCTGCAGTGCTGGAGCCGTGTGCTGGCTGTAAGTGGCAGTTCAGAAACCAGTCTAGCATCAAATTTAGTTGTTGTGGAACAAGTGCTTTCGCTGCTAGACTTGGGGAGAGAAGAGCAAATGACTGCAAATTGCAGAGCGCTCCCAAATTCCAGCGTGCCCTCAGCTCGGGAGAGCTGGGTCACAGCGAGCTCTGAGGTAGCACTGAGGCAAGCAGCTCTGCAGCACTGATCACAGCTCAGACTCCTGTGCTCTGCACTCTACCAACTGAACAAATACATTTTTAGTCAATTAACTGTATCCCCTACAGCTAAAACAGGCTCCAGGTCAGGTCTAAATTCTGTTTGCGTGAATCCACCAGAGGCTACTGAAGCAAAAACCCACTGCATGCACCATTTGTGGGATTTCCACTACAGTACCCCTTTCACAGGTTCAGTAAATAAATGCATGAGGAGCGTGGAGCAAAGGAAAATTCCAGCAAGGCTGGAGCCAGCCAGTGCTTCAAACTGCAGAGAAATTCTCTCTTGCAGAGGTATTTCTACCCCAGAGAGAGAATTACAATCACAGCACATCTGACTGGTTTGAGACCATAATTCCACTGCACCACAGTAAATATTTTACAGAGAACTGGTTTCCTTACCCCCAGCAGCCAGAGCAAGTCTGTTGGAAGTCCCTGGGTCTCCATCTGCCCAGCACACAGGATTAGACCCTCCCCATCTCAGAGAGGAGATGGGCACGGGAGGAGCATTTCCAGCTGGACTGAGCGTGGTGCTGCTCACGTACAGAACAGGGCACGGATTTCACAGCTGGCCTGGAGTCTGCTCAGCCCCAGATCACAGCACTGAAAGGCATTTGCTCCAAATGGATGGACTGAAAGTTGCACAGTGCAGGCAAAGGGAGAGGGCTGACATCTTTTTCCTGCTGGCTATGGAAAGGAGATGGTCAGAAATGACCAGTATGGGATCCACAGCCCAGCTCAGCCTGAGAGTTGCTCTGAGCTCTGCTTTTAGCAAACTGGGGATCACAGCCCAACCCCAGGGCACCTGTGAGCTCCAGGACACCACCCAAACCCACACAGGTGTACCAGAGGCAAGCAGCATCAGAGCTGAGAGCTCTCCTGGCAGGGGTCGGGGCTGTGGCAAAAAAAATTCAGGAGAATCTGCAGCATTTCCCCAGCCCTGCCCCAAATATGGGCAGTTTTTTCATTGCAGTCATAACAGTCAAAAACCACACAAAGAGAACTCAGCAACCACCACCAAGGGGCTTTCAGCAGAGGCTGAGCTCCTGATAACATTCCTGTCTCCTGCTAATTACCTTTTAGTGATAAACTGTCAAGATATTTGTGTGCCAAAGACTGATCCACCTGCCGATGTGCAGAGTGATGCAGGATAACTGTGTGAGTTGGTGCCTCCTTCCCCCCAGGGGCTGATTTCTGAGAGCAAAGACATCTTTAGAGCTGTGTTAGAAGGGGACAGGGGACAGCCAGGTGAGGCAGGGGGAGCTGGAGATGGCAGGAAAAGCCAGGATGAAGAGAACAGCACTGTGAAACAAACAGGCTTTGGTATCATTAATCCAGAGGAAACGAGCGCGGGTGTCAGACCCAAGGGGACAATCCCTGCCTGGATGTGGCACATTCCCTCGTTTGAAAGGGACAAAAGGCACTGCCAGGTTCAGGCACGATGCATTTCCCACACCTCAGGCATGGAAACGTGCCTTTTGCACCCAAAAAAAGAGAAGAAAAATGAATAAATCTCTCCCTCTGTTCACATTTTTCTCACATCCCGTGACTGAGCTGGAAGTATTTAATGATGAACTTTCTTCTCTGCCTGGCTCCAGTGGTTGTCTTTAAGCACTGGTTGGTATAAAAATACTTTAAAAAAATGTTCTTCCCTGTCTCCCCCCTGCTCCCCCACCTGTGAGACCCAGGAGTGCAGCAAGGAGCAGCCTGCTTGGCTCCATCCATCATCAGCAAAACTGTCAGCTCAGCTCCACCAGCAAAATCTTTATTACTGGTTATGATGCAGAAGGCAGGAACCACACGGTCTGATTTCCTCAGATCTGAGGCTGAGTTTGCAGAGGCAGCAGTTAGAGGGGAAATAATTTTGACTTTTCCCTGAGCCAATTTGATCTGGAAATTGTTGAGAGCAAATAAATATGGAATCCCACCGTGGAATTTCTGCAGTCACTCTCCAGCTACAACCACTTCTCTTTTTTTTTTTTTTCCCTGAGCATCAGTGATTTGTATTTGGCACATGTAAAAAATCAGCTAATCCCCAAAGCCATGCCTGACTGATCAATTACACAACTAATACCTTTTCCAGAGGTCATCTTAAGAGATGAATAATCCCTTCCAAAATTTCCCAACCTGCAGCATGGGGACATTTGTTATTTGGCTTTCTGCAGCTTTCCTGGAAAGGTCAGAGTGCCCCAGCCCTGGGCTGCCCACAGGAACACACAGCAGTGGGTCCCAGACTGTTCTCCAGCCCAACGACCTTTAGCAGCAAAAGCTGTGCAATACAGCTGCTCTCTTTTTTTTTTTTTTATTTCCAAGAAAACAACTGTTAACTGACCCTGGACTTGTTTTGATAGGTGAAGGTACCTGCACACACACGTCAGCCCAGCCTCACGCTGTTTCCTCACTCTGCAAACAGCCCCAGTGCTCCTCACGCCCCAAAGGCTTTCCCAGACAGCAATAAAATGGGAGAGGCCATGGGGCTTTCCACTCTAAACTCTGTTTTTTAAGCAGGGAAGGTCTAGCAGGGCTTCAGGAAAGCCGTGGCACTGCCTCCTCTTCAGCTGAAGATCAGGCAGCTCAGAGGTGGTGGGAAGGAACAGACACCAGCTCAGATTCCTGGCTGGAATTCCTCACACTGGAGGGTCCTGGGGAAAGCAGAAAGTTCCAGGCTCTAGGCTGGGCATCACCTCTGGGCATCTCTGGTCATGCACCAGTTTTTCCTCCTGGCTTTCATCTGGCAGGCAGGAGGGGGAAAAACATCCACAAATCCCATCCTCCCTGTTACAGACCTGGGAGAATGGCCTGAGGAAAGGCAGAGAAAAGAACAAAACTTCCAATACAAGGACAGCTGGAGACTCCTTCTAGCAAGTTACAGGGCTGAAAGCTATGGAGGAAGGAGGGAAAAGCAACTCAGAGCAGCCAGCACAGCCACCACCTGCCCTGCTGGCATCTCACATCATGTGAGCAATATTTGCTAATCCAAAGGCTGTATCATCACTTCTTCCTTGCAATTCTTTTTTGCTCCATCTGTTTCTTTTTATGCAGCATTTGTCTTCTAACCTTCCTGGTTTGTTCTCCTCTTGTCTTTTTGATTAACAAAAAGAGACACACCTTATCTCTTCCCCAGGCTGCACCACCCTCCCTTGTTTTTCATGTTCAGCCTCATATCTCAGCACCATATTTGTTTCTCTCTCTCTGAATAAATAGAAGCGTAGGCACTTTTAAGAAATAAGGGCTCTGTTTGAAGAGTAATTAGCTGTCAGCATAAAACTAATATTTATGGATTCTCATCCTTGAAAACTCTAACTCTGCTACCCAGCACTGATTATGGCTGTTAGAAACAGATGGGGCTGAATCCATACAGCTTGAAATAATGCTATATTTAAAAAATAATTAACTCCAAATGAAGGACTGAATGCGACTCGCTTCTCCTAAATTTGATTTTTCAATTTGATTTGTTTGCACGGAGTGGAAGCTGGGCTGTTCCCGGGTGTGTCGTGCTCCCTGGCACACCTTGGAGGTGGGAATCTGCAGAGACCCAGGCACACACGTGAGGACTGGGCACTGGAACATTCCAAGCACCCTGCAGCAGGAAAGGACGCCTGGATCCCTCCTGGGACCATCAAGGAACCCAGCACCCCTGGGCGCGCTGTGCCTGGCTGCCTGGCAGAGGAATTGGAATTTCACCAGCGGTGCAGCCTTTGTTTTAGTGCCTGACAAAGACAGCGGAAGGGGAGCTTTAAAAACTGTTTTTCAGAGGCAGGTTGGAGAGGATGAAAGCCCTCGCTGTGTTATTCCCCGACTTGATTCTCTCTTCAATCCAGCATCGTCGCTGGATGCCTGCACCTCTGCGAGAGCACAGACCCAGGAAATTTATACTCTGCTTAATTAAACCTGTGCTTTTTACTTATTGGCACCTCTTCTGAGAGCAGGATTCCCTCCAAGTCGGTTATCCATCAGGGCGAGGGATCCGAGAGCCACGATGGAATCCCGCACAAACCCGGTTAAGTGGGTCACAGCCCGCTCCACGTGTGTGTGCCAGGCTGGAGCACGAGCTGGGGGCACGGGGCCAAACCCTCCCCTGGCCCTGGCAGCACCCCCAGCTCACAGGGGTCAGCTCCCCACAGTGGGTGACAATTCCAGTGACACAGGGACCTGCAGGCACAGAGCCTCCTGCTCCTCCCCAACTCCTGCACCCCGTCCCTCCATCCCCCTGCACCAGCCAAGTTCTGTCATCTCCTGGTTTTTGGGCAAATCTGAGCCCCAGGGATGGAGACTCTTGCACAAGACATCTCCCACCAAGCAAGTTTCTTCCCCCCATAACCCTTTTTTCCCTGAATAACCAAACTGAAATTTACATTTCGTTAATTTCAGTGACACCGGGTGAATGGAGGTGTGTGGGACACACAGTCAGTGACAGGGACACTCCCGCAGAAAGAGACACCCTAATTCCTGCCGCCCTCCTTGGGAAAAGGAGCAAGGAGAGGGGACACGGCTGTGAGGGGAGGTGACAGTGGAATGAGGGGGGACATAGCTGTGAGGGGAGGTGACAAGTGACCCAGACATGAGGGCTGAGGTGGACATGGCCCCAAAAAATGAGGGTGGTCATGGCCGTGAGAGGGGACAAGGGTTGCTGAGGGTGATGTGGCTGTGAGGGGAGGCAAGGACTGAGTGAGGGGGAGATGTGGCCGCTGATGGCAGGTGAGGACTGAGGGGACACACACCTGAGGGGAGGCGAGGTCTGATGGGGACATGGCTGAGGGGACACACACCGGAGGGGACATGGCTGTAAGGGCAGGCTGAGGGGACACACACCTGAGGGGAGGTGAGGTCTGAGGGGACACGCACCTGAGGGAGGAGAGGTCTGAGGGGACACACACCTGAGGGAAGCCGATGCTGTGAGGAGGTGAAGCAAGGCGAAGGCCGCCTGAGGGGGATGTGAGCACTGAGGTGAGGCTGCCTGAGGGGGCTATGGAGGGATTGAGGCAGCCCCGAGCGGGCGTTCGGCCGGGAGCGCTGCGTGCTCCTCACCCACCTCTTTGATCTTCATCCTGCGGGCGCGGGTCTCGGGGTCCTCTGCGCTCCGCCCGCCCCGCACCGGGTGCCGGAGGCTCCGGCGGAACCGCTCGTAGTCGAAGCGGAACGGGGCCCGCGTCTCCCGGGCCGGCGGCGCGGCGCTGGCGGGCTGGGCTCGGCTCTCGCCGCCCTGCACCTGCTGCCGGGAGCCGGGCGCGGTGCGGGCCGGCGGCCCGGCCATGCGGGCGGCCGTGCGGAGCTTCTCCCGCAGGCGGCGCGGGGCCGCGGGGCTGGCGTGGCGGGGCTCGGCGGCGGCGGGGGGGCTGCGGGGCAGGTCGGTGTCGCGGGTGGAGGAGGAGGAGGCTGAGGACGAGGAGGCGGAGGATGAAGAGGAGGCGGAGGCGGTGGCCCGGCGGGGTAGGAAGAGGCGCTTGAAGCGGGAGGAATCGGGCAGGAGGAACAGGGCCCCGAAGCAGAGCGTGAGCAGGCCCGAGAGGAAGAGCAGGAACAGGAACTTCTGCGGCAGCCGCAGCCCCAGCGCCGCCGGCCAGCCCGGCATGCCCGGCAGCTTCCGCAGCACCACCATGGGGCACCGGATCGCGGCCGCCGGGCGGGACCCGCCGCCACGCCGGGGGCTGCCGCTGCCTCCTGCGGCCAAACGCTCAGCAGGGCCCGCCCTGGGCACCACCGGCCGCCTTCACCGGGGACCGCACGTGGGTGGCTCCGGGCCGGGCGGAGCGGCGGTTCAGCGTCCCCCCTGCCGGCATGAAGGCGGCGGCGAGCGCATCCCGCCGGGGCCGGGCGGCGAGCGGGGCTGGGCTGGGCTGCTCCCGGTGCGGGCTCCCGGCCGGACGGTGCTCCGGGGCTGGCTCAGGCAGCGGCGCCGGGGCGGTGCGAGCCCGTCTCTCTAGGCGGCGGTGGGTTCATGCTGCAGCATTTCTGCGGGGCGGGGGGAGACAAGAGCGCGGTCACTCAGCACCGCCGGGGATGCGGCCGGCGAGACGAGCCTTTGTCCCCGGCCGGTCCCCCACCCTCCAGCGGCACTAGTTCGGTTCCCTCTGTCCGGACTTGGCATCAACTCTCCGGTCTGCGAGCAGCTCTGAGCTCTGCACCATCTCCCATCCAGCGCCGGGATGCCGGGCTCTGCTGGCGGGGCAGCCCGGGGGACAAGGGGGAGAACCCCGGGGGGAACGAGGTGCTCTGGGACACCCCAGGAGAGGCAGGGTGCCCTGGGACAGCGCACACAGACAGGGACCAGGCTGCTCCGCTTCCCTGCCAGGAGCTGCCTTCGCCCGCGCCAGGCTGGGGACGATGGGGCTGCAAACCAGCCATGCGGAAAGCTCGGCTCGGGCTGAGCTTCTCTAGGCAAAAAATTGTAATAAAAAAAAAAAATTAAATTTACGGGTTTTGGTTTTGACTAATAGATCCCGGCAAATTTCTCCCAAATGTCTGCCTGCTAGAGTTATCCATATCCCCCCAAAAATCCTCTCCTTGCCGAAGAGCGAGCTCAACTTCCAGACCCCGCAAGCCGGCAGGACATGGCTTAAACCCCTACGTGCGATGCCCAAATCGCCCCTTCTCCTGCGGGCAGGGACAGCGCTGCCCCCGAGCGCCGTCACACCCGCTGGGGCGGACGCTCTCCCAACCCCAGCGCTGTTTACTCACCCCTCGGACAAATCCAAGCCTCTCTGGCTCCTACAGTGAGCAAGATCTTCTCAGTCCTGCCTGCTTATCCCAAAAGCGACAGCCCCTCGCTGCTGCCAGCGCTCACGGGTGCCCGCTCAAGTAGGAGAGGGAAGATGCTGCGCTCTCCAGGGGACAGCTCCTCTACCTGCCCATCCGAGCACGCACGAGGGAAGCACCTGACTGCACCGAGCCCCTGGCCAGGCTGGGGTTTTGGCCGCCCCCGTGCCGGGCGCGGGGACCGGCGGGGCAGCGCTGCCCGGTGCCCGCGCGGAGCCCCGCCCGCGCCGCCGCTCACTGCGACAGCGCCCGGCCCCGCCCCCGCCGCGCCCCCTCCCGCCAACGGTCACTCCGCCGCCGCGCCAGCCAATCAGCGCGCAAGGCTCTGCCCGCCCTCGCTCGCTATTGGCTGATTCTCTACTCCTGCCGTCGCCCATTGGCTGCTGTCCGCGACAGGGAAGCCGTGGGCTCCGCCCCGTTGTTTACCACAGTCGCCCGGCTCGAGCTCGGTGAGGGTTGGCCCCGCCCCTTTCCTCCAGCCACCGCCTCCATTGGCTGCGAGGAACGCCCCGTCCGCGCTGCGATTGGCGGAGGGGGGGGCGCCGCTACTTTAAAAAGGGGCTGCGGGCACGCGGCGGCCCCAGAGGCTGTGAGGGCTCGGCAGGGCCGGGCTGAGGTACTGTCACCAATTCCGATCCTCAGGCACTGAAAGGGCTGTGAGGGACCGATTTACACACAGATCCCCTACGAGGGGCTCCGTACCCTGCGGGTGCCACGGCTCTGGGGGCACTGCCTGGCACGAGGAGAGGAGCAGGAGTTTTAGAGGCGGGCTGGAGGTGCCTTGGGAGCCCTTTTCTGATTTATATGAGCCCATGTTCAAGTGCCATGAAACACTTCTTAATCCCAAATTGTTAAATCCACACCTTAACCTTCAATTTCTCACCAGGTAAATTGAGTGACCCTGTGAGCTAATACTGTACCAGAGGGGAAGACAGTGAGTCAGAGTTTCCGCTCATAAATGTTACAAAAATCTCCCCCAAACCTGCAGAATTAGCAATGAAAGGGAGAAAAGGGCATCACCCACAGCTGGAGGCATCTGGAACCCCTCGGGAATAACTGGATGGGGGAAGGGGGCAGGATGAGGCTCCCAGGAAAGGGTAAACGCAGCCACCAGAGAACGGCTGTGACTAAACTTGGAAGAGCTAAAAGGGAACATTTTGTAGGCTGGAAAGGAGCTGGAGCTGCAAGGAAAGGAAAGAAATCATCTGCTGTTTGTGTGCTCAGTGTGTGCCTCCTGCACAATAACCAGCACCACAGGGGACAGATACCTGAGCTGATTGCTGCGGGGCCCCACATCTCAGAGCCAGAGCCACACTAATATTGTCATTTTCCTGTGAAAACCGCTTTAAGGGGCATAAAGCAGGTGGCACAACAGGATTGTGGAGCTGCCCTTGACTCCAAGCTGGCCATCCTCCCACTTCACCGTCCCCACAGCTCCACAGCTGCTGCAGGTTTAGTCCAAATAAACCCAAACCATCGTGATGCTTTCAGCTCCAGTGCCTGCCCGGCAGACCTTGAAGGTGTTTTGGGGGATTTGCATCTTGATGGTTTGGGTTTGAAATCGCTTTTTTCCTCCTGCAGTTGGAGGCAGGGCCTGCTGAGCGTGAAGGAGCTGTGGGCACCATGGCCCACGGCCACCATGGCCACCACGGCCCACGGCCACCATGGCCACCACGGTCACCACTGCAGGCTCTGCCTTGAGCAGATCAGGAACCAGCCCTGCACAGCTGCTCTCTCTCCTGCCCCGTGCTGCACCACGAGGAGCAGGAATCACAGAATCACCAGACTCTGAAGATCATCGAGTCCAACCCAGCCCCAACACCTCGGCTAAACCCTGGCGCCCAGTGCCACGTCCAGTCCTTTTTAACCCATCCAGGGATGGTGACTCCACCACGTCCTGGGCAGACCTTTCCAGCATTTTATCACCCTTTCTATAAAAAAGCTTTTTCCTGGTATCCAACCTGTATTTCCCTTGGTGCAGTTTGAGATTCCCTTCAGGAGGGAGGGATGGGGCTGCTCCTCCTTGGCAGGCTGGCAGATGCTCCATAGGCTCCTCTCAGCCCCTGGGAGCAGCTCCAAAGGAAGCTTTGGTCCTGCTCAGGACGGGGACAGCCCTGTGAGCCAGCTGCCACTACCATTACTCTGAGCACAGATGGATTTTGGCACTTTGTACCTCGGGCAGCCCCCAGGGACCAGCACCAGCCAGAGAGCATCGCTCAGTGGGCTCCCCACACCTCAGGTCAGACTGAACAGAAATAATCCTTCACCTTCCTTAAATCTCCTCTCCCTTGAGGAAACCTCACACAGCAGAGAGGCTGCGTTTTGTCTCATCGTTATTGAAAAAAACAACCCCAAACCAACCCAACAAAACCCCCTCAAACCAAAGCTCTCTCTGTTCCCGTGGTGGTCCCTTGATCTTCTTGGGCAAGGCCCCAGGATGGGAAAGGTTGGGCGACTCTTCTTCCTAAGAGGATTTGGGGGCATCAAGGAGGATAATAAATAAATATCAACAGCAGAGAGCAAAGCAGAGGGAGGATAAAGCAGCCAGTTGTGAGCAAAGCAAAGGGCTACGCCTCGCTCCTCATTCCAGGCAGCAGCTCTGGAAAAGTTGGAGGCTTATCTTTTAATTAGGTTAAATTAGGAAATCTTTTTGTTTTGCTTTTTTTTTGTGTTTAGCATAACATTGTCTTGGAGGTAAAAGCTTGGAATTGGAAGGTTCTCCAGATTAGGTTAAATTAAGATATTATGCTTCTTAAAGAAGACAAAGCATTGTCTTCAAGGTAAATGTTTAATTACATTTTAAAAACAATTTTGTCTGTGCAATAATAAGACAGAGCCCAGCTCAGCTCGTGACTGCAATTCCAGACAGAAGCCAAATAAATTGAGAAATTGCTGCTGAAGGAGTTAGGAGGCAGAGTGTAATTACTGGGGAAATGGGGGTCCTGCTGCATTATGATTCTTGGTTTTTTAGCAGCTCTGGAAGAAATAATTTAAAGAAAATTACTTTTTCTTTTTTTTTTATATGGGCATAAGAAAAATAGAATTTAATATCCACCTTTCTGTGAGGAAGCAAACTACAGAGTGATAGATAACACCCAGGGCAAAGGAGTTTGGCCCAATTATTGCACTCAAGCCTCCAGACTATGTTTTAGAGAGCCTCGGTGTTTATTCCTCTCTCAGAGCAGAAAACATTTCTGGTTCTGGCTGTGGGGTGAACCCCAGAGCTGGAACGTGGATCCAGAAAGCCTCTCTGGCTCCCAGCTGGGGATTTCTGGGCATCACAGCCCTGAAAGGATGGAGCAGGCAGAGGGAGAGAGGCTCGGGGACAGAGCTGGGAAGGGGGAAAAAGAGGAAAAAAGGAAGGGGGGAAAAGGAAAGGGGGGGAAAAGGAAAGGGGGGGAAAAGGAAACCAACCCAACAAGCCAGCCTTGCTCCCCTGTGGTGCAAAGGGATCTGAACACATGTGAACACATCTCCAGAGCAGGGCAGCCCCAGCGTGTAGAGCAGACACAGAATCTCTGCTGATAGCTACTACAAAGTGCAGGCAGTGACAACAAGCCCTGCTGGGGCTGCCAGCCGTGACAGGAAGGGATCCCCTCCGTCCCTCCCTGCCTGCCGGGGGAACAAGCTCGGCTGGCAGAACAAGGAGCCATCTCCCTGGAACAGCTCTGGCACTGCACAGCCCCGTTTGTGCCTCAGCTCTGCAGCCTGAGCCCAGCATCCTGCTGGGAACAGAGCTCCTGCTGCTGGGCTGGGGCCTGGCTGCTCCCACTGGGCTCTGCTTCACCTGTGGGCATGAGGAGATGGATCCTGGCTGTCCCCACCGGGCTCTGCTTCACCTGTGGGCACGAGGAGATGGATCCTGGCTGTTCTCACCTGGCTCTGCTTCACCTGTGGGGATGAGGAGATGGATCCTGGCTGTTCTCACCTGGCTCTGCTTCACCTGTGGGGATGAGGAGATGGATCCTGGCTGTTCTCACCTGGCTCTGCTTCACCTGTGGGCATGAGGAGATGGATCCTGGCTGTTCCCACCTCACCCTGCCCCACCTGGGCCAGCAGGGAGGGATCCTTGGGGCTTCACCTGTGGGGATGAGGAGATGGATCCTGGCTGTCCCTACCTGGTTCTGCTTCACCTGTGGGGATGAGGAGATGGATCCTGGCTGTCCCCACCTCACCCTGCCCCACCTGGGCCAGCAGGGAGGGTTTGGGGAGGATGAAGCTTCCAAGGCTGCTGTTCCTCCCCTGGTGTTCCTCCCCTGCAGCTGCCCCTGGTTTATCTGCTTGGGATCAGATCAGGGTTTAAACATTTAAACCTGGCTGAGGCATTCTGCAAACACCAGCCCTAAACTCGGTCTCTGCAGTGGGCAGAGTGAGCAAAACAGTCCCTGCTGACCTGTAATGACTCAGGACAGGAGAATCTGTGTGGTATCGATTGTTTGGAGGCTTTAGAAGCACGAGCAGAGGGCAGGAGGCTGCGAGGAGCCCAGGTAATTAAGGGAGCTCATTACCTGCTCCCTGGGCATGGGTTGCAGTGCAGGGAGAGAGGGGCAGCACTGCCTGGCACGTTCAAACACCTGTGAGGGATCCTTTGGGGAGGAATGATTCCAACAAACACCTGAAAGGCTGAATTGTGATGGGAACCCAGCCAGGGCAATGTCACCTGTGCAGGGGAATTCAGCCAGCACAGCCTGGGGCACCGACCTGCAGGAGCTGAGGGAAAACTGATGCAAAGGCAAGGGAGGGAAAGGATGGAGGTGAGGAAAGATGTTCTTTGGAGCAGCCTTTCTCCTCCTCCTGCAGATGATCTCCTCAGCATCTCTTGTGTTGCCAAGGAGGACTTTTCCAGGCTGGAAGTTACAGAAATGGATGAGCTGGAAGTGGGGCTTGCCCTGATTTCAAGTAGAGAATTTCAGGGAGCTAAACCTGCAAAAAAGGGGTTCCTGAGCCCCTCTGTGCCAGTCAGGAGTGAATGCACAGTGCAGAGAAAGCAGCTGCCTCACCTAAAGCTACAGAAATGCCACAGCCACATCCAGAGCACAGAAAATGGGAGATTTGGTCCCCCAGAGCTCTGAATTCAGGGGCATCACCACACACTGATCTGCAGGTCTGCCTGCTTTGCTTTTCACTCCACATTCCTACATACAAGATATTAATTATCTGAATTAAGAGTCACTCTTAGGGATGCACAGGAGCCTTGCTGAGCATTCCAACAGCTCTCTGCAGGCAGGAGAGAGACATTTGCACGATGCAAACCCCAGCACCTCAGCCAGACTCGTGTTCCATCCCACAAGAGGGGGAAAAAACCCATTCACATCTGAGATAACAACACAGTCTGAGTCCCTCACCCAGAATTGTGTAGGAACAAGCTCTCACAAGAGGAGGAATCTTGCTTAATTATGGTAAAGGTCTACATCTCAGCAATCTTCCCTCCTGTGTGCCAGGGAAAATATCAAAGACGCTGAAAAACAGCACAAAAGCAGAAACACAACATAAGGTGCATGGAGGAGAGAGCAGGAACATTCCCGGTTTATTACTTCCCTGTAACACCAGGTGACTAATGGAGCAGGCTGCAGCTTTTTCTCCTTATTTTTCCATCAAAATCAGCATCATCAGAACTCCTGTGCTCCATTTTGCCCTGCTGGAATAAGGAGAGGGCCAGAGGAATGCTGTGAATGTGGAGCACCAGCCCATTTTAGATGGCTTCAGAAAGAAGATCCCAAGTGGGAAAGGTCTAAGAATAATTTTCAGCCAAAGACTTCACCTGGCAGGAAATGCAGCTCAGGCAAACCAGACCGAGATAAATCAGGGAGGAACTCGGTGAGAGCAAAACAAGCCCAGCTTTTCCCTGGGTGCCCAAACCCCCTTCGGCCGATTCTGCTGAGCTGCAGCAGCTCCCTGAGACAAGGAGAGGGTTCCCTGCAGCCCAGAAGAACTTTGCAGTCACCTCGAGGGTGAAGTTCACGTGTCCCAACCTGAGGAACAGGTCCCCCCCAGCCTGCCTGGGCTGAATCACTGTCTGCTCTATATTTAAACCCAGCCTGGGGAGGCCAGCACGGAGCTGCTGTCATCGAGCCAGTCTGGTGTTCCTGGTGGCATCCTGAGGCCAAACACGTCCTGTGACACAGCCAGAGCCTGGAGGGGCCTCAGCACAGCTCTGAGGGCTCACACAGCAGGTTTCCAGTGTCCCCAGTAGCTGCTGGTGGCCTGTACTGGTGGCCCTGTGCCAGCACAGCCCCTGCTGCTGCTGCTGCTGGGAGAAGGGGGTTTGATCCTCCAGGTGCCTTCAGAAATGTCCTTTCAATTTGTCCTGGGTCGGGAGGAAATGAAATTATTTTCATTTCTTTGGTGTGAACCATGGAAATGTTTTCCCTTTTTGGTGTCCCTGCGTGGCCCCAGCTCAGGCTCCTCATTCCCTGAGATCCCTTGAAATGACAAATCTCCCACAGACCCACTCAGATTTCATCTTTCCTTTTCCTCCTTGAAAACCGCACACAGGGCTATGCCTCATCCACATGAAAACACAAAAACATCTTCTCCACGGGGCTATGCCCAATCCACATTAAAAAACCCCAAAAATATCTTCCTTGGAGCCTCGGCCCGGCTGAGCAGATCCTCCCCAGGGACCCCAGCAGACCCTGCCCAGGGCAGTGCCCTGTCCCCGTCCCCACGCCGTGTTTGGTGAGCCCTGGGCACGTTTGGGAGCCGTGAGTGGCCTCGAAGAGCCCTGGTGGCTGCGGTGGCAGATGCTGAGAGTGGCTCCCCCTGGTTCTGATTCTCGCCGCAGCCAGGAGCTCCTCTCCAGATATTTCGCTGTGTTATCACTCCAGCACCTCCCTGAGACGGCCCAAACCAGATAAAGCCCGAGCTCATCGGGGCAGGCAGCTTTAAATCAGCGTTTAAAGGAGCCTTTATCGCCGCGGGCAGGTCGGGATGCTCAGCCTGGGCATTTCCCAGCCCCACGCCGGGCTCTGAGCGGCGTTAATCACTCAGAAGAAACACGTTCAGTGCCATTTCACTGCGGCTGGCACTGCCAGCACGGCAGCAGCGGTGCCAGTCCGAGGGCAGGGACCCACCTGCATCCCTGCGGGCGGGATGGCGGCACGGCAGAGGTGCCTGGGGACACACACAGCACCCTGGGGATGGCGAGGCTGCTCCGCACCCCGGCACAGGGCACAGCCTCTGCTCAGAGCATCCAGCAGAGCTCGGAGCGTGCCCAGGGCCGGCCGGGCTGGCATCGCCCGGCTCCGTGCGGCTCAGCCGGGGCACAGAGCGCTCCCCCTGCCCGGGGCACAGAGCGCTCCCCTGCCCGATGCTCTCAAAGGGGCACAGAGCGCTCCCCTGCCCGATGCTCTCAAAGGGGCACAGAGCGCTCCCCTGCCCGATGCTCTCAAAGGGGCACAGAGCGCTCCCCTGCCCGGGGCTCTCGAAGGGGGCACAGAGCGCTCCCCTGCCCGATGCTCTCAAAGGGGCACAGAGCGCTCCCCTGCCCGATGCTCTCAAAGGGGGCACAGGGCTCTCCCCTGCCCGGGGCTCTCAGCCGGGGCACAGAGCGCTCCCCTGCCCAGAGCACAGAGCTCTCCCCTGCCCGATGCTCTGCCCGGGGCACAGAGCGCTCCCCTGCCCGGGGCTCTCCAAGGGGGCACAGGGCTCTCCCCTGCCCGAGCCGCCTCTGAGGAAGCCAGGCTGCTGTGGTGTGTCTGTTCTGTGCCAGGGGGCAGAGGAAGGGCTGGATTTGGGCACTCCCGCACCCCCCGTGCGATGGAGCCGCTCCGGCCGGGGCTGCTCGGGCTCAGAGCCCTCTCTCCGCTCCTGGCAGATGGAAAGCGGAGCTCCGAGGGCAGGGAAGCACAGCCGGGACGGCAGCCGAGCCTGTCCTGTCGGGGCTGGGGATGACTCCGCGTTCCTGCCCGTGAATTACCGCACCAGGAGCGCTCCCGCCTCTCCCATCGCATTCCGCAGCCGTGAGTCAGCCCAGCCCGAAATATCACCGGGAGACCACAGAGGAGCAGGTGACCCAGATCCTGCCAGACCTCCCCCAATTTAATTTCGATATACACCACCAGCTGCCGGCTGGGTCACCGTGTTTAACCAGCATGAAATAACAAAGTCCAGCCTCTGCCATCCCCTGAAAGCAAAGCTCCTGCCTGCCCAGCACTGGCTCTTGCCACACATAACCACATTTGGCCAAGCCACTGAGCCCTAAACTCTCATTGGAGCTCATTTGATGGATCTTAGGATCCATCAAAGCCTCAAACATAAATGCCAAGGCTCAAATCTGGCCCCACTCAAGAAGCAAATCCCCAGCAGAGCAGCACAGCCCATCCCACAGCCACACCACAGGAGACAAATCCTCTCCAGAGCCTGCAGCCCTGGCTCTGGGGTTTATTTGGCTCCTCTGAGGGCTGGGATTTGGGTGGATTTGAGGAAGGTGTGACCCCAGCTGTGGCAGGGAGACCTGAGCTGATGTGGAACAGCTGGGAGGGAGCTGAGCCAGTGGCAGCCCCAGCTCTGTGCAGGGCAGGGCTGGGAGCGATCCATGCTCAGTGAAAATCCCTGACTCCAGCTGGACCTGAGCTCCAATAAAGCCCTGCCAGAGTCAGCTGGATCATCCTCTGGCTCATGCTCCAACCACGAAATTACAGGTTCCTGTTCCCGGTGATTTCACAGGAGCTGAGATTCCCAAACCTGAGCTGGATCTGCAGGTCCAGCAGATTTTTTGCATCATTCTCATCCCTCTTCCACCACCCACATTCCGTGCTCTGTTTTTAACTCACACCTGAAGCCAAGCTGGTCTGGGAGTCACTGACAGGAGATGCACCTGACTCCTGTCACGGCTCCCTGCTGCCAGCCTGATCACCCCAAAGCTGCAGCCCCTCCTTTTCCATGGCCATGGAGCCTCCTCCAGCCTCCCTTACAAACAAACCCAATCACACAAAGAACTCTGACACCTTTTCCTGCTTTTTTAACATTTTCCTTTGGGCTGGCCGAGCCACAGCCACCTCTCTGCACACCAGCTCCTGTTCTGGACAGGTTAAATGATTAGAAATATTTCATGTGTCTGCAGGCTGCCTCACTGCCCTGCAGTTTGCAGGTTCTGTGCAGGCAGAGCTGCAGGAATTGCAGACATGCAGGACAGGCTGGCCTGGCAGTGCTCTGCAGGACAGAGGGAACCAGAGGACATCAAAGGCAAATCCCTGCAGCTCCTGGGCAGGGTAAAATCTGCCTGGCCTCAGGATCCTGCACACAGGACCCTGATTAGAGCTCTGCTCTCCCCTGAGCTGTCCAGGAGACACTGCAGGCACTGCTCGCTGTCACCATTTCACTTGCAATAATACATGAGCTTACAGGAAGCCTCTCAGCTGCAGCTTTTTATATCTGAACTCTTTCTGGCTGAGCAATCTCAACCTACCATTGATCC
Organism: Diglossa brunneiventris; assembly: GCA_019023105.1. NCBI lineage: Eukaryota > Metazoa > Chordata > Aves > Passeriformes > Thraupidae > Diglossa > Diglossa brunneiventris. Next base: position 868,176 of record CM032375.1, read on the forward strand.
ACATGATGCATTTGATTCCTATAATTGAGATTGGAATGGAAAAAAACACATTTCTGTTCCTCCCAGCGAGTTTGTTTCTCACGTGTGACAGCTCAGAGCGTGCAGCACTCGAATTCTGCTGTGATTAAAGTGAAGGAATTTTTTAAAAGTGGAAATTTGTGACTGCTCCAAAATTCAGCAATGGTGGGAGCAAAATACCTGAGTGTTCTCTCCCCCATCAACTTTCAAATGTCAAGCAGCTGCTGGAGTTGTTTTCTGGGGGATCATGGAATGGTTTGGGTGGGAAGGGACTTTAAAAATCATCTCATCCCCAGCCCTGGGTGGGCAGGGACACCTCCCACTGCCCCAGGTGCTCCAGCCTGGCCTGGGGCACTGCCAGGGATCCAGGGGCAGAAGGATTTCTCCCTAATATTTCATCTAATCCCACTTCCTTTGAGCTTTCACCCACCCCCCTTTGTCCTGACAAGCAGGAATTTGGAAGGAATAAAACAGAAATAAACCAAATAAACCCAGCTGAGAACCAAACAAGAATGTTCCTGATCTTTTATTGGATTTGCAGGGTGCCCTGATGAAGGGAGGAATGATGAATCTGCCTCCATGTTCTCAGAAGGTTAATTTATTATTTTATGTTACTATATTATATTAAAGAATACTAAATTAAACTATACTAAAGAATACAGAAAGGATACAGACAGAAGGCTAAAAAGACAATAATGAAAACTCGTGACTCTTTCCAGAGTCCTGACACAGCTTGGCACTGATTGGCCAAAGAGTGAAAACAACTCACATGAAACCAATGAAACAATCACTTGTGGGTAAACAATCCCCAAACACATTCCAAAGCAGCAAAACACAGGAGAAGCAAATGAGATAATTATTGTTTTCCTTTTTAAACACATTCCAAAGCAGCAAAACACAGGGGAAGCAAACAGATAATTATTGTTTTCCTTTTTCTCTGAGGCTTCTCAGCTTCCCAGGAGAAAAATCCTGGGTGAAGGGAATTTTCCTAGAAAAATGTGAATGTGACAATCTTCCCTTGCTGCTTTCTCCTGGTCCAGGAGAATTTCCAGCAGCTGAAGTGGACAGAAATCCCCCAGTTTCACGGGGAATAACCCCTGACTCAGAGGAGAAATCTCTGACTCAAGAGCAGTCCTGGAGCCCATCCTGTCTGGGCAGCAAAGTGAGCTGGCACTTCCTCCCTTTGGATCTCTCTGCAGGTATTGCATTGATGGAGAAAGTGCTGTGTATTCTCTTGTTTATTTGCAGAAAAAAAAAAAGGTTAAAAAACCCCAACTCTATTAAAATGCTGCACCTCTGGGAGTGCCTGTGAAAGGAGTGTGATGTGACTCCAGCAGGGAAGTGATCAGCCTGCAATAATTTAGATGTTCCTGTTGCTATGGATACTTTCTTTAAGCAAAGCATACCATTATAATTTAAATTTCCAGTAACTCACCAAAAAAAAAAGCACATTAGAAGTAATAAAAAATGCCAGAGACGCAACTGTTTTATTCCTTGCTGTCAGTTTGACTGGTGCTGTGACAGCCCTGGAGAAGTGATAAAATCGGCACTTGGGAGCAGATTTCAGCCTTTACTCATTTACTGCATTAATTACGCCTGGGGCTGGTGGCTGTGACCCAGGCAGGGGCTGGGGACGGGCTGGGAGTGGGGATGGGACACTGGGACACTGGGACACTGGGATTGGGACACTGGGATTGGGATGGGACATTGGGAATGGGGATGGGACACCGTGAATGGGGAAGGGACACTGGGATATGACACTGCTATTGGGGATGGGACACTGGGAATGGGACATTGGGAACTGGGATGTGACACTGGGAGAGGGGATGGGACACTGGGAGTGACATTGGGAACTGGGATGTGACACTGGGAGAGGGGATGGGATACTGGGAATGGGGATGGGACACTGGGAGTGACACTGGGAGAGGGGATGGGACACTGGGAATGGGACACTGGGACTGGGATTGGGACACTGGGAGTGGGGATGGGACACTGGGAATGGGGATAGGACACTGGGAGTGACACTGGGAGTGAGGGTGTGACACTGGGACGAGGGATGGGACACTGGGAGTGACACTGGGAACTGGGATGGGACACTGGGAACTGGGATGGAACACTGGGAATGGGGATGGGACACTGGGAGTGACACTGGGAGTGAGGGTGTGACACTGGGACGAGGGATGGGACACTGGGAGCAGGGCTGTGACACTGGGATGTGCCACCTCTCAGCAGTGAATTCAGCAGTGAATTCCTCCTGCCCTCCCTCGCAGGAGAAGGGAAAGGATGCTGGAAGTTCCCAAAGCGGCAGCTAAACAAGGGTGACATCAGGGCTGAGGGCTCAGTGTGTTCCTCAGCAGGGCCATCAGCTCTGCACGAGGGCTCAGCACTCATTCTGGGACAGCTCAGCCTGGATCAGGCAGATCCAGCTGCAGAATGAACCCCTGGGGGTTTAGTTCTGTTAGCACCAGGGCAGGGGAGGGAGCAGAGGGAGCAGATCTGTGTGCCAGCACCCCAAAGGGATTTATGGGATTTATTTCACTCCCCAGGAGCTTCCCAGCCAAGGTGTGGGCAGCAGGGTGGAGCACACAGGGCTGTGCTGGGCTCTCTTCAGCCACCACCAACTGCACAAACTCCGAGAGAAAAGCATTTTGTGACTCAGGAACTGCACGGGGGGGATCTGGGGTTTGGTGCTGCCCTTTATGTGCAGCCTGACCCTTCCAGCTCCCTCTTGTCCCCCTTGCTCACAGCCTCACCTGGAGGCCAAAGCAGCCACACAGGGACAGGTCCCGTGTCCCTCTGTGTCCCCTCCAGTGCCACAGCAGCCCCTGGGAGCAGAGTCCAGCTGAGCCCCCCTGGAATCACCCCCAGGACCTTTCTGATCCCATCCTGCCATGCACCAGGGCCAGGCACCACCCAGAGACACAAAAGCTGCCACAGGAACCACAGGGGAAATAAATAAAGTCACCCAGCACAGAGCCTGCAAAAAAATAGCAGGGTTTTTATTCCCCTCAGTGCAGAATATTCTTTACAGCATCAGGTTTTCTTAAAAAAAAAAAAAAAAAAACAGCAAAACACTCTGGACACACATAGATAGTGTTGTGAATGTCAGGATCTGCTGCTCTAGGAAAGGAGAGAGGTCAATGCTCAGGGGGATCCTCACCCTCCATCCCAGGGGCCAGAGGAGAGCAGGATGTGCTCCTCACCCCTCCATCCCCGGTTCCTGGGAGAGCAGGACGTGCTCCTCACCCTCCATCCCGGGTTCCTGGGGACAGCAGCTCTCCCTGGGGCCAGGGCTGCCCACAGCCCTGCTGGGCTCCTGCCCAGCTCCCTGGCTGAGCCCTGGGCCTGGAGCAGCTCTGCTGATTGCCCCAGCCCAGGAGCTGCTGCTGCCCCCAGGATTGAGGCACTCATGGGCACGGCCCTGCCAGGAGGTGGAACTGCTCTGAACTGCTCCCTGCAGAGCCCACAGGGCACAGGTTCCACCACAGACCTGCTGAGGCAGCTCCAGGAGCCCCCAACACCTTCTCACACTCACACTGGGGGGAAACATCTCCAATCTAAGGCAGAGGCACTCAGCTGCTTCCTAACGAACCCTTCCAGCTGACTGAGAGGCCTTTTCTTCCTTCCTGTGAGCAGCTTTAAGGGAGTTCTAAAGAGCTATCTGGGGAATGAATTAGTGCTTCAAACCCAAGTTCCAAATCTATAAAACAGATTAGTACACTTCACGTAAGGCCACAAACACTGAGAGGTGTCAGTGAGGCTGTTTAGGATGGTTAAACCCAATCTTCAGTTAGCACAAGTTGTACCTCCACGGCTGATTTCAGTCCCAGGGGTAGATGGAGCTTCCTGAGCCCCCTGGGAGCTGTCAGGGTGAGGGGTGGGAGCACCACTGGGCACCAGGAACTGCTGCTGCCTGACCCCATCCCATCCACTGGCAACCACCACACGGCTTTGGGGCAGGAGCGAGTCCTGGCCAGGCAAACCTGCAGGGCCAAGCTGGGAACGTGGATCTGTGCTCCTGCTGGTCCTCCCAAGCTGCCCTTCCCGGCAGAATTCAGCAGAACAAACCTTTCCTGCCTGCTGGTTTTGCTTTTAAAGCCAACTTTGGATCTCTGGAGTCCCATCAGAGGTGAGCGAGGGTCAGCCTGGAGCCAGAGCTGCAGCACTGCCAGGGGGGCTCTTTTTGGGTGAAAAGCTTCTGAGGAGAGCTCCAGGCACTGCTCGCCTCGACAATCCGCACCGCTGCTTTCAGTTCAAGTGCTAAAGTGCAAAACTTCTTGGAGTTAGAAAAGTCTTTGGGTTCGAAAGGAGCTGGGACCCGCCGGGGTGACCGACAGCTGTGAGAGCGCCACAGACACGGGCACAAAGCACCAGCTCTGCTCCCGCTGTGATTTCTGTGGTTCCACAGTCAGCAGCTGCTGCAGAGCCAGCCCTGGCCAGGCACTGCTGGGCTGTCCCAGGGTGAGGGGATTGGTGACACCCAGAGCTGTGTCTGCACCCCAGGGTGAGGGGATTGGTGACACCCAGAGCTGTGTCTGCACCCAGGGTGAGGGGATTGGTGACACCCAGAGCTGTGTCTGCACCCAGGGTGAGGGGATTGGTGACACCCAGAGCTGTGTCTGCACCCAGGGTGACAGGATTGGTGACACCCAGAGCTGTGTCTGCACCCAGGCTGGGCAGGCTGGTGTCACCCAGAGCTGTGTCTGCACCCAGGGTGAGGGGATTGGTGACACCCAGAGCTGTGTCTGCACCCAGGGTGACAGGATTGGTGACACCCAGAGCTGTGTCTGCACCCACAGGGCGCTGTGGTGGTGCCCAGGCTGCCTGCAGGAGGAACAGCCCCTGCAGATGCTCCCCACACCTCTTGTAAACTGTGAATAAATCTGTCCAAGAGCATCCTGTGGTATAAGCAAGGTACAAAAATCCACGTCAGGTTCCTGAAGCTTTGGTCTGAGCTGGGCTGTGGCACCCTGGGAGGGTTCCCTGCTCACAGCAGGACCCAGCAGGGCTCAGAGAGGTTTCTGTGCCCTCAGAACATGAAGAGATCGTCCTGCTCAGCCGGGCTGGGCTCCAGCTGGGTCCAGTGCAGGGGGGACAGAGCCTCTGCAGCCTCCTGAGCCGACAGCCCCGTGTCCAGCTCCTGGGGATTGGTCCTGGACTGCGCCAGCCTGGGGGCAGAGAGACAGGGAACAGGGAGAAACACTGAGGAAAATAAACACAGAGTAATGCACAGAGTAATAAACACAGAGTAAAATGCACAGAGCAATGCACAGAGTAAAATAAACACAGAGCAATGCACAGAGTAAAATAAACACAGAGTAATGCACAGAGTAATGCACAGAGTAATGCACAGAGTAATGCACAGAGTAAAATAAACACAGAGTAATGCACAGAGTAAAATAAACACAGAGTAATATACAGAGTAATGCACAGAGCAAAATAAACACAGAGTAATGCACAGAGTAATGCAAAGAGTAATGCACAGAGTAAAATAAACACAGAGTAATGCACAGAGTAAAATAAACACAGAGTAATGCACAGAGTAAAATAGTAATGCACAGAGTAAAATAAACACAGAGTAATGCACAGAGTAAAATAAACACAGAGTAATGCACAGAGTAATGCACAGAGTAATGCACAGAGTAAAATAAACACAGAGTAATTATTTTACTTATTATTAACAGACAGGCATTATTAACAAACAGCCATTATTAACAGCCAGTGCTCTGGGGCTGCTCCCCTGCTGAACTCCAGGGAGGGCTGAGAGTTTGAGAATTACCTCGAGGGAGGGATGAGAGTTTGAGAATTACCTTGAGAACGCCTCGTCCAGACCATCATCCATCTCCTTTGTGAAGAGATCAAAAGAGAGACAAGTAGTTGCTAAGAGAACTGCACAAAAGTGCATTTAGAGACCTGGCTCTGCACTCAGACAAAGAAATATCTCTGTCTGTTGGATCCTGAGTGCCTCAGCCACCTCCTCTGCAATCTGCCTCCTCTGCAGGGGAAAGGGGAACGCAGGGGCTTGGCCCTTCCCTGCACCCCAAAGGGGCTGGTCCTGCCCCAGCTGCACCCAGGAGGGCAGCAGGGATGGAAATCACCCCCAAATCACCCCAAAGGGCCGATCCTGCCCCAGCTCCATCCAGGAGGGCAGCAGGGATGGAAATCACCCCCAAATCACCCCAAAGGGGCCGATCCTGCCCCAGCTGCTTACAGGAGGGCAGCAGGGATGGAAATCACCCCCAAATCACCCCAAAGGGGCTGATCCTGCCCCAGCTGCATCCAGGAGAGCAGCAGGGATGGAAATCCCCCCCTGACCCTCCCAGCCCTGCTGCCAGGAGGGAGCTGACACTCTGAGCTGTGACCCCTCCCTGAGCAGCCCAGGCCCCCCAGAGCTCCCAGTTTGGCCCAGTTTGGCCCAGGCCCCCCCCTGGCTGTCCCTTACCCACTCCAGGTTGTTGTTGACCGAGGGGCTGGGCCCAAAGCCGCTGTTGTCCAGCCCTGGGGGCTCGGTGCCGCTGCCCAGGGGGGACCTGCCAGGCTCCTCCAGGTCCAGCAGGTTCCCCAAGGCTGCTGCTGTGGGCAGAGCAGAGGGGCAGCGAGGGGAGAGAACAGAGGAGCAGAGGCACAGCCAAAGCTCCCTGCAGGAGTCACCTCCCTGCATCCAACTGCTGCAGGATGGGCCCAAATCTGAGCCCTGAGGGGCTGCACCCACCCCAGTGCGTGTCACACACACCTTCCATGGAAAATCCTCTCCTTAGGATTTCTCCTGAGGAGCTGAGAGGCCTCAGGAACAAAATGTAACCAATGGTTGTCTGCTGCTGTGGGATGCAACAGGTGCATCTGTGATTGGTCTCATGTGGTTGTTTCTAATTAATGGCCAATCACAGTCAGCTGGCTCAGACTGTCTGGTCACAAACCTTTGTTATTCACTCCCTTTCTATTCTTAGCCAGCCTTCTGCTGAAATCCTTTCTTCTATTCTTTTAGTATAGTTTTAATATAATATATATCATAAAATAATAAATCAGCCTTCTGAAACACGGAGTCAGATCCTCGTCCCTTCCCTCATCCTGGGACCCTGTGAGCACGGTCACACTGGGGCTGTGGTTCAGCTCCTGAGCAGCTTTGGGAGGGCTCCTGGGTGCCCAGAGATGCTCAGGGTGAGCCCCAGGCCCCAACAGCCCCAGGGCAGCATCCCCAGGGCAGCCCACAACACCCCACAGAGCTGCACCAGCGTTTCATGGCTGAGGCAAACCCAGCCCTGGGAGCAGCTCAGAGCCTCCCTGAGCCTGCCCTGCCCTGGGGCAGGAGCTCATCCCCACAGCCCCAGGCTGGGCTGGGCCCCGGGGAGAGGAGATTCCTGCAGCCCTGAGCCCTCCCAGGCACGGGCAGGAGGTGCCAGCCTCGCAGGGAGTTTGAGCCCAGCCCAGTTTAAGGCAGGAGGTGCCAGCCTGGCAGGGAGCCCAGTTTAAGCCCAGTTTAAGGCTGTTTTTTCTCCGTGCCAAATCCTCTTATCTCGTGGCCAGCATGGGGAGGGATGAGCCTCTTGTGCCACTTCTCCCTGCCCTGCTCCTCAGAGCCAGGCCCTGAACTGTGAGGGGGACATCCCCAATCCCTCAGGGACATCCCCAATCCCTCAGGGACATCCCCAACCCTTCAGGGACATCCCCAACCCTTCAGGGACATCCCCAATCCCTCAGAGACATCCCCAACCCTTCAGGGACAGTCCCCAACCCTTCAGGGACATCCCCAACCCTTCGGGGACATCCCCAACCCTTCAGGGACATCCCCAATCCCTCAGAGACATCCCCAGTCCTTCAGGGACATCCCCAACCCCTCGGGGACATCCCCAACCCCTCGGGGACATCCCCAACCCTTCGGGGACATCCCCAACCCTTCAGGGACATCCCCAACCCTTCAGGGACATCCCCAACCCTTCAGGGACATCCCTGTGCTGTTCAAGGACAATCCCCCATCCTTCAGGGACAATTCCCCATCCCTTGGGGACAATTCCCCATCCCCCAGGGACAGTCCCCATCCCTCAGGGACATCCCCAACCCTTCGGGGACATCCCCAGTCCTTCAGGGACATCCCCAACCCTTCAGGGACAGTCCCCAACCCTTCAGGGACAGTCCCCAACCCTTCAGGGACATCCCTGTGCTGTTCAAGGACAATCTCCCATCCTTCAGGGACAATCCCCCACCCCTTGGGGACATCCCCCACGCCCAGGCTCTGCTCTGTGCCCCACTCACCTGTGCCAGGGTGGGCAGGAGCTCCTGAGCTGGGGCTGCTCGTCCCTTCTGCTGCCAGGATGGACCTTTCCCTCTTCTCCTTCTCTGCAGAACAGGACATTCCATCAATCACTGCCTGCAGGGCTGCAGGGACAGCAGGGACAGCAGGGACAGCAGGGACAGCAGGGACAGCAGGGACAGGCCCCCGTGCTGCTCCTGCCACCCCAGGGAAGGTGACAGCACCAACCCCAGGGGCTCTGAGGCACCCAGGCCCTGCAGGGCAGGAGGGTCACTGGGATATTTTCATATTTTTGCCAGGATTTCTCCTCCTGGGAAGCCTCAGCTCCTCCACGTTTTGCTTCCCTGGAATGTGATCTGGAGAATTGCTCACCCAGCACGTGAAATTGTTTTTAATTAATGGCCAATCCCAGCCAGCTGTGTGTTTGTCATGAGATTTTATTATCATTCTTTTCCAGCATTCTGATGTCTCCTTTCTCTTGCTTCAGTATAGTTTTAATATAGCATTTTCTTTTAATATCATATATATCATAAAATAATAAATCAGCCTTCTGAAACATGGAGCCAAATTCTCATCTCTTCCCTCGCTGGGGCTGCCTGCAAATTCCACACAGGAGCACAGCCCAGACCTGCCTGGGTTTGCAGCAGGGAAAGCTGGAAATGTGGGAGGCAGGGGAGGGAACAGCCCGGGGTGAGCAGGGCAGGGACACAAACTCCAACTCACCTTCCTTGGCCGCCTGCCAGAACTCAAAGGCCAGCCTGAAAGCCTGGGCCACGGTCAGGGTGACAGCCTGGGCCTGGGGACACACAGCAGGACAGGCTGAGAGCCCTGACATCCATCACTGAAACCTCTGAAATCACTGAGATCACTGAGATCACTGAGATCAAGTAATGAAACCTCCGAAATCACTGAAATAACTGAGATCAATCAATGAAATCACTGAGATCAATCAATGAAACCTCTGAAATCACTGAAATAACTGAAATCAATCACTGAAACCTCTGAAATCACTGACATCACTGAGATCAATCACTGAAACCTCTGAAATCACTGAAATAACTGAGATCAATGAGATCAATGAGATCAAATCACTGAAATAACTGAGATCAATGAGATCAATGAGATCAAATCACTGAAATAACTGAGATCAATGAGATCAGCGAGATCAATGAGATCAAATCACTGAAACCTCTGAAATCACCGAGATCAGTGACATCACTGAGATCAATCACTGAAATCTCTGAAATTACTAAGATCAATGAGATCAGTGAAATCACTGAGATCGATGAGATCAATCACTGAAACTTCTAAAATCACTGAAACCACTGAAATCCCTGAGATCAATCACTGAAACCTCTGAAATCAATGACTGAGATCACTGAAACCACTGAGATCAATCACTGAAGACCTCTGAAACCAATCACTGAAATTATTGAAACCACTGGGACATGGGGGGAGACACAAACAGGGCACAGCACCCCCAAAACCAGGCAGGGGGACAAGGGGACCCCCAGAGGCAGCAGTGCCAGGCAAGGCTGGCACCAGGAGGGCTCACTGGGATGTTGGAGCTATTTACATCCCTGATGGGAGTGCAAATGCTTTATGGCAAAAAAAAAAAAAACACCTTAAATATGGTAATTAAGTATGAAACTCCTCACAGCTGTTTACAATTTAGGCTGTCACATCTGAATCAAGTTTAATAGACCCAGCTACTGCTGAGAATTACCCAGGAACTAAAAATATGGACTAATTACAAGGCTGTGCCTGGGAGCTGTGGTGCACTGCCCTGGGGAGGGCTGGCTCCAGTCTGGGAGCAGGGATCACCTCAGCAGCATTTCACAGAGCAGGAAAAAGGAAATTATTCCTCGTTTTTTTGCCACAAAAGGCTTTGGAGGACTTTATTTGGACGGGGATGCACTGAGCTGATGCAGCACTGAGATAATTCTTTTAGCAGCAGGAAGATTTAAATTTTAATTTGCAGAGCCAGGCTTATCTTGGCCTTGCCAGGATGGGAGCACAGGAGAGACAACTTGTGGCTCCCATTATTCCCTCCAGGGGAAAAAAGGGAGCTGGGAGAGGCAGGGAATACGAACAGAGCTCCAGGCACGGGGATGCTGCTGGGACCAGGCTGGGAACGGGATCTGGGACATCCTGTCCCTGTGCAGAGGCACCAGGGAGGGACTGCTGGGGGCACAGGGCTCTGAGCTGCCCTCGCTCTGCCCTAAGGGCCCTGTGGTTTAGGGGAGGGGGCTCAGTGCTCCACCAGAGAGCCCAGGGCTCTCCTTGCCCCTCTCCTCTCTCTGGTCACCAGGTCCCTTCCCCTCCTGGAGCACTGAAACAGCAGGGAAAGGTCCAGGAGGGATCTGAGCAGAGACCTGGCTCTGGGAAAGAGTCTGAGCTGAGCTCTGAGCCCACCCAGAGCCCCCCAGAGCCAGGTCTGTGCTCTGAGCCCACCCAGAGCCAGGTCTGTGCTCTGAGCCCCTCCCCAGCACAGGGCAGGCTCTCCTGATGTCACAGACACACTTTCTGAAAAATCCTTTCCTTAGGATTTTCCCTCCTGAGAAGCTGAGAGGCCTCAGGAACAAAATGTAACCAATGGTTATCTGCTGCTGTGGGATGCAACAGGTGCATCTGTGATTGGTCTCATGTGGTTGTTTCTAATTAATGGCCAATCACAGCCCAGCTGGCTCGGACTCTCTGGTCAGTCACAAGCCTTTGTTATTCATTCTTTTGCTATTCTTACCCAGCCTTCTGATGAAATCCTTGCTTCTATTCTTTTAGTACAGTTTAATATACTATATATCACAAAACAATAAATCAGCCTTCTGAAACACGGAGTCAGATCCTCATCCCTTCCCTCATCCCCAGCCCCCTGAGAGCATGGTCACACAGTGAGGGCAGCACACAGCCCCAGCTGCAAGGACGGCCCTGGGTCTGTGCAGGGAGCCCCAGGGCAGGGCAGGGAGCCCCAGCAGGGTCCCCTGGGCTCCTCCTGCCCAAAGCTCTCAGGGGCTGCCCCGGGGCAGGGCTTGCTGCAGGCTCAGCTCCTCAGAGGCACAACCCCAGCCTGGCCCAGCTGGGACGAGGGGCTGGGCAGCGCTCAGCCTTCCTCCCAGCCCTCCTCCTCCTCCCCCTGCCCTCACTGACCATTTTCCTCTTGGGGCACAGGAAGGCGTGGCACTCCAGGCTCTCGCTCTGCTGGCTCTGGGCGATGTAGGCAAACACTTTGTCGTGGGCCTTGTCTGCTGTGCAGTACGAGATCCTGGAACACACAAACAGCCCGGGCCGGGCTCTGGGACGGCCTCCAGAACCTGCTGGGGCTGCAGCAGCAGTGCCCAGCACGGGGAGGGCACCAGCATGGGGCTGGGCAGGGGCAGATCCATGGGCACCACAGGGAGAGCGGGGAGAAGGGAAGGAGAAGAGAGAACAGAAAAGAAATGAGAAAAGAGAGAAGAAGAGAGATAAGGGAAAAGAGAAAAGAGAAAAGAAGAGAAAAGAGAAAAGAAGAGAAAAGAGAAAAGAAGAGAAAAGAGAAAAGAAGAGAAAAGAGAAAAGAAGAGAAAAGAGAAAAGAAGAGAAAAGAGAAAAGAAGAGAAAGAGAAAAGAAGAGAAAGAGAAAAGAAGAAAAAGAGAAAAGAAGAGAAAAGAGAAAAGAAGAGAAAAGAGAAAAGAAGAGAAAAGAGAAAGAGAGAGAGAAAGAAAAAAGAAGAGAAAAGAGAAAGAGAAGAGAAAGAGAAAAAGAAGAGAAAAGAGAAAAGAAGAGAAAAGAGAAAAGAAGAGAAAAGAGAAAAGAAGAGAAAAGAGAAAAGAAGAGAAAAGAGAAAAGAAGAGAAAAGAGAAAAAAGAAAAGAGAAAAGAAGAGAAAAGAGAAAAGAAGAGAAAAGAAAAGAAGAGAAAAGAGAAAAGAAGAGAAAAGAGAAAAGAAGAGAAAAGAGAAAAGAAGAGAAAAGAGAAAAGAAGAGAAAAGAGAAAAGAAGAGAAAAGAGAAAAGAAGAGAAAAGAGAAAAGAAGAGAAAAGAAGAGAAAAGAAGAGAAAAGAGAAAAGAAGAGAAAAGAGAAAAGAAGAGAAAAGAAGAGAAAAGAAGAGAAAAGAAAATGTTTTTTCCGCCCTGTGGGACAGGACAGGCTAGAGAAGGGGAAGATTCCAGCAGAGCAGCACCTGCCACTGCTCTGCCTCAGAAGGGTTTCCCTGGAGGGTGAGGAAGGGGAAAGGAGCTGTGCTCAGCCTGGGATTTCACCCTCAGGCTCAGGGCAGGAGGTGACGCAGGGGTGCCCAGATCACCCCGGCTGGGATCCAGGTCTGGGCTTTGCAGATGCTCAGGATGCTCCCCGAGCTCAGGGGATGTGGGAGGGGGGCTCAGCCTCCTCCCTGGGCCTCCCCACGGCTCTGGCCCAGCCAGGGGTGCTGAGCAGCAGCCCTGGGCACAGCAGAGCCCCAGCACCCACCTGTAAATGGAGATGTTCTCGATGAGCTCGCTGCTCCTGCTGTCCCTGAGCACGATCCCCCGCGGTGACACCTTCAGGGTCACCTTCTGCAGCTTCTTCCCACTCGCCTTGGCCTTGGGGAGGGGGACAGGGAGGGGAAGGCCCAGGCTTGAACCCTGGCACCCCCAAAGGTGTGGGAGCAGCCAGGGATGCGGGGCTGGCTCTGCTGCCAGGAGGGCACAGCACTGCTTAACCCTTCCCTTCCCTCCCTGCAGCAGGGACACACCTCACCAGGGGCACAGGCACTGCCAGCCAGCCCTGGGATGTCCCCAGGGCCACAGGAGCTGGGAGCAGGACAGGCCTGGCACGCCTGAGCTCCCAGGTGCTGCCAAACCCCACTCCAGTGGCAAATGGACACAACATCAGCCTCACACCAGACTTTTAGCAGCCACTTCCTGTCCTTTACCAGCCTGGTGCCTTCAGCCTCAGCTCACACCCAGCTGGAGCCAGGCTGGAATCCTCAGCCCCATTCCCTGGGGGATTCTGAGTCCCCTGGGCACCTCAAAGCCCTGCCCAGAGCAGTCCTGCCCCAGTCCAGGGCTTTATTTGAGGCTCCTCTCCCCATCCATCAGGGCAGCTGTGAAGGGCTCTGCAATTCCCTCCTGCCCTGGTGCAGCTCAGGAGAGGATCCAGCACTGCCCACCCCACGGAGCTTTGTGGCACAGCCAGGGCTCTGCCTCACTCACTTCTATAGGGGCTTAAAGAAGGCTCAATTTCACCCAGAGCCTGGTGAGCTGGGAGGCTCTGAGCTGGAGGAGGGCTTGGGACTGGGGGGATGGCTGGGAATGGGCTGGAGGAGGGCTGGGGATTGGGGGATCCAGGAAATCCACCCCTCTGAGGCCCCAGTGGGACACAGGCTGTGCTGGCTGGGACCTGTCCTGCTCCCTTCCCCTCTCTGCCCTCCAAATCCTGGAAGGAAAGCCCAGAGCAGCCCTGGCCACGCTGCAAACCCTGTCCCAGCCCCGGGGCAGGCTGACTGCAGCAGGTCAGGGCCTCCTCACACACCCCAGCTTATCACAGCAGCCAGAGCTCAGCACACAGCAGCCCTGCCCAGAGAGCCCCATCCCACAGCCTGGGCTGGTCCCAGGGGCTGCCAGAGCCTGGAATGGTCTGCAGTGCCACCCACACCCCTGCAGGGGCTGCAGCTGCAACCCCAACCCCATGGAGCTGCAAATCCCAACCCCATGGAGCTGCAATCCCAACTTTCCCTGGAGCTGCAAATCCCAACCCCATGGAGCTGCAAATCCCAACCCCATGGAGCTGCAAATCCCAACCCCATGGAGCTGCAATCCCAATCCTCCTGGAACTGCAATCCTGACCCTACTGGAGCTGCAAATCCCGACTCCCCCCAGCTGCAGCTCTGAAACTCCTCCCCGTGGGACCCCCCAAGGGCCATCAGGGCCACCTGGGGACAGCTGGGGACAGCTGGGGACACTCACGGTGGCCACGATCCTTTTGACAGCGGCTGCAGAGAGCTCCTCTCCCTTGGGCTGCTCCACCAGGGTCATGCCCAGGTACTTGAGGCTGAAGAGCATCCCCTCCAGCAGCGTCTCCCTCGTGTCTGTCCAGTTCTCAGGCAGCTCTGGGGACACACGGGAGGCTCTGGAGTCACAGACTCACAGCAGCAGCACTGCAGCCACCAGGTGCTCACCTGGGAGCCTCCCCTGCAGCTCTCCAAGGCAGCAAAACAAACCCCAAAACGTTCTCCAGGAGCCACAACAAACCCCAAAACGTTTTCCACACCAAACCCTTCAGGAGCCCCCAGTTTAACCGGGAGCCACCCCGTGCCCTGACCCTGCAAAGCTTCACCTGCACAAGGAGGATAAAATGGGATTTGCTGCTAATCCCGGGCAGCTGCTGGGACCCAGGTGAGGGAAATGATGCCCCCCAGCCCTGAGGAGCCCCCCAGGAGCAGAGGGTCCCACCCTGAGGAGGAGAGGGCTTCACTCTCCCCTTGGAAACCACCACAGAACTGTTCCCTGAAGAGCTGGGGGGAAAAGGAGGGTTCTAAACACAGGGACAGGTGTGGGGCCAAGGTGAAAGTCAGGTGGGGGTTCCTAAACCTGAAATTCCACCCAGGAGCCACCTGGGATGGGCAGCTCGGGCTTTTCCCCCTACAGGTGTCACACAGCCCCCCACAGGTGTCACACAGCCCCCCCCCAGGTGTGTCACACAGCCCCCCCCGGGTGTGTCACACAGCCCCCCCCGGGTGTCCCCAGGCCAGCCCGTTCGTGTCCCCCCGCTGCCCATCCCTGACCCCTGGCTCGGGTCGGTCGCACGGGATCAGGGACAGCCGCGGGTTCGGTGTCGCCGGGGGGGTGCGGGGTGGCCCCCCCGGCAGGGCCCGGTGGCCGCTCGCCACGGGACATCGATCGTGTGAGCGGGACGAGGTCACAGCGCCCGCCGGGCTCCGGCCCTTGGCCCGGGCTGGGGACACGGGGACAGGGGGACACGGGGGACAGGGGGACACGGGGGACAGGGGGACACGGGGACACGGGGACACGGGGACAGGGGGACACGGGGGACACGGGGACGCCCCCAGGCAGCCCCGCCGCCGCCGGGGAAGGGGCGCAAGGAGCGCGGAGCGCAGCGGGGCGGAGCGAACAGCGCGGCAAAAAGTGGGGCTGAAAGTGAGAAAAGAGCGACGAGAGAGCGAAAGCGAAGGCAGAGAGAGCGCAGGGGGCCGGGGGAAAGAGAGGGGACAGGGGATGGGGGGCCGGGACAGAGCGGAGCGAGGGGAAGGGGCAGGGATGGGAGAGGCGGAGCGGGGCCCGGGCGGGACCCGGTGCGGGATGCGGGGCCGGGAGCGGGCAGGGAGCGGGGGCTTGGCCGGGGTGCGGGGCAGGGAGCGGGACCCGGGCGGAGTGCGGGGAGCAGGGCTCGGGGCACGGAGCAGGGCCCGGCCGGGGAGCGGGGCAGGGATCCGGGGCGGCCGGGACCGGAGCGGGGCCCGGGCGGGATACGGGGCTCAGGGCAGGGAGCGGGGTCTCGGCTCTCACTCTTGTGCCGCCCGCCGGCCCAGGACGGTTTGTGCACGCTGGGGCTCCTCAGCAGGGCCCGGCCCGCGGACTTGAGCGCGTCCATCCCGGCCCGGCCCGGCCCGGCCCCGCCGCAAACTTTTCCTGCGGCGCCAGCGCTGACCGCGTCCGGAGGCGGGGCCATGCAAATGAGCGATGACGCCACCGTGCCACGCCCTGTGCCACGCCCACCCCCGCCCCGGGGCCCGAAGCGCTGCGGGCTCCCTAAAGTTGTGCAGGGTCCTAAAAACTCCGCGGGGACCCTAAAGTTCTGTGGGATCCCAAAAGTTCTGCGGGGTCCCAAAACCTGCGCAGGGTCCCTAAAGTTGTGCGGGGTCCCCAAAAGTTCTGCGGGGACCCAAAAAGTGTGCGGGGTCCCCAAAGCTCCTCGGGGGACCTAAAAGCCGAGAGGGTCCCCAAAACTCCGCAGAGTTCCCAAAGCTCCTTGGGTCCCTAAAGCTATTCAGGGGCCCTAAAGCTCCTCAGGGTCCCTAAAGCTCCTCGGGGTCCCCCAGGTCTGACAGCGCTGTGGGGACACCGTGACCTGGCCACACGCAGGGGCTGTGGGTGCCCCCCAAAATCAGGAGTTGCTTCCCCCCACGGATCCTGCCCCCAAATCCCTCCTCCACACACCTGTGGGGTGCAGCTCTGCAGGGATCCCCCCCTTCCCCACTCAAATTCAGGGCAAGGACCCCCCTCTGCTCACTCCATGCTCAGGTGACCCTAAAACAGCTGTGTTTGCCCCAGGAGGGGTTTGGTGGCCCGGGCAGGGGTGGCACATTGGGATGTCCTGTCTGAGCAGTCACCCTGCTGTCACCAACGTGTCACCAACTGCTCTGAACGGAGATCAAAGCCCTCACAGGCTTTCTGAAATTAAAGGATGAAAAAGAGGAGGTTAAACCCCAAAGGAAACAGGAGCAGTTTGGGAAATCAGCCCTGAGGGAGGCTCCTTCCTCCTGCAGCTCCCCCAGAGCTCCCAGGCAGTCCCAGCACAGGGTGCGAACTCCCCTGGCACTCCCCAAGGATGCAGCTGAGGGAAAGTTGGCTGGAACAGTTCTGTGCTGGCTGGAATTTCTTCTCCCAGGGTCAGAATGGAGGGACCAGGAGTTCACTCACTTATTCGGGTTAATTCTGCTCTTTATCACGAGGAATTCAGGCCTGTGTTAAACTGGATTAGTTTTACTGACAGCGCTGGAGCTCCCAGACTGACACCAGCACATCTCGTTATATAATGCAGCAAAGATAAAAATACAGCAGGGTAAAATATCAGCTGTGAGAGGAAATAACTGGAGCAGCCACACTTTTAATGCATCCTGGAAAACGGGGGGAGAAACCCCCGTGCTGGAGCACTCAGGGCGTCTCCTGTCACAGGCTGTCCAAGCTCTGCACAAATCCCGATTTATTTCACCCTTGTCCCACTCTGCTCACAGCCAGGGCAGGGCAGGAGCCTGGGAAGCACCAGCAGGCAGGGAAATGTTAAATTTTAAAATAAAGAGCTGAGTTTTCCCGGGCGGACCCTGCAAACCCCATCCCTTGGGTTTTGTGGATTTCCTTAGGAAAAGGTTTCACCCTCCACTTTCCCCATCCCTCCCGTACCATCCTGTGCTGCTGGGGCAGCCCTGGGCAGCTTTCTCTGCCAGGCTGGGGCACAGGGGATTTTTCAGGGTGCCAGGGGAGCTCCCCTGACCCCCGTGAGGGCCACGAGCAGCCCTTGATGCCAGCCAGAAACCCCTGGGGGCGCCCAGCAGGGCTGCCCTGCTGCGTTCCTGCAGTTATGGTGGGATTTCCCTCCCTCCAAGCTGATTTTTTCTCCCTTTTCCAGCTCTTTCCCCCAGCCCTGCATCCCCAGGGGCAGATTTGCTGCCACCAGTGTCACTCCCAGCCAGAACACGGAATTTGAGGTGCAGGCAGGAGCAAAAGCAGCTGTAAAGCAGCAGATGGGCAGTGCCTGGGCTGCTCTGCCGGGGCAGATTTGGGAGCTAATAATAATTGTAAACATCTCAGTGCAACCTGGTTAATCCTGATCATCTCCTTAGCCCAGCCTGGGATTTGTGGGAGTTTTGTGTGCTGGGACATCCCTGACTGTGGTGGTGCTTGGGGGTCCCAGGATGAGGGGGGAGATGAGAATGTTGACTCCACATTTCAGAAGACTGATTTATTATTTTATGAGATATATTATATTAAAAGAAAATGATATATCAAAACTCTACTAAAGAATAGAAGAAAGGATTTCATCAGAAGGCTTGAAAGGAATAGAAAAGAATGATAATAAAATCTTGTGACTGACCAGAGTCCGAGCCAGCTGGGCTGTGATTGGCCATTAATTAGAAACAACCACATGAGACCAATCCCAGATGCACCTGTTGCATCCCACAGCAGCAGATAACCATTGGTTACATTTTGTTCCTGAGGCCTCTCAGCTTCTCAGGAGGAAAAATCCGTCTGTGACACGTGAGTGTCCCCAGCCCCAGCTGGGATCCCTGCCCTGCAGCAGGGCAGTGCCAGGGGTACCAGAAAATAAAGAAAATAATAAAGAAAATAAAGGAAATAAAGGTGCCACGCTGAGCCCAGGTCCCATTTCAGCCCTGGATGTGTTTCCAGCCTGGGCTCAGCAGCCCTGGAGTTTCACACAGCTCCCAGTGATGTTTTCAGCTCACAAATCTCCATTGAAACACGAGGTTGGGGATTTCTGTGGTTGGAAATATGAAGAGCACGAGTTCAAAAATGCACACAGAGAGCAGGGAAATGGGACTTTTTTATTGTTTTTTAATTTTTTTTAATCCCTGGATCTGGGGGGAGGAGCTGACTCTGGGGTTTGGAGCTTTTAATAGAAAAACTGGAATCTGCTCCTGTGGTGGAATCTGCTCCTGCTGGCCTGGGGACAGAGGGACACAGGGACAGGGGGACACAGGGACAGGGGGACACAGGGACAGGGGGACACAGGGACACAGGCTGGGCTCCTCAGCAGCTGCTGGGCAGGAGGGGTGCAGGTGCAAGGGGTAAAACCACAAAAATCCTTTTGGAACTCAAATAAAAGGTAGCTTTTTTTTTGTTGTTAAAAAAAAGAAAGCAAAATAAAACTCCAAATCAAACCCAAACCTCACCTCATTATTGTTAAAAATTCCCTCAGAAACATGGTGGAAAATGTGGGTTTTTTTCTGCTGGGGAGTGCCAGAGTTCCCACCTTGCCATCAGCTGCTGGACCCTCTTGGGCCCATTTGCAGAAGCAAGGCTCAGTTTTGTCTTCACTTTCCTGATTAAAATGCTTTTTTCCATCACTAACTCCATTTAAGTGCCCATTTTTCAGCACTCAGGGGGCTGCAGCTCCCCGTGGAAGCCCAGGGGGGTTTTAAGGCCAATCAGGAATGTTGGAGCTGCCCCTGTCCAGGTTTGGGTGCCACAATTCCCTTTTGGCCTGGGGCCACAGCCGATTTTTCCTTTAGATCCACCAGCATGGCCACATCCCCAAAACCACAATTCCCAGCGCAAGGCAGGCCCCAAAATTCATTAAAATGAAAGGGTCCCAAGGTCAGCTCCTGCCTGGCACAGGGGGTGGAAGGGGCAGGGAGAACTCAGCTCCAGGAATTCATTATTGCAGCTCTTTGTGCTCTCTGATAATTTACATTTTTGCATTCATTAAAGCAGCATTACCAAGTCCCAGCCTTCCTGCTCTCCCATTCCCTGTCCTGGCCAGGATTTCAATTTATTCCAGACAAATAAATTTATTTATTCCGGACAAATCCTCTGAGGCAGCTTCCTGAGCCCCCGTTGGCTGCTGAACTCTGCTGGCACCCCCAGGGCACAGAGAGGCTGCGCTGGGCATGGCCAGCCCTGGATGGGGAAGGAACATCCCCAAACCCCATCCCTAATTCCATTCCCAATTCCATCTCCATCCCCATTCCCAATCCCATCCTAATCTCCATTTCCCATTCCCCATTCCCATTCTTATTCCCAAATCCCATCCCCAATCCCATCCCCATCTCCAATCTCCAGTCCCAGCCCATTCCCGTCCCCAATCCCAAATCCCATTCCCATCCCCAATCCCATCGCCATTCCCAATCCCAAATCCCATCGCCATTTCCAATCCCATCCTCAATCCCAAATCCCATCCCAATGCCATCCCCAAATCCCATTCCCAATCCCATCCCCATCTCATCTCCATCCCTATTCCCATCCCCAATCCCATCGCCATTCCCAATCCCAAATCCCCAATCCCATCCCCATTTCCAATCCCATCCCCAAATCCCAATCCCCATCCCCAATCCCATCCCCATCTCATCTCCATCCCTATTCCCATCCCTAATCCCATTCCCAATCCCAAATCCCATATCCCATCCCCATTCCCATCCTCAAATCCCATCCCCAATCCTAAATCCCATCAAAATTCCCATCCCATCCCCAGTGCCAATCCCAGTTTGGCATCACCTGCGTCCCCCCCTGTCCCCTCCAGGCACAGATTTGGGGTGAAGCCCCCAGCTCTGTCCCAGCCCTCCCTGGGTGTTTTTCCATCCTTTATCCCAAAGGGAACGGGAATTGTTGGGAGCCTCTCCCACCGGGGGTGCCGCTGCCGCCGCTGCCATGGCAACCTGCCTTTGTTCCTGGCAGCTCCTCCATCACAATTAATGAAATAATTAATAAAAATCCTCCCCTGCACGTGGGCCCCGCCCCGGGTGCTGCCCCCGCTCCGCCGGGGCACGTGCAGAGAGCAAAAAACAGGAAAAAAAAGAAAAAAACGAAAAAATGAAAAAAAATGAACTTTTCTGGCCCGTTCTGGTCTCTGGGACAGGCAGGGCCACCCGGGGATTGTTGTGGTTTTACCCCTTCCACCTGGGCGTTTTTGTGTTTGGCTTTTACCCCTTCCACTGGGGGATTTTTATGTTTTTTGCCCCTTCCACCTGGGGCAAAAAACATAAAATTTTTTTGTGGTTTTTACCCCTTCCAGCTGCACCCCTCCTGCCCAGCAGCTGCTGAGGAGCCCAGCCCTGCGTCCCTGTGTCCCCCTGTCCCTGTGTCCCTCTGTCCCTGTGTCCCCGTGTCCCCCTGTCCCTGTGTCCCCCTGTCCCCAGGCCAGCAGGAGCAGATTCCACCACAGGAGCAGATTCCAGTTTTTCTATTAAAAGCTCCAAACCCCAGAGTCAGCTCCTCCCCCGGATCCAGGGATTAAAAAAAATTTAAAAAACAATAAAAAAGTCACATATCTCTGCTCTCTGTGTGCGTTTTTGAACTCGTGCTCTTCATAGTTCCAACCACAAAAATCCCCAAACCTCGTGTTTCAATGCAGATTTGCTGAGAGCCCCAGGAACCCCAAAATAATTTCAAATCCCCAATATCAGGGGGGCTGGTGCTGAGAATCCAAAAATAATTAAAATAAAATAATTAAATAATATAATTAAAAAAAAACCCAAACACAATATCGGGGGGTCTGGTGCTGGGAATCCTAAAGTAATTAAAATAAAATAATATAATAATAAATAATAATAAAATAATTAAAAACCCCAATATCAGGGGTGCTGGTGCTGAGAGCCCCAGGAATCCAAAAATAACAGAGTCACATTCAGATGTCATATTTAGGGAAAAAAGGGATTTTTCCAGGCTGGGGAAAGCTCAGGATTTGTTCTCAGGCTCATCCGAGGCTCCTGGGCCCTCTCGTGGCTGCTGGGGACAGGACACGAAGGAATTTCCTTGGATTTTCCACCAAACACCCAGATCGTGTTCTTGGAAGGAGATTTTGGGGTTTGGAGCGCAGAAAATGCATCTGCTGCACACAAATGTCCTCAAAATAAAATGACTGGAGCAGCTCCTGGGCATGGGAGTGGCAGGACGTTATCATATCAAATAATGATCATGATAAATAATAATGATATTAAATAACAAAATAAAATGGAAATCAAATTAAAATAAAATAAATAAAATAAATAAAGATAAAATAAAAATTAAATAAAAATTAAATTAAAAAATAAAATAAAAAAAATAAAGATAAAAAAAATTAAAGAATAAAATAAAACAAAATAAAATAATTCCTCAGGGAAGCCCTGGCAGCGCCTCCAGCAGGATCCTGGCACAGAGGAAGTTGGAATTTCCTGGTGCCTGAAGGATTTCACCTGGAGGCCCAAAACCACAGAGGGAAAATCCAGGACATTCACCCCAAATCCAACTGCAGGATTCCCAAAATAAAAGATTTTACAACACAGAATTGGGCAGAAGCAGACACCAGGGAGAAGCTGCTCCTCCTGTGTGTCTGAAAAAGGACAAAGGCCAAGCTTGCAGACTTCAGGGATTTAAATTTACCTGTTTCCCCCGTTTTTAGAGCCCCCAGACAGGGGAAGCTGCTCATTTGATACAGGAACCCAAATCCAGCTGCTCTTCCTTTGCTTCACTGCTGCAAAAGGAAAACCTTACCTGGAATAACAAACCAAACTTATCCTTTGTGCTTCCACATCAGGGCAGTTAAAAAGGCAAAAATAAATTATTTCCTAATTAAATTGAAATGATTTCTTTTTGTCTGCAAGAAAATGTTTATTCTTTGTAAACCCCACAGGAAAAAAGAAGGATGCAGCCAAGACCAAGTGGTGAACAAAAAGGGTGCCCAAGGGGGGACCTGAAGACAAAAATCAGGGACAAATCCCATGTTGAGCACAGGATGGAAAAGCTCTGAGCAGCTCCCATGGGGACAGTGACACAGGGGGGCTCCAAATGCAACCACAGCAAATGCACACCTGGAATTTGCATTTTCCTACTGCCCTGAGTGCCCTGCTCATTTTTTTTTGTTGTTGCTGTTCCATGAGGCCACATGCTAATTAACACCATAATTTAAAAAATTAATTATTTTCTTTTCAGAACCTCCCGAGTCCATTGTTTGTTTGTAAAATCCTAAAGCTGGGGCTGGATTTTCTCTTGGCTTCCCCAATTCCCACATCCCCACCCTCCCACTCTGACCCACTGCAGAAGCTGCCAGTGCAAAAACGCCTTTCTATAGATGTAAACACACATTTTTGTGTTAAATATGAGTGTTTTGTGTTAAATTTGAGGGTTTCCTTGAAAACTCCTCAGTAAGGACCCCAAACTCACATTTTCAATTTGTGTTAAAATTGAGGTTTTCCTTGAAAACTCCTCAATCAAACCCCCAAACTCTTGGGCAGCAGGGCTGGGAACCACTCAGACAGGAGGGGAGACCAAGTGTAAATGAGAGGTTAATAAAATAAAAAACCCCAGAACTGCAGCTTTTATTAGGCAGCTTTACAGTGTCTCGTGTACAGAACATTGCACAGCTCCACCTTCACTCTCCCAGGGCAGGACCACCAAGGACAAACAACTGCAGAGTTTGGAAATAAAACAGAGGATGGAGCCTGGATCCTGACCAAGCACGAGCAGCTCCGAATGAGCTTTGATACAGAAGCTGGATGACAGTGAAGGGGGCAAAAAAAAAAGTTTAAACCATCAAGTTTCCTCTTGAAATGTCTTTTCCCAAGGCACTGTGAACAAGACTGTTCAGCAATTCTCCATGACTAAAAAAACACCAATGGGGATAGAAATATTTCACACAACAACCACCATCACATCATCAGCTATTCTTTATTCCTTCCCTTGAACAACGCCCCTGGAATTTGTTTGGTCCTTTGAGGGGGGAAAATCAAATTATCTTCTGCAACATCCACGTGTTTGTATTGAACACATCTATAAATCAAAGCTTTGTTGGGTTGCTTAACCCTTTCACTGGGAAACTGAGGGGTTTTCCTCACTGGATGAATCTGCAAATCCAATTTGATCATTAAATCAAAAAACTGAGGACAAAGGGTTCAAAACCAAGCAAAGCCCTGTGTTTGTTTTTTTTTTCAAGAGGAAACCATGCAAGAGTACATAAAAAGGCAAAATTGGCTACTTGAAAACCAAGAATCGTTTTTAATGCATTGGCCAAGGAAAATAAATCGCAAAGTTCTCTGAGGTTTCCTAAAAATTTACAAGAAAAACCGATGGGCAGTTCTAGTCAATGCTCTTTTCTCCTGCTGGAAATGACAACAAACACAGTCCCACACGAAACAATTTCATCTTGACTGCAAGAGACCCCTGGGGGCACAGAGAACCTTGGCATTCCCTCATTTCTTCAGGGGCTGGTACACAGAGGCGTTGGGGTCGAGTCCAGAGGGGCTGGGCTCCACGAATTTGGAAGAATAATGTGGGGACACGGGGCTCAGAGTGCTGGTGGCTGCAGTGTAGGTGATGCTGGGCATCACTGCCATCACCTCTGCAATCTTCTGCTTCAGCTCCTTGATCTCCTGATCCTTCTGCAGGATCTGCCCTGCGAACGGCAAAGCACAGCAGCAGCTCAGGGCCTGAAACCACCAACCAGCAGCCCAGGAACCAGCACCCAGGAGCTCAGAGCATGTCCTGAAATCACCCCATGTGCAGCTCAGAGCCTGCCCTGAAACCACCCAGCAGCTCAGAGCCTGGGAGCCCTGAAATCAGCACCCAGGAGCCCAGAGCCTGCCCTGAAATCAGCACCCAGGAGCCCAGAGCCTGCCCTGAAATCAGCACCCAGGAGCCCAGAGCCTGGGAGCCCTGAAATCAGCACCCAGGAGCTCAGAGCATCTCCTGAAATCAGCACCCAGGAGCTCAGAGCCTGCC
This sequence comes from Diglossa brunneiventris, assembly GCA_019023105.1. Taxonomy (NCBI): domain Eukaryota; kingdom Metazoa; phylum Chordata; class Aves; order Passeriformes; family Thraupidae; genus Diglossa; species Diglossa brunneiventris. Next base: position 892,566 of record CM032375.1, read on the forward strand.
CTGAAATCAGCACCCAGGAGCTCAGAGCCTGCCCTGAAATCAGCACCCAGGAGCTCAGAGCATGTCCTGAAATCAGCCCATGTGCAGCTCAGAGCCTGCCCTGAAATCAGCACCCAGGAGCTCAGAGCCTGCCCTGAAATCAGCACCCAGGAGCTCAGAGCCTGAGAGCCCTGAAATCAGCACCCAGGAGCCCAGAGCTTCCCTTCCCCAGTCCTGAAATCAGCACCCAGCAGCTCAGAGCCTGAGAGCCCTGAAATCACCTCCTCCCCAGGCTGACAGCCCTGAGATCAGCACCCAGCAGCCCAGAGCCTGCCCTTCCCTGCCTGACACTCCTGAAATCCCCCTGTGCAGCTCCTGATCTGTGCTCAGAGCTGGGTTTGATTATCTCCAATTACCACAGAACAAATCTCAACCCTCCCCCATTATAATTTTGCATTATTTGGATTCACAGCTGCACCACCCCCAAAGATTAATTCTATTTAATCTCATTTTTCTGCCATTTTTTCTGCCTTTTTCCATTGCCTTTCTCCAAACTCCTCACAAAAGTCAAATATTTAGTCATAAAAGCTGTCAACTTTCCAAACTGTCCCATTCCCATCATTTTTCTCTGAGCTTTCACACCACCACAGCAATTCCTGCAACCAGGTGATGAAAAACCCTCTGCTGAAACAAAACAAAACAATTTCTCCCTCTAATTAAATATTCCTGCAATCAAACAACCTTCTGCAGGGAAATGAAATGCAAAGTTATTGAGCTGCTCCATGGTTTGCACAGCTGCAAAGCCTGGGCTGGGTTTTTTGTTGGTTTTCTGCTCCCTCTGGTGGCATCACCAGCAGTGCCCACACTCCCCTCACCTGCTCAGGGTTAAAACAGGTTGGCTTCTCCTCAAATTTAAGTTTTATTTACTTGAGGAGTAATAAAATATTATTATTATTAGGGTGACAGGAGAGCAGTTTAATAACAAGGTTAATTTAATTTATCTCTTTTAAAGAGAGAGCCCTGTCAGAGCTTTAAAAGATCTCCAGCTCCCTGTAACAGTTTATAAACTGCAGAAAATAAGAATGAATTCATTGAAACACCTATTTTAATGTTCATTATCATGATGGGCTGGGAGGGTGAGCTCAGATGGTTCCAGCTCCACATCCCCAAAGCTGCAAATGCCAAATTCCCTCTGAGAAACTGCAGGATTGTGTGGAATGGAAGCCCCCAGGTACCTTGGGCAATCTCCAGCTGCCTTTTGGCATCTCCCAGGGCAGAGAAAAGGTCCAGCTTGATCCTGGTCTCTGCACTCAGGCTGTTCTCCAGGTGCTGGGTCTTGTCCTGCATGGCCGAGAGCGCCGACATCAGCACCTCGGTGTCCTTCTCGTTCTCCTTGTACTTCCTCAGCTCCTGCAGGGAAAACTGGGGTCAGAATGGAGCAATGCCAGCCTGGGAGCACAAATGGCATCCTAGGGGGGCAAAAATGCCAGCCAGGGGGGTAAAAATGTCATCCTAGGGGGGGAAAATGTGCCAACATCAGCACCTCGGCATCCTCCTCGTTCTCCTTGTACTTCCTCAGCTCCTGCAGGGAAACCTGGGGTCAGAATGGAGCAATGCCAGCCTAGGGAGAGAAATGTTATCCTAGGGGGCAAAAAATCCTGTCCTGGGAGCAGAAATGTTATCCTAGGGGGCAAAAATATCATTCTGAGGGCAAAAAAAGCACTGACATCAGCACCTCGGTGTCCTTCTCATCCACCTTGAACTTCCTCAGCTCCTGCAGGAACACTGGGGTCAAAATGGAGCAATGCCAGCCTGGGGGCAGAAATGTCACCCTAGGGGGCACAAAATGCCATCCTGGAGGGCAAAAAAATGTCAGCCTATTGAGCAAAATAAACCTATCTTGGGGGGCAAAAATGTTATCCTGGGAGGCAAAAAAATGCCACCCTGGGGGACTTCACAGAGCAGACAGACCCAGGAGTCTTTCCCCTTCCCCAGCCTGGGCCTGGCATTAATTAAAATGCTGGCTAATTAAGGTTACCTCCACCCTGCAGGTGATTAAAGCTGTGATTAAGCACATTTGCTCTGGGGCCCAGCCCTGCACCCAAAAACCCCAAATCCCTCTCCAAGAGGCAGCTGGGGCAGGCTGGGCTGTGGGAACACTTCCCTGAGGAAAAGGCTGGAATCACACAAGGGCTCATGTTGGAAAAAGCCTCTGAGAGCATCAAATCCAACTCAAACACATCCTTGGCTTTGGACATTCCAGGGATGAGGATTCCTGCTGCACAAAAACATGGAAAAAGCTTCCCTAAAAGCCAATCCAAGTGGCTGAATAAAGGGATTGTTTGGATCTCACTTTAAACCTCACTGTGCTGCAATGCCAGAAATTAAGGAAAGAGAAAAACAGGGAGAAATTATCCTGGGGGGGATAAAAACTGTGGCTGGGGGGAAAAAAATACAAAAATATTCTGTACCTTCAAATGGAGGGACAGCAGTGCAAAGGGGAGAATATTAATGCCTGCAACAAAAAGCTTCTCTAACAGTTTGAAGATGCTCATAAAATTAAAAAGCTTAATTAGAGCTGGGTTTAATTATCTGAAAGCCATGCTCAAACACTCCAGGGATAAGCCACACTTGTTGTCAAGGGTTTGGTAAATCCAGGGACAAGGAGGCTGCACCTGTGATTGGGAAACAAGTCCACAGCAGCACCAGGTGGGTTTTGAAGAGGCATTAAAAATCCATTTTCATGCAGATTGTCAGTCTGAGCACATCTTTAGGACAGGAATAAGGGCACACATTTGAGCTCTTTAGCTGTAACAGACCCAACCCTGTTTGCTGCACACCTACCACAAAGTATTTTCAATATTCAGGCACTTCCACAGACAAAAAAATAGCCTGGCCAGTGCTCCAGACTGCCCTGAATCAGCAAGCTTTAGTGGAATTCATGGTTTATTACAATGAGAGTGGCCACAGGCTCCTTGCATGAGGAGAAAATTGCTACTGAGGGGATTCTACCCTCAGCCTACACAGACATGGGGGTTTGGAGGGAAAAAAATCCCCATTTAACCAAGAGAATGGTGTGGATGGAACCTGCTGGAACCATGGAATGATCTGGAAGGAGCCTCTGGGCCCTCCTGGATCCATGGAATGGTTTGGATGGAACCTGCTGGAATCATGGAATGGTTTGGGCCCTGCTGGAACCATGGAATGGTGTGGATGGAACCTGCTGGAACCACGGAAGAGTCTGAAAGGAACCTCTGGTCCCTCCTGCCCCCAGCCTGCCCAGCCCAGGGCAGGAGCTGCAGGAGCTGCACTCCCTGGGCACTGCTGTGCTGCAGATGCAGGGATGTGGGAGGGCTGGGAGCTCTCCCTGGGTGCTGCCCTGAGCCCCTGGAGCTGGGGCATTACCTGCACTTTGATTTCCAGCTCTCTGATCTGGTCCTCCTTCAGTTTGATGTCGATGCTGAGCTTCTTGCACTCGGTCTCCAGCTCGCGGATGCGGCTCCGCAGGGTCTCGGTGCACTCCCCCCTGCAGGGACACAGCACAGCTCAGCAGCTGGGACAGCAGCAGCCCTCAGGGACAACAGCCAGCCTGCCCCTCCTCAGCTGCTTGCAACGCCAACAATTAACATAAAATAAAAACTGAGCCTTGAAAAGAAGGAGCCAACTTTGATCTGCTCAGTGAAGCGATTCCCCCCCAGCAATGCAGTTACTGAGTGTCACACCTCAGGTGTTGGGAGATTTGGAATACTGATGAAATATTCAATGTTCCAATTGATGAGAGATTCATTCCTTTCTGGGGAGAGTAGAAAAGCAGCAGTAATTCCTTTTAGACATTTGGAGCCCTGCAGGTAAAGTGCCCCCAGCTTGTGCTGCTGTGGGAACACAGAACCCCACAGGGAGCACTGCCCAGCAGGAAAATTCCAGAATTATGGCCAATGTCACTGCACAAATCCTTGATTCCCAGTTCCCATGTGAAAGGAGATGCTCCTTTGAGCAGGACACAACACTGCAGGAAGAGCAGGTAATTTAGAGCACACTCATCCTTTACATGTGTAAATGTCATGTAGGCACTGAGGCTCAGCTGCAGGGGAGACATCTCCCAGTCCTGCCTTGTTTTAACACAAATGAGCCTCTCATAGCAAATAAAGCTGGTTTTTTTAATAAAAGATTTTTTAAAGTAAAAGATCAAACACAGGCTCCTCCTTCCCACCCCAAAGGCTCCCAAGGGCAGAGCACCTGGTAGCAGCAGCAAAGGCCACAGCTCGTGCTGCAGTTGCTTCTTCCAATTTCTTCCTCTTCTTTTCTTCCATTAATTGTTTTTCTACAAAGGTTCGTGCCTCCTGCTCTGCCTTTAGCTTCTTCTCCAGCTGGCTGATCATTTGTTTGTCTTTTTGTTTCATCTGTACAGCATTGTGCAATCTGCAGGGGGACAGGAGTGAGCTTAAAATCTGCCTGGATTTGCCTCTCATTTTAGGATTGGATTATTCAACATAAAATCAAACAGTTATTCCTACTCCCATATCCCTGAGAACCCCATAATTAATTTCCAGATTACAGTAATTCCTAATAGCAAACTCATTCCTACTCCCATATCCCTGCCTGAGAACCCCATAATTTCCAGATTACAATCATTCCCTAATAATTTTCAGATTACAACAATCCCTAATAATGAACTGTTATTCCTACTCCCATATCCCTGAGGACCCCATAATTTGCAGATTACAACAATTCCTAATAATCTCCAGATTACATTATTTCCTAATAACAAACTGTCATTCCTACTCCCAAATCCTTGAGAACTCCATAATTTCCAGATTACAATTCCTAATAACAAACTGTTATTCCTGCTCTCATATCCTTGAGAACCCCATAATTAATTTCCAGATTACATAATTCCTAATAATTTCCAGATTACAATGATTCCTAACAACAAACTGACACTCCACTCCCACATCCCTGAGAGCCCCATAATTTCCAGATTACAAAAATTCCTAATAACAAACTGTTATTCCTAATAATGAACTGTTGTTCCTGCTCCCATATCCCTGAGAGCCCCGTAATTTCCAGATGACGATAATTGCTAATAACGAACCATCACTGCCACATCCCAGCCTGAGCAGCCCAAATGACCCCAGTTCAGCAAGGAGGGTGTTAGCAGTGTTTCCATGCCCCTGGCAGTGCCCACGTACTTGTTCTGCAGCAGCTCGTTCTCCTGGCGCAGCTGGCCCGTCTCTGCGCGCGCGCCGCGCTCGGCCGAGCTCAGCGAGCTCACCTGGCTGCGCAGCTCCTGCTCCACCTGCCTGCTGGCCTGCAGGTCAGCCTTCAGCTTCTTGATGTCCTGCTCCAACCTGGGGGCACAAGGGACAGCAGCACACGGTGGGGACGGGCTCCCTGCCGAGGGGAACAAGGAGCCCCACGGAGGCAGCGTGGAGCGCCTGTGACCGTGCTCACAGGGGTCTGGGGATGGGGGAAGAGATGAGGATCTGACTCCATGTTTCAGAAGGCTGATTTATTGTTTTATGATATATATTGTATTAAAACTATGCTAAAAGAATAGAAGAAAGGATTTCATCAGAAAGCTAGCTAAGAATAAAAAAGAAAGAATCATAACAAACGCTCGTGGCTCGGACTCTCTGTCTGAGCCAGCTCACTTTGATTGGCTATTAATTAGAAATAACTAACATAAGCCAATCACAGATGCACCTGTTGCATTCCACAGCAGCAGATAACCATTGTTCACATTTGTTCTTGAGGCCTCTCAGCTGCTCAAAAGGAAAAATCCTAAAGAAAAGATTTTTCATAGAAGATGTCTGCGACAGACTCCATGTTCTCAAGGCTCATTTATTACTTTATTATACTGTATTATTTATTACTTTATTTGGGATAAATAAAGTAATTTTATTTATATTTTATTTGGGATAATATTTGGATTTATTACTTGATTTGGAATGCAGGAAATTCCTCTGGCTGCCCTGGAGGGCTTGAGACCCTGTCAGGGGGCTCAGAGACCTTGGCACGGAGCCCAAGACCCCTCTGCCTTTGATTTAGCCCTTGGAAAAAACAATTACCAACCTTTATATGAAGAATTACAAGCCATGAAAGTTTAAGTAGAATGACAGTGAATTTATCACAGGGTGAAAAATAGATTTTGGGGGTTTTTAGAATGGGGGTTCAGGGGGCAAGATGGAGGAATCTGGGCATGTCCAGCCTTTCTCCTTCTTTTTCTTGGCCTCCATCTTCTGGGTGCTGTTGGCACTTTCAGACTGGTTTAGAGTAGAAGCTCACTGTCTACCATAGGTGATAGGTGTTGGGAAGTAATTGTAAATATTGTACACGTATTGTCCTGCTCCAAAGCAGGACAGAGCCACACACACACACAGATTTAATTCTGTCCTCAAATGCTGAGCTGGATTTGCCAGGCAGAGCTGAGCTGTGAATTGTCACCTCAACATGTTGGTGTTTTCTTGCAGCACATGATGTGCATGCCGAGTACGAGGATGTGTTAAGTCACCCCCAGCTCAGGAGTCAGTAAATTTAGTTTTAATTGCTCTTGAACAGAGACCATCTGCTCCACACTTGAAATTGTAGCTTTGGAAAGTTCTTGAAGATTCATGTAATCTTTTTAATTAAAATATTGTTAAATAAAACACACGTTTTGGAGGAGAGGCACTCAGCTCACTTTCATTTTCCCCCACAAATGAGGTTATTGATTCCTAGACTAAAAACACATCACAGGTGAATAATCAACCCTTTTAAACTCTGTTACACACTTTCTGAAAGCAATACACCCCAGCCATTCTCACACAATCCTCCTCTGCTCTGCCAGCTATTGATTTGAGAGTTTTTAAGTGTCCATAAAGAAGATGAAGGTGGCTTTATTTCCTAGGCTTCCATTCTGAATTGGTGGCAGTGGGACATTAAGGTGAGGATAGCAATCACAAAAGCCAAAAAGAGCTGCCCTTAGTGACACTCAGCAGTGCAGATGAATGGCTGGAGCCTTCTGATTTCTTAATGAAACATTTTTGGGCTTCAGGGCAGGGAAAACTCAGCCTAAAAGGCACTGAGAGATGAACAGGGAGAACATCCTGTGCCACTGACTGCAGAGGGGAAGTGTGGGATCTCCAAGGCTGTGGAAATCCAGAGAGGTGGGTCTGGAACAGCAAAAACACCCAGAGAGATGAGAGGGGGAATGAGGAGCCAGAGGAGCAGGGCTGGGCTGGGACACCTCAGCCCCCTCCTGCCCCAGCTGCCTCTCCAGGTCCATGGAAGTGCCCTCCCACAAGATTAATTCCTTCAGTGCTCTATAAATGGTCAAAAGCACCCTCAGGAAAAAAAAAATCAACTTACAGGCAAATAGTAACAGCACAAAGCAAATACCCACCTCAAAGGGAAGTGCACAAATCACTTGGTGCTCTGCTGAGGGAAAGAATTTGCAAACCTGAGCAAATATTCCAACCTCAGTCCCAAAATGGGAACAGCAGCAGCTGGTTTTAGGTGACTGGTGCCACCCTGTGCAGTGTTAAATGATGGACAGGGCAGTTGGGTAAATGAAACACTGCTTATACACAAATGATCATTTAAGGTACCCACAGGGCCCTGAGATGCTCTCGAAAAGCCCAAGCTCTGCCTGGCACCAGCAGCTCCTGCAGTGAAGCTGCTCCTTTGAGGGGCCACTGTGCCCCTGCTGGGACTGACAGGCTCTCCCTGCAGCTCCTGGGAGCAGCCTGCACTCCCAAAAAGACAGGAACCCCCCCAAAAAAAGACAGGAACCCCCCCAAAAAAGACAGGACCCTCCCCTCTCTCCCCGCTGCTCCCAGCAGCTGCCATGTATTCCCAAGGCTGGAAATGTTCTGTTCCTGAGCTCTCTGCTGCCCTGGGAAGGGGCTGCAGGAGGGATTGGCTCCCACACTCCTCATTTCCATTCCCAATCCGGATTTTCTGTTCTGTGCCTGCCTTCCTGGGGCAGGACACCTTGGCCATCACCCCCCTGCAGCTGCCACAGGAAACCTTCTGCTGCTTTAATCCAGCCAGGGGGTGAGCAGGAGGCACCAGCCCCTCTCTGCCCACCAGTGGTGTCACCAAATTTTACAATATTAGCACCAAATGGCCACAAATTCACATTAAAAACCTCCCAGTCTGTCCCTGCAGGTAACACCATTTTAGGAAAAGTGAAATAAGCTGTGGCAGAGCAGCTTTTGCTTCACCAAGAATTTTCCCAGTCCAACTGCCAGAAGATGTCCTCGTTATCTGTGGGAATAATTAGTACATGAGACAGCTTGTTCATCACCTCGTGTGCCAAAGGCAGGACCTCTGTGGATACAGACAGTCCTGCCAAGCTGCACTGCCAGGCTTTTGTGTGCTTTCAGCACAGGGATTTTTAAGTGTGCTGAAAGGCAGAGGCAGGTCATGGGTTTTGCAGTGTAATGTGCAATAAACAACAAAAAAATAATTCTGCAGCAATTACAGCTTGGACTTGTTCCATATATTGAGGCTGTGAATCTGTTCCACTTCAGAAATGACAGGGAAATGGGAGAAGAGATGGGTTTGCTCTGCACCTCCTGACAAACAGCAGAGTGCAAAGGGAGCCAGGGTGATCCCTAATGGATCCCTCCAGTGGCCCCATGGCCAGGGAGCTGGGAAGGAGGAACTCACATCACAGATTCAGTGATGAAGGGCCTGACAAGATTCCAGCACCCTCAGGAGACGTCTCAGAAAACCCCAGAAGTTCCTGAGCCTCTGGGACCCCTCAGCTCCAGCAAGAATGGAACAATCCCCAGAGATGGGCCTCAGGATGTTCCTCTCCCCAAAACTCAGGTCCTGACATTGCACCAGACACAGCAAAAAGAAAAGCTTAGCTTCAAATAAGAGCATATATAAAATATATAAATAAACTTTAACTAGCAGGACCCTTCCAGATAGATCACACCAAGCATTTCAGAGTTAACAACCCTGTAACACTCCTGGTCTCCAAAACCTCCTGATCCTCACTGTCTCCAGCCCTGCTAATCCCAAGCCCCAGCAGCAGAAGGAATATTTCACATTTGCAGAAGGAATATTTCACATTTGCAGAAGGAATATTTCACATTTGCTCCTGGTTACTCAGCCCAGGGCCATCCTCTGTGGACACAAAAGGAAAGCAGCTCGGGTCTGCCATGCTGCTGGACACCCAGCCAGAAAAAGCAGCTTTATTTGGAAGCTGGGCAGATGTGAGCTGAGTCTGAACAAATCAGGACTTCACTGAGCCCTTTCCAGGCTCCAGCAGACTGAAAGTTTAATAACAGGAATGAGTAACACTCCTGGAAGTGGAAAAAATGATGAATAAATGCCTGGAACTCCAGGGATGGGATGGTTGACAAGGTTAAAACAAAAAAGCACCATGAATTTTTAAATTTAAGTGCATCCATCCCATCCAATTTGTCAGGTGAGTTTATCCTCCCACTGGTGTGGGAGTTGCACAGGCAGGCTGAGCAGAAACAAGATTTCATGAATGACTGCAGGCAGCAGCTGGGGTTTGGTGCTCCTGAGCTGCCTGCACAGGGACATCAGGGACAAGAAACAGCTCCAGGGATTTGTGGCACAACTCCACAGCCACACATCCCAAAACCACTTGTCTGAAGAAGTTCCATTCCCTCTCAGGGCAGAGTAAGGCCCTTTCAGAGTCCAGCTGCGTTCTGTGTCCTTCCAGAAGCTGGAATTCCTTCAGGACAGGGTCTGTTTTGTTGCAGACTCATTTCTGTGATCCAAAACTCACCTTGGGCAATTGGTGAGCACCTGCTCTGAGCTCCCACACAAGGATTTCAACAGGAAACTCTTGAACACAGCAGCTTTAACCCTCAGTCCCTGTCCCAGCACACATCCCCAGGCTGGCAGCTCTTTCCTTCCCTTCCCTCTGCTCAAAGCAATGTTTGGAACTGCAGCAAACTGAGCTGAGCCCTCTGTCCCTCAGAGAGGAGCAAACAAAGCTCATGAGGAGTGCAGAGCTGCCAGGGAGGTTGGGAACAGCCAGGCAGGGCTGGCCAGGAGCTGGAGCAGCCCATCCCATCCTGTCACACACCTGCCCCACATCCCACTGACTGGCTGCTTTCTGAACCCCACACAGGTCCTATACAGACATTAGGGATCAATTAGTCCAGTGTTTAATTGGATCCTGTCCCACATCTCACTGACTGGCTGCTTTCTGAACCCCACACACATTAGTTATCCATTAGTCCAGGTGTTCAATTGGATCCTGTCACAGATCACACTGACTGGCTGCTTTCTGAACCCCACACAGATCCTATACAGACATTAGGGATCAATTAGTCCAGTGTTTAATTGGCAGGATCCTGTCCCACATCCCACTGACTGGCTGCTTTCTCAACCTCACACAGATCCTATACACACATTAGTTATCAATTAGTCCAGTGTTTAATTGGCAGGATCCTGTCACAGATCCCACTGGCTGCTTTCTGAACCCCACACAGGTTCTGTACAGACATTAGGGATCAATCAGTCCAGTGTTTAATTGGCAGGGGTATGTCAATCAGGGTACAATGATTATCAGAAGGGAAAATATTTCCATTGAAGTAACTGTGTTCCCACAGCACAAATCCTCTGAGATAAAAGCCCAATTATCAAAGGTACCTGCAGGGAAAACAAACCTGATCTGCCAATTAAGCTGGCCACCACTGGTGGAATAAGGAATAAGAGACACAGGCCAGGTGGAAAATGCTGGAGAAGGGCAGAATTGTGGAACAGTTTTTGTTCCAGACATGTCTCCACGCACAGTCACAGCCCCTCCCTCACTGCTGCCTTTCCTGGCAGCACATGACAACACCTCTGACCTCACAGGTCCAGGTCCCTCTGAACTTCCAGGAGCAGGGGTAAAGCTGGGATTTTCCATGCTGCCAGATCCCAGGGCTGAGAGCAGAGCTCAGCTCAGCTCCACAGCAGCTCTGGCTCTCTGCTCGCTGCCTCCACGCTTGGAATTGGAGATTAAAGCAAAAGCCAAACACTTCAAAGGAAAAACAAAACCAAACCACCTGTTCAGGCAGCAAGAAAGCCCAGTGACCTCCCTGGAGAGGCAAGGCAGGAGCTGGCAAGGACAGATGAGCTGATTTCCTCAGGTTTTCCTCCTGCCTTCCACCAGAATATTTCTGGTGCCTCACATCAGAGCTGTGAGCTAGGGGAGCAGCAGATCCTGAGCCAGAAATGAAGCAATCTGCTCCAGGTTGCACACAGAACCAGGAACACAGCTCCACAACATCTCCTGGAGATCCTGTCCCACCACTGCACAATTCCACATGATCACAAATGACATTTTCCTGATAAACAGCAAATGAAACCCCCGAGTCCTGATGGAGCAAGGGAGGATGAGACAAGGCTCAGGCCCAACTTACCTTACCAGTGCATCTGGTTTGCTTAGCTGGTTATTAGGAATACAGTTTTCCATTAAGTCCTTATGTGTGCTCGGGCTCTTGCTGGCACATTTCTGTTTTTTCTCATTTTTGGAGGATGAGGAGGGGATGCTCCCGTTGGTTGCACTGTGGCTGCGGGGTGAGGAGTTCACAACCCCACTGACATTTTTGTAATTTTTGGACGAGGCAGTGCATGAGTCCTCTTTTAAGAGGTTTTCTGTACTTCCTACAAGATCATTATTTAATCTTTTACTATTGATATGGTTTTCCATATATTCAATTTCTTGTATTTTAGAGTCTACAGGTTGCAAAATGTTGTTGTTTATTCCAAGGTTGTGTTTCTTTGCATCCTTGTCCTTTTCTTTCCCTTTTTCTCGATATTCCAGCTCTGGCAACGTTGCAGAGATTTTTTTGTTGGCTGGAATGCCTCCGTTGTGCTGCAGGAGTATTGAGGAATCCATATCAGATAATCCTTTGGCTGCTGCAACACCAAAGTGAAAAAAAAACAACTTAGTTCATTAAATCCATCAATACTGTGCCACAGAAAGAACATATCATTATGGACACATCCATCATTCCTGCAGGAAACAATCAGGATTGGAGACTCTCTAGAAAAGAGAATCCGAAGTCACCCATTTTAAGGCTTTTTGCCTCATTCCAGGCAGGAAGAGGGATTTAAGAATGAATACTAAAGCTACCCACAACACTGACTGAGCTGACTGATGCAGCTGCTAATGAGGAACTGAGCAGAGGGGCCATAATTCCCTTTTCCTATCACATTAACCCCTCCAAAGTGATTCCATTCCTGCTCCTCTGAGCTCACCACCCTCCCACCCAACGGAGCCAGGAGCTGCTGGAGCAGCTCCTTGTCACAGACATATTTTATGAAAAATCCTTTTGCCAGGATCTTTTCTCCTGAGAAGCTGAGAGGCTTCAGCTTCCCCAATGTTTTGCTGCTTTGGAATGTGATTTGGAGAATTGTTTTACCCAGCATGTGACATTGTTTTTACTTGGTGACCAATGACAGCCACCTGTGTCGAGGCTGTGAGCAGTCACAAGATTTTATTATCATTCTATTCCTTTTCCTTGCTAGCCTTCTGATGAAATCCTTTCTTCTATTCTTTTAGTATAATTTTCTTTAAATATAATATATATCATAAAATAATAAATCAGCCTTCTGAAACATGGAGTCAAGATTCTCATCTCTCCCCTCATCCTGGGACCCTCAAACACCACCACAGCTCCTCCCCGGCACATTTGGGGTTTATTTTTCCTTGGAACAGCAGAGAACAGAGCACACATGAAGGGATAACTTGCCTTCCTCTGCCTCCCTCTCTTGCCTTTGCAGCATCTGCTGCTCTGGGGGCAGAGCCTGCTGCAGGAGCTGCATGTAGAACTCATTCTCCTTCTGCACCTCCTTCTGCTTCCTCAGCCGCATCTTGTAGCTGACGTAACTTTTAAAGCCAAAGCCCAAAGTCACAACAGGGTAGCCAATGCTAAGGAGGAATTAAAAAAAAGCAACATTAATCAAATATATACACAATTCATATATACACATCCATATATATATGAACAAGGTCCATAGAAACTGATTTATAAAGTGGTTTTTGCTGTTCCACAGGAGCTTTCAAGAAATGCTTGGAATATCCACGCTGCAAATTCCTCCCAGCACAGAAAGGTGGCACTGGGTCCTTGTTTACACACATTTCTCATGGAACATTTCACAGCAGAAGTGTGAAGGGTAAGCTGAACAGCCAAGCCCTGAACCCAAAGAAAAAGGCCTGATTATTCATTTTCCTGGTGAAATAAAGGTTGATAGGGAAAGGACAGAGAAGCACTCACCAGTGTGCTGCAAATGGACGACAAAGGTCCACGTGGAAGTTTTTTAAATCTTTAAATCTAATGGCTGCTTCAATATAAACAAAAAGTATCCACAGTGATACTGTTGGTAAGCACACACCTCTTTCTGTGGAGAGAAGGAAACAGAGGCACTCAGGGACAGAAACAGGCAGCAAGGAGTTGGGAGTTATTTTTAAAACATTTCAGGAGTCTGAGGAAACAAACCTTAAATGTTTTCACAAAAAAAAAAAAGCAAGTTCCCATCAACTTGGATGAGCACTGAAAATGAGTAATTCCTGATGTTGCCATGAATTAAAATATTCCATCAGCTCAATAGCTACTGCTAGAAACTGGCCCATCAGGCTCTTCCTTCTAAGCATCAACCCTGAACAACTTCAGATAAGGCTTGAACATATTAATACAGCTCCAAAAATAGCCCCAGATCCTGCAGGTATTTGAAACTGGGCAGCAAGTGGCTCCCAGCCCCTGCCATCAGCTCCCACCCTGCTGTTATCAGCAGGGACTGAGCTGGCACGGAGCTGAGGGAGGGCTGATCACAGCACTCTGCAAACCCCTGGCACCAGGGCTGACACAAAATCTTCCACAAACCCCAAATCCCAACAAGCTGGGGAGTGAAAAGTTACCCCTAAAAAATTTTAAATTAAATTTGATTCTTAAAATGTTTTGATTGAGAGAAGGAACTGAACCACCTCCCCCAGCTCCATTTCTTCATCCAAACCCAGGGATTTTTGAGAACAAACTCAGGGAGAAAAGGGCAGCAGAGGGAGACAAGAATTCTCCATGGAAGCTCCAAACTGTCAGGGCAGCCTCTGGCACCACCAGCTCAGAAACTGGATCCAGCTTTGCTAACACAGAATTAAACTCTGACCACTGAAATAACCAATATTTGGACATTATTAACTAAATTATCAGCACATGAACTGAATGTGGAAGAACAGAACACTGTCACAAACTTGTCCTGTGTGCTCTGTAGCTGTTGAATCACTGCAGGAGGGTTTTAAAGTCAGGAATTTAATTTTTCTCTGGAATTCCTGTTTATTCCCCTTCAGTTCCTGCTGACTGGAGATGCACCCCAAGTGCAAAACAAAAAACCAAGCTAGAATTTTTAACTCTAAAAAAACTGCATTAAGTGAAGTAACAGCAGAGGGGATTTGTTCCTAAAAGATGTGAAATACACATGGAGCCCTGGAAGTTGTCAATAAAGGAAAAGTTGGAAATAAAGAAGTTATAAATTAGTCAGGAAGCTGTAACTAAAGAATAATGCCCACCTGTGTGCCACACATACTGTACCCACACATAGGTGCTGGCAGCAAAGAACAGCCACTGAATTGGGATGAAGAGCAGACAGATGATGTTGGAGGTGAATGCTACACACACAAAAAATACTGAGAAGGCCTGAAAGAAAGGAGGGAGGGGGATAAATAAAAGGGTTTGGTTATTCCAAACCAAATATAGCTTTTTATATATATTAAAATATATATAATAAATTTTACATGAAATATCTAATATCTATAATTTCATAACTCACCAATATTTTAAATATTACATGTTTAATTTTAATATCTAAAATTATATATACAAATACAAATATTTTCTATAAATAGATATTTATAAATATATATGTATAAAATTATTCATATAATTTTATATTTCTATAAATATATATTTGCATAAAATATATAAAATTTATAAATAATATTTTATATGGCTATATCTATTTTTATATAGCCCTATAGATAGATATATAGCATATGTCTATGTGTATATATATTATATACATATATAAATATAAAAAAAGTCTATATAAGAGGGTTTTCTTTAAAATAATACAGAAATTCTTTCCTGTTTACACATATATAAGTTTATATATAATTCTGATTAATTCAAACCCAGCTCAGAAATTTATACAGTATTTCTCCGTGGTGAAATTTGGATAAATCTTTATTTCATTTCCACTGGCCACAGATAAAGTATCCATCAGAGAAACCCTGGTGCTGTGAGGGGGCTCTCAGTGCCACTGCCACTGTGGAAAATGGAATTTTCCTGGGATATTCCTGGGGAGGCTCAGTGCCACTGCCACTGTGGAAAATGGGATATTCTGGGCCACTCACCAAGCCCTGGTATCGGAAGGAATCGTAAACGCTCCTGATGAAGAGCCAGAAGGGCCACAGGTACTCAAACCTGAACTCCAGCACAAAATCTGCCAGCAGCACCAGGGCCCACACCACCAGGAACTTCAGGTACAGGAAGGTGCTGGGGGAAAGAAAAAGGAAATTTCAGGTCAGGATTTCCAACAGGCAAACTGACTTTTTAATTTTTTTTAATTAAAATATTCAGAATTAAAACTAAGGACAACTGTAATACACAGAAGGAAATGTCAGCCAAAATAATTCTTTAAAATAAGTTTAGATTTGTTTTTGTTTTTTTTTATATTATCCCATTACAGCAGGCCTGGTCTAATGAAGCTAACACTGAAGGGCATTTATGTTTCCCAATAATCAGCAGGGTCACTGCCCATCAGCACCCATGTCCCTCTGCATTCTCACACAGTGGAGTCCCGCCACAGGTAACTTCTCCCAGCTGCAATGTTCCTTTTCCAGTCCTCTCCTGCCCCTGGTGCCCAGGAATTTTGAGTTCCCCTCCTCAGCAGGCTGCAGATGTTCCCTCATTTAACACAGACTGCAACACCAATAAACTGAGATGTATTTTAAGCCTACAGCAATTTAAGGACTGTTTGGATACTGAGTTATCAGTGTTAGATTTGAAAACATTTCTCTGAAGGCAAATGGATCCCTTAAAAACAAACAAACAAAACCCCAGAAAAATGGAAGGACATGAGGCCTGAGACCAGCCTAACTTCTATTTTTAATTATTTCTGAGCCACATTCCCATGTTCTGAGTCCTGCATTTTGAACCACTGATGATCCTTCTTGGCAACAGGGCTTAAAAACATTCTGAGCTCATACCCAAGCAACACTTGAGACATTGGCCCAATCCATTCTTCAAAAACAAAAAAAAGCAAAACCCCTTTTTCCCCCAAAGCCACCACCCCAGATCTGCCACTCCAGCTCCCCAATACCTTGCTGCACTCTATTAGGTTAAAGCAAAAAAAAAAAAAAAAAGGGGGGGGTTAAAAATATTTTTTCTCACTGAAATCAAATGCAAATTGTCCTTTAAGTGACTTGTTTTCCCTCCTCTGCCACCCTGGCAGCACAAGCAGCAGAACTCTGCCCTGGAATGTTCGATGGGAGGTGCCAAGGGTTGGCACCCTGTGCCAGGCAGGGTCGAGTTTCTGCCCTGCTTGGGGCTTTTTTAGGAACTTGTTCAGAGCTTTGGAGAAGAGACAAAACCCCAAATTTCCAGGGAAAGAGCTGGGTACCAGCAGAGGTTTGGAAACGACCGAACTTGTGCAATTCTCACCCAAGTTCAGGTGCAATGCACAGGGCTGGGAAAACTCCTGGATTTCCTGGGAGCCAGAGGTGGATGGCAGGTGCCTGAGAGTGCCCTTATCAACTGAACTGGCTGGGAAAAAACACAGCAAAAGGCTCCAGGAAACACTTCAGTGGAATGGAAACAAAATTAATGGCACACACTTGCAAAGTTAAGGAAGTGCTGTTTTCAGTTGTCAAATTACTGTTAGAGAAGAATGAAACTACAGTGGGAGTAGTGCAAAAACTCTCCAACCCAACAAAATACCCCACACCAAAACCCCTTAAATGGTCACACTGTCCTGCTGGATTATGCTTCCACAGGCTGCCTTCCCCTGTTCATTTACAGTCCAGATCCTCACCAGAAATCTGTAAAAAGCAGCTGCATTCAGGGAATATTTGACACTAAAGGTGACATTTGGGTCCAGATCTGAGGAATTCCATAAAACCATCAGAGCCAGGAATTCCCTGCTCAGTTTAGTTGTGTTGTGGAGCATTTCCCTGGGTTACTCTGATGGCTATTGTTGCTTTTCCTGCCACTGGAAGGCAGGAGGAGACCCCATTTTTCCCAGCAAACGAGGGCTGTCAAGACTAATGCTGCTCAACCCTGAAGTGCCACTCCAAATGAAAGCATTTGCTGAACAAGAGTTCTGTACCACGGCCATTAAAGTGATTTCTGATATTAAATTCATATCAATCCAAGGGCCCCGCTGACACTTAGCACCTTCTAAAGTGGAATTGGAACAATGCAACACTTGTAAGGAGGTTTTGCCAACAGTATTAAAGAGCCTATTCCTCATTGTCTGAAGGGCTCCAAAGCCACTCAGAATTCCAGGAGTTCAGGAAAGTCTCAAAGCCTCAATCCTTGGGTTGGCCCCAGCAGGAAAGGAGCCCAAATCTCAGATCCTGCTGCCCCTGAGGTGCTGCACAGCCAGGTTTGTGCTCAGGCCAGCCCCAGCCCAGCTGAAACACATCCCCAGGAATTAAATCCCCTGGAAAACCTGTCTATTGCACAGGTTCAGATGTATTCCATGAAGCCAGTTGAAATTCTGAGGTGGATCCCAATACAGGGAAGATTCTTGCAGATAAATACCTAAAATCTGGGTTATCCAATTTCCTGACACATGTCAAAAAATCTGCCCTGGGTGCCCTGGCAGAGGTTCAGGGCCAGGGCTTTCCCCATGAAACAGCATATGGCATCTAATCCTGGAGGGTGATAAAGGAGAAGGGAAGGATGGACACATCCATGCCAGGAGCAGGGCACAGGGCAGGGAGGAGCAGAGATTACAGAGCTGCAATTTCTCTGAAAGGTCAATTGATGGCTAATGTACACTGAATAGAAAGATTTATTCATAACCCTGCAGTGCCTCTGCTCCCCCTTTGAATTTGCAAATAAATAATTTTCCTCCTTATTCTTCCTCCCCCTGCAAGTGCCAGATGCCATTTCCTTCCCCCCCCCCTTTTTTTCCCTCTCTTGTTCTTTGTTCTCCTTTTACTGCCCTGCAGAAGCAGATCCTCTGCCAGCTATAAGGTAAAAACACTGCCAAAAATCCCTAGAAAAAGGCCCAATTCTGCACCCCAAACCCAAACTGGGGGTGGATTAAGCCTTAATTCCATCCCACTGTTATCAGCAAGGCCCAAAGGCTGGAAAGGCAATCCTGGCCTGTTCCATTGGCAGCCTGACTCATCCAAGACAATGGAGTGGGAGGCATCCCGAGCCTGGCAGGGAGCCAAGGGCACAGGTGAGCTTTAAAAAGGTGAATTTGAGCATTTGGGTGAAATTTCCAAATAATCAACAACCCCCCACCTCAGGGTTAGCCAGCAGCCACACCACCAGGCATGCTGAGCGCGGATTAGCAAATATGAAAGCTTTATCTAAAGAAACACACAAACAGATCTCTAAGATTATTATCAGTGGGCAGAAGAAGGGAAACACAGCGAGTCTGAAAGGCAGAAAACATCACTGCTGGCACTGACCACGTGAAACACCTGCCAGCCACAGGTTTGAAAAGGAAAAGAAATGTGAGGAACCCCAGGAAAGCTCCTGAGCCCTGATTCAGTGTCCTGGCAGGGCACAGAGGGCACCCACCCTGAGCTGGGCAGAAGGAAAGGGAAATCAATCCCTGCAGGGGCACACAATCAGCACCCAGCACTGTGGGGCTGGGACAGGAGGCACTGCCAGCCCTGGGAACTCAGCTGCAAACCCCACAATCCCAAAATGCAGCCACAGGAGCTCCTTTAGCTGCAGGGAGTGAGAGCCAGGGCACAGCAGAGCACATTAAATGCAGGATAAATGACACTGGAGCCCTGCACTGAAGTTCAAGTCATAAAAGGCAGCTCTGCTTTGTTCCAGACCCCAGAAAATGCTTCACCTTCTATAGGAAGCTGGTAAAATAAATGAGCAGGAGGAATGATTACGGATTTTCAAGAAAAGCCTAAAAAAGGCCACATTCCTGGAGGTAGTGCTGATGTTTTCCTTCCAGTTTATTTGGCTGTCAGAAATGCAGTCCTTGGAATTCAGCCCTGTCAGGGTTTGGGTGGCAGAGGGAACCAGGAGTATTTATGGGGTCGTGGCACCCAGGAATCCTGTCCTGTGCCACCAGGGCCGCTTGGAGATGAGCCAGCCTCCCCTGCCAGGCACCCACTTGGCTGCCAGCCCACGGAGTGCCTGGCAGAAAGGGCAATTTACATCCCAGCTAAAAAAATCCTGCTCTGAAGGAACATGGAGTATTTCAGGGCTATTGTCAGGGAATCCATGAGACGGCATCCATCAGCTGATGTGACAGCACAACTTCAAGCAGGGATGTGTGGAATTCATCTCGAAACTTCCCCAGCTAGGAAAGGGGCGCCAAGCAGAGCCAAAACAAGCAATATCAGCAATGCAGCTGAAGGATCTGAACCAGATCAAAGATGAGGACTGGGAAGACTTAGGAACAAGCAGGAACAAATAAACTTTAATTGCTTAACTGATGACAAGCTGCAATGAATACTTTAATTAACAATTAGGGGTTTAATGCATGCACACTGCCAAAGGTAGGAGATGTTAAATCACTTCAGCATTTTTAAACTGTTGCCATTGTTTTACACAGGACAAGGCAAAATTTGGAATATCAGCTGTGGAAATAAGAGACCCTCCAATTCCTACTGTGAGTGTGGTGGGTTTGGAGATCTGCTGAAAGCAGTTATTTAAATTATAATAAAGCTCTTTCTACAGATCCTGCAATACTTGTAAAGAGGATAAGTCACTGCAGAAATCAGCATTCACAGATCATCCCCATCTTTCAGCGCAGCCCAGGATTTTATATTTCTAACTCCGTTCTCTTTTTCTATCACTTCTTATAATCTGCTTCAGTTTTACACATGCAATGAACTCTGCCACCAGAGCTTCCCTGCAGGACAGTTCCTTCCTTCCCTGCTCCAGAGCTCATCATTTTCCCAGCTCTCACCCACCTCAGTGACAGCTCTGCCTTGCTCACATGCCAGGCTGGACAGGAGGCCTAATTTAAGATCAGGCTTAATTTAAAAACCAAACAAAACAAAGAGTTAAGTATCCCAATGCTGCTGTTTGCTCAGCCTGGCTGCTCTGCCCATAAACCCAGGATGCTTCCTCCTGATAACTGCATTTACTGGGTCTGTGTAAGCTGATGGGGACAATTAAGATAAGCTGAATAAATAAGTGCAGTAATTACAAGAATTTAGACAACTGTAGTTCTGTGAGAAGTTACCTGTATGTGACCAGTGAATTATGGAACAAAGAGAGAGAAAAAATACTTTAAAAAAGGAGAAAGATCCCAGATCCATGTAGAAGAAGCTCCCTCTGCTTAGATTCCCAAAGGGAAAAGCCTTTTCACTATTTCTCCTTTTCTGTGTGACAACACTCTGCGCACACTGATTTTGTTTCTGTTTAGCAAAATGCCACGTGAAACAAAGGCTAAAAATCCCCTTCCTGAACCACAGCATCCCAGGAGATGCAAAGGCAGAGGTGCCTCAGCTGCTCAGAGACTCCAGCAGCTCTCCCTGCTGCATACACTCAGCTCCTGGAGCTCCTCTGAGCTTTCCCTGATTTCCCCTCCTTCTCTCACCCCACCTTCCCTGCCAGTCACCTCAAAGGCAAAGCATTTGGAATGACTTTTGAAATCCACTTATAAGCAATTCCTTATATATTTGAATTATTCTTCACCTTGAATAATAATTTCTACACAAGGAACACTTTTCTTTACTGTTCCAGGCAGGGTTTTCCCAAAACCTGAAAGTCTAAAGCAAGAAGCTCTCTACTCTCACAGATTCACTACAAGTGGGATAAGCAGCACACTGGGACAATTTTATTCCTGTCACAGCTCCCCAGCAGCTGCTTCCCTCATGCAAAGTTAACATCTGAATTGTATGAGCTCGCTCAGGTTTCCAGGCACTGCATTCATCAACCCCACTGAACTAGAAACAGAAATGGGACAGCAGCACATTTACTACAGCTCTCACCAGCTCCCGAGCCTCTCCTGACCCAAACTCCTGCTGACTGAGAAATGCACAATTTCTGCACGCCACAAAAACCTGCCACGCTCGGGAGAGCAGAGCTGTGAACCGCTCCTCGCACGGGCTGGGTGCTGGGACACAAACCAGCCCTGAGAGCACCTGAAAACACCGGTTTAGAACTGGAGCATCACATCCCGGGGACACAAACCAGCCCTGGGAGCACCTGGGAAACATTCCTAGGACACAAACCAACCCTGTGAGCACCTGGAAAACTCCAGTTTAGAATTGGAGCATCACATCCCTGGGACACAAACCAGCCCTGGCAGCACCTGGAAAACACATCCCGCTGCCAGGGTGAGGCTCATCCCACGTGTATCTCCCTTCAGCGCTGCTGGGCTCCTCGCTGCCAGGGTCAGGGGTGAGCCGGGGACCTGCTGTGTCCTCCCGGTACACCGGGCTCTGTCTACACCGGGCACACCGGGCCATCCATCCCTGCTCCGGCAATTCCCAGCCAGCCTCCTGCTCCCGTGGCTCTCAGGGCTTCCCGCCGGCACGGCAAGAACAACTCCGTGAGACCCCGAGTGAGCAGCCGGGCCGGGCTGTTCGGCACCGCTGCGGGTGCGAGCCTGAGCCTGGGAATGCCCAGCCGGGAAAGCCTCCCCGGGCAGACCCAGCTGAGGCGGCAGCTCGGAGCTCCGGCAGTGCCCAGCTGTGAGAGCCGGCCGGGAAACCTTCCCCATGCGAGGCTCGGAGCTCCGGCTGCGAAACCCGGCCGGGAAACACTGCCCGTGCAAGGCTCGGAGCTCCGGCAGTGCCCAGCTGCGAGACCCGGCCGGGAAACCCTCCCCAGGCGAGGCTTGGAGCTCCGGCAACACCGGGACCCGGCCGGGGAACCCTCCCCATGCGAAGCTCGGAGCTCCGGCTGCGAGACCCCGCCGGGAAACCCTCCCCATGAAAGGCTCGGAGCTCCGGCACCACCGGGGGTGACCCCGGGCGAAGGCCCCAGCGCTGGGCGCGCACCCCGGGGCCGGCTCCGGCCGCTCCCTCCCGGCAGCACCGGCAGCACCTTGGCCAGCAGCAGCCCCGGCCCCGCGGAGCCCCAGGGGCGCGGAGGGCCCGGGGCGGGGCAGCGCCTGAGGGGCGCCGGGGCGCCATGACGGTGACAGGGCCGGGGGGCGGCGGGGGGCCCGGGGCCGCGAACCGCCCGCTCCCGGCGCCGCGGCGGCCGCTCGGTACCTGCCGTAGATGCCCTCGGTGATGCGGTTCCGCTTGAGCGGCCGCCGCAGTTTGCTGCAGTCCGCGCTCCGCCGCTTCATCCCGCCGGCCCGGCCCGGCCCGGCCCGCCCCGCTCACGGCAGCACCATCCGCCCCCGCGGGGGGTTCCCGAGCGCGGGGCTTTTTTTTTGGGTTTATTTTTCTTTTTTTCCCTTTTTTTTTCTCTTTTTTTTCCCCGGGAAACAAAGAAATAAAAATAATTCCTGGTCCGTCCCTCCCCGCCGTGTCCCCCCGCGCAGCCGCCGCGCAGCGCCCCGCCTTCCCGGCTATCGCCAATAAAACGGTTGATCCCACCTGAATGACAGCATGTCTAACCAATCGGCAGCGAGGAAAGGCAGACAGACGGTAGAACGGACCAATCGCAGTGTCAGAAAGTTGAGCCCGCCTCGTGCCGTCGCGTGGCACGCCCACCACTGTGAATGACGGCCCTGCAACCCAATCAGAGAGGATTATTTGTGATTGATGGCCTGTCAACCAATCAGGATGCAGATTTTGGTCTCCTCCTGCCTACTGTGCTGCGGGCTGGTTCCCGCCCCTTGCAGTGACCGACAGCAAAATTGCCCAATGGAGGCGAAACAGAGAAATAAAAGGACAGCTCAGCCATCCACTCGGAAACGGAAGAAGGAGGGCTCTATTTCCTCTGTCACCGTAACACCGAGGTGCCACCTCTCCCGCTTGATTGACAGCCTCGCTGGCAAATGGGCAGTTGAGGAAGGGGACACCCCGTCTCAGGTGCAGAGTCAGGCAGTGACAGTTTGTGACGCCCGGTGCCGCCCCCACAGCGCGGCCTGCGCTGCCGCTCACCGGAGAGCAAAATAACCCCCTGCCTGACAGACAGGCCGCGCCAGCCAATAAATAGCGGGCGTAGCTGAGTGACAAGACACCGGACCAATTACAATACAGGACGCTCCGCCCAAAGACGGCCCATGCTGGGGATAAGCCAATCAGAGGCCAGGAGGAGCTGCGCTCGGCCAATGGGAGGGCAGTCCCTAAGGGCGGCCAGCGGGGAGGGGGCGGGCATTCAGTGAGGGGCGGGCATTCAGTGGGGGCGTGGCCAGGCGGGTCCCGCCGGCGCTGCCGCCCCCGGGGGCTGCCGAGTCACGGACGGGCACCGCTGTAGGTCCCGGCTGCGAGCTAGAGCCGCCCGGCTGGGCCCTCACCCCAGGGCCCGCGGTTGGGGTCTCCGTGGAGCCCCCGGCCCCCGCGGTCCGTGGGTGCCGTGAGGGGAACAATGGCGGCGCCGCTCCTGAGGGAGGCCACCACCGCCCGGACCTGGCTGGGCCCCGGGTGCCGGTGCCACGGGCCTGGGCTGTGCCCACGGGCCTGCCGGCGGTGATGAATCGCCCAGAACAAGGCTCGGGCAGTGATGGGCTGAGTGTGAGGAGTGCGAGTCCCAAACGGCGTTAGAGCTGCCCCAGGAGGGTGCTGGGCTGAGGCACGGCGGTGTTTTCCTGCTAGCAAAGTTACGCTTTACAATTGGAGCATCACGGATTTGTTTGGGCTGGAAGAGACCTTGAAGATCACCTCATTCCATCCCCTTCCACTGTCCCAGGCTGCTCCAAGCTCCATCCAGCCTGGCCTTGGGCACTGCCAGGGATCCAGGGGCAGCCACAGCTTCTCTGGGCACCTGTGCCAGGGCCTGCTCACCCTCGTGGGGAAGAACTTTTCCCTAATAAAAGTTACCTTGTGCTTCACCCTGTCAAAGATCCCCAAGCTTTGGTCTCGGTTTGGAAACATAAGCTGTGAATCTGAGCATCACCTTTCCAATGTGCCATCCTGAGGGAAAACAGGTGAATTGCTCACCTTTGGGGTGTTCTCCCTGGATGTTAACACTGATGGGATTTAGTAGCACTTAGGAAAAACGCTCATTGTGCTAGCTAAATTAATTCCTAAACTGCTGCTTGAGCTGTTGCCCTGTTTGGAGAAAGTTCACCAGGTTTGGTTCTGTGTGAATTACCCATGGGTTTGCAGGATTGCCAGAAAAAGGGACCTGGATGTGGCTGTGACCGTGACCGTGGCTGTGACCACAGCTCTGGCTGTGGCTGTGACCGTGGCTGTGTCCACAGACACTCTGAGCTCAGCCCATGTGAGCTGGACTCCCTTTGGCTCCTGCCACAGCCCCGATAAGGAGCTGCTCCCTGCTCAACGCCTCTCAGCCTTTTTATCTCTCGCTGAGCTCTCATTGCTGGCCCCCACAGCTCCTCTGCTGCTGGTGTGAGGGCACAGGGACAGTCCCACAGGGCACAGGGACGGTCCCACAGGGCACAGGAATCACAGGAATCTCTCCGGAGCTGCTGCTGCTCCATGTAGTGCGCGATGCCTTCCCGCTACCGCAGCTTCCGCTGCAGCGTGCCCTGGCTGATCCTTCTGCTGCAGGCTCTGCTCCTCCTCCGCTCCTTCCTTGGCTTCCCAGGTGTCAGTGACACCTACTCCTCATCCAACTCCTACCCAGGTAAGCCTGACACCCTGCTGGGGAACGGGGGGATCCCTGCTCCTCTCGTGCCCTGCACAGCAGGGTCTGCTGGTGAGGAGCAGAATGGTTTCATTGCTCTTTGAACTTGCCAGGAGTGCTGGGAGTTTCCTTATGTGACAGGTGTGATGGGGATCCAAGACTAAATTGTAATTTTGGTCAGTTTTCTGTTGGGGTTTTCACCTCTCAGCCCCCATCCTGATCCATTTACACATCCTGATCCATTCAGATCAGTGGGTAAAAATAAATTCAGCATTAAGGGTATTTTTTCTCTGATTATACATTGGAAAGAAAGCTCTGGAATTCTTTGCAAGCTCTAAACAATAGTGGCACTTAAATTTTTATCTGAAGACTTCTTGGTTCATTGTAATTTTTAATTTTTTTTAACCAGAAATCTGCATTAATAATTTCACCGCTGTCTTGCTCTTTTCTGTCCTGCAGAATTTCAAGATGTCAGCCACATGGTGATTTTTGGATTTGGCTTCTTCCTGATGGTTCTGAGAAGATATGGCTTTAGCAGCACTGGCTTAAACTTCTTGCTCGTTGTTCTTGGTGTCCAGTGCTCTATGCTGGCAGAAGATTTATTAGCTTTCCTTAGGGGAGAGCAAAATGAAGTTGGTTTGGGAAGGTAATGAGTTCATGTTAGAGCTGGGCTGGTGCAGAACTGCTGATTGCTCCCCATGGAGGTGAATGCCTCCTCGTGGGGCCCTGGTAGGGATGGGCAGAGTCACATTTGCAGGTATCTTAGAGGGCTTTTGGTGTTGAAGTGCATTGCTCTGTGTCATTCCTTTTTATTGGCCCTGGTGTCACCCTGAGACTGAGTTGTTGTTCTTTCCTCTCTTTCTTGCAGTCTAGCAAGGGCTTTTGTGAGTGTGACTGCTGTGGTCATCTCCACTGGGGCTGTCCTGGGCAGGGCCAATCCTGTGCAGTTAATTGTGATGACCCTGGTGGAATTAATCTTCTTCTACGTGAGCAGATACATCAACGAGACATTTCTGCAGGTACCCAGTGGGATTTGCAGAGATGTGGGGGGAAATGCCGCTGAGCTTTGGAGCAAAGGCTTTGTGTGGCCTGGCTCAGCCCACAGTAAGCTGTGACTGCTGTGTTGCTGCAGGTCCCAGGGCGCCTCACTGGGAGGCACGTGTACCTCTTTGGAGCCTACTTTGGTCTGGCACTCGCCTCCCGCTTCCCCAAGGCTCCCCCAGGGCTGGACAAGAGCAGGAGCACCCCAAAGTCAGAGCTGTTCTCAGCGCTGGGTGAGTCCTGGCTGCAGTGCCCCAGCTGCATGAGGCACTGCAGGGAGAACATGGGCAGGGTTGGGGGTTTAAATGCAAAATGCAGCTCTGAATGCAGCCAAGCACAGAAACTGCTGCTGATTGTGACAGTGGCCCCTTTCCTGCCTGGCCCAGAGGCCGCTCCTGCCACAGCTGGGGCTCAGTTTGCTTTGTCACCTCAGCATAAAGGCTACTCCAGGTTACCAGCTCTTTGTCCAGGTTCACCACTCCCTTTCCTGGCCAGGTTGTCCCCTTGGCTGGCTGGTGAGGGGCTGTGTGCCAGAGCTGAGCTCATAACCTGTGTTTCAGCAGAGCTCAGGCTGTTGGTCCAGGTGGTGCACAGAGATAGAAAAGGGCAGTCCCTGCTGGTAAGGGAAATAAAGAGATAAAGCCTGCTGAAGGGTGGGGGTGTGATACAGGCAGGCCCATGAGGGTAGGGACAGGCTCAGTGTCTGGGACTTTCATTCCTTTTCTTGGGAAGCAATTTGGTGTCTTTATTATCACAATTTCTGTAGTGCAACTGCCACCAGCTGAGCCCAGAGCTTCCTGCAGGGGTCCACAGAGTCTCATTCTCAGTCAGTTTTTGCTCAGTTTAGGGAATACAAAATTTAAATGCTGCTCTTTTGTGTCCCTGGAGTTCTTGTTTGCTGTTTATTTCCAGAGCTGAGCAGATCCTCATAAGAATGCTGCAGAGGATTTTATATCTGTATTTATGACTGACTAACTGCCTGATCAATGGGAATAGGATGAATCATCTCACAAGTCCTCAGTGCCACCTTAGGTTTAGAGTTGCTGAAATGGCCTGTCCTGTCTGAGGCAGGGTTATCTGTGCCTTGGTGCACTGAAATCATGGATATTAGCAATGGAAACTGGATTTGTGCCTCACAGTGACAATGCCTGTGTCACCTGTTAGGGGTCTTGGACAAGAGCACATCAAATGTCACTGTCAGGTGGATTGCACAAGGGTCTGGTACCTCTGTGGGGTGAAGAACACAACATCAGAGATGGCAACGGGCTGGAAACAAAATACAGCAGCTGGGAATGCCAAAGGAGCTGAGCTTGTGTTTGTGTTGGAGTCTGTGCACAGCCCAGGGCCACAGGGCCGGGTGGGACCAGCCTGAGGTGCTCTGGGGCCGCCGAGGTCCCTGTGTCCGTGTGTCCGTGTGTCCGTGTGTCCCTCTGCTGGCTGGAATTGGGTGCGTGCAGTGCTGCCCCAGGCGGGGAGGAGCGGTGCGTCCTGCCAGGCAGGGCCCTTGCTGCACGGAGCCTGGGCTTCCCAAACGCTGCCCCTTCGGAGCAGAAGAACCTGTCTGCATTCCTGCTGGAGAAGCCGGTGCTCATGGAGGTGTGACACTGCCAGCTCCTCGCTGGGAGTGACCTCAGAGCAGCTCTGCTTGGGGAAAGCTTTGGCAATTACACTGAATGCACACTGTGGGCTGGAGCCCTGCAGAGACTGGTAGTGATGGTTCCCTGTGGTTCAGAGCAGCTCCTGAGGGTCTCTTTCCTTGTCCCCAAGGCACTGTGTTTGTCTGGGTGTTCTGGCCAAGCTTCAATTCTATCCTGCCTTCCTTCACGATGCGAGCAGTGATCAACACTTACTTGGCCCTCGCAGTGAGTGCTGTGGCTGCCTTCATGTTGTCTGCTCTGACCTCCAAGGATGGCAAATTCAGAATGGTAAGGATGAGAGAAAACCCTGCATGGGGTTTTTCTGTTCAAAGAGATTTTGTGGTACCCTCAGGAAGTGAAACCTTGTCCAGGGTCTGACAGTCACAGACTCACAGAGGGGTTTGGATGGGAAGGGCATCAAAGATCACCTCATCCCACCCCCTGCCATGGCAGGGACACCTCCCACTGTCCCAGGCTGCTCCAAGCTCCATCCAGCCTGGCCCTGGGCACTGCCAGGGATCCAGGGGCAGCTCCAGCTGCTCTGGGCACCTGTGCCAGGGCCTGCCCACCCTGCCAGGGAGCAATTCCTTCCCAGCATTGAATCTGCACCTTCCCTCTTTCAGTGTAAAGGCTCTGCCCCTTGTTGTATCCCTACCAGCCCTTGTCAGAAGTCCCTGTTTTTGTTTTCCCAGGCTCAGATCCGCAGTGCAGTGCTGGCTGGAGGGGTCACCGTCAGTTACACTGCACAGCACATCCCCCAGCCCTGGATTGCCATGATCCTGGGGCTGCTGGGCAGTGTCATCACCATCCTGGGGTCTCACTGTGTGCAGGTAATGCTCTGTCCCCTAAATGCTTCTTGGATAAGCCCTGTAAGTTTTTTTTGCAGTGCAGGATACCCCAAGGGAAATCACTTTTCCCAGCTAGGAAACCTGAGGTGTTCTGAGCAGAGTGCAGGATTGCAGCTCCTGAGAGCACATTCATCCTCTAGGTCTGCAATTACCTACTTGTGTTTCTGGGTGTCAGTTAAACCTTTTCCTCTTCCTAGAGGTGCTTTAATCCTGCCTTGAAGCTTCAGGATACTTCTGGAGTTCATTTCACTTTTGGTTTGCCTGCTGTGCTTGGAGCTGTGGCCACTGTTGTTCTCATAGTTGTACAAGATGGGATTGACACACGATGGAATGAATTATCCAGGTACATAAATTCTTGTATTAAATAATGAAGATAAATAATCATCACTGCAGT
The DNA here is from genome assembly GCA_019023105.1 of Diglossa brunneiventris. Taxonomy (NCBI): domain Eukaryota; kingdom Metazoa; phylum Chordata; class Aves; order Passeriformes; family Thraupidae; genus Diglossa; species Diglossa brunneiventris. Next base: position 921,346 of record CM032375.1, read on the forward strand.
GTGCCCTGAGAAGAGTTGTTGGATATCCAGAGAGCCTGAATGTCATCACAGATACATTGTTTTATATCAGGTAACCCACAATGATCCTGAGGTCCAAAACCAAAAAAAGTCAGTAAAAAGGAATTAGAGATTTGAGCAGACTTTGGGTCCTGTTTTCTGTCTCCCTTTTTGTTTATGTTAAATACAGCAGATACAGGAGATGAAGGCTGGGCATGTGCCTCCCTCCAAGGCTCACTTTAGGGTTTGGGATGTTTTGGGAGCTCAGGAGGGAGGGAGAAATGAGAGTGCAGCATGAGGGCCTGACACTTCTCATCGTGTTCTTAATGAAACATTTAAAGAAGTTTTAATACCAAAAGGATGGACAAAATAAATCTTCTGAAGTCTGCATTAGGCTTTGGTATGTTCCTAAAACATCTCACTGCAGCTGCAGATTTGAGAATTACAGCTTCTGTGAGAGATTTTGATAGCTGCAGATTCATTCACAGTGGCAGTGCTAAATAAAAGGTGAAACACGTTTGTTGCTTTTCAGACTGGGTTATGATGCCTTTGTTTATATTGGTGCCTTCTGCCAGACCATCAGCACTGCCTTGATAACAGGTTTGATTACAGGTCAGTACTGAAACATCCCAGGAATCCCTTTATTTCCTTGGAGCAAGTTTCTCTGGGTAAATCACTTGTGGGATAAATGCAAACACGAGTGCCAGGGACTCTTCCCAGCCAGAGCTGTTTTGCACAGAAATAACCCAGCAGCACCATTCTTTCAGTGCTGAAGTTTTATTTTAACCGAGGTTTAACAGCTGCCTTCAACCTGCAGACAGGAGAGGTGTGAAGATGAAAATAATTCCACTTTTGCGTGTTGTCTTATTGACAGAAGATGCCCCAGTCTGGGGCTTGTCACTTTTTAGGCCATTTGGAGCAAATGTGCAAAGTTTCAACAACATCAGGAGCTGCCTCAGCCCAGTGCAGCCCTTTGATCAAGAGATTTTGGGATTTTTGGGACTTTTTGCTGCTTTGGGAGCAGCAGCCCTCACGTGGCTCCCGTGGAATGCTCTGGTTTGTGGCAGCTGCTGCTTTTCCCCAGCCCCTAATTCTGTCTGGAGCAACAGAGAAATGGCCAGTGAAAATTGCTGGGAAACACACCCTACAGTGATTTTTGGAGTGTTTTAATTTATTTAAACCTTTGCATTACTTTAAGTGTAATGAAGAAGGAATAGATCTTTAGAAAACATCCAGCTGAAATAATCAAGCATTCAGTGTTTAACCAATTGTTCAAACATCCAGAGATTCCCATCAGAGATCCCAAACAGTGCTGATAAGGCAGATTGTTTTTAATACACAAGCACTGCTCATGCAAGAAACTCATCATTTTGATGTATTTTCATAATCTAGCAGCTGGTTAATGGGGTTTTACCTAAAGCAATTCATTTTTAGTATCCCAAGCCTTGATCCTGGCAAGCCTCTTTTGTATTTAGGGCCAGCTCGAGTCAGGGGGGCTCTGCTGGAGGATTTAGGTCTGAATTTGTGTTTTGATCTGTTACATTGGGATAAATGTTGCCAAGAGACTCCTGTTACACACAATCCTCCCCTTGCCCTGGTGTTTGTGTTCATTTTGGATCTCTCTCTTTTTACCAACAGGTTTAATCTTAAACATCAAACCGCTGAAAGCTGTGCACGGCTCCAAGTACTTTGATGATCAGTTTTACTGGGAGGTGAGTTTCAAAATGATTTCAGATTCCCTGTGGGGGAGTTCATTTAGCACCTTGATGAAGAGCTCCAGGTATTTGAATTAAAAATATGGGGAAAAAAAGAGTTATTCCTTTTCCCAGCACAAACAGTCCTTGGGCACCCTTAGGTGCTGATGTGAGGCTGTATCTGAATTTACAGCATTAACAAATGGGGGAAAATAAGCTTTTAATCAGCTTTTCCCTTGGTTTGGGGGGGTTTTCCTGTGATGATTTGACATGTTCTGATATAGGAATGTTTGTGTTCACAGTTTCCCCACTTGTCTGTTGGATTTTGAGTGGAGGATCCCAGCTGACAGACAGGACCAAGATAAGATTTTCCTCTTTATCACCAGAAAAACTGAACAGCTATGATGGGTTCAGAGAGCACTGAAATACCAATTCTCAGGCCCAAAAAAGCCACCCTAGTGGACACTCAAAAATGAAACTGTTCCAGTTATTCTTGAAAGATACAGAGTGTGAATTCACAGATGCAAACTTCAGCTGCATGCAGCTTTTCTGCTTTGTTGGCCTTACCTTAAAATATTTTTATAAGATATGCATTCATGGCTTCTCAATCCAAATGCTTGGAAACATTAAAGTATTTTTAGCTCCCGAGTTTACAAGGCAAAATGATGGATTTGAAAGTGTCATTTCTCAAGGAGCACTTCTTACCTAGCAAAGCACCCAAGTTTTTCAGCTGAATTGATTCTGCTGAAGGCCTTGACAAGCCAGGATTTGATGAGTGAGCTGGAGCAGGGCCAGAACTCTGCATCCTGCCTGACTGAACTCCTGGAAAAATCTGGATGTTGGGAGGTTCTGATGGCCAAAGTTCAGCTGTGGGTGGTGTTCCTGAAAGCCCTGGGGTTTGCTGCCAAGTGCAAAACACAGAGCTCAGGGCAGTGTCTGGGGGGCACAGCACAGGGGAGGGGTCTCAGTGCTGCCAGCACCCCGTTCTGGAATGCAGGACTTTGGGGACAGAGCATTCTCTGCCACTGAACCCTGGTTTTAAGTGGATTGTTAATTTAAGTGGATCCTCAGCGTTTCTTTCTTTCAGAAATTGTTGACATAGAAGCTCTTTGAGCAGTGCTTACCTAATAAAGAGTGAAAACTGAATTGTGGCTGTTTCCCTTCCTTCAGCACCTTGTGAGCAGTGATGTCACAGACATCTTTTATGAAAAATCCTCTCCTTAGGATTTTCCTCCTGAGAAGCTGAGAGGCCTCAGGAACAAAATGTAACCAATGGTTATCTGCTGCTGTGGGATGCAACAGGTGCATCTGTGATTGGTCTCATGTGGTTGTTTCTAATTAATGGCCAATCACAGCCCAGCTGGCTCGGACTGTCTGGTCAGTCACAAGCCTTTGTTATTCATTCCTTTTCTATTCTTAGGCAGCCTTCTGCTGAAATCCTTTCTTCTATTCTTTTAGTCTAGTTTTAACATAATATATAGCACAAAATAATAAATCAGCCTTCTGAAACATGGAGTCAGATCCTCATCTCTTCCCTCATCCTGGGACCCCTGTGAGCACGGTCACACAGTGAGGGAGGGAGCTGGTGACAGGCTGGGCCCTTTGCTGAGGCTCCCTGGCCTCACTCACTCCCTGCTGCATCAGCAGATCCCTGCAGCTCCCAGGGAATGCAGCCTTGCAGAGGCAGGGCCAGTTCTCCTTGTTCTCAGCTCCCAAAGAGCCAGCAGGAGCTCAGCAGCTGCTGAACTTCTACACACAACTGTGAGTTGGTACTTCCCAGACACTTCCTCTTTATCACCACAGGATAAAGGAAATACTCAGGGATGGAGGGGAAAGAAAAATCCCAAACCACCCAAGTTTTGAATTACACAAGAAAAGCCACACACCAGCAAGTTTTGAAATTGAAGAAATGGTTGTATTGCCCAGATATAGGAAATATTTAATAAATATCTGTTAAAAGGTTGTTTAAATGCATTTTTATTAAGTCTTGGAGTGTAAATAACATCATAGAAAGAGCTGGTTAAATACATCCATATTCCACTCTCCTTTTATTTGTAACAAACATTATTTTAGAAAAGTGACTCCACTGCTGTTTGTAGGAATTTTACATTTCTCAAAACCACCACAACACTGAAGTGGACGTACAAGAGTAAAAAAAATAACCAGAATAGAGCTGGATTTAGTGCTTTCAGCTTTCCTTGATTTCTCTTCAGACACGATGGAAGGTTTACAAAATGGTTTTACAAAACTCTGGGGGTGCAGTTAAAGCCAGGGCACTCCAGGGGGGTTCACTGCCACAGATCCTCTGTGCGACCAAACTTGAACACCAGCCCCTGTGGGAACACAAAGGGACACCACAAATCCCTTGCTTAAAACCCAACTCCTCTTGTTTAAAGCACAAGATTTCAAGAGGGATTTGTTAATCCAGTTCCTGTGCAGGCACATCCCAGTTTATTCACACAGGTCTGCTTACAAAACAGGACTTTAGCACCCACCAGATCACAGCAAGTTTCAGGGTTTTATCATTAAAATTAAATGGTAAACAAATAAAAGAGGTCAGTCTTACCCAAAAAAGATGAATGCATTCTGGAAAAACACTGCTATTCCTGGGTACACCACTGGTTTTTCTAAGAGGAAAAAAAATCTCAGTAATTTTTTTGAAGTAATTTTCCAGCATATCCCATTTCTGACATGTCATTTCCCTTGTGCTAATTTAGCAGAGAGGCTTTGGGAGCAATCTGCAGGAGCTCAGTAATTTGTATTCTGGGAATAAATCTTCACCCAGGGAATTATTCCCTTAAAACTGCAGCAGTTTAATTATATCCATGGAGTTCCCAGCTGGGATTGTAGAGGAAGTTCGTAGAAATAGAAATAGATGAAATCCATCCCAACATCAGTAATAATATGGGAGAGTGGAGTGTAGGGCAGAATATTCAAACTGGGCTTCTAAATACCAGTTCTAAAACCCAGGACAGTGGATTTTAGAAACTTAAACTCCCCAAAAGAGGCTCAGCTCTTACCTTTAACCACGTAGCCCCCAAAGAGGATCCACATGGAGGCAATGAGGGACCCAAAAGCCATCATGAAGCCAATGAAGAGCCAGATGCGAGCCCCTGCAATGGGATGGGGATGTCCTGTGCCTGTGGGACCCTCACAAACCCCCCTGGCACAGCTGGGACCAGCTGTTGTATTTTCTGAGACCCCTCTTGTTAGAAGGAATGACGAATCTGACTCTATGTTCTTTAAAAGCTAATTCATTATTTGATAAATACATAAAATTCTTATAAATAAATAATCTACATATATAAAATATATATTGTATAAATGATAGAAATATATAATACTATATATAATATATATTAACTAAAGTACATTACATTATATATATTGTACAAATATAAATTATTATAAAACAATTTTATAAATTATTTTCTATATTTTGTTAAAAAATGCTATACTAAAACGATACTAAAAAATACAAAGATACTAACAAAAACTCATGACTCTCTTTCCAGAGTCTGACACAGCTTAGTTCCTGATTAGCCAATAAATAAAAACAATTTACATGAAACCAATAAAACAATCACCTGTTAAACAAACAATCTCCAAAACAACAAAACACAAGAAAACCAAATCAGATCATTATTGTTTTCATTTTTCTCTGAAGCTTCTCAGCTTCCCAGGAAAAAAATCCCCCCAAAAAATGTTTCAGAAAATAGAATATTCTATTTAGGAAATAGAATAGAACAGTAAGAAAATGGAATAGAACAGTAAGAAAATGGAATAGAACAGTAAGAAAATGGAATAGAACAGTAAGTTACCTGTCTGGCCCAGGCAGCCCTCGCTGTAGCTGTCCCCCCGCACCTGCCCGTTGGACACAGCGTTGATCCTGGGGAAAAGGGGGCAAAAATGGCATTAAAAAATCTCCTTTTCACTCTCTCTGCCCTGCTGGGGTGGGGCCTTGTGTGAAAAGTGCACATCATATGGCTGTTGGCTGATTTTTTAAGGTTTTCTAAGCCTTCTGATGTTTACGGTCTTGTAACAAACTTCCTCACACACTTTCTGTAAATAACTTATTGCTTTGCATTCTTTTATAGAGAAGGAGAAATTTGATGGAGTCTTGGTTTGTCTGATGTCATTGGAGAAAATAATTTATAAATATAATTCAGAAATAATTTATAAATATACTTTAATTTTTTATATACTATTTAAATATACTGTAAAAATAATATATAAATATACTCTTTTATGACTATTAAACTTTGAAAATTCTACAACTTTTTCAGACTCACATGAGGAATGCAATTGTGGCTATCACCCCACAGGCGTGGTAGGAATGGTTGAAGTCTTCCACCTGAGGGTATTTCACAGCAGCATCGATGATGATCCACCAGCCTGTGAAAAACTGGGGGGGAAAAAGTGCTTAAAATGCAGATAAAGCTTAAAATACAGAGCTTAAAACACACAGGCACAGCCTGTTCTCAGCCTGTGAGATGGCTCTAGAAAAACATCAATATTTGAACAGCCTTACAGCCTCCAGCCCAGACTGAACCGTGACACCATTAGTTTGGGATCAAGCTCTCTGCAAAGCCAGGGATTTGCTCACTCCAGCCGTTATTTTAACATTCTGGAAATTGTGAAAAAACGGTGACATTTAAAAAATGCACGGGGAAACCAGGCCGGATTTTGTCAGTAACTCTGCTGCTACACACAGGGACAGTGTATCCCTGTTCTTCCTTTCCCTGGAATTGCTACGGCTGGAGCAGCTTCCAAAATCATCAGTTCCAACCCGCCGTGGTTAAACCGCGTCCACAAAATGCCATATCCAGGTATGTTTTAAACCATTCCCAGAGACAGCGACTCCAGCACTGCCCGACCACCCTTCCCCGGAGAAATTTCCCCTTCCGTTTCCTCCCATCCTTCCACTCGGAACGCAGGAGCAGAGGCTCCCAAACCGCTCCTGATTTTTATCTCGGGACAGAAAACCCAGAAGTGGGGAGCAGGGCGGGCCCGTACCAGCACCCCCGCGGCCACCGAGGCGATGGTGTTGCGCTTCTCGCCCCAGTCCACGCACTCCGAGCAGCGCAGGCTCTCCAGGAACCCGGACATGGCTCCGCGACTGCGGGACGAAAGGAAACGGCGGCTCCGTCCGCGCAGGAACCGCGGCTCCGCGGGGCGCGGCACCGCCCGAGCACCGGGACCGGCGGCTCCCACCGGGCACCCCCGGTCCGCGCACCCAGCCCGCTCCCGCGGTCACGGGGCGCGCACCGCGCATCCCCCGCACCCCGGTCCCTGCACCCCGCGCATGCCGCGCATCCCCCGCACCCTGGTCCCTGCTCCCCGCGCATCTCCCGCACCCCGGTCCCTGCATCCCCCGCACCCCAATCCCTGCACCCCGCGCATCCCCCGCACCCCGGTCCCTGCACATCTCCCGCACCCCAATCCCTGCACATCTCCCGCACCCCGGTCGCTGCATCCCCCGCACCCCAATCCCTGCACATCTCCCGCACCCCAATCCCTCCACATCCCCCGCACCCCGGTCCCTGCACATCTCCCGCACCCCAATCCCTGCACCCCGCGCATCCCCCGCACCGTGCGCGCCCCCGGCCCCGCGCGCTCCCCGCGCATCCCCCGCGCACCGTCACGGGACGCGGCGGCGGCCGCGCGCAGGCGCAGCGCGCGCGCGCAGGGGCGGCGGGGGGGCGGGGCCGCCGTTCCGGAGGGTGGGAGGGGGCGGGGCCGGCGCATGCGCCGCGAGCGCGGGGGTTGCGTAACGGGAGGGACGTTCTGGAAGGTTCTGGGGCCGCCTTCAGTCGCTGGCGGGCGGCGGCAGCTGCGGTTCTGTCGGTCTTCTGTCGTCCTTCTATCGCGCTTGTATCGCCGATCGCGGCTGGCGCAGCGGGCCCGGCGCTATGGGGGTGACTCACGAAGCGGGGCTGTCCCCTCAGGACCCGTGCGGGGGCAGCCCGGCGGGCTGGAGCCGGTGAGGCGGCGGGCCGGGGCACGGCCCGGGGGGAGGAGGCGGGAGCGGCCGATCGCGGTGGCCGCCGCGGGATGAGGGCTGTGCATCGCTCTCGGGTGGGTTTTTATGGGTTTTTATTTGTTTTGTTCCAGGAGCGCGCAGGTGCCTCAGGGGAACCAGCGCGGGGCGTGCCCGGCAGCGCCCAGCGGTGAGTGAGGGACCGGGAGGGATCGGGGGGTCCGGACCGGCCCTGGGCCCCCATGGACCGGGCGGGACACGGGCCGGGAGGGGGGTGGCGGTGGCAGCCGGGGATTTCTCTTATCACCGTCCCGGCGGAGTGACCTTGGACCTGGCGTAGAGGTGAAATAGTGAAACTTTACTTGGAGTAGTAGCGAGAGAAGTGCGGCTGACAGCTCTCCCGCAAGTTATATTTTAAATAGATTTTAGTGCGGGGGTTGGATTTGTTGCCTAACCTCGCTTTGCACCGAGAGCTAAATAGAAATTCGGTGTCAGAGCGAGCTTCCCTAAACTGTAAACTGGTTACGTAACTCCGGGCTTAAGTCTTGTGATAAGATCCTTACCCCAAGTAACCTTTGTAGCTATAAAATGGCTGCCACTCCAGGGACAGCCATTTTAATTATTAATATAAGAAGTGCTGCGTCCTGTGCGAGTCAGTGGGCACTGAATCATCCCCCGGCTTTGCACAGAGCGTCTTTAACAGCAGCTTGTTGCACGCACTGCTGGGATTTGTGGAGCCGTGTGCCACGAGTTTTATGACGAGATAGAGGCAAGATCTTAGCTGCTTTATACTTAAAAGATACTTTGATTTTCTCTTGTTGGAGTAAAAACCTGTGTGGAATTGTAGCAGAAAACTCCTCACTTTGTAGTGAGCTGCAGGCAAATGGTTACTTTGTATCGTAGATACAATGGGGTGTATTTAGGATAGAGGGAAGCTAGAATACTTTGAAAATTCTTTTCAAGAATATCAAGACTTCCCTCCTTTTTGGAGGAAAAAAGGTACTGCAAAAGGAATTACACTTAAAACCAACACAGACTTCTCCAAAATTGCACGCAGACCCTCTCATGGTTTAAACTGAAGCCTTTCTTTTTTCACACAACTTCGTGTTTCAGTTTTGTGACTGAGTGCAGGAGAGGGAGCTGCAGAGCTGAGCTGTCACTGGAAGATGTCTGGAGGTTGTTGAGGTGTTTAATTCCTGGTGTTTCAGTTTTGTGGCTAAGTGCAGGAGAGGGAATTGGAGAGCTGAGCTGTCAGTAGAAGATGGCCGGGGGTTGTTGGGGTGTTTAATTATCCCTGGCCTCTGTGTGTCACTGTGTTTGTTGTTGCTGAGGAAGTGCCCTGGTGCCATAAACACTGACCTTGCCTCTCTCCCCCCAGGAACAGAGACGGGGCACTGCAGAGCAGCAGCCAGACCCGAGGCAGAGGCTGACAGCACACAGAAGGGCGGCGCGGGGCAGACGGCGGACATGGCAGAATTCATGGACGACCTGAGGCTGGGCTCTCCCGAGCACCGGGACTCTCCCGAGCGCCGGGACTCCCGGCGGAGCTGCTCCGGCTCCAGCCGCTCCTCCAGCCGCTCCTCGCGCAGCTCCAGCAGCTCCTCGGGCCGCTCCTCGCGCAGCTGGAGCCGCTCCCGGTCGCGCTCCCGTTCCCGGCGGCGCCGCTCCCGCCGCTCGCGGCGCCGCTCCCGCTCCCGATCCCGATCCTACTCCCGCAGCCGCTCGCGCTCCCGCGGCTCCCGGCGCTACCGCAGCCGCTACCGGCCCCGGCGCTACCGGCACCGCTACGGCCGGCGCCGCTCCCGCTCCTGGTCCCGCGGCAGGGCCTGCTACCGCCGCTCCTACTCCCGCAGCCGCTCCCGCGGCCGCCGCTACTACGGCTTCGGCAGGACCGTGTACCCCGAGGCCTACCGGGGCTGGAGGAGCCGCTCCCGCACGCGCTCCCGGAGCCGCTCGCCGCTGCACCTCAGCGAGAAAGGTGCTTCAGAGGGGTCTGGGGGAGGGCCTGACCGGAGGGTTGGTTTGGGCCAGGCACATTGTCTGGCCTTCGCTTGCTTGGTTTGTAAAGCCCGAGGGAAGGAAACCTCAGTGTGGCTGGACAAATGTGTTAGATTGCATTACAAGTGTAATAAAACTTGTTCTTCAGAGCATTAATTGGCACAGGGGACAGGCTGTGATGATGAGTCCCAGCTGATGATTGCGTAGATGTAAAACCTGCAGATTCTAGGCTTGAGTAGGTACACATGGAATTTAATGTAACACAAAGCACTTTTTTTATTCCTTCCACTTCTAGACAAGAGGGAACTCCTGGAAATTGCAAAAGCCAATGCTGCCAAAGCTCTGGGAACTGACAACATTGTCCTGCCAGCCAGCCTGAAGATCTCTGCTCCTGCCAAGGAGATCAAAACTGAGAAGCAGGAGCGTGAGGAAGCCACAGAGTCAGCTGAGGTAAGTATGGAGTGTTCTCCCTGACAAGGTAAACACCTCTTGGACTTGTCTGCATGGCTGTGCTGTAGTTCATCTGTGGAGGTTGTGCTTATGAGCTCAAACTGTTGAACAAAAACTTCTCCAGAAGCCTCGAGGCTTTGCCTTAAGCTGGAAGCACAGAGGCCCTCTGGTTGATCCCTGAGTGTCCAGTAGGGACAGCTGGGGAAGGAGACTTGTTCCTTTGACTTGTTCTCCTCATGGGATAATTCCCATGAATTCCACTAGTTTATGCCTTTCTGACCTAAAACCAGGATCTCCTTGCCAAACCTAGTGAATAGTCTGGGGTTACTTTTTTTTAAGGTTAAATCTTTCTGCATTTTTTTGACTGTTAAAAGCTTTTCATGTGCAACAAACTGTTTCCCAGAAATTCCATACCCAAGCACACAATGCATTTTACATACTTTATTTCTGTCTTATAGAAATCATGACTATGGTTCCAGACATGAGGAAGAAAATCTGGTGGTAATTAAGGGACTTTGTGGGCTGTAGCTGCTGTGAATTGAAGGGAGGGAGAAACTCGAGCAGCTTAAAGTGAATTTCAGTTTGGTTCTGTCGTGGTGTGTTCCCAAGTCACAGTAAATACAAACCTGCAGCCACTGCCTGGCTCAGGTGCTGCTCTTGGAAAGGGAAGTGAATTTGCTGAGGGTTTGGCACAAATGGTGCAGGCACCCCTTTCATAAACATATGCAATATATTCCAGATGTTGAGAGAGTACAGAAGAAGAGGCCTGCATCCCTTGCAGATAAGTTTATTGTTGTTCTCCAGAGGATGGGTGTGCAGAGCTGCTGTCCCTGCTCTGGTGTGGAGCTCGTGCTGGGGCCCTGAGTCCTCTCTGGGCTGAACAGGGCTGGAGCTGCCTCCATTGCCCTGGACATGGGCACAGCTGCACTCTGGGCTCAGCCCCGCTGTAGCTTTACAGCTCCTTTAGATGAAATACTGAACCACTCCACAGAAAGCTGTGCTGTGCCCTGGGTCAGGGATCCCCTCCTAAGCTGTGTCTGCTCTTCTTTAGCAACCTGGGAGTGCAGCTGAGGACGTGAGCAAGGCTGGCATGGAGAGAGCAACCATCCAGAGGAGCATTTCCTTCAGCCCTAATGTGAGTGATGCACTCCCAGCTCGGGCTTTTCCCAAGTAATCATCTCTATAACAATAACAAAAGGAATTTAATATTTGGTAATGATTTTCCTGCAGGACTTGGTAGAGCACCCTGAACACACCTCAGCAGTGTGTTTGAATTAAGTGTTTACCCTCAACCCAAACAATTCAAAACTAGAACTAATTTCAAACACAACTTATCTCAAGTTAAATGTTTCAGTAATGCAAACTCAGGATTCAGGGATTTCTCCTGTGTCAAGTGCATGTGATTGATACCCAGTATAAGCATCAGGAATTCCAGGAGCTGGAGAGAGAACATTTATATGATTTATCAGATCAGCACAGATAAACCCCTTGGTTTTAGCACCTTTTCTCACGGGAAATCTCTTTTTTTTCCCCCCAGAACACAATGGCCAAGCCTGCCCTGCAGAAGCCAGTGAGCCATCCTGTGGTTAAGGAGCCAGTGGTTTCTCCACCCAGGGAGGATGACAGGAAGGGAAGCCCCTATGGGCAGTGGGTTCCTGTCAAGAAGGAGGAGAAGAAAACATTCCTGAACTTCTCACCCAAAAGCTCCCTGTTCCGGGCACGCTGAGGGGAGTCCCTGTCACTGCAGAGCTCGACACCCTCAGCACAGAGGGAGACTCATGAGGGCTTGAAGACTTGTTAATACTGAGTATTTATTTTGAGGTCTTAATTTTTGGAATCTTAGGTTTCTCTTTCAGATAGAGAGCACACAGATCCAGAAGCCACAGATGGGAATCTTGTGTATATTTGTAAATATTTTATATTGCTTTATTGGACTAGAACTTGCAGGTGGGTAACTTTTTCTAAACCATAGTTGAGTAGCTGTTCTTTGCACACCTGGATTTACCTTGTGTAACTGTTTACTTCAAGTGAATAAAGTTTAGTTTTGCACTGGCTGTGTCAGGTGTTAGGCCTGAGTTCATGTGGTTATTTCTGGGTTTCCCTTGCACTCCCCAGCTCCTCTCTCAAGGTGTGACACAGGAGAGCTGTTGCATCATTCCAAAAGTGGATCCTGCCTTGATCTTCCTTCCCTGGGTCCCCTCTGGAAGTGGGGATTGTGCAGGATTTTAGCTCCCTGCCACAGAAATGTCTCCAGTTACTACAGGATTATATTTATTTGGGGTTTAAGATCAGCCAGGGAAATGTGCAGGGAGGGTCCCAGGCCTCTGCTCCAGGATAAAGGAGTTCAGGAACACAAGGAGCCCTTGCATGGACTGGGAGTAACTGGTTAAACCTGGGTTTTGTATAAATAAATAATTCATAAAATAAACTGAATTGGACTGCTCATGTCTGGAAGCTTCTTTAAAAGTCTGTTGAATGGGTGGGAGGATCCTGTGTCTATCCCATCCCTGTGGGTGAGGCTGGACAGCTGCACTGCCAGGGGGAATCCCACCCTGGAATTACTGCAGGGAAGAAATCCCACCCTGGAATTCCTGAGGCCACTGGGGAGCTGCCTTTCCATGGGAATGTCACTGCTCTTCATCCCACTGCCAAACAAACCTGAGGAAAGCAACTCCCAAATTAGACCAAAGAGTTTATTTGGAGCACGGAAGGCAGGACCTGGGTACTCCTGCAGCCAAAGCTATTTACAGCTGAATTCTGCACATTGTTCAGCACACTAAGAGCAACAGCTACAATCTACTTTTGATACAACTTCAAACAGAAAATGGCAACAGAGGAGCCAGCAGTGAGCTGGGCCAGGCAGGCTCTCAAGGCCCAGGCTCTGAGCTGAGCAGTGCCAGGCGGGCTCACACGGCCGTGCCCCTCTCCAGGTTCTGTTTGAGCAGTGCCAGGCGGGCTCACACGGCCGTGCCCCTCTCCAGGTTCTGTTTGAGCAGTGCCAGGCGGGCTCACACGGCCGTGCCCCTCTCCAGGTTCTGTTTGAGCAGTGCCAGGCGGGCTCACACGGCCGTGCCCCTCTCCAGGTTCTGTTTGAGCAGTGCCAGGCGGGCTCACACGGCCGTGCCCCTCTCCAGGTTCTGTTTGATCTCAGCTGTGTATTTCCCGTAGAACCTCTCAGCCTTCTGGTTGAACTTGGCGTTCCTCTCGTTGATGTAGTCGATGTCGGCGTCGTCGTTGTAGGGCCGCCTCCTGCTGTACTTCTCCCTCTTCTCGATCCTGGGGGGCAGCAGGGGCTGAGCCCTGGGCCTGCAGCACCCCCAGCCCTGCCCTGCCCTCCCCTTGTGCCCTCCCTGTACTCACTGCTTCTCCAGGTCTGCCACCATCCTGTCCACGCCCTCCTTGGAGGGCACGTGGGTGCCGTGCAGGAGGCTGTCCGAGGTGGGGTACAGGGCCTCCCCGCTGTGGGAGCGCACAGTCACACACCTGGCAGAGCTGAGGCTCCTTAAAGCCCAGCCAGTGCCACCCCTACAGCCCAAATTGCTCCCAGCCCCAATGTCCAGCCTGGCCTTGGGCACTGCCAGGGATCCAGGGGCAGCCACAGCTGCTCTGGGAAACCTCTGCCAGTGCCTCAACACCTTCATAGGGAAGAGTTTCTTCCCAGTATCCAACCTAAATCTCCCCTCTAAATGTCCCCTCTTTCACTGAACCCCTCACCCTTCTCCTGTCCCTGTCCTCGTGGTTTCCCTGCTTTTGCCCAAGTTCCCCTGTCACACCTCACTCAGCTGTGCCAATCCCAGACTCTGATGACAAATGTCAACATTAAACCCAACAGAGGGACCAGCAGGTGCCTCTGGGAGATACAGAACCCCCCAGAAATGCCAAATCTGTCTGAACACGAACTGGGCAGGTCTCAGTCCTTAAGCCAAGCTTAAAAACCCCAAACCCTGCTCCAGGAAGTGCCTGATTACACACTGGAATGTGACCTCACTGGGTGAGTATTTCCTCCAACTCAGCAGTGCCAAGCTGGAAGAAATGAACCTCATTAATTACCCCACACCCCTCCTGAAGCAGGGCCACTGAGATTACAGAACAGGCAGGAGAGATTTCAGGGTGTGCTGAGCCCTCAGAGAGGCCACAGGGACTGACACCAGGACTCACTGCTGCTCCTTGAGCTTCTCATACTGCTCCAGGTCGGGCTTGATCTGCCGGGTCAGCCGCTGGTACTGGCGCAGCTGCGCCGCCGCGTAGTCTGGGTTAAACATGACAATGTTTATTGCCTTTCACAGCACTATTTTACACATTTTCTAGCATTATTTTATTATTTAACAGCACTTTTAATGTATTCTATAGCATTTATATATATATTATAGCATTTTTACTGTATTTTACAGCATTATTTTATGTATTTTATACCATTTTTAATATCTTTTATACAATTTTTAATATCGCTTATAGCTTTGGCTTTCAGAAGTTATCATTGACCACGAAGATTCTGCTATAGAACAATTTGTAATCCCTTTTATCTGCTTTTTGTATAGTGTAATCTGTCAATTTATACATAAATAGCATTATTTTATGTATTTTATAGCATTTTAAACATATTTTACACAATTTTTAATATCACCTGAGAACCCCAGGTCGGGGTTTTTCTTCTTCTTCTTCCTCTCCCACCTCTCGGCGTCCTCGGCGCTGACCTCCAGCAGCTTCACCCGCTCGTAGTCCTCACCCCGGGCTGCACATTCCTGAGCGAGAAGCTTTGCTAATCCCAGCTCTGCACAGCCCAGCTTTGCTAATCCCAGCTCTGCACAGCCCAGCCCAGTTTTGGTAATCCCAGCTCACACCCCGGGCTCTGGGAGAGTTCTTTACCTTTTTCTTCTCCTGCACCTGCAGCTCCCACTCCAGCCGAGCTTTTTTAGCTTCCCAGTTCGGGGGCAGCTTCAGCCTCTTGTCCTCCTCCACCACCTCCTGGCTGTTCAGCTTGCAGGCCTCGTACTGGAACCAAACAGGCAAAACTCCAGCAAAGAGAGAGAGAGAACAACCCCAAGGGGAACAACCCCAAACTGAACAACCCCAAACCCCGAGGGGAACAATCCCAAACTGAATAACCCCGAACCGGGGGTGGGGGGCACAGAACCGAACAACCGCGAACCCCGAGGGGAACAAACCCACCCCGAACAACCCCAGAGCAATCAGGGCAGGAAGGGACCCCTGGACATCGCCCAGCCCGACCCCCAGCGCCAGCCAGGCAGTGTTTGGGCCCGGTTCTGGTCCCGTACCCGCTTCATGTGGAGCTCCCGGAACCGGCGCAGCCGCTCCTCCCGCCTCTGCTCCGCCGCCGCCGCCGCGGCCGGGCCGGGCTCTGCCTGCTCCTCCTCCTCTTCCTCCTCGCTCTGCAACGAGCCGCACTCAGGCAGGAGCCCCGGGAGGAGCTGGGACCCCCGTCCCACCCAATCCCGCCCCCGTCTCACCCCCACATCGGCCTCGGGCACCCCCAGGCTGCTGAGGGCCGACACCGCCGCCGCCATCGCGCCCCGCCGGCACTTCCGCCTTCCGCCGCCTCCGGTGCTCCCGGCACTTCCGGCCTCCGGCGCGCCCTGCAGGGCGCCCCCCAGCGGGCGGGAGGTGCTGCCGCCGCCGGCGGATCCTGGAATTGTCCCAAAATCCGCAAAATCCTTCAGGAGACCCAAAATAGGGCAACGTTACGGGGAGATTAAAAAAAAAAAAAAAAGGTTCTGTTGCAACTTCTGAGCGAAGCAAGTCCAGATGTCCGTGGAGCAGGGTTTGCAGCGGAGCCGCGGCCGCCCAGCAGAGGGAGACACAGCCCCGGCCATGAGGCGGCCCTGCCGGCCGGTGCCCCTCAGCTCGCTTCTCTCCTCTCCTGAGGGATTAAAGACAGCCCTCTGTCCCCTCAATTCTGCTGCCCGGGATTTAAAAACACCCCAGTACTCCTCTGCACCCTCAGTCCTGCTGCCGAGGGGTTAAAAACACCTCAGAACTCCTCTGCCCGCTCAGCTCCTCTCTCCTCCACTTCCCTGGGATTAAAAACACCCCAGAACACCTTTCTCCCCTCAGCTCTGCTCCCCTCCCCTGTTTAAGGGATTAAAATCACCCCAGAACTCCTCTGGCCCCTCAGCTCCGCTTCCTTCGGATTAAAACCAACCCAGAACAGTTCTGTCCCTTCAGCTCTGCTCTCCTCTGCTGCTGAGGGGTTAAAACCCCCAAAACACCTCTGTCCCCTCAGCTCTGCTTCCCTGGAATTAAAAACACCCCAGGACAAGCCCCACCCTTGGGGTCTCCCCCAAACAATTAACCCCAATGTGAAAATGGACCAAAACTTATAAAAAGTGAAAACTCTGACTCAGGTCCATCTTGGGTCAGGCTCTTGCGTTGCCCCACGTGTATCCTGTGAAGGATTCTTAATAAATACATTTAAATATTTTTAATAAATCCCTACTTTACTGCTTTAGCCCTGTCCTGTCCCAGGTGTTCTCTCCAGCCACCACTGCTGAGGGTGCCCAGCCTGGCCTGGCCCAGCAGGGAATTGTCCCAAATTCCCAAATCCCCGAGCTCCTGCAGGGCTGACAGCGAGCACAGGCAGGGCTGCTCTGCCTGGCACTGACATTTATTTTATTTTTAGATTTCAGAGTGTTTGTGTTTCTCGGAGCTGCCTCCATTGTCTCCTCCAGCTCTGCCTCCCCTGCAGGGCCAAAATGAAATGAAAAATTCCAGTTCCATGTAGAACAGGGGCTGGAGCTCGGAGGAACTGACTCATCTCGGGTGGATTTGGGCCCCTTGAAGGGGAACGTCCTGGCCAGGGCTGGGGAGCAGCATCCCTTATCTGCCCCCGAGCTCTTATCAGGGATCTCAGGGTGCAGCTCCTGGGCTGGGGCAGGGGCAAAGGAGAGGCCTGGGAGGTTCCTGGGAAAATAATGGGAAAATAATGGTGACAGTGTGCCGGAGGCCACAGAGCCTGGGATCCCACAGGTGTGACTGCCAGCCCTGGGGACGGGGATATGGAGGGCTTGGGTGTGCAGTGCTGTGATTTAGGTGTGGAATTCCGTGTTTTGGGTGTGCAGTTCCAGGGTTTGGGTGCGCAACTCCAATTCCATGGTTCGGGTGTGCAATTCCATATTTTGGGTGTGCAATGCCACAATCCAGACCTGCAGTGGTCCACAACTTCGACCTGCACCACAGTGGGTCACACTTGTGTCCCCACACTCTGCGATGGTCACTCTGGTGTCCCTGAGCTGTGATGGTCACTCCCATGTCCCCACGGCTCTGTGATGGTCACTCCCATGTCCCCACACTCTGTGATGGTCACTCCCATGTCCCCACGGCTCTGTGATGGTCACTCCCATGTCCCCACACTCTGTGATGGTCACTCCCATGTCCCCACGGCTCTGTGATGGTCACTCCCATGTCCCCACAGGTCCCTCCTGTCCCGGCGCCCAGCCCAGCCCTTCCTCCCGCTGTCCCCCCGTGTCCCCCGGTGCCACCAGCCCGTGCCACGTGTCCCTCGCGTGTGAGCCCCGGCCCAGCCCCGCAGCCGCCGGAGCCGCCGCCGTTTCCTGCCCGAGCGAGCTCCGCGTGCTCCGCAGCTGCTGCCCCGGCCCGGGCGTGCTCCGAGCGCCGCGGCTGCGGAAGGAAGGAGCCCTGGCGAGCAGGGGATGCGGGCGGGGCTGCCGCGAGAGCTGCGGGGATGCAGGGAGAGGTGCAGGCTTGCAGGAAGAGGTGCAAGGATGCAGGGATGCAGAGATGCAGGCAGGGATGCAGGGATGCACACAGGGATGCAGGGAGAGGTGCAAGGATGCAGGGACAGGTGCAGAGACGCAGGGATGCAGGCAGGGATGCAGGGAGAGCTACAGGGCTGCAGGGATGCAGGGAGAGGTGCACGGATGCAGGCAGGGCTGCAGGGCTGCAGGCAGGGCTGCAGGGAGAGCTACAGGGATTCAGGGCTGCAGGGAGAGGTGCAGGGCTGCAGGGCTGCAGGGATGCAGGGACAGGTGCAGGGCTGCAGGGCTGCAGGCAGGGCTGCAGGGAGAGCTACAGGGATTCAGGGATGCAGGCAGTGTTGCAGGCATGCTCACCCCACTCCCACCCTCATTAGCAGTGACAGCAGGGCACCAATGTCCCCGATGTCCCCAGCCAGGTGGGGACCCTGCCACACATTGGATGCTTTGGGAGGACTCCTCTCTTTAAGTTTAAAACTTCCCCCCTTTTGGAACCCCCATTTCCCCCAGCTGGGGATCCAGACCTGGGGCAAATCTCCTTTGGGGCAGTGCCAGGGGTTCCCTCAGGGCTGGGGGGCCTGGGGCTGGCTCCAGTGGGATACTGGGATCAGCCTCCCCCAGAAGCCCTTGGCAAGCACCAGCCCTGATCTGAGTCAAGAAAAATAAAACTGGGCCTGGAACTTGCACAGGACCCAATCAAACTTGTAATAATAACATTAATCCAGCAAAACGGGGGATCTGAACTGTGGGGAAATTAATTAGGGACAGATCTCACTGTGTGTGGTCATTAACCAGGGGGAAATTTGGAGGGAGTTTGGTTTTTAGGTGGAAGAGAAGCTGGGTCTATGTCAGGCGGGTTCCTCTCCATCACAGGCTCCTGTTTGTGTCCTCTTGGGTTGCAATTACAATCTTTCAGATCAGACACAAAATCATTGGGCTGGAGAGCCAGAAGTACCTGGCTAATGGGATTAACAGAAATTAACCTGGTTACGTGGGGACTCCATCGAAAATGAGAAAGTGCTGATGGCCAAAATCAATTCCTCCCCAGCCAAATGACTGCAGGCCTGGCTTAGGGTTTCAGTTTAATGCTCAGCCCTCCAACAATGAGCAGGGTGGGATTGAATTAGGTCCTGATCGTGGAGTTCAAATGATGGCAGTGGTTTGTCTTTAATGCCAGTAGAGAGGCAGGGGGAAAATGGGAAATCCTCCCTGCTTGTCCCTGGAGTAACAGAGAGGGTCCTGCTGGGTGTCCCTGTGATGGGGAAAATGGGAAATCCTCCCTGATTTCCCCTGGAATCACAGGGATGATCCTGCTGAGTGTCCCTGGCACTCTCATGAGGAGCTGCCTTGCTCAAGCCCTCCCTGCCCGTGCTCCAGCCCAGGATCAGAGCTGGAATTGGGGCAGTGGGCTGGGCTGGGATGGTTTGGGACCCACAGTGGGCTGGGATGGTTTGGCATCCACAGTGGGCTGGGGGAATGGGGTGGGATGGTTTGGGATGCACAGTGGGCTGGGCTGGGATGGTTTGGCATCCACAGTGGGCTGGGGGAGCAGGATGGCGCAGTTGGGGATCCACAGTGGGCTGGGGGAGCAGGATGGCGCAGTTTGGGGATCCACAGCGGGCTGGGGGAGCAGGATGGCGCAGTTGGGGATCCACAGCGGGCTGGGGGAGCAGGATGGCGCAGTTGGGGATCCACAGCCCCACGGGCTGACAAACCCCAGCTCCCCAGGCAGGGCTGCTCCTTTCGGAGCCTCTCCGAGCCCGCAGAGGGGGCGGCTCCCGGCGGCTCCCGGCGGCTCCGGTCTCATCCTCTCCCCTAAAAGCCGGAACCTGGCGGGGTTTCCTGGCTGAGAGCAGCCCGGTCGTTACCGTGCATGGGAAATGAGGCACATTTGGTGTTTGATCGCACGAAGCTCCCCGTGCCCGTGTCCCCGCGGGGACAGCCCGGCCGATGTCCCAGCCCGGCTGTGCCTCACCCCGCTGGGATGGGGAAGCGCCCCAAACCTGCAGCGATGGCGAGCCGGGCGTGGCCATGCCACAAGTGACAATTCATTAATGTCCCCAACGCGGGGGAGGGACCTGGGGTCCTGCTGGTGCTGTTGAGGGCGAGGAGGAGGCTGGAGAGAGCTGGGAGAGGGACAGGGACAATCGCGGTGATGCTGGAAGGAGTCCCAGCGCCTCGGGAGAGCCGGGAAGGTGCTCTGGGTGCTCAGGATTTGCTCAGGATTTGCTCCTGTCCCTGCTGTGGGACACCCGGCGGGAGCACCCCCAGGATGGAGCCATCCCTGGAGGGCAGCAGCCCCTCCGGGCGCGCAGGGAGGGAGGATAACGTCACGTTTCCCCCGGATCAATGAAGATTTTGGTTCGGGAGTTATTAGCCCGGTGTCATAAACTATCTGAAAACCACAAAAGTAAAATAATAAATCTCCCTGTTTGCCTCCTGCGCGGGGTTTTTAAGTACCCGAGTCCCTCCAGGCGGCGGTTCGATATCGCAGCGGACACAAATCACCGAGACAGAGCCGGATTTTGGGGAATATCGGTCGGGCTTTGCTGTTTTCCAGCACTCGGCCGTGGCCGGGGAAGCTCCCCCGGGCTCCTTGGGCAGGGCCGGGGGGGCACCGGGGCAGGCGGCTCCGGGGATGTGTCCCTGTCCTACGGCGGGGCGCTTCGGGACGTGTCTGCCATGGGAAACACAACAAGTGGGGCACAGGGGATCCATGGGGCAGGATCTGTGGGGCACAGGGGATCCATGGGGCAGGATCTGTGGGGCAGAAGGGATCTGTGGGGCACAGGGGATCCATAGGGCTGGACCTGTGGGGTACAGGGGATCCATAGGGCAGGATCTGTGGGGCAGAAGGACTCTATGGGGCAGGATGTCAAGTTATTTCCAGCCCGCCTCGGGCTCTCCGTGGGTTGCCGCCCATCCCAGCGGGCTCCCGCTCGAAACCCACCAGAATCAACCTCTCAAAGAGAAAAATAACCCAGACAAAACAAACCCCGACGAAACAAACCCCACAAATAAACCCCGACCAAACAACCCCGACAAAACAAACCCCGACAAAACAAACCCGACAAATAAACCCCGACCAAACAACCCCGACCAAGGCGATTTCGGGCCGGGCGGGTTCCCGGTGCCGGGAACTCTTCCAGCAGCCGAGGGAGCCGTGCCCGGGAGGGAATCGGGGCTCGGCGAGCCCGGCCGCATCCCGGGGCTGAGGTAATTAGCGCCGGGCGTTAATGAGAGCGGCTCACGGAGGAGGGACAGGGCTGTGCTGCCCCTTTTGCAGGGACACGGTGGCACAGGGACCCGCGGGGCACATCCCGGCCCCGGGAAGGCTCCGACCCCTCGGGACACCCCGAGCCCGCCCCACACGCGGCCCCTCTCTCTTGGCAGGGCCGGGAGCGGCGCTTCCCGTCCGGACACCTGGGCCTGGGAACCCCCGCGCTGTTCAAAGGGACGGAGCCTCTTCCCTGTCCCGCTCCCTCCGTGCCCCCGGGCCACCCCCGGCTCGGGGTTCACAGGCCGGGGAAGCAGGAGGCGGCTCCGGGAGCGCAGATCCCGCTCGCCATGCGCTCCCCAGCCGCCGGAGCAGGATGCTCGCCCCGGGTTCGTGCCTCACACACCATTCCCCAGCGCGGGGAGGGCTCTTTGTGGCTCTGCAGCGGGATGGAAACAGGTGCAGCTTCCTGGGTTTCTGCTGAGGCCCGATTTTGGCTCCTAAAGTGTTAAGTGAGTGCTAAGCCCCATAAAATTACCCTTTCAGCTACTATTTCTGCACAAAAGGCTCTCTGCGAAGAGATATGCCAAAGCATCTGATGAAGTAATATGTCTATTCTCATTTGTGACATTTATTATTAACAGGGAAAAGAAAAAAACAAAACAACAAAACCAACAAATCCCAGTCAGAAAGAACTCTTAATTGAAGCACCATTGTGCCGTGGTAACTGCTATTAAATTAATCTGCTGCATTCCTTTCCACCCACACACTTTAAAACTTCCTGGTTATAATTAGAACCATCTAAAACCAATTTGACACTCCTCGGATGATGCAGTTCAGCTGCTTAATATGGTGAGACTTTGGTGAAAGGAGCGGAGCAGGGCTGCGAGCAAGCTGGGGCTGCTGTTCCTGCCCGGGGATCTCAGTTCCAGGGGGAATTCGAGTTTAGCTCTGCTCTGAGCCTGCTCCATCCCGCTGTCCCACGGGGGATGCTCCTGCCCCGAGCATCCCTCGCCCAGAGCCCCCCCCGGGTGCCCGGCAGGCGATTTTGGGAGGTTCGTGTTTTGTTTTGGGAGCCCCTCGGAGCTCTCCCCTCCTTTGTGGCAGCTGGGGAAGGCACCGAAGGCGATAATTCCCCATGGAAAAGCGTTTGAGTGGCTCAGTGTGGGGAAAAGGCACCCGAGTGCGGGGCTGAGAGGGGATTTTTTTGGGAATGGGGGAGTTTAGAGGTGCGGGGATGCTGCCCACCCCTGCACCGGCACTCTGCCTGCCTCGGGGTGAGAAATCTTTGAGGATGCTCATCCCGGGCTGGGTTTGGGGAATGCGCTCTGCGACCTGAGGTGAGAAACCACCGCGCCCGGCCGAGAACCGGCGCGGGTGTCACTTCTGCAATCGTGTTCCTGCTCGCCGCCTTTATCTGTCATCCTCGGAACCACCTGGGTGCCATTTGATGCTATCAGGGGCCGCGCCGCGCTCCCAGCACATCCCCGGCGGCCTCAGGGCAGCGCCGGTTCCCCCGCAGCCCGGGAAGGTCCCGTTAGTCACGGTATCTCCGCTGTCACCTTCTGCTTCCTTCTGCATTTGGCTTTCGCTCCTCGCCCATGTGTTCGCCAGGGCTCCGCAGCTTCCTCACCCTCCGCTGGGGCCGTTTCCTCCCGCCCGGGACCTCGGGCTGTCCCCGGGGCCGGGATGGCTCCGGGGGACGCGGAGCTTTGGGTTCCATCCCTGCTTTGTCCCCCCGGGCAGGGCTGAGCTGCAAACCTCGAGCGTCCCGCTTCCCTCTGCTCCAGCTTCCCGCTCGGCCCTCGGGATGTGAAACACAGAAAATGCAGAAATTCGGGGCTGCTGCGAGCCCGGGGGCTCCTGGATGGGTTTGTTGACCCTCCGGCAGGGGCTGGGACAGCTCCTGGTGCTGCTCGGAGCTGTCACCAGCTCCTGCCACGTCTTGGGGCCACCGAGCCACTCTGAGCGGGCCATTTGTCCCTTTCGGGGCCGGCCTCGCCCTCCCTGCTGTCCCTTGTTTTCCTGGATGCCTCTGACCCCCCTGAGCTCGTCCCGTGCCCGAACAGTGCCAAGGAGAGGGAAATTGTGGATTTTTACCCCAAACCAGGCCCTGCTGTGGGACAGGACCCCCGGCTGGGGCTGGGGAGCTGCAGCCGCCGGGTCCCTCCGCAGGGCTGGGCCGGCGTCACTGCCCGGGCGCATTTTCCTTGTTTTGGTTGGGTTTTTTATTAAATACACAAACTGCAGTTTTTTACATTTTGGGTTTTTTCCCTTCTTTCGCCCTGGAGCACGATCAACCCCCCAGAGCCCAGAGGTTATTTATGCTTTTGTCTAATCTCCGTCGCTTGGCTTTGGGTAGGGCCGTTCTTTTTTTTTTAACTTTATTTTACTTTATTTTATTTCCCCCCCCACCTCGCCTCTTGCTACTTCGTAACTTTTTCCCAACTTTGGAAGCGCAACTTCGGAGGGGCCAAAGGCATATTTCTGCTACCCTGTTAACTTTGCAAAAATGCTGCGTGCCTGGAGCGCGGCGGGGGGGTAACGAGAACCAGGGGCTGCGAGCTCCGGCCAGAGCGGGTAAAATTAGCCCGGGGGGCGGAGAGGGGGAAACGGCTCCATCCTGGAGGAGCCTCGCACCCAGATGGGCCGGGATGCGGCGAGCGGGGTTTGGGATTCTCCCCTCTGCGTGCTCCCTTTGCCTCCTCCCTCGCAAACCCAGCCCAGGGATTTGTCCTCTGCCTCCTCCCCGAGCTGGGACATTTCTGCTCGCCCCAAAACTGGGGCCCTGTCCTGGGTGTCACAAAGGCGGGAGCGGCCTCTCGCTGTCCCCCACCCCGCCGGGACACCGCGTCCCCCCGGGGCAGTGATCCCAGAGTTTTATTCCAGTTTTATTCCAGAATTTTATTCCAGATTGATTCCAGAGGTTTATTCCAGTTTTATTCCAGAGTGATTCCAGAGTTTTATTCCAGTTTTATTCCAAGGCAGGGAGGCGTCGGCTCGGCGCGGTGGCTCTGCCAGCGTTTGTCACCGCGGCCGGGTTTTGTCTTTGTCACCTCGGCCAGGATTTGTCACCGTGGCCAGGATTTGTCACCCCGGCCGTCCCTCCGTGTCCCCACGGCAGCCCCAGCCCCGCGGCCGCAGCAGGGCAGGGTTCTGTCACCTGCAGAATGTGCTGGTGCCACCTGGATTTGGGGCTGCGGGGGTAAAAACGGGATTGAAGACGATCCAGGCTGTGGGGGGGTCCTGGTGTGGGGATTTGGCACTTTCTGGGGGGGGTTTGGGTGTTTCTGAAACACCTCGGGCTGAGCTGTCATTTATCCACAGAAATATCCTTTAAATAAAGGTGGAAATGGGGCCGTGAGCGAATGGGATTGGGGAATCGCTGCTGGATCGGGGGTCCGGGTTGAGAATTCTGCTGGAACTGCTTTGGGCACCACAGACCGTAATTGAAGGGGTTAATTAGCGCGACAACTTGCGTTAATTAACACCAGGACGGAGCGGGATGGGAGAGGATGAGGATGGGAGGGATCCGGACCTGGCCGTGGAGCACGGAGGGTTTGCCGGTCCTGCCGCTGGGGGGACAAAAAACTAAAAAAAAACCCCAAAAAACCAAAAAGGGAAGAAGATAAAAGAGCAAGGAGCGGCGATGGAAGCACGGAGGAGCCGCGGAAGGGCTGGCCCTGCTCCCGAGCTGCTGCCAGCACCAGCTGGGGAAGCGGCTGCTGCTCCTCGGAGCTGCTGTGATGCTGAGATGGCTCAAACTCTCCCAAATCCTGGTGGCACAGAGCCCTGGGAAAAGCAAAGCAGCAAAAAGGGGGGGTTTGGGGTGCTGGGGAGCGGGGCAGGATCAGAGGAGGCTCTGCATCTCCAGCCCAGCAGGTTTTGGGGTGGGTGAGCAGCAGCTGAGCTCACCTGGGAGCACCTGCACAGCCCCGGCGCTGCAGGAGAGGAAAAGCTGCCCTTGGGTGATCCTTGGGACTGGCTGGAGGCTTCTGGGCCAGGCTGCTGAGGGGCATTTCCAGCCACAATTAAAGGGGAGAAAGCTCCATTCCAAAACGCTGCTTTCAGAGCAAATTTAAATAGATTCGTTCGATTTTTAGAGCAAGATCTCGGGGAAATGAGAGAGCCCTGCAGAGCCTTTGGGTGTCCCTGTGCAGCTCCTGCCCAGCACAGAATCGCAAAATCACAGAATGATGAGGTTGGGAGAGACCTCTAAGATCATCAACTCCAACCTGTGCCCCGACACCTCAACCAGACTCTGGCACCCAGTGCCATGCCCAGTCCTTTTTTAAACACACTCAGAGATGGTGATTCCACCTCCCCCCTGGGAAGAGCATTCCAGCACTTTATTATTCTTTTGGTGAAAAATTTCTTCCTGATATCCAACCTGTACCTTCCCTGACGTAGCTTGAGGCTGCGGCCTCTGGTTCTGTCCGTGCTGCCCGGGATGCTCTGAGCTCCATCAGGGAAGCATTTCTTTGGGATTGACCATTTCTTTGTTTGGTCAGGGAGGGCCCCAGGGGTCTGGGGAGGCTTTGCCCCCAAAGCTGGCAGCTCCCAGAGGCTGTCACCCAGCGGGTGACACCGCAGCACTTAGTGGCCTCCTGGCAGCCCCAGATGGATTCCTTCTCCTGACTTTTCTTGAGTCGGAATCTCTCCATTTGCTCTATTGATTTGAATTTTAAAGTGAGGGGATAATGCTGGTTTTAATGCTGGTTTTAATGCTGTTTTATTGTGGCAAGGGAGGAGCTGGTGGGGGCGTGGGCGCTGCGGAATAAATGGAATTATTGCCGTGTTTTGGTGAACCTGGAGCTGCTGTGGCCAGGGGTGAAGGTGA
Source organism: Diglossa brunneiventris (assembly GCA_019023105.1). NCBI lineage: Eukaryota > Metazoa > Chordata > Aves > Passeriformes > Thraupidae > Diglossa > Diglossa brunneiventris. The sequence continues at coordinate 947,252 of CM032375.1, forward strand.
TTTGGGGGTTTCCTCGTGGCACCTTGGGCTGATGGGATGAGCTTGACCTTGGTGGGCTCCCAGTCCATGCTGGGCATCCACAAACCCAACCCAACCAAGCCCTGCACACCTTGGGTGGCTCCCACATTAAATATAAATGGGGAGAAAATTACCTTAATCAAGTCTAAGCAGAATTGATTAATATTTTAGTAAAAACCTCACGCTGGAGTTTAACAGACTGGTTAAATCTCAGCTGGAAAAACCACTGTGGTTCCCCACCAGCATTTTTTTTTTCTCTCCTTAAACCCAGCCTGGTTTCCACGGCCCCTCTCTGCCTGTGGGGCCTGCACTGGGGTTGCTGGGGAGCTCTTTGCCCTTTAGCTGAGCAAATTATCAGCGGTTTAAAAAGGCCCCTTCTCCCCCTCCCGGCTCCCTTTTATAGGTACAATAATCAGATAAAATATTTCTGGAAGACTATTTACAAAATCCCTCCATCCCCATCAATCTTACGGTTAAGAAGGAGCGGAGGAAGAAATCTTAACCTCAAGAAGCTGCTAATGCAACCGAGCTCTTTAATGGTGGGGTGGAGATCTTCTTTTTTTTCCTGCTGCCATTACTATGGAATACATAATAACATCAATAATTAAATATAAATTGGATTTAATATTTTATGCTGGCGACATGTAATTTACACTCTACCCGAGAAATCAAAAGGTCACGTCTGAAGTGAAGGCAAGGAGGGAAAGGGAGAGGGGCTGGGCCCTGAGATGGGTCTGGTGTTGGGAGCATCAACAAATCGCTGCAGGGAGGGGAGGGAGAGCTTTGTTTGGGGTGAAAAACGAGGAGTTTGGGCTGGGTTGCAGGTGGTGGGGGGGTTGTTCCTGCTCTGTCCAGCTGGTTCTGGGCTCTGGGGTTGTTTTTAGGGGGTGATTTTGGGGTTGGTTTTAGGGGGCTGGGCTGAGGGGGTGTGGGATCCCCATCCCTGCTGTCCTGGCCAGCAGAGCTCTCCTCATCGATCCCTGGGCACCAGGGCAGCTCTGGGTGTCCTGCCAGCACAGCAGCTCCATTAACACGAGGTAATTCAGGAACTGCCCGGGCTATTTCTGGAATGGGCCCATTTTCAGTCTTTTATTGCTCTCCCTGTTGGGTCATCGAAGATTTGGCTGATTTTCACATCCACACCCGGGATTTTGTGCCCAGCGGCCCCAGCTCTCTTTGCCATGAGCTTTTCATCTTTAATTAATTAAAACCAGGAGAAATCCACCCTCTCTTGGGGGCTCTCCCAGCTCTCCAGGCCCGGGTTTGTGTCCCCTCCCCGGGCTGGTGGCAGCAGGGAGCCAACCTGGAGCCACCCCTGGCATGGGGACAGAGGATTTCTCCCCTCTGGTGAGCTCTTGCTCATCGGGGCTGTGGGCAGAGAGGTCTGGGGCTCCTCGGGGCTGCCCAGCACAGGTTTCTCTGCAAGTGAGGCTTCTGCTTTTTTAAAGGTTGCGCAACACATCTGGGCAAAGCCATTCCTGATTCTTCTTCTCCTTCTCCCCCCGAGCGGGTTCAGCTGGGGAAGTTGGGGGGAACCAGCCCTGGGGGTGGTTGGGTTTGGGGTCTCACCTGGCACGAACGTGGGTGGGGAGGCAGGTGGAGGGGCTGGGGCTGCTGGGGATGTGAAATTAAAGTGGAATTTGGAGAGGGAATAAATCCTCTTTGTGCACCGGGGGGAGGCTGCAGGAGGGGACCTGGCTCTCTGCTCGGCAGGGTGGGGTTGGGCTGCCTGGGAAAGGGAGGGATGTCCTTTGGGGAGGCTGGACAGGCCAGGAAAACCCCTGGGTGCAGTCCTGGGGGGTCCTTGAGGGGGACAAAGGGACAGCAGCACCCACTGCCCTCACTGGAAGAGCTGGAAGTGCCTGGCCCTGATTTTGGGTCTGTTTTGTCCAGATTCAGTCGCTGCCATCACATCCAGGAGGGTTTGCTGCCTGTGGCCGAGGTGGAAAATCCTCCCTGAGCCTGGGGTTAATTGAACATTCGTTTGTTTGCTTTGGTCTCCGTGGCCAAGTGAAGTAAAAACCCCACAAGAGCCGAGTTTCCATCCCCTGCAGGGGCCATAAACCCCCTCAGATCCCTCAGGAGTGGGCAGAAAATGCCAGATTTTGTTTGGCAAAGCCGCAGATGAGGTCAAATCGGCTCTGTTTGGATTTTCACAGAGCCCCTCAGGGGAGCCCAGCCCTGGTGGAAGAATCTGGAAAAGGCTGGATGGGATGGGGCTGGGAGCAGCCTGGGATGGTGGGAGGTGTCCCTGCCAGGGTCTGGATGGGCTTGAAGGTCCCTTCCAGGCCAAAAAATCCCATAATTCTGTGAAAAGGAGCTGATCCTGCCCCACACCCGGGTCCCTGCTGGGATTAATCCTAATTTGGCTTTCAGCATCACCTGGGGGTGCCAAGCTCTGCCCTTTAGGGCACAGCTCCTTTGGGGACCCTCAGCATTTTGGTGTCTGAGCTGAGCTGCCCCCAAACCACCCAAGGCTGAGCTTTATAGGGTCATTACCCTTTTTATAAGGCCTCGGAAGCCACTTGGAAAAAAGAGCCCCTTGTTCTTTGTCGGGATTTAACCAGTTTTGATCAAAAATGGGGCGGCTTTTTCCACCTCCTGCCCCTTCCCTTGATCAGCACCTGCCCCGGGAGGAGGAAGGATCTAATGAATTGCAAGAGGATGGGACTGGCCCTGCCCTCTCAGGGCTCCTTCCATGGGATTTATTTCATTTTTCCAAGTCAAGCATGGAAAATCTTCATAAACCCTGTGCCCTTGCAGCTTCTGGTGCCCCTGAAAGTGGAAACACCTGGTTTTCAAAGGGCACTCCTGACTCTCACTTGCTCTTAATGGCATATTTTGATTTTATGGGTGGGATAATGTGACTGGGGGGGGGCGGCTTGCTTGGCAGAGGAAAAACTGGGATTTTCTGGGGCTTTGAAGCTTGGTGGTTTTTGGCGGAGGAGAAAGTTTTTGGGTGGGAAGGAAAGGGTTTCTGCATGCCCCTGACCCCTGTAGAGGCTTTCTGGGAACACAACAGTGACAATCTCACTGGGAACGAGCCAGGAGTCACCTCAGACTTTTCATTTTCCGTTTTTTCTGCACCAAAACCCAGAGGAGCCCCACACCACCCGTCCCAAAGGGCCGAAGGAGCCGCGCTGAATGAGCCGCGCTAATCCCTCCAAGCTGAGCACAGCGGCCCCGTCGATACCCGATTATTTTCCGTCTTTATTTTCCATCTTTATCCATCCCCAGGTGCAGCAGGAATGGTCCCTCCAGGCCGTTCAGATGCTTTTAAGCCTTGAAGAGGCGCAGGCTGCGCTTTGCAAGGCGCTGTTTTATGGCTTCACTGGTGCTTTGCAGGGCTCCGGGTGAGTGATTGATGGCCAAGGTGGCAGCAGGGATGGCAAACGGGACGGCAACAGGGATGGGCAACATTTTAACCTTTTTAAAGGTGAAAATAGTGGATGTAGTGGATATTTTACCCTTTTTAATGGTTAAATGCTTTAACCTTTAAAATATATTAAAATTAAAAAAAAATATATATAATATAATATAATATAATATAATATAATATAATATAATATAATATAATATAATATAATATAATATAATATAATATAATATAATATTTATATATAATATATTATAATTAAAATATATTAAACTATTAATAATATTTTAACCTTTAAAAAGGTTAAAATATCCACTATAGTGGATATTTTTGGTACCAATGAAGGGAGAAAATGATGAGGAGGACTCCATGGATATTAGAAGGCTAATTAAGTACTTTATTCTACTCTATTATTCTACTATATTATTCTATAAATCTAAAACTGAACCTGTCAAGCACTCAACTCTGCACACACTGCGCAGAATCTCGTGACTGTCAGCAGAAGGCTGCAAAGAATGATAATGAAAATTCGTGACTCCTTCCAGAGTCCCGACACAGCCGGACCGTGATTGGTCATTACGTCAAAAACAATTCACATGTTGGATAAACAATCTCCAACCACATTCCAAAGCAGCAAAACACAGGAGAAGCAAACGTGATAATATTGTTTTCCTTTTTCTCTTAGGGCAGGTCCGGGGAGAGACAAAGCCGAGGTGTGAACCCTCCCAAAATTGCTGTGGCAGGGGCTCCATGCCCTCATTTCCACCCCAGAGGTTTTCTCCTGGCTTTGAGCTCCTCTGAAGAGCTCCTGGCCGGGATCGTTCCCGACAGGGAACCTGAGCAGCTCTTTTGTTTCACCTTCTGCAGCACAAAGCAATTCCAGCTGCCGGGCTCTGCCTCCCAGAGCCGACCCGCCCTGTCACGTCCCATTAACTTCCAGTTCAGCCCTAATCCCTGCCCTGAAATGTATAATGAAAGACGTTCAAAATATATCAAAATGGCATCGGTATTGATTTATTAATGCTAGGGAATGCTGCCCTAATTGAATTTAGCTCCAGGAAGTCAGTTAATGCAGCTGACAGTGATACAGGAATTCAATCTCCCCAGCGCACTGAGTTAGGACTGTTTTCTTCTCTCTTTGTTGTCAGTTGGATAAATAACAAATCAATTTAAATTTCAACGAGGTTGCTAAAAACAGGGCAGGCTCTGCCGGGGCCAACGGCTCACCCGGGGCTGGTGCTGCTGGCGAAGGTCAGAGCTGCTCAGGGAGCACCCCTGGGTGCTCTGGGGGTCCCTGGGGCTGGAGCTGGGTTTATTTTGGGGTCCAGAGGAGGGGCTGTGTCAGTAAATCCTGCTGTGGGCGTTTTCCCCCTGATCCTGCCATGCAGGACTCGGAATCTTCTTCTCCCAGCCCCACCTGGGCTCAGACCTGCAGCTCCTGGGGACAGCAGGTCCCTTCCCCAGGCTCTGGGGTGTCTCCCTGCCTGACCTGCCCAGAAATTCCAATATTCCCTGGGTTTTTTTGGTGGGAAATCTCAGAAATTTCAACAAAACACCCAGAGCTACCCTTGGGTGCTGCCCCTCTCAGCATCCCTGTGGCTGCACCTTCACTTTTGGGTGCTGAACTCATCCATTAACTCCTGGTTCAAGCTTAGGCAACAAAACTTTGTTCCCAATCGAGTTTAGGATTAAACAATCCTGCAGTGGCAGAGCCCAGTCCTTCAGAATCATATTTTTTAATTTCTCAGCGCTTTTATTTTAAAGCTTAAGCCCAAACCCCCCACCCCTGACCTTAATCCTGCGTTTGCTCTCCAGCCCTGCTGGGGTTGGTATGGTCAAGGAGGCAGAGGAGCCTGAGTTAATTAAATCAACAGCTAACAGTGGAGGTTACCCACAAAAGTGAACCTTGGTGCCCCTAAAACCACTGACCAGAGAATGGCTGGAAAAAAACAAAACCACAGTTGGAGTGAAATGGAAAAAGAAATCTTCAGCTCTATATCACTTCAGCCAGCCACAGGTATCAGAATATTAATTGCTCTTTGACTTGATTTTGTTGTGGGATTAAGGGCACATTGTGGCTTATGAAGATATTCTAGGAGCCACAAGGATGGATGCAAAATCCATCTCTGCAGCATTTCTGTGCCTGCTGGGATCCAGGACGCTGCTCCAGCTGCAGCCCAGCAGCTGCTCCTGCTCCCCCAGCGCCGTGCGCTCCCCTCCCACAGCCCCGAACTCCCTGTCCCTGCCAGGGAGTGCCCAAATAAAATTCATTAATTAAATAAATGTGCCCCCCTCCCTGTGGTCACACCCCCAGACAGGAGCAGGGGGGATTGGGGACAGGGAACCCCTGAGGTGGCGCTGCTGGGAGCACGAGTGTCACCCCAGCAGGGCAGGGATGCTGCCGGGACCCTGGCCCTGCTGTCCCTGTCCCCAAGGGGCTGTGCCAGGGGGTGGCAGCACAGCTGGGGCAGTGCCAGGCGGGCGCTCACTGTCCTGGGCTTGCCAGGACTGTCCTGAGGTCACTCCTTGGCCAGCTCTGGTGGCTTCTCCTGGCCCTCCCTGGGCTGCCACTGGTTTTTAGGCACTGATGTGGCGTGGCCGAGGCCCCGGGGGAGCTCCTGAGCCCAGCCCTCATTAAGGAGCTCATTAACGAGCCCCCTTTGTTTATCTCAGTCTCAGAATCTCCGAGGGCACTCGCCCAGGGCAGCGGAGCCCGGCCCTGTAATGGCTCATTAATGTGCTTTAAACCGGGAGACAAGTTCGTGTTGGCAGGGAGGAGGCTCAAAAATGCTTTTATAGCAGAACGACCAGGAGTGCCCTTGTGATTGCCTCCAAATTCCCAGCGAATAAATGAATCATGGACAAATAGATGAATAATGGATATTTCAGTGGGACTGCCAGGCAGGGATAAACAGTCCCCGCGCCAGGATTGTGGTGTGAAGGACACACGGACAGCACAGCAGGGACAGGGTGGAAGAAGAGGTTGTGGCACCGCAGGTGATAAACCCGGGGTGCTGTCCCAGGACACGGGGCTGGGACAGGACAGGACACCGGGCCGGGACACGGGGCTGGGACAGGACAGGACACCGGGCCGGGACACCGGGCACGCTGTGAGAGGGGCGGGTGGGGCTGGGCATGGGGGGCTCGGGGGCGGCCGGGGCGGGGCGGGACCGGTGGGAACGGGGTGGGTGACAGGCGCTGACCACAGGCTCCGGCCGTGTCCGGGCTGCCCTGTCCGGCCCGGCCGCTGGCCGGAGGCTCCGGAGCTCCGTGCACTAGAGGGAGACAAAGCCCCGCGCTCGGCCGGGGGTGCCCGGGGCACGGGGAGGGGTGCCCGGGGTGGGAACCGAATCCCTGCGGATGGGAGTGGGAACCCCGGGGAACGGGAATGGGAACCCCGGGGAACGGGAATGGGAACCCCAGGGAATCGGATTCCACACAGGGTGGCCTGAAAGAAAATAAGAAATCAGCCTGAAAATTAAAATAAATAAATAAATGAAGTAAGCAGAGGCTGCTCAGCTGAGGCTTTTCCCTCCTTTTTCCCCTCTGCCTGGGCCACAGAAGCTGAAGCACTGCTGAGGTCTCGGGTGATGCTCTTTTTTGGGGTGACGGTGAAACCCCTCACCCAGAGCAGCCCTGGGTCAGCCTGGCATGAGGCAAACCTGGCCAAATAATAATTAAAGCATCCATTGCACCCTCTGTGCCACGACATCGAGGTGGGGACGAGCCTGGGAAGATTTTGGGGAGGCTTTGGGGTGTTTGGGGCCAGGTGTCAGACACTGGCTGTGCTGTCAGCCCAGAATATCCTCTGTGGTCGGGCTGAGGGCTGAGGGATGCAAATGAGCTCCTGCTTTATTTGTTCATTTCTTTAGAGCCACCGTTTGTCTTTTTTTGGCCTCTACCCCGGCCTCCTCCGAGCAGCCTCATTTGTTTAGGCAGCTCCTCTGTCTCAGGGCTTGAACAAAGAGTTTTTCTAGGACTCCTTGTAGACCCTGAGATCAACAGTGAAGCCAGAGCTCCTTGGGGCTGCGGTGGCTCCTCGGGGACCTGGTGGCAGCTGAGCTTTTGGGACACTCAGAGAAGCCACAGGAAAGCCCCAGGAGGTTCCAGCACCTCTGTGGGGTGGTGGGACAGGAGCATTTTTAGGGCATCTCATCAAGTTCCCTGCTGAGCACTCTGTGCCCTGTAAATCTGTTCTCCAGCACCAGTGACATCCTCAGATGACATCCCCAGGTGACATCCCCAGGTGACATCCTCAGGTGGCATCCTCAGGTGCCATCCTGGGCCCTTTCCCATGGCTGGCAGCCTCAAGGAGGGCTTTGTGGCCCAGCCGGGCGAGTCCTGGTGCTGCTGCATTTCCTCTGGGGCAGATCCCAGCCCCGGGTGGGAAACCCGAGGAGGGGAAGAGCCGCCCGTGCTCTCCCGGGGAATGGAATTTCTCCGGGAATTCTGCCCAGGGAATTCTGCACAAAGGAGGAAGGTGCAGCGGTGGGATCGCAGCTCGCTGCAGTGAATCACCCAGCGGCTGTCCCGGAGCTGCCGGGGCTAATGCTGCTTGTGCTAATGTAGGAAATCATTAAAGATCAATGAAGGGATCATTAGCAGCGCGACGCCCTCGCCCGACCGCCCGGGCTGCAGATCCCCCACTTAATCCGGCCATAAAAACGGCACCATGAGCTCATTTTAATGGGTGTCAGCAAGATGGATCGGCCGGGGGCAGAGGTTACAGCGGCAATTTGGGAGCAGCACCGCTAATGCACTTGTAACTCTGCTACACTTTAATGCGAGTTAAACAGAAAATGCCCTGAAACCGCAGCCAGGCCTCCCCTGCAGACGCTTTAAAAGACTCTCGATGTAATGCAGGATTTAGGAAGAGAAACGGCTCCGAGCAGCAGAGGGATGGGGCTTGGTTAAAGCAAAACCGGCTCCGTGGGGACGGCTCCCTGCAGCCCCTCATGGGGGTTTGGGCTTCCAAAATGATCCCATCCCCTCTTTCCTGGCTCTGAGGGGCTTGTCCTGGTTCACCTGTGCTTTGGAGGGACCTCTTGGGCTGTCCAGTGTTTGTTTTTGTTCAGGAGCAGCCCCACTTTCCCTCTTTTTGCTGTGTTTTCCCAGGTGGAGGGCACGCCGGGAGGTGACCGGGGGCGATTCCCCGCCCGTGCCTCAGTTTCCCTGGCTGATAGACTCGGAGACACCGGCATTTTGGGGCTCTGCCATAGGGGCGGATTTCACATCTCTTATCCGGGTCGCTGATAAGGGACAGGCAGCCCTTATCACCGCAGGGGTGACACCGGGTTCCTGCCGAGCTCAGCAGCGCTGCGGCCGCCGGGTTCCGAGTCCTTCCAAGCGGGGCCGCCAGCCCTGTCCCCTCTGCTCGCTGTCCCCAGGGTGCCCAGGGTGTGCCCAGGGTGCCCAGGGTGGCCCAGCCGGGTGGGATGTGCAGCTCCAGCCCCACAGGGCAGAGTTTGCATTTCCCTTCAGGCTTCAGGGACAGCTGGGGAGAAGTAATTTCAGCACTGAAATTTTCCCCTGAAACCTCAGAAAAGTCGGCCCCTGAAACGAAGCGTTTCCTCCCAGCCCAAACCTCGCCGACTTTTTTTTTTTCTCCCTTTCTGATCTGCTTTTTAGGTTTGGATCCTTGACGGGCTCTCTCACAGTTCTCAAAATCGCTCAGGAACTGGGAGAAGCTGGATTTGGGGTGGGTTTTTCCTTCCAGAGCTCTCTGCCCTGGCCCTGTCACTCACTGCCAGTGTCACCCACTGCCACCACCATTGTCACCCGCACCAGCCTGCCCTGGTACCCCCAAAAACGAGTGGAAGGAGGCCCTGTGAATTATTTTTAGGGTTTTCCCCCCTCCCCAGCTTGAGTCACCTGCAAACGGGGCCCTTCAAAGATTCAGAGCCAATGACAAGAATTCACCATTTCAATCTCGCGGCGGTTTGGTTTCAGTGGGAGCCCCGGGGGGAAGTGTGAGCAGCCAGAAATGGGCATTTTCACCCCAAAAATGCCGCCCCGACAGCCTGAGTGGCTCCACCTCAGCCTCAGGGGTGACTGGGAGGACCCTGCGGGCTGTGCCTCGGTTTCCCTCACTGCTGGGCCCCTCTGCAGGGAAACGTGCGGATCCTGAAGGAAAAAGGGCTTTGGGAAGCCTGGATGTGCATTTCCCTCTCCTCTGCTCCAAGCCACGGGGTCAAGGCCGGTTTTGCACCCCCAGGGCCCCTCCGTGGGGGTGGGCAGGGGGCTCCCGACCCCCGCAGCCCCCCAAGGGTCCCCTCGGGGCAGAGGCGCCCTGCAGCCCCTCCAGGGGAGCCCATTGCAGGGAAGAGCTTTGGGTTTTCTTTGAGGTTTTTAATTTTTTTACGGGCAGGGGACTTTTTTTTTTTTCTATTTGAAGAGAAGGGAAAAAAAAGGCAAAAAAAAAAAAAAGCAAAAACAAAAGCAAAAACAAAAGCAAAAAACAAGCAAAAAAAAAGCAAAAAAAAAAAAAAAGCAAAAAAAAGCAAAAAAAAGCAAAAAAAAAGGCAAAAAAAGCAAAAAAAAGCAAAAAAGGGAAAAAAGAGAAAAGGAAAAAAGGAAAAAAAGGAGAAAAGGAAAAAAAGGGAAAAAAGGGAAAAAAAAGGAAAAAAAGCAGAAAAAAGCAAAAATAAAAAGCAAAAAAAAAAGGCAAAAAAAAGCAAAAAACGCAAAAAAAAAAAAAGCGCAAAACAAACAAAAAAACAAAAGCAAAAGAAAAAGCCAAAAAAAAAAGCCGGGTTTGGAGCTTTATCCTGCGGGGCGCTTTTTAAAAAAAAAGATTTTTTTTTTTTTTTTTTTTTTTTTTTTTTTTTGTCTGGTTTCCAGTTTCTTTTTTTTTTTTTTTCCCTTTCCCCCCTCGGCTCGCCGTGCCTGTGACTCACCCTGGGCAGCGCCGACGCGAGCGCGTCCCCGGCGCGGGGGGGACACGGAGCGCGCGTCTGCAGGAGTTCCCACGCTCGGCCTTCAAACGCAGCCCGGGCGCAGCAGCAGCAGCAGCGCTTCCTCCCCGGCCTCCTCTTCCTCCCCCCGGCCTCCTCTTCCTCTCCCGTCAAAAACTGCGAATTTTGTGATTGGCTTCTCGCAAAGATTAAAATGAATGTTATGTGCGTTGTGTTAGAGCTTCTCGGGGACCCCCCAGCCCTCCGCGAGGAGCTTCAGACCTTTCTGGGGGTCTGCAAACCTCCCCAGGCACCCCCAGCCCTTTCTGGGGACCCCCAGCCCTTTCTGGGGACCCCCAACCCTTCTCAGGGACCTTCATGGGGACATCCAGGACTTCACAGGGACCCCCAGCCCATCCCCTGGGTGCCTCGGGGACAAAACCAACCCCAGTTTTCAGCTGAAGGATGGAGGCGAAACTTTGCATTTAAAAGCGAAAGAAATGGGTGGGAAAAATGAGGTTTTTGTGGATAAAGAAGCTGAATCTCAGCCAAGCTCCAGCTTAAGCTTTGTTTTTTTACAAAAATGAGCTGTTTTAAGCTAAAGGTTTCTGATGGAAAAAGATGTGAATCTTCTCGATTTGAGATGGGTGAGATGCTCAGTGAAGGGCAGGTAAGAATTCAATTGAAATAAAAATAATTCAAATAAATAGATTTATATATATATATATATGCTCATGCATGTGTGTATTTATATATTTAAGCACAATAGGAAGGCTCTGTGTCACTCCAGGTCTCCCTTCCACAATTCCATGACAATAATAATAATTTAAAAATACTGATTATAATACTTATTATTATCATCATTATTATCATCATTATAATAATAATTATTTAATTATAATTTTAGATTATATTATTATTTAATTTATTTAATACATTTTAAATAAGTATTTAATAATAATTATTTAATAATTTTTTCTACTGTTTTGTGGGCACACACCAAAAATTCTCCCAGCTTTCTGATGTGGATTTTAAAATTGAGAAGGACAACGAGCCCCATGGATCAGACCCTTAAAGCAGGAGTGTGGGGTGAGAAATTCCTGGTCGGGAGGTGCAATCCCCACCTTTCCTCCGCAATCCAGGCTCGTTATTTTCGTGTTTTACCCAAATCCTGCTCTCTCCAGAATGTGAGGGAGGGGTTTCGGCGCCCCTGGGCTGAGCTCTGATTTCTCTGAACTCATCCTGCCAAGGGCAGAGGGGCAGGATTTTATTCCTGCCCCACTTTTTTCCCCCTTTTTGGGGGAATAATTGGGATTTTGACCTTGCTGGGATGCCCAAGGTCGGCCATGCCCTCCTGCCTGGCAGGTGCCACCACCAGGGACATCCCAGCTTCTGCAGGAAGCTCTGCTGGGGCCGTGCCCACTCCCAGACCTCAGCCCAGACACAGAAATTCCCTTTTCTGCCCTAAATTGTTGTTTGGTTTTGCTCCAGAGCAGTGGCTGAGCCAGGGGGGGCACGGCTGGACGGTCCCGGGGCGGTTCAGACGCTTTAACCCCAAAAAGGGAAGGGAATTTCCTGGTGCTCCGTGGCTCAATTGATGTTTGGGGGATTTTCAGCCTTTCCCTCCGTGGGGCTGGAAGTGGCTTCGGCCCCGTGGGCTCCTCCTGGCCCTGCTGGGATGGGAAATGTCCCAAATCTGCCCAAGCCGGGGGGTACCGGGGCAGGACGGGCACCTGGGGTCACTGCAGTGCCCGTGGGTGCGGGGTCAGGCAGAGGGCAGGGAGTGACCCTGTCCTGTCCTTCCTGCCCTCCCTGCCCGTGTGACTGCGGTGTGACCTGGCCTGGGGCTTCTCCCCGGGGCTGAAACGTCCTGGCCTGGCCCTGACCCCACCCAGCCTGGCCCTGACCCCATCCTGGCTCCCACCGCCACCCCAGCCTGGCTCTCCCCTCCTGGGGCAGATTTGGGGCACCCCTCACAGCCCTGCAGGGCTCGGGCTGCTCCCAGGAGCTGCTCTGCTGCCCTCCCACCCTTCCCAGGGCCGGACCTTCCTCCTGCTCTGCCCACTCCTCTGTCCCCAAACCCCTCCGGGCTCTGGAGGTGTCCGAAGGTGCCACCAAGCTGCCTCAGATGCTTTGTCTGCTCCTCAATTTGGGGTTTTTAAATTTTTATCACTGCCAGGACCTCAGCACCAATGCCCACAGAAGCACCCAGAGCTCTCACCCCCGGCTGCTCCCGCTTTTCCCTGGGCTGGGGGGGCAAATGGGGAGCTGGGAGGGATGGACAGATGGATGGATGGATGGATGGATGGATGGATGGATGGATGATGGATGGATGGATGGATGGATGGATGGATGGATGGATGGATGGATGATGGATGGATGGATGGATGGATGGATGGATGGATGGATGGATGGATGATGGATGGATGGATGGATGGATGATGGATGGATGGATGGATGGATGGATGGATGGATGGATGGATGGATGGATGATGGATGGATGGATGGATGGATGGATGGATGGATGGATGGATGATGGATGGATGGATGGATGGATGGATGGATGGATGGATGATGGATGGATGGATGGATGGATGGATGGATGGATGGATGGATGATGGATGGATGATGGATGGATGGATGGATGGATGGATGGATGGATGGATGGATGATGGATGGATGATGGATGGATGGATGGATGGATGGATGGATGGATGATGGATGGATGGATGGATGATGGATGGATGGATGGATGATGGATGGATGATGGATGGATGGATGGATGGACGGATGGATAGGGATGGATGGATGGATGGATGGACGGATGGATGGACAGGAGCTGGATGGACAGAAGCTGGATGGACAGGTGATGGATGGGCAGGAGCTGGATGGAGGATGGATGGATGGATGGATGGATGGACAGATGATGGATGATGGATGGACAGGTGATGGATGGACAGGAGCTGGATGGACAGGTGATGGATGGACAGGTGATGGATGGACAGGAGCTGGATGGAGGATGGATGGATGGATGGATGGACAGATGATGGATGATGGATGGACAGGAGCTGGATGGACAGGAGCTGGAAGGAGGATGGACAGACCAATCCCGTAGCCGACCCCGCTCCGGGCTCCGCAGACGGGGTCACAACGCCGGCTTTGTGCCCGGCCCGCGTTCCCAGAGCGGGCTGGCGCCGGCCGGCAGTGCTGGCGGGGGCTGGGACAGAGCCCGGGGCTGTTGCTGGGTGCGATGCGGGCTCGGGGATCACAGGGATCCCAGGATCACATGCCTGCTTTCCCATGGCTCCGGGCAGCCCGGCCGGCGCTGAGCTGGGATGTGGCTTTGTGGCCTCGTGCCTCGGGCACAGGGTCCTGCCCTGGGCTCAGCCCTGGCCTCTGCGTCCCTCTGAGATGAGTTTTGGTGTCATGACGCCACCTCTGGGTTTCCTTCGAGCAGGAGGTGATGGAGAGGCAGCAGGAGGAGCCAGGGATGTGACGGGAGCACAGAATCCTGGAGTGGTTTGGGCTGGAAGGGATTTAAAGCCCATCCAGTGCCACCCCTCCCATGGCAGGGACACCTCCCACCACCCCAGGTAGCTCCAAGCCCTGTCCAGGGACATTCCAGGGGTGGGGAATGGAGCTGTGGATGGGATAAGATGGGGGGAAGGGTAAATCCAGCCTGGCCTTCCCAAACCCATCCCGGAGCACCGGGTCCCTGTCCCTGCCTTCTGCTCGGAGCTGGTGGCACCACAGACGTGTCCTTTGTACTCCCTGCAGTTAATTAAAGGCAGTCCCATGGCAAGGAAAGAAGAGAAGTTTATAAAAACCATTTGCAGGGTTCTTTTGAATCTCTCCTTCTCCCTCCCTGAGCCAGATGAAGAAACGTCGGGGTTGGAGCTGCTTGTTTAAAAATAAAAAGGCGGCGAGCAGCAGAGATCTCACGTCTCGTCTGCAATTTCCACACAAATAGGAACCCATAAAAGCAATAAACATCTTTGTCTCAGACATCGTTTTTTATTAAATGGGGGAGAATTAAATGATTGCACCAAGGCTGGAGCGTGGCCAAATGGTGAAACATTTGTTTAGGATTAGGACAAGGAATCCTTGTTTTCTTTAAGGAGCTCAGCGTCTTCTCCTGCCCGGCTGGGTTCGGATCAGCTGCAAAACACCCTGGGATGCTCAGCCCAGCTCCTCGTGGCTTTGGGGGACACAACCACAGCCACAGTTTGGCTTTTCTGGGCACATCCAGGGGAATGGAGAGGTTCTCCATGGCAGCATCCCGGGGATGCAGCTCCGTCCTGCACATCCCTGGCAGGGGAAGGGGGGTGGAGGGGATCCTCCTCCCATGCAGGACATCAGCATCCAGCCTCGGATGATGCCAAAAAGTCAGGATGCTGGTCTCCAGGCACAGCCTTCATCCTCCTCTTCATCAGCTCTAAAAATGCTTATTATTATTATTATTATTATTATTATTATTATTATTATTATTATTACTACTACTACTACTATTACTACTACTATTCCTATTCTTATTCCTATTCCTATTACTATTACTGTTACTATTACTATTACTATTATTATTATTATTTTTAAGACAGTGGGACAGCCAACACCTTTCTGATCCAGGGTTATTTTCCACAACATAAACGTATCAAAAGGAAAAGAAATTAAATTAAAAAAAAAAAAGAAAAAAAAGAACTAGAAAAAGGAAAATAAACCAGAAACAATGATTTTCCATTCCCACTGGAAGCAGCGAGCGCCTTTGGAACATGAGGAATGTATTACTCGGGCTATTGTAAAGTAAAATATAAAAACAACCAAAATAGGAGGAGAAGGGAGAGATTAAAAAAAAAAAAGCCCTCAATTGGGAAGGGAGACACTGAAAATTGGGCTTTTATCCAGCAAACTCTGTGGTGCAGGAGAGTCTGGGATTGGTGAATCCTGGCTGGAGGGAGAGGAGGCTCCAGGGTTTGAATTTCCACGTGGGGAGGTGCAGGGACCCCTGTGACACTGGAAAGGACCTTCTGCCACCCTGGATGGTCCCAATACCCCAGCAAGGATCATCCCTGGGGGTTTCACATCCCAGGGTGGTTCACATCCCGGGGGGATTCACATTTCTGAGGGATTCACACCCCTGAGGGGTTCACACCCCACGAGGTGTTTGTGTCCCATCCCGAAGGAAATCCCTTCCCAGTTCCTTTTCTCTGGGGTTTGGGTCTCCGGGGCTGCTTTTCCCTCTCTGCGCACTCACGGCGGCCCTGTGGGGATGAGATTTGAGACGCTCCGTGGTTTTTGTGAAAATAACTCCTAAAAGCCCCCAAACAGAAGGGCAGGAATAGCGCGAGCGGCACAGGGGAATGGGGAATGGGGATTGGGGAATGGGGAATGGGGAATGGGGAATGGGGAATGGGGATTGGGGAGTGGGGAATGGGGAATGGGGATTGGGGAATGGGGATTGGGGAGTGGGAATGGGGATTGGGGAATGGGGATTGGGGATTGGGGAATGGGGATTGGGGAATGGGGATTGGGGAGTGGGGATTGGGGAGTGGGGATTGGGGATTGGGGATTGGGGATTGGGGAATGGGGATTGGGGAGTGGGGATTGGGGATTGGGGAATGGGGATTGGGGATTGGGGATTGGGGAATGGGGATTGGGGATTGGGGAATGGGGAGTGGGGAATGGGGAATGGGGAATGGGGAGTGGGGATTGGGGAATTGGGATTGGGGAGTGGGGATTGGGGAATGGGGATTGGGGATTGGGGAGTGGGGATTGGGGAATGGGGATTGGGGATTGGGGAGAGGGGATTGGGGAATGGGGAGTGGGGATTGGGGAGTGGGGAGTGGGGAATGGGGAAGGGAACAGTGCTCCCGCAGCCGGGGAGGGGCAGGGGGATGCTGGAGCTGGGATTGGGGCTCTGGAAAAGCCCAGAAGTTGTTTCTGCACAGCCTGGCAGGGGTGGAATGCCAAACAGAGGCCGGGCTGCTTCCCTTGAAACCGGGAGTGACTGCGGGGAGATAATTCAGAGATTTCGGTACTTGGGTCAGGAATAAACCCCTCAGGGGGGTTTGGGAAAGGCTGAGCTGTTTTCTCTCCTTAGGACAGAGAAAGTGGCAGCCAGGGAACCCAAGGGTTAAATCAGATGTGCTGCTCCAAACCCCAGCCCTGGTGCTGAGCTCCCGCTTGCCACCCCGTGTTTTACTGGGCACTTTTGTGCCCAATTACCCTGAGCCCTATAATTGAACAGCTTTCTTTTACTAGCCCAGGGTCAGTTTGGAAAATGAGGGAGCTTTCCACAGCTTTTTCCATAGAATTTGGAGAACGTGCCAGGCTGGGAGGGGCAGCCCCAGCCCTGAGTCCTGGTCCTGGGGGAGGTCAGGGGACCTCAGAGCACCCTGGGCTGCTGGGAGGTGTCCCTGGCCCTGGCAGGGATGGAGGTCACTCCAACCCAAACCATCCCAACATTTTGTGATCTCCCCTGCCCTGCCAAGGCTCCAGAGCCAGCCTGGGGCAAAACCACAAAGCCACTTCCCACCGCCAGTTTTGGAGGGTGGCAGGTGCAGGCTGAGTCAGGGCACCCAGAATTTGAGTTTCCCAGCCCAGATCCCCTCTCTGCCCGTGGGAGCCCCAGAGCTGCTCCTGCTCTGTCTGGGCAAGTTCTCCATTTCCCATCCCCAGCCCCAAAGTGCTCCAGAGCCTCTGTGACTTCCCAGGCCGTGTCTGGGCTGGCTGGGGAGGCTCCCGTGGTGGCAGCCAGCTGACCCAGGCACCTCCTGCTTGCGTAGGAACTTTTATAAGAAACTTCTGCAAAAGCCCAGATGAGCTAACGCTGAGTGCTGGGGATGAGTTCCCTTTCCAAGCTGGTGGATGAGGAGCAAACAGTGACTGCAGAGCAGCCCTAAATAACAGCGAGCTGGAGCTGTCTCGGTTCATAGCCAGGAACCAGAAAAGCACCTCCTGCCTCGTTTTTAGCCTGTGACTAATTCCCCCAAATTGGGGATTTGTCAGAAATCACACCCCTGGGGTTATTCTAGGAGTGAAAGTGGTGAATAATGGCAAAAAGCAGATTAACCTGGCAAAAATGGTGTGACAGGCACAGGCTGAGGTTTGGGACAAGGGAGATTCTCCACCTGCAGCCAGGGGATGTTTCAGGAGGGGCTCTGGAAGTGGAGCCCAGAGGTTTCTCCAGTGCCCTGTGCTCAGTCCATGGGGACAGCACAGCCCCGTTATCCCTCACAGCAAGGTGCAGGGGGGCCCTGCACAGCTGGGGCTGGCCAGGGGCTGTCTGGGACCAGGGGGTGCCCTCAGGGGGACCGGTCTGGGTTCCTGTGGCCATTCTGGTGTCCCACAGAGGAGCTCAGCAGAACTGGGGAGCCTGTGAAGCTGCTTCTGCCGAGACGTGACCTCTGTGAGACCCGAGCCAAGAGGGAAACTGGAGTTCCCTGTCTGACAGCAGCAGCCAGGCCCTGTCTCAGGCAGCTGCCAGACCCTCCTGGGAGGGGGACACGCTGCCCTGTCCCCACAGAGAGGGACAGACAGGGACAGACCCACAGCCCTGGAGCAGGGAGGCCTCGGGTGAGGTTTGCCTGGGGCAGGGATGGGGCTGAGCTGTGGGATTGTGTTCCCCAAGGGTCACTTTCTCTCCTCACCTTCAACTTCCCCAAAGGGAACTTTCCAGAGCAGAGCCCAGCTCAGCTCCCTCAGCCTGTGGGGCTCAGCACATCCCTGGCCACTGCGTGGTGTGTGGGTGCTGGCCCTGCCCAGGATGCTGCAGCAGCTCCACTCACAGGAGAGCTGCCGCCTGCTTTGTGCCGGGAAGCACCCCAACATTTGGGGCCAGGCTCTGGGAACAGCACTGAAAATGCTCCTTGGGCAGCACCACTGACCCTCCAGCCAATGCCCAGGGTTGGATTTTGGATTTCCCACCCCACCAGGACTGCAGCGAGCGCTGGGTCCAGCTTTGCCAAAGCACCACAACTTTCCAAAGCCAGAAACAGCTCAGTGCAGCATTTTCCCGTGGCAGCAGGGCTTTGCTCAGCACGTGCAGGAGGATTTCCCTGTGCCTTGGAGCCCTGCCCGGGGCCTTTCCGTGACAGAGCTGCTCCGAGCTCCTGTCCCTGCAATCAGGACTCAAACCCTGCTGTGCTGTGCCCCTTGTGCTTCTCTCGCTGTCATGTGCCTTTCAGTTCCTCTTTTCACCTTCCAGACGTTTCCCCTTTCTCTTTCCTTTGGAATTTTTTTTAATTTCTCCCCCTGTCGCGTTTTGGGTTCGGGGGCTCTGGCGGCACCCGGGGCTCTGTCCCTGTCATGGGACAGGAGCCTGGGGCTCTGTCCCCTCCGGGGTGGGACTGGCAGCTCCAGGAGCCCCATGAAACGCCTTCCGCGGGGAATGGGCAGGCTGGAGGTGTCTCCAGCAGGGAGAGCCCTCACTCCCTGCAGGACCCGGCAGAGGCGGCCTCACCCCTCCCTACAACTCCTCCGAAACCTCCTGAGAGGGAGAAACTCCCGTGAACTCGAGCAGCTCTGAACAAAGCCCAGTGTTTCCAGTTGTGCTCTGCACCTTTGGGCATTTTTGGAGGAGATGGGGCGTCCTTAGGTGCTCCATAACCTTTGCATGAATGGCTCCTTTTCTCTGCATAAGCACATTCTTGCAGGAGCGTTGGGCTTTCATTCTGCTCTGCCCCAGCCCTCGGACTCCTCTGTTCACTTGTTTAAATCAAGCATAAAGCTCTAACTGTTCTTTGAATATTTATGACCGGTTTTTATCTCATGCCATGCATACAAAACATACTTGATTCCTTTCCTAAAAGTTTTTTCAAGTGCAAAGTTTTAAAAACATGTGGCTTTTATTGCAGGCAGGAATGAATAACAGCATTCCACCCATAACCACATTAAATGGAACAGTAATATTCATATGCGTAAGGGCAAAAGCTGCCTTGTTTCCTATTTGCAGCCGAACTCTGAAATTAATTAAGAACTAAGAGGATCTGACAGTCATTAGGATCTTTTAAGCAGGAGTGGAAGTGGCAGATGGGACCCACGCTGCAGCAGCGCGGCCGCGCTATCAATAGCACAGAGGATGCGAGCCCCGAGCGCGCTGCTCAGCGCGGCCGGACGAGAGCCCGGCCCCGAACAATGAAGAATCGGCACTTTCGTGACTGCACAACCGCAGCGCTCGCGTCAATCGCACTCGTGCTCCGGACCCGCTTCGCAGCTTTTGAAAGCGCCGGCTGCTCCCCGTGCCACGCCTGCGGCCGGGGCAGCGGTCCCGGCTGTCCCCGGGAGGTGACAAATGCAAATCCCCGGGGGCACCGGGATCGCTCCGGGATCCCCCGGGCCAGCCCAGCCCGCGGTGTGCGGGCGGCTCCCGCAGCTCCCGCCCGAGCGCAGCGGGTGCGGGGTGGGCGGGGTGTCCCCCTGGGGATGCTGGTGGGGATGAGGGCTGGTGCAAAACCTGCGGGACTCGGGTGGGGATAAATGGGAGCACAGGCAAGCCCAGAGCTGTCAGGAGTGTCACTGGTGGCGATTTCTCCAGCGCAGCCTTCTGTAGTCAGATGCTGCCTTTCATTCAGGTGCTGCCGAATGACGCCTGGCCCCGGCGGCCAGGTGGGAACCTCAGACTGATTTTCCCTGCTGGCAGCAGCTGAAACTCCGGCTGGAGCCTCGCTCCCGCTGCTCTGCTGCTGCCCCAGGCGAGGCTCTCAGCGCCAGGGCTGTGCCCGCACACGAGGTGGGATCCCAGGGATGTCCCGGCTCAGGATCCGACCTCAAACAGCATCACTGGGATTGGGGCTGAGCGGGGCCCCCGCTGCGTGATCCCCGAGCCCAGGGCACAGCAGAGCCCGGGGCAGCCCCAGGAGGCGTCCTGGACCCGCTCTGGCAGCTGCTCCCTGCCCAGGAGGAGATTTCCCTGATTTATGTCGGGGGCAGCCGCTGCCCTTTCCTCTGCCGGTTTCCCCTCATTCCTCCCCCTGAGCCCCGCAGTTTCCTCCCGCAGGAGCCTCTGCCCCCAGCCCGGGGCTGCCCCGTGGGAGCCCGCTCGGGCAGTGACACTCAGGGGTTAAAAACTGCCACCACCGTGCACCCCATTGGCCCCGGCATCTGCTGTTTGATTTATGAATGAATTGCACGCTCCCTCCCTGCGTGCTGCTCTCAGATCCCCTTCCCTGAGCTACAAAATAGATCCAGACACCCGCCTGGCCCTACTGAGCGCCGAGCTCCTGAGAGTTTGCGATGCATTTTTAATAGAAAGCTTCCTCTGAGCCTCTGCTCTCGCTGCTCTGCTGCCGAAAGGAGCGGCTCTGCTGCTAAAAGAGCAGCTCAAACGAATTAAAAACTACAGAGGAGCCTGTAAGGGAAGTAATCCCAGCGAGGAATGATTTAAAGAGCTGCTGACCTCCCCGCGATGCGAACAGTAGCTTTTGAGTGTTTGTAAAGAGGCCCATGCAAATCCTGGGTCTGATACTCTATTAACCTCCTCGGGAGCGCGGGGAGGGCGGTGTTGGGATAATCCCCACGTGTCGACATCTCCTGGTTTGCGGAGGACCAGAGCAGCTGGATCCTGCTGTGTCGGAAAAGCAGAATTCAAATGAAAGCTCCTTCCTCCTCGGGCACAGCTCCGCGGGTCCCGGAGCTCGGGGGTGGCTTTGCTCGGCTGGACACCCCTCACAGAAGCAGCCACGGGGTTGATTCGCTGAGCTCCGCTCCTCGGGAGGTCCCCAGACAGATTGGGGGTTGTGGGCAGCCTGGTTTGTCGCAGCTCTGTGGTTTGGGTCTCATCTTTGTACTGCTGCGAGTCAGCAGCTACGTGCAGGGCCCTGCTGCGGGTTTGGGGTGAGGCTGCACCCCGTCACGCCGAGGGGAGAACGGGGCGGGGGACGAGGGCAGAGAGCGGGGACAGGGAGGGTTTGGGAGGGCAGCAGGACGTGGTACCCAGCACAGCTGGGGCTGCAGCTGGGAGCGCACGGGAGGCACTCGGAGGGTGCTGGGAGGAATCCAGGTGATGCCTCAGCGCCCGCGCCAGCAGGTGGCTCCCGGTAAAAACGGGGATCAGAGAAACGTGTGCGTGGTAGGGCTGTGACACAGGCACCGATAAATCGGTGAAGGTAGGCAGCCACCGGTCCTGCTGCAGGGAGCACCTCGCTCCTGCAGGGACCCAGCCCCAAATCACCCCAAAGGGTCCCAGCGGGGCTCTCCCTGCCCTCCGCGGCCCCGGGGGGGGGGGACAGGTGACACTGCCAGAGCCGGGCGGGGTGGGGACAGAGCCGGGGTAGCCCCGGGGGTCGGGAAGGGGCAAGAGAAGCAGAGGGAAGGGGCAATAGAAACACTGGGGCGGGCAGGGCGGGAGGTCTCGGGATGGTGCGGGGGTGTCAGCAGCCCGGGGGTGTCAGCAGCCCGTCCATCCCTATCCCATCCCGTCCTGTCCCGTCCCGTCCCGCCCCGCCCCGGCGGAGCCCCGGTGCCAACCAGCGGCCGCACGGCGGAACTGCAGCCCGGCCCCGCCTGCGCCCCCCGGTCACAGCTCCGTGCCCCGCCGGGGGTACCGGGGGGCACCGGGACGGGCCGTGCCCGACCCCCGGCAAACCCCGGCCCCGCCCGCAGCCCTGCCCCCGCCCCGGGGGTTGTGCGCGTTCCCCCCGCTGGCGAACGGCGGGCGAAAAGTAGAACTGAACGGGCGGCCGCTTTCACCTAAAAAGGGCAGAATTTGAGCGCCGGTAGCGGCGGGGGCCGGCCCGACCCGCGGGGCTGGCGGGCTCGACGGTCCCGGAGCGGATCCCGGTGGTTGCCGCGGTGTAACGGGAGCCGCGGGCCGGGAGTCCCCGCTCCTCGGTTAAAAATAATGTGTATTTATTGTTGTTGTTGCTTATTTCTGGAGGAGCATCGGGAATTCTGGAGCTTGCAGAGCCCGGCCCGGGCTCGCCCCCTCGAGGCACGGCTGCTCGCGGAGGAAAATGGTGCAGTACAGAGCGAAAGGAGGATTTTCTGGTGTTGGGCTTTTATTTTGGCTTGGTTTAAGGAAATTTGCGTTCCATACCGGGCAGCGCGGAGCCGGGAACGCCGCGGCCTGGCCGGCTCCTCTCGGACGGACAGTGCCGGTCTGCGAACACCGTAGGACCGAGCCGGGCACTGGGAAACACCCGGGGAACAGCGCGGGCACAGCAACCTCCTCCTCCTCCTCTGCCCCGTTTCTGCCCCGGTTCTGCCCCCGCCCGCCCTGCGGTTCGGGGCACACGCGGGGCGCGGGGAGCCGCCGCCTTCGTCGTGTTTGTTGCCGCAGAACCGGCGGCTTCACCACGAATTTTCTCGCCAACGGATTCCGGCCGGAGCCGCCGGCCCTGCCCGCAGCCGCAGCCCCGGGGGCGCTGCCGGGAGCACCGGGGGCTGCGGGCGCCCCGAGACCGCCGGCGATGGGGCGGGTCACGATTTTGGGGAGGGCTGAAGGAGGAGGTTTGGGAGCCGCGGTTTTCAGCGCAAGCCAAGAGGCGAATCCCCCCGCCGGGTTCGCGAGTGCCGGTGGTGCCGGTGGTCCCCGCGGCCGCCGCCGCCCCGCTCCCTTCACCGCGGGGAGGGCGCGGGCGGCTGCCGCGGGAGCGCGGGGCGGCGGAGCCGGGCTGTGTCCTCAGCCGCTCCGGACGGCCGCGGCTCCGGCCCCAAACCGGCCCCACCGCACCCCAAAACCTCCCCGGCGGCGGCGGCCAGAAACCACCGGAGCCCCGACGTGCGCCCGCCGGGGCGTGTCCCGTCTAGACCACGCCCCTTTCACCATAACCACACCCACTCATTTACGAACCACGCCCTTTCGCCCATAACCACGCCCCGGGCCACGGGAAAGGCCTAATGGGCGGGGCCAGGGCCTGTCGCGGGGCTCTATTGGCGGAGCGGCCCGTCCGTCACGGCGGCCCCGCCCCGCCGGGGCCGGCAGTAAATACGGTACCGGGCGGCGCGGCGGGGCCGGCAGCGGGGCTCGGGCTCGGCACCGGGAGCGGCACCGGCACTCGGCACGGAGCGCAGCACACCCACCGGCGGCGAGCCCCGGAGCCGCGCGGGACCCGATCCCCCGCTCCGCCGTTCCTCCCGCGCCGCCCCGCCGAGGACGGCGCTCCGCCGGCACGGAGCGAGGCAGCGCGGGGCTCGGCCGCCGCCGCCGCCGCCCGCCGAGCCCCGCCGGGTGCCCGCCCGTCCCGCCCGGCTCCCCGCCGCCCGCCGTTGTGATGCGTATTCCCGTAGACCCGAGCACCAGCAGGCGCTTCACTCCCCCGTCCACGGCCTTCCCCTGCGGTAAGATGGGCGAGAACAGCGGGGCGCTGGGGGCCCCCGCGCCGGGCGGCCGCGCTCGGCCCGAGGTGCGCTCCGTCGTGGATGTGCTGGCCGACCACGCCGGCGAGCTGGTGCGCACCGACAGCCCCAACTTCTTGTGCTCCGTGCTGCCGTCGCACTGGAGGTGCAACAAGACGCTGCCCGTCGCCTTCAAGGTGAGTCCCGAGCCCCGACGGGACCGAGCTGCGACCCGCTCGCCCTTTCCCCTTTAAATCGCTCCTGACATCACCGCCGAGGGAGCCCGGGTTATTATTTTTAATCAAATAGCCCAGTTTATTATTTTTAATCAAGTCTCCGCATTGCCCCGCGGTCACGGCATCTTAGATATTCCGTACAGTTAGGAGCTCTCAGGCAACTTTGAAGTTTAATGAGATGGAGGTTAATTACCTTCCTGGGAGAGGGAGAGCGAGGCAGGGAAGGGAGATCTAATCTGCGAAAAGTCGAGCGAAGAGCTGAATCCGCGGTGCGGGGCTGCGCTGCCCGGGCTCCCCGGGGCACCCCCGGGCTGGGCATCCCCGTTACCCCCGGGCCGGGCCGGGGGAAGCCGAAACCGAGCCGGGAGCGGCGAGGGGAGCGGGGCAGGGCGGCAGCGCGGTCCCGGCCGCCCGGAGGGATGAGGGGGGCTCTAAACCGGGTTCCCCCGGCTCCGGGCGCTGCTCCCCGGGAGGGGTGGGGGCCCTTTCGGTGCCGGCGCTTCCTCGGGCCCGACGCGGAGCTCCGGGGCCTCGCCCGCGGCCGCCCCGCTCTCGGCACCCGCTTTATTTTGATCCCGAACCCAACAAAATAAACGCACAGACTCCTCCGACGGGGCCGAGCGTGGCCTGACCCCCTTCACCCCCTCCCTGCGGACCCCCCGTCTGCTTTTAACCCTTTTCGAACTCATTTCCTCCCCCCGATTTTCTCAGCCTCTCTCGGGGGCTCGGGCTGCTTTTGGTTTTGCTTTGGGGTTTTTTTTTTTTTGCTCGGGTTTAGGGGGGGAACCGTAGCGCAGGTTGGCTCCGGTGAAGGTCGATTTGAGCCTGAAATGCTCTGGCCCTGCCCTAGGTCGTAGCGCTCGGAGATGTCCCCGATGGGACCGTGGTCACGGTGATGGCGGGGAACGACGAGAATTACTCGGCGGAGCTGCGCAACGCCTCTGCCGTGATGAAAAACCAAGTAGCGAGATTTAACGACCTCAGATTTGTTGGGAGAAGCGGCAGGGGTAGGTACCGGCCGGGAAATGGTTGACCTTTTTATTTGTTTTTTTTTAGGGGAAAAAAAAAAGAAAAATGAAAGAAAAATGTTTCTCTCTTTTATTATTTTATTACTATATTTTATACTTTTATTTTATTTTAAATTTTATTTTGTTAGTTTATTTTTATTATTGTTATTTTTATTTTATTCTATATTATATTTTATTCCAACCGTGGTTTCGTTGCCGGGAGAAGCCTCCCAGCCCCAGAGAGGTTCCCGAGGATGAAAGAGATGCAGGAAGGATGCGGGAGGGATGCGGGAGCAGCCCCGGCCCCGCCGGCAGCTCTGCCTCGCTCCTCTCAGGGCTTCTTCTCTGTCCAGGTGTCGGGAATGGGCGGTGCAGATGAAATCCAATCTAAAATACAGACATAAATATATCAAAATATCTATAAATCTATCTAAACACAAATTAGGCGGCCCCAGCCCGAACCTTCCCCAATTTCTCCCATCACGCAGGAGGCAGCAGCGAGTGAGCAAACCCCACCTGGCAACTCGACTTTAAATAGCGAAAATCGAGAGTTTAAAGTGAAATAATAACGCCGAGCTCGGCCTGCAGGGCTGGCACGGGCAGGGACATGCGGCTGCTCGGGGGGGATTTGCTCAATTTCCCCCCGCTCGTGGCAGGGAAAAGCAGGACGGCAATTTGCCTTCCCGGCTTTTCCAAACAAATCCGTCCGTGCCACCCGAGCAGAGGGAAATAAATCCCCTGGAAATGTTAAACGCGGAGCCCTGCCTGCCCTCCCTGTACCTGCGTTTCCGAGGGTATAAATAGAATTTCAGCATTTCATCACCAAGGAACGCTGCAGATCGAAGCCCTCAGTCCTGCGTTTGAGCCCAAATAAGAACTCGATATTTTAATGGCCATATGGCAGCACTTTCTCAAAGGCTTCAAATGTATACACACAGTGTCAGATATATTTTGACTTCTCCGCATTAATTAAAAGCAGTGATGTTAGGAATTATTTGCATGTAATAACTGTTTACTTGTTCCTCTTTATGAAACTTGAATAGTTTACATTCTTTCATACATTTCCTTTTTCCTGTTGGCTCCTTCTCCATGTTGCAGTTTCTTTAAAACTCTCCACTTAACTGGTTGCAGGTTGATGGATGGAAAATGTTTTTCTTTTATGAATTAAGCTTTCATTTCTGTAATCAATTGTTCTCTTAGGCTCTTTTCTTTCTGGTTGGGCTTTTTTTCCTTTTTTTTTTTTTTCTTCCTCCTCGCACAAATTTCCAAACTGAACGCAACCCAATCTCAGCGTGACTCTTGAATTCATTATTAACTTGCTTCCTCTGCACTCTCAAGCTCGGAATTAGCAGGAGTTGGGTCTCATGAAGCCCTCGGTGAATAAACTCCTTCCCCGGGCAGAGCGGTGGCGGCGCCTCCGCTGCCTCTAACGGGCGGGACTCGGGCGCTAATTATTTTAATTTTTTTTTATTACATATTCGTGTGGGGTGAGGCTTTGTCATATTCAGAGAGGAACAACCCCACCGGGGCTCCCTGAGGGCGGCTCCGTGGGGTTTTCTCGCCGTGTCCAGGGTGGGTTTCACTCCCCGTGTCTGGCGCTGCTTTCCCGGCACGGGGCTCTTTCAGAGCAATTTGCTGTGAAAAATCGCCCCTATTGAATTTTTATTCCGGGTGTCACACTCGCTCTGCCTCGTTTGGCTCCATCCCCGACAGCCCCGTGCTGCTTTCATTTATTCTGGCAGAAATTTGGAATCGCTGTGGAATATTTCCCTGCGTGTGTACAAATGTTTGTGTAAATCCGAAGCGAGGACGTGTGGATCCTTAAACGCGGATCCTGCTCCAGCCCTGCCGTGTGCCCGAGCTGCAGGAGCCTGGAAAAGCCCGGCAGCCAGGCTCTCCTTGGGAAAACACCCCTTGAACCGGGCCGGATTTGGGTATTTTTAGTAAAAAATGTCAGGGATTATTCCCCGGCGCTGTGAGCTGGGAAGAGCCTCTCCTAAATCCCACTCAAAAAATAAATTCCCATTTAAATGTCAAGACAAAGATGGGGGAAAAAAATCAGACTTTTTTTACTCAGATTGAGCTGTATAAAATGAAAATGATCCCCGCCGCATCCCCGCCTGTTCTCCCGGCTGGAATCTCCCCCCGAGCATCCCCTGGAGCCGGCGGGGCTCCCAAAGCCGCCCGGGAGCCGCGATCCAGCCCCGTGTCCGCTCTGCCGGGGCACGGCGGGGATGAGAAACCCCGGCCCGGCTTCCTGAGAAGGCGGGAAATGACTAAAAGTGATGCTGGGGCAGAATCATCATTTTCGGTTCAGGGCAGGGTTTCTGAGAGAGGCAGAACCGGCCCGGGCTGGGTTTGTGTCTGCAGCGAGGGACTCCTGGGCAGGGTGGTTGTTTCACGTGGAGAATAAAACATTCGAGATTATAATAATAATAATAAATAAATCACTATTAATGCAGTATAAACAGGAGCACGGAGGTGCCGGGCTCAGCTCTGGGGTTCTGTGCCTCACAGCCGGGTTTTGCCACATGCTGCCTGCATTTATTTAGGGAATTTGAAGGGCTTCAAATTTGCTCCCTCAAATTCCCTCAATAATTGCTCCTCATCCTCCTCACCCCGTGCTCTGGCTCTGCAAAGGTTTTCCCCCCAAACCCTCGGTGCTGGTTGTTTTTATCGCGATCCTTTGGGATCCTCCGCGGGCTCATCCCGTCCCTGCAGGCTGGCAGCAGGGGCTGCATCCTCCGGGATTCAGAACGAAATAATTCTATTTCTTTTGCCCTCCCAAACGCTCCTCTCTGTGCAGCAAATGAGCTGAAGGTTTGTGCGTTGTTCATTCCTGGTTTGAAACTTGAGGTGGGGATTGGTGCTTGCTGTCGGCTTTAGAACCCGCATTCCCTCCTTTCCGTGCTCCCTGGAGCAATTCTCCCACCTGGGATATTTCCAGGATGTTCTCCGGGAGAGAAAATTTCATTTTTTCCGTTTATTCCTTTTTTTCCTCCTAGCTGGATAAATCCTGTTTAGTTTTGCTGTGGATATTCTCAGGTCCGACCCCTTAGAGAGACGGTGGTCGGGATCTGAGCACCCCTGATTGCTTCAGGGGAAAAGGGAAAGGAGGTGGTTCCTTACTGCTTTTATCCATGGAATAAAGGCTGGAGGAGCAGAAATCCATCACAGCGAGGTTTATACCTGACGCCCTGCCGGGGTTCAGACCTCTGATACCTCGGGAATCCCGCAGGGATTGCTGCTGGGGCTTGGTCACAGTGGTTTGTGCAGCCTCTTTCCTCCAGCCGAGGGTTTCCTGAATTTGGGGAGCCTGAGGGAGAGCCGAGGCCCTTCCTGGGGGGTTTCTGTCCTCCCACAGCCAGGCTGGGACGGGGGCTGGGGTGAGACTGCCCGGGCTGCAGGAGGTGAAGAGTTTGGGGTCAGGGTGGGCCCAGGGCTGGTGATCTCCTCTGTGATGATAAAGGCAATTTCAGGCTCTGGGTGGAAATTTGTTCTGCTGAGGCAAGGGGGGCTCTCCTTGCAAAATTTGGCTCCCAAGAGCTTTTCAATTCTTCATTCCTTTTTTTTTTGTTTTGTTTCATAAAAGGCGGCAGGTTGGTGCTTCAAAAGCACCTCTGAAACCCTCCCCGAGGGTACCCAAACCCTTTCCCAGCGGCAGATTCCTGCTCTGTGGGCAGGGCTGCGAGAGGGGACAGTCCCTGCAGAGCTCTCTGTCTGCGGGCCAGAGCTGGCCGGGTTCGGTTCCCATTTTGCAGTTCCCAGTTTTTGGCCCTCCCGCGGGTTCCCTCGTGGCCGAGGCCGAGCACAGCTCCCTCCGAGTGGGACATGCACAGGGACCAGGCCCTGGCTCCCTGCAGGTGATCCCAGCTCCATCCCGAGGGCACCGGGCCCGGCTCCCCCCGAGGGGATCCCGCATTCAGCGCTGATCCAGGGCTCGGTCACCGCGGGAAAGGGGAAGAGTCCGAGCGGGAAAACCCCCGGAGGCTGCCCTGGGTGGAGGGCCCGATACGGGGACAGGGCAGGAGAGCGAGTGACTTTTCCGAGCTGTGTCTGCCGCAGCCCCCGCCGGGCTCTGTCCGGGCAATCACGGCTCGTTAAACGCAATGAAGTGCGCGGGATTCCTGTCCCAGCCCGCTCCCGCAGCAGCCTCTCTCTCCCAGAAGAGCTGAACCCATGTGGGATCCTCACTTCTGGTTTTTTCCCTCCCTCCCCACTCTCCTTAGGGAAAAGCTTCACCTTGACCATCACGGTGTTCACCAACCCCACCCAAGTGGCCACCTACCACCGAGCCATCAAAGTGACCGTGGACGGACCCCGGGAGCCCCGCAGTAAGTCAAGGGCTGGTTTGGGGTCTGGCAGCGCTGATAATTGTGGGGAGGGGGTTCAGGGTCCGAGCTCTCCGTGCCTGGGGGATGCAGGGTGCAGAGCCGGCACATGGAGCTCAGGGATGGCATTGGGGTGGCACCTTTGGCTGCTTGGATGTTCCCGTGTGTCCCTCCCTCCCTGCCAGCCTCCTGATCCATATCCCATCACGGAGGGATGGTTTATAGCTCCCTAACCCATCTTGGAAGGATAATTTTACAGCTCCAGGTTGGGATGTTGGGAAAACACTTTGGGCTTCAATGGCAAATGCAGTAAGGGCCTGGCCTGGCACTGCACAGGGGGGGTTATGAAACCAGAGATCTGTGCTGGGCTTCGGGGGCTGATTGCTGGCTGATTAAACTAAAAGTGGTGCAGGTTCCCTGGGTGCTGAGGCGGTGTCTGCCCTGGCACAGAGCTCCTTCCCCTCGGCTTCGCGGTGGTTTCGCTTTCGGGCTGTCAAAGGCTGGGGCTGGCAGCGCCCGCGGCCGGGGGCTGAGCCTGGAGAAACCAGAGAGACTCTGCGACCGCAGAAGCGTCTCTGTTGTGCTGGGGAGGCTCTCCCGGGGGCAGGATGGTGCCTCGTGGTTCAGGGAGGCTCCGGGAGCTGCCCTGCCTGGGCTGCCTTTCGGCGTCGGGCTGCTCGGAGCTGCCCTCGGTGTCCCGGCAGCCCAGGGACCCTCTCAGGAGCTGCTGCCCGTGGAGTTTCCCTCTGCCACGAGGATGATTTACCCTGTGGGATCCCCCTGTGTGCTGGGATCCTGTCCCTGGGGGCTCCATCTCCAGCTTTGCCTTCCCACTCGCCCAGCAGCACCCTGGCACTATAAAGCTGAGTTTGTTCCCTTTGCGTGTCAGGCTGTGGTGCCTGCAGTGAGGGGAAGCAGTTTGATCCTTCAAAAACGCCTCCAAAAACATTTTCTGTTGATGCTGTCGCTGGGCCATCGGTGCCCCTTGATGTCAGGCCAGGTGGAGGCCGTTCCCTCGGCCAGGGGGGTTTATTTGCATCGGGCTTTGGAGGATTTTCCCCCCTCCTTGATTTTATTTTGGAGCCTGTTGAGGATGGATTTAGAAGCTGGAATGCAGGAAATCCAACGCTGCTGTCGTGGGGTTTTTCTTGAAGCCAGAAACACCAGGCAGGTCCCTGGTGTGGGGCACCTGTGGGTCGTGGTGGGTGCTGGGGCTCAGCCCCAGGGCTGGGCAGGGAATTTCACAACTCTGCCAGGAGTGTCAGGAATAGAAACCAGCCCTCCTGACTGCTGGCTCAGCCCCTTATCAGCTGCATCAGATCGCCTTTCTAATAATAATAATAATCATCATCATCATCATCCTCACCATCAGGAATACATAAATAATAATACAAAGTGAGATAGTTGCTACTCTTGGAGCTCGGTTTGGCCTCCCTGACAGCCAAACCCAGGTGAATCACACCCGTTCCTCCTGAATTTCAGCATTTCACCCCAGAGCTCCCCATCCCTCATTTCAGTTTTCTGATACGGAGGCCGCGGCAATCGGGATGGAGCAGCTTGTCCTGGCTCTGGCGTGGGGTGCCCTCCCTGGGACACAGCCCAGCTGCAAGGGCAGCATTTTCTGGGGTTTTCTTTTTATTTTTGTGATGATTTCTGGACCTCAAATTGTGCTGGAAGTGTTGGCTCCTTGAGGAGATCTGCGTGGGGTTTATTTGCTGCTTGTGCCCTTGCCTGGTGTGGGTCCCAGAGTTTGATCTCTCCCCCATTCCTGCACACCCCGACCCATAAATTGCTGATAGAAAAGGTTTAGACCCAAATTGTGGCTATTTTGGAATTCTTTTCAGGGAATCATAGATTTGTTGGTGATGTTTTGGCTCCCAGTTTGACCCTGCGGCTTGAACGCATGGTTGATGAATTTCCAATGGGAAAAAAAAAATATTTTAAATTAATTCCTTTCTTGCCACACTTCTGAATGAAGATGACAATTTCTAAAAATAATGAAAAAACGCCTTTCTCCCCTTCCTGCTCTGCAGAAACCCTGGGTGTGGAAACAGCAGCTGTAAAATGATCCTGGAAAGCCGAGGTGCTTTTCCTGGTTCACCTGCCACTGGGTGGCTCCCGGGCACAGCACCTTGGCAGTGCCAGCATTGGCATTTGGGCCTGGCACAGCCCTGGGGATCCCCACCTTGGCCCAAACACCGAGGCTGGGGCTGCTCTGCCTTGTTGGCTGTGGGAGGTGAGAGCTGCCAGCTGGAATTGCAATTTTTATTTATATTCATACATATTATATACACTTTTTAACATATATATTTTAATGTGTGCGTATATGTGTGGACATAAAAATATATGGAATTTTTTCCCCTTTTTGGT
The DNA here is from genome assembly GCA_019023105.1 of Diglossa brunneiventris. Taxonomy (NCBI): domain Eukaryota; kingdom Metazoa; phylum Chordata; class Aves; order Passeriformes; family Thraupidae; genus Diglossa; species Diglossa brunneiventris. The sequence continues at coordinate 978,755 of CM032375.1, forward strand.
TTCAAAAGATGGGCCATGGTGCGTGCTGGCTGCTGGTGTGAGGATCAGCACTGGCCAGGGCTGGAGACTGGTGTGGGGCTGGTGGAGAGGACAAAACCCATCCTTAATGTGGAAAGAATTGGCCATTTGTCTTGGTACCCTGGGAAAGGCCCAGGCAGCGTCTTCTCAGCTGCAGCAGAATCCCTCCAGCCAACGTCCTTGTGGGCTTTGGGGCCAGGGCTGTGGCTGGGCTCCACCTCTGGGCATCCCATTCATCTTCCAGCCCTGGCCATGGCTTTATCTGAGCCCTTGAGCGAGGCTTTCAAGTCGGGCTGTGCCCAGACCCAGCTCCTGAGGGGTCTGGCAGTGAGGGGGGGTGGCTGGGGAGCCCAGGGTGAGGGGCAGAGCCCTGCCAGGGCAGGGGGAGCAGGGGGAGGCTCCTTGGGGTCCCCCAGGGGTGACACCAGTGCTGCCTTCCCTGGAGCATCTCCTCCTCAGGCCCCTCCAGTGCCCTGCTCGCTCTGAGCTCTTTTTCCTCCTGCTCCAGCTCTTTCTGGGTTAGATCTGGACAGGAAAAAAAGGACATTCTGTCAAGTTGGCACCTTAGCTCTAAACAAATAGCACAGCGGGTGCCAAGTGTTGACATACTTTGTACAAACAGGAAGTAATAAAATATTTGAACTTCCTGTGGAATTTCCTTCTTTCCCCCCTTTCTGCAGGCCTGTGTCAGGCTGCAGAGCCCTCTCACATCCACAGCTGCTGCAAAATAACCCCCAGCAGGCAGAACCTGGGGAACTGAAGGGCTGGGAGCTGCACAGGGGTGTTCAGCGTGTTCCTGGGGAAAAGGGAGCATCCGCAGGGCCTCCCCTCACACCCACCTGCTGCCTGCCTTCCCTTCCCTTCCCCTCCCTTTCCTTCCTTTCCTTCCCAAGGCTCTCACCTTCTCTGCTCTCACTTTTCCTTTCTCCCTCCCAGCTCCCTCTCCCAGCTCCAGCCCCTTTCTGCCCTGAACTCTTGTGCAAAGTCTTTTTCCCCTTTTAAATTCCTCTTCTCCCCTCTTGGACTATTTTTTTTTTTTTTCCTTTTGCTACCATTCACTTTTTAACCTCTCTCCCCACTTTCCAAATCCCTTTTGGATTTAATCCTTTCTTTCTGCCTCCCACCCCATTGCTGCTGTCCTTGTTGGGGAGGAAAGGGAGATCCCCAAAAAAGCTCCTTGCCCCCCAGGGCTGTGGCTGTCCCTGTGTCCCCACATTCCCTGCTCAGCCCTGTGGACGTGCTGCTTGTTGGTGCCTCCTGCCCTGTTCATTTTTGGGGTGTGCATCAGAGATTTGGTGCTTTTGGTCGTGTCCCTGCTGGGTGTGACCACAGCAAGTGACAGAAATGTGTCCCCAGGACAAGGGGGCACAGGACAAGGGGGTTTGTGGCCACAGCACTTCACATCCCCTTTCCCACCTTGTCCCTGCAGTATTTTCTAGCTGAGCCCATCCTGCCCAGCCCCAAGTTCCCTTTGTGGCTTTTCCCTCCCCAAAAAAGGCTCCTTGCCCCCCGGGCTGTGGCTGTCCCCCCATCCCTGTCACGTAGCCAGCGGGTGGGAAGGCTTCTCACCTCCCCCGAGCGAGGCGTTTCCAGGAACCGCCGCTGCTCTTTGGCTTTCAGACTTCTGAGAGCTCAGCTGAGAGAGGGTTTCCCTCCCACGGGAGCTCACAGCCCTGTGCTCTGAGCTGGGAAATGGGGTTTGGGGTGTGCTGAAAATAAATGGGGAGTTTGGGGGGTGCAGAATTAAATGGGGGTTTGGGGGTGCTGAAATTAAATGGGGAGTTTGGGGGGTGCAGAATTAAATGGGGTGTTTGGGGTGTGCTGAAATGGGGGGTTTGGGGTGTGCAGAAATTAAATGGGGAGTTTGGAGTCTGCAGAATTAAATGAGGGGTTTGGGATGTGCAGACCTGAGGGGTTTGGAGTCTGCAGAAATTAAATGGGGAATTTGGGGTGTGCAGAAATTAAATGGGGAGTTTGGGGTGTGCAGACATGGGGGGTTTGGGGTGTGCAAAAATTAAATTGAGCGGTTTGGGATGTGCAGAAATGAGCTGTTTGGGGTGTGCAGACACGAGCAGTTTGGGATTTGCAGACATGAGCAGTTTGGGGTGTGCAGGGGGTGGCACCCCCTTGTTCCTCCAGTGGAGATATTTGTGGCATCGCTGTCCCCACGGTGCTGGTTGCCCTCACCCCATGCATTGTGAACTCTTGGCTTGAATATGAGGTGAAAAAGCAAAAAACTGTGAGAAAGACAGACTGGAAATGGGAAATCTTGGTTTGGGAGCTCTGTGGGAAGGTCAGGATGGTGTTCAATGGGATGGCAGCTCCAGGAACCTGGAGATGGAGAAATAAAATACTCCCAGTCCAGGGACACAGGGAAATTGGGATTTACTGGGTGGCAGACAAGTGTGGGTCAGCCTAAAATAGCTGAGGATGAGGCAAGATGGAGTGGGATTATGGGATGGGAGCCAAAGAGGAGCAGGGGCAAAATGATCCCCTGTTCCCATATTCCTTTTGGACCTCGAGGCAGAGATCCAGAGATCCTGCGCTTTCTGCACATTTACCCTCAGAGATTTGGGAAGTGCTTGGAGAATAAATTATTGCAGAGTCTTGTGCCTCTCAGAAGCTTGAGTGGAGACCCAGGACAGGGGTGGGTTGTGCCAGTATTGTCCAATTCCAGATCTTTATCTTGGCCAAAAGGCTCCCTTGTGGGGCTGCGTAAAACTTGAGCTGGAGATGTTTTCTGTAATTAAAAGCAGACTCGGTGCTGAAGTGCTCCCGTGGGGTGATAGTTTTGGGTATTATTGAGGTCTTTGTTTTATTCCCCTGCTTGTCCTTAGCTAGAAATAAATACACAGACAGTTCCCAGATTGTCTGGGAATAAGGAAAAAAAAAAAAAGGGAAATAGCAAAAAGAAGGAATAAATAGGAGAAAAAAAATGCAACAAAATTAATCCAAGATACTTTCAATAAATAAATGACCTCAGCTCTTCCTGGACAGTGATTTGTCCATGTCATATTGCTGTAATCTGTTCTAATTTAATACTCAGTACTTAAAACAAGCTGATTTCCCATTTCTGGAGCCCTCTCCTCTTCCCTGGTGAGGAAGAGGAGGAAATCCTGAGTGGCCTTTATGGCTTCCCTATTGCCTGAGCTCTGGCAGAGCTTCCTGTAGGAGGAAGCTCTGTGTGCCCGTCCTGGAGCTGTGGCATTGCTGTGTGCTTCCCCTGGGATATCCTCACACATCCCCTGGGTGTTCCTGGGGTGTGCTGCTCAGAGATTGGGTGAGCCCAGCCCTGCTCCAGCCTCTGCTTTTGTGGGATGGAGCCTGTGCATCTCCTGGGTGTCTGCTTCTCCCTGCCGGAGGAGTGGAAGGGCTTTGGTTCATTCAGGAGCCTTTGGGGCTCCCCAATTCCTGCAGGAGCCTTTGGGGGATCCTTGGGGCTCCCCAGTTCCTGCAGGAGCCTTTGGGGGATCCTTGGGGCTCCCCAGTTCCTGCAGGAGCCTTTGGGGGATCCTTGGGGCTCCCCAGTTCCTGCAGAAGCCTTTGGGGGATCCTTGGGGCTCCTCAATTCCTGCACAGTTGCTTTTGGGGGAGGCTTGGAGCACCTTAATTCCTGCTGTTGCCTTTGGGGGGTCCTTGGGGCTCCCCAGTTCTTGCAGGAGCCCTTGGGAGAGCCTTGGGGCTCCCCAGTTCCTGTAGTTACCTTTGGGGGAGGCTCAGAGCTCTTTAATTCCTGCAGGAGCCTTTGGGGGAGCCTCTGCAGATCTGTGCTGGCTCACAGGACATTTCCCTGCCTGTTTTCCCATCTCTAACACGTTTTGATCCCAGCGGAAATTTTCCCCCTCTGGGATGCCCCTTGTTGGCAATGGGGTGGATAAAAACCCCTCAGGGACAAACCCAGCCTGGCCCTGGGTTCTGTGGTGGGGCTGTGCAGGACCCCCAGCCCCAGTGGGGATCTCAGTGGGACATGGGGGTGTCCCAGGGGACACCAGGGAGCAGAGAATTCCCTGGGCAGAGCAGAGCAGGGATGAAAGTTGCCTGAGAGTGCTCCAAGCACTGGGTCTGCATCACCAGGGCCTTTGGTCCTGCAGCTCAAGGCTGTATTCCAGCCTCAAAAGGAATTCCAGAGCAGCTGAAATTATCTGGGCTCCAGTAAATGCACTCCTTTAATTATTTGATTCGCCACATGCAGTAAATTGCACCTCTCCTTTCCAATCGCCTGCTGCGCAACAAATCCAAAATCATTTCGCTTGAAAACATCCAATATTTTCTAAGTGCAGCAATATTGGGAGTCAGAACAGGGAAATTATTTTTGCTTGCGTCCTACAAAGGAATCTTTGTTGGGATTGGTTGCAACACCTCCTCCTTTTGAAAGCTCTGGGAAAACCCCAGGGCACGGTTCTCGGCTGGGGTGGAAGAGGCAAACCTGGCCCTGGGGTGGCTTTGGAAATACCTCAGAACGGAGAAATGGGAATTGATCCCGAATTTGGGAGAGACTAAACTGAACAAAAGGGTTTTCTGGCGGGATCTGGTGGTCATTGAGGGATTTTTGGGGGGGGTTAAGTTGCATTGAAGGCTTTTTCCAGGAGGATGTTGGTGGTGCTTGGTGTCGGGTTGTGTCAGGGGCTGTTCAAAGACACAGCAAAAGAAATTCAAATGCAAACAAGAAACTCAAATTCAAACACACAACAAAAGAAATTCCTGCTGGATTCAGCGGTGTGATCCAAAGGGAGCTGTGCAGGAGGATGAGTGGGCTGGGATGGGATGCAGGTGGCACCAAAAAGGAATTTTTCTGAGCAGTGTGCAGCAAGGCCATTGGTGAGCTTCACTCCTTCCCAAAGGAGCAGCATTTTGCCCCGTGCCTCAGTTTACCTGTCTGTGATTCCTGGGGGGAGCAGGGGATGTGCAGGAGGCTGGCAGGGAGGATTTGCAGGGTTGTGGATGCAGCGTGGCCCCAGCTCCCTCAGGCAGGATTCAGGAGCTCGGGAGGACAGAGTGAAGAGTCACAGGTTGGAAAGGAGAGAGGGGAAAAAAATTGCCAGTGCTAAAAGGCAAGTTTCGTTTCAGGGAAGACAACAGCTAAAGGACCAGAACTATCAACCAAAACCACAAGATCACATCAGATGTCAGGCAGGACACATCTTGTTTCTCCCTCCCGACAGGGCTTATCAGTGCAACCAATCACTTTAATGATGTGGCAGAGGGAGGAAGAGGATTTGACTCAGAGTGAAATGAAATTGAGTTCCTACGACCCTTCTCTTCCGCTGCCGGAGCGCAGTCACCTGTCCTGCAGGCAGCAGAGATAAATCATAAATCACCTCCTGCAGCGGAAGGGGCTCAGACATGAGTTTGCATTATTTTCTCTTACTCTTTCCAGTGTCTCTGCTGTAGTGGGAGCGGGGCAGAGAGGAGAGGAAGAAGAGGGACACGCGAGCAGGGAGTGCCCCTGGTGCCTTCCCAGCCTCCAGGGATGGTGGCAGTGGGATGGGAACCTCTGTGCTGGGAGATTCCCCTTTCCAAATCAGATGTGGGAGCAGGGAGCCCCTTTAACCATGGTCAGCTCTGCTCCCTTGCTTTGGGGAGCAGCGTTGTAGGGAGGATGAGGATGAGGATGAGGATGCAGTGTAGGTGCCATCGCTCTGGGGCTCCTCCTGCCAGTGCAAAGCTATTACCCAGCTATTATCCAAAGTAAACATCCAGCAGGGTAACACCAGCCTGGCTCTGGAGATGGAGCTTGGAGCTCAGTCCTGGGATGGAGGGGATCAGTATTCAAATGCAGGGCTCAGCTCCAGCTGTCGGAGGGGAAAAGCAGCGCTCAGCATCCTCAAACCTTGGGAGAATTCAGGTCTGTTCCCAACAGCACAGGCCAGGCTGGCAAATTGCTGCTCCCTCCCCACAGTGCAGGGACATCTCAGCTCCATCAGCTGAACCATGGCACATTCCTTGCACAGGGCTGAGCCCAGCAGCTGGTCCTCCCCATCCCGGGCACGGTGTCCTTAACCAGTGTCACCCCAAGGAATTTGATGTGCTTGCCCTAATGGAACAGGTTGTGAACTGGGAGAAACCAGCTCTACTGGTAGGTCCCAGTCCAGGTTGTTAGATAGCAGCAGGAGCTCACTGGGACTGGCATCTCTCCATGGATCTATGGAATCTGAAAATCTGATCTCAGCCGGGGCTGAGGCAATACCTGCTGGATGTCCTTGAGATCTGTCTGCTTCCTCCCAGCGCCCAGCTCAGAAATCTTGGAATCAGGGAGTTTGCCTGATTCCATGAGAACCAGATCACAGCCCATAAGTGAATTTTGCCTTCCTGGAATGGGGAGTGACTGCAGAGAGGCCGTCAGGGCTGGTGGTTTTTGCACCCTGTTCTGAAAGCTGCCCGATTTCCCGCAGATGTGCGCCCACCTGCTGCGCTGTGACACCCGGGCTGCAGCTTTCATATCTGTAAATCACAACTTTTAACCCCCACCCAGTTCACTCTGCAGTCTCAGGGGCAGATTTTCAGAGTTCTTACTCTGGATGGAAAAAGGCAGGAAAGCACTGGTGGGGATTTTCAGCAAGGCACAAGGGGCCTGAATGCTTAAACCTGATGAATTTTACCCACTGCTGAGAATACCCTCAGCTTTTCCCTGTGTTCTGAAGGGTTTCAAATATTTTTGCAAATCCAGAAAGACTCTTGAAACCCTGGGAATAGGGATCCTGTGTCCTTCAGGCATTTGAGCCACAGTTGTGTGGAAATTGGATGTTCCCTTTGATTTGGGAATGGGCCACAGCTCCCAGGTCCCTGGAGCTTTTGGAAGCACTACCCTGGATTTCTGTTTAAATTAATGCCCTGCTTTGTTTTCCTTCCAGAGGGCTCAGTTTTGGGGTCTCCCAGCACAATTAAAGGCCCCGGCAGGGTTTATCAGAGACTTGCCAGGGTGGGCACAGGGTGGGCAGGGAGAGAGGCAGAGGCGAGGTCTCAGCACTAACCCAGGAGTGAGGGGAGATCAGGGGCTCCCAAAGCCTCCTAATCAATCCCAGCCTGCCTAGAACGAACATCTCTCCCGCTGCTGGAGCTTCAGACACTAAAAAACCTACTGTAAATGCAACATATCTCTGTGCTTCCTGCCAGCTGGCCTGGAGCCAGCCTATTTCCTTCAAAAAGAGGGATATTTATTTTCATCCTTTTGGAGGCAGCCAATTCATCTCAGACCACCACCAGCTAAAAAAGCTTTATAAATTAGCAGCCTTTTTTCCTTTTCTCTTTTTTTTTTTTTCCTTCCTAATTCTCTCCCCCACCCCTTTAAATATTATTTTCCTTTGGTTGTTGGTGTGAAGGCTGTGCCAGGACAAGCGAGCCGGGGCGCATTGCGCCACACTCCCCTTTCTCCCCGAGCTGCAGAAAGACAGTAGCAGCAGTGTCTCACGAAAGCCAGAGGAAACCAAAGCAAAGCCCGGCCGTGACTGATTCTCCTTCCAAATGGCGTAAGCAGGCCCACTTCAAACATGTGAATAATGAGTTATCTGTGCCTGACTTTGTTCGGCAGCACAAGGGACGGTGCCTCCCAACATTTCCCTCCTGCTCCCTCCTGTGAACTCCTGGGCTCTGATTTTAGCAGTGGGGTTGGCTCTCACTGGGGCTCGGAGGGCACCTCCGTCATCCTGCGTCACGTTTGAGTCCTTTCCAGCTCCCTTCCAGCTCCCAGCTCTGCACTGTCCTCCCTCCTTCCCCTGCACTGTCCTCCCTCCCTCCTTCCCTGGCAGTGAGGCTCACCCAGATTCCTCTTGGCTGGGCATTTCCCGTGGCAGGTCTAGAACTGGAGATGGGATTCCAGGGAGAGCCTGAGCCATGTTCTTGCCTTGTGTTAGAGGTGTGCAAAGGTGAAACCAGCCCAGCATTGGCTGCAAGGGACAGGCCTGCTGTTCCCATAACATGGGAGTTTCACATGTGGCTTCTTTCTGGAGCACATGCTGGGACTTGATAGTCTAGCCGAGACTCAGACTGGGAAACAATTCCAGCCTCTGCAGAGGACTGGCGTGTCTCTCTGAAGTACCTATTTCGAGGGCCACGGGAGGGATTTGAAAGGTGTTTTGCACACTGAGACAGAGTTTTATCCACTGCTGATTCCTTTCTTGTGGTCCCTTCTCACGGACGTGTAGAGACTGAGCCATGGCTTTATGTGCAGGGACTGCTCCTGGTGAGCCCTGCTCAGCCCTGGAGTTAGGCTGGGAATATTTGAGCAGAGCCTTGGTGGGAGGATGGTGGAATGCCAGGGGGATGCTCGGATGCTTTGAAGGAGGCTGAGTGTGGCTCAGGCTGCTGTGCCAGCCCATGCCACCCTCTCCTGGCTCTGTCTCCTCCTGTCTGGAGCTGAGGCAATGATCTGCAGTGTGTGTGTGTGTGTGCTCGTGAACGTCCCTCGGCGTTTCCTCCGCTCCAGCTTGCCGCCAGCATTCCGCAGCCAGGCTCCCGGGGAGGGCCAAGCCACTTCCCAACATCTGCTCTGCCGGCAGCGCGGGGCTGAGCCGGGGGCTGGGGATGAGTGTGACACCCAGCTCTGAGCCCAGCAGGGCTGGGAGGAGGCTGCGCAGCTCCTCTGCTCCCATCTAACTCCATCTGCAGAGAAATCAGGGAACTGGGGCTCCCACTCACCCCACTGAGAGTTTTCTTTAATCAAATCTCTCAGCTCTGAGATTTTGGTGTCATTCAAGCCATGAAGTTCCTGTACCATCTTTCTACCTTTGATCAACTTAATATTCTGCATCTCAGTGACCTGAGGAAATCAGCTGCTTTTGGAACTCCCCTTCCACAGCCTGGAACCCCATCCCGGTCCCGGCTTGGGAAGCCACATCAGGTTGCACACTCCTAGAAGGAAGAGCAGACTCTGTTTGGTCTTTGAAATATTTTAATGCAGAAAGCATGTCTTTAAATCATAGCTCTGAGAGCCTGAGCTCGTGTGGCACACACTGCTTCGCTGTCTGCATTCCAAGGAAACACCCAAAACTTCCAGTATGCTTCTTATTACTGGCCTAAAGTGTCAAATTCACGTCGGCTCTTCCAGCTGGGAAGTGTTCAATGGGATAGTTTGTTTGATATGCTGATACAGATCTTGTTATTACATCAGGATCGTAGGTGATCTGTCAATGTTTACATCATGTCACGATCAATACCAGAATTAACCGATTCTGAAACCCGATCCAGCGTTAAAACCCTGGTGCTGCTGACAAGGAGTGCCCAAGGTCAGGAGCTGCCACCATTTCACCATGCTGGCCTCTGCTGTTTCCATAAATATTGACCTACAAGCCAGTGGTGGCCCAGCTGGAAATGCAGCGCAGAATCTCCAACCTCAGCAGTGCCTTTTGTGCCCCAAAACTCACAGGTTGGGGTGATTAAGGCTTCTCAGACAGATTTTTTTGGGATGAGGGCTGGGGCTGTTTGAAGTTGAGTGGAAATCCACCCACTGGCTTCGGGAGGCTTTGAGTCAGTGCTTGGGTGAAGGTAGAAACCACCTTCCTGTTCTCTAAGGTATGAGCTATTGTTCACTGGTTTCCTCTCCGTGACAGCTGTGGGCAGATGGGGAAGGGCTTTTAATGAAGCCAACCGCTGCAGAAATTAAAAAGCTCAGGTTGTTCTGATGAAAGAAACCCATTAACAGCGATTCTCTCTTGCGTGACAAAGTCTGACGTCCCCAGCCCTAAGTGACAAGCGGCAGGAAGTCCTGGGGAGACAGCCTGAGCTAAAGAGGGCTGGCAGGCCAAGCTGGTGGTTTTTAACTCATTCTCTGCCTTGTTTCACAGGGTTTGGGGCTGCCAGGTCCCACACATGGGGACAAGGTGAGACACAGACTGGAGAGGGGCTGGGAAGAGCCTTGATCCCACCAGCCCTGTGTTTGTCTTCACTTACATTTGCGTCAAGTTTTCTTCTTTCTTTTCAGCAGGATAGTTTCAGGGGTTTGCTGGTAATTGCTGGGTCTCCCCACAAACCAGCCCCTTCTGGATGTGTTTGCTCCAGGCTGGCAAAGCCCACGGGACTGTGCCTATGTTCAGATAGTGTGGGTACCAGAGCAACCACAGTGCAGCGTGACACAGGCACATGAAGCCCTTGGTGGGGCTGCATGGCTGAATAATCTTTAAAAACTTTATCAGCATAGAGATCACTTGATGTATTTTTTCAGGATTTTCCCTGTCACATGCCAGATAACACCACAGGATAGGGTTTGTGCTGAGATAGAGGAAGGGAATTTAATTTTCATTAGATTTCTGGGGAACTTGGTCTTTGAAGTCTTTCCTGCAAAGCTCTGCCCAAAAAAACTGGGTAAAGGTGAAATACAACACTACTTTTCTTCTGTGCTTAAATGTAGAGTGAAATAATAAAATGTGGGCTAAAACAAGACATCTCAGTGCACACACTTTTCCCCTGGAGAAAGCACTATGTGACAGATGCTGCTCACAGCTCCAGAGGCCCTGGATAATGCAGAGGTGCCTGAGGTCTGGGGACACACAGAGATGAGAATAGATCGTTTATGGTCTTGCTTTGAGGTTTCCTTGGTTTACTTCACACAGCAGGGAAAATACATTTTCAAAATACCGCTGGGTTTTTGCTTTCTGCTGGGTTTGTCCTCCCCAAGTTTTCCTCTCTGGTGCCAGCACGTTTTCCCTTGGTTTGGACTCTCACGTCCCTGGAAATCTGGGGATTATAGAGCTTGGAGGGGATGGTGGGGCTCACCTGGATGAGGAGAGAGCAGAGAGGGGTCAAAGCCCCTTGAAATCTGTGGCTGGGACAGGTTTGCTGGTGGGACACCTGTGGAGCTCAGCTGGGAGTGTGAGCTCCCCTTGGAGTTTCCCTCCCATCCCAGTGTCCTCACAGCCAGCCTGGCAAGCACAGCCTGAGCCAGGCAAGTGGGAGATCAGGAGATACCAGACGCTGGATTTAAGGAGGGGGAAGTGTGGAGACTTTCTGTGACTTTGCTATAAACTGACACAGCTCACAGAGCTGCGCAGATGTGAGGGGGAAGGGCAGGGGGGTGAGAGGTGCCTGCATTCATCGCTTTTTAAATGCACTGCTTTGCTTTCCCTTTCTTCTTTAGAAGCCACCAAGGGCTGAGCTTGGCTTGGTGGATGTCGGGCTGTAGGATCTGATAAGGGCCTGCTCTCTGAAGTGCTGCAGAAGGGTTCCTTGCCAGCCTCTCTCCCGGCGTGCCTGCACACCTCCAGTGCCCCTGAGCGCTGGGATGGTGCCGGGATGAGGCGGTGCCACCTGGGCAAGGTCCCTGCGTGGCAGGTGCAGGGAGCTGGGGGTGCTGTGGGGCAGTCTGGCTGCGGCAGGGGAAGAACAAGGAGAAGCCAAGGTCTGAACCCCGCACTGATGTAAAGCTGAGGCTCCTCTGGAGCCCCTCCAGCTTTGTGCGGGTGTAACTGAGACTGGAATCCGGTCCAGAGAGAGCGAAGCTCTTTGGTGATGATTAATACAGTAAAATGTGAAAGTTATGTATCAAGTGCGTTTCATGCGCCTCTCGCCTCGGGACAATTAGCATAAATTTAATAATTATTGCCCTGTGCCAGCAGCTGCTACCTAAGGAGCTGGGAGTGCTTTATGAACGCTCATTAGCTGCTGCCCTGCCTGGGGGAGGTGGGTGATTATTCTGCCCGTTTTATGGGGAGGAAAGAGGAACAGAGAGAAGCAAAGTGAGGTGGCCAAGGTGTGGTACCAGCGAGGGCTGATCCCATCCCTCCTGCGCCTCCTCCAGCCCCACTTGGCTCTGACCGAGCTGGGTGGGCACAGCTGGGAGGGGGCTGGAGTAAGATGGGAGTTTGTTCTTTAAGCAATGTAGAAAATACTTAAAATTCAACATTTGCCAGTTCCCCAGTCCCCACTTTGCCAGGACATGGTTTGTCCTGCCTTGCATGTCTCCCTTCCATGTTCAGAGTCGGTGAGGGCTGGTGGAGGTTGGTCACTCAGGCAGGGGCATCCTGATCCATCTCCTTGACTGGAGACTTTCTGGATGATCTGGAGCCTCCCCCGTGGGTCACTCTGTGTCCACCTGCCCCGGGAGCTGCTCTCTGCCAGGGCTGGCACCCATTATCCTGTGTGAGTAACAGCAAACCACAGAGACAGAGGCTGGCTCCCTGTGTAACCAGGCTGCTGCAGCCAAAGGGGAGCTGATCAGATACCAGACTCTTTTATCATGTTCCAGGGCACAGACAAAAGCTGGAAGACCAAGCCAAACCCTTCACCGACCGCTACGGAGAGCTGGAACGGCTGCGCCAGTCCATGAGAGTCACCCCAACAACACCCAACCCCCGTGGATCCCTCAGCACCCCGAGCCACTTCGGCTCCCAGGCTCAGACTCCAATCCAAGGTAACCACCTGGGTGTCCCAGTTGTCCCCAAACCCTCGTGTTCCTGGCATGGCTGAGTGGGAGCAACCCCCTGGATGGGATTTTAGAGTTGGAGTCCAGCTCTCCCCTGGTTAAGGTGCCAGGGAGGGGTTTGTGTAGATTTCTTGACCTTGGAAGCCTTTTTGCTCCCATTAAGTCACTTTTTGCACCATTAGATCTGGGTTTTGAGGAACAAATGAGCAGCAGGAGCGTGAGGGAGGTGAGAGCAGCACCCTTTGAACCCAGCAGCTCCTCTGACATGAAGGCAGCCGCGCTATGGTTATGCATCAGCCAGAGAGGGTGTTCCGTGCTTTACATGCTAATCCCAACGGTTTCTTATCATTGTGTGGGTGCCAAGTGTGGTGATCCCTCGCCCAGCTCCAGCATAATGCCCCACACGGATGCACACCTGCACAGGCACACACACACACACAGAGCTTTGCTCTTCCCAGATCTGCCAGCGGCAAAGAGCGCCCGAGTCCCTGGGCGTTCCCCAGGAATCCGCAGCTTGCTGCCAGGACAGGGGCAGGAATTGCCACTGGAGTTACCTGACAGAGATCAGGCTGCTAATCCTGGAATTTCAGTCCCAAACTAAGCAAGGCATTAAAATATCTCGGCTGCTGTGCTGCTCCTGTCTTTCTGCACAAGCAGATGTCCCCAGGAAGAATTAAGAGACCATTCTCCTGTCCTTTTCTGTGCTGCTTTTCCAAGCACTTTTAGTCTCACTGTTCTTTTCCTTCAGAAATCAGCAGAGATACTAACAGGGCTTCAATGAACAGTATTTAAGCTGTCTGTATTTGGAATTTTGGTGAGAATAGGCCCTTCTGGGAAAGTTTCATAGAAAAAGCTCCCAAAACCCTCGTGCTGTGTTTTCAGAAGGGATATGGTTGTTTGAAAGCCTCGGTGTCATTAGCAAAGAGGGAGTTTTGGGTGTAAAAACATGTTTGAAAATGTTACCCAAACTGTAAAAGCTGAGCCGCTCCTCCCAACCCAAAATTACAGAGAAAATTTAATTTCTTTCTCATTGAAATGCAAATCTCCACGCTTGGAATTTTCATTGATATTAGAAAGGTTTATGAGAAGAACACGGGCATTTTGTGTAGGACTATCATTTGGGTTTTAAAAAAAAAAGCAGGAGAGAGAGAAAGAGTTTTCTAGGCTTGTCCCGTTGGCCGCATCATAAAGAAAGAGATTCTTGGGGGAAGAAAAAAAGATTTGTATTTTAAATTAGCACAGCCCCCTGCAGTGCCAGAAACCCAAAGAGCGCCATTTGGAGCAAAGAATCAGGTGATGACACAAATTCAATGAGAAAAAAAATTGAGTCGGCCACAAGCTACCGCCCCTGCCAAATTCCCAAATGTCAAGTGACAGCAGGAGTGGAGACACACAAAATTAGCCTCTGAAATCATTCCTGCGGAGTGAATCCGAAGTCCCAGGAATGCTGCAAAAGGCGGTTTGTGCACGCTCTGCTCTTGGCTCCCTCGTTCCCAAGCTGGAGGAACTGTCTTAAAATGACTGCGGGTTCCTACCAGCGTAACTCGGAGCAGGAGCAGCTCAGTCATTTTCATCTCAGCCCTGTCCTTTTGACACAGCTCTGGCTATGACCAATCATAATCATCATTTTAAAAACCCCTCTTTCTCTTGCACACACACACACACACACACAGCTTATTCACAAAGATCATAATTTTTACCCGAGCAAGTGGAGCCGGCCCGTGCCAAGAACAACACGGGAGTTAACAGGCCTGTAATTCTCACGACTTGGCACGTTCTTGGGTAACACACAGGAGAGGCCGAGTAGTGGGAAGCAGAACGAGATACCAGCAGGGAGGGGCCATGGGCAGGCTGGGCTTCATCCGGCCCCCGCTATCTTCCATGGGGTGCTTTCCAAGTTGAATGTTTTTAGCATCCCTGGGCAGGGATTAAGAGGGGGACAGGGAGGTTTTTCCCTCCAGCAGTGCTTGGCTCCCTCTGCTCGTGTGCCAGGGGTGCTTGGCTTCTCTGTTCTGCTGACCAAGCAGTTTGCACAAACTTCCTAATCCGCTCCTGGCAAAAGCAGGATGGAGCTGGGATGCTCAGGAACAGCATCAGCCACTGTGGGGGGATCCCAGCACCTCAAATCCACCTCAAATCCCAGCACCTCCATGGCACATGGAGTTTGGGTTTTTAGGCAGGCAGAAGACAGTGTTTATCTGGGAGAATTGGGGTTCTTGGGAGATGTGTTTGCTGTGACCCAGTCCAATCTCTCCTCCTGAGGAGGGAAAGCTGTGGCTGTGGTGGAGATCACGGCAAGGGCGCCGCGGGGAGTGGGAGAAGGGTCTGGCCCTCAGCCACTCGCAGAGGCTTTTAGTCAAGCAGCCCCTGGAGGTTATAAATAGCCCCCATGTAAAATGATCATCCTGAGGTTAGATGGTCTCAAACCAAAACCCTCCTGGTAGGAGAAAGCCGATGGTTTCTGAAGGGCATGCCAGGAAATATGGGACGAGAGAGTGTGGCTCCGATAGCAAGCAGGTCGGATCCTGCTCTCTCCAGTGTCAGGGTATTTCAGTGGCTCTGGCCTTGCCTTGCCCCACTCAGATGGGCAGAGACTTGATCCCTCCCCATACCTGTCCCCAGACTGGATGGACACTGGAACCCTGCACACACCAGACCTCATTCTCACTTGTGCTGCTCTGGGAGTAAATAGGATAACTCTGGGCTCACCCCTGTAGCTGTGATGAGAATCTGGCCCAGTGCTGAGCAGGTCAGACAGGCAGACATCCATCACCATCCAGCTCTGCTTCCCAGAGCAGAGCCTCTGTTGAGGATTTGGCCCAATGCTTCTCCAGAGAGGTCTGGAAAATCTGAGTGTTTGCAATCCCAGCTCTGCCATCCCCACAACGAGACACCAAGCTGTCATTAGGATGGCTTGAAATGGTTCCTTATTACAGGGCACGCGAAGCCAGAGCCTTGCGTGCCTGCTTCAGTCCAGTTTTGCCTTTTAGCTTAAAAAAATCCAGTAGCTCTCAGAAGTGAAGCAAGATGTTAAAGGGACTTCTGCTGTCTGGCTTCAGCTGCTTCTTGGGGCCCCCTGGCTCAGGGAAGGTGGGCTGGTGACAGACACACGTCCTCCCCAGGAGCAGCCCCCAATTCTCTGTGTCCTCCCCTGCCTGTGTTTCAGCAGGGGCTCAGGCTGAACCATTTTGTTCCCAGCACAGCAGAGCAGGACCGCCCACGCCCCAGTTCTGTGGTGGAAACATCTTCAACCACTCAAAAGCAATTGTGTGCCTTGTCCAGCAGCATGGAGGGGCCTTGTGCTCACCAGGACAATTGCGAAGTGATTTTAGATTGGATCTCCTCGTACCAGAGCGAGCTGTTTTGATTGAGGCACTTCATGTCCCCCTGCACACTCTTGTTTTTGCTCCAGAGAAGCCAAACTCCCTTGATTTCACAGGGAGGACAGTAAATGTCAGATCCTTTCGCAAGCCTCTCTTAGCCCTAGTGCCTGCAGAACGGTTTTTGGGAGACTCTGTGTTCACTGAGGAGCCTCAGATCTCCTGATCTGGAATTTGCTCAGCTTCATTCCCAATCCATTACTTCAGGCCAGCACAACATTTTTATCATCAGCAGAATGCTCCATCATATGCCTTTAAAGTAAAGTCTTTCTCTCTCTTTTTCTTTTTAAATATACATTTTTAAAGTATTACATTACTTTTAAGAAGCCTCTTGGCATAGGCAGCAAGTGCCCCTATTGTTTCCGAAATGCAACGTGGCTGCTCTGAGGTTAAGTCCTGAATTATGGGCCCAGCAAATACACTGAATTGCTGCTTCCTAATCCCTGTCCAGATTGACTTATGGTTTCTTTAAAATATCCGTTTCTTAATGGATAAAAACATTCTACCACGGGCAGAGACTAAATTGTTTCCAAAGGAAGCTAGGCAAGCATTAGTGGGAAGAAAACATATTGTGGGATTCAGCTTCAGCCTCAAAGGAAGGAACACGCTCGAGATGGGTTTCCTGCCTGCTTTCAGGCTTCTGTGTCTATCTTTAAACTGCTTTTCTGCTCCTCTCCTTTGCATTTGTGATGTCCCTCCAGTGAATTTGGCATGGAAGTGTCACAGATGAACCACAGAGCAGTGCTGGGCAGGAGATTCCCCCAGGACAGAGTCCAGGCACCCGCGACCGCTGTGTTTGTGCCATGGACGTGTGGCCAACCCCAGCCACAGCTCAGGGTGCTGCATCCTTTCAGAACAGCAAGGAGTCCCTCAGAATTTGCCTCAGGGGTGCCACCGTGGATTTTCCAGTGTGCTGGGATCCGCAGTGCCATTCTCAGAGTGGGATGGGGAGCCCCCAGCCGGGCTCCTGGCCCGTGGAGCCCGTGTGCCATCATCCTCCACAGTGGGATTCCCATGGCAGACGTGGCCTGGCCCAAACCTGCTCGGCAGGCAAGGTGGTCTAGCTGCAGGCTGGGTTGTAAATCCAGCAGCTTCCTTTTATGTAGTCAGGGCTTGTTAATTTGTTTTAATACCCTTTGAATACAGGTAAAGAGCAAAGCGCGGGCAGGGCGGAGGGGGGTGCCCGCGATCCCCGCTCAGCCCACCCACCCGCTCCAATTAGCACCGTTATTCATTAGCTCGGCGGGATGTGCCGGGCAGGGGGATGCGGGCAGAGGGCTCTGGGATGAGCGAGGCTGTGCCGGAAGCTGGGAGAGCTGGGCTTGTTTAGTCTAGCAAAGGGCAGGCGGGGAGCGGAGCCGATTGCTCCGTGTAAATACATCGAGGGGGTAAACACGGCGAGGCAGAGGAGCTAATGTAAGCTCTGGAGGACACTGCAGGCGCAGGACATGGGGCTGAACTGGTCCTGCGTAAATCCACACTGGAATTAGGAGCAGGGTGATGCCCCAGAAGGATGGGTCCAGAGAATTGGAGATCCCAACGGATCTGGAAGGGTTTGCAGAGGAGGTTGAGATGCATGATTCACTAAGCTGGGAACACCTGGGATTTTCCCTGCTCTGCTGCCGGCCAGCGTATTTGGGGTGGGAGAGGACCCAGGGGCTGGGTTTGTGCTGCTCAGCACGGTGGGTTTGGGCCCGTGTGTGTGAGTGCACGGCAGCACACGGTGTTCGGGGAGAATCACAAAACTGAGCAGCAAACGTGCTTGGCAGTGTTGAGGTGGTGCCTGGCGATGCTGTGATAAGGACCTGTGTGTTGTTGTGTTTTGGTTTGGGGTTTGAGTTTTTTTTTTTCAGACTGCAGAGGAAGTCCGTGCACCCAGTTTGTGAGCTGGTTCTATCAGATACAGAGCACTGCTCCATGGGCGTGTAACAACGGATGCTGTTCACACCCTCCTTTTTTTTTCAACACCTCCCCTCCTCCCCCAAAATATATTTTGCTCTGTTTTACGTGGGCTGAGAGGAAGGGGCCGTTTTCTTTTTTAGTTGGCCCTGACTTGGAAACAAATGAACTTGTTAACATACGTGACAGAGGCGTGAGAGCGTGCCTGCATGCGTGGGTGGGGAGGAGAGCGGCGCCTTCTCTAGAGATGAGCTGGGCCTTCACAGATCAGATGCATCTCGTGCACCTTCCCATGGAGATTCTCTCCTCCTCTTGGCCACCTGCCTCTCCGTGCTCCCACATGGAGCTATGGTCAGAAGCGGAGAGGGACAAAGATCAGAAAAATGCTCAAAGATGGCTTGGAGGTCCAAGAGTGACAGAAGTGAGCAGAGAAAAAACAGCCAAAGGTATATTCAGAGCAGGAATGTCTGTTCCCACTGTCACACACATGCTGGTGTGTTATATACAGAAGCATAAAGTATCATTAGTGTTTACATTGTCGTCAATCATTGTGCAGTGAGATAGGAAAGCAGGGCTTTTTCCCCTGGGGTAGATTTTTCATGACAATTTCACAAGGCACACATATGCATGGAATTAGAGCAGTGATCTATGGCCAGGCTGATGATATTTTATATTCTATACACTTGGAGAGTGCCAGGCTATCACATTTCCTTTAAATTCCCTTTATTCTCTGTGTGTCTCACACACTGTATCTGTTGTGTAACATATCCACACGAGCTCAGGTTTATTGCTGACTGGGTTCACCAGCCACCGCGTGCTCCCCACATCTCTAAGGTGGGGACCAGGTGGTGTCTGGGGTGCTGAGGAGCTGCTCAGGTTCCACACGTCCCTGCCTGGCCCCAGATAATCTGATAGTGATGATCCTGCTGTACATCAGTGCTGTGCTGCCACGTGCCTGGGGTGAGCTGGTTTTCTGGGTACCATTGCAGCACTGAAGAGATCCTGATGTTGTTTTTGCTGCCCTTTCTTCCCTCCAGGCAGAGCAGATGTGCTCCTAGGTTAGGAGGTAGTGGCAGCACCCACTGCTCCTCAGGGATGGATGCACATCAATCCCTAAAACCATCTGCAGGGTCCATTGCCTCATCTCCTTGAAGGCTTCCAGGGACCTCAGAGCAGATCCACCAGCCCTGACCCTGCCAGGCTGCAGGGACCAGTTCCACTCCATCCAAGACAGCTCCCAAACCCAGCGCGGTCTGAAGGGAGGAGGCTGAACACACCCTGAGAAACCTCTGTGGCTGGCAGCCTCACGAACCAGCCCTTCCCACCTCATGGCCAGCCCTCGCCACCATGACCCAGCTGAGGTTTGGCTCCCATCAGGGGCATCTCTTTGCATTTATGTCCTGGCCACCCACCCAAGGAAAGACCCGTATTGTCTCTGAGGCAGAGTGAGCTGCTGTGTCACTGCAGCGCTGTTGTTTAATCTGGAAAGGGGCTGAGCAGCTTTCAAAGCATGTTTCTATCCAGCCCCTCATGCAGGGGGGACTTGGGGGTCCTCAAAAGGTGCAAATTGCAGCTGCACAATTAAATCATGGGGTGTGTCCTGGCCTCTGCGGTTCCCAGGGCAGCTCAGCCCTAAGGAGGAGACAGTGGCATTACTAATCAGGGCTTTGACCTTTACATGGCTTTTATTTAATACACATTCCACACTTCCCCAAACTCCCATCCAAAACATTGACATTTCCGCTGATAGATTGGGTCAGATTTTGGAGTAGTTGGGGGACTCAATTCACTCTTACAATGGTTAAATTCTTACAGCTAAATGGGCTTATTCAGTTAGTGCAGCAGCTGGTGTGATTTCGAGAAGAAAATAAACATTTCCTTCAAATATTTTGATTGGCAACTGGACAACTGAAGTACTCAAGCTCAGATTGCCAGGGTCCAAAAAAGCAAATGGGGGCTGGACGGCAAGTAAGCGAGGGAAAACCGTAGTAAATCCTTGGAGGCAGCACTACGGAGCAGATGTGTGATGTGTGCTGGGGAAGGGGACAGCAAGAAGGGGTTTTTTAAGCCCATTTTGAGCTGTTATTCCAAAGGGAATGCAGGGTCCGAGGGCGCAGCTTCACCCTCTCCTTGTTCCCTGGCTTTGCTCAGCAGCTGCTTGCTCCAGGCTGCTGTTTGATCCTGGCTGTGGCAGAGGGTCCTTGCTGCTGAGTTAGGTGGTTATGGAGGGTGTTAATGGCCATGTTTTAATTGGATCTCGCTGGGGTTGTTTCAGTGGAGATTTCCTCGCGTGCAGGGCAGGCGCTGGGGCTGTGTGGCTCCGATCTGCGGCAGCCAGGATGGAGGGGCAGCCCTGAAGTGGAGGAGATGGGATGGAGAGGAAACCTTGAGGCGAGGACCAAGATGGAAGGGGCAGTGCTGAGGTGGAGGGGCAGTTGTGAGGTGAAAGAGATGGGATGGAGGGGAAGCCCTGATGCCAGGACCAAGATGGAGGGGAAACCATGAGGCGAAGGAGATGGGATGGAGGGGAAACCCTGAGGTGATGGAGCCAGGATGGAGAGAGTGCTGAGGTGAGGGTGCTGAACTGGAGAGACAGTTATGAAGCGAAGGAATCGGGACAGAGGAGCAGCCCTGAGGTGAGGACCAAGATGGAGGGGAAACCCTGAGGTGAAGGAGACGGGACAGAGGGGCTGCCCTGAGGTGAAGCACACAGGACACAGCAGCAGCCCGGAGGCGCCGGCCCTGAGGCGATGGCGAGGCCCCGGCCCCCTCTGGCGGCCGCCTCCTTCCCGCCTCTTTCCCGCCTCCTCCCGCGGCCCGGCGGGCGCCCCCTGCTGGCGGCAGCGCCGCGGCCCCTCAGGCGGCACCTCCGCGGGCCGGGACCGTCGCGGTTTTGTTTTTAGCGTGGTTTGGGGGTTTATTTGTAGGCTCAGGGAAAAGCTGAGAGCTTTTCCGGTCAGGGAAAGCTGGAGCTTTATTCTGGGCTAGACTTAGAGCCCGAGGCCGGGAGTGAAAGAGAGCTGGTCACGCCACTCGGACACCTCGTGGCTCTGCTGGGCGTGTGGGTTCGCGCCAAGAGATTTGCTTTTTGAAGGATCAAAATTCGCAGATCACAGCCCTGCAGAGTGCTCTGGGGGTTCAGAACCTGGTGGAGCTCCCCACCGCCTCACTGTGCCTTGCCCGTCACACACAGAGCCTGTAATTAACACTCTTACATGCTGCTGTCCAAATTAGTAGCAGGGACCCACTGCCAAACGGTTCACGTTCAGGCCAATAAAATGTAGCCTCTAAAAAAAACCCTCTTTGAGCGAGTTATAGAGGAAAAAGGAAATGTGCCCTGAGCGCTCAGGTTTGATTTCGATTTGCGTTTTATGGAATATTATTTATGGAGCTGTGAAAAGTAATGAAGGAGCGCGGTCTGAGCGATTGTCATCTGGGAAGGCAGCGAGCAGCAATCTGGGTGTTTCGGGGGCTGAGGGGGATTTGGAGGCTGCTTTTTCTCAGTGCAGGGCTGCCGAGTTTAAGGGGAGGCTTTCAGAAGACAGCACTTTTTCTTTCCAGTCCAGGTGCAGGCAGGATTTCTGCCCCATGGTCCTGTCTCAAGCCACGATTCTGCTGGATTGCTACCGCCACAGGGCTGTGGTCAGGCTGCTTCTTGCAGAGCTGGTCTCCAAACCTCAGCTCCCTCAAACCTCAGTGCCTGGCAGCAGCTGTGGCTGCAGCATGGCTTTGGGATGGGTCCCTGCTGGGCTGTGAAATCAGGCTGGGAGCGCTTTTCCCACCGCTGTGCTTTTCCAGCCGGCCCAGCACGGAGCAGGGTCGGCCCTGTGGCCGGGCAGCCGCTTCCACGGGCGCTTTCC
This sequence comes from Diglossa brunneiventris, assembly GCA_019023105.1. Taxonomy (NCBI): domain Eukaryota; kingdom Metazoa; phylum Chordata; class Aves; order Passeriformes; family Thraupidae; genus Diglossa; species Diglossa brunneiventris. The sequence continues at coordinate 1,000,264 of CM032375.1, forward strand.
AACGCCGGGTGTGTGCAGAGCAGTGTGGTTCGGGACAGCTTTGAGCTCTGCTCCTCTCTTATCTCGCCCCAAAGCCACAGCCACGTTCACAAACCAGGTGCTCCCCCGCCTCTCCCCTCCGTGGAGCCTGCGTGGGAAGGCAGGCGCTGCTGGGCGCCCACAAAAGGGCTGCAGGGGAGGGAGGGAGGATCCTCCCCTTCTCCTTCCACGGCTGAAGGACTCACCTGGGATCAGAAGGGAGGTTCACATCAAATCCCCTCCATACCTGCTCCTCCAGAGCGTGCCCGTGTCACTAGGTAGCTGGAAGGGATTAAATCAAGAGTTTTCTCCTGAGGAAACGCTTTGGGGCCTGGAACGCCAGCCCTGAGAAGTTAAAAATGCTTCATTGTAATAAAGAGATCTAAAACACACGTCCCTGTGCATGCAGAGCAGCCACACAATCCTCTGGATGTGTGTTTGTATGTATATGCATTTCCAAAACCAACAGGCGTGTTTAGCATACTCACCTCACATTCTCTTGCTCTGAGGGATACAAAATCCAGCTGATGCAACCAAAAAAAGTCACTTTTGAGGCTGGATGGTGTCCCACAAGCAAAGGAGAAAGGCCCTGCTTTTAACAAGAGGAAAATAGAGGAGGTCTGAAGGGCACTTTCCTTGGACAGCAAACCTCATTTCTCTCTGCTTTAATACACCAAGGTCAGAGGTTCCTGGGCTCTGTCTCAGCCTTGGGACAGCTGAGAGAGTCACAGGAATGCCTCCAGCTCCTCAAAGGAGCTCCTCCTGTGGATTCCCACCTCTAATCTGGGCTTCCTGCAGGAGGATGGGATCCCAAGCCACGGTCCCTTTCCAGTTCCAAGCTGGCTGCGTCCCCCTTTGGGTTTAAACCCTCCAGGAAAAGGTGTGGGGGGCTCCATCATCCAACGGAGCTGGGGAACATTCCCACCACACTGCCCCGAGTCTCCCTTCCCCCAGCAGAGAGCCTGAATTTCTCACTCTCTTTATCCTCTTGGAAGGAGAAAAATACACAGAGAAGTCGAGCAGAGGGATATAGTGGCTCCTGGCTTGGGAGTTTTCAGCTGTGTGTTTATCAGCTCCATCCCCTGATGGTATCAACACAAACAGGCCACCCACAAGAAGGCTTAGCAGGCTGGTCTGGGCTCCAGCTTTTCCTGCCTGTCTCCGTGTGTGTGTGTGTGTGTGTGTGTGTGTGTGTATACAGCAGGGATGGATGATCCCAGGGCCCGGCCGTCTGGGGCCTGCCTCCATTTATTTACTACACAGCTGATGTCATGGCTAAACATCTTTTTTCTGTGTTTATGGGGTGTGCTGCTTTAATCTGCCTGAGATGAATAGACCCCTAAGAGAAGTCAGCTTAGCCGTGTCCCTTCTTGGATAGGAAACAACAAATTTTAGGACAGGAAATGGGAGCAACTTAAACAAACGGGTTTAGGATTTTATTTAAGTCACTCAACTCTTTTCCCTGGCAGACCCAAGAGGTGCTTTCCCTTCTGATTCCTTGGGAATGCTCTAATGTCGCTCTTGTGCTGAGATTGAGGCAGGAACAGGCGAGAGGCAGGATGGTAGAAAAGGCAAAGAAGGCTTTATTCAAAAGAACCGCCTGGTTTTTATAGAGTGGTACGATAGGTTCTAATCTATTGGCTAACTAACAAAAACATCTTCCTTACACACTGTCCTTCAGAGGAACAGAAAGACGAAGTAAAAAAACACCACCTGCAAATTGTTTATACTCAACGAGTTATCACATCTCTCCAACTCCTAAAATTTCTCACAAGCCACTGTGAGAAATGCTCGCCATTTCTCTCTGTGTCCCACGGCATCCACACTCTAACCACCCCTCTCCTCCTGCACCCCGGCAGGCACGTCAGAGCTGAGCCCCTTCTCGGACCCGCGGCAGTTCGAGCGCTCCTTCCCCACGCTGCCGGCGCTGACGGAGACGCGTTTCTCCGACCCGCGGATGCATTACCCCGGCGCCATGTCCGCCGCCTTCCCCTACACCGCCACGCCCTCGGCCACGGGCATCGGGGGCATCAGCATGACCAGCATGCCCACCACCACCCGCTTCCACCACACCTACCTGCCGCCCCCGTACCCCAGCTCCACGCAGAACCAGAGCGGGCCCTTCCAGGCCAACCCCTCTCCCTACCACTTGTACTACGGGACGTCCTCGGGCTCCTACCAGTTCTCCATGGTGGCGGGAGGCGAGCGCTCGCCCACCCGCATGCTCTCGTCCTGCACCAGCGCCTCGGCGGGGAACAACCTGATGAACGCCAGCCTGGGCGCGCAGAGCGACGGCGTGGACGCCGACGGCAGCCACAGCAATTCCCCCACCACCATGAGCACCACGGGCAGGATGGATGAGTCCGTCTGGAGACCCTACTGAGGAGGAGCTCAGCTGGGCACCCGTGTCTTTAACTTAATCAGCCGCCGTGGCTCCTTTTGGGAGCGACCAAAGTGATGCCAAGGGAAAAGTTAAACCAAAGTCTTCCAAACCAAAAGTTAAGGATCCTCTGCATGCAAACATCAAGCAAAGATCAACCAAGACCTTCGTTACATTTCAAGGTGAACACCCACAAGGCTTGAATGTGTCGCTTGATGTGGTTCCTTCCGTGTGTTTTAGGTATGTGGATTGTACATAGGGAAAAAACCCCAAGGACGTGTGGAATCAGATGTTTGGTACTTGCAGAACACTTCTCGTTCATCTCACTCGCACCTCTTCCCCACACAAAGCATTCAGAAGTGAGGAGAATCTCACCCTTCTGCTGCAAAATGGTTCAGAGAAGAGAAGACACCATGGAGTCACCTGAGCCATCTCTCTGCCATTGCAGGAGGACCAAACTTAACTTAAAAAAAAAAAGGAGAAAAAAAGAAAAAAACCCCACTGTCTCCTGTCCTTCCCTCCCCGCTGGTGAAGGGTCCCTGAGCACCAAAGAGCAGTGGGGTTTGCAGCACAGCCAGGGGCACTGGGGCTCAGTCAGCCACGTGAACAAGAGCTGTGATGTGATTATTGTTATTATTTGTTGACGACACAAGTTGTATTGTTCATTTTGGTGTCACTGTCGTCGTTTGTCAATCAGTAACGTGGCTGACCCCGGCCTGGCTGACCCCTCCTCCATGTTTACACACAAGATGTACTTTTTATGGAGATGTTTTGTTTTGTTTGTTTGCTCTCTTGTCCTGACCTCACCGTTCAGCTCTTTGCTCCCCTTAGCAAACCTCAGTGGTGGTGGCTGAAGTGAAGGCGGCATTCAGGACAATCTAAAACTTTTGAGATGCACTTCCAAGGGGCTCAGGAGCCTTTGGCATGGCCTTGCCACCATTTTCCAGATGTTCCTTCTGTCCCTTCTGAGTGGCAACACTCACAGCTGGTGGCAAAGCATCATAATTCTGTTCTGGTCCTTTCCCTTGTTCTCACCCAGAGAGGATTACACAATTTTTTATTTTGCCTCACATATATCAGTTCATCCTGAAAGCCCTGAGATCTGGAGAAAGGAGCAGTTTCTACTCCTGGTGGTGGGAATGTTGTGAATTGATGCTGTGCAGCCTTTTCCATCCCCTCACCTTCCTGTCCTTCCCCAGGTGACCCCGAGCACGGGGATCTTGCTGTAGAGGAATAAGCTGAAGAGGGGGCACTCAAGGTGCCACTGGTGGTGGTGGCATCAGGTGGCATTTGCAGGAACCAGGTCTGCCAAGCACCACACACCCTCAGAGCTGACACCACAGAGATTGCAACTAAACAGGGTCGTGGTGGGAGGTGGCTGTGGGTTCCTCCAAGGCCGGCTCCGGGGCTTGGCTCTGATGCACAACACGGAGCTTGTCACCTCCTGCAGGCCGCCTGTGCCCTCTGCTGGCATGAGAATAGGGGCTGGATTCGGGATTCTTCGTGCTGGCAGGGCTGGGCACAGACAGATTCCTGGGGATCCATAACTGCAGTGCCCTGCAGAGCCCTCCCCAGTGCCACCAGTAACCACGCCTTTCTTCTTCCACTTCTCCCATAAACACAAGCAAATCGAAGGCCCAGAGCTGCCCTCCCGGCCCCTGTGCCTCAGCCACACCGTCCCAGCCTTGTCACCTGTCCCCAGCTCCCAGCTGGCAGCTGGTCACCCTCAGCACAGAGCGCTGGAATTGCACTACCACGGCGAGGCTGGAGCAGCACATCCTGGCTGCCCTGGAGAGCTGCCATGACCACTCAGAGTTCCACAAGCAACGAAGAACAACTCTTTTCAATAATAATATTAATAATAATAATGATATAATAATAATAATAATTTTTTTTAAAGCCTTACCCCAGCATAACTGCAACCTCCACTTGCCTTAGCGCCAGCGCTCGCCGGCTCTGGAGCTGGACAGGGCAGCCTGTGTTTTGATGCCTTTTTGCATTTGTCATCCCGTCCCACTGGTTGAAAGCACAAAGGAAACAAGGCATTCGTAGCTGTAGGTTAATTTAAGACTGTTTGTAGTGAGTTTTAAAAAAGAAAATAATAAAAAGAATGGCAACGATGTTATTTTTATGACATATTGTCATGTGAAGGTGTAAATAGATGCACCTCTGTTGTATGCAAATGGTCACGAGACAGGCCAATGTTTTTTGCTTTGCACTATAATTTGCTTTTTTTAAAAAAAAAAGAATGCACAATCGCTTGTACAGTAAAGCCCCTTTGTCTGGCTCACAGAATATTTAACTATAAAATCTAATTTTTGGTCTTATTTGTGATAATAATATAATTCTTAAATATGTTGAAGGATATGATTCTTAATAATGCTTCTAATACTTGTATGTGCAGGGTAAAAGATCACCAGACTAAGGAGATGAGATCAGAGATCTTTGTAGATAAAGAAGGCTAAAGTTGTTGGGTTTTTTAATGGTGTCTTATGATGGACATTAAAAAAAATGCTAGTGATACCAAAAAAATGTGGTTATTTGTGTAAAATCCCAGCCCTACTTGAAGGTAATGCCCTATATTTAATATGTAGCCCGATTTTTAACCTGTAGCACTTGTCACTGGGGAGGGGGGAGGTGGGGAGGGCAGAGGAAGAGGAAGAGGAGGGTCTGCTCCTGGAGAAGCCATCGGGAAGCTGCGGCTGGAGGAGTGTCCCGGCTCTGGCTTCCCTGAGAGCGTGGGGACAGAGCCCCGGCTCGGGGGACAGTTCTGCTTTTCTGGTATGGGGTCATTTCTGCTCCGCGGGCCGTGCCGTGGCCTCGGGCCGCCGTGTAATCCTGTCAATGCCATGTGGATCAATAAACAGTGGTTACAGTGGCCCCACCGCCTCCCGCCTGTCACTTCTCGCCGGGGCAGGGGGCTCCTCACGCTGCTCTTTCTCCAGGCTCTGATTTTCGGCTCTTTCAGAGCACCCCAGTACCAGCTCCGGTGCCCTTGGCCGCGGTTTGGCACCACAAGGGTGGGCAGGGGAGGGCAGGCAGGGGTGGGATGGGGTGGGAGGACCCGAGCTCGCTGAAAATCCATTTTAAGCTCTCCGGAGGGGTGTGGAGCACTGCCCGTGCCCGCGGGCAGCCCTGGCAGGGTGATCGCTGTGTGCCAGCCCAGCTGTGTGCCAGCCCAGCTGTGTGTGCCAGCATCGCCTCCTGCCCTCCTCCTGTCAGCGCCGTCCGAGCCGCAAAAACCCCGCACCGATGCAGCAGGACCCAAACTCCCGGGCGCTGCGAGCCCCGACCCCTCAGCACTCAGCGCTCGCCTCCAGAACCCAAATGACAGCTGCAAGGCAAAAATGAAAAAATCCCAGCCCACAACAGGATCCGGTGCCAAGGCGCTGCGGGCCGGGGCTCCCGAGGAGCCGGGGAACTCAGCGCCAGAATTATTCATGAGCCCGGGGCAGGAGCGCCGGGCCATTCCCAAAGCTCTGCCTCCCCTCTGCAGCATCTCCGTGAGCGGAGCCCACAGCCGCGTTCGCCTGGAAAGAGGGAGAAAAAAAAAAAAGAAAAAAAAATTAGGAAAAGCCCAAACCAAACCACAATAAATGCTCGTACCCAGCTCCACAGCCCTGGCCAGCGGGAATATGTTCCAAGGAAAACCCGAGAGTTAGCTGCCTTTTCTTCACAGCTACTGGGAGAGGAAACACCCCGAGGTGTAGCTGTTATTTACAGGAACTTTCTGTTCCAAACGGATCCGTGCTTTTCTCGCTGCCTCGATCCGAGCTGCAGTGGGAAGAGAGAAGGAGAAGGAAAGGGGTGGAAAAAAGAGGACAAATAAAAAGGGTCTTATTGTACTGACATGCACTGGATCATCCCTGAAATCCATGGGGTTCAAGTGGGTTTGGTGCAGGCGCCCGTGGAGGGGATGAGAATGTGTCAGGGAACAGCAGCACCTAAAATCCTGATGGGAGGCCCAGAGAGCTGATGGTGTTAAATGTGCCCAGCACCTGAGGGCCAGAGGGCTGTGATTTTTATATGGGCACTATTTTTATATGGGTATTATTATTATTTGTGTTATTCCATGGGTGATATTTTTATAAGGCTGATGTTTTTATATTGGGGATATTTTAGCCAGGCCACCTACCCTGCATAGCATCCAATGTGCTGCTGCTGCTGCATCCTGCTTCCACACAGGTTTTGTCCCAGTTTAATTTAAATGGGAGAGCTGGAGGCCAGCAGAGCATTGTGGGGTTGTGGGGTACATCAGCCTCTCCCAAAGGGTCCCAAATACCTGAGGGCTCCCTCTGTTCCAGGGGGAAGCTGAAAAACAGGGCTGGAAGCAACAGCATGGGGCAGTCCGAGCAGGAATGTTTGGATTTTCTTTTGCAACAGAAAACAGAAATGGGGGAAATAGCTGGAGCTTGAAAAGCTATTTTTTGAGCATTCAGATATTAAATTGCATAGAGTTTGGGCTAAAAAAATCTCCTAGGAAAAATGAAGAATATTTCCTTTGAGATCAGAGCTAACAAAAGTCTCAGCAAAAAGCTTGTTTTATTCTCATTCCAGCCCAAACTCCAAAGCTCAGCCTCTGTTTTAATGACTCTGTTGTGTCCAAACTGCCTTGGTAAATAATCTTTTAACTTTTACAAATTCTGAGACTACACAGGATATAGGGGAAGGATCCTGGCCTTTGTCCTGCCCACATCAAGCCCTTAACCAACCATGCCCAAACGAGCAATCAGCATCATTAAGGTCCAATTCTGCTCCTCTGAAATAGGAATGAAATCCTGTTCCTCTGAAATGGAACCAGATGGCCCTGAGAGGTGCAGAGCACCCATCCAGCACCCCCAGGGACCCCCTGCACCTGCAAAAAATCACTCTGTGGGCACCCAGCTGGAGCAGAGCGAGGTTCCCACTCTGGCATCATCTCCGTGGGCATCCACGGGGGGTTAATCCTCCTGCAGGCCTTCCTTCTGGAAAGGACAGGGGGGGTTGTGGGGCTGGGGTGGGTGTTTTTGTGAATGCTGCCTATTTAGAAGCTAAATGATGGAAAACATGGAAAATTCATTAGGGTGTCTGGGCAAGTGTTGGGTTACACGTCATTCACATCCACTTACTCAGCGGGACCTCGCGCCTTGGGGGAGAGATATATTTATATACATTTATATACATGGATTTTATATAGAGGAGCGGCTGGGGAGGGTTTTTTTCCCCTCCATTTAATTTCCAGACTGGCACAAAAATGAGACTTTTTGCCTCTCTAAAACTTACTGCCCCCTCGGCCTGGGCTTGCTGGGCTCTGTCCCCTTCCCGCTCCTGGGAGGTGACCAGTGCCATTCCCAGGGCTTGGAAAAGGCAGGAGCTGCTAACCCAGGATCCATAAAGGGCAAATCCATGGCCAGGGCAGGATCTGCAGGCTGAGATCCCCAACTGGCTGCTCCTTCAGTGCTGGCTGGGGGATAATGAGAACTGGGAGAGGAGCAGGGGGCGGAGGGCTGGTCCAGTGCCCAAAGTATAAATCCCTAAAAAACCCCAATTCTTCATTCCTGATAACTCAGAATTTCTCCAGTTTGCTGCAATACAAAACCAACCCAATGAAAACATTGTTCTAAGGTCATAGCAGCTGTTTTGCTCAGGATGTTTCATTTTTCAGGGAGCTCTTTCTCCCCAGCTTCAACCTGTCCTGACACCACCTTCCAGCCCTGAACCACATCAGAGATGCCACCAAGCAGGGCCATATCACCTCCTGATGGCACCTGAACCTGCATCCCGGTGCTGGCAGCCCCAAAAACCACATCTTGAAAGCCTCAGCAGGCACCTCGTGTGCTGTTCTGTGATTTAATCACACATTTTATTTTCATTTAGTCCATGCAAAGCAAGGCCTCCGTGTAACTGTTAATTCCTGCCAGCAGCAGCCTGGGATGCAGGGAAGCTGTTTTCTTGTGCAGAGGCTGGGCTGGGCCGGGAGATCAGAAGAGTTTAAATTAAAATAGGCTCATGTGAGTCTTTATTCTTGGCTTAGCCCACAGAGGCTAAAAACGCTGTTCAGCGACGCAGCGCCGGGATCCCGCCGCTGTCAGACAGGCGGCCCTGAGCGCAGCTCCACTTCAAAGCGCCGGGGCAGGGCACGGAGCACAGCGAGGCCTCATTAACACGGGGATCGCGTTAGATGGGCCGATAGCGGGCTCTAATTAGGGCGGGAGGGGCGGGCAGGGGAGCCGGGGCCGCGTCCCGTGTGTGAGTGCGCGGGGCCGTCCCGGAGCATCCCCCAGGTGAGCGCCCCGGGCGGGCACCTGCTGCGTGGGCCGGGCTCACGCGTGACGGGGCAGGTCCGCGTGGCGGGGGACGCGCGCCCGGCGGCTCCCGGAGCCTCCCGGAGGCACCCGCAGCACCCACAGCTCCCTGCAGCTCCCGCCGGCCCCACCCGGGCACCCCCGGCCGGCGGCTCCCCCCGGGATGCTCCGCGCTGGCGGGGCGGGATCCGCCCGGGGAGCGGGTCGGGAGCGTCCCCTCCCCGCTGCTGCAGCCCCCGAGGGTCAGGCAGGGCTGCTGGGGTTGTTGGTGATGTTCCCTGCGCTCCCGGCAAGGCAGCACAGTGTGCCTTGAGCCCCACGGGGCTGGAAAAGCCACGGGTGTCTTGGCTGGGCAGCCAAACCATCCCTGGGATGGCACCGGGGCATCAGGAGAGCACTGGGAGCAGTGGGTGCTGCCTCAAGCTCCTGCCCAAAGCACCACCGTGCAGCAGAGCAGGAGAGAAAGGAAACCCCGGGCGCATTTTGGGTCTGGATCACCCAAATTCAGGCCCTGTGAGCGCCCAAATCCTGGCCCTGTGTTCACCCAAATCCCGGCCCTGTGAGCGCCCAAATCCTGGCCCTGTGTTCACCCAAATCCCAGCTCTGTGGGCACCCAAATCCCGGCCCTGTGAGCACCCAAATCCCAGCCCTGTGAGTGCCCAAATCCTGGCCCTGTGTTCACCTAAATCCTGGCCCTGTGATTACCCAAATCCCAGCCCTGTGAGCGCCCACATCACAATGCTGATGGGGTGGGTGGCCAAGGATCAGCTCGGGGTCTCCACCACCCCACGGACACTCAGCATTCCCCCTGTGGAGACCCCGGGAGCCCCTTCCCCAGCCCGGGCCGGGCTCTGGCGGCGCTCCAGGAGGGATATTTCACACCAGCGCTACCAGGCGCAGTATTTCCTTTCCATCTGAGTGATTTGCAAAGCCCCTGGGTCCCTGCAAACGTACACAGGGAGGGTTTGAATTCGGGCAGGAAAATAACCACACAGAGCCGGGTTTGGCTGCGGAGGGCGGTCCCGGAGGTGCCGCTCCTGGTGCCGCTCCCGGTGCTGCTCCCGGTGCTGTTCCCGGTGTGTCCCCGGGGTGGCTGCAGCCCAGACCCCTCCTTGGCAGGTTTTGCTGTTTGTCTTTGCAGCCGGTGGGTTTATTACGGCAGGGAACACCCAGGGTTTTTTTGCTGTCTGCCATGAAATCGATACAGTTATTTCATTTCTCAGTCATAAATGAAATGAGCTGTAAAGCAAAGTTGGGTGTTTAAGCCGGAGTGAAAGAATGAATTGTTCTAGTGGGGGATGTTAATGGGGGGATTAAATGTTCCTGCGAATCCTGGGGGTCCCCAGGCCACCCCAACTGTCACTGGGTGGTTTTGGGGCTCCCTGCATCCCTACCTTGTGCTGCCTCTGACCTGTGTGGTCCAGCACCCTGCCCTGCCTGGCTGGGACACAGAACTTCACTGAGCCCCACCGGGAACCTCTCCAGGCATGGAGATAATCCAGGGGTTTGGGGCACTGGTGGCTAAGGGAAAGAGCAGAGGGATGTCCTTGTGGGGAGCTCTGCCAGCCCCTCATCTCCTCATCTCCTCATCCTCATCTGTCCTTCATGGCCACACTTCCACATGGGGATAGACTAAAAGGAATGGGAAAAATGAACCCAAACCAGGGAGATGTTTCTTACCAGCAGCCCTTCAGCTGACCCAAAGCAGCTGGGGTTTTATGCTGGGTGTTTTCATGGGGACACAACCCCTGCTGCTTTCCGAGGAGGGTGGGCAGAGGTTTCCTCTCCGGGGCTGGGCAGTTCACAGCTCAGGGGATGTTTTTCCCTGCCACGGAAGGCAGGAGGTTTGCCCAGCTCCACACCATTAAAGATTAAGCCCAGAATTTGGTCTTTGCTTTCCTGCCCACAGCCTGGCAGCCCGACCTCGGGAGCCCTCCTCTCATGGCAGGCACCCAAGACCCCCAACTCCCCTCCTGCCCTTGCTCCATCATTTATTTTCCAGTGGAAAATAACCCAGCACTGATCCGGAGCACTTTGACAAGTCCAAAAATACGAGGCCATATTATCTTTAAACCATTTTTAAAAAGCCCCACAGTGAAAGCCCTGTTGGGGCAGGAGAAACTCCAGCCAAGTTCCCCATGTCCGCCCCCTGCTCCAGTTGTATTCCCCTGGAAATCCTCTCAAAGAAAAACACAGGGCTTGAAAAAAAATTTGGTTTTCATTAAAACCCTCGAATGTGAGGGGTTCTGTAGCTTTCAATGGGGCTTTGATTCCTATAGATGATGGAATGTTTTCAGAACATTTAAAAAATGTTCTCCACCTTTCTATCTTATATCGGCGGGATCTGCGCCAGCGTTTTTCTGCCTGATAGAAGTGGCAAGGGCTGGAGGCAGATCCAAACCCTTTCCTTTATTTACCTTGAGGTTTCGGTTTAAAAATGTGATGATATTTTCTTGTGGCTTTGGAACCAGAGGAGATAATCCACGTGGGGGGAAAAGAAATGGGCGGGAAACGCTGCAGGAATTTTTTTTTTTCAAGGGGGTTTTTAATTATTAATTTTTTTTTTTTCCATGGAGAGGAAGCGGGGTCACTCAGCACATGCAGGCACCCACGTATCTCTCTGAGCCCTTTTTGGGGGAAGCTGAGAGGCATTTCCAACCCTCTAAATCATCTCCAGTTTTGTGGAGATTGCCCGAAGAGATGATTTTATTGCCGTGTTCCGTCCCTGCTCCTGGGTGTGCCAGCTGCTGGCTTTTCTAAATCCCCTTTTATAGGAGATCAGCCTTTTAATGTAATTTAATTCCATTTTCTTTTAGTGAGTGTAAAGTAGGTTCCTGGCCTTGGCATTTTTGAGCGTGAGGTTTAAAGGGCTGGAGAGAGCTGAGGTGCCCCTTCCCACCACCCCCAACCTCACCTGGTGCCAGCGAGGAGCCCCAGGGTGCTGCACGTGCTGAAATGCCAGGCTGGGACAGCCCCGTGTCCCCTCTGGAGCCAGGGTTCCTTCCCACCCCAGGGAATGTCCCCAGGACCCGGCCATCCCCAGAGCTCCCTGCACAGAACTTTTTTCCAGCCTTTTTCTGCTGCTGTGCCCGAGTCACCACCCAGTGCCACCCCCAGACCCCGCCAGGGGCCAGCGCTCCCCTCCTCACACAAACCCCACCCCAGCTGGCATTTTGGGGTGGCTTTGTGCTCTTTCCTGCAGGAAACCCCAAACCAAAGCCCTTTCCTGCGGCTCGGTGGGGCTCTGGGCAGGGGGAGGAGGAGGAGGTGTGAGCCCAGCCCTGGGCGCTGCTGCTGCCGAAATTGGGCACCGAGCCGGGCTGGTCGGACCGGTCGGGCCGGCTGGGCCGTGCCCCTGGCACCCAGACACGCCGTGCTCGCCCCTATCGCTGTCCCTGCCCCAGCCCAGGCGGCAGCTCAGCCTCAGCTCCATCACCGCTCATTAACACCGCCCAGAAAGGGCCACCCAGGCTGGGGTGGCCCGGTGCCACCGCGGGTGCCCAGCCCTGCTGCCCCGTGCCCGGGGAGCACCTGCAGCACTCCCGGCCTGGCCTCATCCCAGCTCCTTCCAGGGGGATTAGAGGGATTTGAATAAACCCGAGGGAGCCAAACCCCAGCTCCAGCCCTGCCCTGCTGACCCAGCACCTTGGGAAGAGAGTTTGAGCTGGGCTTGAGCTGGGCTTGGAGCTGGGTTTGAGCTGGGCTTGGAGCTGGGTTTGAGCTGGGCTTGGAGCTGGGTCTGGAGGGGCTGGGATGTCCCATGGGATGTGCTTCCATGGGATGTCCTTCCATGGGATGTCCTTCCACGGCAGCCTGGCCATGGGGCTGCACTTCCCCAGGCCGGGATGAGCCCATCCAAGGTGGGAACAATGTGGGGTCCCACGTTCTCCCTGTCCCCTCCAGAGCTCCTGGGCTGCCAGGACAGGAGGTGATGGCTCTGCCCATCCCAGCTCCTGCCCCAGGGCTCTGGGAGCTCAGCAGTGTGCCAGAGCTCACGTAGGCAGGAGGAGCTGCTGCCTCTCCAGGGCGGGATGAGGACAGGGAGAGGATGGGATGAAGATGGGACACGCTCCCCTCTCACTCTGGGCAGGCAGCAGCAGCAGCAGATGGGGCTGGTTCTGAGCTGGGAATGCCCAGAGCCCCCGAGCAAGGAGCCAAACCCAGCCCCTGGCTCTCCCCTGCCACAAGAAATGCAAACATTATTAATTTTTTAATATCTAATTAAGAAGTTTTAATGTGCTCCCCCGGCACGAGGGGCACGGCGGCTGCCATTGGAGTGGAGAGGTTGTAAAACACTCCCACGGAGCCTCTGTGGATTTGAGGATCTTTGTTAATTGTTAATTAGCACGTGGAGCTGGGCTGGGTTAATGGCCAAGGACCTTGTGGTCCTTGTGTGGCCATGGACCAGGACAGCATCCCAAACCAGCATCCCAAACCAGCATCCCAGCATCCCAAACCAGCATCCCAAAATCCCAAACCAGCATCCCACGGACTGGGGGCTGCTGAGCCCCTCTGGAGCTGGGCAGCCACAGCTGGGCCATGGCTGAGCCCCCCCCGGTCCCTCCCAAAGCTCCAAACACTCTGAAATTATCCCAATCAAAGGCCCCTCTGTAACCCAGCCCGGGCTTGATCTGTGCCTTGAAGAGCTCCAGCATTTGCCTACGGGGGGAAAAAAACCCTTATTAGATTAAAACCAAGCCCCTCTGCATGAATCCTCTCCCTTTTCCCAAGCCTGGTCACTTTAAAAGGCAGAGATGGAAAAAAAACACCCAAAAACTGGGATAGGTTTAAAGAACTCAGCCCTTCACAGGAGATGCTTCAGCCTGCTGGAACTTCACAAATAAACTTTGCTTTATACCTCTGACTCGTGGCACAGTTTTGGCAAATCCAGAGCCCTTCAGTGCAGTTTCCTGCATTCCCAATTGGGAAAATATACAGGTGGAGGGAGCAAATTTAACTCTTTGCTGCCCAGCCTCATGCCTCGAGGCAGGAGGAGCTCAGGGCTGCTCCAGAAGGGACCAACGTTCTCAGATGGGGAACAAATCCCTGCCTCAGCAGCACAGGGAGATGCTCAGGGTGGGCTCAGGAAAAACAGGAATTAGGACTACAGGAAAAGGCTGGAAGCCAGGCTCCAACCCAGCTTCCCACTCCTGTGCTGGAGAAAACCTGGGGACAAGAGGGTTTCCACATCCATGGAATGGCCCCTGGCTGGCATCAGCCTGTGAGGCTTCACAGCTGCAAAGGGATTTTTATTCTGGGTTTTTAAAACAAAACCAGGGTAATAATGATAATTTTTGTGTGAGGAACCACAGCCCCAAGCCTCAGGTGAGGTTCAGGGAGGTCTGGCCTGGCTGAGGTTCATCGAGGAAAACCCAAGCGCAGCAAGTCCAGTTTAATTCCCTACAAATGCCAGTGGCCCTGCTGGCCACAGCTTGGCTGGAAAGCCAAATAAATGCAAATAAAGTAATAATAGTTAAATAAAATAACAAATTAAAAATGTCAGCCAGGCCTTTTGGGCCTGGACCAAGCAGGAGGAGGAAATTCCAGCCCCTCCGTGCCAGCTGCCACCGCAGGAAGGTGCCCAGAAAGTGGCTGGTGAGGAATGCAGGGGCTGGGCTGAGCAGGAAGGACACATCCACACCGGGATGGAGGCCCTGGATCTGACCTTTTTTTTCCTCTCCAATCCCAGATATCAGCCTTGGCCTCGCTGGAGCACAGGGACATGTGTCAGCCAGGACATTGCTGAGGGACAGACGTGTCCTGGAGCTCCCAACAGCCTCCAGGAGCAGCAGGGGCTCCAGACCTCCCAGGGGAGCTGGATGAGCTGGCAGGGACACAGGGTCAGGGCAGGGATCCTGTCTGGACCACGGTGGCCTTGCTGGGCCCCTTGGCTCCAGGGCCACCAGCGAGCAGCAAATCCCTTTCCCAGCCTGCAGGGCCCGGGACAGCTGGGGAGGGAGGGGATTACTCATCTCCACAGGGATTGCGGCTCCCAAGGGAGGAAGGGATGTTCCCCATCCTCCCCTCGCACCGGGGATGGATTTTTTCCTCTCTGGGGCCAGCTGGGACCTCGCTGAAGCACCGGGACCGGAGAAAGCCCCGTCCCTGCCCAGCTCAGCAAAGGGACCTCGGCCGCCTCCTCAGGCACCTCTGGAACGCACTGACGGGGACTGGCGGGGGCGGAAAAGCCAAACGAGCATCGCGGGGCCGGGCTGGGGCTCGGGCTGCCCTTCCCGGGCCGGGACGGGCCAGGGGCCCCTCGGGGCCGGGCAGGGCCGGAGCCGCTGCCGGGAGAGACCGGATCAAACCCCCGGGAGCTTTGGGAGCGATGGACAGGACACAGCGAGAGGGAGAGCACACAGAAACCCGGCCCGGGGGCGCCGTGCGGGGCTGCGGGAGCTCGGGGAGGGTGCGGGCTCTGAGCTCTGCCCCGCTTTCAGGCGGTGACCTCCGGCGCTGCTTTCATCTCGCTCCGTCTCGGCAGATGCGGGTGAAACGCGGCCCTCGGGGCTGTGCGGACGCTGAGGGCAGCAGGGGCTGGCACCGGGGCTGTGCCAGGGCTGAGCCGCTCCAGGGCCCGGCTGTCACAGGAAACACCGAGCTCGGGTGTCCCCAGCAAACCTCATCCACTCACCCCAGCCTGGGAGCATCCCCAAGGCCCCGTTTGCTGTAAAAGAGGGGAGAAATGCAGAATGGAGTCCGGCCTGGCTTTGCAGCAGGGAGAGGAAGTGTGGGCATCAGAGAGGAGCTCCTGCACTCACCATGAGCCCCCTCCTCACATCTCCAAGGGATGGAGCAGCAGCAACAGCAGCTGAGCCCCTCTGGCCAAAGGAGGAGCTGGGGCAGGAGCAGGAGCCGGGGCAGGAGCAGGGGCAGGAGCTGGAGCCGGGGCAGGACCCGGGGCAGGAGCAGCAGCTCCCTTTGAGTCCCAGAGCCCCGGCATTCACAGCCTGCCCTGCTTCGCCCATTCCCATCTCCCAGACCCGGCTGTCCCCGGCTCCTGCTGGGGTTTGGGAGGGAGGAAAGCACAGCCCGGGGAGGTGAGCCGGGGCATTGCCACGGGCACTGCAGGGGAGAGAGCAGGGAAAAGGAGCCTGAACCCAAACCCACACTCCGCTGGTTTCTGGGAAGGGTTTGCAGTGACCACAGGGAAAACACACAGGTCTGGGCAGGGCTGGGCAGCACCTGCGGGGCCACAGCCTGGCCTGGGGACGTGGCACAGCGGGCACTGCCAAGGAAATGTGTGGTGAGAAGGCAGGAGGGATGTGCTGATCTCAACGCCATCATTTCCCACCCACACCCGGCAGTGGAGCATCCCCTCCACCCTCTCTGCATCCTCCAAGGTCCACCAGGAGTTTTCCCTCTTGGACAAGCCCTCCCCACTCCCAGCGCTGTTCCACAGCGAGCCCGGGTGTTTGGGAGATCCCAGCTCAGATCCCGATTGCCTCGGCTGGGCCCGGGAATTCTCTCCGAGCAGGGAACTGATCCCTCACCGGGGCTGCAGCGTCCCCAGCTCGCAGGGAAAGCGGGAGAGGAGGCCGGGCCCGAGTCCCGGTTGTGAAATCAGCCCCGGTACCTGCCCGGCTTTGAAATGCAAAGCGCTCGGCTCCGCTGCGGTCTGGGGCCAGCAGAGCTCCCGATACAAACGGGCTGCAGTCGCTGATCAACGAGCAGCTTCAGACCGAGAGGCATCTCGCATGCAAATGGGCTTCACCGCTAATTAAATGCACAAAGGAGATTTTTCCAGGCATCCAAGGTTGCTCCTGCGGAGTCTGAACTCCCACACGCGCACACACCCAGCGCCTCTGCAGAGCGGGGCTTTTTCTGCGCACAAAGCGCTTCATTTCCATGCGCGTGGATTGGGCAACGCCGCCATTCCCGGCTCCCTTCCCCGCTCCCGCCGAGCGCATCCTGACCCAGCACCGCTCTCGGGGCTCCCAGTTCCACCCCCATCCAGCTCGGTGGGAATCACAGCCCTGGGACAACTTCAGCCCATTCCCAGGCTCGCTGGAGCTCAGTGAGGTCTCACAGCTGCTGGGCTCCTGCAGGTTTGGGGAAAAGGTTTTGGTTTGAGGGACAAGAGCCACAAGGCCCCATCTCCCAGAGGGATCCATGAGGCCACTTGCTCTCCTGTCCCCTGAGAACAAAGTCCCCTTTCCTGAGGACGTGGCACTGGTGATGCCCATGAGCCAGGCCGGGGATTGCTCTGCCCCTGGAGCAGCCCCCAGATCCCCCCTGGGCTCACCCACAGCCCCTTCCTGCCCTCGGGGCAGCCCAGGGAGCACCACAGCCTGTGTTGTGCAGCCCTTCTGCCCCCTCCCAGCACAGCCAGAGCCCAAAACCAATCCCAAGCCCAAAGCTCCCCTCTGCAGCTGCTCCCAGCCCTCCCCGATGGCCCAGCCATGTCCAGGCTGCCCAGTGGGGACAGGGACAGGCTCTGGAGTCACCCCAGCCTGAGGGTGCTGCTGAGGGGCAGCAGGGACGCCCCAGCCCCGGGGGACGCAGGGGACACTCAGGACACGGCCACGTTTCACAACTGCCGATGGCTCGGGCTCCCCCCGCCACCACCACCCACAGCCGGGGTGTGTTTGCAATACCGAGATGATGCCGAGTTTGTATCTCCTGCTCATCTCCAGCTGAAGCATTCCTGCTTGTTTACTGGTCCTCTCCCCCAGTCACAGGATCCCAGTCCAGCAGAGGAGCTTTCATTTCCTGGGGACATCTTGCATTCATTAGGACATGTTGTTATTGACTTACAAGGCTGCTAATTCCCAAGGTCCAATTTAGCCCTCAAAACCACCAACATGTGTGCTGGGGAGTTGCTACATCCCTGCCAGCAGCCAAGTGTGCTCAGCAGGCACAGAGGGAGCCCAGATTTAGAGCCAGGGAGCTTTGGGACCTCTCTGCTCCGTGCTCAGCATCTCCAGCCCTGAGGGGAACCTGTGCTGGTGGCTCTGCAGGGGCACGGCCACCGCACCAGCCCAAACATTCGCCCTCTGCAAACGGGAAAAATGAGATTAAAAGCAGCTGGGGAGGTGCTGTGGGGTGGCAGGGACGGTCCAAGGGGTGACAGAGACAGCGGGACCCTCGTGCAGCCCCGGATCGGGGCAGGCGTGGCCCAGGAGCGGGGGCAGAGCCCTGAGGAGCGCAGCCCAGGTTTGAGGAGTTGCCTCAGCCGCGGCTGAGCTGCACCGAGACCGCAGCTGGGCTCCTTGTCTGGGCCGAGTTTAGGTCCGACAGGTTCGCTTAACTCCCCATCTCGGGCTATCTCTCCCTGCGCTGCTCCCGCAGCCGCACTGCCCGCGAATAAACAAATAAATATAGAAATATAATGTACGGTGTGGCGAGAGCCAGCTCAACTCGGGCCCCGGGGGCGCTGAGTCAGCCCAGCCGGGATGAAAGGCGGGCGGCTGAAGCAATTCCAGCCCCCGGCTCCGGCCCCACCCCGGCCGGGAAGCTGCAGCCCCCGGTGGCGGAACCACATGGAAGCGGCCCCGGCCCGCCGCGGTTCGGGGCTGGGCGCGGAGCGGGGAGCCCGGGGCGCTCCGGGGCCGCGGCAGCCCCGCCGCGATGGCGGCAGATTGCGAGGAGGCGGCGGCGGCCCCGCAGCACCGGCGGCCACGGGGGGAGGCACCTGCAGGGCCGCGACCCCCGCTCCGGCCGGGGGGGGAACGCTCCTTCTTCGGCCGGGAACCAGAGACCCCCAGAAAGGGACAAAACCAGAGCTGGAACTGCGGAGACCCCGCAAAAAGGGACAAAAACAGAGCTGGAACTGCGGGTTCTGCCCCAGCACGGAGTTGGGGCAAGGCACGACTCCTTTGCCCCCTTCCCTACCTGGGATTTGCAGATTTGGGGGGCACTGGGGGCAGCACCGCCTGCCCTGGTTGTCCTGGTGTGGGACCAGGAGCTCCCGGGGTGGCCCAGAAGTCCTTCAGAGAGGGGTGGGAGCCGTTTCTCCGAGGCTGAGGAGCTGCAAAGGTTTTGCCTGGGGCTGCAGGGACAGCAGGGCCACCACGGGAATGAGCAGAGGGCTGGGATTGGCATCCCGAGGTGCAGCTGTGCCCCACAGCCCTGGGAAGGGGCAGAGACAGCAGAGCATCAGCACCCAGAGGGCTCAGGGAGCTCATCCACCCTCCTGCAGGGATCCTGAATCCTGGGAATGGGCTCCAGGCTGCCCCTGAACCCCGGGAATGGGCTCCAGGCTGCCCCTGAACCCCGGGAATGGGCTCCAGGCTGTCCCTGCTGTGAGAGTGCTGAGGCCCCTGTGGAAATCAGGCTCCTGGAGTGCAGGAGCTGCTCTAGGAGCTCATTCCCAGAACCAAATCCCAGGAAAGGCAGCCTTGGGCTCCTCTGGAGCATCGATTCCCAGCTCATGGCCGAGAGGGACGGGAATTCATTACCGTGGATTTGGAAAATGCAGATGCAGAGGAGCCTGGGCAGGACAGAGGCACCTCACTGCAGGCAACCTCTAATTAAAGGGTTCAATTAATTCTTCCCAGGGTCAGGTCACCACTTCACTGCCCCTCAGAGCACTTTGTCCTGGGAAAATCCCAATCCCAGCCACAGCTGGGAGCACATGGGTGACATCAGACCCAGAGAATCACCTGCTGATCGACCAGGATGGGACAACAACCAAAAAGGTCCCTTTTGGCATTAAAAATCTACGTCTCACCCTTGGAAAAGCAACCCCAAAAGCCTTTGGCTGGGGATACACGTGTCCAGATGCAGCAGAGGCTGAGCTGTTCATGGAGATCCAGGAGAGATGGGAGAGGGTCTTCCCAACACACAGCCAGCTCCTGAGAAAGCTGAACTGCTCCAAATTGTTTTTAACGGCCTTAAAACAGCATCTGAAAAATCCAATGGGATTATTTCCCTCTGGGCATATTTGGGAACCTATTTATTTTATACCTTGTGAAAAAAAGAAATTCCAGGATGTAAGTGAGAAGCCAAGAAAGGGGGAAAAAAAAAAGAAAAGCGGGGAGGGGGAAAGAAAGAAAACAAATTTGAACTGGGCCTGTTTTCCATGCAGTATTAAATCTCCAGCACACAATGAATCATGCAGTCCTCGGCCTAACAAGGAGGACTCCAGAAAGTCTGTAGGATGAAGGAGTCACTGGAGACTCCAATGAATATGACAGGCTTGCTCCAAAGTGTACAAAAGGTTTTTTTAAGTAAAGGAGAAAGAAAAGAAAAGAAAAAAAAAATCTCTGAAATTACAG
Source organism: Diglossa brunneiventris (assembly GCA_019023105.1). Lineage (NCBI taxonomy): Eukaryota > Metazoa > Chordata > Aves > Passeriformes > Thraupidae > Diglossa > Diglossa brunneiventris. The sequence goes on from CM032375.1 coordinate 1,020,165, forward strand.
CCCTACAGCAGCTTCATTTGTATAATCCCTCTCAGGGCCGGGGGCTGTTTGCAGGAGCAGCAGGAGATGGCAGAGCCCAGCCTGAGGAATATGGATGTGAACTCCTGTCCCAGGTCCAGAGTTTGTGTTTATGGTGGGACAGGGGAGGCCCAGGCCAGGAGGAGCCCACAGGGCCCAGAGTCACCAAACCTGTTCCCTGCCCCCAGGAGTGTTCACCCAGCACGGCCTGTGTGCTGCTCCAGCACAGCCTTCACCCCACGGGGCACTGCCCCAGGAGCTGCGGGGTTTTCCAGACATCCAGCCTCAATCTGTGCCTTTGGTTTCCTCTCCCTCGGAGAGCAGTGCCCTCCATGGGCACTGGTGCCTCTTCCCAGCCCTTGTTTCTGCAGCTCTCGCTCCCTCTCCCTCCATTTGTCCCTCCCAGTCCCTCCTCTCTTCCATGGAACTCCAGGAAAAGCCACTTTAACCTCTCAGGTTTGACCTGGCAGCCTCCAGCCCCAGCAGGGCAGGAAAAGCCTCAGGGAAGCTCCAGCAGCTCTGGGCATCCTCTCCAGCCTCTCCAGGCTCAGAGTGTCCCTCCTGGTGAGCAGGAGCCACATTCCTGCCTCTGGGCTGGCCATCCTGAGGGATGGAGCTGGAGGAGCATCCCTGGGGGCTCTGGGGCTGCCTTGGGTCTGGAGGGAAGGTGCAGAACCCAGAGCTCTGCAGAGTCTGAGGAGCCCAGGAGCTCCAGCACTTCCAGAGCCCATGGAGCCCAGCAGGGAGAAGCAGCCCTGGGCACAGCAGAGACCAGAGAGCCCTGACCACGGTGCCACCAAGGCTGCCCAGCCACCATTCAGGCAGCAAAACACCTTCTGGTTTAGCTCCATCAGCACCATCCCAGAGCCTTCCTGGAGTGACTTTGGTGCACGATGGATGCACTGAAAACCTGGGGAGGGGCAGAAAGCTCAGCCCTGGGCAAGCACAAGCACAGCAAACTCGTTCCTTGGCCTTTCATCTGCTTAATAACACTCTCTGTGGCATCCAGAGAAACCTGGGAACGGCAGAGAATGTGAGCTCCTCTAAAACAGGGATCAACCTTCTCCACATGTGCTGGAGCACAGGGAGCTCCAGTGGGGACAGTGACCCGGGAGCTCCAGTGGGGACAGTGACCCGGGAGCTCCAGTGGGGACAGTGACCAGGGAGCTCCAGTGGGGACAGTGACCCGGGAGCTCCAGTGGGGACAGTGACCAGGGAGCTCCAGTGGGGACAGTGACCCGGGAGCTCCAGTGGGGACAGTGACCCGGGAGCTCCAGTGGGGACAGTGACCAGGGAGCTCCAGTGGGGACAGTGACCAGGGAGCTCCAGTGGGGACAGTGACCCGGGAGCAGCAGAGCCTGGCAGCAGCTGCTGAGCCACCAACACCTCCGCAGGGTTTCAGCTCTCCTGGCTGGGAAATGGAAAGAATTTTTGCTCTGATAACACCCAAAGGGTTCAGATCCAGAGAATCACCCCAAAAACAACCCAAAGCACAGCAAAGCACCAGAAGGAGTGCCAGGGTCCATCTGTGGTCACTTTTGCAACCTCGGAGTGCAAGGCACAGCTGAGCACATCGGCAGGCCCTGCGATGGGGACACAAACATTTCTCCAAGCCAAGCCCAGACGCCGCTGTGTTCTCCCCTCGGGATCAGTAAGAAAATCGCGGAGGATGCTGCAGGAGCGCAGCGAGGGGCAGCGAACCCGGGCAGGGTGGGAGGCGCAGCCTCAGAGGAGCCCCGGTAGGTTCCCGAGCCAAGGCTGACCTCCACAGGCCGGCGGGATCATCACAGCCCGGGATCATCACAAACCCGGGATCCGGGATCATCAAAAACCTGGGATCATCAAAAACCCGGGATCATCACAGCCCAGGATCACCATCACAAACCCGGGATCATCACAGCCCCGGCTGCTCTTGGCACCAGCCCCACCTGGAAACGTCCCCCGACACTGCCCACAGCCCGGGCCTTTCCCCACCAGCCTGTCCCGGTGCCACCAAAGCTGGGGACACCTCTAGGGCCGGGAATTCCTGCCACAAGTCCCAGGAGGGCGGCTCTGCAGGGAGACACAGGAGATCCTGGGCTGGCTCCTGCTCTCCATCTCTCTGCTGCATCCAGGACTCTTCCTGGGAATCTCCCCCACCGTTTCCCACTGCTCGGGATATTAAGAGGGAGTGGGAGATGGGGATGCTGCAGACAGGGAAGGTCTGCAGTGCATGGAGGGGTCTGACAGGACCTGCAGGAGATGGAGCCCCCAGGCCAGGAGCAGATCCAGAAATCCCAACTGCCCCAAATCCACATCACCTGCCCCAACAGGTCACAGCAGGCAAGGACTGTTTACACCTTTGCAGTCCTGGGAAGGCTTTTCCTGTATCCCAATAATCAATAAGACGGCAATTTGAGGATTGGGTTTTCAGCTGAAGAAGAGGGAAAGCTCCCATGGGTGGAGCTGATACCAAGGCTCCTGTTCCAAGAAAGTCTGAGCGAGCACAGCCCTGCCAAGGCATCCCTGGAGGGCAAGGGCAGCTCCTGCCTGGCTGAGGTTTGCAGCAGCAGCTGCTGCTGTGGATTCCTAGACACAGCCTCTGCCTCCTCAGAGCCTGGGCTTTGTCTGGGTGTCAGCACCAAATTCCAGAGTGGATCTGCTCTGCCCTCGCCTGTGATGGGAAGGGAAACCTGGCAAGGCCCCCATGGGAGGGCAGCTGGAGTTGCTGCTGGGGGCTTCAGAGCTGTCTGGCACTTCAGGCTGATTTTCCCCTCTGTGGAACCAGCACTCCTGATAGAGCCAGGAGCCTCCTGGCTGCTCTCTGAGTGCGTAGATACAAAGATCCCTCACCTTTCATCCCCTGTTCCAGCAGCCAGGGCAGGGATCCTGGGGGTCAGCACTGCTGGAGCCCCTCCTGGCCTCTCTGCACAGGGGGTTCTGCTGCAGCAGGGGTTTGTCAGCCCAGCTCCTGCAGACATGAGAAAATCAACATTGGGAGCAGCGAAACCACGGCAGGACCGTGCAGAGGGGCTGTTCCACCCAAACCACGGCTTTGCCCCAGGGTCAGGAGCTCTGCCCCAGGCTGGGGCTCACCCCAGGGCACCCAGAGGCAGCTCCTGTGCCCAGGGAAGCCAGAGGGACCCCCAACGATGCCATGGAGCTCAGCTCTTCCCAGGAACCAGCCCTGACTTGCCTGGGATTCAAGGCCCTCTCTTATCTTCTGCAGCAGCTCGGGCTCGTTGTGAAATCTCCCCAATGGAGATGTTGGCAGCCAGGATTTATGGCTTCTGTAGTTTCCCTTTCATGGCTCCAGCTGGGGAAGCGCTGGCGAGGGATGAAAGGTGCAGCTCGGGGAGGGATGGCAGGAGAGCACTTCAAAGGCTCCCAGAGTCGCGTTGGGATACTCGGGATCCTTCTCTTGCAGCCCTCCAGAACTTCCAGCAGCCTCTCCCTCCTCAAGCACAGCCCTAAAACCATCTGGAGCCAGAGCCAGGCACCTGCAGCTGAGCTCTGGAGCAGGAGCTGCCCTCAGGAGCCCCCAGCAGGTTTCTCTGCACCCCCAGACACTGAAATGCCAGGTGGCTCAGGCAGGGCAGCAGCCACAGCAAACCCGGGGTTTTCATGGCAAAGATGAGCAGGTTTTGCTCATAAGGAAAGGTTGGGCTGGAGGGGAAGGCCAGAAGGAGCCTGAGAAGGGATTTTGGCCACTGATGCCTCTGGGCAAGTCTCGCTGTGAGCAGCTTTGCTCATGTGCATCTTTCACTGCCCGCTGGGACAAAAGGATCTCACACCCTGCAGGGAGCCAGGGACCATCTCCGTCCTGTGAGCTGCCTGCGAGTGTGCAGAATCTCTCCTCAAGGAACCTCACAGACAAGAATTCACCCAAAGGTCAGAGCAGCATTATTTCACACTCATCCTGGGGTGCTGACTCCGGCTCCAAGGCCACAAAAAGCTGGGAAATTAAAGCCCCATGAAGAAATCTCACCCTGAACACTTCAAACCCACCCAACCCATGCATGGAGCCTGCAGTAAATGCTCCTGTGCTGTTGTGGATCTGATTCCTCAGTGAGTGGGTGCAGCAAGATGAAGAGCCAACCACTGCCCTAAAAAACACCCAAACACAGACTGCAGGAACTCCCAGTCCCTGTAAGAGCCATTGCCTGGGGAAATTAAAACCCAGAAGCAGCTGAAGCAGCACATGCCTGCCCACACTTTAAATCCCCAAAAGCTCCCAGCACTTTCCTGCCCTCTGTCCTTGCCTGGGCATCCTGGCTCCTGTGCCACAGGTGATGCCACCTGGCAGCCAAACAGCAGCTGAGGTTGCCCAGGTGCCCCGAGTGACAGAAAGAGCAGCACAGGCTCCATTCTCCAGATCCAAACACATCCCCAGATCCAGACCAGGCTGGATGGCAAAGCTCAGCTCCAAGGCACAGAGCAGGGCTGGGTGCTCACACAGCTCTGGGACCCTGCTGGAGCTTCACTCCCAGCAGCCAGGGGAGCTGATAAACTGCAGTCACTGTGAGCAGCGCTGCTAAGAAAAGCCACTTTCCTCAGAGCACGTGTCCCTGTCCTCAAGCAGCCTCCAGGGCAGCGACCTCAGGTCCCCTCTTCACCCCAGGAGCCTCCTGACAGGAGGAGCAGCAGTGCTGGGACTCACCTGGAGCCACACGTGAGATTTGGGCCAGGACAGGTTCAGCAGCCAAACTCTGCCCTGCACAGGGTCCCCACTCAGCTCTCAGGGGGAGATGATTGGAGCTACAGATGGGAAATACCACCAAAATCTTCCAAAGGAAACGATTACTTTGAATTTCTGAAATTAAATTAATTGAAATGGAAAAAAACACCCAGTCAAGGAAAGGGGAATAGTTCACCCTCCATTTTAATTACTCTACATTTTCACAACAAATGGGAACAGCCTGCCTGACACAGACAAGAAATGAACTCATGGCCTCTAAAGTGAACTCCAGGGATCCAATTCATCCCATTCCTCATTAGGCTCTTCCCAACAAGAACTTTACCCCAAAAACAACCTCCAAGAGCTGTGCAGGAGCTCCACGTGGCTGCTCACAGGGTCTGGGGTTCTGCTCTGTGTTTAAAGGCAGCAAAGCCTCTAATGCAGCTCAAACCTCAGGCAGGAAATGGCTCAGGAAGACAACTGGGGGGGTCATCACCTTCTTCCCAGCATCCCATAATGGCAGGAGGATCCAGGAGCTGGAGCTCCCCTGGGAGAGCTCTGTGCAGCTGGGAGAAGCTGTCTGGAGCTCCCTGCAGCAGCCTGGGGCTGCTCTGCACTGCAAACATCTGGATAGAGGCAGCAGCAAAGCCAGGGAGGCAAGAGAGAAAACCAGAGGGAGCTGCAGAGGATGGAGGGGCCTTGATGCTGGAATGGGGGCCAGGACTGACCCACAGCAGTTCATGGCCCTCTGCACACTGCACAGAAGGAAGAAAACCATAAATAACATCTGTCTGTGTGTCTGCTCCCTCTCCAAGCACAGCTTTCTGTAGGACCCTGAGCAGTGCCCTGCAGGGTGCAGTCAGTCCCCTGGCCCTGGGCAGGCCTGGCCCAGGCTGGCAGAGCACAGCACATCAAAGCAGCCCCAGCTCCTCCCTGGCAGCCTCTCAGCCCTGCTGCCCTCGCTGTCTGGCTGCCCCAATCAGCATTTTTAATCACTGAGGATCGTTTAGATTTAGAACATTGCTGTGCTCTGCACCCAGAGCTCAGCCCCATAAATGATTTCTCCTCTCCCCCACATTCCCCCTGTGTGGACAAGGATGTTTTCAGACTCATTAAGAGGAGCAGTATCACTTTAATCAGCCTCTTTTAAATAACAATTCTGTGTGCAAACTGACAAAGTCATTCCCTAGGTCCTGCCAAGCCCTTTGCCATAGGCAAAGGAGCTGAGACGTCCCTTAGCATCAATTTTGTTTGTTTATTTATAAAGTTCACATGTTTGATCTTTGTTTAGCAACTGTTTTCATCTCCCTGTCCAGTGGTAAGAACACAGCAGTTCTCTTGAGTCAAACAATCATGAGTTCCCTTTTCCCAGCTCTGGAAAGGATCCAGCACCAGCCTGGAGAGCTCATCCCAGACTGAGGCAGGCCCAGTGCAGGAGGCTCTGTGGGGAGAAGGGCTGCTCATCCCCCCCTGCTCACCAGGCACAGGCCAGGCTCTGGATCCCCCTGAAATGAAGGTTTTCATTAATTACCTGGTGACTAACTCACCTCCATGGCTGGGATTACTTTCAAGCGTTGCCATCACGACCCCAGCGTGCTCAGTCACAGCTTCTGGCAGTCCTGGAACAACACTAACCCAGATTAAAACACTCTGCTACTGCCAGAGCTGCTGCACCTTGTCTGAAAGCAGAAGACAGCAAAGAAACCCATCTGAAACTCAGAACAAGGGCTCTGAAATCCAGGAATTCTTTAACGGGATTGATGCAATCTCAACTCCTGAAGTGGCCACTCAGGGGATAAAGTTGAACCAAAGCTGAGATTTTTTAAGATGTCTTTTAAATCAAATCTCACACATCTCTGAAAACCTGCATTCCATAGGAAAACAAACTACCAAGATCTGTTCTTAACTTCCCACTGAAAATCTGAAAAAAAAATCATCTCACTTCTCCTAAAGGAATTGTGGAAAGTCATTATTTCTCAACTTGTTCTTAATTTTAAGGAAGTTCTAAATTTTCAGGGGCACCACAGCTGGTTATAATGTTAGAAATAACATTAATTCTGCCTTAAATCATATCATCACTGAAAAAACCCTAAACCTGAAGGCCAAAAATGGAGAACATAATTACTAATAAGTTGCATTGTGCAGTTCAGCCCATCACCCTGCAGCCCTGGATTGCACATGAAATCTTCAGAAATAAGAGAAAGATCTGCTTGGTAGTGAAAATATAATTTTATTTAACAATAGCTGCCAGCAGTATACTGGTATATCTGTAAAAGATGTTCCAGAAAGTGAAAGACATAAGCAAACTACAACAAATTGTATCAACTCTTCAAGTATTTCTGCAAACCACGCTCCAATCCTCGATGTCCTGTCTTGGGAGTCTCCATCCCCTCATCCTGCTCCCACCCCCTCCAGAAACCAAACTCAGGAGTTGGTGGCACAGGTTCTGAGGCACATGGAGCATTTCTCACTTGGGTTACAGCCTTCTCCTGAAAAATCTTCACTGGATGGGTTCAGATGCTTCTGAGTGGCAAAGGAGAGCAGCAGAGTTGGCTGCACTTCACCACTTTTTGTTCTGCACCCAGATAGGCATCAGTGGGTTTGGCTCCAGCAGTTCCCATTTACTCCTGTCTGTGCTCCTTTGATACCAAATGCTAATTTGCTGCTTTAGCATAAAAATTTGATTACATCTCTCTCCTTATCACGCAGCTCTGGATCAGTTTGGACATGCCCAGTGTGGAGAAAACACCGATTTTATGGGAAAATGCAAAGCTGCAAGCTGGGGCTGCCTTGTGGGACATCGAGGGAAGGGATGGACAGGGTGGAATTGTTCCACAAGTCCCACACACTTCTTGTTCCATAGGCAGCCTTTCCACAGCAAGGATCTCCTCAAGAAAGAAAAGCTTTGTTAAGGGGAAAAAAATAAAACAATAATGCACCTAGAATAATCTCTTCTCCCACACAAAAACAGGGTGCAGGTGATGGATTTTCCCCTTGTGTTCAGGAAATACACAAGTCACCTGTTTTAATGCGACTTTAAGCATATTTCAGCTTGAGAATAAAGTAAGTTATTCAGCATGCTAATACATGCAACCAACTTGCAAACTGGAATGCCTACTTGAAAGGGTAACTGCTGTTTTTAAATTGGAGAAGGGGCTAGAAGCAGCATTTTAAATTTAAACAGGGGGTAGATTAATTGCTGTTTGATGAAATTAAAAATGCATTTAAAGATCAGATTGTAAACAAGTTGACAGAAGTCAAGAATTTACATAGTTATGAAAGGGCTTTTTTAATTAGTGTGGAGCTGGTGATTGGGGCCAGATGAAAGTGCTCTGCCCACAGCAGACGCTGCCGTTCCCCTGCTCTGCAGGGATCACCTACGGAGCTGGAGCTGCTCCTCTCCACCAGATTTCTGCTCCCTCCCCGAGCCAGGAGGGGCTGGGCAGCTCCTGCCACAACAAAACTGCAGCAGGAAGCCTGAGAGACACCCGGGACAGTTCCCATGCCAGGCTGGAGCTCATTGGGATTCCAGCTCCGAGGGAAAGGCTGCTCTGGGTGAGATCAGGGACCCACTGGTCACAGCCAGAGCTGGAACTCTGCTTGCAAGCTCTCAGACACAGCTAAACCTCTGAGGGAGGAGGGCAGTGGTTTGAAGGGGGCTGAACGGTGTTGGAAGAAGCCTGAGCTGGTGTTTAAGGAGGTGGGGGTGCTTGCAGGAGCTCCTGGCTGTGGGTGCCCGGCTCTCTGCACTCCAGGGACAATTCCCTGGGGAAGGGAGCACAGCCTGACTCCAACCAAACCCCATCAACACAACTTCCAAGGGCCATCCTGATCTGTTCTTGTGAAGTTTTTAGCTCTCCTTTCAAAGATATGCCCACAATCACGTGCTTCCTACAGCTTTGTGAATTCTGTGGTGGCCAAGAGCACCAAACCAAGGAGGGTTGGGTTTGGGTTTTTTTCACCCTATGTGTCATTAAAAAAGCTTTTATCTAAATAAAGTCATTCCTTTTCTAGATGTCACGTTGTAGCAGAGACTGAAGCCCTACAGAGGATTCTTATGGCTGAGGAACTTTATTGAGGAGGGGAAGGTGACATTAGAACACAGTAATTCATAAAGGGCTACAGCCAAGGTGCTCCTAACCAGGTCACTCCCCAGGATTCCCCTCTGTGCCTAAACATTCCTGAAACAAATCAGAACAGGGGTTAAGTGAATCTAAGAGAGTTGCCTTTGAAAGAGATGTGACAGGATTGCTAAGTGCCTTTATATTGGAATTCTAGCTCTAGGAAGGCAAGGCAAGGCACCACAAGCCAGGGATACAAATACAGATCTGGTTCTCTACCTCTTCTATGTCCAACTAACTCCATGGGTACATAAAGTAGCAAAAAGCAGGATGCTTAGAAAAGTCAGGCTGGTTTTCAGAAAGCCAGTGCTTTACCAAAAAAAAAAAAAGAAAAAAAAAAAAAAAAAATTAGTGTATAAAAGTGTTTGTGTGAGCATTTCCACGTTATTGCAGAATGTTAAATATTCCAAGAACAACCTAGCAGGAATAGCACTTTCCAGCTTCTAAAATCAGTTAAATATAAAAGTATCTTTACAAAAAAATAGGCATAGAAGTCTAGCATTCTTTGGAGTTGTTTATGATGGTCTTTTAAAAATAACCTAGCAGTTTATTTCGTGCATCAAAACCATTAATTTTAAACAAGAAAACTATTCCCTGGTTTAGAAACATTTGAAAATTGCTTTTAAAAAAATTGTAGTGCTATTCCTCAGAGTTGCTGTAAAAAGATTTAAGTATAGTAGTGCAATGATTATGAGTATGCAAAACTGCAGTCCAGGTGCACAGAAACAATTGGGATAAATTCCATGGAAAGGACTGGATTCCACCACCATTTCTTTACAAAATTCCCAGATTTCCATTCAGGAAAAAAAACCCACCCTACTATCATTTAAGGCAAATGTTCTTTTTAAAGGTCACTTTAGCTTTCTTCAGGGAAGAAAGGGCATTAAAAAGTTCCCATTTCATGGCTCTCAGTCCATTTTGCATCACTAATCATTGCACTGCTATTCCCCACCCAGAGTTAGGACACTACAGTTTCCATGGATTTGGGCTATGACAGAACAGATTTTTAAGTAAAAATCACCAAAAATACCTATACAAAACAAAAAGGCTCTTAACTACCAAAAAGAAAGCCACTTGCAATTTTAAGGTGAACAGAGGGCAGCTTCCAACTCTGCTGTTTCCTGATGGAAAATCCTGACAATTATTTGTTTGCTGCAACTCAAAATTCATACAATGCAGGTGTTTAAATCTCCTCAAACTCTTGAAGACACAAAAAATATCAACTCCAAGCTTTGAGCTTCCTGCCCCAGCTCTCAGGCCTGGATTCAAACTTCCCTGATGCTGAGGTCATTCAAATCCAAGGTTCACATTGAGTCCATTCTCAACCATTACCGTGACTTCAAATCCAAGAGATTTTATAAAAATACAACAAAACAAACCAACAAAACATTGCCAAATATTTTGCAAATGGCTCTTTTGGATACTAAGTTCCCTTCTCTATGTAAATAGGATAGACAAGCAGGTACAGTTCAACGTGTCACAGGTATGACAGCTGTGCACAGATCTTCTGGAAAAGCAATAAATTCCAAAATACATAAATATTCCTTGTACCATACAGTGAGACAGGATCCTAAACCAATTCCTGGACAAATCATGGACCAAATGTTTACAGAGGAAAGCAGCAGGGGTGAGCCAACCCTTCAGACTGAAGAATCCAGAGTCACCCCAGTGCAACAGGAACACGACTGCATCGACCACGCTCAAAGGCTGCGAGAGGAGGTCAGGAAAAACAAGCCTGTAATTAAAGTCTGCAAACTTTAGGTAATTACTGTACCTGGTCTATCCACGTGGCTTGGAGTAACTGCGAGTTCATGCAAAAACCAATTGCTATTGATATGAAAAGAGCAGTCTGTTAGAAGCATTGTTATGGGATATGCAGGACCTGATCCTTTGCAGGTGCTGGTTACTTGGTGAGTCTCTTGGCTACATCACTGTAAGCTATTTCAATCTCCTTGTCTCCAGGACAGGTGTTGGTGAACTCATCCCTGCTGTAAGCATTTGTCAGGTATCTCCAGATCCCTGTCATCTCCTTGGGAATCTCAAAGTTGCGGTATTTTTTGGCCACCACCTGGAAGGACAGAATTCTGTTATGAATTTTCATCCTTCACTTCAAACACTTTTCCAGCCCTGGCCACTCTCTTGTGAAGTTATCCTTCTAGTCTGGACACTTGGGATGAGTCCTGCAGTTTCCAGAGGCTGTTCTGAGGGATGCCCTGGCTGCTCCTGCCTCGCTCCCCTTGGGGCTCTCCTCACCCAGGGAAACTTCTGCAGGCAGCCAGAAACTGAGCCTGTGGCTCCATCTGCAGTACAGAGCTGACACAGAGCACTGCAGGCAGGGGAGGAACCAAACCACACTGATGTGGGCACATCTGCACTCCTGTGGCTGTCCCAGGCTGCCTCTTCCAAGATTCCAACTTGGTTATTTATACAATCCCTTTATTTGTGTCATTAACTTTGTTCTGGAGCAGTTTCCTCTACAGAAGTGAGCAGCCACCCCCTTCAGCCATTACCTGCTCACCTGATCTTCACCTTCCTCCTCCTCCTTGTGAGCTCTGCAGTTCCCTGGGACCATGAGGTCAGTGCAGGGAATGGGGTTTGGCTCTCTGCTGCCCAGATTCACACCTGCCCTGAACTCCAGTGGCTCAGAGCCCTCTGAGTGACCCAAACCTTGCACAAACTCAGGTGCTATCAGTGCAGTTAAGCTTACAGACAGCTGCAATTAGCCGTGCACAGGAATGCCACAAACCACAGATATTTCCTGCTGCATTTTCCCTTGCAGCCCCCCAGGTCTGACCTTGACAATGTGCAGTTTGGGCAGCAGGTTGCAGTCGGCCAAGGTCATCTCGTTGCCGTCCAGGAATTTGCGTGTGGAGACTGTGACATCCTCCAGGCTGTTCTCATCGATCTCGTCGGGCAGGGGGGAGTTCAGGTACTCATCCAGCTTCTGCAGGGTTTTCAAGAGGCCACGTTCTAAGGCTGCACAGGAAGGCACGATTCAAAACAAATATTAAACTGAGCCTGCTACCAGATCTGAAATACAAACCCCACATCCCTGGGCTGCCCTGAAGGATTGGAACCCTTGGTCAGTTTTTGTGCCTCTGTGCTCACCAGAACACTGAAACTGGACCAGAATCTCTTTAAATATCCCACAAATGCAGGTTATTTAAAAGCTGGCTAATACAGGAGTTTGTACTAATTTAAAATACTGTAAGACTGCCCACAAGGGTTTATTTTTGGTTTAAAAAGTGGCTTATGTCAGTTTCTTAAGGCTGTGCCTAACTGGCTTAAACTGATTAGAATTAAGCTATGCTGGGGTTTATATACATTTAAACATAATCTGTTTAATGTCACATGCTCAGCAAACAGCCCTGACCAACCCAGAGCACCCAGGCTGGTGCTGGAGCACAGCAGGATCTGGAATGGAGCAGCAGGTTTATGGAATGCAGCAGCAGAGGGCAGCACACCCCAGAAAATCCCCGGTTATTTCCCAACTGTTTACAAATATTTTGCATCTCTCCCTTTGAAACACAGCAGAAAGGAACCCTGATTCCCTGAGTTTGGTTTTCCCTCTAAGTACTTTGAGGACAAAATTGATTTGTACTGAACTACTTAAAGGCCCAGCTGTGAGTTCTTTACCACTTACTGATCCCTTGTGTGAAATCTCCTGTTTTCCCTCCACACAGAAAGGTTTTAATCCTTTAATGGAAGTGACACAAACTAAGCTTAGCCCAGAACTCTGAATGGGAGCCCTCAGTCCTAGAGAGGTGAAATAAGAGCAGCAGTTGCACAGAAATTTAACCACTGGGGCATGACACAAACTCTGCCTGAAATTTGCTTCTGGATGTTGAAACATTTATCCTTCATTCAAGAGTTTTGAGTGGCTGCTGCATAGAGAAGATCCAGTGCCAGGGATATTTACAAACCATGCACACCCCACTGAAATTCTGATTGAACTGAAGTTCTCTTTCAAATGTTGAAATTTTTGACATTAAATTTAAATAAGATTTTAATTCATGAGACTCTCAAGTGTCCACCAACATATAGATAAATCTGTCAGGGAAACACTTCCCACAGAGCTGCTCTGAAAAACACAAACAGTGAATCAGGAGTGCACTGTCCCCCAGTGACCCACCTTCATTAGCTTCTGGTCTAGAGTTCTTGATAAAAGCAGAAAATTTGGCAAAAATATCCATTCCAGCAGTGTTGGATTCTGGATGCTTTGGTGAGAGTTTCAGGTACCTGAAAAGCAGCAAGGAGCAGATCTACAGCACATTTAGCAGAATGGTGCTCATTATCTATTAATTAGCACAAAATGGCACTTTGGTATTGATTTATTCTTTTCCAGTTTCACACACAGAGGTTTTTAAACCTTTTCCAGAGGTAAAAAAGCACATTGCTGCTTTCTGAATGAGACATTTGGTACAAGCAAAGTACCAAAGGGCACCAGAGCTCCCTCAATCCAGTGCTGCCAAGGGAGCACATCACTCATCTGTAAGCAAAATACAGGGTTTTCCACTTCAATTAGCATCAGAGAATTATGGACTCCACATCTCTTAACAAAAACATGAAGTTTTGCCATGCTGAAAAGACAAAACAGTTCAGTCTGTTAAAGGCAGTGTCTGGATCTGCCTGCCAGCTGAAGAGCACAAAGCCAAGAGTCTGGAGAAAGTTTGAACACATTAAAACAAATTCTCACTACAGTTCAGGACTAAGTTTTGTACAGCAGACTCGTCTTCATTTGCATTATTTGGGCACAAATGTGCCTGTCACCAAAAGGGAGAGTTTGAAAGTGCAGAAAGGATGACTGGGGTATAGAAAGGATAATTAAAAATAATCTTAAAGAGAAAACAGTTTTTGATCTAAAGATGAGGGAGCTGAGGGGAGGAAGGTATGACAAGCAAGAACTGTTCCATGTCTTCAGTTTATTGATGCTGAAGAACATCTTAGAGCAGAAATCCCCTGTGAGAGCTGTGCCTGAGGTGACAAACCATCAGTTTAACACTTACTTGGGTGGGGCCAGAACATCTTCCAGGAACTCTTCAATCTTGTTCACATCTGTTCTCACTTCCCCATTGTATGTGATGAAGGGGGGGTGAGTGCCTGGAGCCAGATTCTGAAGGTCTGCTGGTTTCCTGGGGTGAGATGCAAACCCATGAAGAATCAGCAGGGGACAAAATTTCATTGTTATGACCACAAAAGCACTGCTGAGGTTTCCACATCCTCAGTTTTAAATAGACACCACCAATTTTCTTTCTTAAATGTGAGTTTACAATTAAACATTTTGAATACACACGCTAAAAAATAATTTAAAACAGTTAAAAACAATCTCCTCCTACCTCTGGCTGTGTTTATTCTCAACTCAATCCAATGTTGACTAGAAGAGGGATACCTGTACACACACCTCACACTCTCCCTCCTTCCCCAGCCCTACAGAGCAGTTTATATATAGCATAATCTGTGCTAATCCTCCCCCCTCACACAGAGCTGCTCTGGAAAGCAGCAGCTCTGCCCCAGCCCAGTGAATAAAGCATTTATTACGTGCTCAGGGAGGTTGGTTCCAGGCAGGCTGACAGATGCCTGAACATCCTGGTTAAAATTATGCTTCAGTTTCCCCCAGTGAAAAAAGGTATTTATGAACAAGAGCAGCACACCTGGGAGAGAAATCCCACATTGGGATTATTCATGAGGGAAACAGCAAAAAGCTGAAATACTCAGCCATTTCTAGCTCTATTTCTAACTAACATTTCCCTCAGGCAGCCAGGCCACCACCTCCTGCTGGCCCAGCAACAACAAACCCTGGCCCAGCTGAAAACTCTGCCAAGGCAAAGCTGCCCCTTGATTCCTGTTTGAGCAAACCCAGACTGGACCAGAACCCTGAACTGGGCTTGAGCCCTGTCCAGCCTGGCCACGTTCCTGAGGCAGCTCCAGGCCTGCAGGAACTGGATTTACTGGAAACTGCAACTGCACTGCAGGAAATGCTCCTGACACCACCAGACAGGGAAACTGAACTGGTGCCATCCACACCCCCAGTCCTGCAGGGACTGAGAGAGCAGCTGGACTCCAAGCTGAGCCCAGCTTACAACTCCACCTTGTTTTCCATTTCTTACAAAATTAAGAACCCCTGCCAGAATTTCATGTCCTGCCCACTGCTGCCCCTTTTCTAGAGCCAAGGTGTGCTTACTTGTAAGACTGAAGGAGAAAAGTGATTTTCATGCTTTACCCTGCTTTAAGCCAGGGGATGGAGACCTTAAGAATACAAGAATTTCACTCTTTTCAATTTTTAAGCTTCTGAGAAGTTATTTCTCACTAAGAGTTGCCACCACTCTCTCACTTTTAGGATTTAAAGTCTGTCATTGGGTAGTGCTTTAAGTAGCTTAACACTTCATTTAAATACAGCTTTGTAACTCCCAACAATTACAGGAAGTCATCGTGGCTCCCTTCCAGTTCCCCATGTTGGCCAGATAAAATTCCTCAAAAGGAATGTTATTTGAAAAACAAACAGGGGCAAGACCACAGGATCTGCAGGAATACTATCAAAGGCAAGTTTAGCTCAGAAACAGATTATTCCAAATAACTAACCAAAAGAGTTTCCAAAGAACCAGAGTGCATCTCAGAGAACTTTATCCATCCAGTCAGACCATCTGGATCTTTCAAGAGAAAGCAGAGGTGAAGATCCCACAGCCCAGGCCCAAGGATAACTCAGGGTTTGACTTCAGTTTTCTGCCCCTGCCAGGAGATCCCAGCCAAGCCCTGCTCTAGCACAGCCCTTGGAGCACAAGCACACAGGAACAGCCTGGAAAGGCTCAGAGTACAAATTCCCTCAACAGTCAAACAAGAAGGCAATTACTGGAACAGTGATGTTTTCCTTCTGAGATAAAGCCGGAGAGCTTAAAAAAACAAACCTAACCCAAACAAAAACCCCTCCTGTAACCACTCCAAATAATTCCAAGATGGTTTGTGCCTACCCCAAAGTTTACCAGGGGTTTTGGAGGCAGGGCCACATTAATTATCTGGCCCTCAGAGTTAAGGTGTAAACACCTCATGGCTTTGCCACAAACCAGAATAGTAATTAGCATGCAAATTATTAATTGTAGAGCAGACAAATTCCAGCCCCCAAATGTAACACATTTATAAATTACACAAATACTGCAATGGGGAGCTGAAGAGTAACATGGGGAAAAGTCAGCACTAAAACCCCAGTTCTCAGCAGTGTTTCACTCTGCTGAAGTTGGATTCACCTCTGGGTGGTCTTTAATATTTATTTTGAATATTCCACATCATTATTTAAGCTTTGCCTGTCAAAGGAACTGCAAAAACTCCAAATGAAGATGCTTCAAACAGGATTTCAGGCCTCAGCTGAAGGCAAGCTGGCCCTGAGTGCTGCTCCAAGCCCAACAAATGGTTTGTGCAGTGCAGCTCTGCTCTGGCCCCCAGAACAAGGCAGAGCTCTGGGCACTGAAATGATGCTGCCCAGAAGGGAAGAATGAAGCCTCTGTGTGCCCAAAGAGAGGGAAGAAATGCCTGACTCCTTGCAGAGGGTGGGACTGCCCTCCTCCTTGCCTATGTGCACATTTTGTGTGTTGAGAGCAGAGCTGAGCACTGCAGAATGTGCCTTTGTTAGCTCAGGGCAGCTCTGCAGGGGAAGCACAGGCCAGAGGCAGCAAAGCAGGCTCAGATTTTCCTGTGTCCCCAGTCCCTCACTTGTGAACTTTTGTACCCAACCATGACCTTTTCAGGCTCACAAACAGAGCTGGCCTTGCTGTTGTGCAGCACTGATGTTATGAGGCAGAGTCAAGCAAAGCCTTTTTTCCTTTTTTCTGGTTTTGGCCAACAAAAGAAATTCAGTTTTTTTAAACAATTCCTGTTCTGCTCTGTTCCTGTTAGACACAAACTCAAAAAGAGCAGAGCAGATAATTGGCTTGAGTAAAGTGCTCACAAAAGCAGTTTCTTGTGGCAATATTAAGGCACCACATAACAGCTATTATCATTCTGGCAGTGATAACAAGGGGAAACAGCCCCACGTGATATCAAACATTTCCTATTCAGCACTCAGCTGGATGTGATGTTCTGCAAGCTGCACTGCTCTCCCACTGGGTATTGATCAGTCCACAGGGCTAAAGTTGTATTTAAGGACATCTAAATAAAGTCTAAAAGGAATTAAGTTTGTATGAATATCTATTCCAACCTGAATTAGCTGCAGT
Source organism: Diglossa brunneiventris (assembly GCA_019023105.1). Lineage (NCBI taxonomy): Eukaryota > Metazoa > Chordata > Aves > Passeriformes > Thraupidae > Diglossa > Diglossa brunneiventris. Next base: position 1,037,162 of record CM032375.1, read on the forward strand.
GGTCCTTTGTTTCCTTTCCCAGAGAACCCCTTCAGTGCACAACACCAAGGTGGTTTATTTGACCCATTCCCCTGCAGATCTTTAATTTTGCACTTATTTTGTGTTTCCCCTTCCTCAACAGAAAAAAAAAAATCCCAAAAGAAAGCTTTCCTTGTGTAAGGAAGGTCAACTTCAAACATCTGCAACCAATTTATAGGCTGAAAGTTAGTCTTACATCCCATTCCCCCATCCAATTAGCTCCAGGTTGCCAAGGGGACACAAAATAAAGCCAATTCATCAGGAATATTTGGCATTTTAATGATATCTAAACTGATTCAGCAGTAAAAAGCCTTTCAAACCTAAAATATCTCTGCCCACCCCAGCAACTGCAATAGGTTAAACAACCCCATCATTAAAGGAAAAGGAAATCCCAAATTACCAAGAGCCCACAAGCACCAGTTCTGCCCCTGAGCTTGCACAAACCACAGGCAGGGCTTGGTGGAAGATGTGACACATTTGGTTTATGGGGCTGGCAGCAGCAGCACTTGCAGGGAAATCCCACACTGGCCAGAAAAGCTCTTTGAGCAGCTCCAAATGCACCCAGAGCTGACAAAAGCTGCTTTCTGCCCCTCACCACACATGGAAGCCTTTCACACTCCTTGCCAGCACTGAAGCAGCAGCTTCAGTGATTTTTAAAACCCAAACAAGTCACCTCCCTCAAAAAAATCCCCAGAGGTGAAGTCCAGCAGGGTGATTTCTCCCTTCTAAGCTGGATTCAGTGCAGAACACGGTGTTTCTGTCGGCTTTATTCCTGAAATTCAGGTTTGGAGGCACTGGCAGCCTCCCCTCTGCAGAGCTGTGACCAGCAGAGTTTTCCATCAGTGCTGGGAAAACATGACTTCACACCCAAAGCAAACACAAGGCCCCTGCTGAATTAAGCACTCTCATAAAAAAGAATGGCCAGCCTGAGGAAATGAAGGCTCCTGGATTCGCCTCTCACTGGTTTTAGCCACCAAGGTACTCATTGCATAGAGGAGCAGCTGCAGTTTAGGTGACAGCACCATGATTTATCTGGCTGACACTGAACAAAGGCAGAATATTCTGCATTTTATTCCTCCCCATTTCACTTGGATTTACCTCATGGGCAGGTATTTTCATTATTATTGCACAATAACCAAAATGATCTTAAAAATGTTAAGAAAAGGAGGAGGCTGCCCATTGTTTGTGACAATTATCCATCACTGGAGTTTGACCAGAGGGTGGCTGTCTAAAAATATCCATCTGTCCCCACTTAGGGCATCTTGATGTGAAGTCAGGAAAGGAAGAGTCAATATTCAGTTACAAAAGACTTTGTGTGAGTTTTACAGAAGAGCATCACTGAACAAATTCAAGAGAACTTACCATTATTTTTGGTTAAACCATCAATGAATGCACCATTTACATCCAGCTTGCTTCAGTCAATTATTAGGACAGATTTTAATATCACAAAACCAGCATGTGAGCCACAGAAACTCTGGCCAAAGCTTTGTTCCACCAAAGGTGCTGAACTCTTGCTGGCCCAATAATCCAAGTATTTCTTACCTCTTCAGGTCCACTGTTGTGACACTGAACACGACTCCCTTCAGCCACAGGATCATGAAGAGCCTCTGGGAGAAGGGCAGTTTCCTATGCTCTCACCATCACTGCCAGCCTGCAGGACAGAACAGAGCATTAATGAACGTGGGCAGGGCTGTGCCTCTGCTCCTCTCCCAGCCACTGGCACAGCTGCAGTTAAACACACACTCAGTACAAGTGAAATTGCCACATTTGTCAAGTTTTTACTTGTCATGTCCTCCAGCTGCTCAGAAAATGTACAGAGCAATATTTCAGTTATCTGTGCCACTGCCAGGGCTGCAGTGCCCTTGGCAGCTGAACATCCTCCTCTGAGCAGCCACACCTTCTGATGGCAGCTTTCCAATGGCACTGCTGCTCTTTGCTCTTCATCATTCTTTTTTCTTTCTTCTCCAAGGCATGGCTAATTAATTGGAGTCATCTCCCCAGTTCAGTGCCTCTATCTCTCCCTGTGCAGTGCTCCAGGAACTGAGAATTGATTGTACTGCAGGTGTTGTGAGGAAAGACATAACTGTGAGTACATAGAGACTTCACTGACAATTAAATAATATCCCAAAGCCACTTTTTATAGGCAATTTATCAATCACTCTTTGTCCCAGCACCACAAAGGCCCATTAGAAAGCAGCAGTGAGCTCCCAGTGATAGCACCCATCTCATCATCGCTCTGACAATGAAGGATCCATTGCTGAGTAGGAAAATTTTAGTTTTTTCTGGGCTAGAATGAGGCACTGGAAACCTTTGTTACAAAATTCAACCCTCTGAGTACTGGTTCAGTACTTAAAGCAGCCAAATATGTCAGATTATCCTGACATGTACTTTATATCAGATGAGTTTCAATGGATTTTGCTTATTATTGTTATTATTAGAGTCCTTCCAAGAGTGATTTTCATCCATGCAATTCTCAAAGCCTGGCCAATTCTTTCATCATCACAGTGAGGAGAATTCAGAAAGACTTTGAAAGTTAAGAGGAGTAACAGCAGGATTTTCAAAGGCCAGGAAAAGAGAAAGTTTCCAGTGAAACTGTCTTAAATTCAGAAAACTCTTTGGGGTTTTGTAAAGTCATGGGGCCTTTGCAGATAGAGCTGAGTCTCTTTAACAGCTGTTGAGGATTTTTAAATTAATTACTGTTCCTACAGCCAATGGACTCATTCCTGCAAGTGTCCCTCCTGTCAGAGCTCCCAAAGACCTGGCTGCAGATACAGTCAGTTTTCTTCAAACCTTTATTAGTGTCATTAATGAAGACTTGACAGAGAAAGGAAGTTGTTATTCTGCCACAAATTACAAATTGCCAGCTTTATCTTTGGATAGTAGAGTCAAATTTGCAGAAGATTATTGTTAATGGATTGTCTTGAACTCTGCCATGTGTCTGCTCAGGAGGCTGAATTCTGGAAGCATCTAGAAAAAGGATAATGTTAATATTTAACCCTCCACTGTCCCTGCACTCAGCAGGCTGGATGTCAGCAATTCCCCCTCCCTGTGTTTACACTGGAACTGACATTTCCTACAGTAAATTATAGATTTATATTCATCTGCTTTTTCTGCTGCCACGTGTCAGGTCTGATCTACCTTTGGAAAAAAGGGACTGAAAAATGCAACACTGCATCCCATCTAAGGAAAACAGATATTTTGTACTGCCCAGGGTAATTCATGCTTTGAACCAGAAGTAATTCTTTGACTCAGAACTGATCTGAGTCCTCAAACTCCAAGCAAAGCCTGAGTCACACTGCAGTAACAGCACAGGCTGAAATCCCCATCCCATTAAACTTTACCTGGTCCACTGGAATCCAAACCAAAGCTGCTTTAAAATCATAGAACTGCACAAACAGTTGTTTAAAATTTCAGGCTGACCTGTGACTTTCATTAAGGTCCATCCTCCTAAGCCAAAATCCAAGTGATCAAAAAAGGTCAAATGCATTTACTTATCCTGAACCTTTCCTTCTCTCCCAACACAAGTGCAACATTCCAAGTGAACAACCAACAGCAGCATCTGCTTTAGTTCAGGACAGGCTTTTTGGATTATTTGAGTCAGAGGAGGGGATTAGAGCCCAGTAAGACTCAGAGCCATGAACAAACCCTGATGCACTCTCAAAGCCCAGCAGCCCAAAGGGAGCCCAGACTGTTCTGTCTGCAAACGTTTGTCCCACTTTTGCTCCAAAAAGTCCCAAGTTATTCTGAGCACACACTGGAGAAGGAATGCACTCAGAATGCCAAGAAACTCTGGCTCCAGAGCTCTGGAGCCAAGGAATTCTGCTCTGTAACTGTTTGCCTGAGAGGCCCATTTGGTGTTTGATGCTCCAGCCCCTCCTCAGGAGCAGCTCTGGGTCCCCTCAATCCATGGATTCTCCTCAGAGGGTCCCCACCGTGCTGGCTGCTCCTGCAGGAGTCACTCCTGGCTCTGATTTTCTCTGCCAGAACAGAGCTGTGCTGGCAGTAAACTCTAAACTTTACATATTACAAGAACACTCTGAAATCTGACATGATTTGACATGCAGGGGTTAATCACAGAATAATTGTTCTTGTCATTGCCTTGTCTTTGGATTCAGGCCATAAAATTCCAGGATATCTTCAGTGTCTAATCCTCATCACCATCAGAGTAAAGCAAATATTAAATGTTTACTTCTTTGCACTAACCTCAGCATAGGTTATTTGTTATTTAACAAGGTTATAGTCATTCTATACTGAGAAGCTTTGGGGTTTTATTTCAAATTCTTTTTAAAACCAGTCTAAAAATCTTTATTACCAGTAATATTGGTAATATTACTAATGCCAAACTGCCTGCAACTAGGACAAATTTCCAATTCTACCATTACACACTGAAGGATATGTATGCAAAAACCTCATCATATATCTAATTTCACTGAATTTCAGGTTTTCAATTGTAGGGATTAGGACCAGAGAGAGGAAAAGTGCCACACCTCTTACACAACAAGGAACATGGAATTTCTCACTTGTGTGTTACCCTCTACAAACTGAATTGAATTCAAAAAACTTCTGAGAAGGTGGCAAAAAGGACCTTGTTCATTGTAAGACGTGGCACAGGGAGAGCAGAGCCCACACCCTCCAGAACGCTGCTCTACAGGGCTCTATGCAAACAAATAAAGCTATTTTTAAAGAAACATTAAATAGGAAAGGAAGTTCAAACAAGAATGGGAGAGTTCCAGGGCAGTAACAGAGATCAGCTGCTCACTGAGGAGCCAGCCTGGTTTATCACAGCCACACTGGAATTCCTGGCAACTCCCAGAGCCCAGCAGCTCGGCCCATGCAGGAGTGCAGCCCTCGGGAAAGGGAAAAAGCCCAAACTCTGCTTAGCCCAGTGTCTGCAGGAGTGAGTGTGGCTTGGAAGCCACCTCCTCCCTTTCTCTTCCCCTGAGTGATTTCATTCAAATGAGACTGTCCAAAAAAACAAAACCCAGAGAGTACAATAACCAAACATCTGTTTGAGCGGCTGAACAAGCTAAGGGGAGGAAAAAAATCCATTTAAATTGTGAAATGTTTGTCTTTACAGCTGCATAAAAATTAACCTGACTCCTGACACGAGAACCTGAGTGGATTTACCTTAGCAAGGGAGTGCTGAAGTTTATTGCAAGACCAACAAAAAGCCAGACAAGCAAAGAAACATTAAAGGGCACAAAACCCTTCTTACACAGCACAGATCTGAGAATTCTAGAAATCCTTGGTCCCAAAGACTTCTGCAAAACTGTTTCAAATATTAATCAGTTAAAAGGAGCCCACTACAAGTTTCCCAAACTGGATCAAATAACTGCAGAAAAATAATAAAGCCAAAGTGCATCTGATGAGCAATGTAACACAGCTCAGTCTCTGCCTGCAAAAACAGAACAAAAGGAAAGGGCAGAACACCAGAAGACATTTATTCATTTACCCAAAACTCTCAAGGGAATTTCTCCCAGATGTGACATCTTTACCAGAAGTGGTAAAAGAAGTTTGGATGAAGAGGCATAAAGACATTTTAGAAGTATCTCACAGAATACTTTTCACCAAAGACAACCACTGGAGCCATGTGACAAGGAAATCCCCATTCCCCAAGTGGGAAAGCTGCACTCTGCAAAGTCTAGAAGAGTAATGTTCCAGCCAATAAACAGACTGGGGGGAAAATGAAAATGAAAGAAAGGGTATGTTAAAATTCTGAATTCAGTCATCTTGAAATATGTCTTGAGTTCTAACAATGAAAACCAAACCTGCTGAGAAAACTGCATGAGCAACCCAGCATGATGCAAAGCCATTGCCTCAAACCAGCAGATAACAATCAATTTTGCATGCTTAATGAGCAGTAAGCTCATTCCAAAACTGAGTAATTAATAATAATCCTTTAAGGATTACTGTTTTGAGAGGAAATGGTTTAAGGTGAGCTAACAAAGCCATTCAAGTGAAAAACCTGCAGCAGTTCCAAGGTCTGAGGTAAAGGAACAGAGGCTACAGGAAGGAGTGGTTTGATGTCCCACACATGAAAAGGATCTGTCTGGGTCAGCCCAAATCCCTGGACCTTCACCTTGCCAAGCTGAACAGGCCCAACTGTGCTGCTGACTGAGGGTGTTCCAGATGAGAGGTAAAGAATTGCAGCCATGGAAGGAATGACAGCAGTCGATGTAACAAATGCTCCCCACAGAGCCCTTACTGCAACTGCTCCCTGTGCTGGGGCAGGGATGGAGGAGCCCCAGGAATGGAGGAGCCTCAGGGATGGAGGAGCCCCCCGGGGATGCTCTGTGCTCACACCCACTCTGCAAATCAAAGCAGACCTTAAAGGCTCCCAGTGGCTCAAATATTGATGAATATTGATGTTCTCTCTTATTCAAAGAGCAAAACAAGTGGCAAAGCAGGGCTGGCAAAGCTTATCTGCAGTAGTGTTCCACTCCATGCCACCTCCCAGACCTGCAGTTTGAGAAGGGAGTTGGTTTCTTCTTAGGGGAGGAACAGGTCAGGGAGCAAGGCAGAGTCCAGCCCTGGCTAAATCCGGTTCAGCCAGATTTAATCTGAGGGCTGAGTGACAGGGACACTTCCTGCTGTCACCTCTGGCACAGCTGGGGCCACGACCTCCAGGGCAAAGCTTTTCCTTGTGCCACCAGGCAGAGCACACACGAACAGAACATTTCAGCACAGGGCTGGCACAAAAACGGGGCTGACAGCCCAAAGAACTTCCCTGCCACGATGAACAAAACCAGGAAAGGTGGGAACCAGGGAGAAAAACCAACAGCACATCCTGCAGAGGGTTCAGGACATCAGAAGTGCCTTTTGAAAGTGAATTCTTAATTTGGTAACACTGTGTGAAGGTAAACTCTCAAGTCACAACCACCACACCCTGCCCAAATTTAGCTCTACTGACCAACTCAGGCCATCACTGCTACTTTAAATAGCCATTCCTTTGAGAAAAACATGGGAAAATGGAAAACAAAAAGCATCAGGTCAGTGCTGACACCTGGAATTCCCTAAGATAATTAGCCTGAGATAATTAGTGTACATTTGCTATATGTTGACTGACATTAACACACCCAGGGCAAAACCAACCTGAGTTACCACTGCCTCTCCTGACCCCTATCACCATTTGTAACCAACCCAAGTTCCACTTCAGCTGAAATTCCTTTAAACTCGAAAAATACTTCAAAATAATTAACTCCAGTGCCTGTGTTGACTTGAGATCTGGCTCTTTCAGCAGGGAAAGGAATGTTTGCCAGCCCATCCAAGCTGCCCCTTCAGTCATTACCTTTCTGATAAGCCCCCTCTGTGTCACACACTGGACTGGAACAGCCACTGACCATTTTAGGATGATGCTGTTTTTAGCTCTGTGATGCTGCTCCCAAGAAAATCATTAGCAGACTTGTCCTGCACACTTTCCTGCAGCTCCTGCTCATCACTGCCCAGTTCTCACTGAAGAGCTTTTGGAAGATGCTGTGGGATCCTCATGATGTAGGGAAGCAAATTCACAATTCAGCAGAATTTAATTAAGTGCTTCTAGTCCTTTGGAGAACAGGAATTATTCCATGCTCATCCTTTGGAAAATCAGATGGAGAGTCCCAAACCTGCTTTAAATACAAATCACCATTTTCTTCAGCAAATAAATGATCTTAATGACAGGAACACAAAACCCTGCCTTTATTGTGGACATACTCAGGACACTTCCTGGGCTAGCACAGGAAAATCCAATTATTCTCTAATGGCACAGGCCTGGCATCTCTGCTGTGGCAATACCTTGAACAGAGAGCGGGTGTAGAACAAACCCCACAGGATCAGCTGGGCCACACTGACTCCAATGTGCTGGGCAACATCTTGACACAATCTTGCAATTTTCTGGTAGGAAACTGCTAGCAGACAATTAACTCTGCAGCACTGAGGGTTTCTTTTACACTGCCTGAAAGTCGCCTTTGGGTCTCCAGCACACAAACCTAGAGCAGGAATTGTTCATGACAGTGATTCTCTCTCCCTGGCCTTATTAAATTTGCTGAAGTACAGTGTGTGCCTTGGCTAGAGCCCAAGAGACCCATTTCCAAACCTCCCCCACCAAATCATGGAGCACCAAAGTGAGAGGAAAGAACTGGAAACGCTGTCACTGGGGCTCAGAAGAACCCAGTCAAATCTGTAGCTGTGGCATTTCAGAGTTCTTCAAATAAACCTCTGGCTGTGCCTCACTTCCGTGGGACAGGAAGAGACAGAGCTGTGTTTGTGGTATTTATAACCTCATTTACAGAGAGATGAGCCAGGGGCTGGGCAGATGAGCAGAGAGAACAACCAAGAGCTGCTCCAGCCTCACCCTGGGCTGCTCCTCCTCCTCCTCCTCCAGGTCATCCCAGCCCAGCTGACTTGGACTGAACCCAGCAAACCCCAGAGGAGTTTCATGTCAAAATCCCAGCCCAAAGGCACCAGCTGGGGGTTTTAAAGCCTGGTAGAACACAGGACGTGCAGCTGAAGCACTGCCCTAGCCTGGGGGGAGCAGCAGTGCCCACAAAGGAGGGGCAGTGAGACACAAACTGCCCAAATTCTCAGCAGCCTCTCAAAACCCAGCGCAGTCCTGAACCTGTTCCCCTGGCAGCAGCACATCCAGGAGCTCTGGGCAGGAAAAACATTATCTGAGACCAAAAGTGGGGCTGGAGTGTCTGTTTCAGAGTGAAGGGATTGGGGAGGTTTGCTCTCTGTCCAACACAAGCAATGCACAACTAAAAGGCACCTCCCTGACTGAATTCCCCCCCCCTGGGAGATGGGACCTGAGTTTCTCCTCGGGGAGCTGTGTCCTGATCTCCCTGAGCTCCAGAACACCGTGTCTCACCTCATGCAGCACCCTGAGAGGCCCAAAAATCTCCTTAGGCTTGCTTTGATTTTATTTTTAGATAAAACCACGTTAAAAAGCTATTTCCTTTATTTCAGAAAAGCACCTCTCCAAAGGACAGAGCCAAAATAGAAAAGCTCCAAGAGAGCCAAAAACCTCTGAGGCTGGCCCAGTAGCACTGACTGATCCCATTAGCTCTTCTCAGGAAAATATACAGATATGACTTCACCCCTGGATTACACTCCTATATTTAGTTTATACCTAATATGGAGATTCAGTGGGGAGAACTCAGTCATTTCCTTTCCTTGCCCTTTGTCTGGCCAACAATACAAGGAATAAGTCTGAACTCTCAGAGAATTCCCACACAAAGATGTTTGTCATTAACAGCAGTTTAGCTTATGTTTTGCACTTCAGCACAAGCAAACACCCTAAAAATCCAGATTGTGCCACAAATGTATTTGACCTTAACTAAAAACCCCAAACTACTCAAAGGAAGTTTTAAAAAATTAACTGTTATATAATTTTTTTAGGGAAAAATATTCTAAATAAAGGATTTAAAGCTCCTGAAGTCAAACCTCTATTGAAACTCCTGTGAAGACAACATAACAATTTTGGGTTTGGGTGTTTTACTGTTAAAATATAATACCACAAGGGAGCACCTAGCATCTATTTTAAGACTAAAACTATCTTATTCCACACTGAAGAACATGCAGGAAAAAAACCCCAAACCTGATTAGGACAATAAGCTGTTTGTTGCAGTTTATTTACCAAGAACTTTGAAGATAAAAATCAAATTAGATGGATAACAAATATAGATGTAAACTATTTTTCCAAGAACCATCAATTTGCAACCAGCCACCACCTTAATTAAATTTTGTTGTCTTAGACAAACCAAGTGCCTCCCCTGGCAGACAAAAACCACCTTGTTTTCTCCCACACTGTCCAGTTCAGGCTTTACAGAACTGCACTGCTCAGTTCACTGGGAAGAGAGAACATCTTCCAAAACAAGGCAACAAACCCAGTTACTGCCAAGTACAGTTATCCAGCCTTAAAAGTCGTTCTTGTGGATTTTTAAGTGGTATGTCCAGCCTGGCCAGAAGCTGAGATTGGTGCAGGCACTGTTACAAACACTTGCAGGCCTTGTGTTTGTCACATCACAAGAAATGTTTCATTTAAACAATCTGAGCGCACACTGGTGAGAAAATAACAGTCCAGGGCTTTTTTTTTTTTTGTCCCTTTGAGCTAATGAACACTTCAAAAAATCAAACTTTAGAGTCCAACAGTCGCTTCCCAGAGTACACAGCTTACTGTTTAGCTTGGAGTTCAAGGAATTCCCCAATTAGATCCTTCCAAATACAGATTCCTGGAAGGGACAACTCAGCCTTCAAAAATCCACATCCAGAGAACCAACGACTTCTCTGCTCTCCCCCTTCCAGGACAGACAGGCTTGCTCCTGGAATAAAGAACTCTTTCCATGCCCAAGATGAGGTCAGGATAGCCATGGAAGGAGCAGACAGTGCCATGAGTCACTCCAGGCTGGGAGGGGGATGATCACCAACTTCTCATGTGCTAATCCTGTCCCAGGGCTGCCCACTGCCCCATTAGCAGGGCCTCCCACCCACTCCCTAAGCTGATGTAAGGATTTCTCATCTCATTACTTCTCAACAATCAAGTATTTTTATGGCCACACAGAACTCTCTTTAAAGAGGATCTCACTCTCTTTACTCATTTTCACAGGAATGCTGGTGTTCACAGGGCCCTTCCCTGCTGGGTGAGCTCATCACTGCAGACTCAGTCACAGACTGACACACAGACATCAGGACAAGCCCTGGATCCTCAGTGTTCCTCCATCCCTGACTTTCAGCAGCCTCCAGGCCCCAAGTTTGCCCCACAACGTTTGCTCTGACACACAGGCTTTTCCTTCCTCTTCAAGCCCTCGATGCACACCCTGAGAAATCCCAGCTGGGAAAACTGAGGACAGACTTGTCTTTTGTAGCAGGATCTGTGCTGCAGGAATGTGTCCATGGCATGTGTCCCACGGAGGGAGTGACTCACAGGCACCACCATACAGCCCAGCCCTCAGCCTGTGAAGGGCCACGAGCTGAAATCTGGGAATTCACACAGATTTTAGAGCCCTCTGAGGGGAAAAGAGGAAAATGCTTGAATGTTAAGACACACTTCAGCTGCAAAGTCAAACAGAAGTTCTCCTGACAATCAGAGCTGTCTGATGTTAATCACTGGGAAGGGGAGAAGGGATGCCAGGGAATACAACCATTACTCAGAAGCAATTCCTGACTGAAGGAAAGCTAACTCATCTGGAAATGAGTTAACCCTCTGGAAATTATTGCCAGGAGGTTTTAAGCTTACTTACCAATGATTTGCAAAAAAATTTAACATTTACACTTGAGACCACCTCTGTACTAAGAGCACCAGTTCCTGCATCACCAACCAGACCCAAATGAAAAAGCTGAGGATGTTTCTGGCTGCGAGGACTTCCCCAGGCAGAATTTAAAGGAATTAAAGTTTGCTGGCCAGAGAAGGAAAAGGCCTGATTTATACCCACTGAGCACAGGATATAACTCAATGGTTACACCTCAGTTTACAAAGGGTTCCTTTACAACACTCCCAAGAAATAACCCTCACATGACATTTTACTGTCTATACCAAACACATATCAAAGACAGGCTGAGGAGGTTCTCAGCTGCTGAGGTTACATCAAACCCTCCAAGGATGATCTGGTGCATAAGGAGGAGACTTATCTAATAAGATTATCAAGCAATAACCCTGCCAAGACTATCTCTGAGAAGCAGCCCTGCATGTCTCCAGTCCTGTTATTTCCTGGTACTGATGTGCCTCTAAATCATACAGCTACTTCGTGGGTGAAAAAAAATAAAAACTGATGACAAAGAAGCTCAGGGATGGTTTGTAATAAACCAATGCACAGAGCTACAGGGCTGCAGAGAGCCACAGCAGAGCTTACATAAGGGAATGAGCACAGGGTGAGACAAAGGCAGACCTGAATCCACACAAATCCATCCTCTGGAGGTGCTCACATCCCCTTCCTGCCTCAGTCCCAGCACTGCACTGAACAAAACAGACCCTGAGCCTGGAAGACAAACAGTTCACCTGCCAAATCTGTTTGGTTCAGATACACAAAACCAGAGACAAGCTTCTGCTACAATCACTGGGAGTGCTCCAGAGTGGGGTATTTATTAAATGTGAAATCACAGCTTTTTCTTTTGTACTGACAGGCAACTCAAGGGTAAACAGATAGTAGACTCTATCTGATTTCCAACACAGGTGCCCCATTTCGCAATGACATCTCACCTGAGAGCTGCCAGAAATCCAAGGTCTGATTAATTACAAGTACACACACGTAAGCCAGTGCAGAGGGGAAACCTTCCTCACTGCTTCCCTACGTCTGCTCCAACCCACACCATGCCAGCAGAGATACACAACTCTGAATTCCTCATTAGTGGAGTCTGGTGTTTGTTTCCTTTAACACTGAACTTGTTGACCCTCTGTGTCTTCACCTTGGTACGAGCAGAGGATGCAATCACTGAGTGCCTCCAGAACGCCCAGGGCTGAGCTTTCAGCAGCTCCATCCTCACACACTCCCTTACAGGAACTGCACAGGCAGTTTTGTGACTGTTCTCTGATTTCCACAGGTGACTGGGCCTATTTGACCGAGTCACCTCACCACATTTTTTATTTACAATAAAATTCCACACACCACCAACGAAAACACAGCTATTATTCCAAGCGACCTGTCTGAGCTGCACTCCAATCCCAGAGCTCAAATTTCTCTGAGCACATTCACCACAGTGCAGCCTTCACTGCTCTGAAATGCCACTAGGGCACATAAAAATATTCCTGTTAGACAATGGAAGCCTCCCTCGTTAATAAAACATGGAACAGACAAGGAAACGAAATGAAATCAGATACATCACTGCTTTTGTCCTGATCAGCTCTCAGGAGAAAATACTCAGAAAATATTTACACTTGGTTTAAAAGAGACCACAAGCAGCCCACCGGCTCTGGAATGAAATAAATTCTGGAAGTTTTCATTGTGACACCACTGCAACAGTTTGTTACCTAAGTACCCTAACCCTGCACAGAGTTCTCAGACTATGGAAATGGAAGTTACAGCAGATTGATACATGGTCTGGTGGGAAAACTCGTATCAATGTGCTGGTGACAACACTGTGACAGTCATTCCCAGCCGAGCCCAGCCTTGTGTGTGCTCCTCCCCGCGCCGTGCCCATCCTATTTTGTTACTGATCACAATTTAATAAGGCTCAAACCCCACAGGTTGGGCACAGAGCCAGACCCTTTCTCCTGCTTCACAGGTTTGTTTCTCAAGCTTTAATCCCTACCTTTGTTTCATCTCAGGTCTGGCTGCTACAATCCTTTGTGCTCAGGTCATGCAGTCACCGCCCCTGGGCCGGGCGTTGGGCTGAGTTTGGTCCAGAACTTTTTCCACTACCTCTGCCTGAAGAGTTTCCCTGGCTAACAGGGCACAGGTAGATCCTAGACACAGCTTGAAAAGTGATTATATGAGTGGAGAAACTCTCAGTAACTTCGGATTTTTTTTTTCTAGATTGTACCCACAACCACATGAAAAAACTGCAAGTGAGTCTTCTATTAACAGCGGAAAAAATAATTAGTAAAATCCAATTTTAGTGCTCCTTTAGACAGACACTCTTGGCTCTCTTCAATAAACATATTCTGCTAGCAGCTTCTGAAGTGAGCATCTAAATGAGTCAGAAAACAAGATTTTATTTGCCTTACAAAAAAGCTGTCCTGATAATCCTCAACAGCTTCAGTAAAGTGTGGGACAGGCAGAATCACCCAGGGTAAACCACTGTTTTGGTTGTGTCTGTTGGGCTGGGGGTTGTCCTTTACCTGAAGGATTTTATAGGAAATAACATTTACCCGAAGATTGTGAAGGCAGGCAGTAATAACCTCTTATTTTAACCTGAACTTTATCCTTAGGGCAGACAGTGCTCAGCATGCAGCAGTCATCCATAACAATAGGAAAAGGTTTCGTTGAGGGAAAAAATCCTCACTGATAACCCAAAATTTAGCCTTCTTAAACCCACACCAATAAAGAAATTTCAACTGAAAAGGACAGAAAAATTCCCTGTTTTCCCCCTTTCATATAATCTCATACATTTATTGGTCCAATTCTGATTTAATCAGAATGAACACATCTCTCTCCAAACTATTTTTACAGCTTCTTCCACACCACTCCTCATGCATGAAATATTCTCTTTAAACACACCCACAAAGCTGATTTCCCTCTGCCCCCAAATCATTCTGCCATCAATCACTGCTCAAATTTCTTTAAAAATAAGAAAAATCAGCTGACGAACTTTAGGACAGATGAAGATAAATTGGCATTTTATATTAAACATACACTGCTATAAATAATTCAAAGTAATCTGTAACTTAATTGCTGCAGTTGTAAGTTCAAACCTTTATACTAAGAGCCTAAATATTCTGACCAAAATCAGATCTGGAATCCTCCACTGCAATGGTCTCCCTGGGGTCCCATTAGTGCCTCTTGATAATACTATTAGGAAGTGTGAAAAGAAGAAAAATTCAACACCTTTAGAGAGTAAAATTTAAGAAATAAAATCAATATTTAATAACTTATTTCCAAAATTCTAGCTGGAAATTTTCATGTTTGCCATTGCTGCTTTCATACAAAGCAATTCCCAAGTTCCCAGATGAAGAGATCTCTGATTTTCTCACTGCAATTGGAAGAAACTTCATCTGAAGAATGTAAATACTTTCCTGTAGAGGCTTTCATTAAAGGACGTTTAAGCACAAAAAGAGAAGATTGCATGGAGTAATTGGTGTTACTTTTGATATGAAGTAAAAGTAAGATGCTGCATCACCAGAGCCCCGGAGGATGCAAAATATTGCATCATACAGCAATAAATGAATGCAAAACATGTGGAGATACCATATGGTATCTTCGCCAGATAAGGGCAGTACAACACATGCTCATTCTTCTAGTTTGGATAAAAACCTGGTGTTACTTTACATATTCACTTCCCGTCATAAAAAGTAGACTTTTGGGGCGGGGAGCGAGCAGTAACTCGCGTTTTTGCTGCTTTTTTGCCGCCTTCCTGCGCTTGGCCGGGCACACAATGCCGAGCGAGGGCGATCCATTGTGGCGCTCGGTTCTTCCCTTGTGCCAGCGCTGCCCGCGCTGCTGCCCCGCACCCGCGGCACCCTTTGCTCCGGCCGGAGAATCTTCCAGCAAAACGCATCCGGGCCACACTTTTCTCCCAAAAAAAAGTGACTTTTCTTGCGGTCCGCCGGCGCTATCGCTCGCTCCATCTCCGCGCTCTGACTCACCGCGGCTCCCGCACTCCTTCCCGGCGCCGGGCACACGCCCTCGGCTCCGCTTTTGTGCCCGCACCGCGCCGGGAGCCGCCCCGCGCGGAGCCCCCCGCGCCCGCGGGGTGTTCGGGGGTTGCCCCGAGAGGTTCCCCTCGCCATGCCCGGTTGAGGAGTGGGGTCTGCGGGGAGCGGGGTGCTCACAGAGGGGCCCGAGGGAGCCGTGAGGGACCCGGAGCCCCCCGGGCGGGAAAGCTGAGGGAGGAAGAAGGGGGGGGAGCGCCCAACGGTCGCGGCGCGCGCGCGCTCGGCGCTCAGACGGGACGAGACTCCCCCGCCCCACCTCCTCTCCCCTCTCCTCCTCTGCCACCCCTCTGCCGTACCTTGACGAAGAGCTCGATGACGGGCTCCTTGTCGCCTTCCTTCAGCCCGTTAACCGGCACGGACAGCGCCATTGCTCTTGCTGCTGCAGCCCCTGCCCTGCCCCGCCTCGCCCGCCGCTGCCACAGCCGGGACGGCGAGGCTCCACTCCCCTCACCCGCCCTGAGCGCGACTGAGAGCGGCCCCGCCCCGCGCCTGGAGCCCGCCGGGGTGGGCGGGGCCTCGGAAAGGGGCGGGACAAAAAGTGAGGGGGCACCGCTGAGGGGGCGTGGCCTCCCTGAGGGGACAATGCTGGGCAGCGCTGGGGGGCGTGGCCGCAGTGAGGGGACAGTTCTGAGGGGCAGCACCGGCCATGGCGGCCGCGGAGTCCCCTCAGGGACGGGGGTCCCCCCGGTCCCCTCACGGTGGCGGGGATACCCCCGTGTCAGCCATGGGCGCCCCGGCCGTGAGACACCGCCCGTGGCTGATGTCATGATCGGTGACAACATCTGGGAGCGGCCTTGGTGGGGCCACAGCCCTGTGGGTGCTGCCAGTCCTGAGGTATGTGTCCCCCGCCATCGGCTCAGCTTGCCTCACCCTCAGGTAAAAAACTTAAAATCTAGAAATTTCCCCTTATAAATCCACCACACCAGAGCAGCACGAACAGCTCCTTTCCTAGCAGGGGGAAAAATCCATCCCAAGTTGTCTCCAGCCTAATTTTCCCCTCACTATTAAGGTCAGGGATTGAAGAGCTGGACAAAAAAATGTGCAGGAGAACTGGGTGAAACATCGGAAAGAGAAGAAACCGCACTTTTTCCAGCCTTTCCAGTGGAACAGCAGAGCCACGATCACATTTTCCCCATGCGGCTTCACACAACAGAGCGGCTTTCATAGCCCGGCGCCTCCCGCCCTTGCTCCCAGTCCTTGCTTTCCCTTTGGAAGCCCAGACTGTATTTTTAATAGTCTGAGAGGAGCTGCACCTGAGCGTCTCGGCAGAGCCGTTCCCAGGGCAGGCCGGGGCTGTGGCATCCCCCGAGGTGGCACGGAGTGACTTCAATGCCGTCTGTGACCCGGGATAAGCCTCCCTGTAATTTGTAATTTGTACCCAAATGCAGCCCGGGATGGCTCCATGGAATGGTTACCAACGGAGCGCTCGCTGCTAATAACAAAACCTCCTGTCTCTCCAGGCGTTTGCTGCATAACCGGATGTCTTTACGCAAATATCAGCTTTGAATGCCCTTGAATTCATCTGGAGCAGGAAAAACTGCTGCGAGCCCCTCTCCGGAGCTGATAGGGCTGGGCCACCGATGTGACAAAGTCCTTTTTATTCCTGTTCCTGCAGCTTCTGGACAGCCCCAGCTCCCCGGGAGGCAGTGGAAATCCGTCCGTGCTTGGTTTAGAGTCCAAGGAATCTCGCTGATTCATGGGGTGGGACAGCCTGGGCTGGAAATTGGTGTGGCACTGGAACCAAACTGATGTGGGGCTGTGCAGTCCAGCCCTGGCCAGGAACCTCCCTTGGTAATTACCCGTTAATTAATTGCAGCTTGTACCACGAAGGACACCGTCCCGCCGTTGTTGTTGTTGGAACACGGGTTCCAAGAGAAGGGAAGAAATTTCCCTTAAATGGGGTTGTCCCAGAGATTCCACAAGCATCTGTCTTAGGCTCTGCATTCACGTTTTTGTATGGCAGAGTAAGAAATTTGCACCAGTTGGGGCCAAATGTGGATTCTGGGACTGGTTTAACGAGGGGCAAAGGAAAGTTGGATCCTCTGCCTGCTGGGAAAGGAAGGAGCTGAGTCCTTATTCCAGGACAAGGAATGCTGAGCCAGGCACTCCCCCGCAGCCAAGGACCAAGCCTTCCTCTCTGCTTCACCAAAAAGTTTAAAATCCCAGGGTTTTGTCAAACCTGCAGTACTTCCCAGGGCTCCCCACAGCACAGACCCACCTGCTGGAGCACAGGCAGTGGTTTAGCACAAAGGAACAGCTCTCCCACGGTGCCCACAAAAGTGGGTGTAGAGCAACAAATTTGAGGTCTGTGAGGCTCTTGGGGCCTTTTTATGTTCCCAGCCCCACAAAGGAGCTGCCAGGGCTGTTTTTCCCTCACCACTGCTGCATTTCTGCTCTAACAAAAGCTCTCCCCTGCTGGTATCTCGTAGAGCAGCTAATAGCTTATTTCATTTATACCCAGCTGCACCAGCCCTGGCTCTGCTTTAATATCTTTTCAATTATTTCACTTTCAGATGACATTTTCCTGGTTTCCAGCTACCACTTACCAAACCCCTCATGCTCCCCATTCAAATGAAACATCTAACAATGTTCAGTCTGAAAGCTCTCAGTTCTTTCCTCCTTCAGTAATTGCTGTTTGTATTATTCTGGATTTATTTATTTCTTTTTTAGAACACTTAGATTTAATTTGTCCACGCTTTACATAATAAATCACCACTGCTCCTAACAATCCATAGGGAAATGAGCATCACCCACCTTTAACAGCAGTGAGGAATGAGTCAGAAAGTTCAGTGACTTACTCAAAGCTAAATTTGCACCGAGTCACAGAGTGGGAACAAAGCAACTCTGGCCCCCCACGTGTGCTCAGTGGGTCACTCCCTCAATATTATTTTATGCTGCATTCAGGAGCTTGGTCCCCACTTGGCAGAGCAGCAAAACAACGTGGGATTGTTTCACTTCTCCAGCAGTTTTGGCCTTCCTGCAGCAGTTTTTCCATCTCAAACTTTCCAAGTGCTTTTGAAACTGGAGGCATCAGATGTTAAAGATATCAAAGCAGGCCCTCTCCTGCCCTGGCTGTGCGTGTTCCTCCAGTGGAATTCTCTGCCACGCTGACCTTGGGGCTCAAAAATGGGTTTTTATTTCCATGGGGAATTTTTCAGGCACGGGAGGAGCTCAGCACACAGGTCATGTTGTCACTCAGTGGGACACATGTAAGAACATCCCACTTTTTAAATGATAATGAGACTGCTGTGAGAAGAAAGGTGCTGAGGAGGTTTGGGAAGGAGAGCATCCAGCGCTGGCTGTGGCTGGAAGCAGGAGCCTGTCCTGACTGCCGGGTTCATGAGAGCTCCTGAAAGCCATGCTGGACGCAGCTGGGAGAGGAACCTGCCCAGGGATACCTATTAAAGGCAAGCAGGACTGCCACACCCTGGCTATAAATACCAACATTCCCATTCCACAGCTAATTCGGGATCCTGGCCTGGGATGCAGCAGTGGAAGCTCAGGCCCAGCCCTCGTGTCACAGATGCTCTGAGGAGCTGCTGCCCCCTCAGCAGAGCCATCCCAGGAGCTCCACATTCCTCCCTCCCATCCAGGCATTCAGAGGGGTTTTGGGCTCCATCCATCCCCTGCCACCTGGGAGGGATGAATTTGTTCTGGCTCATTCCTCTTTCACTGCCCCTGCGTCGAGCAGGGTTTGCTTTGCCAGACTTCCAAGGACTGCGGGGGAAACCCAACTTCTGCCGGTGTCAGACTGTTTGCAGCTTGCTGTGATTCCCAAGCAGCTGTCCCTGGATGGCTCATTTTCCTCCGGGGTGGCTGCCAAACTTTAGGATTAGCTGCAGTGAGCAGCTGAGGACACGCGTGGAGCCGGCCCTGGAGCTCACAGCTGCCACAGCAAACAGCTCAGTGCCATGGGCTGAGCGGAGTTACCCTGCACAGGACACATCCCGTGGCATTAATGTGGGAAGGTGACCTCATCCCACAATTTCTGGGTCACTCCTGTGCTCCATGGCCCAAGCAGAGGTTGGAGAACTCAATGTTTCTAGGAAATGTTCATCAAGAACTTTCGGTGGCAGTAATTGCATGGAATTTAATAATCAATGGCCTTTCCGTGCTTCCTTGTTTGTTTCCCCTGGCTACTGGCATATGGTCCTTTCCCCGGGGAGCTGGATGGTAATTAATGCATTTTGTGGTTAAATGTTTGGACTCAGCATCTCAGGGCGCCCAAGAAGCAGGGAGGGGACAAAGCAGGCATTGTCTGCAGGTTTCCCTCTGCAGTGGGTCCCCTCCACTGAGGCACCAGGGGCAGCTTTTTGGGAATGCTGACACAGGCAGAGCTTTCACCTCCTTCCTTTGGAACACGGGGGGAAGTTGAAGTGCTTGTCACCTCCCTGCCTTTGGAGGTGATATCCAAGGGGGGGAAAGGAAAGCTGGCTCCCAGGACCACACACACAACAGGAGTAATTGAATGCCTGACTCTCCCCTTTCAGCAGGAGGCTGTTGCTGTGCTCTGCCCAGGGTTTCTCGCTGCCCTACTTTCCAAATTCAGATATCAGCCTGTCCTCTGCTGTGGGCATCAAGAAACAAAGATTTGGGCTTCTTCCTTCTGCAGGAAGAGACCTGGAAAGGATAAAGAGGCAGAGATGGAGCTGGGTCTGAGTGCTGGGAAACCTTCCCATGGCAGCACTGGACACACAAGGAGTCCTTCAATAAAAACCCCAAATCCACTGCATTTCTAGTTTGAAAAAAAGCTAGTTTAGTGAGCCTGATTAAAATCTATATTTCCCCACCTTTATGTATAGAAGTTGCTTGAAAGTAAATAAATTCAGGTATTGTCTGTTTTCTTTTAAGGTTAGTCCCCAGATGATTCAAACACCTGGGCTGATAAGGAGATTTGGTGAAGAAAAAAGCACTACACAACCTGCTTCTCCCGAAATAACAACCCCAGCTTTGCCTGGCTGAGGTTGATTAAGTGGTTAAATCAGCCACAGTCCCCTGCAGCAGCAATCACACACACCAGCGAGGTTTCCTGCAGAATTCCCATCCCCTGAAAACCCTGGGAGCTGCTGGGAGCTGGGGCTGCCCTAATGAGCCCTGTCCATTGTATCCCAGCTGGGATTCAGCACCGAGGACTGGCTTCTGTCAGAGCTGAAATGCAGAAACTCTCTTTGCTCTGGGGTTTAATGGGCTGCAGGACCCAGGGAGCCAGGGAAGGGGAGCTGTGGGATGGCACTGCTGGCTCCCTGTGCTGCCCTTTTTGTGGGGAAAGGGGAAGCAGCAGCTCCTTGCCAGCTTCCAGCCCCCTCCCATGGATCTGCAGGGATCAACCCAGTCACAGCAATGACCAAGATGTTCAATTTTGTCTCTGAAGTGCAGCCCAACATCAGAGAGAAAAAGATTCACAAAAAAATCCAAGTCCAACACAAAACCTCTTTATCTCCAGGCTGGCTTGATCCAAAGCTGTGAGTATTAGGAAAGAAATTCTTCCCTGTGAGGGTGGGGAGGCCCTGGCACAGGCTGCCCCTGGATCCCTGGCAGTGTCCAAGGATGAGCAGCCTGGGATGGTGGAAGGTGTCCCTGCTCATGGCAGGGGTGGAACTGGATCCTCTTTAGGGTCCCTTCCACTCCAAACCATTCCATGATCCTCTGATTCCATCAGTGCAGGCACCTGATGATCCATCCCATCCCAGTTTAGGGCAGGACTGTCACCTCCACAAACCCAAAGCACTCCTGTACAGCTGGGCACCAGCTGAACTTTCACATCTCTGCTCTGCCTGTGGGGTGGAGCTGTGCATCCCAAATCCCCTGAGCTTTCCAGGAGGTTCCTTGGGCAAGGTCCACATCTGGGAGGGATGACATTGATCCCAAGGAACAAAGGGAACACCTCTCCCAGAGCCACCCTGCTCCAAAGCGATGGCGTAAATGCTGATCTGACTCAAGCAGGGACATGATGAATGTGGGGTTTATTTCCTCCTACCTGAGTCACACTGGAAGGAGCCAGATTTTCTTCCAAGTACTCAGGAAAGGAAAGGAATTGTGGGCAGGATAAGAGGCCAAGATCTTGCAGCTCTACCAGGATTTAGAAATAATCTTTCTGATAAAATTATTTGCATTATTTGCAGCAGCATGTAGAGTGCTCCAGCTCTCCAAACACAGAAACTCCTCCACCTTCTCCAAACCTTGCAGCCTGAGGCACTGCCAAGGGAATGACATCCCAAATCCCTGAGATACCCACAGCAGGACGGGGAACTGAACCCAAACCTCCTGAGTCACCGACTCAAAAGCAGCTGCGGTCCCCAGCAAAGCCACAGTGCCCTGCAGATGGGAGAACAACAACAATCCTGCAGGGCAGGACCAAGAGTTCCCAAATCTTCCTGTCTCTCTGCTCCTTATCTGAGCACAGGCTCGACCTGCTCAGGCTGAAATTCTGGTATTTCAGATCTTTGGGTCCTTGTTTTTGCAATTGTAATTATCACCTCTTTACCCCGGTGGTTTGACTGTGTAATGATTACTGCAAGGCTCCTCGGGCTCCTACTGAGCAACGATAAGAGCTGGTTAGAGGCAAAAACTTAGGCACAAACCCGGGAGAGATAATTGAGGACTGGAGCCATCCCTCTGCCCAGCCAGGGATGTCCAAACCCAGCCAGGCTCTCAGAGCATCTCTCTGAGTACCAAGGCTGTGGAGATTTTCCCCTTTTAAATCCCAGCTTTTATCCCAGCCATGAATCCCAGCTGATCAGTGCAGCAAGGTGGGCAATGGGATGGAAAGGGGAGGAATTGCCTCTGAGGGGCTTAAACCACGGACAGCTGCTTCTCTAACCCTGCCCTGATCAGCTGCACAAGAGGTTTCCATGATTCAGGTTTCTTTCACAGATTTAAAACTCATTCCAGATAAGCAAATGAGCAATTAGCAGCGCTGTATCTGTGATGTCATTAAAATTCAAATGGTACCCTGGCTGCTCATTAATAGTGGGACGTGCAGTTGGAGAGGATAAACCCAAATCCTCTGTTGGCAGCAGGGTGAACCCCCTCTCTGCACAGCCCTCTTCTCTGGGGGTTGGTGCCAGCAGGGTCAGCCCCTCCTCAGCCCCTGAGCTGCTGCTCTGACAGCAAACCTCGGGGCTGCAGCAGCTCCTGCAGCTGGTCCAGCCAGGATGGAGACCCTGGGGTGGCTCAACTCGTGGCATGCAGAGGCTGAAAGGGTCTGATCCCTTTTATCCACTGGAGAAATCCACCCCGTGCTGAGCTGGGAACCCACAGACCACACAAACCCAGCACCCATGGAGATCAATCATCCCCAGGGCCCTGTTCTCCCACAGAACGTGGGGATTTCTCCCTTTTCACACAGCTCCCTTCACTTATCTCTGTCCTGGATAACAGCAGGTGTCCACTTTCCCTGTCTGGAAAGAAGAGTTGAACTGAAAGCAGAGTCTGCCTGCAGCCACAGGGACGGCTCCCTTTATCCTCTCCCATAAATAATAGAAGATTCATTCACAGGCTTGTAATAGATTAAAAATAAATAAATAAAAAAGAGCTCAATTTTGTTTTGCCAATCATGCACTTAATGCAATTTTCCCTTCTCGTCCCCTTGTGCCGATGCCTGCGGATTCACAAAGGTTTTAATAAGCTGGAAAGGTGCCAAACCATTTCTGTCTCATTAAAAAAATATCAGCACGGTGACAAAGGTAATTTTTTTTCACGTCAGTAGTCAAATCCACTTGCTGAATTAAAATCCAGCTGACAGGGAGACTATCAATTTTTAATGGGAGCTTCCTCCCTCCTGGAGAGGGGAAGCCTGGGGGGGTTACCCTTAAAAGGGATCCACATTTCTCACAACCATTCTATCAGCTTTGGTTTCATCTGAAGCTCAAGTTTTAAAGCCTGAGCGAGGAATTACAAAAGGCCCCCCCAGGTAAAAAACCTCCCGAGAGCTTCCCAGGCTGTGCCCCCACAGACATTCCCTTCTCCCACTGCACGTGTGGGTCAGGGGCTGGATCCCTCTGAGCTTTGTGCACTTGGGGCCAGCCCGGAGCAGGACACGGCTCAGCACAGCTCAGGGGTGGGAACAAACTCAGAGGAAGCTCTGGCTGAGCTGATAAGGACCGCACGTGCTCTGGAGAGTCCGGCCCCTCACGATGACCCTCCTCTCCAGGGGCCATCCCCAGCTGACGTCGGCATCAGAATTCCATTTATTTCATAGCCACAACAATTTACACGAGCTGCAGCTCTGCCCCTGCACTGAACACAAAGCCTCTGTGGGGGAACCGAACAATTCCCCACAATTCCCTTTCCCCCAGCGCTGCTTTCCCAGGACAGCTGTTTTCCGTGTTTTCTTTTTAGTGAAACAGAAGGATCCTGAACTTCCCAGGGATTCTGAGCATCATCCTCCCCACACCCGGATCAGCACAAGGACCAGCCCCACGCCAAAAGCAGCCTGAGCTCCCCAGGATCTGCTGGACAAGGTCCTTCTCCATTTCTCCCCGGGATTCAATAGCTCCATGCAGGAGCAGCCCCGGCTCCGGGTGTCGCAGCCCCGGGCCGGTCCCTGCCCGAGGCTCGGTGCACAAAGCCCGCATTGACTCCAGGAGCTGCCCGGGGCAGCCACATCCTGCCTTTGTGTGGGAGGAAGGACGCTCGGGACCCACATCCCTCCTGCCTTCAGCTCCTCGGCCCGGGGAAGCAGATGTGGGAGTTCAGAAGGATTCCTGACCCCATCCCGGGCTGGGCCCCGAGGTCAAGTCCCACACCTGGCCCTGGGAGGTGCTCACCACACAACTCCTGACGGATTGATCCTGAATGAGAAAAAAGCCACGATTCCTACAGAATCCGCCACAACACGAGCGCTGAAGATAATTAATGACTTGGTGATTAAAACACCTTGCACTGAAGGCTCAGTCTCCCCTCCTGCAGCAAACCCGGACCCGTGGGGAGCTGCACTCCTGGCACTGACCCCAGCCCCACTTTGGGAGCCAGCACGTTCCCTCCTGCAGTGCTGATTTTTAGGATTATCCAAACCCCAAACCAGGCTCGGCACAGCCCCACAGCACGGCACGAACGAGCACGGGTGGCCCCGCGGCTGCGTCACCGTGAGTCACCCCCGCCCCAGTGGCGGCTTCACCCGGTCCGGCTGCGGCAGACCTGACTCTCTGCCCGGATCCCATTACAAAATCCGGCACTCCCAGCTAGGGAAGAGTTTCACTGCGTTTTCTCTCCCTGGGAGATGGGCTGGAGCCACACAACTCCCGTTTGCTGCTCAGGCACAGCCCCTACACAAGACACCAGCAAACCCCAGAGGAGGCACTTTGTGGCTCTTGATTTTAAATAAAACATTGGGAAAAAAGGCGAGAAAAACCCAAACCCTCCTTTCCAGCACCACAACAAAGTGTGATCCTCATCCCTCCAGAACAGCTTCCAGTCCATCCCCAGCCTGGTGAGACAGAGCCAAAGCCACTTGGGGATGTGTAGGTACAAACCTGCAGTGAGAAGTGGGGACCCCTCTGAACATCATCTCCCTTGTTTTCCTGCTTTAAGAGCAATTAAAATCAACCCCATTTTTCCCAGCCATCTTCCCAAGGCTTAATCCACACTCTGGGACATATGAAAAATTCACCACCTGACAGCCTCCAGCCACCAAGGCAGCAAACACAAACCATCTCAAGTGGACCAGAAGATCTCTAACCATGCTGGATGCTCCCTGAGCTCTGCTCACAGCAGAAGGAAACACTCTGGCTCAAGTCAGAACTAAAACGAACAAGTGATAACAAAGCCAAGCACTTCTTTCCCTCAGAACCTGGCTCAGAGCAGCTGAGCTGTGTCACCACATGGCAGGAAGGACCCCAGATCCTGCTGGACTATCTGATCCTGAGCCAGAGGCAGCCCAGATAAGAGAGGCTGGTACAGGACATCCTCTGTCTACAGCCACTGGGGGAGACCATTCCCAGCTGTTGTTTCACACCCGGCTGAAGGGACTCCAGCAGTTCCAGCCTCTTTGAACTCATTCAGGATTGCTGCATAAAGTTCAAAAGTCAAACTGCTGATTAGTCTGGGAATACACAACTCCCCATCCCATTGTGCTGAGAGTCAATAATCTTTTTATTACCCTGGAAGAGATATAATTACTTCCAATAGTAATTTATGAGTAAGACCTGATTTAAGAGAAACACAATTCCATTGAATTGTCAGTGCTTTGAGGTACTGGTGACATCCACAGTGGACTTCAAGCAGACAAATCAAGGGTTTATGAGATGATCCTGTACCAGATCATCAGTTGTGACACACAACAGGTGCAATGGAACTCCACCAAAATACAGCTCTGTGCCCTGCTGAGCTGCTCTGACACCAACACACAGGGATTTGGAGTTTGGTGCTGCAGGTATGAAGTCACAGTGCACAACTGCTTCTCCAAGCCCAGGTCCCTCCCTGCAGCCCTCACTGCTCAGGACATGGATCTGTGTCAGGTGAGGGAGGTTTTGGGATGGCTCCCAGCACAGAACTCTGCCCTGGTACTGGGGATTTATCCCTGGGCTCCCAGGGAGCAGCAGCAGAACAGTTCTGTGTCCTGGGGCAATGCAGGGTAAATCCCTTGGCTCAGGAAGCTCCACCAGCACTCCCAGGCAAATTGCCAAAGTCACACAAGTGGAAAAATTTAACAATCCAGCCCTGAGTTTCTATAAGCTTGGAACTGTTGCACACACACCTGCCATTGTCCCACCTGTTGACAAACAAACATCTTTCTTCAGAAGCAGCTACAGAGACTGACCTGTGACTCACCTCAGCCTCACACTCACTGCTGAGGACTCAGTTCCATTTCAGTTACACAGCCCAATTAAACTTTTTGTGGAGTTGGATACAATCATTGCAGCAAGTCCCTTACCTAGACCCTGTGTCTGTCACTTCATGAGGCTGGCCCGGGTCAGGAAGCCAAAATTCAGCATGAGCAGATACAGGATAAAAAAGAAGCGAGATCCAGGTAGCTCCTGCCTCATCACACCAGGAACCTGCAGGGTCATTTCTGAACTACAAATACAAGGATTTAAAAACAGAGAGAAGAGGTTAACCAAGAAGCTGGAGTGGGGAAGGGATCAGACAAGTTTGGGTTTGGATGAGGGGAGCTCAATCAGAGGATCAGGAGAGAATTCAGTGGTGTCAGGAACAGCAGAGACACAGATGGAACCCAGCCCAGCAGAGATTCTGTGCTAAAAAGGGTCTGTGCAACAGCAGGGACAGCTCAGGAGAGGAGAGGGCTCATTACCCCAGTTGGTATTTAAACGAAATGTTACTACTTGAATGGATAAGTAGGAAGAAATTAAAATACTAAGCTAAACACAATTTAGAAGTTATGCTCTTTTTAAACACTGCATTTAATTGCTCTTTTTAAGCCTACACCATCCTTTATGGATAGATGAAAAAAAGAGGCAGGGGGAGCAGCAACAATAGGAGCTGCAAGGGAGATGGAAATGTGGAGGGAAGGCCTGGCCCATCCAGAGGTCCTTTATCAGCCCTGGAGGCAGGAGATGGAAATAGGGGTGAGGGAAGATAAGCAGTGACTCAGGCCCTGAATGTATTTAAAGAACTTCTATTAGTGCTAAGATTAAAAGGCACTCAGAGGTCACCAAACCCAGGTAGAAGCAAGACTGGGATGATAAAGGAGGAGGTATTAAACCCTGGGGAGCTGCACCCCTGCAGGACATCAGGGAAAATCCAAGTGAATGAGGATCAGCACGTCCTGAGCTCAGGTCTGCGGCTCCTCAAGCACCAAACTCACCCAGATGGACTTTGAAAAATGCCTCTGTCCAGAAGCTTCTTTGAATTTATCACACACATTTTAATAACAGGTGGTTGTCAGCATTCCAGCTCTGGAGGAGGTTTACAAGCACTTGAGCACACAATGACATTTGTGTGAAGAAACAGAAAGTTCAGCACAGAGGGAAGTGCAGAAGGAGCTGCCCTGAAACCTCCCCTCCCAGGCAGGACCTGGAGCTGCCCTGCCTCAGGTTAGACCCTGCACAAGGGCAAGGAAAGACTCACCAATCTCCTTCACTGTGTACATCACAGCTACTGCAGCTGCAGCACAAAAAGAATTCAAAAGCACTTTCCAGAAAAACCTCAGGCTTCAGAACTGAGCTGATTTCAGAAACACAGCTGGAGTTTTTACAAGAATTCCACAGCAGCAACCCAGCAAGTTTCCAGTAATTAAAAGGGGCTTGGAACTGGGTGCTTTGTAAGGTCCCAACCCACTCTGTGATTCCATGATTCTGGAAAGGCAGGGAGCCCCCAGGATTCCTCAGATGAGCTCTCACACCACTACAGCTCCTTCCCCAAGTTAATCAAACCTGCTGCTCATTTCTCACAGGGCCTTCAAACACTTTACTTGTTCTGACCAGCAATTTTCACAGCAAATATTGAGTTTGAGCTTCTCCATCCTCTCAGAGCACTGCCCAGGTAAGGCTGTTAGACTCCTGCTTGGCAACAACTCCACAGGAGCATCACTAATTAAAGGGCTTTTCCTGCTCCACCAGGCCAGTTAAAAGCCCAAATTTTTCCAGAGCCAGCACAGTGGATCAAACACTTTCTCATCTCTGAGCAGTCATTAACCCTGCACAAAACAAAGCTGATTAGCAAATGTAAATGTCCAGATAAAAATAGCCAACATCTGTTTAAATTTAGAAATTTATTTTGTTTAATCCACAAGCTTTATATAGCTTTAGTTAAAAAAACAAAAACAAAGAACAGTGAAAACATGACAATATCCAAAGTTCAGGTTCCTCTAAACTTTCAAAGAACACAGCTCTGAAAGTTGCTCAGACCATTCCGAAGAACCGTAACGAGACAAGATTTATGAATGGGGCAACGACAGCTCACAAACAAAATTTATGGAACTGAAGGAATTATTATTTTTTTTTCTGGGTCTGCTGATCATGGAAACTGCCCTTTAAAAAAAGAACATAAAAATACAAATGAAATTCCAGTGTTCCAAATCAACATGTTACATCAATATAAACCCACAGTGTCCTGGTAAACAACATGCTTTCATTTATGTACCACTCTAAATTGCTATTCTTGATTGGCTTTAATGGAGACTATACAGGCAACAGTAGAAAGCATTAAAATAGAGATGTACTTCCTTGAATTCTGCAGTGGTTTTACTCCTGGGCAAGCCTACAAACCACAAGGGTTAGTAGCATCATGTAAGTGATACAAAAGAAGTCAAACGAGCCCCTCACAAATTCTGCTCAAGGCTCTGCTGGATTTCAAAGAAATGAGGGAACTGACGGTCATGTTTCAAACCTCCAAAACAAATTCCTACTGCTTCTAAAAAGTCTCACTCTAAATGAAATTATGCTGTCAATGAAAGAATGTCACTAGTACACTGTGGACACCTTTTGTAATGTAAATCCATGCCCTTTGTACATGGTGAACCTCAACCTAGCAATTATTACAACAAATGTTATATTCTAAAGCTCAAACACATTTAGCAATTTGAAATTGAATTCTGAGTACAAACCAAATAAAATGTACATTATATCAAAGGGTTGGCCTAGGAGGGGGGGGACACCTGCGCCTTCCTCATGGACCTCAGGGCCTTCTCCCGCAGGTGCTTTTCGAGGTCATCCAGGTTGTCCTCGGGTTCACTTTCCGTCTCCTTCAAACAAACACAAACACAAAGAGCTGCTTCAAACACCCCAGGCCTGGCCAGGCTGAGCCCTCCCAGCACTGAAATCCCCACAGGGAATCACACACCCCATATCTCACTTTGGAATTGGGGCTGTCATAACACCAGCAGAGCAGTGCACACCCACCCTTTACAAAGTCCCAAATTCTCACCTTTTTGGGTTCTGTCTCTGCTTCCTGCTCTCCCTGTGCTGAGGTGGTGTCTGCTGGAGCCACAGCAGCAGCTACTGCAGCTGCTGCTGCCTTCTCCTTCTTATGCTTTTTGTGTTTCTTGTGCTTTTTATCCTTTTTATGCTTCTTATCCTTCTTTTTCTTCTTCTTCTTGCCACCACCTTCTTGATCTGAATTCTGTAATAAATAATTCAATAGATGTTACAACTCATGTCTAAGGCTTCAAACTTCTTTGGCAAAGAATGGAACTGCCCCTGGGAAACACCTCAGAAGAGGAGGTGAAGATACCAAACAATCTGTTCTCCTCCCACTGGGAATACTCTGAGTTTGCACATAGGACACTGACCATAAATAAGCCCCCCATACTTTGCAGACCATAAAACTCATGTACACTCATGAAATGGGACAGACTTTCCCCCAAAAGTCTGATTTTCTATTGAACACTATTTTCTCCCACACCTGGCGATGTGAAGCTTGAAAAATTCATATTACAAATTGTTTTTAGAAGTTTTTAACAATGAAGAATGATCCCAAGCAGCTTGCCCCCCGTGAATAACCCTGGGGCTGCTCAGCAGCTCAGCCCTCCCAACCAGAGGCTGCCCTGGAACCCAAAGCAGTTCTGTTTTATGAGCAGACACATACCCTGGCAGGTGATGGGCTCTGAGTTGGGCTCTTGGCCTTTTTTGCAGGTGACCAGTTTGCAGAAGGAGAGCGAGAGCGCGCAGGAGATGCAGGTCCTTGGTGTTTTTTGGGAGCTGTCTCCGGTGACCCCGACGCAGAGCGGGATGAGGACACGCGCCGGGGGCTGGGGGTGGAAGCCCTGGGGAACACAAGAGTCAGAGGTGAGACACAGAACAAGGCAACATCAACACAAGAGCCAAATGAACATCTTTGCTTTCACTTGGTCAGGCTGCACTTAGAAGATTTAAATTGATTTTAAAAATAAATAGGTGAATTGTTTTGCTGGTGTGATAAAAAAGGCAAAACAATCCAATGGCAGAGGGGATCCATAATGCAGAGGGATAATGCAGCCTGAAGAGCTGTTGAACAACCCTGCTGCTGCTCAGAACTGACTGCTGCCTTTCTGTTTTAACTAAGTTGTAATCACATTAAAAGTCAAGAGAACAGCAATGCTATTTAATTGTGCAAGGCTCTCCACTCAGCTACATTTTCCTTCTGAAAAAATTCATAAGCCAGCACCAAACTTCACAGTCTGCTCAGAAAAGCAGCATCTCACTAAAGACAAAAACATGTACAATTGTAGCAGTTTATCATGAATGGTCATTTATGGAATTATTTCAGAGCTAATGAAAAGTGTTGGTCCCCTTCCACAGTTAGGTTTAAAGTTAAGTTTTCTTTAAAGCCAGCAAAAGAAGGGAAGGATCTGGGGAGAGCTTGTGGCAGCATTTCAGGGTCTTATAAAAAGGAGGGAGAGGGGCTTTCTATGCAGGCAGCACAAGGGGGAATGGCTTCCACTGTCAGAGGGCAGGGATGGATGGGATATTGGGAAAAACTTCTTCCTTGTGAGGGTGGGGAGACCCTGGCACAGAGTACCCAGAGCAGCTGTGGCTGCCTCTGGATCCCTGGCAGTGCCCAAGGCCAGGCTGGACACTGGGGCTTGGAGCAGCCTGGGACAGTGGAGGTGTCCCTACCATGG
Organism: Diglossa brunneiventris; assembly: GCA_019023105.1. Taxonomy (NCBI): domain Eukaryota; kingdom Metazoa; phylum Chordata; class Aves; order Passeriformes; family Thraupidae; genus Diglossa; species Diglossa brunneiventris. The sequence goes on from CM032375.1 coordinate 1,067,962, forward strand.
CAAGGGTGGCACTGGAGGGGCTTTAAGGTCCTTCCACCCAAACCATTCTGGGATTCTGTGATTCCTTAACTACTTCCACTGCATTGCAACTAAACAGCCCCTCATCAAACCCAGAGCAGACAAGATGAGTTTTTTTACTTTGTTTTCTTGGGTTCTGGCGTTCTGGACACCCTCCTGATGGGCCTGCTGCTGGGTGAGGGTGACTGTCTCCTCTGCGGCGACGCCGACGCTCCCCGGCGCGGCGGCGGGGGGCTGGAGGAGGAGTGGGAAGCTCGAGGCCGTGGTGAAGGTGAATGCCTTTTGTTTTGTGGTGGAGAACGATTTTCCCTGTTGGATCTGCTGGGAGGAGACCCCTTCCTGTGCTTGGAAGATACGGAAGGGGAGCGCCGCTTCGCAGTAGGGGAGCTCCTCTGTTTTGGCGGTGGGGAGTGGGAGACTCTGCGCTTGGACTGGGGGGAAGGGGAGGCCCTTCTTTTGGGAGGGGGAGGAGGAGAAGCTGTCCTCCTCTTGGGAGGGGGAGATGGGGAGTATCGCCTCTGGATCGGGGGGGAGTATCTCCGTGGAGAGGGAGAACGTCTGCGTGGGGGTGGTGATGGAGACCTGCAAAGAGAACAAACGGTCAGGGACCACCCAGGCATGGCAGTCAGTGCCCTGCAGAGGGGTAAAAGGACTCTAGAGTTCTTTGAACTTCTCAAAATTTAAACTAGAATTCTTTAGAGGTCAAAAGAGTTTAAAATAAAACTCTTTAAATCCAAAAAGGTTGTGGTTGCCCCATCCCTGTAAGTGGCCAAGGCCAGGCTGGACAAAACTTCCAGCAACCTGGGCTAGTGGAAGGTGTCCCTGCCCATGGCACAGGGTGGGACTGGATGATCTTTAAGGTCCCTCCCAACCCAAGCCATCCCATGGTTGTGTAATTCCAGTTCAGGATTTACAGCAGCAACCCAACAACATCCAGGCCATGCACCCACCACACCCAACACAACACAGCCCCCTCAGCTTCCCAGTGAAGGAATTGGGAGCGGGGCCCTTTTCCCATGCCCAGAGCAGGCAGGGGATGCCCGCTGCGCTCGGTACCTTCGGCGAGGCGGGGACGGGGAGCGGCGGCGCCGGGGCGGGGGCGCCGGGGAAGGGGAGCGGCGCCGGCGCGCGGGGGGCGGCGAGGGGCTCCTCCTCCTCCTGCTGCAGAAAACAGGCACTCGTCAGGAAATGCCAGCTGAGCCACCAGCTGCTCCCTGCTCTGCTTCCACTACACAAAATCTGCTCCTTCATGCACCTCAAAATGGAATTCTACTGGGAGCACTGATGGAAAGAAACGTACTTGAATGTTTCCGAAGAGTGTGAAACAATGAGTGTCTGACTGTGACCCTGAGCCCACCACGGCTGTCTGACTGTGACCCTGAGCCTACCACAGTGTCTGACTGTGACCCTGAGCCTACCACAGTGTCTGACTGTGACCCTGAGCCCACCACGGCTGTCTGACTGTGACCCTGAGCCCACCACAGTGTCTGACTGTGACCCTGAGCCCACCACGGCTGTCTGACTGTGACCCTGAGCCCACCACGGCTGTCTGACTGTGACCCTGAGCCCACCACAGGTGTCTGACTGTGACCCTGAGCCCACCACGGCTGTCTGACTGTGACCCTGAGCCCACCACGGCTGTCTGACTGTGACCCTGAGCCCACCACAGGTGTCTGACTGTGACCCTGAGCCCACCACGGCTGTCTGACTGTGACCCTGAGCCCACCACATCAGCCAGGACACAATTCTACATCTGCACAACCTGACCCATCACCACCTTGTAGCTAAAGAAAGACCAAATGGTTGGAATAAGCGATGGATCACATGCTGATTTTGCCTTGGGTGGAGTTAATTTTCTTCACAGTGTAAAACTGTGCTCCATCTGAAATCCAAAATTATTTATTTCTTGAAATGCAGTGAAAAAAAAACTAGAGTGGCTGCTAAACTGCAGCTCTCTGGATTAAAACGGAGCCATTTTCTGCTTTGCAAGGTTTACAACAGACTTCTGGAAAGGGGAATTTTAATCCAACACATTCTTGCATAGAATTTTAACAGAAAGGAATATTGGCAAAGTGAAATATTCCTTTTTTTAAAAAAAGCAATTAAGATAAAATGACTGGATAAGGGAAAATTGAGAGCAATTAAAAAGCAAAGCAGCTCATTTACATTAAGTGAGATCTGATTTCAAACATGCTGGGTATTGTTCTCCAAGGCAATGAAACACACTTTTATAGATAAGAGTTTGCTCCAAAATACAATGTTCTTTTATAATCCAAAAAAACCCCAGCCTTCAAATGTACTAACTGTCCTAATTAAACATGTATTTATGCAACAGGCAGTACGTGAATTCAGTGTGTTGCAAAACAAGATCAAAGCCTTTGAATCCCAACCTGTTTTCCACAGAAATGTTTGACAGGATCCATAATTAGGAAGGTCTGCATTGGTGAGGGAGTCATCCTTATCTCCTACATCATGATGTGTGCTGGGAGTATCTGCTAGCTAAGGCTTAATTACAGCCTGCTCAAGGGTCATTACATCCAATTAATAAACCCATCAAACTTCCTGCACCTTTCTGTATTTCTAGATCAACACAGAGACACAGTAAAAAGTGTCCCAAATAAAAAAGTCACTGTTGTTTTACTGATTGCCTACTTCCAGTAGTTTCAAATATCTCTTGAACTAAGGAATGAGAGTTTTGAAAACTCCAATCATCTCTGACCCAGAAGATCAAGATCTTAATTGCTCGTTACGAGGGTGAAGGAGGTTTTGAGTCAGTGGCAGCAGGAACCCAACACTGCCCACCCAAAGCTGGGTGTCTGGAGCGAGGAGCCCCTGAGGAACACAAATGTTCAGCTGTTTTCAGGCATCAGTGGGATGTAACAACATCAAACTTATTGATGTCACAGGCTGATGTGAATTAACAAGGGGTGAGCAGTGAGGGACCACAGAGCAGGTGCTGCTCCTTCTGTTTTTGCCAGTGAAATGGCTCCAGGTCCAACACAAGAAGGAGCACATCAGTCTGAATTTCCCTCACTGATAGTGTGCAAGTCTAAAGGACAAAGGATGGCAAATGCTTATCCATGACAAAATAAATGACAGCCTGTTTAAGAGATGAATTTCTAACCAACCTTTTCATCACTGGTGATTGCCACCTCTTTTCTATCTGCATCCTGAGAGCAGTGGAGGGAAAACAAAACAAAACAGATCTATCTGCCACGGATCTGAGGCAAAAATGAACACCATCAAAGAAAGGTCAGAGCAATTTTTGCCAAATGAGCGTTATGGGAAGGAAACCTTGAAAGAAGTCTGGGCAGAGTAGGCATGACTTGATGTGTATTTGGTGAGAGTTGCAGAGAGAGAGACATAAATACCAGGAAGGGATGAGCTAAGCTCAGGCAGTTACCGAGGGGAGGAATCCTTCTGGCGCTTGCGGGGCGAGGGGCTGCGCGAGTGCGAGTGCCGGTGGCGCCTGCCCACCTCCCCGTTCTTCACATTCGACCTCTTGGGCCTCTCCTCTTCTGAGGAAGATGAAGAACCAGAATCTGCAAACATAGAAAGAATCACTCTCTGGAAAATGATCCTTGGGACATTGGTCACTGACAGGGTAATGCTTCAGTTCAAACCAACCCCATCTCCCGCAAAACAAGAACCTGGAATTTAGAACAGATTGACTGAAGGTATTGGCTGAACTTAAGTGAGAAATAAATCTACTGGGTAAAAATACTTCACTGTCCATAAAATTTGGCTAGACAGATAACTTAAAAAGGTGACTGCAGTTGCTTTTTGAAACTATGTGGACAAAAATACCCAGGTGAATTTAGTGATCTCAAGCATGAAAGAGTCCAAAGTAAAGAGAGATGATGTAATCCAGAGCACACAATATTTGTGCGTGATGTTAAGAGTTTAGAAGCGCAATTTTAAACATGCAAACCCATTAACAAAAGATGTAATGACCTTTAAAAGTCATACTTTTATTCCTCCTGAGTAATAATTAAAGTGACCTCATTATGAGTGGCAAATCTGTAATTAAGTTTACAATAGCACTGCAGAGCACAGAGCAAATAGTTTTAATCTGTATTTGAACTTAACTACTTCCTGCAAAAGGAAACTACAACCCAGCTTTAGGGAATTTCTGTGCTCCATACCAGATGAAGACTGTTGATTTTGCCTCCTGTACTGGCGCCTCTGTTGGACAGAATCTGCTGCAGCCATTTTGCCTCCTTTGTCTTCTTCTGAAAGGACACACAAGGACAGGGCATTTAAACCAGGGATAAAGATATGCCTATGCAGGCAGAAGCAAACTTATGGACAGCAGACCACTAAGTATGGGGTTTTCCCCCCCTCAAATCTTAGGATAAAATAAGGCTGGAATAATAATAACTTTGGCTGAACTTTCATTCCAAGCAATCTTGGATAGAATGAGGCAGCAGGAGTGATCATCTTTAGAGTTCTGACAACTCTTGATTTCAATGCCAGACTTCCTGGAGGGCTCAACACTTCACTGCCCAAGTATTTCTGACTAAAAACCCCACTGCAAGCAGCAGAGCTGAGAAGCCAGAGCCATACCTGATTCCGACAATTCTGCTTTTCTGGGCTTGGGTGCTGGCGAAGGAGACTCTCTTTTCTCAGTACTCTTATGTTTGGGTGCTACAAGACAAAATGCAACAGCTCAGCTGCAATTCACACCGTTCCTTCGAAAGGCACACGTGGGCTGCAGTCCCAAAGGGAACCCAAGCTGTGACGGCGTCCCTCACCTGAAGCCCTGCTGGGCGAGACGGAGCCGCGGCTCTTGCGGGCGCGGTTGGACTGCTGGGGGGTGGGCGAGCGGCGGGGCTTGGCCGGGGGGCTGCCGGGGGGCGAGGGCCGGTGGCGGCGCCGGGGGGGGCTGGCGGAGGGGGACAGCCGGCGCGTTTTGCGGGGGGGGGCTGGACACGGGTCTCTTGGGAGGCTTCTTTGGTGGAGAGCGGGAGCGCGACGAGGATGAGGAGGAGCTGCTGCCGGACAGCGAGGCCGAAGAACGTCTTCTCCTGCAAATCAAAGCCACATCAGGTCCTGGCCGGCCACAGTGGGGAACATGTCAGCACAAAGAACAAAGAACTGCGGTTGTTTGAAAGCACAGACACTGAGCCACAGACAACAGCACTTCCCAAACATGGTGGACTGCCTGCAACACTCGGTTTGGAGAAGAGGAGGATAACGACCGATCTTTCACAGTTATTCTTAACTATAATAGTGAGCTAAAAATTGTTAGTGTCACCTTCACTGGCTTTCTGTCAATCTACAGGCTACAGCTAAGCTTTGCCCCTGGAAACAATTAGTTTTGGGTTGGGCTCTCTAACTTTTGGGTGGTTAAGAGAATTGTCTGTGTTAGCACGTGTGACTTAATGATCCCCAGAGCAGATCTGGGTAAGAGCTTAGTGTGCAACGACACTAAAATGTTTTACACCAGGAGGTGAAAATTTCAGACAACTTAACAACTTAGCAAATCAGAATCCATCTATCCATCCTTATGTTTTAGTTTTTCATCTTTACTTTGCAATTTTAAAAGGCAGGGCCTCAGAATTCTGCGGCAAAATTTGTGGCAAGTTCTGTTGCAATTGTGTACCTGCAGAATCCACCTTTGGCTGCAGAATTCCTGAGAACCTGGAAAAAAGAAACCCTACCTTGAGTGAGATAAACATTTGCTGAAAGGGTGCTCTTGTACATCTTGCAACATACATGTCTGATACTTTTCACAGTTTTCCCAGTAACTGTGTGAAATGAACATATTGACAAACTCAGGCAATAGTCATCACCTTGTCACAAAAAGGAAGAGAAGTGTTCCTTCCTCAAAAACAACTGCTGTACACAAGAAGCATCACTTTGATTCTCTTCCTATGAAAAGGATCAGAATCTGTTCTCTCCCCATGAAGACAAATCTCTATTTTGATACTGCCAGAAGCACATCATTTACTCTGCAAGGCAGCTAAGAGCTTTGCCTCTAGAGCAATTCTTATGTTGTGAAAAATGTGACTTTCAACACCAAAGGGCAAATCTTGAAGAATCTTAAGTAAGAGAACATGAAGAAGAAACATACTTCAAGTCCAAATTTAATTTTGTGTGATAGAAATACAAGTCATAATTAAAAATTCCCAAGAGTAAAATTCCCAACTTGTTCTCTTTTTTTTTTTTTTCCCCAGCCAGGAAAGAAAAGCACTAAGACTTAAGCCAAAAAGCCCTAAGAGATATCATGTCAGCCTGTGCTGGGAGCTACCCAGAGCCATCTGAAGAAGCAAAAAAGAAAAAAAGCTCTAAAATTGCCACTTTTCAAAAAGGTGGAATTCTCATCACTTCCCTAACTCAGAAGAAATCATTTCACATCTGCAACCGTGTTTCCCCACAGCACACTCAGGAAATGTGACACCGCAGTTTTTCCATCACTCTGATCACACACCTGCCACTGCTAAGGTGAGATGAACAGGGAATTTTGCTAACACAGCTACAGTTCCCTTTAACTTTGCAGGTTTAGCACTTCAGCTGTCTCAAAAAGCAGGGCTCTTACCGCCTGACGGGGGATCTGCTCCTCCTGTGCCTGGGTGGGGGAGGCATCCTCCGGGGCGGGCTCCTCCTGCGCGGGGACGGCCGGCGCCGCGGGCTGGGTCGCCTTCTAGGGGAGTAAGACCTGTCACAATCAGAAATTCCAATGAAAAGCAACTATCTAACTTCCATAGTTGAGGAAATGTATCCTCGGGGCACTGAGTGCAGAGTTGCTTTCCTCCAAGTGCATCCTATCAAGGCTGTATTTAGGTGAGGATGCCAAACGTACAGACACAATCAAGGCTTTGAAGTTTAACAGTATCACTCTATTAAGTAGTAGAATAATAAAAAAAGGAGGTAAAGAAAGTATTTTACAGCATTTTCAGCATCAACCCCCATGTCCTAAAGAAAGGCTACACAATTCTCATTATCAATATTAAGCAGCAGAATTCCATCTCTGATCAGTGCTGGTCACCGTGAGAATCTTCTCATAAATCAACACAAACAAAACACTCCCAAACACATTTATACACCAAATGCATCCTCCTCATTTGGCCCAAAACATCCACAGCTCAACCCCTCTAAAAACATCAGTGACAAAGAACATTAAGTGGCACCTGCAGCAGAAAATATTCTCAAGCTTCACAGTCAGCACCTGAAGCCCTACCTTGACCGTGATCTATGGCGCCTTCTGGGTCGAGAATGAGATGGAGAACGGGAACGGGACCTTGACCTGGACTTGGACCGAGATGGGGATCTCTGACGAGTCTTCTCCTTCTCCTTCTCCCTCTCCCGCTCCCGCTCCCTCTCCTTCTTTGAATTACGTTCTGGTGAAGTTTCCTTAGTCTCTGCTACAGGTGGTTCAGGTTTAGGAGCTTTTGGGATATCACTGTTAAGAATAAGGACTTCATTTGTAAGCATATACAAACCACAGCCTGCATTTTAGAAGCTGCCAAGATATTCCCCTACAACAAACATTCTCCTGCCCATTCTCTGACAAACTGCTCCAGAACTGTGAAAAGAGTTAGAATGCAGTACAATGATTAAAAAAGAATAAGTAACATAGAGGCTACATGACGACAACCAGCTGGAAGTCAAGATGACATTATCACAAGTGTCAATGACGAGCAGGACAATGAAATCACAGTGGCAGCAAAGCACACTGCCCTTAGAATTCTACACAGGACAAAGAAACCCACTGAAGATTCTAAAATAAATGCTTTGACTGTTGCAGGGGCACAGGGAGGAGCAGGCATTGCCCAAGCCAAGCTCCAGTGAGGTATTAGAATAATAATTCCATTTTCTAAAGGCAATACATGGCTCTAGACACAGAGCTCTCACCTGTTTGAAGCTGCCTCTTGCACAACAGTCTCCTTTGGTTTCACGGAGGGCTCTGGCTCAGGAGTGGCCTCTTTCTTCTCGGGGGCAGGGGTGGCACTGCGGCTCTTGGTGCGGTGGTGGGGGGAGCGTGAGTGGCTGCGCTTCCGCTCGCGGCGCACGGGAGACGACCGCCGCCGTGGGGAGGGAGAGCGGGACTTGCGTCTGGGGACAGACAGAGCACTCACAGCCTGGGGACAGACAGAGCCCTGTGCACCCAGGGACACCCAGCACTGTCTGGGGACAGCCACTCAGAGCCCTGTGCACCCAGGGACACCCAGCACTGCCTGGGGACAGCCACACTCAGAGCCCTGTGCACCCAGGGACACCCAGCACTGCCTGCAGCACTCAAAGCACACACAGCACTGCACTCTCTGCTGCTGACTGACAGACAAATTAAGACATCAAACAAAAAACTCAACTCCCTCAAAACTAAAACTAACAAAGCCTGGAACAGATAAAGCACTAAAAACAACACCCCTGTCAGAGCTGCTCTGGTTTACTTGCAGTTCCTGTTCAGCAGTAGGTCAGGCCAGCCTGCTACAATAGCTAAGGGGAGTATTTCCACAGCTCAATTAATTCTTCTCTGCCACGTGTCCTCCCTCTGTTCCTGATATGCTGCCTGTGCATTTTCATTACCTTCTTGGACTCCTGGATCTGTCTCTTTTCTCTCTGTTGTCTTTGTCTTCCTTATCTCTCTTCTCTTTGTCTTCATCTTGTTTCTTCATGGAAGCCAGTTTCTCCTGCTCTATCTGTGCAACCAAATATCAGCACTTAACTCAGAGGCAGCACACAGACCTTATCAAATATGCATGTCCAACACCAGCAAATATCTGCTTCAGGACTGGAACATTTTGTCCAGACAGAATTCTGCTGATCCCAGAATGTCTACTGGAACAGCCACCAAATCTGCCCCATGCTCACCACCCACCCACAATTCCATTTAAAAGAATCCTACCTGTCGTTGTTTTATTTCTTCTTTCTTCAGTTCCAGAAATGCAGTTGGAATACCAGCAATGTTTTCTTGTGCACTTAATAGCAATGGCCACAGTTCTCCCATGAACTCCCTAGCATTTTTCCCATTCAAAAAACCAGTCAGGTTGATTTGCATCATTTTGGAATCTGGGTTCTGCAAAGAGATATGACAGGAAGACAAACCGGTTATCTGAAAAAACAACAGACAGTCTATATCAAACTTAAATTAAAACTACCATGGGGGCTAAAATACATATACACTCAAAAACTACTTTTTAAAAATCTTTCCTTAGTCATTTCTCATCAATGTAAGTTTATTGTACTATTAATTTTTTTTTCTTTTTGTGCCTTACCATAAATATTCAGAAAGGCCTGTTAATCCTTTGTGGGTTTTGTAAGTTTTTGGACCATGTGGCTGCTCTACAGGAAATCAGGGGGCTTTAATTTAACACACCATTATAATGCTGCTACGAGATTTCAGAGTTATGTTCTAAACACGATTTTCCTGGAGGTTTTGATTCTGCTTGCTTGGAAATCTCTCTCTGAACATCTGCACAAGGGACAGAAGCTGTGTCAGTGCCTAGCACTGGAGATGGCAGCCTGTCAATCCCTCTTCTCCTGCAGTGAAAGGCCAAGAGTCATGCATGCATTTTCTGACTTTCTCCCAAACTAAGGCTCTGCCTGCCTGAGGGAGCACAAGCTACGTAGGTGCCTTACAGACTGTCTCAATGTCACCATGTCATGTCCACAAAGGGTTAAGAGGTCAAAAGGTTTCAAAGTTAAAATGGGCTTTTAAATTCTAATGTCGTTTGTTGGTCAAGCAACAAGGTCCATATAACAAGCACAGCTCAACAGCACAAAGCAAGTACAGATTCCAGGTGTCTTCAGTTTCTTCTTGGAACCTTGGGGGGTTTGGAATCGCCAAGTCCCCTGTAGAGAAAGATGTTCCCTTGGCTTGCTTCCGACTCCCTACTGCAACTCAACCACCTTGAGTTTAATGTTATATCATTTATCTAAATTGCAAAAGACGAACAAGCAATAATGAGTACACAACCACAAAAAAAGAAAAGATTGTTTTTTTAAAAAAGTTCTAAACTTTAATCATGCTTAGTATAAGGGGAATTAAAATGAGTATTCAGATTGTATTACACTAACACATGATAAGAAAACATTTCCTATTATGACCCCTGGCTTTAGTTAGCTTAGTACTTAAAATTATTTCCCCTTTTTGTTCTCTATACGTAAAAGTATCTAAATATTCATGAAATCAATATTAACATCTTCAAAATAGAGTGAAATTTAAAGTTTTTTTTAAACAGCAATACCTTTATCAGTTGAAATGTCAACTGTTCTCTCAAAACACAAGGTTGAACTCTTAGGAAGAAAGATTAAGTGTAAAGTACATCAGCATGAGAATGTTTGCCAATAATTCGTATTGTACAGCTTTTACTGTCCCTTGGGTTGCAGTGGCACAGTGGCAGATATTAACAAAAACTGAGTTTATTACCACCTCATATTATTCATAGCCTTCACATGAAGTCTACTGCATTAAATGATCTCGTGTATCAGTCTGAAGGTTAACTACAGCAAATAGAAATACTATTTGTAAATACTGCCTACAGCAATTAGCAAAAGGAAAAATTAACATAGCTATGGATGTGGTGTCTACACCGATTCCAGCACTCTCCATTAAATTACCATCGGATCAATTCAGAATTCCCCTCATGCTGCACACAAAACCTGAGCTACTTTACAGTAATTTCAAGAGCAGTGTAAAGCTTTGCCCAATTGCTCTTTCCTGGATGTTTTGGTTCGGCCACTTTACACAACTCACCTCCAAACACACACTGCATCATCAAGGGAGTTGGGTCAGAGCGACATTGGACACTCACTCTGCTGTGACCTAATAAGGTGATGGTGCTATACTTCAGACGCAAGGAATAACTTCCATTTTGGTTCAGGCCTTTTAAATCATAAATCACATCATCATTAGAAAATTGCTGTCAAAGTAACTTAACATGTAACAGCAAAATTAAAACAGTAAGTTTGATTTTTCACCTGAGCAGTTTGCAAACTATGCACCTTCACTAAACTTCCAGCCTTACAGCTGTTACACAGTGAATTTCTTTCAAAAATATACAAAGTAACAAAACCCCTCCTAACTGTACTTGAGAAATTCACAGATTCAACAGAATTCATAAATAATTATGTTACACATTTAGAAACAATATCCACAACAAAATTGTTACCTTCACTTCCAACTGGTTGAATATAAATTCAATTACTACATCATCTTCAAATCCAAGGATTTCTGTTACTCGTTTTGTTATCCATGGTTTGATTACTTCCAGATTTACTTTGCTCATGTCCACCTGTATCAAAGAGCCAGCAGAAACACAACATTTTTCCTGATTTCTTTCACTGAAGACTGAATTTTGTGCTGCTTCATAATTACCTCAGCCTAGTTTTGTTTCAAACCACTCTGCTACTGTTCAGCAGGTTACAGTTTGATCAAAGCACACCTTTGGATACCCTTTTATTTCTTCCCTAATATAGACTTCCCTCTCCTGAACAGCTAAAATTAGAACCTGGAGGTGATAACAGAAGTCAAAACATAGTTTCTAGTAAACCCTAATAAAGTACTAGCAAAAGCAGAGAGAGGGAAAAAACCAAAGTGAAACTTGTATTGTGTATGGTTTATTGGCCACTCCCAAGTAAATGATGAAATGAAATGAAATGAAATGAAATGAAATGAAATGAAATGAAATGAAATGAAATGAAACTGAGTGATAAAGCAAGTCTCGATCCAGGCTCATCACTTCCCCTGTCCATCAGACCCCAGCAATTTGGGGGGCTGCATTTAAGGATGCTTAGAACTCCAAATTAATCAGTATTTGCTGGGAAGCTGACTTCTTTTGAAGTTGTATGTTACACAAAAGCCTGCTGGTGATATTTAGTACATCAACCAGATAATTTATATCACTGCTGCAGCTGATGTTCAAGGGGACATCCCAAACATCCTCCAGCATGGTTTCAGGGAAGACATTCCTCACATTCCTCTGTTCCACCTGATACCCAGTGAAAAGTGACTGGTTAGTTTGGCTCCCTACTCCCTCACCCCACTTACCTTCTTTTCTAAGCATTCTGCAAACTTCAACTGCTTCAACAGCTTCTTCTGCTTGTTGCTGAAGCGATTGTCCTGCTCTGCACTGGTTCCCTGGAGCATAGCAAACAACAGTTTTAGCTGCAGGGCCTTCCCCAACCTCCAAGGATTATTTTCCCACATGTCTGCACAGTGCACCAGTGAAATCAATCTGCAAGGCTGCTTTTTGTCAATTATTCCTTTCCAGGTGCTTTTCAATTTGAGCTGTCACCAAGTGCTGAGGATTTTGGGTGAGCAGCTCCTGAGCCCCACAGTGACACCTCAATCATATCCCCCCGGCACTGCTCACAAATTAAAGTATTAGCAGCATCAAACTGCCAGGAAAAGGCTTTATTAATTCCTTAATAAAAGAAAAAAAGTGGTTTTCCTCTGTCCAGGAGCAAAAATGTCCTGTTTGCTTACAGTGACACCCCTGAAACCTTTGGGCAGCTTCCCTGAGGCAAAGAGAAGTACAAAGAATGCATTTTATTGATCCTGCTCTGTTAAAAGTTCACCAACTGGCTCCACTTCCATGGACAGGGGCTGTAGGTTAATTCATTATGGAGGGAAAGGCCTGGAGTTCAGTTCTAGAAAATTTACTGGCAGAGCTTAAACAGAAGCAGGCAGGATTAGAGGAGATGCAGGGCTGCATCCAGGTCCTGATGGGCTGCTCATGACTGAGGACAAACCCACAGCTGGGAAGTTTATTCTGGAAAGCACTGGGGGAAACCAGGGAATTTTGTACAGGTAATTCTCAATGGAAGAACACGGCTCAGTACAAACAAAAACATAAATTGTCAAGGAATTAAATGATAATAGAGAAAAGAAAATCCCAAATTCTACATTCACTTTGGTCAGAAAGCACCTGGAATTAGCAATATAACACATTGCAAAGCCATCAGTTATTGAAAGGAACAATCCACTGACAATTCCCAGCTGCTCTTCCAGACCATGGGAATCCTAAAGTCTGACTGTGGCACAGGCACTTCCAGGGATTAAAACTCTTTACAGCATTTGAAGTCTGTGTGTGGCTTACAAAACAACCCACAATACTTGCCAGTTCACTCAACAACCGAATGTCCTTTTGGGGTTTTTAAAAATTATTTCACAACCCAGAAGGGAAATGGAAAGGAAGTTTCTTGCTGATAACACGTGGCAGGCAGCAAAGGGAACCAAACAGGACAGAGCAAAGGGGCTACAGGAGTTTAAAGACAGACAAAACAACTTTACACTGAAACTTCACAGAAGTGTGAAGAACTGACAGAATTATAAATAGAAGGTTGCTCGGTATGGGGAATCCAAATTGCTGCTCTGCTGCATTTCTGTCATTTCACATTTGGTTCCTCCTGAACCCAGAATAAAACCAGAGCAGTTCACAGCCCCATTTCTGTGCCATGCTGCTTTGGTTTTCATAAAATGCCATCTTCCACAGGCCAGTTTAAAAGAATATTACAGTTCTAATCCAGAGTTTTCAGCGCCGGTAATCCTGCTGTCAATCAACTGTAAACCTTTTAACAACTGCATTAGAACAAGTGCAGAATTAATCTGCAATTATTTTTCTCAAGTTAGTCCACGAACACAGAACTGAACTAAGGGAGGGGTTATGTGTGCTGCCTTGCTTTAGAAGGAAAGGAAATGAAAATAATATGGGCTAAACAAATGAATGAACCTTGAAATTTAGATTGGTTCTCAAAAATTATCACGGAAACCCCCCAGATAAGGTCATTTCAATTAATGGAGGAAAAAGACGAAAAGAAATAGACCCTGCGTAGGTTGCATTGTCTCTGCAGAAAATGCAGCACAGCTCTAAGACTAGAGAAGAAACTCAAAGATTAAAAATAAAATACCAACGTATGAATACAGCCAACTTCTTTTTACTATGAATACACTTTAAAACCTCTAAAAAATTCTCACTAAAAAAAGGGGCAGTGTTGTTTATTTGCTTTGACCGTGGCCACTAAAGAGCGTGGACAGCTCAAACCCGGGCTGGCCCCCCAGAGCCCTTCGGCCCCTTCTCCCCCCCCGCGCCTGGGGGGTCGCAGCGGTGACACGGCCCCGCGTGGGTCGGGACCTCCGGGGCCGGGGCCGCTCGGGGCCCCGTGAGGAGCCTGCCCGGGGAGCGCAGCCCCGGGGGCGCCCGCGGAGCTTCCCCCCGTGCCGAGTCCGGCCCGGAGCCGCTCGATCCCCGCGCTGCCGCCCGGGCCGCGCCGCCGCGGCCTCTTCCCGCCGCCATTTTCTCCGCGGCGAGGAGCCTGCGCAGGGCGGGGGCGGGGGGGCACGGCGGCGCCGCGCGGGGCAGCGCGGCTCCAGCACGGGCCTGCAGCGGGGCCGGGCGGTGCCCCCGTGCCCCGGCGGGGCCGCCGCGCCGCCCGCCCGCCCTCAGGGCCCCCCGGGCCGGCACTTACGCGGAAGAACCCGGCGTCCATCTTGGCTCCTCCGCCTCCTCCCGGCCGCGGCGCGCGCTGCCGTCCCGGCGTGCACCGCGCGCCCCCTCAGCCGTGCCGGGGGTGTGGGGAGGGGAAAGCGGGAGGGACTCGAGGGGGTGGGCGGGGCCAGGCGCGCGCAGAGCAGGGTTTCCCTGGCAGCCTGCTGATTGGTGGAGCGCCGGAGCGCGCGCGGGAGCCGGGCCAATGAGAGAGCGCGGCTGCTCCGGCGCGCGCGCAGGGGTGAGCGCGTCAGTGAGTCGCGCTCTCGCGAGATGTTGGCCCCCGCAGCTATTGCTGATGTCGGTGTCTCGCGAGATCTCCGGTGCCCTCACGGCCGCGGCTCCCTCAGGGATGGCGGCGGGGCTGGTCCCGATCGTGAGGGCGCAGCCGCCTCAGCCCCCGGCAGCGACTCCTCGGCAATGCCCCTCGGCTCCTTCCCGGAATAACAGAGGTCCCTGGGCGCAAGGCAGGGCTCTGAAGAGGTCACAGAAGAGTTGGGGTTGGAGGGGGCCTCTGGCGATGTCCCAGCCCAACCCCTGCCCAGGCAGGGTCAGCAGGTGGCACAGGGACACGCCCAGGTGGGTTTGGGATGTCCCCACAGAGGGAGACTCCAGCCCTCCCTGGGCAGCTGTTCCAGGGCTCTGCCACCCTCATGGAAAGAAGTTCTTCCTCACGTTGAGGTGGAACTCGTGTTTTGTTTTATGGCCATTGCTCCTCGTCCTGTCCCTGAACAGAGCCTGGCACTGTCCTCTGACAGCCCTTGAGAATATTTTATTGGTTTA
Source organism: Diglossa brunneiventris (assembly GCA_019023105.1). Taxonomy (NCBI): domain Eukaryota; kingdom Metazoa; phylum Chordata; class Aves; order Passeriformes; family Thraupidae; genus Diglossa; species Diglossa brunneiventris. The sequence goes on from CM032375.1 coordinate 1,083,198, forward strand.
TGGGATGCCCTCTCAGCCTTCCCTCCTCCAGAATAACCAGGCCCAGCTCCCGCAGTCTCTGTTCATCAGGGGGATGCTCCAGACCCCAGACCATCTTTGTGGCCTCCACTGGACCCCCTCCAGCAGCTCTCTGCCTTTCTGGTCCTGAGGAGAAGCCATGAGCCCTCCAGCCCATCCCACTCCGGACAAACTGGTGTGACTGGTGTGGGTCACTGATCTCTTTGGCTCTTTCTGGGCTGAATTACAGACACATTTTTGGGAAATAAATTGGTTATGGGGCTCAGGAATAAAACCCAAGGGAAATTATCATATTTTATTTGCTTAGACTTGTAATGATCTAAGTCTTGCACGGCCAAACCTGGGACAGTGCTTGACTCGGTTGTTCAACAGCCCTGGCACCGTGGATGAGGGACTTTAGTAAAGGTGACAGCTGAAGCTGGAATTGCTTTATGTTTTTTTCAGGAACACGAGTTGGAACCCTTGGGAAGGCAGGAGGACACTAGGTGGAGCTCCGTGCTCTCTGCTGGGACAAGGAGGATGGAAATCAGGGGGGAGAGCTGAGCTTTGGTGTCAGGACTCACCCAGCAGTGAAAAATTAAACATTTTACCAGAGTATCTGAATCAGTGAAATTCCAGCTGGGGGATTTGATGTGCTGAAGATCCTGCAGAACTTTAAGGAGGAAAAACCCAACAATTGATTCTTGCAAGGCGGGGCCAGCTGAGGGGGAGCATTCCCAAAATCTGTGTGTTTGGAAGTGGAACCTGGGGGCCAAATCAGGACAGGTTGGATCAGCCCTGAGGCAGCTGATGTTACCAGGGCAGGGAGAGTGTGGGATTGTTCCTGGAAAGCTCAAATCCTCAGCAAATGGCACAGAGCAGGGATTTTTGTTCCTTGGGAAGGTGCTTTTGCTTGCTCAGCACGAGCTCTGGGTTTTGCTGCCAGGAGGGGTTGTGGGGCCTCCAGGAGGTGCCAATGTGATGCAGATTTTTGTGGTATTTGAATTTTTCAGCTGGAGCAATGCTGGTGTGGCCCCAGCAGCCAATTCTGCTGCCAGCAATAGTAATTCTGTGAAACTGGAGCTGCTTGCAGTAGTTCTGCTTACTCTGCTTGTGAACTGTGCTGGCTTGAAATGAAGCAAATGGAAAGTAAACAAAATGTGCTACAAGTTGGTCTGGCTAGGGATGTTAAAAAAAAAACAACAGTAAGATGGGCTTATCTTCCCCAAAAATCTTGATTTTGATCCCATGGAACTGCTCCGAGAATGTCCAGAGATAGAAACAGAAAATCAGCTCCTTTATATTTTTTTGGAAAAAAGAATTAGATGTGCATCTGCTGTCCCTTTTGAATTCTTAAATCAATCCTCCCTGCCACAAAAAATAAGGTAAAGAACCAGGACAAGAGAAATATTCACAAGGTGATTCAGAAACTTCACAAACAGCTGTCTCAATATTTGGTTTGGAATCCAAACCGTGCTCCAGTTTCAGCCAAAAAACAATATTGCAAAGTAATTGAATTTAGTTTCTGCACAATAAAAATTACCAGTTAGTTAAACTGACCTGCTCAAGAGATCCAAGCTTATTGGAAAAAAGTACGAAATATAAAGTCTCAGACAATCTGGCAGTCAGTGTCTGACAATGGTGCTCTGTGTTCCCACCCCGTGGGCTCTGAGTGTCCCTGGGAATTCCTTTGTGCCACTGCTGCACACCCACAGCCCTCACACTTACAAAACAGCCTCACTTCGGGTTGGTTTTGAGAATAAAAAATGGCTAAAAATAGTTGGGCTGCACCAGAGAACAAAGCCTTGCAGGGTGAGTGGCACACTGGGGCTGCACAGAGCCTCCCCTGCTTTGTCCAAGCTGTTTTTTTTCTATTTCCATGCTTATTTTTGCCAGCTAAAGAACTCGGATTTTGTGTAAGACAGAGCATTCTAACACAGCTCCAGCCATGAACCTGAATTGAGAGTGAAACCCCTCAGACACCGAGTTCCTTCAGAGTTTATAGAAACAGTTTAAAATACTTGAAAATAAGAAGTAACTTTTTTTTTTCCTCAACCTGTACATATGTGAGATTAGAAACGTGAAATAGGAGTAAAGATAAATACAATTTTGATACCTCCTGTACTCCCCATCAGGTATAAAATAATCCACAAACCTCTTCCATGTAACTCGTAACAAACTCAGGTCCAACCTGGGTTTGGGGCATGTCCAGACTTTTCCTCCAGTTCACCAGCAGAACAGAGAGGGTGCAGAGTCTCTGAGGAAGCAAAAGCTCCACAAAACCTGGGCATCTTCCCTTCCTGGTTTATCCAGACCCAGAGGAGGCCTCGCTGCCATCCTGATGATTCCTAGACCTCCACCTGTTATGTCAGTCCCAGCAAAAGTGTCCAGACCTCTGGTTTTTCCTCCCAAAGCAGGAAACCTGGGTTTATATCACTTTACAGAGGGATTACCAGCTGGCTGCTGCTCCCAGTGCAGCTCTCTGAGCAGTCCCAGCTCCATGGGGTAACAATTCCATCTCTTTGCAGGGAGCTCCTGGTTACCTGCTCTGCAGGTGGATGTCCACAGGGATGAAGGTCACCGAGGGCTGCTGGGCCAGGCTGTGGCTGCTGTGCCCCACAGGAGGTGGCACTGCCAGCTTGGAGCCTTTGGGTTCCAGCTCCCGCCGCACTCGCATGCGCCTGGCAAAGGTAAAAGGGGATTTGGCACCTGGGCTGGGCTCTCCTCTCCCAGGGTAAGTTTTGGGGAGGTTCCCACACAGCCCAAGTCAAGCCAAGCCAGGATTTCATCCCCAAGATACCAAAAGTCCTCCCAGAGCATGTGAGCTCTGAGAAGTGAGGAATCAAGCTCTCCCTCTGGCAGCCTTGGTGCACACTCAGACCTTCCCTGCACCACCAGGAATCCCTAAAAAGAGCTCCCACCATGCAGCCCCCATCAAGGAGCTCTTTGTGCTTCCTAAGATCCAAGCACAGAGCACTGACAGTGAGATTCACTGCAATCGGCACTTTAATGCTTAGATTCTCCTGGAAATTTTCAGCAGCAAGCCCTGAAATGCTCTGTGAGCTGAGAGCAGGGACAAACATCCTGGTTTGGCTTGGTGACATACCTGTTGTATGTTTTCAGGATGAGCAGAACCACCGTGAAAATAATAATCACCCCCACCACGATGGCAGCAACTATTGCTCCAGAGCCTGGGAGAGAAGCAGGAAGGGAAAAAAGCCATATTTACAAAGTTGTCACTGTAGTGTTTGAAGTTTGATAAGTTCAAAGTCCACTTAAAACCAAAAAGAGCCACCACCCCAGTCCTTCCCTTACTTTGATAGAGATTGTGTTCTTGAGACTTTGTGGTCACATTCACTGAGAGCTGAGTGTTATTGGTCAGTGGCATGGCTGTCGTCATCTTGAGTCGGCTGCAGAGGGGAAAAAGAGGAGTGAATTCCTAAAATCTTAACCCAAATTTCACACTGCTAATTAGGCAACTGCCCACCAAAGGCTCAGAGCCTGCCAAGTTGAGATTCAATTAACTGGAATTCTTAATATTTTCATTATGGTGGAAACCTGGCCCTGCTGAAGGGATGTAAATTCAAAATGGGTATGATGGAAACTTTGGTACAATCTTGAGCAATTTGCCTCAAAATATCCCCTGGTCAGTGGTAATAGGATAAAATAAGATATAAACACAAAATGTATCTTAAATGCTTTGGGATTTTAGAGTATCACCTCTGGTTGAGATTTAGATCACTGAGCAAATGGGTGTGAAAGATTCTGCATCCAGAATTCAACAATGTCTTGAGGGAAAGGAAAAACTGATCACAGAAAGGTTTAAAAACTCCATTATAAAACAGAATTTAAAGGAGCTTCATTCATCTAACATAAGAAGAAAAACCACTTAGCCCCTTCACTTGGAGCTCCAAAAGTGTCAGGACAAACACCAGTCCCTGAACAGGGACATTGCAACGTGGCTGTGGCAGGAGGTTGTGAGTTCAGCCCAGTGTCAGCTCAGGTCTGTTATTGGAAGTAGTTGAACTTCCAAGGGCACAGCTGAAAACATGCCTGTGTTTTGGTGGGTAAAACTGTGGATCTGGAAAGAGCAGCCGGGATGTTTGCTGGTTTTAAAAGGGTTTTCCAAGTGTCCCTGGAAACCCGAACCATTAAAGGGCTCCTTCAGCCCGAGAGGGGTGTGAGCAGCACTTCAAAGAGCCCTCTGGAACCAGCTCAGCTCCCAGTCCCAGAGCTGAGACACTCCAACTGCCCCTTGAAAAGTAAATTATCGTTCAGCACTTGATATGGAACTGAGTTTCCCACTTCAGATGCTGCTCAGTACAGCCAGGCAGGGCTCTGGTGCTCCCCTGGGATATTGTGGCATGGTAACTTTCATTTTACACAGCACAAGATAAACAATAGCCAGAAATAATTCAGTGGAAATCAGCTGGTAATAAAAATTAATACCAATTAAAAACCTGCAGAGCAGGTCAGTGAGGAATGAAAGGGATCAGGAAACAGCAGGAAGGGAAGTGGTTGGTCTCTGAGTGGATGCAGAACTGCAAGGGCCACTCTTCAAATACTCCAATCCTCTCAAGTTAAAAGTTTAGTTTTCTTCTTTTAATCTAAAAACCAAAATAACTTTGCCACAAGCCTGTAACTGGGTCATTCTCCTGTGAGTGAATGATTCCTTTGTTTAGCCAAGGCCAAGTTCATTCAGCAGCATGAGCATCAGCTGAAATATTTTGTGTTTAGACTCTGCCCAGCCCTATTGTCCAGCACAGGGCTCACACACACCTCAGAGGAACCTGGGAGCACCAGAGCTCAGGGACAGCTGTTCCTGTCTCCCCACCCATCCTCCCATAACCAGTGGCAGCAAAGGCTCAAGAGACTCTTCATGAAAAGCTGATCAAATGTTCTGTCTATGGGCATAATTCAGAAAAAGCCACATCCAGCTCTCACCTTGTGGCTCCTGACTCAGGCAGTGCAAATGCCAGACCTATAGAAACCTTTTTTTCCTCCTCTGGCTACCAAAATAAAAACTCCAAATAAATAAGGCTGAATATTTTAATATTAAGCCATGAAATATTCATCCTTCCTACCTTCCCTCTCAAACCACCTTGGGAATGGGGAGCTGTTTGTGCATGAGTCACCCAAAGAATTTTTATTGTACTGAAACCACCTGTTTATGAAAGGGATTAATTTATCCAGCAGGCTGCACCAATTGAGATGCAGTTTGAAAACTGCAGCAGGTTGGAATTTTTCTGCTTTGTGAGCTGCAAGGTCTGTGTGTCCAGCCAGGGTTGAAGGTGCCAGTCCTGCTCTGTCCCAGCTCCATTCCTGCCCTGTGAATCAGCAGGTTACACCTGACCAAGCCTCTGCTGCAAGAAAGACCCAGAAAAGCCCAGCAAAATCCATGGGACCTACTGATATTCAGCCTGGATCCTACTCTGTTCAGAAAAACGTTTGGAAAATCAGGAGTGCTGGATAAAGCCATTCAGCAGGGGAAAGAAGTGGACTTTGATACAGTAATCACAGGACATTCTTTGTCCATGACACAGGGCTGCACTTCCCCCTGTGCACACACACCTGCCTGGCCTCTCAGAGCCTCTCATTCACTCTCACTCTCCACACTGCTGGTTATTTTTGCATCCCCACGTTATGGAGCTGGAAATGTTTCCATCAAGTTCAGCTTTGGGCACGTTTCCATTTCAAACACCTTGGCAGATACAGGGGATGGGTTGTTCTGGCAAGGGGGAGCAGTGCCCCCTTTTTTCCAAAGCCTCCCTTCTGCTGCTCCTGCCCTGCTGGGCTGAGCTGAGGGGCCCTGCTGGGCTGGGTTCTTTGTGAGGAGATGGGGATCAGAGCTCACCTGTCAGCAGCACCTGGCAATTACAGCAGAGGGGCCACAGGGAACAGAGGGGATTGTTTGAGGGTTTTTCCAGGGTGGCTGGACTTGGAGAGGCAGCTCCCTGCCAGGGAAGGCAGATGCTGGTTAGGGGGACACAGATTCAGTGCTTTCACCTGGGAAAAGGTGGGGTTCACATGGACCTCTTCCTGCCCTGACCTTCCCAGCACCCCGGGAACACCGCCAGGGATTGAGGCAAGCTGTGAGTTCAGGGAGTAATGAAAACACAACGTCCTTCATGGGACCTGAACGTGCCTGGGTTTACCTTGAGAGGCTCCAAAAAGGGAGGAAGGAGGAAAGAAAAGCCCAAGTTGAAAGTGGCCTGAGGCAAACAACCCTCCCTGTGTGAGCCTGGGTGTCCCCATGTCAGGGCAGCACCTTTACATAAGCATTTTCTCAGGTTCTGCCATGAGCTGCCCAGGTTGAGCTGCTGCTAAAACATCCATTAAAAGCAGTTCATTGCCTTGCCAAGACAGAGGGGGCACAAACTGCAGGCAGCTCTGGGCAGTAGCCCCAACTAAAACCCCCTCAGTAATTTTGCCTGCCTGGCTTGGATCATGAGAGGCACCAAAACCCCTCAGCTCCCACAGGTGACAAGAAGTGGCAACAGAACCCCCAAAAGGAACACCCTCATTTCTAAAGCCATGCCTGGAAATATAAACTTGGTAGACTTCTGTCACTGACTCATCCAGAGCAGTGTCTAAACCAGACTGTGAACTGCACATTGCCCAATGAGATTTTCTTTAAAGCCAGCAATTAAAGGGTCATATAAAAAGGAGGGAGAGGGGCTTTTAATGCAGGCAGCACAAGGGGGAATGGCTTCCCACTGCCAGAGGGCAGGGATGGATGGGATACTGGGAAAAACTTCTTCCTTGTGAGGGTGATGAGGCCCTGGCACAGGGTGCCCAGAGCAGCTGGGGCTGCCCCTGGATCCCTGGCAGTGCCCAAGGCCAGGCTGGACACTGGGGCTTGGAGCAGCCTGGCACAGTGGAAGGTGTCCCTGCCATGGCAGGGGTGGCACTGGAGGGGCTTTAAGGTCTTTTCAAACCCAACCTGTTCTGTGCTTCTATAGGTAAAGAATTCTGTCCACAGTACAAAGGACCCACATAGAAATGCAGCTCCTCTCAGTGCTCACAGCAGCTCAGAGGCAGTCCCAGGATTTCTTGCCTGTTGTTGAATGAGTGAGGCACCTTCCCTGTGCAGAGCCCTGAAGACACACACAGCAGCTGACGCCTCACACTCGCAGCCTGTTCTCCACCAGAACCCCTTGGCAAACCCTCAGTGCCCCAGTCTGGCACCCACAGAGGGACAATAACTCTGTCAGACCCTGAAGTCACTGGTCTCTGCTCTGCCTTTGTCTCCTGGTTTGTAGTCACTAAATCAACCCCTCCTGCCACCCAGCACAATGCATCCCATCAGTGAAAGCTGTTTACAAAAAGCTACGCTTCCCTTAGCAAGGACTTCCCGGGGCATTAAATACATTAATTACCAGGAAAAACCAGAAATCACCATTTAAACCTGTCAGCAGCTTCAGTGTGTTCCCAAATAATGCAAGCAGTGTAGTTTTGTTCTGTGCTGGAGACACTCAGTGAACTGTAACACAATGCTCTGAGCTTTCGAGTTCTTTTCCTGTTAAATATTACTCTGCCAGCTCTTTCCAGCACGCTGCTCAGCAGATTGGAGGAAAAAAAGTATAGAGCAAAAATAAAACACCCAAACCCACAAACAAATAACCACCACCAACCCCATATTTATAGTGCCAGGGTTGAATAAGTCAGGACAAGAGATTCAGCGTCCCCAGCGATGAAAGGACACCGCCGGCGATGGAATGAGCTTTCCACAGCCGCGCGGGCTTCCCTTCCTCCGGGGAGGAAACCGCGCCAGAGCAGTCCCAGTCCGTCCCTTACGGGCTCCCGATTAATGGAACAACTGCCCAAGCAGCAGTTGAACAGAAAAACGTGCGAGGACATCTGCTCTCTATTTCCCTCTGGTTTGGAGGCGCCGATAAAGAACTCGCGCTCCCCGTGATACATCCACGGTGCCTCGCACACAAACCCGGAGTAACCGCGCTGCAACCGCCGCTTGGAACGGCGGCGGAAAGGAACAGAGCTTTGGGACAGAAAGTAAGAGAGTTTTGGGGCAGAAAGTGACAGTTTTAGGGCAGAAGGGTTACAATTATCCCCATTCGGAGCGGCTCCTACACCCGACCCTCAGCCGGCGCTACTCACGGAGGATGCTGCGGGCTCGGGGCTCCGGCGCTGCCGCAGCGGCTCCGGCTCCGTCCGCCCGCCGGGGCTGCGGGGCTGCCCCCGCCGCCGCTCCCGCCCCTTCCCCAGCGCGGAGCTGCCCAGCCCAGCCCAGCCCCGCCGCTGCCGCGCGGAGCCCGCTGCCGCTGCGGCCGGAGGGAGCCCCGGCACAGCCCCGCCGCCGCAGGTGCCTCCCCGGGGCCGCCCAGCCCGGCCCGGCCCCCGGCGCCGCCTCCCCGGGCCCGTGCGGGGCTGCGGCTGTCCCCGAGCCCGCCGGGCTGCGGCTGAGGGGATGGAGGAGTCTGGGATAAACCCCCGTCTCACAGCGGGACTTCCCAGCCTTTGGGAGCAGCCCGGGTTTTGCGGCTCTCGCGTGCCCAAAGGTCTCCCGGGCACCTCGGGATCCCCGAGCACGTCCAGCCCACAGACACAATGAGTGGTTTTGTCCACTCGTCAATGGAATCAAAGGGATCAAACTGGAAAGGAATCCTCGCCTTAACTTGTACTTCGTTGGCTTTATCCTCCAGAGAAGTGTGATCACAGTCCCTGTCTGGATTTTTCCTGCGGACATCACACTTTAAAAAGGGATCTGTTCCCTGCCTGCACCTGATGCTGCTCCCAAGGGAAACCAGGAAACCACAGGAACAAGCCACAGCCCTCGTTCAGGCTCCATTCGTGGTTTAGGGTTGTCAAGCTGCTGTGCAGGAGATATTTCCCCCCATTCTCCATCTCAGCTGCCCCAGCTGCAGCCAGAGCCAACATCACTCACCTCCCTTAGAATGCAACCTGAAACAGGAGAAAACCTGCTCCCTACAGAATCCCACCTCCCTATGGAAGGCAGCAACAGGGGGGTCCTGATGGGCCATAAACATTTCCAGTGGATTTCTTGGGAAGACCAGAGTGCAGTTGGGATGAAAAATGAGGTCCTTCCTTACCTTGCAGCTCTCCCTTTCCTCCTCCAGAAACATTTGTACCCTTAGCACAGCTCATGCTTCACTTTGGTGTCCAGCGTAGGCTGATTTCCACACAGAACCCACAGAACACAACCACTGAGGCTTTTCCACCAGAAACCAGAGTTTCCAGATCCGATTATTTAGCAAATGTTTTGTACAGCTACAAAGACCCACATTAGTCACTTCCACCTCAATCCCACTGAAGCCCATGCAGCTCCTTAAAACCAGAGACTGAAATCCCAGCAGGGATTACTCACCAACCATCTTTCCAAGGGAATAAATTTCCCTTGATTGATTTCCTTACAATGACTGTCCCATCCTGCATAAACAAGCAGGTTAGGGGTGGTTTTCAGGGTAAGGTTAGGGGTGGTGTGAGGGCTGGTTCACCTGTCACCATTGAGCAGCCCCCTCTTTGCCCCTCAAGGCATCTGCTTCCCCTCACCCTCTTCTTGTCACCCTCAAGTTCCCCACTCTCAGCCTCTCAGCATCTCTGTGCCACTGTGGAGCCTGATGCTGGCTCAGACAGATGGAGATTTGGGAGGAGGGGGAAGAACAAAGTGCTACAGGGCTCTATTGGATGAGCCTTGAAAGGTTTCTGCAAGCTTCTATTGCAAGGTTGATGAACCTTGTGTTTGTTAACTTCAGTTTTGCTCAGTGTTTTAACCCTGCTTTATCTCCTGTGGTCCAGATGACACATTTACACATCTTTAGAAAATTCAGTGGGATGCTCTTCAAACAACATGTGACTTTGCACCAGTGAGGGCAGAAACTTGATGGTTTTACCTCAATCTATAGTTTTTCAATATTGCTATAGAAAGTGCTTTTCTGTGAAATGTCTACTTTAGTTAGATAATGCAAATTTAGTGCTGGCTGGTACTTCCATAAGATGAAGAGTAAGAATAACTCAGGAATGTTTCATCATTTGTCTCTGCACTGGTCAGAAATGGTAATTTGAGCCCCAATCTGTAGAAATTTAGCAAAAGAAGTTGGACACTCAGAGGATAAAAATAGAAAAAAATGCTTTGGAAGGATTTTTCCTTGCTAGTGAGTGAGTTTTACCTGTAGGAGCATCGGGGGGTAGCACGGTCAGGACAGACGGAGATGAGAGATCTCTGAAGCCAGGTCTGGGAACTTGGGGTTTATTGCAAAGGGCCTGGGGGCAGGGGCCTTTTGGAACTTGGGGTTTATTACAGAGGGCCTGGGGGCAGGGCCCTGCTGGGAGCTGCCAGCCACAGCTCAGAGCAGGCTGAGAGAAGAGAGGGGCAGAGAGGATGAGAGGGTAAGAGCATAAAAGGGTAAGAGAGCAAAAGCATAAGAGAGTAAAAGGGGTAAGAGAGTAAAAGGGCAAGAGAGTGAAGTTCCCATTATAATACAATAAATCATCTTCTGTGTTGAATATTCTGATTCTCACTAACCAATCCAGTACAATACACAAATCCTATAGCATCTACATACAGCCACATTACCATACTGTGTTACATTTTAAACCCTAAAAACTCCTCTTTGGGTCCCTTCTGCCAAGCTGGCAGAGTCTGCTCTGAGCCTTGGAGCTGTCTGCAGGCAGAGGGTCTTGTTTCATCAAAAGGGGATTACCTTCAGCTGGCCACACCATTGTTTTCCTGTTGTTCAGTAACTAAGGGATCTCAAAGCTTGCTTTCATTTCAATCTTGCTTATAGTTTCCATATTCTCAAAATCTTTTGCCAGTCAATCATATTTATAAGGCTTTCCTGTTTCATCTTCCCCAACATCTCCTCTGTTCTGATGAACAACTGCTTGGATTACCCGGTCCACAAATGTGGTAAATGGTTCAGACAAGTCTTGGCTAATCAAATTATAGGCTCTTTCAAAACTTCCTGCAGGCTGAATTTGCAAAAAGGCTCTGCGAGCCATCTTTTTAATGTCATCTAACACTGTTTTGGGTAAATTCACTTGATTATTATTCTGATCATCAGGGGGGTCACCAGTCAGCTTAGACATGACAAGGGTACGAAGGTCTGCATCAGTACTCTGTCTATAAGTGGCCAGTACCCCTGTAAGCAGTCTTTTCCATTTGAGTTCCCATGGCATATATTGTGAGTCTGTGAGAATTATACCAGCAAGGTTTTTACAGTCATTTGGTGTGAGTGTGTGTCCTTCCAGGGTACTTTTCAGCAGTTGCTTAAAATATGGGGAGCAGATCCCACTGTCCCTTATTGCTTTTGGCAATTCTTTTATCTCATGAGGTGGGATAGCCACCCGTGTTCTAGGACCACCGGCTTGCTGGCTGAATAGCACAGGCACAGCTAGAGGATTTAGACTTTCTTCTTTGCAAATCTGCCCTCTGACTTCATCCCAGTCTGTTAGTTGAAAATTCTCAAAAGATTTTTGTGAGTTTTCTAATTTGGGATTAATGCTGGCGAATTTTCAGGGTTTAGTGTCCCTTTTTGGGTCGAGAAATCTGTCCCAAACACTGGGGGGAGTCTGGAGCTATTTGGGAACAGTTCTTTTTCGAAATTCTTTTGTGTTGGGATCAAAGGGTTGGCATTTGCAGGGGCAAAATAATTCCCTGTCTGTCCTGTATTTATTAAAGCAGCTGTCATATTCCACCCTTCCCGTGAAAAACGCCAATCACTTGTTTTTAAAATTTTAAAAGTTTAATAGAAATAAAATGGTTATAAAAATAGTAATACAATTAGAGTAATAATAATTTGGACAATTTGAATTAGGACAATATGAGACAACAAATACAAAGAGTTACGGACGTCCGGGTACCTTTTTCTGGGCAGCACGAGCCCGAAAAAGGACCCACGTTAACAGAGGATTAACCCTTAAAAACAATAACCGTTAAAAGCAATAACGCGGAAGGATACATGCACGGCGCTGTAGTATTCGCCTTCTGTGGTGCCGTGCATAGCCCGGTGGCGGCGGAAGCGGCGTGACAGGGCACAGGGGTGCCGGCTGTGGCCGGACAGCGGCGTGCAGCGGCTCGGAACCGGGAGGAGAGGCTGCACCAAAGCTGCGGCGAAAGCAGTGCGGGGTGCCGGCGGGGCCGTGGAGACAGAACTGCAGCCGCTGATCCCGAAAGCAGTGCTGCGGCGGGAGGAGTCCGCGCGGAGTGATATCGCGGCTGCAGGGGTTGTAGCAACTGCGCATGCGTGGTTGCGTCACTGGGGCCGCGTGGGGAGCCATCATGGCGGCGGGCGGGCCGGGGCGTGCGGGAGGTGGCGGAGCTGTGGAAACGAGAGAGGGGCTGCGGCTGCGGTCGTGGAAGGGAACGACGGGACGTCCGTGGTTGCAGGAGGCGGCGGAGCGGCGCCATGCAGCAGCTCTGAAGTGGGAGGGTGCGGTGGGGAAGGCCCGGCTCGGCCCGCCATGCGGCGGCGGCGGCAGGAGCGGGAAAGCGACGGGACTTGGGCCACCACCGGCGCTGTGTCAGCGGGGGCGGGGGGGACTTGGGGGCGGGAGGAGCGGCCGCACTCGCGAGTAGCGGGGGGGAAGCGGCGATCTCAGCGGGGGTAGGGGCTGGTGGGGCCGCGGTGACACTGCTGGGCGGGCTCGTAGAGGCGGAATTGAGGGGCGGGGCCGCGAGCATGGCGAAACCGGGAGCGGGAACTGGGGTAGCCGGGACAGCAGCGACCGACGGGATGGCAAAGGCAGAGATGGCGGCAGCGGTGGGAGGGGCCGGGAGGACGGGTGTCGGAACCGCCAGGGGCGGGGCGGCAGGGGCAGCGAGACTGCGGGTACCGGAGCCGTGGGGTCCGACGGGGAGGCGGGGGGCGTGTCCCGTTCTGGACTCGAAACACGAGCGGAGCTCGGCGGGGCAGCGGCTGCTGCGGGCATCCCCCGTGCGGCAAAGAGCTCCAGCAGCGCCCTGCAAGCTAGGACCAGCTCCGCGGCAGCCATATCCCAGCGGGAGATACTATTAAAGTGCTTAACCACCTGTGTCCCAAAAGTTTCTTAACGACAGTCGCGCTTTACTGCTCCTTTTACGACAGTCGAGCTATACGGCAGTTTTACGACAGTCGCGCTTTACGGCGCCTTTTACGACAGTCGCGCTTTACGGCAGTTTTGCGACAGTCGCGCTTTACGGCGCCTTTTACGACAGTCGCGCTTTACGACGCCTTTTACGACAGTCGCGATTTACGGCCGCTTTTACGACAGTCGCGCTTTACGGCCGCTTTTGCGACAGTCGTGCTTTACGGCACCTTTTACGACAGTCGCGCTTTACGGCACCTTTTACGACAGTCGTGCTTTACGGCAGTTTTACGACAGTCGCGCTTTACGGCGCCTTTTACGACAGTCGCGCTTTACGGCAGTTTTGCGACAGTCGCGCTTTACGGCGCCTTTTGCGACAGTCGCGCTTTACGGCACCTTTTGCGACAGTCACGCTTTACGGCACCTTTTGCGACAGTCACGCTTTACGGCGCCTTTTACGACAGTCGCGTTTTACGACAGTCGCGCTTTACGGCACCTTTTGCGACAGTCGCGCTTTACGGCACCTTTTACGACAGTCGCGCTTTACGGCCGCTTTTGCGACAGTCGTGCTTTACGGCACCTTTTACGACAGTCGCGCTTTACGGCACCTTTTACGACAGTCGCGCTTTACGGCCGCTTTTGCGACAGTCGCGCTTTACGGCACCTTTTGCGACAGTCGCGCTTTACGGCACCTTTTGCGACAGTCGCGCTTTACGGCCGCTTTTGCGACAGTCGTGCTTTACGGCCGCTTTTGCGACAGTCGCGCTTTACGGCACCTTTTGCGACAGTCGCGCTTTACGGCACCTTTTGCGACAGTCGCGCTTTACTGCACCTTTTACGACAGTCGTGCTTTACGGCAGTTTTACGACAGTCGCGCTTTACGGCGCCTTTTACGACAGTCGCGCTTTACGGCCGCTTTTACGACAGTCGCGCTTTACGGCGCTTTTTCGACAGTCGCGCTTTACGGCACCTTTTACGGCAGTCGCGCTTTACGGCGCCTTTTACGACAGTCGCGCTTTACGGCCGCTTTTACGACAGTCGCGATTTACGGCAGTTTTGCGACTTCTTTTTATGGAACTTTTACGACACTTTACAGCACTTCACTTTTCAGCACTTTACGTTTTTTTTTAATTTATTTATTTTTAATTAATTTTATTTTTTAAATTTTAAGTTATTTTTTATTTCATTTTTATTTTTAATTTTTCTATTTTTAAAGCTATTTTATTATATCTGGTGCTGCCCAGACCAGCTCAAGCTGGTTATTGTGGTGGGGTTTGAGTGTCCCCAGGACGAGGGAAGGGATGAGAATCTTGGCTCCACCTTTCAGAAGGCTGATTTATTATTGTATGATCTCTATTATATTAAAATAAAATGAGATACTAGAACTATACTAAAAGAGCAAGGAGACATCAGAAAGCTGGAAAGGAATGAATAATAAAAACCTGTGACTGCTCACAGCGCTGACACAGCTGGACTGTGATTGGTCAGAAGTAGAAACAATGCACAGGAGACCAATCCAAGATGCCCCTGTTGCTAAACCATCTCCAGCCCACACTCCACAGCCAGCAGATCATTATTGGTTCCATTTCTGTTCTGAGGCTTCTCAGGAGAAAAATCCCAGTGAAAGGATTTTCATCCAACATGTGCCAGGTGATGGCACAGGCAGCATCGGCTGGCCGAGGTCACTGTGTCATCCCTGCCAGCCCAGGTGTCACAGCAAGGAGGAGAGAGCTCACCCTGTGCCCACAGAGCAATACAACACAAAACACATATTAGCACAAGATGATAAACTTTTTCTATATTCATTACATGTTGATTTGTTGTTACAGGAAACCCAAAACAACAAAAGCACACAGAAAACAACACTCATCCACCTGTAACACCCCCTGAGGCAAACAACCCTCCCTGTGTGAGCCTGGGTGTCCCCATGTCAGGCAGCACCTTTACATAAGCATTTTCTCAGGTTCTGCCATGAGCTGCCCCGGTTGAGCTGCTGCTAAAACATCCATTAAAAGCAGTTCATTGCCTTGCCAAGACAGAGGGGCACAAACTGCAGGCAGCTCTGGGCAGTAGCCCCAACTAAAACCCCCTCAGTAATTTTGCCTGCCTGGCTTGGATCGTGAGAGGCACCAAAACCCCTCAGCTCCCACAGGTGACAAGAAGTGGCAACAGAACCCCCAAAAGGAACACCCTCATTTCTAAAGCCATGCCTGGAAATATAAACTTGGTAGACTTCTGTCACTGACTCATCCAGAGCAGTGTCTAAACCAGACTGTGAACTGCACACTGCCCAATGAGATTTTCTTTAAAGCCAGCAATTAAAGGGTCATATAAAAAGGAGGGAGAGGGGCTTTTAATGCAGGCAGCACAAGGGGGAATGGCTTCCCACTGCCAGAGGGCAGGGATGGATGGGATACTGGGAAAAACTTCTTCCTTGTGAGGGTGATGAGGCCCTGGCACAGAGTGCCCAGAGCAGCTGGGGCTGCCCCTGGATCCCTGGCAGTGCCCAAGGCCAGGCTGGACACTGGGGCTTGGAGCAGCCTGGCACAGTGGAAGGTGTCCCTGCCATGGCAGGGCTGGCACTGGAGGGGCTTTAAGGTCTTTTCAAACCCAACCTGTTCTGTGCTTCTATATGTAAAGAATTCTGTCCACAGTACAAAGGACCCACATAGAAATGCAGCTCCTCTCAGTGCTCACAGCAGCTCAGAGGCAGTCCCAGGATTTCTTGCCTGTTGTTGAATGAGTGAGGCACCTTCCCTGTGCAGAGCCCTGAAGACACACACAGCAGCTGACGCCTCACACTCGCAGCCTGTTCTCCACCAGAACCCCTTGGCAAACCCTCAGTGCCCCAGTCTGGCACCCACAGAGGGACAATAACTCTGTCAGACCCTGAAGTCACTGGTCTCTGCTCTGCCTTTGTCTCCTGGTTTGTAGTCACTAAATCAACCCCTCCTGCCACCCAGCACAATGCATCCCATCAGTGAAAGCTGTTTACAAAAAGCTACGCTTCCCTTAGCAAGGACTTCCCGGGGCATTAAATACATTAATTACCAGGAAAAACCAGAAATCACCATTTAAACCTGTCAGCAGCTTCAGTGTGTTCCCAAATAATGCAAGCAGTGTAGTTTTGTTCTGTGCTGGAGACACTCAGTGAACTGTAACACAATGCTCTGAGCTTTCGAGTTCTTTTCCTGTTAAATATTACTCTGCCAGCTCTTTCCAGCACGCTGCTCAGCAGATTGGAGGGAAAAAAAGTATAGAGCAAAAATAAAACACCCAAACCCACAAACAAATAACCACCACCAACCCCATATTTATAGTGCCAGGGTTGAATAAGTCAGGACAAGAGATTCAGCGTCCCCAGCGATGAAAGGACACCGCCGGCGATGGAATGAGCTTTCCACAGCCGCGCGGGCTTCCCTTCCTCCGGGGAGGAAACCGCGCCAGAGCAGTCCCAGTCCGTCCCTTACGGGCTCCCGGTTAATGGAACAACTGCCCAAGCAGCAGTTGAACAGAAAAACGTGCGAGGACATCTGCTCTCTATTTCCCTCTGGCTTGGAGGCACCGGGAAAGAACTCGCGCTCCCCGTGATACGTCCACGGTGCCTCGCACACAAACCCGGAGTAACCGCGCTGCAACCGCCGCTTGGAACGGCGGCGGAAAGGAACAGAGCTTTGGGACAGAAAGGAAGAGAGTTTTGGGGCAGAAAGTGACAGTTTTAGGGCAGAAAGGTTACAATTATCCCCATTCGGAGCGGCTCCTACACCCGACCCTCAGCCGGCGCTACTCACGGAGGATGCTGCGGGCTCGGGGCTCCGGCGCTGCCGCAGCGGCTCCGGCTCCGTCCGCCCGCCGGGGCTGCGGGGCTGCCCCCGCCGCCGCTCCCGCCCCTTCCCCAGCGCGGAGCTGCCCAGCCCAGCCCAGCCCCGCTGCTGCCGCGCGGAGCCCGCTGCCGCTGCGGCCGGAGGGAGCCCCGGCACAGCCCCGCCGCCGCAGGTGCCTCCCCGGGGCCGCCCAGCCCGGCCCGGCCCCCGGCGCCGCCTCCCCGGGCCCGTGCGGGGCTGCGGCTGCCCCCGAGCCCGCCGGGCAGCGGCTGAGGGGATGGAGGAGTCTGGGATAAACCCCCGTCTCACAGCGGGACTTCCCAGCCTTTGGGAGCAGCCCGGGTTTTGCGGCTCTCGCGTGCCCAAAGGTCTCCCGGGCACCTCGGGATCCCCGAGCACGTCCAGCCCACAGACACAATGAGTGGTTTTGTCCACTCGTCAATGGAATCAAAAGGATCAAACTGGAAAGGAATCCTCGCCTTAACTTGTACTTCGTTGGCTTTATCCTCCAGAGAAGTGTGATCACAGTCCCTGTCTGGATTTTTCCTGCGGACATCACACTTTAAAAAGGGATCTGTTCCCTGCCTGCGCCTGATGCTGCTCCCAAGGGAAACCAGGAAACCACAGGAACAAGCCACAGCCCTCATTCAGGCTCCATTCGTGGTTTAGGGTTGTCAAGCTGCTGTGCAGGAGATGTTTCCCCCCATTCTCCATCTCAGCTGCCCCAGCTGCAGCCAGAGCCAACATCACTCACCTCCCTTAGAATGCAACCTGAAACAGGAGAAAACCTGCTCCCTACAGAATCCCACCTCCCTATGGAAGGCAGCAGCAGGGGGGTCCTGATGGGCCATAAACATTTCCAGTGGATTTCTTGGGAAGACCAGAGTCCAGTTGGGATGAAAAATGAGGTCCTTCCTTACCTTGCAGCTCTCCCTTTCCTCCTCCAGAAACATTTGTACCCTTAACACAGCTCATGCTTCTCTTTGGTGTCCAGCGTAGGCTGATTTCCACACAGAACCCACAGAACACAACCACTGAGGCTTTTCCACCAGAAACCAGAGTTTCCAGATCCGATTATTTAGCAAATGTTTTGTACAGCTACAAAGACCCACATTAGTCACTTCCACCTCAATCCCACTGAAGCCCATGCAGCTCCTTAAAACCAGAGACTGAAATCCCAGCAGGGATTACTCACCAACTATCTTTCCAAGGGAATAAATTTCCCTTGATTGATTTTCTTACAATGACTGTCCCATCCTGCATAAACAAGCAGGAGCACGAGGCTTTCCCGGGAACAGGAGGGGTTTTCCAGCCACAAGCCTTCCCTGGGCTGTATCTCTGGGGAGCAAAGGGGCTTCTTTCAACAGTCAGCAGCCATAACTGGCAAGAGGTATGAATGGAAGTTAATAAAAATAATTAATAATCAATTTAAGTAGTACAGGAAAGGAGGCAGCAGCCCCTGTGAACAGCCAGCAGCCCAAGTAAAAGCAAATGTGAGTTCCCAAAGCCTCTATGACAGCAGAGAGGGAGGGTGGGACTTTCCCAAGGGTTTGTCCCTCACCGGTCCTAAATTTGTAGCCCTTTACTATGAGCTAGAGCCACACACCAGGTTTATACACTGTTAAATGGATAAATAAATGATTATACACTGTTACTATAAAGCTCTGCTGTCACCATCAGTGACCCAGTTTGCAGGCACCAACCCTGAGCTTATCCCATTAAAAGAGGACCAAAGGAGACTCTGGGATGCTCCATAAAATCCTGATGAAGTCAATGGACATCAAAGGATAAAACATAACTCTGAATTAACTCCAGGCTTACTACAGCATTACCAGCCCCTAGGAAGTGACACAGCCTTACAAGGTGTGGAGTCTCGGTGAATTTACCATGGAGCAGGTTTGGACTCCTCCTGGAACAGCTCTCCTGGTTAATCTGCAGTTTGCCTGCCCCTGGCAGGGCACAGCAGAGCCTGGAGTGTCTCAGTGAGAACCAAAAGGAAACAGATATCACAGCAGATATCAAAACCAGCTAAAAATTCATTATGATTGAGTTTGGAACTGAATTGTGAAATCAGGCCCTCCATGCACCCACAGCCTCAGAAATAATTATCAGTTCCCCTGGGAGTGATGAAGGGAGCTGAGGTGACCAGTCCCAGCAGGAGGGCACAGCTCAGCCTGGCTGCCCTCCCAGTCCCTGTCCTGTGCCTGTGATCCCAACACAGAGCCACAGAGGACAGGAATTGGTTATTTTTTTTATGTTTTATGTAAGAGCAAACCAGACTGCCAGAGTGTCTTTCCCACTGCCTCACCCCGATGCTGCTGATGGTTGGAATATGTTCCCTTCAGCGGGGGAATCAAACATTCCCTCTGCAAGCCTGAGCATGCCAAAGTGTTCCAGTACAGAGCCTGGTTCAGAGCAGGAGTTTAACACATTAGGTAACATCCAAACCACAGTGTTTTCTACTCTCTAGACCCTGCTCTTGTTTTATGGAGCAGTCAGACCCTGTGACCCTCCCTGGCAGTGTGATGATGGCAGGGACGGCTGTGTCACACTCACTCACATCTCAGGGTCAGTACCTACAGGAGGAGAAGTCTTTTATCTTGCTCTGCATTTTCTCCAAGGGGATGAAGCTTGGCTGGGGTCTCTTTCCACACCAAGATTCTCTCCTAGCAAGTTTTACACTGAGAGTGGAGCAAATAAACAAAACCCAGTAAGATTCACAAACCAGCCTGTTCTGGGCTCAAAAGTATCCCTAATCCAAACCCAGATAAAAATGGAAATGAAACCTTTCAGGGAATAAACAAAGCAATTGGGATTTTATGCACAGGGTCTGTCCAGGGGACAAGGCAGAATGAGGAGCTGCAATCACAGGTTCTCAATTTTTATAAAATCAAAGTACTCCCATAGCTCCAGAACACAAAGAAACACCACATGTTTCAGCTGCTGCTCAAGGAGGACGTTTTAAAGGAATTTGGGGTGTTTATCTATACAAAGTACAAGCTCAGAAAGGGCCGAGTTGGTGCCTCTGTGCAAGCTTGCTGCTGAAAATAGCCCTCACCAGCAGGTCAGTGATTAGGAGAAACACTTCTGGTGGGGGGCACTGAATCATGGCATGGAGGAATAAAGCAAACTCCAGCTTCATTTGCCAAGGCAGGCTGTCACCCTGGAGGGGAGAAAATCACTTCTGCTATTGATCAATGGCCTCATTAAAGATTTGAAGCCTCTGTTTGGCTCCTCCTTCCCACCCAAGGTTCCCAAATCCCTCTCGTAGGTCCCTGCCACCCCCATCCCTTCTGCCCACGAGGACATTCAAGCAGACACCATCATCACAGATCTCAATATCCACCTTGTCCTGATGGAACACAGTCCAAATCCCAAGTGTGAATGGCACTGCATTGTTTTATTTGAAGTGTCTTTACACAATGGAAAGTGCTGGAATGTTGTTCCACATTTTACACATTTATACATCAACAACATCACACTTGATTCTCCTTATAAAATTGTTTCTGAAGGTTTTCCATTTACTCCTACTTACAGCAACTTCTACACTGGGGTAGAAATGAAATAATTTAAAAAATAGAAACACCACAGAGAATCCAACCCGGACTTCTGGAATTTCAAAAATCCATAAGCCTGCTGGATAACACAGGTTTTTGTTGGGTTTTTTACCTTTGTTTTAATTCCATGGAGCAGTGAGACAGTGAAGCTGGCTTGGAGTGATTTCAATACCTGAAGAGATACATAAATACCACACCTGTGATAGAAGGACAAACCCCATTTCCCTACCTTTTCACTCTGTCCTATTCCTCTCTCTGGAGCAAGGACCTGCCTGCAGGATCCCACTTTGAAGCTGGTGTCAGGAGGGATCCTGAGCAGACACAACACAGAGTTAAAAACGTCCACATCCATGAGAATCCCTGCCCATTCCTTTTCCCCCTGCTGTCAGTCAAGTGAAAACACTTCTGGAAGTTCAAGAAGCACATCAGGTACAACTGAAACACACTGAAATGAACCTGAAAAATCTGAATTTCAGAATGATTTCTACACAGGAACATCAGCAGCCTGGTTTGTTCACAAATAATTTTATCTTTTTAAATAGGAAAAAAGAAGAATCTATCTAGACTAAAAAAGTTTGGCTATAAAATAGCATAAAAGCACAGGAGCAGGTGTTGTTATACCAAGGCATATTTTCCTCCTACTAAAACACTTAACACAAGATCACAAAATCAAAGATCTGTATTCTAAAAGATGCATCCTGGTCCCAGAAGCAGCAGATGCTCTGTCAGACACACAGGAGGCCACACAGAAAAAGTCTTCATGAAAAACAGCAAACAAGGGCTGAAACTGCATAAAAACTGGCTAAGCCAGGCAACTGATTGTCTTTGAAAATACAAAACAGACTGGAGAAGTTAACAATTAACCCTTGGATGTTTTAGCTCCTGCCAGGACCTAACAGTCACTGAATTTATTCAGAGGTGGAGGCTGTCCCAAGGACTGGAAAGCAACAAACATCCCCAGATTGTCACAGAGGATCAGACACAGCACACTCAACAGCTGGATCCGTATTTTACTTTACCACTGTCATTAACTCCTAATTAGGGCTCAGTGCACCACCACAGACACCAGAGCAGGAGTGGTGGTGATGGACTCCGAGGTTCTTCCTCTGGTGTTCTCCTCCCTGCAGTCACCAACCCCCCTGAATTCAGCTCCTCAGTGTATTTGTGCCTCATGTCAAACTACAAACACACAGCTGGTATTTCTAAGAAAAGCAAAGGTTAACCCTCACCTCAGCTGGCAAGGAATCTGAGCATAGAGAGTGCATTTCACTTGTGTTTAACACTAGATTAACTGGAAGCTGTTGGACAGATCAGCTTTTAACTGCTGTACAAGGAACCTGCTGGAACCCACTCGTGACGGAGGAGATTATTTCAGCACTTGGAACATCACACTGTACAACAGAGAGCAAAGGGCGACATCTTAAAAAACCAAAACACAGCCAGACTCCCTAATTGTCACTATTTCAAGTCAGGTGGATTTGCTACACTCGGGGGGGACTAGTCCCTAAAATTAAAGTGCTTTTCAGAG
The DNA here is from genome assembly GCA_019023105.1 of Diglossa brunneiventris. NCBI lineage: Eukaryota > Metazoa > Chordata > Aves > Passeriformes > Thraupidae > Diglossa > Diglossa brunneiventris. The sequence goes on from CM032375.1 coordinate 1,105,148, forward strand.
CATTGGCATCCAAAATCTTGAACATGAGAGACAACTACAAGTCAGATCTGTTGTGACCTATAGCAGCAGCACAGACAGCAACACATGGACTGGCCGGGTGCCTGGAGTTGGTACCACGTGGAGCAGCTCAGCTCTAGCAGGGCATTGTCCCCCCCACCTCCAGGGCACATTCGAAGGCTTTGGAGTCACTCAGGATGGTGGGGGGTGGGTCTGGGCGCCGTGTCTGCAGGATCTTCTGCTTGGGGTTCTTCATCTCCTCCTCCTCCTCAGTCTCACTCTCACACACGTGCACAACCACACTGGGGGTGGAGTCTGTCCCGGCGTGCAGCTCGTACTTCTCCCCTGGGAGCAGCCAGCAAGAGCAAGGTTAAAAACACCCCCAAGGAAAAGCATTTAGCTGAAAACCCCTTCACTGCAACAACACAACCAAGTAATCATTAATTCCCACCCCATCTTTAATGTGCTCAACCTCCACTCATCACCAAATGCCTTAAAACAGTCCCTGTAGCAGTTACAGCACACTTTGAATACAATCAATCTTTTAATTGGCATTTAGAGGAAGGGAGGGATGTAAAAAATCCCAGGAAGACATCAGAACATGAGCAGCAAGCACATTTCCAAGTGACATCATTTGTGCTGTATATTTCTGTGACATTTATAAACTGAAAGCTACAAAAGCATTTGAGCACATCAAGCCTCCCCGTTTCCTGCTTTTCACAGAAAGCAAACACCACATTTCCCAGGAAGGCTTAGAAAGAGAAGAGACTCATTTTCTTCTCACAGAAAAGGACAAGTAGAAAAACTCCCTCAATAGCCACTTTTGAAGGGAAGTACCAAACAAAAGCAGGTAAAGGTCCCTACCTGGCCCCAGCTTGGAGACAGCGCAGAGCAGGTCATAATTGATCAGAGGAGTTGCATCTTCACTCTGCTTCCACCCCACTGGGGGAGAGGCAGGGGGGGAAATCAGGAACTGTTTCACAGGTTGTGGAGGAAGGAGGTAGGACTTGTCCCCAATTTCACTGGACACCTGCACCTGCAGGCAAAGCCAGGAGACAGAGAGCACAAATATTAATTCCTTTGTTATTTGGTTTATTTCTCCACTAATTCAGCCTAGCTTTAGAAAACAAAAGGGGTTCAGCTCTTTGTACAACACCTCAGGGAACTGCTACAGCTCAGAACCTGTGCAGGGGCTGCTGTGGGACCTGTGCCAATGCAACAGGAACAAATCTCTTAGAAAGAGAGTTTGGGGCCCACTTATTTTGTTTCAGCCCCTCTGTGTGTCTGGTTTGGTGACTGTCCCAACCAATCTCAGCTCAAGACGAAAACCAAAATTGTGCCCTAAAATTTTGGCACATCTCAGAGTAGAACAATGAGATGATTTCAGATATTTCCTCCAAATGAAGCTCATGGGCAAAGGAGGAATAAGGGAACAAGGACAGAGGTACAAGGTCTCTGTGTCCCACTGTACCTGTGCAAAGTAGAGCTTCAGCTTCTTCCCACTGAACTCGGTCTCGTGCAGCTCTATCCGAGCTCGGGCTGCTGCCTCGGGGTTGCTGAAGTTTATCCTCACCCTCCTGAAGCTCTTGAACAGCTGGAATGTCACCTGCTCGTCATAGACTGTGAAAAGTGCCTCAAACCTTTCCTGGAGAGAAGCACAAACATTCTCACTCCGTGAAAAGATATTTTCCTTTACTCTCCTCTCCCAAATCCCATCCATTTCCTGAATCACCTCAGCCTGCACATTTCCACACCTCCCTCCCTGCCTGTAAATCCACACTCAGGGCAGCACAGCTTTGTCTCACTGGTTTCACCTGAATCCCAGGAGCAAACGGATGTGAATGAGCCCAGAAACTCTGAATACACCAAGTGCCACCTAGCGAGAGCTGCTCAGTGCTGCACCTGCACTGCACTGTCATGAAAATCGATTTCATGCTTCTGAAATCCAATTAATAATTTTCAATTATGAAATTCAATTAATTTACCAGCTCTCTGATCCACAAGAGACCTCATTTACAGATTTTTTCCCCCTCAATTATGATGTGCATTAATACACTGAAAATCCAGACAAAAAAGTTCAATGGAACACTGAGAACACCTCATACTCCTCCCTTACCTTCTCCTCCTGCACCTCAAACACAGCCTCATGAACACTGCAAGCAAAGAGTGAGGTAGGCAAGTCACTGAAATCCATCATCTCTTCCAAATCCTCTTCATTTTCTCCAAAAATCATCTGCTCCTCCTCCTCCTGGTCGCTGCTGTACAGGTCTGACTGGCTGTCGCTCCAGGACTTCATGGAATCCCTGAGCATCCTTCCCCCCCAGCAGCTCCTCAGGTGCCAGCTTCCAGCAGGGCCCTGCCAGCCAAAAACCCAAATCAAACGTGAGGATAGCACAGCTTCCTGCCCCACTGTAAAGGCAAATCATTTCACAAAGAACAGGAATCAACAAGGAATTTGTTCTGTCCCCCTCGAATCAGCAGCACCACATCCCCCTGCTGAGGATGGAGGGAGGACTCTGCTGCTCCATCCAAGGGAAGATAAAGTCATCCCATCAAGAAACTGCAATTTCTCCTCCCTTTACTCTGACAGGAATCCAAAATGACAGTGCTGTTCTAGAAGCTTTTCTCCATGACACACTTTACAGTGAGCAACAATTCCTTGTTTAATAATTAAAACCATTTCCTGGGTAATCAGAGCAGTCCTCTGATATCTGAAAAAATAACTTTATTTCATCAATGAGAGCATGTGGACAAAGTTAAATAATCTGTCCAAAGCCTCTCAAAAATCTAAAATCTCCTGATGTAAGGAAATGTCCTTTTCCTGCACCTTTCCATAGGTAGGAGTACTTACAGCAGTAGACACATCAAGGAAGACAAAAAAATGCAAATAAGCAAGAGACTAAATAAAAAACATCAGGGAGAGTATTTTTACACAATAGAAAAGATTTTACTGGAGTGGACCTTCTGCCACCCATCCCTGCAGAACTCCTGAGGTTATCCCACTGCTCCTAGCTGAGAGAAAAACAGGTTAATTGCACCAGATCTGTGTTTGGAAAGAGTGATAATCTGTGACACAACACTAAAAAAAGGTAGTAAATATATGATGGCTCACTGGCAATGATCTCATTTGAATATTTCCCTAATGAGGGGGGATTAGGTGGGTTAATGACAGTGACTGCCCCAGTCACACCTGGGGATCTCAGTTCTGCTGCCCAGCGTGGCAGGAAGGATGGAAATTTGGGAGAACAGGCAGCTGGTGGAAACCTCAGTTCTTGTGCTTGCTGATTCATGCAAGGAGGGAAGAGAAAAGGAACAAAAATGCGCCAACATGGTGAAAACAAAAGGCACCATCTGGCTCTGAGGAGATCTGGGCTCATCCAAACAGCACCAGGACAGACACCCACATCCAGCCAAGCTCTGCTGGGCTGGGAGCAACATTCCAGCCTTGGCCTGGTTTTGATCCCACATTCCTGAGGGATCAAACCACCCAACCCACAAACTCTGCTTTTCTGACAGCCCAAAGGATGGGGAGGCCTCCAGCAAGGAGAGAGCAACTCTGGCAGAGAAAAAGGAGAGTTTGGAAAGTAAACTCCATACTTGGATGAACGGTGAATGAAACATGGAGTGAGGAACACACAGAGCAACTCGAGATTTGGTCAAGTCTGAGCCTCACTGCAGAACAAAGTCAGGGCAGCAGTGACATTAAACCAAACCCAGCTCAGCACAGAGTGCTTCTGCAGACAACACTGGGCTATAGGAGCTACTGCAATCATTTTGTCTTTCCTTCTTTTTAAATTAAGATTTCATCATAGTTCTGTTGTTTTTATTCATAAACCTCATGGTTAATTCTATTTCTTTTCTCAGATAAGTGATTTTTCATTACTTCACCCAAATCAAAACACCTGATGACTGAGCAAGGCAAAAATCTCCAGCAGCCCCCTGACATCAGGATGAGACAGGTGAGACTCAGGTGTGAATATTAATTGAGAAGTACAGTGAGTAACAGCCCTGTGAGAAGTGATATTTGAACAGACTGGGTAGAATTATTTACTGTGCAATTATTAGAAAACATCAAAAGCAGAAGAAGGACACTCCAAACTTGACAGGTACAGGAATGTGATTATCAGTGCAACAGCCAAACTGCTCTGCTTCAGGAAAAAGGGAATTTCTTCACTTACCTCCTTGGAAAGGTGAGAGATTCCTATTTATAAATTCTTTGATGTGAATGGAGATACACAAATCTATGTTATTTATTACAATCAGCTTATTCTTATCATAGTATTAACAGCAAGAGAATTATAAACAATTTCATTGCAATACTCATTAGCAAAATATTGGATCACTTGTTCCCTCATAGATTTCAGATTGAACAGCACAATTTAAAGGATTCCAAGAACTAAAGCCACTGGGATCAGACCTTTCACTAAGTCCTTTCTCTGAGCATTGACACCTGTTTATCATTTAAATACCAGCTGACAGGGAAATGCTTATAATAACAAATGCTTATAGACAAACAATGCTTATAAACAAACTCCCCAAGTTCATAGAAGGCTAAAAATCATCTGAAATGAAAGCAAAGCAGCTCCTGGCATGGGGAGCTGTGGCTCTTCACCGGCACAGGCAGCACCGGGGAGTTTTCCTTGGCATCCTCTGGAGCAGCAGCTCATTCACGGTCACATCCCACCGCTCAGGGAACGTAAGGGCTGGGAATAGTGGTAATTTCCACAGGAACAGTTAAATCTGCTCTGACAGGGAGAAAATCCTTCCGTGGGAGGGCGGGGATGCCCAGAGCAGCTGTGGCTGCCCCTGGATCCCCGGCAGTGCCCAAGGCCAGGCTGGACACTGGGGCTGGAGCAGCCTGGGGCAGTGGAAGGTGTCCCTGCCATGGCAGGGGTGGCACTGGGTGGGATTTAATCCTTCCCACCCAAACCATGCCACGATTCCAAACCCCGGGGACCCCACGGAGCTGCCCTGGCTCAGCGCGCCGGGACAAACCCGGGCCGGGGGCCGGAGCCTCGGCTGCGAATATTCTTTGACGCAAACCCCCAAACGCTCCATCTCCGCCCTGAGAGAGGATGAAAACAACTTCCCCGCCCGCACCCGCGGCACGGCCCGGCCCGGGGGTGGCTCCGGCGGGGCCGCGGCTCAGCTCACCTGCGGACGGCTCTGCCTGAGGGGCGCCGGGGACGCGCAGGGTTCGTGCGGGGCGGCGGGAGCGCGCGGGTCCCGCGGGTGTCCGTGAGCGGCACCGGGAGCGCGCGGCGCCCGCGGGTGTCCGTGAGCGGCACCGGGAGCGCGCGGCGCCCGCGGGTCCCGGGGCGGGGCGGCGGCGGGAACGCGCCTGCGCGCGCGTCTCCCCCCCTCCCGCCGTCCCCGGGAGCTGAGGGGTGTGTGAGGGGGGTCGGTGGCCCGGATGGAGAGAGGGAGAGGAGGGGAGGAGAGAGGGAGGGAGGGAGCGGTGAGGGAAAGGGAGACGGGGCGGGAAGGGAGAGAGGCGGGAGGGAGCCCGGGCTCTGCGCATGCCCCGGCCCCGCTGAGGGGTCGCGGCGGGTCCGCTCCCCTGAGGGGCCGCGCGGTGCCGGCCCCGCCGCCGCCTTCCCCGGGAGGTTTCAGGGGGAGCCCCAAAAGCGCTCCGGGGACGCTTCGGGCGGGCTTTGCACGGCTCTGAGCCAGCCCTGGAGAGGCGGCGGGAGCGCACCCCCGCTGGGCCCCCAGGAGCGGCCGCCCAGGTCCCTGTGGGAATGGCTGAGCTCAGAGCGATGAGAATTTATTGTAGAATGGTGCAAATCGCCCTCGGAGCCGGGCGAGGGATCTGTGGAGGAAGGAGCTGCCCAAAGCAGCTGGGGCTGTCCCTGGATCCCTGGAGGTGCCCAAGGCCAGGCTGGACATTGGGGCTTGGAGCAGCCTGGGGCAGTGGCAGGTGTCCCTGCCGTGGCAGGGGTGGGATGGGATGAGATTTAAGGGCTCTTTCAACCCAAACCATTCTGGGGTTCTTTGATTCTTCCCCTGGCATCAGTCGGGATGGCTCTGCCATCAGCCTCGGCCAGCTGCCAGCTGGAAACAGTGACAGTTTGTGTCCTCCTCGGAGTAAATCACAGCTTAATCCAGCCATGAGATGGTTCAGACAGCCATCATCTGAGCTGGGTGATACATCAGTGCTTGTGCACATTTACCTCTAGAAAGAAAGCACAAACCAACATCCTTTCTTTGGTTTTTCACAAAAAACCCACACAGAACTATTGAGTTTCAGTGACACTAATATTGAGTTCAACAGCTTTGTCCTCGCTTGGAAAGACAGAAGGCAGCGTGGGTTGGTGATATAAGTAGGGAAATTTCTGTGGCTGAAATATTTTCCTTTAAATTTCAGAAATAGAGATGCTGAGCTGGGCTTCTCTACCAGGTGATTTGTCCATCTTTCCCTTGGAAGAAAATAGCCCAGCAGATGTCACTTTAGGAAGGTAGGATCAGCCTCCCCTGTCCAGGTAAAGGCATTCTGCAATTCAGATGCAGTGCAAATTCAGGTGTAACAGGTTTACTCTCCTTCCTCAGCCCTCCCTTGCTGAAATCTCCTGCTTTATCGATTCAATACCACTAACTGCAACATTTGTGTCCACTTCAGTGGCATTTAAAATACTTTGTCTCTTGCAATAACACCTCGTTTGTAGCACTCCTGATATCAATGGCACATCTTTGTATCAGCACTTAGAACACTTGTAATATAACCCTCTAATCTTTGAATGGTGAATGTCAACAAAGTACTTTTATCAGATATTCTGGGGATTAGGGAATCCAGGAATTCAGTGAAGTGCAGCTCTTACACCGAGGCTGCCCTTGGGTTGTCTTTCCTCCCTTTGTGGTTTGGGACCCCAAGAGAAACATTTAATTAAAAGTATCCTGAGGGTTATCCTCCGCTTCTCCCCACGGACTGCAAACCCATCCGGGAGTGTTAATTAGCTTGGCAAGCAGTCGATTAAGCCAAATTGCCACTTTTCTGTACCCCAGACACCATGCCCTGTGCCTGAGGGATGACACCTGCCACAGCTGCATTCCCAGCTGTTCTCAGGGGGCTCAGATGTGTCAGAGAAGCTGAATTTCAGTAAAAAACATCACTAGTTAGGCCACCAAACGTACAGTGAGTTTGGGTTTGTCCCCACCCCTTTTTGGATCACAGTTTCAAGCTCTTCAAAATATTAAATGTGAAATATTTTTTTCAAAGCCCTGTAAAAGGAAGTTTTAAAGGTAAATTGCACAGTTCCTACAGCTGACCCCAACCCTGTGGAGACTCCTGTGAAACTGGGAGCATTAGTAATGCTGTAACAATCTGCATTTCATTGACAAGTGTCCTGTTAAAAACAGACAGAGAGCTCTTTTAATATACACTTTAGTCACTAAATCCTGTCAACTTCTCCCAAGACATTTGTGGTCAATGAAAGCTCTACCAGGAGCATGGAGCAAGCCAGAAGTCCATAGATTTTACCACAATCTTTTATTCAAAGTTTGGTTTCATTTGTCTCACCTGAAAGACAAATACAATTAAACAGACATGCAACACTGCCTGTGAAAAATGAAGCAGTTATCCTTTATAGTGCAGGAGTGTAAAGCTTGATTTATTTACACATTTTAAGGAGAACAGGAGAACGTTGTAGGCAGATCATTTGATACATTCAGCTGTGCTCCACAGAGTGCAGTTACACATAAAACACACACTGAGGATGTTTTAAGTGCTCTGGTGCCTCAAAAAGCCACACAGGGGAGAAGCCAAAGATGTCAGCTCACACTGGTAAGGAAGGCAGGGATGAACCCAAGGAGCTGCTCCTTCAGCAAAGTGCTGGAGCAGCTCCAGGTTCTGAGAAATCCCTTCCATTTGGAATCTGGGGGTGCTGTGCCACGTGCAGGGTCCTGCATGAACCCTGCAGTGCTGACATTCACAGATCAGAGTGTGCTGGACAACACTTAAATATTTTTTCACCCTGGAATGTGGCACAGGGCTCCTCCCCTTCAAACCTTGCTGTGCTGCTCTGCTGTAAATATTTGCTCCAATCCCAGGCATGGCCACTGTCACCTCAGACTAACAAATATTCTGTGAAAAGCTCAGTGTGAGGGTGCAAAACCCTTCCTGTTCCAGCTTCTCTGGACTAGAAGGGAGGTGAGGAGTTTAATTCACTCCTGAAAGAGCCAGAAAGAGCACGGTAGTCCTTCAGTCAAGTTTAAACAACATACTTGGTTTCTCTGGGCCCTGCTCATGCCTTTTCTTAGGCTGAAGAGCAGAAAATAACATTTTTTGGAAGACTGAGAGAAACAGCAAGAAAGAGGAATGTGCATAAAATAAAAAAAAAAAAAAACCAACCAAACAAAATCAACCCTATTTTGAGATTCCAGTGTTGAACAGCAGCAGCAAACAGGAGTGAGGTGCAGTCCCTCAGTTCTACCCCTACATCAGTCACAGAGCTGAGGCCCATGGCCAAGGAACACCCCAGGCTCCACTGCTGTGGCACAATGATCAAAAATATTGTGATTTATGTGCTGTAGAAACAGACACCACCTCCAGTGGAGGCCTTTGGCAGGGAAGTTTCCAGAAGCAAACAAAGGAAGATTTCCCTGTGGCTGCAGGTAAAGGGAACTGTCATTATTAAGTAGAATTATTTGAGCACACAGAGCCTGTGTAAATAAAACATGGTTATGTAAAGCTTTGGAGCAAGGCTTGCCTTTAGAATCTTTGCAAAGAAAGGGCCAAAGCCACACAATAGCACAAAAGCTGAGCTCGTGGCTCACTCAGAGAAGGGCTGACACCTGAGGGCTCTGTGCAGGGAGCAAAGGCAGGAATTGGGCTCAGGAGAATTGGGGAGTTTACAGCAAAACCACCCCTGGACAGGCCAGAGCAGCCTGCAAAGGAGGCACAGCCACCTCAGAGCAGCTCTGTGCCCTGGCTCTGTGTCCGTCTCTCAGGGCTGTGCTGAGGAGGAAAACCCAAAGCAGGATTCATGTGCTCCAGTCCTTGCTGGGTTTAATCCCTGCTGTGAACTGGGACCAGTGCACTGGCACACACAGGACCATCCTGACCTGGGTCAACAGCCATTTAGGCCCTTCTGATGAATTATTTCATACCACCCAATTGAGCACAGAGAGTATTGCCATGGAACAAGTGTGTGGTGGCACAGCTTGTTTTCAGACTCTGTGTTCTGTGGCTGCAGAACCAATAGGTCAGAACAGGTTGATGAAATGGGAAGAGATAAGGAAAGGCAGCATTCCTGTGCCCTTCCCATCCAGCCTCCCTGTAGTGCTTCATTCTGCATTGTTAATGAACAAAAACTGCCCATAAATCACCAACAACTGATGGCCACATCCAAAGGCACTAAATCAGTGTCACTGCACCCCAGCAAATGAATGCTCTGGCAGCAGGAGCCCATTAACATCCTTATCTTGCTTAATCACAAATCAAGTATTGAGGGTGAAAGGAAAGCTGGTATTTCTTGAGGTTTCCTAAGTTCCAGTGCAGGGGATGGCACTGATAAGATCTGAATTGTGCCCAGCTGGTGAAGAAAGCTGGGTACAGCCCCAGGGCACCTCCCCTGGGCACAGGGAAGGTTATTTTTCTAAGCTGCACAAAAATGCCAAAGCAATCCAAAGCATGCCCAGATTGAATCAGTCTGGCAAAGCAAACAAATGCAACGGAACACTTCTGTTGTCATTTACAGTAACAAGAACCTAGAATAATCATGTACAGGTCAGGGGAGCTGTTGGGAATTTCTGGCAGTGGGAAGAGCAACTGGCCATGAGTCAATATAACAAATAAAAATAAATAAATGCAGAAAGACACTATTCCAAATCTAAAATAATCCCAAACTGCCTGGTATTGGGGGAATCACTTAAAAATACACAGAACATGAGCACTATTCCTTTCAAATAAAGTTCCAGGGTCCTGGAGACTCTACTGTGCAGACAGCCCAAACCACACTGAGTGGACTTAAAATTCAGTTTCCCAGAAAAAAAAAAAAAAACAACCAAAACAATTTTACAGCAGCCAGTGCTATAAAAGTGCCAGGATAACCAGTGAATGTTGTACTTTCTCCTCAATCGACAGTTCCCCATTGTCCCCCTGTGTCCATTCTCCCTCAGTATCAGCTCCTGGCCATCTCCTGGAAGCTGGAAAGATAAATATCAAAGTACACAAAGCTCCATTATCCTCACAGGCCTCAGTGAGTGCTGGGCAACTTCTCTCCTTAGGTCATCCACAGCAGTAGACAAGTATTGTTTTTCCTTTTTTTAAAAGAAAGAAAAAGGGGGAGGACCCCAGCTTACATCACCTAAACTGAGTTTTTGAACTAAGGAACTTCAACACCTTTGAGTAGCTGGGACCACTAAAGTTGGAAATCCTGCCTCAACCGAAAGAAAATAAATAAACATGATAAAGAATTCAGATTTTGTCCAAAATCACATAAATTCCCACCAGATACAGTCACATTATTCTCATTTCTCCTCGTCCTCATCCTTTATAGTGCTCCCTCTGCACCATTTAATCCAACTTGAAGCTCCGGCTATGAAATCAGAAAACTGGCAAATAATCTTTGTTCTAAGCCATATAATCCAGTGGTGCTCTAAAAACAACCCCCATCCTCAGTGCTTGTGTTCAACACCAGAACAGAAGTGCCCAAAATTGGTGGTTTGAAGGGATAAATGTTCACTCTCACCAGTTCTGCTGCTCTAAAGACACAGCGAGTTCCAGTGTTGGTGCTTCAAAACAATTCCATTTATTGCTGTGTCAGGGGAGCTCCATGGTCACACCAGGATTTAGAGCCTTCCTGGAAATCTGTCACAGTCCCTGTAAATGAAAGATTAAATCCTGTCCTCCTCTCTCTGTGAGCAGCTCCTGAAAACTTGTCTGGAGATAAAACCACTCCCAGCAGGGCTGAAAACTGCACAGTCACTGCCACAGCATCTCCTCTCCCATCAGTTCCACAGGGCTGCGCTCCCCAGTCCATCATTCCACACTCCCAGCCAGCAGAATTCCATGCAGAACTGGGATCTGCTTCCTGCCAAGTGCTTTCAACTTCCCAACTAGAAAAAGTTGTTTATTTTAATAATCGGCCTGGAAAGTTCAGCCCGAGACGAGCTCGAAACTCTACTCAAGGTCGGCTTTACACTTGCTTCTATTTGAACAGGTAAATAAATAAAGGGCAAACGGCTGAGTCCTTGAAGGTCACTCACTCCTTCTTGCTGTGCTCCAGCACTCTGTAGGGAGGGGCAGAGACCCCCTTGGGTCCGTGCTGCTCCTGCACGATGGGCAGCGTGGCTGGGGTGTAGATTTCTGGCATGCTGTCGTTGTTCTCCAGGGCGCCGTAGGAGAAGGAGGCTTTGAGGTCAGGCTGCACTGCAATCCCTTTGTCGTGCATGTTCTGCATGCCTGCAGGAGCAGAGGCACAGATTAGGGACAAAAGTGCATTTTTGCTGCTCGCTGTTCAGCCAGGAAATGAGCAGTCCCTGAGGCTCGTCAGCTGCTAAATCAAAGACAGGGTTTGTGCTCAGCACTGGAGCAGCTGATGGAGAAATAAGCTCCCAGTGAATGAGGGATGGCTCTCAGTTACCCATCAAGTGCTGCAGATCTTCCTTACAGCTCACCAGAGAGCTTAGCTGTGCTTCCCAAAGGAGATTTCTGCTCCTCTACCTCGCTTCTGAGCCATCCCCAAAAATCAGCTCTTCCTGCTGGGCCCAGCCCCATCCCAAGCACGTGCTCAAACCAGTTCAAATTCAGATAACAACTGCCTGATCCACACAACCCTGAGCCAAAGCCTGAGCCCTCCCTGTGCAGCCCAGCTCTCTAACAGGGTGATGAAGCCCTGGGCTTTGGTCACCTGGCATGGCATCCATTGAGATGTAGGGCTCGAAGGGGACAGGCTTCTTCCTGTTCCTGGTGATCAGGAAGACTCCCAGGAATGCTATGAGGCACCTGAGGGAGGAGAAAGGATCACTGAGATGCCTGGCAAGGGAGAGCACACAATATTCCCTGTTGCTCCCTACAGAATTCAGAGCTGCAGTTCAGGCACTGCCAAGGCAGAATTCCAGGGCACTGAGCCCCCCTGAGCAGCACTGGAACACCCCCAGCAACCAGCACAACTTCACCTTTATCAAACACAGGGAAAAGTTTTCATGTTAATTAATTAATTAACCTTGACTAACTGCAGGGGAAAGGAAGCATAGCAGCATTTGGTTTTGCTTTGATGGGATTCCAGGATTCAGCAGCCTGACCTTTCCAAGGCTCCCTGTGAACACACCAACAACCACAGATCTGCACTGACACAGAGCAAGGTGCAGCTCAGAACAATGATCTCCCAATCGTTTGGGGATTTTTTTCTGTACTTATCTAAAAGCCATTTGAGAACGTCCCCTGATTAGGGAGAGCTAATTACACCAAAACACTGAGTTACACAGGAAATGTTTTACTGATCAGATCTGCACTGTGCCTTCTCCATGCTCTAAAAACTCCAGAAGTCAGGCACAGTTCAGGGAAGGTGCAAAATCTGAAATAAGGTTCCCAGAGAGAGTCTTTGGGTTATTTTACAATTGAGCAGGCAGCTTGAAAACCAAGCCATATGCTGAGCACCCCAGCTGATCCCCAGGATTTAGTGATTAATTGTTGTGTAATTGTGCATTACCAAGGGTTATACAATTTTTTCCAAACACAACACTGAGCTCTAAGGGCCACTCTGCTCTGACAGAGAGGCATTTTTAAAACAGATTTGTATTTTTAAAATTTGAGCCACATGAAGCAACAGTTTTCTGTCAAGGAAACCTGGGCACTTACCCCAGTGCAAACATACAAATGTGGAGAACATCTTCACCCATGAAGTCCAGGTAAAAAGTTGCTCCTTGAAAAGGAAATAATTCATTACATCTTCCCAATTCCACCTTTAGCCAGGATTCCTATTTTTATAGCCAGCACCTTTGTTTATTTAATGATCTGAAAATAGGTGTCCTGATTTCTATTTTAACATAAACTATTGACAAATCTTTTCAAGTTTCACTACCAAAATAGTTCTGCTGGTGTCACTAACAGAGATATAAATGAACCTGTGCAGCAAAAACAAGAGGGACTATTTTGGAATGATGAAACAAATTGGATTTAACTATAAAAAGATGCAAACTCTTGACCCCAAACAACAACAAACAGCTCCAGCCTCTAGAAGTGTCCTTGGTGTCCTGGGTGGCAGCAGGACACATGTTCTGCCTCCTGCTCTTTACATTTTTAATGTAAAGAAAATAAAGTAAAAAATAAATAAGGAAACATTTTACCTGCACGTTTAAGAACACACATTGAATGAGGAACAGTCTCAAACAAATTCCCCTGCACTTTAAACAAAATGACAGCACTGAACAGAAAATTTTAAGAGTCTACTGGGATAATTCACATTTTTAAAAAGGAAAAAAACCCAAACAAAGCCAGAGCAGATGAGAGATAACAAAAAAGTAAGAGTCATCATATTGCTGATATTCACCTTCTTCAGGAGGATTATTTCCCAAAATCTTTTGCCCTTTTTTAGAAAGGTTTGTGCAGTTACCTGCTGAGATTGCTGCTGTGGTGGATAGGATGTAGCCAATGCTGGAGATCTGAGCTGAGTCATAGAGCTGGGAGGCTTGAGCTAAAAACCTGCAACACAATCACAGGCAACAGGGGCTGATTGGGAAGGATCCTTTTTTGGAAACACCTTTCAAAAGTGATGCATAAATTTAAGGAAATTCATTCTTTTTCTCACTGAACAGCAGCAGCAGCAAGCCTTGGAGATAAAAAGGACAGAAAGGGAGGTTTGTGGCTGCACTGAAATTACTGCCCCAACCTCAGGGCCAGAGTGTCCCCCATATTTTGAGAAGTCTTTTATCCCTGCTGCTACCAGCTTTTTATGTTATTGCAAGTACAAAGGGAAAAAACCCTAAAAATAGACACATTTTCAACAACACTGATCCTGCACTTTGATTTTAGCCAGTGCAGTTACTGCATTTGATTGGCCACCATTTCAGGCCTAAAATTGTTTGGCAAATACTTGAATGGGGGCATTAAAACCACCTGGCAGTGGAAAAGCAAAGACCCCCCCAGGCTCCTGGGACAGATCACAGGAAAGAATGGATAATTCCCCTACATTTTAATGGGTATTTTTGGCATGGTACCAAAGAGCCCTGACCCACACCCCACAAGGTGCAGAGAAAGAGAGGAGTCCTTACGTGGCCTGGTAGACAGCTGTGGCAACCATGCACACCAACATGATGTAGAAGATGGGGGAGTCCAGCTGCAGGGTGCCCTGGATGGACACCAGGATCATCCCAGCCACAGCCTTCACTGTCACCACCGTCATGGAACCTGGGGGTCACCACACGCAGCTGGGGCAGCTGCAGGAGGCTGCAAACCACCCCAGCACCCCCAAAAACCCCAGCACCCCTCCCTCCTGCCAGGCCAGACAAGGCATCAAAGTGTCTGTCTGCCACCAGCTCTGCCTGTTCTATCCCCCACAAACCCACCACAGCAACCTCCAATCAATCACTGAACCCTTCTCTGCCTACAGAACTCAGAGCATTTACTGGGACCGTGCTCACAGGGGTCTGAGGATGAGGGAAGAGATGAGGATCTGACTCCATGTTTCAGAAGGCTTGGTTTATTATTTTATGATATATATTACATTAAAACTATACGAAAAGAATAGAAAAAAGGATTTCATCAGAAGGCTGGCTAAAAATAGAAAAAGAAGGAATGAATAACAAAGTCTTGTGTCTCAGAGAGTCTGAGCCAGCTGGGCTGTGATTGGCCATTAATTAGAAACAACCACATGAGACCAATCCCAGATGCACCTGTTGCATCCCACAGCAGCAGATAACCATTGGTTACATTTTGTTCCTGAGGCCTCTCAGCTTCTCAGGAGGAAAAATCCTAAGGAAAGGATTTTTCATAAAATATCATGGCTACACATTTACTGGTGCTGTCAGTGTTTAAAGAGTGTTCTGCAATTACAGGATGGGAGGATAAAATTTTCCATTTGGTTTGGTTCATAAAGCCAAAGAAGTGTCCAAAACAAGAATCAGGAAGAATTTTCCTTTCTTGAAATTTGGGCCATTCAGAATTAGGGCAGTTGCTTTGTAATTCATGGAGCCTCTGAGGCACCACTGAAATCCAGCCCCAAACAGCTCAAAAAAACCAAAAAGGAGTAAATAAAAGACACTGCAGGAACTGAAGGTGCATAAACAAAAATTGAGAACTGTGACACAGATATCAGCATGGCAGACTTGCCGTTACTCATCCTTTTTAAAGTTTAATTGATTACAGTTTCCATTAAAAAAATTAAATGTGCAAATCCAAAATCACTGCAGGATCCCAGTGTGGGATACCAGAATCACCAGGGACTGTTTCACAGGGACAAGCTGGGGTGGCAGAGGATTCCTCATTTCTTTAACCACACAGCAAATCTTAACAGAGCTAGGACAATTTTTGAAGGTAAAATCCTCTCCTTCACCCACTGGCTCAGCCCTCCTCACACCCTGAATGCCACCCTTTGTGTGCCCAGATTAAAATTAAAAACATTAATAAATAACCTGCACTTTCTGTGCTTGGCAGATTATTTGCCTGATAGGGAATAAGCCTTAATTGTTCAAAGGTTCTTTGCAAAGATCCTAAACATCAGCTTCAGGAACATTTCTGGAGGAAATTAGTGCATTTCATGGCATTCATTAAATCAATATAATCCCCTGCACGCCTCAATTTACTGTTTAAAGATCTTACAAGTCCATATCAACTTACCCAGCAAAGCCACCAGCAGGAGAATAATGACAATGTAGTTTGCATTTCTCTCCTTGTAAAAATACAGGAGCAGACAGAACACAATGATCTCCACAAGCTATGAAAGAGAGAAATGAGAATATCAGAGATGCAGAGCACACAGGGTTGGCAGTAAATGAGATTCTGAGCCAATCAAACATTAGAATAGGGCAAACTAAAGGAAAATGGGGATTCCACACAATTATAAACCAAATTCAGCATCATCTCAGATTCCAGTTAGAGGAGATATTCAGCAGCTGCTGGCAGAACAGGAAACACAGGGCACTTCTGGTGTTGGATTTGTGGTAAAGCAGCTGATCAAATAGTCCTGACTGAATATTCACAGGAGAGATCTCAGTCTGCTTTCTGCACTGAGCTCCCACAAGTGATTCCTGGGGCAATGCCAGGATTATCTTCCTTAAAACACAAATTTCATGGGATTTTCAGTAAGAGATTTGTGAGTCCAGAGAAAGTCAGTGTGGAAAAAGCCCAGATTCAGGTACCAGTAAATTTTCAGTCCAAGACATTTAATCCTACAGAATTCAGAGAAACAAGAGGAGCTGTGCATGTGTCTGACACCTGGAAAAGCTGGCCCAGGTTCATGTGAACACACAGAACATCGGTAGCAATCAGGAACAATAATGCTGGAAATGAAACTGCCCCAGGAGAAACCCCCCACCCTCCATGGCCCCTCACCATGTAGAGCAGGAATGGCCAGCTCACTAAATGCCTGGTGATGTTTTCTGCTGTCATCTTCTCGTGGCTGTTGGGTCCAAATGTCACCAGCAGGTAAGTGCCAACAATTGCCAGGCCACAGCCCACAAAGGACAGCACGTAGCGCCCTTGGGCAGCACAGACAGGAGAGGACAGGGTTAATGGGGAGTGGATGCATGCAATTAATGAATTAATCCCACAGCACCATCACTGGATGTTCCTCTGAGTGCCCCACCTCCAAAATCTTGCACCAGGGGCAGTGGGGGTGTGGGAGCTGAGACAAAGTTGGTACCAGGTGGCATCTGCTAAATAAATCACGCTGCAAGATCTGTGATCCTGCCTGGCACTGCCCAC
The DNA here is from genome assembly GCA_019023105.1 of Diglossa brunneiventris. Lineage (NCBI taxonomy): Eukaryota > Metazoa > Chordata > Aves > Passeriformes > Thraupidae > Diglossa > Diglossa brunneiventris. Next base: position 1,122,006 of record CM032375.1, read on the forward strand.
AGCCCTTTCCCACTTCTGCACACACCTCCATGTTCATGGAATTCGCTCCCTTGTGCCTGTGCTGCAGCTTCAGCCTGTTTCTAAATGCTGTGAGGTTCAGGGGATTTGGCACAAGCCAGGAAAAAGATCTCCACTTGTAATAAACAGTGGAGGAGATGACACATTTCATCCAAGAGGTGCTAATGAGACCTTGCCAGCCCTGTAATTATAATTCCTGAGGGCCCATGCTGTGTGATGGACTGTAAACACAGAGGAAAAATGAAAAGGAACTGTGGAACTTACTCAAAAATTCCTTGGGCTTCCATTTTTCTTTAATAAATATAATTCCTATGATTGCACTAGCTGTGAAAGAAAGAAAAGGAGGGAGAAAAACAGTGAATTCTGGAGTCAGGAATCTCCCACAGGAACACACTCAGGCTCTTTCCTCCTTACCCACAACAGACACTGCACTGAGGGGCACAATCAGTGAGAGGGGAGCAAAGGCGTAGGAGGAGAACACTCCCAGCTCCCCCAGCAGCAGCAGCAGGAACCCACTCCACCAGGTCTTGGTTCTGAAGTAGGCCCGGGGGTCCTTGGAGCCTGCCAGCCTGATGTGGCTGTATTTCTAGGCAAGAACACAGAAATAAAGCAGCTTTGGTCATGTTTGATTGTTTATTTGAGTGCAGGATGAGGATTTGCTTCAGGGCACTCACCTGCAGGTTGAGGGCAATGCTGCTGATAAGGTGCCCAAAAATAGCCAGAAGTGCCCCAATCAAGTTCTCCTGCAAAGCCAAAGGGAACACACAATTATTGACTTCAGCCAAGGAACCCAGAGGGGTTTGCACACTCTGGAGGAGAGCAGACTTTGAAACCATTCCTGAATCATGGAATAGCCTGGGATGGAAGGGACCTTTAAAGGTCATCGGGTCCAACACTCAGCTGTAAAACCTGTTTATCTTCCTCCCTCCCTGCTGATGTGGGGCAGCTCAGATAAGTGTTGTGCCTGTGCTCCAGACCTGTGAACTCAGGTAGAAGACAAGACTCAATGGCCACTTTCTCCAAGAGACTTCAATTAGTTTGCAGTTTCTCAGAGAGGAGCTAGAGGAGGTAGATAAGGCTAAAAAAGTCCCACAGTATCACTCATTCTTCCCTCTGAAAAACTCATTTATGAGGATTTTACTGCCCTGGAATTTCACAGAAAATGGATCAGCAACCTCTGCTTCCCAACTATTTTGCTCTTCTCCACTTGTGACAGCTGCTGGTTCCGTCACTGATTCAGCCCATGTGATGAGGAAGCCAAATTATCACAGATTTTAATCTGCTTTTTGTATAAACCAGTTATTCTCAAAGTCACAGGAGACTGATGACAGCTCCCAACCTCTTCTGCACTGGCATTCAAAGCTCAGCAACAATTCTCACGCTCTGAAGATGGAATTTGAAATGAAGAAAGGATGTAAAGCAGGCTGAGTCACAAAGGAGATGCAGAGGAGGACTGAAGAGAAGAGCCTGAGGCCACCAAACATTTGTGTGCTCCCAAAACTGCCTAAACCTCATTAGATGTCATTAGCAGTGTTCCTTCAGCCCAGATTCTCTGAGCACCTTCAGAATCAGGGCTTCAGAGGGAATTTATCTGCTCCCAGCTGGAGAACAAGGAGGAATTACAGCCCCATGTCCCAGCCAGCTGCAGCCTCTGCCGTGGGCTCCCCCCTGAAATTCAAACACCTGAACACACAGAGCAAAGCAGAACCTGTGCATGGCTGAAAGGGCACCTGTGGGAATCACTGCACCCAAACACCTGCACAGCCTCCCCTGCCACGCCTTGCTGCAGCTCCTCTGCTCTGCACACACAGAATTCCTCTGTCACTCAGATGTGACACCCCAGGAATGGCTGAATACAGAGACAGAGCCCTTTCTGCAGAAAATAACCCCAAAGCAGCATCATTGTCAGTTCATTCCAGGAATCAGGGCCTCAGGGGATGGAAACCTCCCTGCTGGGGAGGGAAGCTGACCTTGTAGGAGAAGGAGTCTGTGTGTGGCTGCACAGAAACCGCTGCTGTGGCCAACGGGAGCTGCTGAAGCTGCAGACTGGGGCTGTTTCCTCCTTCCATTCTGGGTTTTTTTCTTTGCTTTTCAGCTTTCTCGATGCTGGAAGTTCTCTTTAAAGAAGAGACTTGGACCCTGCTGGAACCAACGTTTGGTACCGCTCCCTGCCATCCATGCTGTTCCCCTGGGCAAGTTCAGGAAGCACAAAGGAGTCCTAGTGCTTCCCTTCCAAACGAGTCCTGCTGCCTCCAGCCAGTCAGTGAGGTTCCTTCACGATGAATCTAAGGGGAAAAAAAGAAATAAAACCCAAAGAATTAGATCAAATAAATCAGTGGTCCAAAACTGCAATGAAGGATAGGCCACAGAAACGCCCCTGGAATCAAACTCACAGCTGCACATACAAAAGAAAAGCAGATTTTAAATGTCTTCTTAGAAAGCCTTGGACAGAAATTCACAGAGACTTTGCTTTTCAAGCTCTTGGACCTGGCTGGGTCCCAGGGGTGACACACTCAGCTGGCATTTAACAGCAGCACAAAGGCTCTCATGTCCTCCAAGCTCTGCTTTTCATGTCCCTCCTCCCTGAAGCTCCTTCCTCCGAGCCCCGGTTCCCGGGGCCGAGCTCGCTGGAGCTGTCCGGGGAGCAGCAGCACCGGCCCCGCCCGGTCTGAGCGGATCCCGCGGGGTGCGACCGTCCCGGGCTCGCTGAGCGCGGCCGGGATCAGCCGGAGCATCCCCGGCCCGAGCCCGGACACCGCCCGTGTCCCGTCCCGCGGCAGCGGCCCCGGGCACCGCGAGCAGCCCCAGCGTGGGGGCACAGCAGCCATGGAAGGGCAAAGCCGCCCATGGGGAGGGGACGGGGCAGCAAATCCCGCTCCCACCGCCAGCGACCCTGCCCTGGCAGCGCAGAGCGCGGGACAGCCCCGGACCGGGACACAGGGTGTTCCCATCTAAACCTCCGGTGCGCGGCCCCGCCGCTGTCCCTGCCCTGCCCCTCGGGGCGGCCCCGGCACTCACCGGCCCCGCCGCTGTCCTTGCCCGGCTCCGCCGCTCACCGGCCCCGGCGCTGACCCCAGCCCGGCCCCGGCCTCCAACTCCGGCTCCTGGTCCAGCGCCGGAGCTTCCGCGATTGGTCTCCAGCGCTGTCAATCAAAGGCTCGGCCCCAAGGTGAGGGCGATGATTGGCTGCCGTGTGAAGGCGGGGTCTGGTCCAGCCTATGGGCGCAGGGCTCTTAGGGGCCGGGCGGAAGAAGCCGCGTTCCGCCGCTCGGTTGGGGCGGGACGAGGCGGTCCCGCGGGCCCCGCCCGGAGCGCTCCCGGTCCAGAGCTGCAGGGACAGCCGCGGCCCCGCGTCTTCCCCCGCTTTGCCCCGGTGGGACCCCTTCCTCCCGCCCTCCCCGTGTGCGCGGCTCCCGGTGGCGCGAACAGCACCGAAGCCGCCTTAAGGCGCATGCACAAAGCGCCTCCGCCGAGCCACCTTAAACCAGCCGTCGTTGCGCTGAGAGCTCGTCTGTGATTGGGCGGCTGCTCAGAGTAACAAGCACGGTGATTGGACGAGAGCTGAGGCGGCTGTTGTCTCGGTAACCGGGTGTCCGCATTCCCGGGGACGCCGAGGGCCGGGGATGAACGGGCAGGTACCGGCAGGTACCGGCAGGAACGGGCGGATACAGACCGCACACCGCCCCTGAGCAGGGTCGGGGATGTCCCCGGTACCCCCCGCGCCGCCTCAGCCTCTCAGGTACCCGCCGTTCCCAGCGCGCCCCGCGCCTCCTCACCTGGGCGGGGCTGGGCCGTGAGGTGACTTCCGGTGGCGCCTCAGGTGAGGCCTCAGGCGAGGCCTTGGAGGGCTCCGCCTCATCCTTCGCATAATCCCTCACCTCGCTCCTCTCGACCCCGAGCCATCGCCCCGAGCGCCGGTTCTCTCAATGCAGACAGCAAAGGCCATGGCTGCCCTGGGCCAGCTCTGCAGCCTCGGCCCTGCTGCACGTTCAGAGCCGGGACTGAGCTTAGAAACAAAATCCCGGCTCTGCCCTGAGTTGTGACACTGGACGTGTGGGCTGTGACCGGATCCCCGCCCTTCCAGCTCAGGTATGCTGCGGAGCACGAGGTACCTCTGGCACAACAGCACCGCTCGGTGCCCTGTCCTGAAAATAAACAGCACTTACCATAGTGAGGGCAGAGCCGAAGGGTGAAAACATCAACCACGCCAAGGTTTTTCACTCAAAGCACAAACAGGCTTCATTTCTGGAGCAAATCAAGGGATATCTGGAATTATTTATAGCCACAGCGGGTTAGAGGAGTGCCAGGTCCAAAATTCCTCCTCTTGGGGATAAACCAGCACAAGGGAATAAGAAATGCAATTAAAGAAAATTCATCAACAGCAGTGCTTCCAAGGGTATTTTTAAATAAACCAGGGAAATGAAATGCAGGAGTGACTGCTGATTTTCTGGCAGGAATGCTGCATTAATGTTGGATTTGCCTTTATCTTACACATCCCGTTTCAAAGGACAGCTGCTGTTGTGTTCACGTTTCTTCCATCTCCATATTCAGTGTTGTTGTCCTTGGCTGCTCTTCTTAGGTTTCAAGATTTCCTTACAAACACTGCAGGAAAGGGATCTCAAACTGGGGGGGGTGGAAAGAGATTTAAGTCTCAATCAAAGGAATTTCAGTATAACCAAAAATGTTTGAAGTTTATGAGAGGGTTTTTTGACACTGGTAATGATCCTGTTCTGCGACAAAAATAGCAACAAATTTAGATCAAGGCCATTAAATTAACTTAATAATCACAACTGATAACAGAAGGAGAAATGGCAATGCAATATGAGTGGTTTAAGCCTGGAAATGACTCAGATGCTCTCACTTGTGCCACCTCCCTGTGTCCCACCCAGCAGCCCTGGCCCTGTTTGTCCCCAGGACACACACCTGGCATTTCTCCAGGTGCACACTCCAGCACTGCTGCGGCTCATCCTCGTGCAGGGACAGCACCAGGGGTGTCCCCTCTCTCTCGGGATCTCTGCTGCTCACAGTGACCCCGAGATGGGTTAGAAATTCTCTTTTCCCAGCCCAGCGGTCAAAGAAGGTGTCAGAGCTCTTCAGTTCTCTTTCTCAAGGTTGTTTATTGTTCCTTATCTATAAAATTCTTTCTCCTGTCCAGCCGTGGTCGCTCAGCAGGTCAGACAGAGGCACTCTGCCTGCCCCTGGTGTGGTGTTATCTTTGTGTACTAAAAACTACGTGTACAATATTTACAGTTACTATCCAATACCTATCACCTGTGTTAGACAGTGAGCTTCTGCTCTAAACCAATCCAAAATTACCACCATCTCCCAGAAGATGGAGGCTGGGAAAAAGAAGGAAAAAGGACAAGGCATGCCCAAATTCCTCCATCTTGGGACCCCGAGCCCCCATTCTAAAAACCTCAAAAATCTATTTTTCACCCTGTGATAAATTCACTGTCATTCTACTTAAACTTTCATGGCCTGTAAATCTTCATATAAAGGTTGGTAATTTTTTCCATGGGTCAAGATCAAAGGCACAGGGTCCTGGGCTCTGTGCCAAGGTCTCTGAGCCCCCCGGGCAGGGATTGGAGCCCTTCAGGGCAGCCAGAGGAATTTCCTGGGTTCCGACCCCTCTCCCTGCCCTTGCTGCCCCTCCCGCGGATCCCAGGTTTCCGGGAATTCCGCCCTCCTTCCACCAGCAGAGGGAAGCAGAAGGATGCGTTAAACCCGCAGCGCTTTCCCAGCCAGCACTCGCAGGTGCCAAGGGCCTCCTGGGCTTTCTGGATGCACCTTCCCAGCTGCTTCCTCAGCTGGGGGAAGGAGGATGCCGTTCCACAGCCTTCCTCTGTCTGGGGACTACGTGGTAACCCCAGAACTCCCAAAATTACGCACAGGAAGGATTTCTGAAACTCAGTACTGGGTATGTAAAGTAGGTACATCAAGGAGGTGTTTGGCATCTTCCACTCTTTCTTCTGCCTTTAGCATCTTCTCTTTCTTCTCCTTGCTTTGATCTCTTGCTCCTTGCTTGTCTCTCCCATCTCAGTGATATCAGGAGTGCATTATCTCAGGGTTGAATAACAGCAATCAAGGACGTAAAGGACAAAAAAAAGACGAGGGGAAAATGATCAAGGTGGAGAAGTTGCTTAAAGACTTTGTGTAGGCGCCATCAGTCTGCCTGGTCAGCTTCCAGCAGAGCCAGCTGACCTGATGCTGAGCTGTGACTAAAGCAGAGCAGGCAGAGTCTGCAGGGAGCTCCTCAAAGCACTCCCTTCCCTTTGAGAATTTCCTGCTTGAAGGGCAGAGTGGGCAGCAGGCCAAACCACAAACTACACAAGGGCTTGGCTGCTTCTCTCCGAGGCTTTATCCCTGGAGAAGAGTTCCTGCAGCAGGTCACAAGGGGGGGCACTGAGACATCAACACCAGGCCTTTGGGGGGCTGCTGGCTTGGTTTCCCCCACCTGAAGGACTTGGCTGTGTCCCCCTGAGCTATTCTGGAGCGCATTCCTTGAGTCAGGGATAAATGCCAGGACAGGAAGTTACCCACTTGTAATTTAGGCAGTGGAAGGAGCTTATTTGTCTCTCAGTGCCTGACCTGGAACACCCAAGAGGTGACTTGACCCACTTGTGTCACTCTGCCAGTTCACCCCTGCAGGACCCAGCCACTGGGGCTGGGAGCTGCTGCTGGGTTTCCCTTGCATCACCCAAACACAATTCCTGGCACTCTGAGGCGTGCAGGAGCTGGATCTCCAAGGGTGTGGAGGTGCCTGATCTCCAGTTACCCTCAGCAGCACCGGGGTGATGATGGATGTGCCAAACCCAGAGCTGGATGCACGCAGGGGAGAAGGGCTCAGAGCCTTTCCCTGGCACGTGCTCTCCTGGAAGGAATCAGAACATGCTGCCCAGCAGGAGCTGCCCTGGCTGGCCAGGGATTGCATCCAGCCCTCCAAGCCTGGCAGCACCAGGGCAGAAGGAGCTTGCAGATGCAGTTTTTTATCAGCTGCTCTGGAAACCTGCTGCGATTTTAATAATCAGCTCCAGCAGAATTGGGCAGGTCCTGCTTCCCTCAGCACAGCCCCGCTGGCCACGGGGCACGGGCTGAACAACCTGGAGCACGTGGCAGGGCCACGTGGAGATGGACCCCGTGGCCAGGGCAGTGCAGGCTCACTTCTGGTTCTGGTTCTGGTTGTTGATAAGGAACAGCTGGCTCAGGATCCTGCTCCCTGCACATGAACCCTCAGACCACATCTTCAGAAATCTCCTGTCATTTTGGAGCAGCCCAAGTCAGAGCAGCTCTGCTGAAGTTCACTGAGTTGCAGCACACACCTCAAATTCTGGGCTGTCCTGAAGCGTTTTCCTACAAAGAAAAATAAGTGGAAAAGAGGATTTGTGCTCAGCTGCTCGATAACTTGAGGGGTATTTTTACAGGAAAGGCTGAATCCACCAGCAGACGGATTCCTTGGGGTGTGATTCCTTGCAAAGCTCTCCCAGTTTTCATGGAGTGGCCCATATTTGGGGTTTGTTATTTTTAGCACCATAGTAGCACCGTTCCACTTGTCCGTGCATGCAGCCGGGAACAGCTCAGCTGAGGGAGGAAAACGGAGCAGGAGGAGTTCCCTGTGATCTCACTGTAAATCAGCAGCTTCTGCAGCAGCCAGCACTGCCTGCCCACTCCCTGCCACTCTTCCCCTTGGCCTTTTGTAAGGCCAAGCAGAGCAGGAGCCTCCATTCCCCTCCCAGCCATTCCTGGTTGTTCCTTGAGGGGTTTGAGTCATTCAGGGTTGTTGCTGCTGTGGCCAAGCACAGCTTCCATCTGGATGGGGTTTTTAATCTGCCCTTGGCTCATCCATTCCTCTTCTTTGAGCCTGGCTTCTTCCCTGCTCCTGCCAAGCAGTTAAATCCCTTCATCCTCGTGTCTGTATGAGTGCAATCATGCCCCAACTGCTTCATCTGCCCCTCAGCTGCCATTGCCTTCTTCAGTCTGAGGCCTTCCCTGTTCTCTGCCTCCTGTGCCATTTGGGGAGGGGACATGGGATCACTGCCAGAATCCAACTCTCAAGTCACCAGAACAGGAACCAAGGCACCTCCAGAGTGTTTTCCATTGGTACCTGGCAGACAAGACAATTAATGAAGTTCACACAATGTTCCTAAAGACCAGGAACTTCATCTCTTCCCATCCTACACCCTGGAATAATTTCACATTTGTGTTAGTATAAAGCTGTTCTTTTATCTTCCATGGTCCCAGACCTTCCAGTTCCCACTGGGATTGGCAGAAGTAGGACATGAAGGGCATTCAGCCCTTCCTGGGACCACATCTGAAAAGCTGGAGGGATCATGTACAACACAGGCAGAGCTGGATTTATTTGGCTCTATAAATAGAATCCTGCCCAGTCCTCTTTTTGAAAAGCCCAGGAAAAGAAGGGAGGCAGGAAAGGTGTGGTACTGCAAATAAAGCATTCTGCCCACATGCTGCATTAATTAGGCCTAGCTCAGAAGTTACAGGTGGGATTTTAGATGTGCTGTGGCTCCCAGTCCATACAAATTGCCTTGTAGACTGCAGAGAAATTTGATCTTCCTCATCCCCAGAATCACTCAGCTTTCCATGCAACAGGAGGCTTGCATTAAAGGATTAAAATTTTGAAACTCTGAAGGCACCTACCTCGATGCACAGTTAAAATTAAAGCATGAAATTCGTGTGACTTGGAAAGCAAAACAGGAAATACAATAATAGCAGCACTGGTGGTGCTGGAATGGTGGGTTTGGTTCTGGCCACCCTAACTCTAAAAAAGGCACTGGCAGGTCTCACCTGGTGGCACTGCCGGGCTCAGGGGGAGCAGGGTCTCACCTGGTGGCACTGCCGGGCTCAGGGGCTGCAGGGTCACACCTGGTGGCACTGCTGGGCTCAGGGGCTGCAGGGTCACACCTGGTGGCACTGCTGGGCTCAGGGGCTGCAGGGTCACACCTGGTGGCACTGCTGGGCTCAGGGGGAGCAGGGTCACACCTGGTGGCACTGCTGGGCTCAGGGGGAGCAGGGTCTCACCTGGTGGCACCGCTGGGGAGCTGTGTCAGTTCCTGCAGCTCAGCACCTGCCTTCAGGTCGAGTTCCTCAAGTCCTGCTGATTCACCCTTGTGCAAGTCACTTAACTGTTCTGTGCCTGCTGCTCAGCCCTGCAGGTGCCCAGGCTGCACAGGGTGTTGTAAGCCCTCATCCACAGGAATTTGGGGTGTTGGAGATGTGGGAGCTGTTAACAGAACAGCGAGTGTCATCAGCCATTATCAGATGCTTTGTAATAACATACACACACCTCCTGGGCTGCTTTGTCCCTGTCGTGGTGGCTTGCTGTAGCTCGGATTGCTTTGGGATTTTGTTATTTCTAGAGGGAGTTTTTGAGTTTTTCCCCAGTTTTGAGCCATTCCCCAGTGAGCTGTGCCCTCTCAGAGTGCTCCTGGAGCAGCCCCATCCCCTGTGCTGAGGCAGACTCCAGAATATGTGATGACTTTGCAGAGCTGCTTAACACCAGTGAACACACAGCTTAATCAGCTTAATAAGCTGCCACTCATCAGCTGAGACACCTTAACTGCCTGCAAGCACGCTCCTGAAGCAATTCAAGCTTTTACAGTCACTTGATGGTGTTTATACATCAGCAGAGGTGCTTTCCCTCCCAGTTTGGGTGTGCAGAGAGCACACAGAGCAGTGCTGGGCCTCGGTCCTGCTCACTCACAGCCCCTGCTCTGCGACTCTGGACTCTGCTGCAGTGACTCAGGCTGAGCACCTGCCCCAGCATGTTCTGTGTTGATTAAACTGCTTTGCAGGCCATAATTATTTTCTCTATCATGGTATAATGGCTCTGCATCGTATTAATTTTAACATTGTAAGAATTTGCTTCTGGGAACGGCCTTCTTGAATTAATCACTGACTCATGATTTACTGGGGGAGATAATATCTAACCTACAAGAGGCAGAACAGGAAACTATCTATTTAAAAGATGGCAGTGGCTGATAATTTATGGCTATAGACAAAGAGATATCTCAGAAGAAGAAGGTGGACAGATCCTGCAGTTTTGTGGTCACTGCTCTCACTCAGCAAAAAGGAGCTTTTGTGTAGTCACTGGAGGATCTGTTCTTGAGTGACAGGTTAAAATTGAGGGGGAAGAAGAGGAGTGAGAAACAAGGAAAAGGTGTCCAAGCAGACCTCAAAGCCATCCTCAGCTCTGGGACCAAACCCTGTATCACGACAAAGGCAGTTCAACATCTCAGCATTTCACCAGCTTGCCATAGGAAACAAGGAGAAAAAAGGGAAAAAGCATCATCTTTTTGTGTTTGAATCTGTAATACAGGAGTTTTCTTACCTCTCTCCTCTCCAGCTTGAACTGGACACTCCCCCATCACTGATGAGGCCTGGCCATCTGGTGTTTCCTCTCATTACAGTCCATTGGGAAAGTCAACCTGAGAGTCAACAATAAAAGCTTTAAATCCCAGAGGAGGTTGCAGGAGGTAAAGCTTCATCCTGACAATCTGAAGGATTTTGTCCCAAGTCACTGTGATCTGTTCTGTGATTTGGGGTAACTCACACAACTCTTGGCACCACAGATTCCTGAAATTCCCTCTCCTGGAATTCTGGGGCCCTGAACAAAATCAGACACATAGAGGTGAAGGAGGATTGTGGACACACAGAGACATTTCCTGCCAGTGTCAGGTCCTGGGCAGTCACAGAGAGCTCTTCCTACCCTTGGGAAGTTCTCCCAGATTTTGGTGTGAGTGCTGCTGGCAGCTGTAACCACTCACAGGGAGACATCTGGCTTTGAAATGTGGGTTTGCCTTTGTTGGTCATCACCCACAGGTAAAGGCAATTCAAAGGCATCCCCAAGCCCTTTTTCCTTCTGAAACTCACCATTTCTGCAAGCAAAGCAACACCACTTTGCCCTGGCAGTGTTTGTAGCCCAAACCACAAGAGGAGTTAATTTGGAAAAATCTGGGAAATGGCTTTCTCCATGTCTGTGACCCTGGAGCTGGGAGGGAGGACGATGCTGCTGAGCTTGGCTCTGCTCCCCCATGGAGCTCCTTCACACACAGATCCAGAGCTTCTTAGGGCATGATGGGCTGACTGGGAAGGTACCTTTGAACCTCTGCTGGGAGAACCATCCAGAAACCACCCTGGGACTTTGGAGTAGCTGCAAGGAATCACCAGAACACCCCACAACACTGGAAACGCCACAGACTTCAGGAGAAGCCACACTGGTGCATAATGCACCAAGCTTCAAAAGATCTCCTGGCCCTTTGCCCCTGAGGGTGAGGGCACAGAGTTTATCTGAGAGCTGACAGCAGCTGGGAGCTCTCCTGTTTGAGTCTCTGAAATTGCTAATGGTGCTTTTGTTCCTGGGCTCAGGACTGAGTTCAGTGTTGCCTTATCAGTGTCCCTGGAAATCAGCTCTGCCCAGCACCTTCCCAGTCCAGCAGCAGCTCCCCCATGGCCCTGTCACACCAGTTGTTTTCCTTTCTCACATTCCCTGCTGGATGCACTCTCCTTCCTCAGTGCCTGGTATTTACATCCCTTTCCTGTTTGTCTTGTAGGTCATCCCAACATGGATTCCCTCACCAAGGGAATAATATCTTCCTTCCAGTCAAAGACTTCCCACCTAACAAGGAACAAGGAATTGACTCCAGATTTATTCCAGAGTCTGCAGCCTCAGCCACACAAACCCACCAGGGACACAAAGAAAACTCTTTCCAGGTGAGTGCAGCCTGGAAGACACCTCATTGCCACGAAATCCATCACAGCAGGGTGATCCCAGAGTGTCCTGGTCCAAAGGGGATGGCTGTTGTCCCCAGGAAGTGGCTGGGAGGTGGCAGTGCCTGGAAGGGCAGTGTGGGTTGGGAACAGCCTGGAGCAGTGGATCAGGGGCCCTCTATCAGCTGATCTCCCAGACATTTACAAACAGTAATTAAACCTGCACCACCCTGGGATGTGGGGGCCACTTCTTATCCCCATGGCATGGAGCAAGAAGCCAGAGCTCACCTGACCTGGAAAAAGATTCCTCTCATCCCAAGCAGAGGCTTTGGGCTGGTTTTGTGCCTGAGCTCTCCCCAGAGGAACACTGAGGATAAAGACCCAAATGTGGGGACCCTGGGGCAGGAATGGCAAGGGACACTGCTGTCTGCACAGCAGCCCAAGGCAGCTGATGGATAAAACCTGGCCATTTCCCCAGCCCCAGAGAGGCTCACTGTAACAGTGCTTCCTGCAAGCCAGAACTGCCATTCCCAGCTCTTCCATCCTGCCACCCCTTCAGGGGGATGGAAAGGCATGAGCAGAAACTCCCTTCTCCCAAGCCCTCCCACCCCTTGGGATCCTCATGGGAAGACAAATAAATCCATCAGCAGATCGTTCAAAAACATTTATTGTCACCACACAGTGACGTTGCAGGCCTGAGATTAAGATCATCAATAAATTCCTGACCGTGGAAAAGAATGAGCCCATGAGAAAGCCCAGGGCTCTCCTTACCCAACAGAGAAATCTTTACTACATCTCTCAGCAGCTGGATCTTCTATCAGGGGTTTGGGGAAAAGGAAGCTGGGAGGGAAGCAATGCCAGGAGGGATTTGATAAGGACAGAGGGCTGGAGGAAAGGGCAAATTAAATATGAGGAGGGAAGATCCCCAGCCTGTTATCAGAAAACACACAAACACTCCACACCCAGCTGCTGGGTTAGAGCCTGCTCCCTCTGCTGTGGGAGAGCAGGAGGGACTCCCAGCTGGGGTCCTTTGGCATCCCTGTCCTGTGCCAGCACTGCCTTAGAAGGATTAAGCATCACCCTGAGGGCCACACAGCACCTCTGGAGTCCTCACTACCAGCTCCTTGTCCAGCTTGGCTGGTTCATATTTTACAATATTATTTTTAAAGGTAAGGTTGAAAAAATAAAAGCATGTTTGCAGTGTAAAGGCCATTAAAGCATCACTGACTGTCAGGGCTTTGGACAAACAGGTTCTGTGAGTTCTGTGTGTGTAAAACTCACATCACTGACTGTTGGTACAACACATTCCAGCTGCAGAATTCCTCTCTTTGATGGGAAGAGGGGAGCACTTGCAGGGGACAGGGTGGGGGCACAGAGCAGCATCGGAACCCCCAGCACCTCTTTGCTCTGGCTCTACCAGAGCCTTCCTCACCCAGAGCTGCGTGAAATGGGTGAAGAAACACATCCTGCAGCTTGGAATCAGAAAGTGCCTAGGGAAGCAGGAGGAGGGACCCACCTCAGAGAGGAATGGTTAAACACAGCCCCCTGGCAGAGCAGGGGGCAGCTGCAGAGGGGGCAGATGCCGACCCTGACAGCAGCACTGGTAAGGCAGAGGCAGATGCAGCCGCAAACCCGCCCGGATCCCTGCCGAGCTCACCCCGGGCTGGAGGCAGAGCCCGGCTCCTCCGGGGCGGAGCTGTGGGACCGCGCGGGATCCCTCCGTGCCCGTTGGCTCGTTGTTGCCAGGCTCAGCTAACATTAATTTTTCAGTTATTCACACTCATTTCTTGGCCTGTTTATCCCTTCTAAGATCCCCAGGTTCTTCTGGGAGGTTGTGAATTGCCAGGAGAGCAGACAGGAGTCTGCTTTTCATCAGTCTTTTATGGATCAGAAACCCAGCAATGCCACACCAGTGCCTGAGCACACAGAGCTGCTCTGGGCCTGCCCCAAAGAGCAGAGCCACAGGGAGGCACAATCACAATTCAGTCGGGCAGGGGCTGACACACAGCAGCAGCTTTACCAAAGGCTGGTCAATCAGCAGTTCATGCCTGGGCTGCCCCACAGCTGGGGCTCAGCATTCCCAGCACTCCCAGCCAAAAGCGCAGCCAAACCAACCCTCAGCTCACAGAGGTAAATCCCAAATCTGTGCTCCCTGACTGTGAGCACTGAGCTCTGATTCTGTGGCCGCTTTCCAGCTGTTGATTCCAGGACATTCCCCCAGCTCTGGGGGTTCTAGTGCCCAACTCACCCAGAATTTAATTCTGTAATCCAAGGCACTACCTGGGGAAATAAATGAGAGCTGGGGGAACCCTCAAGAGGTTTATTAAAGCTCTGCACACTTACAAACAGATGCAGGCAGGGTTTGACTTCCCTGACTTTAATCCTCTCCTGCCATGCCCAGCACAGCACCAGGGCACCTCCGGACACGTGTGTGGGTGTCCTAACAAAAACACAGGATGCTGTTTTTCCTTCAGAGCCCTGCAGAGCCACACCACACACCGAGCTCCTCAGCTGCCTGCCTGATGATGCAAGCAGTGAATAAGCACGAATAAAGACACAGAAACTGGGTGTTGTTTGTAGAAGTGAGGAGCAGAGCCCTCCACCCAGCACTGGGGATACCAGAGCTGTTGCACAACTCAGCTCTCACTGCTGCTCCTTTTTATGCATCTCTGTCTCTGTGGGCACTTTTTCACCAGGAGCACTGGGGAAGTTTTCCTTCCTCCCCAGCTGGAATGCCAGAGTGGGATTCCTGTGTCAGGATTTCCCTCAGACTCTGCTCACCATGAGCAGGCCTGTGCTGGCCTGCCAGGGCTGGCTCACAGGCAGCTAATTAGTGGTACTCAGTTCTAAGAATTGGGAGATGATCATTAACTAAAATTGGTTTGAAAGCTTCCAGTTTGTAGATGTTGAGTAATTACAACAAGCAATGGGCTCCTCTGTGTTTTCCTGAGAACTCCCAGTGCTGGAGGCTGGGGAGTCACCCTGGAGGGGGCTGGGAGTAAGGGAGAAGGGCACGGGGCAGATGCTGCTGGCCCAGGGACGGGCACCGGGGTCTGTCACACACCCAGTGCTCAGCACGAGTCCAGACACCCCCTCAGCCACCCCCAGATCAGCCCGGGTGAGCTCTGAGCACAGAGCAGCTCCCAAGGGAGCCCCATGCAAAGCCTCGCTGCTTTCACACGACCTTTGGTGCTCGGGGTGAAAATCGCCTTCATCGCTCCTATCTCAATCTTCAAAAGGAACTGGTGGGCTCCGGGCAAGGAGTCAGGAATGCTCTCACATATTTGGGAGCTCTGCTTTACGCAACCTCCCAGCAACTCGCCTTGGCTGGAAGGGATGAGCGATACTGAGCCAGTCAGCAAAACACCCACCTGGCCGGGCAGGGCTGGGGACTCTGCCTCGGCAGCGTTCCCCTGCACGCAGCCGGCACCGGGGCTCCAGCCCGGCACAGCCAGGACTACCCAGACCCGCACAGGAAAAACTCCCGGGTCTCTGCCTCCATCCCACCCCAGAGGGCAGAGGCATTGTCCCAGTGCACACTCAGGGAGCTGCAGCCTCTGCAAACCCCAGGATGGGTTTGTGGGAAAGGGAGCCCCAAAACATCCAGCAAAATTCATCCTTGTTCTGCTGGGAACACAAAGTTACACCTGAGATGGCTTTTGTTGTAAATCAGGAGTGGTGCTGCTGGAGGAACTGAGGCTCACATGGGTAAATGTTTATCTGGCAGGAAGATCAGACTTTCAGAGCAACTCACTGAGGGGTGAGAGGTCCCCAAACCCCAACTCTGCATGCACAACAGCCCAGGGCTGCCTGCAGCCCTCCCCATCTGTCCCCATCTGCACAGCAGAGCCAACTGTCCCCACACTCCCCTGACACAGCAGGGCATGGGGGAGCTGCAGCTTCCAGCTGGTGACACTGAGCACTGGGGGATTCCTGGTGGGACTGGTTTGAACTGGAGCCGAAATTCTGCTGTAGGAGGACTCACAGAATCAACACTGAATCAGAGCCATCCTGCTGAAGAAGGAGTTTGTGATCTGAAGGGAAGGAGTGCTGGAGAGATCCCAAAGGCTGATAAACCTTCAGCTTATCTGTGTTTCATCTCAGAGGCCATCCTCAAACAGTACTGAAGTAATCCAAAACTCACCAAGTTGACACATTCCAGCATTTCCAAATCCTCTTCCCAGGGCTCTTTCTTTCCTCCCCACTCACAGGCCTCAGGTGCTTCTTGAACATGGCCAGGAAAAGCAGAGGATGAAGAAGAGGGAGGAGGAAAGGCCCTGGTTTTCATTGGTCAGAGGATTAATTAGAAAATACAGGGCTCCCCTTGGCATCTGATGACCTAAATGGGAAGCAGCTTGAGGCAGTCTGAGCACAGGAGTTCAGGGACCCAGTCCCACCTGGTGACACAGCTGGACATGGTGGCTGCAGAGGGGACAGACCTTGGCCAAAACCAGCCTGGAGCCCTTTTGGTGTCCCTGGGGTCACCTCCCTGCCCTGGCTCCTGGCCACCCCATCCCAACTCTGACTCCAGAGCTGGGGGAAATGGTTCATTTTCAGTCCTTGAGCCTTTATTACTACAGAATATCCAAAACAACACAACCAACAACACAGTTACAAAAGGAGTTCACGGAGAAATGTGAAGCAGCCTGTGTTTGAAATGCTCTGTGTCACATACTGAGTCCAGTATAAAACAATGCATATTTATACACATATAAAATACAAAAGGAACAACACAGAAATGTATAAACAGGGGTTGTGGAGGCCTCCGTGGTATTTACAGTCAGAGATGTGCAGGGAGGGTGTTCAGCAGGCAGTGTCCGTTCAGCAGAGCTGCAGCTGGGGGAGTCTCTGTGCCAGAGAGGAGCTCAGAGCCAGGCTCAGCCCTGCTGGGAAAGCTCTGCAGGGGCTGTGGAGAGGCCAAGGCCTGGCTGGCATCACTCCCTGCCAGGGCCACCAGCGCTGCTCTCTGCCCAGCCTGGCAGTGTCACTTCGTGTGCCCAGCTCTGAAACGGCAGCTCAGGCCCGCTGCCAGAAGGGAATAAAATATAATAATAAAAAATAATAATAATAATAATAAAGTCAACAGAGCCAAGTTCCACGTTCACAGGATGATCTCACAGCAGTCTGTGGCCTGGCCCTGGGGCCGTGGGGGTTCAAGTCAAGGCAACAAGAGCGGGCACAGGGCTGAGTTCTGTGGGGTCACGTGTGCCAGCTCGGAGAGAAGTGCCAGGAAGTGCTGCCTACAGCTCTTTAGAGCTCTTTGAGGATGATCTGGAACTTGTTCTCTGCCTCTACCATGTCCAGCAGAAAGGCCATGTGGTTGCTGTAGTGCTGGATGATGTTGTTGTCCATGTTCACCAGGATCCTGCAGAGAAGAAGAATGGCTGGATCAGATGCAGCACATTGAAAGCAATTCACCTTCCCCAATCTGAGGGGCTCAACCACTGTTAATTAATTAATTAAAGCCATGGCACAAGACAAGGGAAGATCCAGCACAGAATGATCACCAACCCTGGGAGCTCTGTCATGGCACAGTCAGCAATTCCAGGGGCTGCTGGGACTGGGGGTCTGGCCCTGCCCAGGCTCTGCCCAGTGCATCAGAATCCTCCTGGCTGCACCAGCCCCAGCAGCACCCCAAGCTCTGGACCCCAGCTCTGGCCTCCAGCAGGTGCCCCACAGACTCTGTGGGTACCCAAAAGCTTCCCCAGCAGAGCTGATCCCTTCATCTCTGCCTGCCCCAGAGCAGGGAGCCAGAGAAGTCACCTGTGCCTCTTGAGCTGTGCTCCCATCTGATTGCTAAACCACAAACGATCCCAGGGATGCTGATCAGGAATCAGCCCTGGACTGTTCCTCCAGACCAAACCTCACCAAGATCCAAAATTGCTCATTATTGCTCCTGAGTCACCCTGGGACCGAGTTCATGTGCTGAGCTCACCCCCGTGGAAGGGCCATGGCTGGGGCAGGTCCTGCCCTGCTGCCAGGCCAGGCAGTCCCACTGAGCTGCACTGGCTCTCAGCAGATGAAGATCTGCCCCTCAACTGTAATTACCAGGAGAAGATTGTTTAGGGTGGAGCAATAGGATAAAATTATTGAAAATTAAATCTGGGGGAGCAGGAAGCTGGGCCTGACCCTGCCACCCGCCTGAGTGGAGCTATCTCCAATCTCCCCACACTTCAGGAGTAGCTGCTGGCATGGGTCACGTCCAGCCTTCATTAAACCAGGTGTCAAAATTATTTATTTAATCTAATTTCCAGGTGTGGCCTTTCCTTTTCATGAGATACCTCTTTGCTCCTCCTGCCTGGTTTCCCTCTCAGTCATCACCAAACACTCACTGCTTATCAGATCAAAGCATGAACAAAACCAAAGCCAAACTGAGTGAGGTGGCCTCTCCCCTGAAGCCACCAGTGCCGGTCTTGTCCTTTGGGGAGAAAATTCCCATTTCTGGGGCTAAGGGATGAGCAGCATCAGCAGCAGGTGGAAGAACTCCTGACAAAGTCAGAGGCTCACTATGGCCCACCCCTCATCCTGAGCCAGGGACATTCCAGCATTTTTTGGAGAAGAAAACACTGATCCCTCTCTGATAAGCTCTCCATAACCTCAGGCTTTCAGACTGAGACACAAAGGGTCCCCAAACAATTCCACCTTCACCCAACTTCCTTTCCTTGGGAAACTTTACCCTCCAAACAAATATAATACAAACAAGCATTATCCCAAATCTTTAAAGCCCAGAAAGATCTGAGTTTTATATGCTCCAAATAGCAGAGCCTGCCATGGCTCTACCTTTTATTATCTTGTTAAAATGCTCCTGGAGCCAATGGCAGGGGCTGGAGGGAACAGCTTTGGAGGCACAGCAGAAAAGCAGATGAGAGATTAGCTTACCCTCTTTTGCACTTTTTGTAGACTTTATAAATGCTTTCTTCAGGAAGCCCATATTTTTCTGAAATCTGTGAGAGAAAACATGGCAATTCCTCATACTTGTAAAGTGAAATTCCCATGATAAAAATCAAAGATAACAGCGAGCCAGGGTGTTCAGCAGCAAAGGATTCCCCTCAGTTTTACTCCAGGGAACAAAACCATGACCTGAACATTCCCCTGGGCAAGCTCAGTTTTGGTCTTGGGGTGGCAGGAGTTTTGTAGGTTTTTGCCAAGCATTTTCCAAGAAGGTTTTTGACTCTCTGTGGTGAGGGATGGAGGAAGGAGAAGATGGCAAAGAATCCTCTGTGCTGACATTTTTCAAACACCCTATTTTTAAAAGTTTGTAAAACCAACAGAGCTTAAAGTGCAGCCATAAAGCCACCCCAGATCTGGGAGGTTTATTGTTTGTTTCCTTCCCAGCAGTCTCCAGAGAGGGCTGGGTTATCAGAGATGCTGCTGATAACCATGACAGAAATATGTCCTTGTGCTCCTCAAACACAGCCAGGGAATTCCAGCACGAGGCCAGGAAGGGTTTCAGATCACACATCCCCAGCCTGGAGAATGGAAAAGGTGTTTGACAGTGGAAAATATGAATGTGCTGTCACATGAGGAGACTTCCAAAAGATCTGGATGGGGCAGGAGGTGTGGATGGGCAGGAGGTGTGATCCTCCCTCTGCAGCACAACACAGCCACGCCAGGAGCTCTTGGGCCAACTCAGCTCCTGCTCCCACTTCCATTCCCATTCCCAAGGGAGAGCAGGCAGGGGAGATGAGCAGCCCCTATCCAGCTCCCTGTTCACCAGCCCCACTCCCTTTCATCTGCAGTTTGTCCATTCCCAGGGGGTTTGGGGACACTCACAGCTGTCCTGAGGCCCTGCAGATCCGGGGTCTTCAACATGAGAGCATCAAACACCTCCTCGGACTCTCTGCGCACATAGAGCAGCACTGCAGGAGAACAGGGCCTGGTCAGGGGCTTTGCCACGCTCCCAAAGCCCTGTGGCTCAGGGGATTGGGGATCCCAGGGTTACCTCTCTGGGGATCTTCGTCCTTGCTGTGCTTTGGGGGCACCGGGTCGAAGTCGTCGGCGAAGGAGGCCCCGCTCCGCTTGAGGGGCAGCCTGGGCAGGGACAAACACACTCAGGAGGGCACAGAGCAGGGACAAACACACTCAGGAGGGCACAGAGCAAGAGCACAAACACCTGCAGCGGCTCAGCCTCTGCCTGAACAGCCACTCACTCCAACAGCCAGCCAGCAATTAACTGTTGGTTTGTAATTACAGCAGCACAGGACAGCTCAGGGAGGGCCTGCAGAGGTTTGGGGTCACCAAACCCAAAATCCTCCTGCAACTCCTGTGGGGCACTGGAATCCCCACACAGAGGGCCCAGGCTGGGGGAGATTCTGCTTTTCAAGTGTGATCCCACTTCATTCCAGTTTATTTTCCAGCCTCAGGGTGTTTGAGCCCTTCAGTGACAGTTGTGATGTTTCATTCTCCCTCTCAGACATTGTCTCCATGAGAACAGCAGGACAATCAGGGAGCAGCTCGTGTTGGAGTGACTCTGACAGGGACAGAAATGTGTCTGTGTTTCTGCAGCCCTGAGTCCCTTCCAGGACAAGGTTTAACTCATGTTCTGACTCTCAGGGCATCAGGGAGACACTGAGCTGTGTTATCCTGCCCTGGGGTATCCAACAGCCCTGACATTCCCAAAGGAGCAGAGCAGCTGATGGATGGGAAATACACACTGTGCATCCTCACCTGTTTGCAGAGTTGGGAACAGCAGGAGGGAGCACCTGGAATGCAAAGGAAATGGATCTGTGAGTTTGCACAGCATCACTGCGTGCTAGAGAGGCTGAGGGAGGCATCTTGGGCACACTTTAAACACCATTTCCCTCCTCCTGACCCATCAGTTTTCCCACACAATTAAACCCAAACATCTGTTTCTTAGATTAAATGAAATTTGATATAAAGAAGTTCCCCAGATTCCCTGGTTTTGACAAACTGAGGCAGGGAATGCCGAGGAGCTCTGAAGGACACTGGATAGAGGACAGTGGGGGGATGTCCCACCCACACAGGGACTGAAATGGTCACATTTTGCTATAATTTATTTTCTACTGCTACTTTTGCTGCCACTGCAGTCCTGTGCAGGTGTGTAAAGCACAGGAATACCCGCAGAGGTTCTCTCACCCAGCCCTGCTGCATGGCCAGGCCACTCAGGACTGGAGTTCACCTCAATCCCACAGAGCTTGGCTGAGGTTGGGGCTTTTCCCACAGCCCGGGGGTCTGGGGGCTCTGCTCAGCCCGGGGGGGGAGCCCGGCCAGGGGGACTCACCGAGCCACACCTCTGGGGGGCGGAGAAATGCACGTTGGGGATGAAGAGCACGGGCTGCGTCTCCAGGTCGCTCTCGGGCCGCAGGAAGGTGATCTCATTCCCTCTGAAGCCAGAGAGCAAACAGCCTTTCAGACCTACAGACGGAGAGTCCAGTTCATCTCAGCCCCTCCTTCTGGGACAGGGCAGCTCCTTCAGCACCTCCAGGGCAGCCAGGGGAGCCCAGAACCATTGCCAGGGGCTGGGGGTGCTCCTGAAGGGCTTTGGGAGGGGGAAGGAGCCCAGCAAGGGCCTGGCTGCCAGGGGGGCTGAGGGCAGCGGGCCTGGGGGCAGCCAGATCCATGGAAGGTGACAGGCAGGGATTTCAGAGGGAGCACACACAGGAACTCACCATTGTTGTTGGAGTCCAGGCATTTTCCTTTCCTTCTGAACTGTTTCCTTTCATCATCCCTCATTTTCCTCTCTGCTCCCTGTGGGAAGATCCAGTGAAATTTAGGACATTGACATTTCCAACACTGGTTCCATGGCCAACTCTGGGGTGTGACATGTTAAGGTGAAGGCAGCCTTGACTCAGAAATGGCCACCTCAGGGACCTTCCCCAGCCCAAGCCAAGACCCTCTGACACTCAGAAATTAGAAAAACAAAAATAAAATTGCTTCTAAAAATGAAACACACAGGCAAGAATAGCTGTGAGAAATTTTTCCATGGGGAGATATCTGAGATTGGGGAAGAATTTCCAAGGAAATTCTCATCTCTTGATATTTAATAACTGGTCAAAAATAGAGTCAGAAATAGAGTTTATTGTGAGGCACAGTCAGAGGTCTGGGCTGTTCTAGGCTCTCACAGCCTTTCTGGTTTTACTCCTGGGGCCTCTGGCCAGCTGGGTTTTGGAATGGTGGAAGGAGAGCTGTACCTTGTCACAGAAGATCTTGATCTGGCACACAGCCCTGTGCACCAGCTGGCTGCTGCCACTGCCACAGTCGTAGGTGTCGATCTGCAGGTTCAGGGGCACCCCCTTCACCCCCTTCTGAGAGGAGAAGTCTGTGCTCAGGCAGTTCACCCCAATGAACACCTGCAAACAGGGACAGCGTTGGTGCTGCTGGAATCCTCCTCAGCCAGCAGCAGGGCCAAAGCAGCTGCTGAGGCTCCTGCAGCCCTCCCAGGGCCGGCCTGGCAGGGCAGCAGTTGGATTCCACCTGGGCCTCTCCCCCCACACCTATTCCAGCTCTTTAACTCAGCCTCTCCACTCCCAAAATCCTGCCTGGGGATGTTCTTGCTGATATTTCTGATCTTTCATTTGAAAGGGACCCTCAGACAGCAAAGCCCTGCAGGAAGGGAGGAGGGCAAGGCTGCAGCCTCAGGAATTGCCCAGCAGTGCTGCTTAGATAAATATTCATCCCACACTGGGCTCTTTTATCACCAGGAGGGAGTTCATCCAGGGGGAACTCTGGAAGAAAAGCTGAGCACAGCTCGAATCCAAATTGTATCTCCCAAATGCCAGTTCATTGGTGTGACCTTGGAATTCCCCTGGACCCTGGGGACAGATTTGCAGGTGGAGAAGCTCCCAGAGCTCCCTCAGCTGATGATTTCAGCCCTGAAACCTGATGTCAGCTCCAGTGAGTTCTTAGAAAAGAAAACCTCTTCACTGGGGGGTAAAGTTTAATTGGAGAGAGAGCAGTAACAGGTGCCATAGCCAACCCAAACACCCAAACACTCAAATACCTGGCCCCTCCTGTCCCCAGCCCCTGGCCCCTCCTGTCCCCAGCCCCTGACCCCTCCTGCCTCACTTCCAGCTCTCTGAAGTCTCACCTCTCCCTGCCCCAGGCCAGTGAGGGAGCAGAGTTTCTGCTAAGAGTTAAATCCAGTTTTGCTGAGATGCCCCCAGGGCTTGCCACATACCTGACATATTTCCATTTCTGACAGCTCTGCCTTGAAGACATTTGTTAACCTCTTGGGTTGTAAAAGACCCAGGTTGCCTTTGGGCTTACTAAGATCCCAAAGCCAGGCAGGGTTTTCCCAAGCTTCAGAGACCTGGGCTATTTATGCTTTTCTTTTGTTTTTCCTTAGTTACTTCATCTGTTTTTCAATCCCCACTAGATACAAAGTGTTAATGAGAGGTCTGAGATGCAGAAGAGGCAGCAGAGCTGCAGAGGCTTTGCTGTAATGAACTTTGCTGGTTCTAAGGTGAAAAGGGATCTTGTGACCTGCCTGGCTCCCTTCCCCATCCCACATCCCACAGAAGGGTGGTCAGTCTGTCTGCACCACCCTGCTGCCAAGGGGGCTCTTTGTTCCCTGAGCTGGGGCTTATTTAAACAGGCTGCAGGTACATGTGAGCAGAGCCCTGAATTGCTGCAAAACCTTTTCTTCAGAGTTATCCATCAGCACTAAGAAAACATCCCTGAGCCAGTCTGGGTGTACCCAGTGTTTGTTAGCTCATGGCAGTGCTTGAGCACACTCTGAGGCACGGTGTCCTGCTGTCCTGCCAGGCAAACACTGCAGTGGCTCTGCCTCCCTCTGAGCACTGGGCAGGGCTGGGCTCTCAGGAGGGAGCTGCAGCTTTGCTGAGGACCATTCCCACTTCCACAGGCAGTTTGTACCTTGGCTTCCTCGTGGATGTTCCACACGAAGGACAGGGCGTTGTAGGCCAGCTCCTCGATGTTCTGCACCGTGTTGAAGTTCTCCTTGCAGTCAGCTGGAAGGAGGGGAGGAGCAGTTAGCACTGGGGCTGAAACTGGTGACATCCCCGAGGCCTCCCAGCCCCAAATCCTGCCCTGGCTGACTCCCAGAGCCAGGGAGGCCCTGAAGTGGAGGCAGAAGCTGCCCAGCCCCTCGTACCCACGTCGATGACTCTCTGCTTGGCCGTGGGCTGCCGGGAGTGCCAGTGCTTCCAGAACTTCAGCTGCTCCGTGGGGATCTTCTCGTTGTCAAACACAATCATCACCACGCTCTGCAACACAGCCAGCACAGCCAGCTCAGCACAGGGCACAGCAGTGATCAGTGCCCTCCTACCCAGCACAGCCAGCACAGGGCACATCAGTGCATCCTGACCCTTCCATCCTGCACTGCCCTCAGAGCCATGTGAAACAGGAAATTTTATGCTAGAGAAGCTGAGGAGGGGAAGGGATTTGGGCTCAGCCATTTGGCACATTGATCTCGGGGGCTGCTCCAAGGCCTGGCCACACATCCCAGGAGCAGGATGGGGACCCTGTCCCTGGCTCAGAGCTCTTCCCAGCAGTGCCCCTACTGGCCCTTTGTGCATCCCTGAGCTCCTGTGACAGGTTCCAGCTGCCACAGAGGCTCTGCAGAGCAGCAGAGGATTATCCTGTGGGACTGAATCCACCCCATTCATCCCTTTAAGCCAACATGAGCCACAAAGCCATTCCTGCTCATGTTCAGCTCTGTTCCCAGGCCAGAGGAGCTGCTGGATGTCCCATTCCAGAGCTGTCAGCAGAGCTGTCAGCCTGTCTGTGTCTCTTACCTTCACTTTATTTGAGGACAAGTGCAAACATTTGCTGTCTCCAGCTGTCCGCAGTGTGATGGGGTAGAACTGTCCTTTGTTGAGGTAGGCCATGGGAGAGTCCCCAGATTTGATGTGAATGGCTTTGGGTGACCCCAGCGTGTATTCAAAGTCACTTGGATGGAACAAAGAGAGAAGGATGAATAAGCACACGCTGCTGTTTCACTGCAAAAGCAAAACAGAGCCCCAGGAGCCTCCACCCCACAGGTTACAGGCTCCAGTTTCTGCTCCATTCCCCACCTCACACACCCTGACACAGCACAGCACATTCTGATCCTCCCCAACACCCTGGGGAGCAGCACTGCTCCAACAGCCTCATTTTACCCCTCAGCTTTGGCTTAAAAACCCCTGGATGTGACTGCAGCCAGTGTTTTTGTGTGGATGGCAACAGAACCATTGCTCAACCAGCAGCCTGCAGCAAAACACACAAAAATGGGTACCTGTGAAGGGGCTTTTACAACATCCTAAACTCAGGTTCCTGTCTCCAAATCCATACCCATAACTGGCTGAGCCAGGAAGATTCTCCCTTAGTCCTTAGTAGAAGAAGGACCTGCAGGACACCAACACGTGCTTGGCTGTGCAGAGCTGGGCTCAGAATCCCAGCTCAGACCCTCAGTGTGGTGGGCACCAACTTTAATCCTACAGAAAAGCTTTGTGGTGGCACACAGAGAAGGTGTCACTGCTGGCAATGGAAATTTGAAAGAAGAGCCTGAATTCAGCAGCTCTCAGTCCTTCACCAGCAGCTGAGCACTGAAACCACGAGGCCACAGCTGGTTTCTGCTGGGAGGAATCCGTGCAAGCCACCACCTGTACAGGAGCCTTCACTCAGACCCTTCAAGTGCCCTGTTTAGTCACCAACCCATCTTCTTCCTGCTCCACCTTCTGTGATGCCATCTCTGAAGATGGGCTTGGCAGCTCCTCTTATCTGCAGCCAGGAGAGCCAGAGAAGTTCAGTGCACAAATAAACAGTGAGCAGGGAGCCTCTGCTGTCTGTGTGAACATCCCCACGTCTGACAGCTGACTCACCCAGTCAGCTGACTCAGGAGCAAATAAAAAGTGGGAGGTGAAATAATGTTACCTGCTGGGAGGTTTGATTTGGTATCTGGAGCAGCAAAGCTCAGCCTGGCAGAGGGGTGGAAAGGAGGAAGAAATCCCTCTCATGTTTTAGGAATGAGAGACAGTGGCACCCTCTAAAATCAAGGCTGACTAACAGGGCTAAGTGAGAACCTAAACCTTAGATTAGGGGAGGCTGATTATCACCCTCGTGCCCTGCCAGCCTCCTTTTCCCTGTCATTTACCCCATCCCAAGTGGCCTGTGGGGAGATGGTGCAGCCACCTGGGTCCCTCTGTGTCACCCAGCCGAGCAGGAAGGGGCTGTCACCCTGAGATGGGACAGCAGCTGGCCCTGGACTGGCCCCAGTCTTGGGGGAGAACAGTCCCAGCTTTGGTCTAAAAGCTCATGGGGCAGCCCCTTGCTCCAAGAACACCAGGGAGACACAACTGGTGTCTGCACAAGCACAGGATCTGTCATTTGTACTGGTGACTGCCAAGGCTGGACTGGGGACAGGAAAGGGATGCAGTCCTTCCCCAGGAAAGAGACAGAGCCAAGAGTGCCCTGAAACCCCAAAGCCCTGGATTGCTGTTACCTCTTCACTCCATCTGTGGGTAACTCTCGGGGCAGGGTGGCTCTGGCTGGGGTTTGAGGATGTCACTGAAGAGCAGCGTCTGCAGACAAGAGCAAACACAACCCAAGAGTCAAATCTCTCGTGGCTTTGGGCATTCACCTCTCCCAGACACCACAGCAGATGACCTCCAAAATCAACATAAACCCCCAGAAATCCCCCAGGAACATCACAGGAGCAGAGCTCAGTGCCCCACGAGCCCAGCCTGACCTCCTGGGGGTCCTCCTTGAAGGTGCTGTCGGGCTGCCAGCGCTGCTGGGCCGGGGCCATGGGCAGGCTCTCAAACAGGGAGTTCAGGGAGCTGCTGTCATACACGTCCCCAGGGGCCACCAGGAAGTTGTCTGGGGTGGCTTCCAGCTTGCTGGTGCCTGGAGGGAGCAGGGCTGCCTTGTGAGGAGCAGGGACACCCTCGAGACTCAGGCCATTCTTCTTGGGGGGCTCGCAGAACTCCTGGCTCATGGAGACG
Source organism: Diglossa brunneiventris (assembly GCA_019023105.1). Taxonomy (NCBI): domain Eukaryota; kingdom Metazoa; phylum Chordata; class Aves; order Passeriformes; family Thraupidae; genus Diglossa; species Diglossa brunneiventris. Next base: position 1,148,648 of record CM032375.1, read on the forward strand.
TTTTCTGACAGCAGCTTCATGAGGTGGGCTGAGCCATCGAAGGAGGGCAGCTCAGGCTCATAATCCATCCCGTGGCAGTGCCTGCTGGAGAGAGTCCTGGCTCAGGGCAGGGCAGAGAGGGCACCCCCAGCTCGGTGGCACTGCCAGCAGTGGCTGCCAGCTGACCCTGAGTCAGTGCCTGGGAGCACTGAGAGCCCCTGGGGATCTCCACCCACAGCTCTCAGGGCAGGCAGCAAGAGCCAGAGGTGCTCAGCAGATAAGGGATGACCACAGGGAGCCAGGGAATTTGGTCTGGATGTGGTTTGGGGCTGCACATCCACTGCTCCTTCATTGAGGCCACCACACTCAGAGCAGCAGGGTGATAACAAAGGTGATGCTGTGTGGGCTGTCCATCATAAGTATTTTTATGGCTCATCAATGCTGAAAGTTGATTTTTTATACCCTTTTTAAGGAAAAACAATTACTGTACAAATTCACAAACTCCAGCAACTTAGGAAGTAAAAACTAAAACCAGCTTAACTCAGTTTACTTCTGAAGGAGTGAAGTATCACTGGAGGTTTATTCTGTCAAGTGGTTCAAACCTGACAATGCCAAAGTACACAGCATCCAGGAAGGGGAACTGAACTCACAGTGGCAAATGAGCCATTAATTTAACAGTCAGTTATCTGAAAACCTCAAAGGACAAATGGGAGTCACTGGCAGAGAATCCTGGGAGAGTGGAACAGAAACTCTCATCAGCCCAGGGAATGAACGAGGATTTGGCCACTCAGTGCTCAATCCTTCTGCCCTTTGCAATTGTCACAAAACAGCAACTAAAGGCAATGTCTTCAGCTGCTGCAAATCAGCAGAACCCCTGTGAACACAGCCAGACAGATGCTCAGGTGTGTAAATGGGTGTAGCTCCATTTATACCTGCTTGGGACCTGGCCTAAAGAATGTTAATGTGTGTCTCAGGGTTAATGAGCTGCACTGTTGCTGGTAATAACACCGTGCTTTGATGTCTATTTTCTGCAAGCTCAGAGCCCCATCCTGCATTTCAGCAGCTGCAGGAGAGTGAGGCAGCCCCAGAGAGCAGGAACTGAAGCCAACCTCTTTGCCAGGTCATTGCGTGCCATCATCCCAGCTGGCAGAATCCTCTTCTCCTTGGGCACCTGGGACAGGGCAGAGCAGAGTTTGGTTGGATTTGGTTAAAGGGAAACAGAGCAGAATTAGCCCTGTCTACTAAAACCAGATAAAACCCCATAAGAAGAGCAAACAGGAGAGCTGGGCTCTGCCCTGGGCTCCCAAATAACCTTGGACAAACCACAGCAGCTTCTTCTGGGCAGGACCTTAAAAGCCCCCAGGTGAGTGGGGACACCATTCCTATTGCTTCCAATCAGGGCTAAATCAGAGGCACATTTCTCAAAGCTCCATCCTCCAGCAGCACTGGGAGAATAAAACTGGAGGGGACTGCAAGGCTGCTCCAGCCCAACAGCCCTCAAAGCCCTTATGGGTAAAAATCCACGCTCAGGGCACCTGGGTTCAGCTTTTCCACATGTTCTGGATTCCCTCCAAGTGCTGGTTTGTGCCTCAGTTTACCTCTGGTGGCACTGTGTGGTGTTGGATAAACAACTGGGGGGGCTCAGGAGATGGGGGAGCTCAGTAGAGGGGTCCCCTCCTAAGGTGATACGTTTGACACCTATTCTGCACCTCTTTTACCCAGTTCTGCCCCAGTTTTGCCCAGTTTTGCCCCATTTTTACCCAGTTTTACCCCAGTTCTGGCCAGCCCAGGGCACCCACCATGTAGTAGTCGTAGAGGAGGCTGAGGGCGGCCACGCTGTCATCGTCCCCGTTCACCCTCATCATGGCCTTGGTGGCTGCAGTCAGGGGGTTCTCCAGGTAGGTTTTCCAGGCCTCATCCTCGCTGGTGTAGGGGAATTTCTGGAAGTTCATGGTGTCATTCTTCATCAGTCGCACGGATCTGAAACTGGGGGGATCAGGAATGAGGGAGGAGCTTTTCCCACAGAGCTTTCCATGAACACAGGAAGGGCTTCCCAAGGGCTCTGTGGGATGGAGGAGGGATGTTCTCCTGGTCCTGGACTCCCAGAGCCTTTGGGATCAGCCCCTCTGCTGCTGTAGCTGGACACCAAACCAGGGCAGAGCCTCCCCAGGGGCAGCTGCCCCCTGCCCTGCCCAGGGAGGCAAAACCCCCTCAGCTGCTCCTTCCCCCAGCCCCATCCTGCCCTGTCCCAGGCTGCTGGGCACTAAGCAGGGATCAGGGAACAATTTTCCTTTGGATGTGGAGCTTCAGACCAGCACAGCCCACAGTCAGACACAGGCACTCAGTGCCCAGATGAAACCAAACCTCATCGTTTTCCTTTGCTGCAGTCCATGGTTTTAAATTATTTTTTCCCAATCAGTTGTAGCTGATTTTACTCAGAGGGAAGCAGACAGGCAGATCACAACCCCCTCCCTTCCACTAAAAAATTCCTGACTGAGGTGAGGCTCATGGGACTACGTGAGAAGCAACACACTAAAATAATGCCCTGCCTGTCCTCACTTCTGGCACTTTCTCCAGGCCTCTCCATCTTATGTTAATAAACTGTCAGACACTTAATTGCCCAAACATTGGTCATCTTTCCTTTTCCTCCAGCAAGCCCTGCCAGCAGTGCCTCTGTGCATTCCCTGGGAGGTTGGATCGTGGAGTCCTGGATTTGTTTAGGTTGGAAAAGACCCCAGAGATCATCGAGTCCAACCTTTCACAGAATCCCAGCACGTCCACAGAGGCTGAGCCACTGGCCCTGCTCCTGTCACACCTTCCTGTCCCCTGCACCTGCTGCCACCTCCACAGCCCACACCATTCACCATCAAATAACATCTCCATGGACAAAAATTCCCTTGTCCTCAAAGTCCAGGAAGGGCAAGACTGGGTTTCGTTAGAATAAAGGTTTTTAAATCTTCTTTAAATCTCCAAAGTTGCCAAGAGCTGACTGGAGTTGAACCATGACATCACCTGATGTTTGTTCATGGAAAGGCAAAGGACAATGAATGCTGCAGTTTAATGGCATTTTTATAAGGAATATGTTGTTTCATTAAACCACTCTCCATGTGTTTATAATAAGTCCTGTTGTGAATTTTTAAGTGAATCATTCAGGGAACAATAATTCCTCTTGGGAGGAACCTGGCATCCCTGAAGCTCCCCATGGCTGCTCTGTCAGCAGGCACTGCCACCCTGCACAAATTCACATTAAACCATGCAGGGATGGCTTGGGATGCTCCAGGCTCAGGCTCCCGAGCTCTCTTTGGCTCAGACTCCTGCTCTGGTGCCTCCCCTGCCTAACAAAACAAATGACAGCACGGGATTACTCTGCAGTTCAGGAATTACAGCTGATTTTTTCCATGAGGCCACCGAGGGCCGTTCCTGCTGTCCCTGTCACCTTTTCCTTCAGGAATCCTCTGTTTTCCCTCCCCCCCGAGCTCCGGAGGCTCCCGGGGCCCTGTGCCCGGCGGGGCTGGGCTGGGCAGGGCTGGCAGCGCTCCGGGCACAGCGGGCCCCGCTCTCAGCCAGCAGTGCCCGGGCAGTTTCGTTGTCTTTAGCGCTTCTCACGCAGCCTTCCTCCCTCCTCCTCCTCCTCCCGCTGCTCCCTGGCCGCTGTCTCTGAGCGGGCCCGGCGGTGACTCAGGCTCTGCTCTCCTGCCCGGGCAGGACCCGCAGCTCCCCCGGCCTCCCCAGGGACAGCGGCAGAGCTCGGCTCCGGCCCTGGGAACCAGCAGAGATGAACACACGGGGCACGATGGAGCAACAAAGCACCTGGGAGCTTAAAAAACACCCATATTCCCTGGGAGATTCATCCTCCCTCAGCTAAAGCATTCCTTGTGTGATTATTCCCTCCTGCCCCTCACCTCTGCTGGGAGAAGCCTGGAAAGGGCACCCAGGGCCACCTGCCCTGCCTCAGCCTGGAGAGAGCAAAGGCAAAGTGCCCTGAGCTGGAGAGAGCCCAACGTGGGCACCCAGTGCCCCTGGTGCTCCTGGCAGCAGAGTTCAGGACAGCAGGACAGCAGGACACACAGCTGGGAGCTTCAGGCTGGTTCCGAGGTGCTCAGAACCCACAGAGGCCTGGAGAGGCAGAGCAGCCGCTCCATGCACTGGGAACTGCCCTGGTCCCAGCGAGGCTGGGGTTCACCCAGCTGAGGAGTGGCACAAGTGACAGGAATTGCACCTTGATCCCACCTTGCTCCCATGCCAGAGTCCCTGGGATCCCTGGCAGGCACTGGGATGTGTGACTGGAGCCCCTCAGAACCCACCCTGCAGGGGCTGAGGGAACATCCACCCCATCCACTCGTGCTGAGATCAGCCCTGCTCTGACCCTGCTCCCAAAGGTCCCCACAGCTCCCCAGTGTCAGAGCAGAGAGGTGATGTGAGCAGATAAGCAGGTGTGGTGACAAGTCCAAGGCACCTCTCTGACATCAGGACCTACAGGACACACAGATCCCATCAGCAGCCTCTGTGAGGCACAGCTGCAGGGTAGAGTCACCCAAATCCAGATCCAAACACAGCTGAACTTTACTTTCCTCCTGCCTGTGATGCCCCTGCACGTGGCCAGGCCCTGTTTGCCCATCCCAATCTCCCTGCTGTGTTTGGCAAGGCCAGAGCTCCTCTCCAGGCCAGGGGAACACAAACCCTGGGAGCAGCACCTCCCTCCCTGCCCTCTGTGCACACTGGAGCTGGGCCTGGGGCCATGTGGAGAGCAGGGTTTGGGGCAGGGAACACTTTGTTTGTTTCCAAACAGTTGGGAGTGTGACACAAGGTGATCCCAGCCCCTTTCCTGCTCCAGCCCACCCCACCTCTGTTTCCCCAATTTCTCCTGGTGATGGATAAACACTCAGGGCTATGCTGGAAAGGAGAACATGCCCAAAGGGTCCAGCTGGGGACAGCAGCCAAGCAGAAAGAGCCCTTGAACTCCTCCTGCCTCTGCTGCTGGCTGTGGGAGGCTTTGCTGCCTTTGAGCTTGGTGCTGCTGCCTTTGTTCTCTGCACTGCACCTGATCAAGCCCAGCCTAAGCCCTGGCCCTGGCAGATGCTGGTGGCTGCAGAGCAGCCTCACACTGAGCCCCTGGTGAGCAGCAGCAGACAGAGGCACAGGACAGAGCCCCCAGCCCTGAGGGTGCCCCAGGCAGCTCCTGTGGGGGTTCCATCAGCTCTGGGCCTCTCCTCCCTCCCGAAATGTCCCTGGTGCTGCCCAAGTCCCTGTCAGGAGTTCAGGGGAGGATGAGCAGTGCCCTGCACAGGGCAGGGCCAGCAGCTCTCCCTGGCAGGGACTGTGGCCTGCAAACCCTGTCAGGGAGGACAGAATCCCACCCAGTGCCCTCAGTGCTGAAGCCAAAGCTCTCAGCTAAGCTGTGATTTTGTAATTCCTTTGCAGGTTTAATAAACAAGCACACCTGAAGACAAGGTGACAGCACGGCCAGCAGTGAGGGCATTGTCACCAGCCCACTCACACAGCCAGGCAAAAATCCAAACAGAGACAGAACCAGGAAAAACAACCACAGAAAGAAACACAACAAACACAGACTAAGGATGGAAAACACTGCTGGGGTGCCAAGCACAACACGGTGTCACCCCAGAGCCCAGGCTCTATCCCCTGGCCCCTGACCTGCACTGCCCACGGGACATTTCCTGGGATATTTTCTCTGGCAGCTGGAGAACAATGTGGGCTCTGTCCCTGGCTTTGTGCAGGGGCATTTCAGCAGCACCTCAGCCCAGGGTTAGCTCAGCTCAGGTGCCTGAGGATTCCCAGCAGGGCAGGAGCTTCTCCTTCCCTGGATGCAGGGGGCACAGGGGGGTCCAGGACCCCTCCCCAGCCTGGCACAGCTCAGGGATGTGTCTGCCTGGCAGGGGAAGGAAAGGGGACACAGGAACAGCTTTGGGAAATGGCTCCTGATTCCCACAGGGCTCCCTGGATGCCAGTGGAGCTCAGTGGGGAGTCCCTGGTGGGGTGGGGTGGGCACCGATCCCCCCAGCAGATCCAGGGGGGCTCTGCAGGCTGAGCCAGACAAACCTCCTGGGGATGGGCAGGGATCCCCCTCCCCTGGCCCTCCCTACCAAGAAACCTCAAACCAGCTCCACATTTGTCCTTTTTCACTCAGCCTAACTCCTGCTTTTGCAGCTCTTTATTATCCAGCAGAAGGACCTGGGGACAGGATTGCCACTGAAATGCCTCAACCTGGGCTGTTCAGCAAAGGTGGGGAGCAGAACCAGCCCTGAAGCTCTGCAGTGAATCTCAGCAGCCCTGGGCTGTTCTGCCTCTGCAGCCTGGGACAATCCAGGCTGTGACATTTGGGGTTGTGCTTTCCCCTAGAGCATCACCCTGGGGGGATCCATCCACCCCATCCCTGCTTTAGTGCCTCCCCTGCCCAACAGAACAAATCCCAGCACAGAATCCCTCTGCAGTTCAGGAATTAAGGCTGATTTTTTCCAGAAGCAATTTCTGATGTCAGATGGTTCCATTTTGGGGTGTCCTAAGTTCCAGGGATATCTGACCCCAAAAGGAGACACAAAACCAGGCCCTGAGCATCTGCTCCCCCTTCTGAAATATTGCTGTAAACTCCACTCTCATTCCTGTTTCCATTGTGGACAGACACAGACACTTTATGTACAGTTATTCCTGGACACAAACCCCACACTTTGCACTGAGGTTCCCAGTGCCTCACCCACCAAAAGGAAGATTTCACAGGTAATTTTTGTGTATTCTCAAACTCCAACAGCTGTGACTTCTAAATAAAATGAAATTTTAAAAAATCATGGTTTTACAAGATGGGGATTTAAAACCCACCAATGGAAGCCATAACACACAAACTTCTGCAACAAAATTTGTTTCTTGTTTACTGCTCTTCAGATAAAGTGGATTTTTAAGCCAGTAATCAGCTATTATGGGTTGTCTGTGCTTAGAACAAAGCCCAGCTTTACTCAGGGGTCTCTGCTTCCCTCAGCACATCCTGCCAGAGGCTGCTGCAGGTCACCCTGGGGCTGTCACACATTTCCAAGGGGAGCAGAGATTGGAGGTTTCAGCCTCACAGTTCTGTGCTCAGTCTCAGCACAGGGGTCCCCCCACCCAGGGCTGTGCTGATCCCTCCCCTGCCTGGCTGCACGCCTGGCACGGGGCTGGTGCCCTGCTCAGGGTGCCAGAGGAGGATCCTGTTGCCCAAGAGGCTCCAGGAAGCTGTGCCAGGGCAGGACACTTGACAGGAGCCTCACATGGAGCAGCTGCTCCCTGCCCTGCCCCACGCTCTGCCAGCAGCTCCAGGGCCCTGCAGAGGCACAGCCAGGGTGGGCTCCCCCCGTCCCTTCCCATCCTGAGGGATTTTCACCTGAACAATCTCAGCTCCAAGGTGCAGAGTGTCCCTGTGCTCTGGTCAGTGTCCTGTGAGCACAGAGCAGCAGCTTCTCCTTGGCTGCTCCACACAAAAACCATCCCCAGCCCAAGCAGTTTCAAACAAGGGTTCTGCCAAACAAACCTGATTCACCCCACAGAACCAGGCCCTAGTGCAGAGCTCAGAGTGCCCAGGCAGGGCATGACAGGAACAGGAGGGGGGCAGAGCAGGGGGCAGTGCCAGCCCTGGGGCTCTCAGGGCATTTCACTGGGCTGTGAACAGGCTGGGGACAGGGATGGGTCTGGATCAGCCTCACCCCCACAGCCAGAACAGCACTGACACCCAAAGGGACAAGAAATGAACCATCAGAACCTGGAGGGCTTTGGGTTGGAAGGGACCATCCAGGCCATGGCAGGGACACCTCCCACTGTGCCAGGGTGCTCCAAGCCCCAGTGTCCAGCCTGGCCTTGGGCACTGCCAGGGATCCAGGGGCAGCCACAGCTGCTCCGGGCACCTGTGCCAGGGAGGAATTTCTTCCTCATATCCCATCTAACCCCAATCTCTTCCATCTTTCTGACCCTCCAAGCCTTGGGAACTTGGCTGTGAGCAATGGCATATAATCTTATGTTCAATAATGAGTTCCACTCATTTTTTATCATTTTTATCATTACCATTTTTCAGCTGTTGCCTTTTTGAGCACACACAATTCCAGGATCCCTGTCCCTGCCAATCAGCTGATCCCAAGGGCTGGCAGGTGCAATCCAGGTACAAGTGCATTTTTGGATGAACATGTTACACTGATCAACAGTTCAAACCCCAGCCAGAACCAAGCCAGAGCAGATCCTCCTCCAGGAACTCTTTATTCTGCAAATTTCCCTGGAACCATTCCCATGAACCAATCAGCCCAAAATGTGACCCAAAGCATCAAAGCAGAGATACTGTGCAAATGTTGATTCACCCCTGCTTTGAGTCTGGAGTTTATTCAGAGGGCTTTTACTCCTTTGTTGGGAATTGCATAGCAGTTATTTGATTGTTGTTTCTTTAATTTACAAATCTCTTTTTCTCTTTACATAAAAAAAAAAAAAAAAAAAAATCCAAGCCAGCCTCCCTTGCTCCAGCACGGTTATCCCTTGTGTGCTTTGCTGCCAGGATTTTATAAAAGGGCTTTAACTTTTCATTCACCAGGAGCATAACTCAAGTTTTAATAACACACCTTATGCATGACAAAAATTTGCTTCTGGCGATCATGGTTTCGACCACAAAACCACAACTGGGAGTAACTCCTGGTTAACTCCTTCCAGCCCACGCAGGCAGAGTTAGACACAGGTTCAGTTTAGAAGACTATGGAAATCAGCAGTTAGAATATTTTATAATAGGCAAAACATCTCCCCCTCCCATGGCACGCTGATCCCTTCCCAGCCCTCTCTGGGAATTTTAAGTCCCAAAGGGAGAGGTGGGAAGGGACCATCCAGGCCATGGCATTTGGAGCGAGGGAATGGAGATATCACAGCTCCTGCACATCTGGGCAGCTGTGCCCGGCTCACTCCGGGGCACAGACACCGCTCCGAGGCTCCTCCCTGGCGATTATCCCCAAATTCGCAGCTCCTCGGAGCCCCTCGGCTCCCGGAGGGGCTTTAGCAGCCTCTTCGCAGCTCCTGCCCCGCTGACACCTTTTCCCCTCGGAGCAAACCGGGGCTGAGCCTTTCCCTGCTCCTCTGGTCCCGCGGAATTCCCACTGCCGGGAATTCCTCTCACAAGGAATTCCCACTGCCAAGGAATTCCCACTGCCAAGGAATTCCCACTGCCAAGGAATTCCTGCAGAGCTTTGGGCGAGCAGCTCCCGGCCGGTGCTGGCCCGAAATGTCCCCCCAGGCCTGCCCGGGCCGGGTTCGGGGCTGCCGCTCCTGCCCCGCTGAAATAAAGCGGAATTTCCCGAGATCTCAGATCCTCCCAAAGGATCATTTGTGGGAAAGGCTCGCACGGAGCCCCGAGGCAGCCCCGGGGCTCTCCCCTGCCCCGCAGGCTCAGGGTTAACAGCCCTGGGAGGGCAGAGGCAGCAGCCGTGTAATTCCCGGCCCTAATTAGCGACAAATCCATCAATCGCACGCTCCGCGCCTCCCCAGAGCCAAGCACGTCCTCCCTGTCAAACCTAAAAAGCACCGGTTCTAAATGACCCAAAAACTTCCGAAAGAGAAAATTGCACTGACAGATTTTCAATCGATCCGAGCAGATTGATCCCACGATTTCCATAAAATAATAATTACTGCTGTGCCTTTTCAGGGTTCTTAATTAGGAGGAGATGGGCTGACACAGCAGCTCTGGCAGGCTGGTAAACACACACGGGTGTGCGGGTTTCTCCCCAAAAACACCGTGGAAGCACCAAGTCTCTACACAGATGGATGTCATTTCTATTTCTCGATAAATATTTTACACGCAAATCCTTCACGCAGGGTTCCGGGCCGGGCTGATGTTCAGCACCGACTGACAGCAGCATTCAGCAGCTTTATTCCCTGCTCTGCAGCCTTCCCCACGCCCCGGCAGCCAACCTGACACTTGTTTGCCTTTATCTCAGAGGTGCGAGGCACGAGGTGCTGTGCTGATACCATCAGCATCCAAAACTCCAAAATATTTCGGAGGTGCCAAAATTAGAAACGAGAGTTATACAGGATCAATAGGTGTTAAAAGCTTTTTCTTATTTAAAAGAATAAATTACTTGATAGGGTCATAGTGTGAATAAATTTACTTAACAAAAAAACCCCAAACAAACAACAAAAAACACCCAAAAACCAAACCCCAAAACAAACAAAAAACCCAAAGAAAGAAAAAAAACCTGTACCCAAACAAACAAACAAAAAAAAATCATAAACCCCTCAACAAATACAACAAAAAAGACACACAACAATCCCCACCCCTAGAAACTAGAGACGGGTAAATACTTTGGGAGGTATTTTCTCGAATAAATAGATATAAAGTTAAACCAGATTCCTGTAGCTGCTGTTAGATTTTGTTGGACAGAGGCAGAACAGATTCTCTTTAGACAGAAGCCCCAAGTGTCAGTTTTAGCCGGGGATAAAATACTAACCAGGATCGTGGTTTTTAACAAGTCCCAAATGAAAAGGAGTGATTGATTCCTAAGGAGTGATTCCTCCCCAGAGCAGCACCAGCTCAGGCAGCGACAGAAAATCAGGAAAACGTTCCCATCCCGTTCTTTACTGCTTTACCAACAGCTGGGCAGGCAGAGGAGCAGCCCAGGAATCTCCTCCAGCCCCGGCAGCGAGAAAAGGGGAGAGGGGAAAAGGCTCCACTTACTGCAGCTCACTGGGCATTTCCCCAAAGCAGAGAAGGGAAAAGGCTCCACTTACTGCAGCTCACTGGGCACTGAGGCAGAGGAGAAGGGATAAAGGCTCGCACTTACTCCAGCTCATTGGACATCGCCGCGGTGAGGGCTCAGCAGCGCTGGCTCTGTCGGGCTGCTCACACAGACATTCCCTGCCAGGTGTTTGATTTATGGCAGCGCTCGCACAGGTGGGGCGGCCGTGCCGGGATTGGCTGCCGGGACAGGTGCCCTGGGACAGGTACACCCAGACAGGTGCAGTGTAACCCTGTCCCTGCCGGCCCGCCAGGGAAAAGCCCCCGGGGGAGAGGAGAAAGGGGCGGGATCAGGGATTCATCTCGGGGATAATGAGTTTCAGTTTGGTGGATGGGTTCCATGCCTGCCGTGCCAAGGAGCTGTCATTTCTATGGAGCTGGGGGCTGGTTCGTCCTTTGCTGTTTCTTTATATATAAATACACTCAAAATACATGTATTTGTAAAGGAATGAATTAGGGAAGGAGAAAGTTTCCTCTCATTCCTCCATGGTAGTTGTACTGACAGGAAAACCCTTTCGTGCCTCTCCTCAGCTCCTCTCAGCCGCTCACTCCAGAACCATGAGGAGGTTTTTCTTCCTCCCTCTTAAAAAATGAACTTTAACCCCCCTAACTTTAGGTACCAAGTCATCCCCTAAATATCGTGGCTCAGGGAGCCCTTGCAGTGCTCTGGGTCTGTCAGGAGCAGGGCTAAGCTGTGGGATAACCTTTCTCTGTGAGCCTTATTCCAGCAGGAGGTTTGGGAAGGGGCTGCAGGAATCCCACCCAGGCAACACCTCTGCAGCAACTCCCCTGCACCCGGGGAGAAGGTTTGTGCAATAGAACAAAACTCATCAGGGATTCAAGCCCTCTTGCTGGATGGTTTCTGTCATCCGTGTTGCAATGAGGAGCAGAGGATGGGCTCAGCCGTGACTCACGGTGACTGGATTTGGAAGGCAGGAGAGGATTTTGCCAGGCAAGTTGATACAAGCCTTAAAACAAAGGGAAAAAGAAAAGCTTCAACCCCTCGTTCTCACCCCCCCTCATTGTGTCTCACTCCTGCCTGCCCCGCTCAGCTCAGCCCTGCGCGGCTCTGGGGATGTCACAGCTCTGGGGATGTCACAGCTCTGAGGTGTCACCCAGCCCCGAGCGTGGCTCTCCGTGGGGACACAGGGGCAGGCAGGAGTCGTGTCCACACAGGCTCTGTGAGCACAGAGCTCTTTCATTTGGGTACAACAGCCTCCAACACCTCCCTGGTGCTGGCTCAGGGTGAGCAGTGACCGTGGGGTTCCTGCTGATAAAGCCAGGACGTGCCAGGATCCAGGGGCTGGGCAAAGGCTGCTCTGGGAATGAAAGCCAAGGGGCTGGAGCAGTGCAGACTCCACTGGGGATTGCTGGAGAGCACCAGGAGCAGGGGACAGCAACACCCCAAAGCTGAAAGAACCCATGGAGAACCCTGGAGTGGGCTGGGTTGAAGGGACCTCAAAGATCATCCAGTCCCAACCCCTGCCACGGGCAGGGCTGTGTCCTGTTAGGCCAAGGACAGAACTAATCTGAGCAGTTGTGGCAGCAGTTGATCAATACTCTGATTTTATCTCTAATTAATGAAGCCCTGCTGAGTTCATGGTGCCCACAGTGGCAGCTCTGAGTCCGTGTCCTTTACCCCATCCAGGCAGAGAGGATTTCACTGGCTCTGGTTATTGCAGAGCTGCAACATCCCCTCGGGGGATTTCCGAGTTTCTTCCAACCTTTACAGACTCCAGCAACAAAAGTGAAGGAGGAGAAAACGCTGCCAGAGCCAGAGCAGGCAAGGAAAGGACAGGGCTCTGACCTCTGAGGGGAAAAGCCCTGACAAAGAAAACAGAGACAGAAATGTGTCTGGCAGAGCTGAGCAGGGCCAGCTTTTGGCTCAGTGGAAGGCGTCCTGTGCCCCCTCTGGATCTGGCTCAGCCTGTCAGGCTCAGCCCTTGCAGGGCAGCAGGGATGGTGCTGTGGCTCCCCCAGCACAGGGCACAGGAGAAGAACAAACCCTCAGACCCTCCTCCTCTGCTGGCAAAGCCCCAGTGCCAGCCCTGCAGGGAGGCTCAGGACCAGCCCAGCGAGGCTGGGATGTGTCACTGGGCACTGCTCCTGCCAGACAGGACCACCCCTGTCCTGCCTCTTCCATCCTTTGGGCACCTTTTGTGTCTTTTTTGTGATAATGGGACTTTTGTGGCGCCTCGGAGGCCTCCAGGCCTGGACGCCCAGACAATCCCTTTGACTATGATTTCAGGATTTCTAATTATTATTTTCTCTCCTTTTCTTCTTTTTTTTTTTTTCATTTATACTCCACCCTCCAAGAGTATCTGGTGAGGGGGTGGGATAGAAGAAAGAGACCAAGAGATACATTCTCTGTGAACAAAACCCTCCCACTTCCCCTCCACTCCCCTGTTAAATATACCCTGGAACAAAAGCCTTTTATGATGCTCTAAAAATAAAGCATGCAGCAGTCAAGACAAACTGCAAAGTCTAAAAGAGAGGGCCAAATTTTGCTCACAGCTACACCCTCTCTAAGGCAACAGGGCTGCTCTTGTGTTTGGCTTGTTAAACCCTCTTTAAACATCCAGGGGCAGCCTGGCATGAGCTGCGTTTTGTGAGGGACACAGCAGCAGCTCCAGGATGGATTCAGCATCACCAGAGGGTCCCCAGCCCTGCAGGGCCTGCCCTGGCTGTTTAACTCATGCCAGGAGAGCGTGGCCCTGTGCCCCTGACACCCCAATGTTCCTGTTTCTCCCTCTGCCTCCCGTTTGTGCTGTGACCTCACCTGAGCTGTTCCACACTCCCTGTTCCCAGTCTGGCTTCTCTGCTGTGTAACTTGTAAGGAACTTCAAAGCAAGGACTCTAATCCCTTTAGGATACACAGCTTTTCCCACTGACAGCTGTCAAACATCCTTCCCAGCTGTCCTGTGATGTGCCAGGAATTGCAGTTGTCTCTGACCAAGGGTTATTAAAACACTTCAGCAATTAATACACAACAAGAGGAAGCAGCCTGGAGCAGGTTAAAGTGAGATGGGGCTGCTTCGGGTGCTTTTCCAGCAAAAAACACACCTTGTGCCATTCAGTCCTTTGATATCCAAACCAGATCATCTCTCCCTGTGTCTCCCAGAGCCTTTTCCCAGAGAAGGCAGAACAAAAAGAGGAACAGAAACTTCCTTGGGCTGCAAGGCTCAGTCTGGCAGTGCTGCCCTCCCTCTGTTTGCACAGCACAGGCACAGCAGAGCTTCACAAGGAATAAAGAGGGAAAGGAAAAGGAGGATTTGGCCTTCTGGAGAAATCAAGAGGGATGAACCCCTCACTGGCCCTTTCTCACCAGTTTTCCAGCCCCTGTCTGCAGGATTCCTGGGAATCCAGCTGGCTCTGCTGCATCCCAGTACCACTAAGCAATGTGACCTGATGCTTAAATGTCTTTTTAATAGAGTCAGGCCAGTTTGTTATTATCTGTTGTAGCCCAGGGGGCTTTAGGAAAATTCCTGTTGTCCTCAGCGAGTTCTACCAGTTCTCACTCAGTAACAAGTTTGGGTTGCAAACAACTGACCCAGCTCAGGGGCTGCAGGGCAGGCAGCTCCAGTTAAACAAACAAACATGACCCCCAGCCCAGCCACCTTCTCCTGCTGGAAGAAGCTTCACTTCTCTGTCCATGCTCCCCAGAGCAGACCTGACAGCTGTCAGTGCAAAGGGTGGGAAGAGCCCAGCCCAGCTCAGCCTGCCAGGGGAGGGAACTGCCTGGAGATGCCACAAGGATGTTCCCCATTCCAGCCCAGGCTTCCTGCAATGTTCAGCTCCAAACACGCACAGGGAAGGAGCCAGGGGAAGGTTTCACAGAGAACTGTCCCTTTTAACAGCAATTTCAGCCTGGCTCCAAGGAAACTTTGGTTTTTTCTAACCCCAGCACCCAGCAGGGAGCACATACCCAGCTCACAGGGCTTCCCTCCCACCTGTAACCCCAAATCCACATTTCCTTCTGGAAAAAACCCAGAGCTGGATCGCCCCCAGTGATCCCTGTGCCAGCAGCACCAGGAAGGGCTCAGGGCTGGGCCCACACTTCCCCAGTGCTGCCATTCCTCCCGAGAGAAACTTCCCAACATGAAAACAGTTTTGAAAAGGGACCAGATGCAAAACATCAGGGATTGCTCCCAACCATTTCCCCCAGTGCTGCAGCCTGATCAAAGCTGCCTCCCCTGAGGAATTATCTGATGTCAGGCAGTGACTCTGCAGCACAGATGAGCTTGGGCTCGGGTACCTCAGTTGACTCCACTCCTCCTTAATCAGCCCTGGCTGAGCAGAGATATGGAAATGGCCCTGGCAGAGCTGTCCTGGGCTGCTCAGAATAAATTTCCCTTATCAGGAGTGTGGCAGATCCCAGCAGCACAGCTGGGCTCGGGTTCAGGCTCCTGTGTCTGCTCCTCTCACCCAAAATCTGAGCACAGCACAGAAATGGAATTTCATTCAGCAAATTCCTCAGTAAGAAATGAAAAAAAGAAAATATGAATGGATATCAGTCCTCCCTGGACTGTAATGAATGTGCTCAGGAAGCCTTGAGAGGCATCTTTACGTGACAGCTCAGTTTCTGTCAGTAATTAGAAAAGCTCAGGCCAGAGATATTTATCTGTGAGCAACATCTGGAACTAATAACATCTCAGCCCTGCCAGCCTCCCTGGTTTCATCTCAAATCTGCTGATACTTGCTGTTATTAGTTTATTTAGTTGCTTCTTCAAGCCTGGCTTCCTGTAATCATCCCATCATGTGAAAGTGTTCTCTACACAAAAATCTCTGTCCTTCAGGATCGTTGCAAAACACTCCAAACCCCAATTTCTACAGGCTCAGGAATGAAGAGACAGAGAGGAAAATAACTCCCTCATACATCCCACAAAGTGAAGCAATTTTCAAGCCAATCCTCCACCTAGCAAGGACCTGGCTTGTGGTTTCTAGGCAGAACCAGGGCTCAGGACACATTAGTGCTGTGCTGGTCAGTACTGGACTCATCAAAGCACTGCAAATTTTAATTATTTCTCACTTCAGCTCTACACCTGTCATTACTCATCTGAATCACTAATGGGATACTGGACCAGGGGATGTTTCGGGGTGGCCAGAATGGGCACACAGCAGAACTCATCCTGCCTTTCTCTGCCTCAGCACTTTGCAGGAGCTGACTTTCCCACAACAGCTTGAGAAAACAGCTGTGGGACCTGGTTACTTACAGAGAAGAGGAAGAAGTCGGCTCCACAATCTTGATTTGACTCTGAAATTGTCCCTGGAATTGGGATTCCATGCTTGGACGCCAGGGCTGGTTTGGAGACACCCCCTGCTCTTGAAGCATTCAGATGAAAAGGCAAAGGCAGAGAGGCTGGGCAGGGGCTGGGACAGCACCTGTGGGAACTGAATCTCGTCCCCAGGGAGAAATCTGCAAAGTCCAAAGGGCCTGGGTGAGTCAGAGCTGTCCTGGGACCCTCAGGGAACACAGCCCCAGCTCCTGGACAGGCACACCTGGGACAAGCTCCAGCTCCTTGGAGCTCTCAGCTCTCTCCAGGCACAGAGAGATTGGATTTCCCTCTTGGGAACATCCCAGTGTTGGTCCTGCTCCTTCCCCCCAGGGGCTCCAGCCTTGTCCTCCAACTGCAGCCACAGCCCCCAAAATCCTGCAGGGACAGAATGTGGGTGATGCAGCAAAGCCCAGGCACAGCCACCAGGGCTGAAACTTCCTGTAAAAATTAACAATAAAAATTAACAGTTCTGGGCTGGAGAATGGGGAAACTTTTGGGGTTTTTCTCCTGGTTCAAGGGAGCTGCTGCAGGATGTCCCCTCTGTGGGACAGCACCAGGAGCCAGTGGCTGTGGCTGGAAAGATTGATCAGAGAGTGACTCTGGAGCCCTTGCAGCCCCCTCCATCCCCACTGAGCTGCATGCAGCCCTGCAGGAGCTGTGAGCCAGGCAATGCCACACCCGAGCCCATCTCCTGCTGGCACCTGTCCCCAAAAGCTGCAGGGAACCTGGGCTGTGCCCTCTGTCCCCCAAAAGCTGCAGGGAACCTGGGCTGTGCCCTCTGTCCCCCAAAAGCTGCAGGGAACCTGGGCTGGGCCCTGCTGCCTCCTGCCAGAGCTGGAACTGCCCCAGCACCGTCTGCCCCAAACCTCCTCCCTCCCAAAGCTCCTCCCCAGGCTCTGGAGCAGGGAAGGAGCCCCAGATACCCATCTGCTCCACCCTGTGCTGGTGGGCAAGCTCAGCTTCCTCACTGGCACCTGTCTGTCACATCTGATCCCAAATAAAGACCCTCCTAACCCTGCCTCACTCCTCCTCTCCTGCTGCTTCATCCCCCTGCCAGGCCAGAACCCAAACCCACAGTGAAAAATCTTCCCATTTGAGATGAAACCCAAACCCAAATCCAAATCCTATCAGTGCATCACCTGCTCAGATAACAAATCTAACCCAAGCTTGTAGGAACTTATTGGGTTGTTTTTGGCTTGCCCAGCATGTAGGTCAAATGTACAAGCCAGGAGCTTTCCTGCACAGCAAATCCAAGGTAAATTTAGTTTTTTCAGCCTCTGCAGGGCTGGAATTTGCTTCTTGGGGCAGGCTGTTGTTGTGGGATTAAGAGAAAGTTCACTGCAAGGTACCAGTTATCCCATGGAGTGGAAAAATAGCAGGTATTGTGCAACATTTCCAGAGATGCACCAAGAATGTCCTGGGTGGCAGGGAGCACATGGGAGCTGCTGGCCTCGGGGCCTGGGGATTTTCCTTCCTCTGAGAAAATGTCTCCTGCAAGAAGCACATGCCTCTTACAAAACCAACTGTTGCCTGGCCTTTGTTAAATAAATCAATCAACTCTCTTTTACCTTACTCTGTGATCTGAGAACTGCCTCCCTCCTGAGCTGACACTGTTGTGTTTTCCCCGCAGTTTTATGGCCCTGCAAAAATCCCACTGATGACCAAGTGGGACCACTGAGAATGGAAAACCTGATTTATCTGCATCAGTGATGTTCAGGGAGGATAAAATGATGGAATATCCCAAGTTGGAAGGGATGAAGGATCAGAGTCCAACCCCTGGCAACAATCCCACCCTGGGCATCCCTGGAGCGGTGTCCAAAGGCTCCTGGAGCTCTGACAGCCTCGGGGCTGTGCCCATTCCCTGGGGAGCCTGGGCAGTGCCCAGACATGGGAATGACCCTGGCAGAGCTGTCCTGGGCTGCTCAGAATAAATGTCCCTTATCAGGAGTGATAAGGGAAATTTTTTCAGTTTTCCCTAAAATCCAACATCAACCTCTCCAGCCCTTCCCAAGGTCTGTCCCTGTCCCAGGGAGCAGAGTCAGAGCTGCCCTGTGGGATTTGAGCATCTGCTGCCATGGGCTGTGTGCAAGGCCCTGCAGTGGGGATCAGCACCCCCAAACTCCTCTTGCTGCGTGTCCCTGAGCCTGGGCTCTGCCCCCAGCACCTCTGAGCCTGCTCTGGTGCCAGGCCTGTTTGGGCAGTCCCACAGGGAGCCCCAGGACAGGAGCCACTCCCGGGGCTCTCATGGGTTCACAGCCCTGACCCTCCTGGGAGTCATTTCATGTGAGTCTTAGGAGAATTTGCCTACCCTGGGTGTCTCCTCACCCACGCAAACCACTGGGGGAGATGTGACTTTTAGCAATGCATTTTCACCCCAGTTTGAAGCTAGATCAAACAAATGAGGCTGCACCAGCACAATCTGTGTCTCTGCTGCAGCAGGAACTGGTGCTCCTGGCCAAAACCCAAGCACGGCTAAGTCCTAAAAAGGCACAAAAGGAAGCTCAGATTTCACCTGACCCTGGAGGATTTATGGCTTTGACAGTGAGACCTTTTCCTGTGAGCTCCTACAGCAGCTTTAGGATTAATCACTGCCAGTGAAAGCTGCTCTGATTTACAGCATAGAATGAAATCATTTTAGGATAAATTAGAAAAATCTAATCTGAGTCAGAGCTAGGACAGCACAACCCCCTTCAGAGCTCAGTGGAGGGGCAAAGTTGAAGACTGGGCTCAGATGAGGATGCCAGATGGTTGCTGCAAGGCTTGCTGTAAGAATTTCAATGTATTTTATCCATTCTTGAATAAAAGGTGAGAGAAACGAGACCTGAGGCTGCCACCTGGCCTGCCTGTGTCTCCATTTGTGTCCCTGCACCTGAAGGTGCTCAGGGGCAGGAATGGGACATTCCCTGCCTTAGGTCTGCAGTGCCTTTGCATTCCAGGGATGGGATGGATGGCATAACCTCGCCCAGGAGCAGGGACGGGGAGCACACCATGGACCTGAGGAGCTTTCCTTGCTGCCAGCTGCTGAATCCCACCCTGTGAGAGGCTCCCTGGGGAGCCCAGCCTTGAACCTTCAGTGGAGACCAGGCCAGACAGGGCAGTGCAGGGGATTCTGGAGCGGGGATTGTCCTTCCCTCCCACACAAGGACAAAGTGCCCCTGGCAGTGGCAGCTGAGGGTACTCGGAGCTGTCCCCTTGACCCCAGTGTGACACCTGGCTGACATTGCTCCAGAGCCCATCCCTGCACTATCTGATCCCTGTCCCTGTGATCTCCCAGTCCCAGGGACCCCGGGCAGCCCCCCTGGCTACCAGGAACCCAGATGGGATTCTGGCCCCAGGGGAGGCTGTAAAACAACCCCAGAGTGGCCCGAGAGGCAGATGTACCAATTAGGGAAAGCCTGGGTGGCAGTTCCGAGCACGGCGCTTTTAATAACTGCAGGGATGTTGAGAAGCAAATAAATTACATGATGAAAGTCTAGCAGGCTGCAGAACCCAGATATGTAATAAGCAAGACTGGCACCAAGACTGAAATTTTGCCCCCTGGGCTTGGCATTTGTCTGATTGCCTTTGCAGATGGGAAGGGATCCGGAGCTTCCGGTCCTGCTTGGCAGGAAAGGATTTCTCAACAGCAACCTGGAGAATGCTCCTGGGAAGGCTGGAATTAGGGAGCTCCCTGGCACTCAGGGAAGAACAGCCAGGTTTTTCACCAGGAAAGAGGGGACAAGGTTTCCCTCCTGAATTTTGGGTTCAAAGTATGGATCTAAGTGATATAGAAGCTTTAAATGGGTTTAATATTGGAAGGAGGCAGCCGGGCAAGGCTTTGTTCTTCCCCTGCTGGTGCACAGATGAGGGCTCCGGGGGTCTGGGTTCACTGATCTCCATCTCCTCTGACCCCATGGAGTGCTCCATTCTTTCATGTGTTCTCTCCCCAGCACTCGCAGGGGCAGGGACACCTCCCACTGTCCCAGGTGGCTCCAAGCCCCAGTGTCCAGCCTGGCCTTGGGCACTGCCAGGGATCCAGGGGCGGCTTCTCTGGGCACCCTGTGCCAGGGCCTGCCCACCCTCACAATTCCTTCCTAAAGGGACTTTAGTCCCAAAAATCACCACAGCTTTCACCCAGGGTGGTGTGGGGGGGGAATCAAGTCCCCCCATGAACAGCCCCCACATCAGACATGAGGAGCAGCTCTGCTCCCCTGCCCAGGAGCCAGGCAGGCTGAGGAACCTGCCCTGCCCAGGGAAGGGGCACAGCAGTGTCTGCAGCCCCCTCAGAGCGCCCAGCCCAGCCCCACACCATTCCTGTCCATGGCAATTACAGCTCTTGTTTCCAGGGCTGGGCAAGGAAAGGAGGAAGAGCTGCCCTGGCTTCCACTGTGCCAAGGAAATCTCTGCTTGGAGAGGTCTCAGCCCGGCTCCAATTCACTTTTAATTCTCCTGTAGGAATAACATGGGGAGCCTGTGGCCTTTGCACGGGGATTTGGGAGCAGCACCTGTTTTGGGAATAATCAGCCCAGCAGGAGGAAAAGTTTTTCTCGAGTATTTACATTTTTGACCTCGTCTCAGCACGATAATGGTGCACTCTGTCAATCTTGCAGGGGTCTGTGAGTGACTCCTGCCTGGCTCTATTATGATTTCTCAAAAGACCTCCCATAAGGGTTAAATGACCTCACATTAGCTCTAATTTGGGGCTAGCTTTCCTATTCAGAACTTAACAAAGCCACGGGTGTTTACCCAAGTCCCATAAAGGGACAGGGACCACACGCAACCCTCAGCACTCGGGCTGGACACTGACAAATCCCCGGCACAGAGGGGGATGGAAAATCTTCATCCAGCCTGAATTAACCCAGCAGAGACCCCGAGGGTGCTGTCCCCAGCGGGAAGGGACAGCGGCCACCCCTGCCAGGACAGAGGGCATGGAAAATCTTCATCCAGCCTGAATGAAAACCCAACAGAGACCCCGAGGCTGATGTCCCCAGCGGGGAGGGACAGCGGCCACCCCTTTGCTCCCCTCCATGCCCCACTTGCAGCCCGCTGAGTCCCGGAGCCTCCCAGCACTCTCTGCCTCATTCCTGGGCTGTTTTCTGCTCCGCAGCTCGCTGGGAGCTGAGCTCCGATGGACGCGATGTCGCTAAATCACCAACACAGCCCAAGGATTCAACGCCTCACTGGGAAAGGCTCAGGGAAAGCTGCACCTTGGGACTGAAGGGATCTCCAGCCCCATCCCAGCTCCTGGCCCGGACTGGTGACACACAAAGTGGAAAATAACAACAAAACCCACTCGGTGCTCCCCAGCACTGACAGACCCGGATCTCGGCTCCGGGGAATGGGGGCTGAGCACCTGACAGGGACTCGGGACAGACCCGGCACCAGGGCTGGAGGTTCCCCCCTTCCCGCTGCAATTAAAGGTCAAAAAAAGCCAAATAAAGAGGGAGCACAAACATGTTATTGGCCGGGTGAGTAAACATTTCAGGCTCTTGTGCAATCGCTGATGACAGCGCCAGGCGTGTGTGAACTTCCTGTCACTGTCCTGCACTCCATCCTCCATTCACCACGGCAATTAGGCTGCCTTTTATGCAAGGGCTGAAATTCGCCCAGATTGATTTAACGAGGATAATTTCCTCTCTGGGACTGCTGGAAATTAATCATCACTTCTCCAAGCTCCATCTGGAATTCACTCGTCAGCACCACGCGGGGCGCTGGTGGTGGCACCTTCTGGGGGTGGCTTTGGGCAGGTATTTCCTACACTGGGAACAGCAAAAATCCCAAATATGCAGCAAAGTCAATGACCCCAGCACAGCACACAGGCAATAAACCCAATTCTCTCCTTGTCCATAGCAGTTTTCACTGAAGATGCAGTTGAATTGCACTGACCCTAATTTGCAGCAAGTGAAAGTGGCAGAAGGAGCTGGTGGAGTATCTGAAAGAGAAATTAAATATACACCTAAGCAGTTACATATCCAAGGAGCTGCCCTTGCAGATAGAAATGTCAATTTGTGCATGTAGAGTGGTAAGTAGGCAGCAGTTCCCCATTTTTAGAGCTCCCTGCCCTGTTTGGGTGTCCAGGTGAAGGATTTGGAGAGCTGAGGGCAGTGAAGGTCTCTGAGATAGGACTGGACTCCCAAAAAACCATCTCAAACTCCATAAAAACCTAAAAACTAAGTCAGAGGAAGGAAAAACAAAAGGAATCAGAGCATAGGGAGACACAGCAAGGGATCGGCAGCTAAAAGGGCAGAATGCTCTGGAAAGAAAACTGTTTTGTTTATTAAAACAATTACTACAGCTTAAAAGGAAGAGCTCGGGAGGAGTGTGAATGAACTGCCCTGCTCAAAACTGAGGTGTGGCTGCTCCAGAGGTTTTCCCAGCATTTTGGTGTCTTTTGATGTAAACCACAGAAACTAAACTATATGAATTAAAATCAGGGCTCCTTAAAATTCACCAGTTCCAGGATTATTCTCGGGAGCTGACCCATCCCTGAACACCCCACAGGGGTACAGTCACAAAGGAACTGACATGAAAGTTGCAGCAAGTCTTTGTTGACTTCTTCCACCCCAATGTTGACCCATTTCCAGCCATCAGGAGTTCTCAACCTCTCTTGGATGAGGAGCTCTCTAAATTTTCCATTCTTCTCTGTAAAACCAGTTCAAGCCAACTGACAAGAACCTTCCTTTTCCCAGTTGCCACCTGCAGAAGCCAGACAAATCCTCTGGAGTCTGTGGTTCAGGGAATTGATCCCCATCCCTCTATTCCTCCTCTCTTGGGAAGAGCCAGGGCTTCCTCCAGAATGTTTTTTTCTCTGAACAATAAAAGCTCTGCCTCAGAGAGCTGCAGATTGGAAATGCTCTACCTAATCAAAGATTGCAGCATCCCTGGGATATTTATCAATTTTGATTCTATTGATAACTGGGAAAACAGAGTCACAGCTGAGAGAGCAGCAGAGCCAAGATAACAACTCCTGTTTTCAGATTCTGGCTGGGACTGGGGGGGAAAATCCTCAGATCTTCCTTCTGCAAAGCTTCTGCCTCTCTTTGGAGCAAGGAGAGCTGGAAATTAAATGAAAATATCTTCCTTTTAAAAGACCTCCATCCAGTTTTGCAAATAAACACATGAGCAGCCACCCAGCGGGGGAACAAGATCATAACCAGCTGGGGCTGGGATGCAGAAAGGTGTGGAGGAAAAGTTTTTGAAGGATGGCAAATGGATGTGTAGGAGACGGAATTACAGACGTTCCTAATATGGGAAAGGAAAGTCTGAACTTCCTGTGAAAAACGAAAACCACAAACAAATCTGGGAGATTCTCAGAGCCAGGGAGAAAGGAGAGGCGGGGTAAAACTGCCGCAGAAAACGGAGCTTTAAACGTCTCCCCTTTTGTCTGGAGGGCTTTGGGTAAGAATGGAGCGAGAGGGAGTAATGAGCAGAGGTGCTAATGGCGTGGAGCATCTCCATGGAGCTGCAGATTAAAGACCGCAGCACCTCGGGGCAGAGGGAATCTGTTGATCTCGAGTCAGTTTGTGGGGCTGGCAGCTGCACCCTTTGTTACCGACCTGCCTCCCTTCCCCACCTGATCATGGAAATGAGAGCTCCGAATGCTGCAGCTTCCAGCCCCAATCGGAGCCGGCATCTCTGCAGAGATGGATTTATTTACATGTTCTGAGTTATCGCTGCCCAGCATCTGAGAGGGGCCCTCCACATCTGGAGAGCCCTGATGAAAGTAAAAACATCGCACTGGGGATTTCTGTTTGTGCTCCTGGCACTGAAGGGCAGAGCCTGAGCCTCTTCCACACCCCCCAGCACCAGCTCTGGTTCCTCTGCTCCCAGAGCACGTCCTGACACTGAACCTGAGTTTTCAGGGGACACCCAGGGCCAGGTTTGCTCTGGTTTGCTTCAGGGACCCCTCTGCCATGGCCAAGGCTGGCATGGTGGGAGAGCCAAGCAGGGAGAAACATCCTCAGCCTCCAGCTGGGCTCTGGGAGCCACCTGCCTGTCCTGGGCGGCCCCAGAGGGCTCTGGCTGCAGGATGAGGGCAGCCCAGTGCTGCTGGATCCATCACTGCTCACACCATTCTGTCCTCTGCCCCTGCAGCCCTGGCAGGATTTGCTTTTGGAGAGTCAATGAACCCAGCAGGGCTTCCCCTGCCAGCAAAGCTTCAACCCCAGCCTGTGCCTCACTGCCAGGAGGGGAGCAGGGCACAACAAAGACAGAAGCAGGGCCAAGAAAAAGAGAAATCTCCACTAAAGCAGCCCCTGAGAGCCTGTGAGAGCAGGGCTGACAGGTGTCAGTGCCTCCACAGGGCCCTGCCTCTCTCCAGCAGGAATTCCCAGCTTTTGTCCCCATCCCAGGCCACTGAGGACCCTCCTTTACTCCACACGGTGTAGAGCCCCTTCCCACCCTGGTGCTTCCCCACTGCAGCACCAGCAGAGCAACCACAGAACCTGCTGGGGGCCTGCAGCAGCTCCAGGCCCAGGGCAGAGATGGGAGCAAATCCTGCATCTCCTCCTTTGCCCATCCTGTTCCTTTCCCTTCTGGGTGGATTACTGCACAGAAATACCTCCTACAGAGTCACTCACACCCTTCCTGCCACACTGGCTGCCATCCTGGCTCACAGGACATTCCATGTGCTGAACAAGCTGCCTGTGCTTCCCTTTTCTACCCCAACAGCCACTCCTGAGCATCCTCCTGGGTGCTCTTGTTTTCCATAATATTTTTTCTTTGGAATAAAAAGATTCCATGTGCTTCTCTCCAGACCCTTGCAAACCCTTCAGCTGGGAAGGGAAAAGGGGGGAAGTTCTCAGCCTTATTTATTGGAAAGGAATATAAAATCCAGAACAAAAGAACAAATAAGGCTAAATTAACCCCACAGTTTCCACAGTGTTTCCTGACAGGGTGGGCTCCTACAGGGAGCTGTGTCCAGAGCACAGGAATTTACAGCTGCAGGAAGGAGACTGAGACAAACAACAACGCTTGGGTTTCAAACTTGAGTTGGAAAGTTTTACAACTGCAAATAACACTGGCAGTCCTGTAACCCAAGGGGAAAATGGGGGTCATGAAAGCTCCTGCTTGAGGGCACAAGCTGGTGGCAAAGGAGGAATTTTTCCTCCCATTCACAGCATTGCTCAAGTGGCTGGGTACATTCTGCAGGAGTTTCACCATCCAGGAAATACCAGGTAAAAGACAAAGGTCCTGCACTGGACAAGCCACTGGCTGTGGGACTGATTTTAAATTCCCACCTTTGGTAGCTGAAGACTGGATCTGTGCCTGGATCTGGGCTCCTCTTCGCCCTGAACCCTCCCCATCTACTGACACAGGGAGGGCAGGAGGTTTGCTGGGTGTCTCCAAAACCTTTCATCTGTGGTGGGCAGAAAAATCAGTCAGTGTCATCCTAAATTCACTTCAAATTCATTACATCACAATTGTCCTTCCTCTGAAAAGTGTCTTTTCCCCCTGCCAGAGCTCAGAGATCCCCACAGCACTCCCAGGCCCTTCCCTGCTTTTGCTGTCTCCAAATTAAACGTTCCCTGTTTGTAGTTGATCAGTTATTAATCCCTGAATACCTGAATTTGCATTTTTGTGCTTTGAATGCCAAGTGTCTTCTGCTGCTCTGGTCCTGAGGGTGACTCTGCTCTTTTCACAGAATGCTCTGACTCTCCCCTGCTTTTGATGATAAAATCTGGACAGGAGTCATCAGATTTTATCAGTCCACACTAAAAAAATGCATAAAATTGAGACCAAAAATGATCCTGGAAGCAGCCTCATTCCTGCCCAGTGCTTTCCACATTTACCTTTGGGATGAATCCCTTCGCCTCAGTTTTCCTGTCTGCTTTGAGTGAATTCCCACATCCAGATCAAATCCCATTCTGACGAGGTCTCAGGCACAGGCTCCCCCATAATAAACAGATTAAACCCCAGACATGAGGACTCAAGAGCCCCACCAGCTCTTGTGCCCCAGAACACTTCCAGCAGCCCCAAAGCCACGGGGATCCAGAGGGATTGGTGGTTTTTGGGACCAGCTTTCCCTGCAGGGCCCCAGCTCTGTCGCTCATCATTCCTGTCAGGCCAGTTCAGAGCGTCTCTGCCCTGATGGGGTGGATTAAGGGCTGCCTGAGCAGTTATTGTCTCCTGCTTTGTTGTTTGGAGATGGGGCTGCAGAGGGGAATGAATTGCATCAGGTAAATACATCCAACTGTCACCCCAGCACTCACTGGGAACCTCCTGGAATCAGCAAATTGGCAAGAGAGGAAAGTGCCACAGAGGGAATCTCTGCTCTCCCTCTCATGGATGGATTAACACAGCCATCATATTTTTCTTCCCAGTAATTAATTTCAGTGTATGGTTAATTGTAATAAGCATCAGTTTCTAATGAACACACAGGATGCTGGAGCACAGCTGTCCCAATTAAAGTAACTGTAGGGTGCCCTGAGCAGCGGCTCCGTCCCTCCAGCTCCTCCCTCCAGATCCCAGCCCAAAGCTCCCATGGCCAGGGAGAAACCCAGGAATTCCAGGGTCTCTGAGGATGATTTCATACAGGACTTGGAGGAAAAGTCTCTTTCCCTCCATCCCAGCTGGTTTATTTGGAGGGCAGTGTGTTCAGAATGCAGGGATGATTCAGATATAAAGCAAAGAGGATCCAAAGGTTTCCAGAATCCACCATGGGCTGTCTGCTGAGAAGAAATGTCCTGGGGAATCCTGCTGAAAATGTCTCCAAAACAAAAAAAACCCAACTTAGAGCCACAGAGTCACAAACTCATGGAACCACAGAGTCACAAACTCATGGAATCACAGAGTCACAAACTCATGGAATCAATAAGGTGGAAAAAAGAAAAGGTCACGGAGTCCAACTGTGGCTGATCCTCACCTTGTGAGATGAGAGCCCAGAGCTGTGAGTGCCACCTCCAGCCCTTCCTTGGACACCTCCAGGGATGGGCACTCCAAATCTTTCTGTGCAGCCCTGCCAAGGCCTGAGCACCCTTTCCATGGGGAAATTCCTGCTGTGTCCACCCTGAGCCACCCTGAGGCTGTCCCCTCTCCTCCTGTCCCCTTCCCTGGGAGCAGAGCCCGACCCCACCTGGCTGCACCCTCCTGTCAGGGAACTGTGCAGATGTCAGGAGACAATGACACAGCTGAGAGCTTAATCCAGACTCCCAGAGGGGTGTTTGTCACTTCCCCTGCACAGCTTCATCAGCTAGAACCAAAACAAGGGATTGCTCCATGTGCCATCAACCTTCTGCTCCTCACACCACGCACGCTGTAATCAAACAGAGAGAAACAAGCAGCAATTACAGCATAAATATCTTAGTCACTGGCCTGATCAAAACAAAACCCAGGAATTCTAGCACCAAACACTCCAAGGAGAAGCAAGAAAGCTACAGGAACAGGCTGATGACACATCCCATCGTAGCTGAGCTCTTTGGACAGGGATTTCTGAGCTGGTCCAGCTCCAGACTGGGGTCCTGTGCTACAACAGCAATTAAGTTCCCATTAAGATACATTTCCTCATTATCAGAGGTAATAGTTGTCATTATTACAACAAAATACACAAAGGCAAATCAGTAAATGTATCAATTAATGATTTTCTTCCATGTTGCTTCAAAGAAAACATTCTGGCATCAAGGAGCCAAAGCAGTTAAAAAGATCAGTAATTTTGGGGGCAGAATTAAGGATGTGATGTTGAAGTACATCCCCCACACACCAGAAATCCTGACTGTGTGAGGCTGTGAGGAGCACTCCTGCAGATGTGAGCATTTCCTGGGCTCAGTCAGGCAGGAGCTGCAGTGAGGGGGGTTCTCCCTCTCCAGGATTAACACTTCAGGCAGGCAAAGATCCCAAGGGAGATGTGTTATCTTCCCTGAAGCACCTGCCAGCACTGCAGAGCAGAGATGGACACTCAGACACATCCACATCTGACTCCAAGCAACAAATTTCAAGCTGTTTTCAGGCCAAGAAAAATGTTTAGTGAAATTGTGGTAGTCAATGAGACAAAGTGATGATGTTTGTGCCTGTCAGCACAAGCTCCTGGGGTTTTCCTGAGCCTGATGGACTCCCAGGCTGAGAGCTGCACATTTTGTTGGCTCACAGGTGAGGCCAGGGCAGAGTGGCCTGAGCTGGGCAGTTACTGACTGGTTGGAGCTGTGGGCAGCTCTTGCCTTACTCATTTCCGTGCTCTGACACTGCTGATTTACCTGCTCTCAGTAGGTTCAATGTTATCACCTCCCAGTGTTGTTTTAATGAAATTTTTGGGTTCTGCACTATGACCCAACCAAATGGTTTAGAACAACAGGTGAATCTCAGGATCTGTGCTGTTGTAACCTCCCTCCTTCCCTGCGAGTCTCCTCCCCTTTGTTTACTGCAATCCCTCGGATTTTGGGGTGGTTCAAGCAGGGCTGTACCACCCTTGTTCCTCCTGGGCTTCATAAAGAGCCATTTGCATCCAGTGGGAGACTTCCCTGACCCAGGACTCACTCAAGAGCGGTGGGATCAAGATTAAACTCATTTGCATACATGTAAATTTTTGCCATTTGCCGTGCAAAAAATATCCTGTCTCTGAGATACGGGAAAACAGGGATCTGACTCAGAATTGATGCTATCGTTGCTGTCAAGATTAGAGTCTGAATTGTGCAATCCAACTTAACTCCCAGTATCACTTGCTATGCAAAAGACAGTGTTTCATACAGAGGTGTGGCCTTTCCAGTGATTGCAGCAAATCCACACCACAGCTGGCACTTCCATCCAGTACAGTTGGAAAGCACAGCCAATTCTTCAGCTTTGATCCTAAAAGAACTTGATTGTTCCTCGTGAGGTGCAGGGAAAACCATGGGGGAATTAAGAGCATGAAGAGATTTTTAACACCTGTCATGAAACTGTCCTTAGGAGAAAAAAAAAAAAGCCAACCAAAAAAACAAACAGAAAAGGTGAAAGCACTTAGGAAAAAAAAAAGAAAAAACCCTTTTTTCCCACAGGAAACTTCCATCAATATTGTATTTTCCCTAAGGACATTTCTGTATCTGTCACTAGAAATTACTGCTGTCAGCGGGAATGCATCAGCCCAAAGCAGAGGGCTGGGCTCTGGTGGGCTGAAAAGGGATGTAAACCACAGCTGCTTTTAACCACCAACTCACCTTAGCTATAGTGAACACCTTGTTTATGCAATAAATCCAATTTTGTCTGGAGGAAAAATGATGTTGGAAGGGCAAAGGGAGCTGTTGTTTTCACAAGCAAATGCCTGATGCCTAATCAAGGCTGAGAGAGGCATTTCACTCACGTAGGGCTGAGAAGGTGCCAAAACACAGGTAGGAGAAAGGTATTTCACAGGGAAACAGCTGCAGGTGGATGCCAAAACATCCAGAAACAGCAGAACTCTCCCAGCAGAGCCCCTAAATTTGTGCACTACAATTGGAGTGGCAAAAGAAACAAGCCTGGAACAGATTTCCTCCATAAAGTGAAATGACACCCTAGAAAATTACACTCCAATAAAAAGCTAATGAAAAGGTCCACTGGGAACAGTTTTGCCCTACAGATAACTTGTCCCTCCTGACCTTAATGAATTCACTGGCAATTCTGACAAGCTTTATTACAGGGGTACTCAAAGCCCTGGAACCGGGGTGCAAGTGCTGTTCAAAGGGATGGTCTTTGGCCCAGGGAACACGAGCTGATCCTGGGGATGGAGGGTGCTGATTATTCATTGTCTGCACAGGGAATAAAAGAGGTTTATATGGAACTAACGTATGGGTAAGTGTCAGTGTCATTAGCAGTAATTAGAGTAAGTGCCTCTATGATCCTCTTCTGGTATATCTGAGGCAGGCTTCATTTCATAACTACAGGTTTGGCTGCTCAAAATCCTCTTTCACAACAGACAGCCATGGCTGCTGCACTCTGCTCTCCCCTGGGCTCTCACTAGAGGGGTGCCACATTTCTATTCTCCCCTCAGATCTGCCCATGGAGGGTTTTACACCGAGAGGTTTAATGCCAGAACTGTGGATTTCAAATCACCCAAGGGAAGGGGCAGTGGAAGGCCCTGACCTGGTTTTGTGCCGATCCAGCACTCCTTCAGACAGGAGGAAAAGTTTCCTCTGCTCGGTGCCTGTTGCTGGGTAAGGGGAGCATGAGATGAGATGAGATGGAGAGGGTGTGGAGTGGGACAAGGACGGGATCTGCCTGGCAGGGCCCAGCACCACCCCCTGCCCCAAATAGGGACAGAGGCTCCCTCTGGGTGGCTCTGGACACCCCCGGGGGACTCAGCACCACCCCAGGCCCCAGACAGGGCCAGAGGTTCCCCCTCTGTGCCAGGAGAGCTCCGGACACCCCCGGGGCTGGGTCTGGTCCCCACCGAGCCAGTGCCAGAGTGCTCTGCAGGTGCCAGGGCAGGGGACAGAGGAGACAGTGGGGACACCCCCAGGGGGCTCAGCACCATCCCCTGCCCCAAACAGGGACTGGGGTTCCCTCTCTGTGCCCGGACACCCCCGGACACCCTGCAGGTGCCAGGGCAGGAGCAGGGCAGGACGCCCTGCAGGTGCCAGGGCAGGAGCAGGGCAGCACACCTGCAGGTGCCAGGGCAGGAGCAGGGCACAACACCTGCAGGTGCCAGGGCAGGAGCAGGGCACAACACCTGCAGGTGCCAGGGCAGGAGAAGGGCAGGACACCCTGCAGGTGCCAGGGCAGGAGCAGGGCAGGACGCCTGCAGGTGCCAGGGCAGGAGCGCTCCGCTGCCCCGTGCCCACCCCGCGGTGCCCAGGGCAGGGCTGTTTGTCCTGCAGGGCACCCCAGGAACCCACAAACAGCGCGGCCCCAGCGCCCCTGAGTGCCCTAATGAGGTTAATTAGAGCCGCTAATGGGCTGCTCGCTGCTGGTTGTGCAGCCACTTTGGTAATCCCTCGCCTTGTTTTGCAGAGGCTGCGGGAAACAGGGAAAAAACCCACGTGGCTTAGCCAAGGAAAAAGAGATATTTTTGTCCAATTCAAGGTACTGACCCTGTAGAAATGAGGGCTGGTGATGTAAAACTGCAAATAGATAATTAGCACTCAAACAGCCCCATTCATCTCCAGAAGAAATCTCTAACACATAGGGTGGGAAACAATAAAAAAATTTGATTTTCTATTTTTGCTCAGAAAGAAGGGGGAAAATTTAAAGGAAATTTGTCTTCAGTATTTATTTATTTTAAACAACAACTATAAAAAGTTATTTTACCTTAAAGGTTTTTTTACATGCTTTATATAATGGGGGAAATACTGCTCTGACAGGGTGGTGGATTTCCCAAAACCAGAAAGGGGAGGAAGGAAAACCCAATGGTTTGACCCATGAGGAACACAGAACTCCCTTTGCCATGCCCAAGCTTTTGTAGTGACAAAAATACAGCATTTAATGGCACCTCAGTAACGCTGCCTTGGGGTGTAAGGCATTCCCAAAGCAGCCCTTGCTGTTCCCATGCTTTCCACACAATTCTGCTTTGGGCTGGGCTGGAAACCAAGCCTGAAAGGCTCTTTCAGAGTTTTCCCAGCAGAACCACTTGGCAGAGGACAAAGCTGCTCTCCTGAGGCTGAAATAACTCTTGTGTCCCTGGCCAGCCCCTGGCTGTTCACAGTCACTGCTGAGGTGTATCCCAGTGTGAACAAACACCAGCAGGTTCCAACTGCCACATTTCTGCACTGGGGCTCAGCAGAGCTCAGGGCACAGATCCAATGTTGTCTTTGTGTCTACAAACCCACCACAAAAAAAAAAATAAAATTAAAGCACCGAGACCTGATTTTTTTCCTAAGTTCCTTTTAAGAAAGGTTAGAATTGAAAACCTGAGGCCCCTTTAACAACTCCCCCTGGATTATTTTTGCAGGACAGGTGAGGCTTTAGATTTCATTTCATTTTCTCAAGAGGTGACATTTTTGTTGGCTGCTGGATGGGGAAGGTGTCTCCTGCCTTTCTAAAGATCTTGTCATGCATGAGCAGGGCAGGGAGCGGGCACAGCCCCTGCCCTGCCCACCACAGAGGCTGGGGAGTGCTGTGAGGGGGAGAAAAGGATTCTAAGCAGGGTCCACCAGGAGGAAGAAGCAGTGTCTGGGGTGAGGGCAGAGGGTTTGGCCCATTTGCTGTAAGATTCTGTGGGATTTGTGGCAAAAGCAGGGTGGGAGCAGCTGTGTCCTGGTCCTGTGCTCCATGTCCAGGACAAGGCTGCTTGGGCTCCTTCCCTTCTCCTCATTCTCCACCTGGGAGGTGCCAGGGACTGACTTGGGTACCAGAGGGGTACAGGACACATCTGGTGGCAGCAGGGCTGATGTTCCACTGAGGCAGCTGGGACAGAGCTGTTCCTAAAGGACAGTGACAGGAAATCCCTGCCTGCCCCATGGCAGCAGGAGGAATGACCCCACTGCTGAGCAGGGACAGCTCCCTCAGACAGGCTGGGCAAGGCCCCTGGGAGCTGCTGCTCCTCTCTCCCCACTCTGAGGCCACAGGAACTGTCCCTCTGCTCTGCCATCAAGGCACAGTGGCTGTTCTTGGGTATTTCACAAAGGTCACACCAGCACCTCCTCCACTCTGGCTGCCTCACTCCCCCCCCAAGCAGCTGAAGGATGTGAAAATCTCTGGAAGTCCAGAGGAGTCTGTTCAGATGGGTCCTGAAACTCCCTGAGCTTGGTGGAAATTGAGGGGAATAATCTGAGTTCATGAATATAATTTAATCCAGGTCAGTAAAATGGCAGTGAACTCAGGGCAAAATCATAACCATTTTCATAATCTGAAATCGTGTTCCATTAAATTACAGTAAATCCAAAGAATTCCAGTTGGATTATTTGATTCTAATTGAGCCTCCAACTCTAATGGAATCCAAAGGGATTTGAGTGGCTCATTTTGAATTCACACTTCTGACACACTGCCAGAGGAAGGCTGGAAAACACAAACCACAAAACGTTCTCAAAGAAGGAGACAGAAAAGTGCAGAATCCCAGAATGGGTCAGGCAGGAAATGACTACTGATAAGCAGCTCTCAGGATGAGCTGGATCCATGAGGAACCAGCAGGGAAAAATGATCATATTGGGACCCCACTGGGCTAAGTTTGATGCACCCAAGCCTGGCCATAAAGATTTTGTGTTCCCACAGGTGCCTCACCTCCAGGTTAACCCCAGACACTGCCTCACAACAAATTTGTGTAAGAAAGGTGTATTTTTAATGCAAACACACTCCTAGGAGCACAGGACATTTCCTCCTTGCTGGGTGCCTTGCCCAGGTGCCATCAGCACTCAAGACCCTGGGAAGATCCATCCTTTGGGGTGGAGGTTTTAGGGTGATTCTCAGACATCAAGACCTCCCATTTCAAATCTCTGACATTTCACACTTCCAGCTTGTAAAGTCACTGAAGAAAGTGAAAATCAGCACCAAAAGAAGCAGAAGTAGGTGCAATTTCGCTCTCAGCCTTGGCAATGCCCCTGCTCTCAGTTAACTGAGCTCTTGAGCAACTTTTTGTCTCTGACCATTCCCAAATTGGTTTCTTACAACATCAAAACTGATTTTCTTTGGGACTTATCTGATAGAGTTAAAAGAAAACACCCTGGCAATGCCACTGCATCACAAGGGAGGCTTTGATCATCTGGGGCTGCCAACGCACCTTGAAGTGTGTTAAACACATCTGACTGGGCTGATTGCATCTGCCTCTTCCCATTAAGTGGCCCTGCAGGAGCCACCCTCGGGGAAGGGGCACCAAGGGCATAAATGACCTGGGCTTGGGTTCCTGGGCACTCCTGGAGGCTTTTCCTAGGAGGAACTTCAGGACTTTGTGCTTAGCAGGTCACCCAGCTCAGGTGAAAGTGCATTTCTGCATTTTTGGAAAGAGCAGATCTTTGAAAGAGGAACCTCCCAGCAGTAAAAATCCTCTTTGGTGCTCATGTAGACTCCAGGGATGGGGTTCAATCCCTGGGTACCAGGTCCATGTGAGGGATCCAGAATTGCACTGCAGTGTTGGGGATTCACCCCTCCCATCCCCTGCAAAGGCTCTCCCAGCTAAAACCAGCTCTAACCCAGCCAGAGATTTCAGATCTCAGACTCAGCTTTGAAAGATTCAGATTAGGGGAGCAGATACAAGTGGAGACACACTGCTGATGAAATGCTGACACTTCAACTCAATCCCTGTGTCTCAGAAACCACATTTTTGGTTAAAAAAGAAGGGTAACCCATTTGCATCAGCATTTTATTCCCTGATAAGGGTTCAAGACTTCTCCCAGTTATCCTCTGCAGCACAAAACAGCAAGGGCACCCCATGCCCTGCCCTGTGGGAATGGGATTGTGCCTTTGTAGGTTATCAGGGCTGGGGGAGGAAGCAGGGGAGAAGGAGGCTGGGGTGCCGTGCAGAGGATTCTCATTAATTTTGGAAGGAGTTATAAAAAGTGAGCTTGAAAGTCTGTCCCAAAGAGGACGATTCAGCTGATTGAGAACTCATCTGCTTCTATCTCTTGGCTAATCGTGAATGCTGCTTCTGCTGTGTCACTTCAAAGGCCCAGCACAGCTGGGAGGGTTTTCATCAAAGCTCCTGCATGTCTGGGGGAGGTTTTCCCCACCATGAATATACATCACTGGAGGCTCCTTTTCCCAGCTTTTCCCATGCCTCTCTCTGATTGATCCTCATTTCATTCAGATGAGCTCTTCCTCTCTGGATGGCTAAAGGGCAAGAGACAGCTCTCTCCAGAGCTTTCCCACTCGCCTGGATGCCTCTCCGAGAGACTTTCCTCTCATCAGAGAGGGGGAGGGAGGGAGCTGTTCAGACAAGAGATTGAGCCTTTAAATTAAATTCTTGTCATCTGAGGGCTGGGCCTGATAGCAGCGGGGGTGGGAAGAGAATTCTCCCAGTATCAGGATTCTGGCCAGACCCTGGTGTGGTGTAAATGTGCCATGGACTGATCTCAGCAGTGCTGTCATCAAAACTCTGAGCTCTCAGAGGTGCCAGGCAGCAGCCTGGCAGCGACAGCAGCCTCATGCCCTGTGTGGCTGCCCCGGGTTCTACGTGGGCTCCCCAGGCTCAGAACTCACTGGAATTGCTCAATTCCCCTCTTTTTTCAGTGGGGAAGGAGGGCCGGGCAGCTGGGAGGAATTTCAAGCACTCAGGCACCCTCAGCCAGGCTGGGATTTCACAAGAGCCCAGACCCTGGGTGCAGCTGGCACGTGCAGAGTGCTGCTGGAGATCTGGGCCCCTCCGGAGCTGGGATGGGAGCTCAGCCCTGCTGGAAACCCTGGGCCCGCTGCCACTGGCTTACAGCACGTCTGTCTGTCTGTCTGTCTGCTGCCTGGGGGCTGGGCAGAGCTCAGCCCAGCTCAGCTCAGCCCAGCTCAGCTCAGTTCAGCTCAGCTCAGTTCAGCTCAGCCCAGTTCAGCCCAGCTCAGCCCAGCCCAGCCCAGCCCAGCCCAGCCCAGCCCAGCCCAGCCGAGCCCAGCTCAGCTCAGTTCAGCTCAGCTCAGTTCAGCCCAGCTCAGCCCAGCCCAGCCCAGCCCAGCTCAGCCCAGCCCAGCCCAGCCGAGCCCAGCTCAGCTCAGTTCAGCTCAGCTCAGCCCAGCCCAGCCCAGCCCAGCGCAGCCCAGCTCAGTTCAGCCCAGCTCAGCCCAGCCCAGCCCAGCCCAGCTCAGTTCAGCTGAGCCCAGCCCAGCCCAGCTCTCTGCCCTGACCCTGTTCCCCAGGGCAGAGTGACCCCAGCCCTGCCAGGCCAGGCCGCTGCTCCTGCCTACAGCCCACAGCCATGGAAGGTGAAGATCCTTTTCACAAATGTCACACATCTCCTGAGCAGTGATGACGCCTTATGGCACTCAGAGAAGGGAGATGATGGCCGATGGTTGGACATCATCCATGGCTGGGTGTCCTGTGAGATCTTTCCCCATTCCACCGCAGCCCTCAGCAGTCAGGGACCTCCTCTGGGGGCAGAACTGCCACACTTGTGTCCTTACAGCCTCCTCACAGCTCAGAGTCCCGTAAACCCCACCCTGGAGCTTTACCAGGAAGGTCAAACCAGGTCCCCAAGGATGTCACCTCATGGGGACCCTTCCAGCACTGGTAAATCCTGTCGTGTTCCCTCCACAGCAGGATCCTCTGGAGGCATTCAAGGCTGGTCACTTGTGGTGGTGCTTTATGGGATCAGGACTTTCCTTCCCCCCAGCCAGCGATGGGATTTTCCCTCTGCAGTCCCAGAGTAGTTAACTGGATTGTGAATGGTTTATCACTTCTTTCACTGGGGTGTGTGGCTGGATTCACTTTGACACAAGCCCCTTTCTGAATTGCAAGTTGGCAACAATAAAAGGGAGAAGTCTTTAATTAGTTACCTGGCTAATTAACTTTTACAGCACTGCATAGCTTTGGCATCCAAATCCTGCAATGCAAAACATTGCAAACATTCAAAGACTTCCCACCCCACCAGGAAGCTGCTGCCACTGGTGGTTGCGGGGGAAAAGCATCTCCCAGGCTTGGCCTGGAAATCCTCCCTGGGCTCCCTGCACATCCTCCTCTGCAGGGAGCTCACCTGCCCCTGCTGCTGTTCCAGTTAAAGACACAGAGCACATTCCCTGTGTTCTGGAATCCTTAAGGGTAGAAAAGATCTTTAAGATCGGCACTGACCCAGCAGTGCCACCATGTTCCCCACCGTGTCCCCAAGTGCCACGCTGACCTGAACACTTCCAGGGATGGTGACTCCACCTCTTCCCTGGGCAGCCTGTTCCAATGCTTACACCCCTTCCAGTGAAGAAGTTTTCCTTAACATCTGATCTAAAACTCCCCTGTGCAGGAGCTGTTTCCTCTTGTCCTGTCCCTGGGAGAAGAGACTGAAACCACCTCACTGCACCCTCCTGTCAGGGACTTGTGGAGAGTGAGAAGGTGCCCCCTGAGCCTCCTTTTCTCCAGGCTGAGCCCTCCCAGCTCCTTCAGCCTCTCCTGGTGCTCCAGCCCCTTCCCAGCTCCGTCCCCTTCTCTGGATAACCTGTGCCACACTCCTCCTTCCCAGCGTGTGCACTCACTTTGCTAAAACCCATGCAAGACCAAGTTTATCTCCTGCTTGTGGGGGCTGTGCAGAGATCTCTGCTCCTCCTGCCATCCAGGCAGGGCAGGGTTTCCCAGCCAGGGCCAGCATTCCAGCTGCCACCGTCCTGAGCCAGGAGAGAAACCCCTCCCAGCGAGGTGACAGCAGATCCTCGGGCAGGAGAGGCTCCCAAAGCCCAGAGTGCTGCGGGATGACCCCCAGGAGCACAGCCCGGCTCAGGAGCACCAGAGGCTGCTGCGAAGCCTCTGCTCTCTCTGTCGGGACATGCAGGGTCCGCAGCAGTTTTCCCACGCTGCTGGGGGAGGGGGGTTTCGGGAGTGCCCCGGGGCCGTTCCGTGGGGCTGGATCTGCTCCTTGCGGCCGAGCACGTGCTGTGCTCCCCTGGCTGGGCTCGAGTTTCGCCGGGGCTGCGTGTCCAGGCAGGCTCCTGCTGCTCCCAGCCCCGCTGCAACGGCACTGCCAAGGGAAGGGAAGGGAAGGGACAGGTTTCAGGGGAAGAGAGAGAAGCAGCCTAAAACAGGTGATCAGCTGGGGCT
The DNA here is from genome assembly GCA_019023105.1 of Diglossa brunneiventris. Classification (NCBI taxonomy): domain Eukaryota; kingdom Metazoa; phylum Chordata; class Aves; order Passeriformes; family Thraupidae; genus Diglossa; species Diglossa brunneiventris. Next base: position 1,186,152 of record CM032375.1, read on the forward strand.
GGGTCTTCACACATCCCAGGGAAAAGTCTGTCTGTGAGCAAGGCAGGATCCAAACTTGTCTCCTTTGTTGTAGTTTGGACTTTAAGTGAGACCTATTTAACTGTCCAGAAAAGGATTCTACTCATTGGCAGAACCCCTGAACCCCTGCACTTCCAGAGGAGCCGCCTTTGCTCAAGAGTTGTGTCTCTAATGTTCCACAGACACCTCCAGGATTCCAGATTCCGTGCTTGCACTCCTCAGATTGCACCCAAAAAGCTGCAGGTCCCAGCCAAGGTAAACTGGAGCCAGCTCAGAGCTGCAGCACCAGGAACTGCTGCTGCCAGGGGTGCCAGCATCCCATAAATGTGGCCCAAATACTGTCCCATAAATCCTGACCTACAGGGTCCAGGGTTTCTTAGAGCATTCCCTGTACCCTCCTCACCTTTAGGAACTGTTAGATGTACAGACTCTTTAATTATGGCCAGCTCCAGTCCCTGTGCCCGGGCAAAGCCCCAGGTTCCTGTAAAAACCCTTCCCCGGAAGAAAAAATAAAGGAGATGAAATGATTCATGGCATTTGTATGGGGAACAAAATTTATGGGTTTGTTTTTGCTTTTGCTTTTCATTTTAAATCGTTTCAGACTCAATTTAAAAAACAAACCAAGCCCATTCTCTTCCCTTCCTCCTGGTGACAGGCTCCCCAAATGCCTGTCTGGGTCAAGGGGACACTGCTGTATTTTGTTTTACCATCTGGCATCACACTTCTTTGCAGATTTTTTTAACCTTTTAATTCTCAGTAGCATTTCATCCTTTGCTAATCCCATCATTTCCCCTATGTTTGCTTTGTGAACCTTCCAGAGTAATTCCACTCAAATCCAACCATCAGCAGCCTGTGTGTCAGGGCTGGTCCTGAGCAGGAAGAGGAAAGAAATTCCCCTGCTGAGCCACAGATCAGGTGCCACATTCAAAGTCAGAACTAAGCCTCCAACAAAGATTCCCCAGTGGTAGAGGAGAAGGCTGAGGTTCCCTGCAGCCAGGATGGGGCTGCTGGAGCTGCTGGAGGTGGCAGTGTCAGGCTGTCCCTGGGATCTGTCTCCTCCTGCCAGGGCGGGGCTGTTTCCAGTTCCTGGAGAGCTCCGATGTCTTGGCTGCACAGCTCATCCCACAGAGCCACAGGAGCCAGGGGAAGGAAGGGAGAGCTGGGCACGAGAGCTGCCAGAGGTGTCCTCTGGGTGCCCTCCTGGGACAGGGGAGAAATCCAGGGACTTTGTGTTGACTGAAAACCTTCTGCTCTTCCCCTAATCTATGTTCAGTATGTTCTCCCCCAAAATCACAAGAGAAAACTTTGGAGCTGAGTGAGGTCTCACTTTCAGTCTCAGAATATGTCTTTTTGTTTCATTTTGGGGCTAAGGGATATTTTCTCATGCTCATTCACCTGCTGCACTAATGGATCAGAGGTTTGGTTTCCCATGGTGCCATCTGTACCAGGAATGCCCTGTTACAAGTTTTTATCTGTTTTTCTCTCCCTGGGCTCAGTGCCTGTGCCCAGCTCCCAGCTTGCAGCACACACAGCTCTGCCAGAGCAGCTCCTGGGTGGGCTGAGAGCACAGGGAAGGAGCTGGGGTGACATTGCAGCACTTGGTGCTGCCTGTTGCCTCCAAAGGTTTCACAAAGCCCACACAGTGTGCCTTCCTCACACTGGATTTCCTGCAGTGTCCTTCCTCAGGGAGGGCAGACACCCATCACTGACTCAGGGAGGGTTGCAGGGTTTGCCCTCCTGTGCTGAATCATCTGCTGCACACAGGGAGGGAGCAGGTGGAAAATGGGGGAGTCCCCTGGGAATCCTGGGAGTCACAGAGTGAGGGGTGGGTGAGACATTGTGCCATGCAATGACAGCCAAAGTCATCCCAAAGCATTTCACAGCACCACAGAGTGACTCAGGGTGGAAAGGGCCACAGTGGGGCCGAGCAGGGTCATGCTAAAGCACATTGCACAGGACTGTGTCCAGCCGGTTCGTGGATAAGAATATTGGAATGTTTATGCTCCACAGGAGTACACCAGTGGGAGAACACGGGCACAGCTGGGTGCTTTACCCAAGGCTGAGGGCTGTTATCAGTCCTCTGCAGCAACACCATCCTGCCTGCATCCTGAAGGCACCACAAGGCTCCATCCACAGCAGGCTCCCAGAGCACTGATGGTACAACCTTGTGTCCTCCTGTCACACACAGGTCACAGTCCTGCTCCTGCCAGCACCTGATCCGGCCCCTTCCTGCCCCCCCCAGCCAGAGCAGAGGCTGGAGGGGCACGAGAGCAGAACCTTGGGTGGGCTGTGCCCCCTGTGCCATGCCAGGATGCTCCGGGAATCGCTCCAGGCTCAGCAGGATTTTTTGCGGTTCCCGAAGTTTTCAGCCGCCGTGCTTTGGAGAAAAGCGTGTTTTGTTTGACAGGCAGCGACACCTCGTGGCATCGGCCACCCCAGCGCGGGTGGGGACAGCGGCACCGCGGCCCCTCCCGGGACAGCCCCTCCGGCGGAGCCCAGAGTCCAGCGCGGGTGTTCCACAGGAGAGGATGATGACGATGGTGATGTGATGGTGACGACGATGATGATGATGATGATGACGATGATAAGATTCCTCTCTTGTGAACGCTTACTAAAAATCCCAGTCACCTTTAGGAGGAGCTGCCCGAGGGCTCTGAGCCCTGGAACCGCCCCCGATCCCGTCCGGGCTGATCGGGAAGCACAAGAGCCGTGGCTTGGTTGTGGCTCTGCAGTTCGGATGCTGGAGGGGGATGGACCCTCCAGACCCTGCACTTTGCTGTTTTCCTTAGAAAGGATTACAAATATTCTTTTCACAGGAAAGAGAAAGTCCATAAAAATTAAATTAAATTAAACAGAGGCAGCAAAACAACCAGGGAAACAGAAACCCATGGTAAGAGGAAATGGAGATTTTTGGAGGAAATGGTGACTTTGTACCCAGAAGCTGCCACTCCCAGGGTCCGAGGGTTCAGAGGGTTGTTACGGGCTGCCTGCTGGGCTGGCAGAGTTTTCCACCTCGGGAAGTCCCGGGAAAACCCCTTTGTCCAAGCTGCTGTAACTCCTGTGAGGTGAATTCACTGATCCATTCCTGCACTGATGGCTCAGGCCTGGGGTGCCTGTGATGGAAGGCAGGAGAGCCAAACAATCCCTGCTCCAGGGATTTCCCCCCTTTCCTGCAGTGGCACAGCCACTCCAAGCACACACCTGGGCACCCTGCACTTGGCAGCATGGCAGAGATCCAGGTCCTTTCATGTGCCCACACTGGGAGGAGGCAGATCCCTATCCTATCTCTGCACTTTACCCCCCCAGCTGTAAAGTGCAGTTATTCCCTAAATCCCCAAAACCATTGTGCTAACATAAACTAAGAGCAACTCTTTGATCTCCTGTAAACACCAGGCTAGCAGAGTCTCCCATCCCACTGTTTTTATTGTTGCTAGGTTATTAATAGCCCTCTCCTGCACTGAAACTTGATTTAAATGCTATAAATATTTCACAGCCATGCAGGCAAGTACCAAAGGTCAGAGTTTTACTGAGGTGTCTCACAAGATGAGGCAGCTCTTCCCCTGTGCCAGGGCTCACTGGAGGGTGCAGCGCTGCAGGTTTCACCTTTGCTGTCCCCCAAAAGCCTCCCACACCTGCTCCTCTCCCAGGCACACGTGCAGGGCTGTACCAGGAAGAGAGGCAGGGCGCATGTGTGCAGCTCCTGGGCTCCTCAATCCTCAGGAATTCACACAGGAAACACGATGAGAATGGATCAAGGAAAAGCATTTATGACAAATGGAAAGTTCTGCTTAGTCCTGTGTGGCTGGAGAGCGGGAGCCCTGATGGCTCTGTGTCTCCTGCAGCAGGCTCGAGGTATGTGAACACCTGAGTGTTACTTTTCTTTTTACTATATGGCTTTGTTGGTAGGAGGAGAGAGAAATTTTAATCGGTTTAAACGGGAATGATTCACATAAAGTGGAATATTCCATGGTAAAGAAGTGACAGTTTAAAATCTGTCTGTGGAAGGTGTCTTGTTGAGGGCTAGTGATGGACATGGTGATCTACTGGGAAAAAGAGGGGCAGGAAAATATACAGGACAAACGTGCAGCTCTGAATTCCTGGTAGGATCTGCCCTTGGAGGATTGGGATTGAACTGAAGTGTGGGACAGCCATGTCTGCCCTGTGCAGGGAGTCAGGAGTTTGTGGGCTGTAAATCAGTGAAATGCAGTGAGAGCACAGGGAAAGCCACTCGAAATTATAAACCAGATTGTTCATACAAATGTGAATCCTAGTTGTAAAAGCTGTTGAGATGAAGATGCTTTATGAGAGACAAGGAAAACATTGCATCACACTGGCTGCCAGAGCCAATTTCCAGCCTTTAATGAAAGGCTCAGCCTCAGATATTGACACCACCTCAGTGAGAACCCAGTGGTACTTCCTGTCCCCAAAGATACTTTGGAATCATTCACATAATTTCCCCTTTTGACCAGGTCATGTTCAACTTCTCCCTCCTCAAAATGTGACCCTGCTGTCCAAGGATTTTGCCATGATTTTGACCTGGGTTCCAGGGGAAGGCTCTCCCCCAGATGTGACCTACACTGTGAGGTATGAAAGGTAAGAGCTTCCAAACCATGTCTGATCAAAAGGGTGGCACAGGAACAACTACTGGGCATCTCTCCTGATTAATGACCGTCCTAATCATGAGTGACCTTCCACCAAAACAAAATATGATCCATGTGGGAAATGTTCCAAACTCTGAGCCCCACTTGCTCCCACCCTCCCAAACCCTTCATTCTCTTGCTCTATAAATCCCAGCAGAACGTGTTTAATATTTTGGTGTGGTTGCTCCTTCCAGCCAGGATCGCCTGGACAAATGGAGGAAGGTTCCTCACTGCAGGAACATCCCCAGGTCCTTCTGCAATCTGACTTGTGCCCTCTCCAACCTCTACGTTAAGGTCCGGGCTCGGGTGAAGGCAGTTTGGGGCCGGTCCCAGTCGCCCTGGGTGAAATCCCAGTTCAAGGATTACTACTCAGATGGTGAGTGCCTGCCAGGTGACAGCCTGGATGGAAGGACATTCCCACAAACACACAGACCACACCCCACAGGGATCCAGGAGCTTTGTGGATGGCAGAGACTTGAGTGAGCAGGAACAGTAACAGCCTGGGATCATTTGAGGATGAATTTTGTAGCAAGTGTCAGAATTTGTTCATCAGTGTCCCAGCTGAGCAATGTGGCTCCAAGCTCTCTGGGGTGTTTTAGATAAAGAGGTGTCCTCTGTGGCTGTGGCCACTGTCCCAGTGGCTCTCTGGGGTATTTTAGATAAAGAGGTGTCCTTTGCCTCCCTCTTCTCACAAGATAACAGCTGGAAGTGAGGACCAGCCATCACTGCTGAAGGTAAGAGCCAAGCCAGCCCCATTCTCACAGCTGCTCCTCCATTGCAGTGGAACTGGCTCCCCCTGTGCTGACCCTGAAGGTCAGGGACAATTCCATCCACGTCAGTGCCTCCTTCCCTCTGCCCACCTGTGTGGAGAACCTCACCTGGAAGTACGACCTGAACCTCTGGGAAGCGGGATCTGAAGACAAGGTCAGTACAAGTGGCTCTTTTTAGAGGAAATGCAGGAACTGAAAGAGCTTCAAAGTTCTGGGCAGAGAGAGAGGGACTGGATCCAGGGCCTGGAGGAAATGAACCAAACCAGAGCTAACCCAAAGCCAGAGACAAAAAGTAGAAGTGCCTGTATGCATCCTTATTTTTTTGGTAGTTCCCTATTTTTATCAGGAAGGGGAGGCTACACTACAGTCAGTCTGAAGGTCTGAGGTTTAAAACAACCAATCCAGCTGCCACTGGCAGCATTCCCTGGCAGAGCAGAGCCCAGCACAGCTGCAATTCCCACCTGGATCCATCAGCCCTGGGGGGATTCCAGACAAGGGGTCACACAAGGGATCCATGGGCTAAGGTGGCACAGAAACATCACACCAATAATGAAAGAATCACCTCTCCAACCCTCTGCTTTGTCTCTCAGCAGAAGAAATACGAGGGTTACTTCAGGAAGGACACAGTGACCATCAACACCACTGCCCTCAGAGGCAATTACTGCTTCAGTGCCAGGGCTCTCTATGAAAGCATCAACTTGAAGCACAGTGAATTCTCCCAGCCTGTGTGTGTGCTGTTAAACCACAAAGGTATGGCCCTTCTCAGGAGAGGATGTGGGAGACATCCAGTGGGATGAGGGCAAGGCAAAGATTTCAGGTTTTCACCACATAAAAAAACCTTCCTGTTAAAGGGGCTGGTTGGATTTTCTGGTGAGTGGTTCCTGCTTTCTGTAGAAATAGTTTCATTTAAAAAAGCCTGAAATGTTTTCTGAAAACTCTGAGTATTGTATGTCAGTGTAGAGCCCATAATTCCTATAAAAATACCACTCACAAGAGATTATTTCTGTCTTTTTCATCAGCACAGTGGAAGTTCCCACTTCTGGTTGTGATCCCTCTGTTTGTCCTCTCCATCTTTGTGGCCAGTCCCTTCATCTGCTGCCTGGTGAAACAGGAGGCCAAGCAAAGGAAGATGCCTCAGGTTTTGGTATGGCCCAAATTCGGAGGTCCCCTCCTGACCCAGAGTCTTGCTGGTTTTCAGAGGGTAACTGGGGAGGAGTGGGGGGGTCTGCACTTCTCAGTTTCACATTTGTAATTCCCATTTTTGAAATAACTTTTCTGACATCCAGATTTTTCTTTTGAAAGCATCACAGGCTCACTGTTTGATTCTTTCTCCCTGGTAGGATTTCTCTCAATTTAAAGCTGCTGGAGCAACCTTCCACTTGGAGCTCGGTGAAAAGGAATTCTGCAGTGATCTGAGCTGCTCAGAGAAGCCAGTGCCTCAAAGGAGGACAAACAGAGCTTTAGGAGGACACCACCTGCCATGGATGGCTTCTTTCCCATCATCATCATCACTGTCATCATCATGGTCAGAGGATGAGGAGGAGGAACACAGCAGCACTTTGATTCCATACCATGAAATGCCTCGGTATCCAAAGAGAGGTCTCAGCTCTCAGCCATCCCCAGCAGCTCTGGGGGAAAGCAGCCTGGATTCAGGATCTGGAGGTCTCTCTGCGGCATCTGTGCTTGACCTCAGAGCCCTGGGTTTCACCCTCTTTGCAGAGAGGAAGAGTGAGGTGGACACCTCGGGGTCCCAGGCAAACGAGGAGCCCTCCCTTTACCTCTGCTCCTCCTTGGAAAGGATCTCCCTCACTGATGTGACGTTCCCAGGTGCCCCAGAGCAGGGGCAGGACGATGGACACGGGGATGAGAGGCTGGGAATGAGCCCCCTTCACCCCCTGCTGGGGGGGATTGGTGCTGAACCCCACGAGCACAGGAAGGCTCCTCATTCCTCCAGGGGTGACCAGAAATCCATCCTTGATGTGCAGCTCCAGGAGGATCCCAGCAGGCAGCTGCTCATCCCCTTGTGGACACTGCAGCTGGCAGAGGATGAGGGCATTGCCAGTGACTGTGGCAGTGACAGCTTTACAGAAGGGACCCCCCCCGAGTCCACAGTGCTCAGTGATGCTTCTGGGACTTCAATTACAGAGGGAAAATGTGATCCAAAGTTGCAATTCCCAGGCTATGAGCACTCACATTACTTGGGAAGGATCTGAAGTGCCCAGCAGGTCTGGGGAGTGCCTGGAAATCCTGGAGAGCTGCAGATATCCAAGCAAGGATCCCTGAACAAGGACAAAAACCTGATGTCTGGCCTATCAAGGCAATGGCTTTAGGGACACAAAAGTGCATTTAATTGCTAAGTCACCTCTGTACTGTCACTGTCAGGGGTGAGGGAGGCAGGGACATCTCTGAGGGAGCACCCAGCAAACAGGCACTGCCTGGGGCTCACCTCAGACTTAGAACAAGGGCCTGAAAATGCAGTGTTGTGCCTGCACGTGGGTTTAAAGCAGATTTGGAACTGCTTTGGGTCACCTTTGTTTCCCTGTAAGTCCAGAGCTTGACTGGAAGTTCCTTACAGAGATATTCAGCAAGATCTGGTTTTTGTGGCATGAAAAGTTCTCCACCTCATCCTGCAGAAATCACTTTCTGTGTTCCAGCAGAGGGAACTGAAGCCAAAGTGTGCAGCATGTTTGTTTATTTATTTTTATTTTATATTTATTGAAGCTGAAATTCCTCCTGCTGTGCAGAATGTCTGAGAGCAATAATATTTTGATATAAATCTCCATGTGTACGTGGTTTTGTTTTCCAGAGCTACAAAGGGGGACTGTAGCTCATCCTGAAAAAAACATTACCTTTAAAACAGGACCCCATCCTGGGCTGGAGTGGAATTCTGAGACTTCCCAGCCAGGTCACTCTGGTCACTACTGAACAAAGAATCACAGAATGGTTTGGTGGAAGGGATCCTGAAGTTTGTCCCACTGCACCCCTGCCATGGCAGGGACACCTCCAACTGTCCCAGGGTGCTTCAAGCCTGTCCCTGGCACTGCCAGGGATCCAGGGGCAGCCCCAGCTGCTCTGGGCACCTGTGCCAGGGCCTCCCCACCCTCCCAGGGAAGGATTTCAGTCCAGTATCTAATCTAGATCTCCCCTCTGGTAGTTTACAGCCATCACCTTTGTCCTATCACTTCATGCCCTTGTAAAAGCTTTTTATACTCCAGTATCAAAGGAGCCTTTGTGTAAAGGGCTCAGAGGAAAGCACAGCAGTAAAAGAAAGAGGGAAACACTCCCCAGCCATTCTCTGCACAGAGAGCTCAGATGAGGGGAGGGTGTTGATGGAGGGTATGAAAGCTGAAATCCTTTGAGAATCAGGAAAAAAGAAGTGAGGGGTGGTAGGAGGGACTGGGAACTGCTCTGCAGCAAGATGTACTCACTGAGGTCCTGAATGAAGTCCAAAGGAGAGGTGGGGGAAAGGATTCACCAGCTGGACTCTTCCTCTGTCCTCTGCAAAGTGTCCTTAGGTTCATCCTGCATTGTTATCCCTCCAGTTTATTTGGAAAGACACAGATGATCCAAACAAAATCACCACCCAATTCCTTGTGCAATCCAGGAAAACCCCCCAGGCTTTGATTTACAGGAAGCTCTGAAGTTGAGTAACGTCTACAAAATGCTTTTGACATGTCCCAGCTCTGCAATCACAGCCTGGGATCAGTTCTTGCCTTGGCCAGGGGGTGAGGGACAGGCTGCAGGCCAGCGGAGCTGCACGGGAGGTGGCAGCATCCAACTCCTCACTTCCTTTCAGCAGGGCTCGGGAGCCGCTTTCCTCTGCAGAAGGGTCAGTCACAGCCAGAGCACAGTGCTCCCCTCCCACAGCAGTGCTCCAGGTGTTATCACCCCATCAGGGAATCACCTCCTTAGGAAAACACCCCGGGGATCATCGAGTCCAACTGGGAACCCACCCTGTCCCCAGGGCCACATCCACACATGGAGGGCTCATGCCCAGCACTCACCAGGTTTGCTGCAGTCCCCACACACTGTGAGGAAATCAAAAGTTTGAGAGAGTTTGGAAGATAAGACCCTATTTTTAAACTTGGAAGTCGAGTTTTAGACATCTTCAGGTCCCCAAAGATTCAGAGAGGTGTTTCTTGGGCTATTCAAAAGGTGATGCCTTGCTAGAAATAAGGGCAGAGGTAAAGTTTGAAGTTCTGTTGTCAGAACTGAAGGCTCAGGTGCACACCAAGGTCCCCCAGCTCTGCCCCATCACCCAGCAGGAGCGTGAGGCAGTGATGTGAGGGAAGGGAAAACAGAAATACTTTTGTCAGGCTGTTCAGGAAACACCCTAACAAACAGTTGTACTTAATTAGACACTGGTGCATAGGTGTGTCTGCTTTAACAAACCTGAGGCCTCTGCCTTTGTCCAGGTGAGCTGAGAAAGACAAAATGCCAGTGATGCACCATGGCAGGGCTGTGAGCACACCCAAGCAGGGCAGGGAACAGAAACAGCATCAGGAAATCCACAGATGAGGAGGGAAGCAGAAGGGGTTTGTGAATTCTATCACGTGTTTGGCCACAAGGATAGAGAGTGAAATCAGCATTCAGGAACACACAGGGTTTGTATTTTGAAAACATAACAACACCCTAAAAGCTGCACACCTTATGGAAAAGGGACTGTATCCCTTTCTTCCTGTCCATACAAACTCCCAGTTCTTATCACGTGGATTCAGTCACAGAACTTTACACTGTAAACAGCCACAAAAATAAACATTGCAGGTGTACAATAGTCCCTGCAAAAAGCTGTGGGACAGCAGGTGCTCCTCCTGTGGAAAGGCCACCACTTTTCTATCTCTTGCCCACATCAGGTGAAAAAACCCCAGTGCTCTGGCTGACTTTCATTGTGAGAAAGTATTTAGGAGTATTTTTGGAGGAAATAGGTATTGAACCAACCAGGTGCACAGCTCTAAGTTTTAACGTCTAGAGTTGTAACAAGCTCAAGTTACTCGACCAGAAAAGCAAACCTCAAACCCCAGGAACCTCAGGGAGGGCTTTCAGGCAGGAAGCTCTCAGCAAAAAGGTATTTGGCTCTTTTTCAGGAGCTGGGGATTTTCTCAGCCTCTGGCTCGTGCACCTTTGTACAGTCAGGTGTGCACTGGAGGGGAGAGGTGCTCCTGCTGTCACTCTGCAGTGTCACACATGCGCAGGGCTCCGGGCAGCTCAGAGCCAGGGAAGGCAGGACAGGAGCTCTGCTTTGCTCTGTTACTGAGCAACAAATCCAACCTAGCCTGGCAAGAAAGAATTCAGCCAAAAGGTGATTCACCTGCACACAGGAGCAGCTGCCTGCTCTCCCAGCCCAGCCTGCAGAGTCATTCATGAAGGGATTTCTGATCGTCCTGGCTGGAGTTTCAGTGCTGGGTAAGTCCTGAGCTCTGCTCTGCTGTCCCTGATTGTGGGATTCTGTCTGATCCTGGAGTCTGCACTTCTCTCCTGTTTCCTGAATTATCACCTAAGAATGGGCTGCTGTCTGAGTTGCCTTCTGAGCTCTCTTCTCTCTCCTTGTAGTAACTCCCATGCGTGGCTGGTATGCTCGGCACTTTTGGGATTAGTAGGGAGAGGGAAAGAAAAGGGTTTGTCACTGTGCTAGGACCCAAATCCTACAGCAGTGAAGGATTTTCATTGGTGTCAGGGGGCTCTGGATCAGTCTCCTTGTGGCTTCAGCAAAGGCACAAATGAATACAGGAACAGTGCTGATTTTAAAGGAGGTACAAACAAATAATGGAATCTTAAAATGAGGGAGTCATCGTAGAGTGGTTGGGTTGGAAGGGACTTAAAGCTCATCTCATGCCACCCCTGCCATGCCAGGGACACCTTCCACTGTCCCAGGCTGCTCCAAGCCCTGTCCAGCCTGGCCCTGGGCACTGCCAGGGATGGGGCAGCCACAGCTGCTCTGGGCACCCTGTGAACAATCAGGGAACAATTTCTCCCTGATATCTAACCTAGATCTGCCCTCTAAAAGCCATTTCATCCTACTCCAGATGTGACAAGCTCGCTTCTGGGTGAATGAAGGATAAACCTGCTCTTTCCAGACCCCAGCTTTTCAGCATTCAGCCCCATCATTCATCTGCTGTGTCTGGCATCTCCTCAGCCCAAGGGACAGTCACACTGTGAAATATCCTGGTTTTCCCCTGCCCACACTTGACTGTGCTTGTGTTATGCTGCTTTGCATAAGTGTTCCAGCATAGATAAATGTGGGAAGACAGATTTCCTACTCCTGATAAGATTGGGGTATTTGTGACTCAGTTTTCAGGGTACTCAGACAGGGGATCCCACTCCTTCATACCCACACTGCTGCTCCTGGCATGAGCAGAGGCAAATGTGGAGCTGCAGACGAAGTCAGGACAACATCTGGAGCAGGCAGCAGCCCATTTCTGCACCACTTCCCTGCCCAAATGCCACACACAGCACTGAGAGGGGATCTGTGCCCTTCTGCCCAACCCTTCTCCATCCAGCCAGCAGGCTGAACTGCTCACACTCAGTTCTGGTCCATGGGGGAAAGCCTGGAGCGAGGATCCAGCTGGGATTTATTCTCTGCTCAATGTGATCTTGTCCAAGGCAGCCCCATCCCAGCGCTCAGTTTGCCCATCTGTGCTATTTTCATTTGCTCACTTTTTCACCTTGTTCACTGCAGGCTGAAGCCCTCACATGCCCCAGGTGTTCATCAGTGCCACAAACCCAGAGCTGAATGATGTGTAAATGATTTACCTTTGAGGGTCTGCCTATAATCTGAATTCAGAGTTTACAAATCCTGAAGTTAGAAACTCTTGTGGATCAGCCTTGGGAAAGGTTTGCACTGTGTTTTCTCATGGTGAGAGAGACACAAAATCCTCGAGGACTTTTCTGCAGCACCTCAGAGCCAGTTTGCTGCAGGAGGGCCATGGTGGGGTCCTGCTGTCCAGGGACACGTTTGCAGGGACAGGTGACAGTCCTGACCCCAAAGGAAGAGCAGCAGGGCTCAGAAAGCAGGGAGCTGGGCTGGGTTGTTTGCCGTCACCCTGGCACACCCAGGCCAGAGTCCAGACACTGGGTGTCACTCTGTACAGGCACTTTCCATCCAATAAAACATGGAGCACGAGAGGAGAACGGAGCCACATCTTCAGGAGGTGACACTGAGCTCTGCATGTCACTTCCTTGAGCAGGGGCAGAAAGCAGAGACATTCACAGACCTGATTCTGGGCTTGAAAACAGATTATTGGTCTTATTTTACCACCCATGTAAAGGCTCTTAAAGAAACCCAACTAGAAATTCAAGGATTGTCTTTCTGGTTTGAGTTCTTGAGGCTTTTCTGTATAAATTCCTAATTTCTTTGGGTGAGTCAGTTGTCTGCAAGAGCGTGATGTGAACAGAGTTTGAAGCCTTGTTCTGCTCAAGCTCCTTCTTTTCAGCCCAGCTTTAGCAAAATACCACAAGATCCATCTTCATCTGAGGGCTGAGATGTCAGAAGATGCTTTTTAATACCAGTTTCTCTGCTTCTTCAGGTATTGTGACTACAGAGAGATCATCATGTCTGAAACGTGCAGCATTTTCTTCCACAAACTTTGAGAATATCCTGACATGGGAGACAGAGGCAGATATTCCCCCTGGCACTGTGTTTGATGTCCAGTACAAACAGTATGTGAAGTTTGCTTCTTTTGGGCTGTTCTTAGGGGTCTCAGAGAAAGAAGGGCCCAGAGAGAAAAGGTGATTTTGCTGTTTCTTCTGCCTGTGTTATGGCTCATATAATGGTTCATATAATCCTATGAATATTTTAGGATTATTCGAAGTGGGAGATGATGCTCATTTAAACAAATATTTTACATCTTGGGTTGCTTTGCTCCATATTTTAGGATTATTCAGAGTGGAAATATGATGCTCATTTAAGCAAACATTTTACATCTTGGGTTGCTTTGCTCCATTACTGAGCTACTCTTGCCTTCAGCATCTTCCTTCTCTCTATTCCATTTTCCTCCATTCCTGTCCAACTAAACGGCCCCAAACTCTTGTTTTGTCCTCAGGTATGGAGAGAAATCCTGGCTCACCAAGCAGGAGTGCCAGAGCATCACCCGGCTCTTCTGCAACCTCAGCAAGGAGACAGAGAACTTCACGGAGCATTTCTATGGGCGGGTGCGGGCGCGGGGCTGCTCCTCCAGCTGGGTGCGCTCCGAGCGCTTCGAGCCCCGCAAGGAGAGTAGGTACCAACCCCCAAAGCTCCTGCAGGGCAGCATTTCCCCACAGCTCAGTCTTGCAAGGCTCTGTGTTGCTGGGGGGGAGTGAAACTTTGGAGGTTTGGAGGTGAATGAGAAATGGGCAGGGCCTCAGCTGGGAGCTGACGCTGAAGTGGGGTCAGAGAAGGGAAAGGCCTGGTGTGATGGGAGGGAGAGCTGCTGGTGAGAGGAACAGAGAAATGAGTAAGGGACACGATGGGCAGCCTGAGAACAGTGAGTTCCAGCAGCTGTGAAATGGGAACATTTGGATAAGCATCCATTCCAGTGGGTACCTGGTGTCCCGACCCCAAAGTGAGCCCTACTGCAGACACAAGGCAGCCTTTGGGGGCCTTATGGCTCTGTGGCTAAAATTTCCCACTGAAAAATCACCAAGAGTAATTCAAGGTGGCATCAGCAGCTGATGGTTGTGAAGAGCCTTCAGACTTTGGCACCAAAGAAGCTGTGAGAACTTGGATTAAAGCCCTTTGCAGTGCTGGGTGCAGTGTATGCCTGTCACAGAGATCAGTGCAGGCACAAAGCCCTGTAAATCTGGTGTAGGATGGGAACTGGGATTTGGGCAGCTGTTACCTGAGTGCCTGTGCTGGGATTTCACATACACATGAAGGAGGACATCCTGCACAGGGACAGGGAACATGGAGCTGGAAAAGCCTGGGATGAGAATTCCTGGGGACAAGAACCCCAAACCACCTCTGGCTGCAGTGGCCTGACTCCTGCCATGCTCACACAGCTCAGACACATTTCGTACAAACAGAAATGACATTTCAGTCTGGGCTGTGTTTGACATCAGAGGATGCTACCACAGCTGACAGTGCCTGTTGTGCCTTTCCCAGCCATCATAGGGCCCCCCCAGGTGGAACACATCCCCCACGCCCGCTCCATCAGGTTCCTGATCCGGCCCCCGCTGACGCCCCTGCGGGGGGAGGACGAGCAGCAGCTCACTGTGGAGGACATTTACAGCAAATTCGGGGCTGTGGATTATCACCTGACAATATTCAACCAGAGGACACAGCAGCAGGTAAAGCACAGCCTCGGGCACTGGGATGTTGTAAATTCCATTTCGGATGAGCAGGAGAAGGATCTCCGTTTACACAGGATGGGGGAGATTTCTGATCTACAAGGGAAGTCTTGGAGCCTTTGACTCTCAGGACAACAGGAACTTTAAACTTTCTTCTTAAATCCAAAGGACTTTCTAAGAGTACTGTAGAAGTAGCAAAAAGTAAAACCATTGGTGACTAAAACTTACTTAAGAAGTTCAAGTCTTAAGAAACTGAAACGCAGAATTAAATACAGAAATAATAGAAAACAAAATCATATAAATATGATTCAGAAAAAAATCAGAGTTCCATACACACAGAATAATTTGAGCCCTGTAAGACCACATTAATAAATAATATTTTATGCTGAATTTTGCAATCTGAATTGAAGAAAATTTCATCTTGCCCAAATACAGATTTTACCTTTCTTTTCAACAGTGGACAAAGAATGAGCACAACAAAGAATTTGAAGTTTCCAACTTGGACCCAGACACTGAATACAACGGGACAGTTTATATCTGTCTGCTCCAGAGAAGGAGCAAACCTCAGGTGTTTTGGGTCAAAACACTGGCAGGTGAGGCTCTTAACTCTGCTGAAAGCTGAAAAGTCCAGCTGGGATATTGGATACACAAAATGCATTGATTTTCAGCACAGAACGTTTTAATAATTTAAAAATTAATTTCATGAGATTAAATCTGTGATATCACCCAGCTAACTGTGACATTTTTCTAATCCAGCTCTTTTTCCATTTGTTCTTTCCCCAGACAAGACGTGGATTCTCTACTGTCTGGTGGCCCTGGCCTTCTGTGCTGGGCTGGTTTTTGCTGCCACTGCTTATGTGAGCTACAAATACATCAAACAGCGCAGTGCCCAGCCCAGGGCCCTGGTGAGTGCCCTCAGCCACTGCTGCAAATGCTCAGGGATTGAGCTCAGCTTGCAAATCACAGAATCAGCCCTGCCTGGGGCGGGAAAAGTCATTTAGTCCATGTCCTGTATGGGATCCACATGTGCCACTGTCCCAGGTGGCTCCCAGCCCCAGGGTCCAGCCTGGCACAGACACTGCTGGGGATGCAGGGGCAGGGTCTGTGCCAGGGCCTTTTGTCAGCAGAGCAGATCCCTGGTGCCTGTTACTGCCTTTTACTGACACTTCTCCAAAGAAAATGCTACAGCAACTACAGCAAACCTTCAGGGTCACAGCTTCTTGGTAATAACTTGTGCTCTTTTATCTGCTCCACCAGGACTTCAGAGGGATTCCATCGTTCCAGCCTCTCACACTGACAGTGGAGCACATCATAAAGCCCCTCAGCTTATCCAAACCTTCCCTTTTCATCCCTGAAGTGCAGCTGGCCCAGATGAGCCAACACTTGGACTGGTCCCGGGAGCCAGCACGTCCCTCCTGTCCCTACCAGCAGCAGGTGGATGTTCCAGCACTGCAGCTGCCCCCTCAGCCCTGCCAGGTGGAAATGCCAGCTCCCATCACTGCCTACACTCCTCAAAAAGCTGAGCAGAGCATTGCTGCTGCCCCAGGCAGCGTCAGCCTGGCCCTGACCTACGGGCTGTGTGTGGAGGGCACGGACAGGAGCTCCCAGCCCGAGCACAGGCTGAGGGAATCTCCTCCAGATCTGAAGGAATCTTCTCCAGATCGTTCTGAGGATGGAGAGCTCCGAACCCATGGGCCGGGAAAGAGCTGCAGCCACTGGGATTACAAAGAGCAGCAGCCAAAGGTGACCCTGTGGAAGAGCAGGGACAGACTGGAGTCAGTTGTGATCCAGGGGAGCCCTGGGCAGACCCAGCTGCTGCTGCAGAGTGAGGAGCTGGAGGATCCCGAGTGCGTGTCCCAGCTGTCCCTGTCCTTGCTGGAACAGGGGGGATGCTACCGACAGCAGGCAGCCCTGCCCCTGCTGCTGCCTGCAGGGAAAGCTGCCCCAGGCTATGCCGCACAGGAGGAGCTGCTGGCACCTCTGCTGCTCTCGCTCCGGACTGGCAGCCACGGGGAGCAGTGGGAGCTGCCTGAGCCCTTCGCACCCCCTGCAGCCCCAGCGCAGCTCCCAGGGACCGCAGCCACGCAAATGTTGCCAGCAGCGAAGGGGCTGGGCTGCGCTGAGCTCGGCGTGTCCCCAGCCAGCAGCCCGGGCCGCGACAGGGACAGCGCCAGCGCCACTCCTCTCACCATGCTCTTCAAAGATTTGGACCTGAAAGTGCAGTGGGATGAGGAGAGCACGGAATTTGATTAGGATGACTTAATGGTATTTAAATCCAGATGATGTTTTCTTGTACGAAACAGAAGCAATGCAAACCCACAGCTGATCCTGGCTGTATGAACAGAGCTCAGGGCTGTCACACTGCTCCATTGTCACATTGCTCCATTTGGTGCCTTTACTGACAGAACTGCTCCTTGTCACACTGCCATACGGTACCTTTGCACTTAAACAACAACAACAGGTCTTTACTTCTAGCATATTCTCAAATTGATTATGAATTGGATTACTTTAAAAGATCAGTGAAGATCCAGTTTTCCATCCCAGATTCAGTTTACTGAAAATTTAGCAAAATTCACAAACTGTATGTGCTCTTTACCAACACCTAAGATAGATGTAACTCTCTTTGAAGAAATTCAGGTGTGCAAACCTAGAAGTATTTCATGTACCACGGTACAGTAAAAGAAGTAAATAGTTACTGGTGTTCTACCCTTGGATAAATCACTACTGGTTACTGGTGTTCTACCCTTGGAAAAGAATATTCCACCTTCCTGGAATGGACTTTGCCTTCAAAGGACTCATTGAAACTGGGTAACAGCTCCTGATGCAGCAGTTCTGTGATATTTGTCCCTGCCCCCTGTGGTTTTTAATACTTGTACAAAGATAAAGCCTTTTTTAATACCTGTACAAAGATAAAGCCTTTTTCATCTCAGCAACAGATTAATGCAGCCTTGGCCTAGTTCTGAGCTTTCTCAGCTGCTGCTCCTTTCCTTCTCTGCAGTAGTCACACATTCTCTTCCTCCCCTGAGATCCCCAGGGATGAAGCAGCTGGGATCACATTCAGGGCAGGCAGGGATGGGAGATCTGCAGCACTCCCAGTTTAACCCTCAATCTCAGTTTATCCCAGTCCCAATCCATGCATCAGTAATGCACACAGGAGCCCAGTGAGGTCTGGAGCTCTCCCTGCCACCCCTCCCTGCTCCACGTTCCTGGCACATCCTCCAGGGCTGCCATTGCCATTTTTTGGGAGTCAAAATCCTTGGAGCACTTGGTCCTCCACCAAAAGGAAGCTAAATTCTAATCCAGGGGCCAGAGGAGGTGGTTAATTTTCATTCAGAGGAAAGCACAGTTCAGCCTGTTCATTTGCACTGCTGCGGTGAAAAATGTGTCTGAGGACATTGGTTTTAGAGAAGTGAAAGCGTTTACAGGAATAAGCAAGGTTTGACTGGTATGGGGAAGTATTTACTCAAAGAGACCAATCTGACCAGAGGTAAAATTCAGCTGCTCCCACTCCAAGTACACTTAGGGCTTTTCTCAGCCCAGGAAAGCTGAAGCTAAAGGTTAAATTCTACTTTCTTTGGGGTGATTTTGCAAATAAGCCATAGGCTCATGAAGTGAAGATTTTTGATGATTCAACCCAGAATTAAAGGGATAGTCTTAGAAACTTCCCAGGCCAAGGTTCAGCTCTGAGCTCCAGCCCCAACAACTGCTGAAGGACCACAGCCCTGTGAGGCCAAAAGGGCAAAATTCCAAGTGTGCTGAAGAAATGTGAGGGTATCACAGACTGAAATACGTGCATGGCTTGGGCAGTGACCAGCAGGACATTCCCAGGGAGCTCCCTCCATTCCATTCATCACCAAAGGGTCTGTGGAATGTGCTTTGATCTGGTTCCTGTACTCTGTGCCCCAAAAAACAACACAGAGAAATGCTGCAGCTCCTGGAGCTGTTCCCAAGGACTGGGAGACACCAGGGGTAACATTTTTTTCCATTAAACCCCCCTGGAGAGGCATTTAAAGCCAGTGATGCCAATTACCCTATTCAGAGTTGCCTGTGAGCTTCATATCTTGTGTCAACGCTATTCCCAGTGATGCTATCCAGGAATAATCAACATTTTGGGTGGTGTTGTGAAACACAACCCCCAGCACAGGATGAGTATGGCCAGAGTCGTGTGGAAGGGATGGGGGCCTTGGGAGAGCATTTGAATCTGCTGCTAAAATTATGTTATTTTCTATTTTAAATGCCTTTCCAAATCCCTCTGCAGAAGCCCTGCCACGAGGTCTGATTATGCCCAGACTGCAATCAATGGATCATCCTGCTGGAGGCCAGGTGGGAACTGAGGAGAGCCTGGGAATGGAGTTTTAGAATGCAGAGAGGTGCCTAAAGATGCAAAGTGTCCCTGAGCTGGGACATCCACCTCCCCTTCAGGCCCTTAAATACCTTCAGGGCTGCATTACCCCTGCCTGAACAAAAGGCAGGAATGATTCCAGCCCCAGCCCATCCTCCCAGCAGCTCCACTGCCCAGAGATCACAGGCAGGAGAGCCCTGTCCTGCTGCAACATCCTCAACTTCCTGCTTGCGTCATGGCTTAGTCAATATTGATCTTTGAGGCCTGGATCTTCTGAGCTGAGGGAAATTGATTCTTGTCTGATGAGTCACCTCCTAAATTTAACACACAGATCATCCCTTCTCAAGCTGTCTCTCTTTGGAAAAGCTTGGAAAGAAATACTGATGCTGTTGAATTTTATTGTAGCAAGGAACACGTCATCCCTGCTGACCTCAGTGCCTCCCTCTGCTCTGTCACAGACACATTTTCTGAAAAATCCTCTCCTTAGGATTCTTCCTCCTGAGGAGCTGAGAGGCCTCAGGAACAAAATGTAACCAATGGTTATCTGCTGCTGTGGAATGCAACAGGTGCATCTGGGATTGGTCTCATGTGGTTGTTTCTAATTAATGGCCAATCACAGCCCAGCTGTCCGGACTGTCTGATCAGTCACAAGCCTTTGTTATTCGTTCTTTTGCTATTCTTAGCCAGCCTTCTGATGAAATCCTTGCTTCTATTCTTTTAATATAGTTTTAATATAAAATATATCATAAAATAATAAATCAGCCTTCTGAAACATGGAGTCAGATCCTCGTCTCTTCCCTCATCTTAAGACCCCTGTGAGCACTGTCACACTGCTCAGAACCAAACAGATCCACTTGTGTCAAACAGCTGCTCCAGGACCTCCTTTTCTCCATCTCCTCCTGTGCAGGAACATTTCCAGATAAACAGCAGGATTTCAACATTGCTCCAAAGGTCTCCCATGCAAGCCATGTGTGCCCAGCAATGCTCTCCTCCTCAGCCATGCTCTGAAGCAGCTCTGAGAGCTCTGGGCTGTGGGAACCCAGAACATCCCTCTGGCTGCCCAGGAGGGCCAAGACCCCTGCCAGGAGTCTCAGAGACCCTGGCACAGAGCCCAGAATGCCCCTGTGGTTTTCATTATGACCCGTGGAGCCAGTTACCAACCTTAGATGAAGATCTGCAAGCCATGACAAATTAAGTAGAGTGATAGTGAAGTTATCACTGGGTGGAAAAGTAGATTTTGGGGTTTTTGGTATGGGGGTTCAGGAGGCAAGATGGAGGGAACTGGACATGTCCAGCCTTTCTCCTTCTTCTTGTTGGCCTCCATCTTCTGCTGTGATGTTGGCACTTCCAGATTGGTTTAGAGTAGAAGCTCACTGTCTAACACAGGTGATAGGTGTTGGGAAGGAATTGTAAACATTGTATATGTAGTTTGTAGTATAAAGACATAACACAGCCCCGGGGCAGGCAGAGTGCCTGGAACTGTCCTGCTGGACCTCAGCAGGGCAGGAGAAAGAATTTTACAGATAAGATACAATAAACAACCTTGAGACCAAGAAATGAAGAGTTCTGACTCCTTCTTCAAGCGCCGGGCTGGGAAAAGAGACTTTCAAACTCTTCTCGGGGTCACTCTGACCAGCTAGAGATCCCACACTGGGCAAGAAAAGCTCCCCTTGCCTCAGGGAGTGTGTGTCCCCAGCAGATGTCACACGGGTGACAGGTGAGTTGTCACAAGGCAGCAGAGCAGCAGGTGGCAGCTGTAACCCTAGAGCACAGCATTGCTCTTTGTCTTCCCAGCTAAATCTGGGAGCTGGCACTGCTCACTCCCTCCCTGAGCAGCCCCGAGGGATCCCTGCCCAGGGATGAGCACTCTGCAAGCCAAGGATCCCATTCCCTCCCTGTTTGTTCCTTTCTTTTGGCACTGGAGGGTGTTTGAACACCACGAAAAATCACTGGTGAGTTTTTAACAAGTTCTGGGAGGAAAATCGTACACGAGGGACAAAAGGAAAGCTCCAGGTTCTGGAGACAGAATGAAGGAGAGCTCCCAGAATCTCAGAATATCCTGAGCTGGAAGGGACCACAGGGATCATGAAATTCAACCCCTGGCCCTGCACAGACACCCCAACAACCCCACCTTGTGCTTGAGAGCATTGTCCAAACACTCCTGGAGCTCTGGCAGCCTCGGGCTGTGCCCATTCCCTGGGCAGCCTGGGCTGTGCCAGCACCTCTGGGGGAAGAACCTTTCCCTAAATCCAACCTGAACCCCCTGAGCCAGCTCCAGGCATTCCCTCAGTCCTGTCCCTGCTCACAGTGACCAAAGATCAGTGCCTGCCCCTCTAAATAAAATAAATTTTATAACAGAGGGTTGATGTGACAAAATGAATGAAATTATTAATTTTAAGCAGAATAGATGATAATTACACATTACTTCTCATAATGCAAAATTCAGGGAAGCACTGGAGTGGCCATGGATCCAAAACCTATGGAAGGGAAGTGCTCCTTCCCTTTGACAGCTCAGCTCACCCCAAAGTGCTTCAAACTGCCAGTCCAGTCCCTGCTGTTTATTGCTCTCCTAGGAATGCCACAAACTCAGCCACCAAATGGACTCCACACCTGAAGTCTGGGCTGATCCTGCTGGGTTTCACCTTTGTTTGGATGGTGTAGCAAACAAGGTTCCTAGAAATGGCCCCTACTGGTGCTGTGCCAGATTTGATGGTGGAATTAATTCCCACACCTCAAGAAACATCACCTGCTCCTCACATTGCTGGGGAGGGGTTTCCCTGAATTCTGGAACTGCAGGACCACCTCAAATAAATGGAAATTCAGCAATCTCTGTTCTCTGCCCCTGCCCCAAACTCTCAGACACTACCAAGGGCTGCTGGACACACAAAGCTCTCCTGCTCGGAGGCACCAAGCCTTTGTTTGCTGGAAAAAGGAAATAAAACAGTCACAGCCCACCAAAACCTGTGAGCTGCTGGAGCTCCTGGTGTAATAAAACACTGCCAGGATTTGCCTGGAGTTGGCAATCACTAAAGAGATGTCAAAGCAAATGCCATCACTCTGTCAGGCAGCAATGGCAAGGTTACCCAGGGCCATTCCTGGACAGGGTTAAAATATTCAGAATTCAGTTCAGATGCTTTGTGAGCTTTATCCTAAAAGAGCAGAGCATACTGCAGTGCTCTGGATTCTGCAGGCACCTGTCCCTGCTCAGTGATTTGGCAGAGTGGGGGTGCTGGGTGGGCACTGCAGGAGCAGAGAGCGTCCCCAGCTGGGCCATCCCCATTGTCCAGGGAGGGCTGGCAGGGCTATATTTGACTGCAGGATGGGCACTCCAACATGGGGAACATTCTTCTGGGGAGAGTCATCCTCGTGTCACCACCAGGAGAAGGAAACCTCCTTTGTCCCTTGCCTTGCCTGGGGACAGGGGCTCTCCCTGCAGCCTTCACCGGGTGAGTTTGGTTTATCTGCACATAAATTGCTGTTTATGCTGGATTTTGTAGGATCTCCAGAGCAGCATCAGTTGTTTCGTGTGACAGCTTTGTTTGACTTGCACTGCAGAAGGAGATTATGCTTTGTGATTGTATCTGATTTAATGATTGTTTTTCCAGTGTTGTTATAAAAATCCTGGTTTGCTTCATGCTTTCTCACCAGAATCTGCTCTGGTTTACTGGCATGTTTAGAAAATAATCTGCATTTGAATTGAAAAGTGTAGGTTTTAATATGATCATAAAACTATGAAATTTGTTCAGGGAAAAATAAAACCCATTATTTAGTAAAAATGAGTCTGTGTCAGTAATTATTCATGAGCATGGAAACAAGGCTCTGATGCTTAGGATGACAGGACTCATTCTGCAGCTGAATCACTTCTGAAGACAGCAGAAGCTATGAAATTACAATTTTTTTTTTCCATAAAAGCCTGCTTTATTTTCTTCTCCTTTTACTTGTCAGCATTTGCTGTTTCTTCCAAAGTTAGTGCCCACAAAGCAAACATTATCAAGATGATTCTGTGTTTTCATTTGCATGTTGGGATATTTTGCATTTACCACAACAACCCTGCTTTTCCATGGACTGTTTATAAGAAATTTATTTACATCAACAGAAAACTGTACAAGTAAAAAAATTGCATGAGAAAATTATACTGGGAAAAGCTGAGGGTCTGTATTTTTATCAAGTTCAGATTCAAAAGCGGCAAAGCTCAAATCCAGGTGGAAGATTTGCCAAGGGAAAATTTCAGTCATGGAACACGAGCTAGGGAAAGATTTACAGCTATGCTTGAACAAATTCTATTCAGCAACAATTACATTTGCAAAGCTGCTTTTCCAAAGTAACCCGAGCTTTTAGAGCCTGTGAATGTGCCAGGGCCAGGATCCTGCTGGGTGGTTGGGGTTTAACTGCAGGGACAGGGACATGAGGAGGGATCCACGTTCAAAATTGCCTTTAATGCCCACCCATTAGTCAGAGAGTGAAAGCAGAGAGCTGTGGGTTCCCAGAGCAGAGGCTGGGAATAGGATGGGAGCCAGGAGTGCCAATGTTTGCTCCTGTGTCCCACCTGTGCACTGGGATTTCTCTGGGAAGCTTTCCTGGTCACTCCTTGGGAAAATCCTGCTGTTCCTGAGCCACTCCTTGTAGGCTGACATTTGTTTTCTCCATGATTTTTCAACCTTTCCCTAAGAGCTCAGCAGAAACATGTGATCCCTCAGATGCAAAGGACTGGATAAAGCATTTTCCTCCTGGAGTGCTGAGCTGGGATTGCTCTGTGTGCAGCC
This sequence comes from Diglossa brunneiventris, assembly GCA_019023105.1. Classification (NCBI taxonomy): domain Eukaryota; kingdom Metazoa; phylum Chordata; class Aves; order Passeriformes; family Thraupidae; genus Diglossa; species Diglossa brunneiventris. The sequence goes on from CM032375.1 coordinate 1,209,949, forward strand.
TGGGCATGGGGAATTACAATTTGTACATGGGGGCATGAGGGAGAGCTCTGCTTCAGCAGCTGGAACTGCTGGAGCACCCCGGTTTGGTGGGAGCTGTCCCTGCCCATCAGATGGGCTTTAACTTCCAACCCAAACCATTCCAGGGTTCCTGATGAGATCCTGGAGAAAGAGGAGAAAAAGGTGCCTTGAGAGACTCCATTCCTCCCCCTGATCCCACTTTCCACAGAAGCATCATGAAGCAAACCCCTCTCATCGTGTGGATGTCAGAAAATATTTTTATATCAACCTTCACTCACAGCCCCTGAACCCCAAAGCAGAGCAAGGACTTTAAAAGGTTCTGAAAAGTGTCTGATTTGAATGTTTTAATCTATTCCAGCAAGAAGGTTTGGCTTTGACATCCCACCATGGGAACCAGAGCCTTTTTCCACCACAGAGAGGAGGAGCAGAAGGAGGAGAGGAAACAGAGCTTGGAAATGAGCTCCACAACCAGGAAAAAAAGGTTTAAAACCAGGTAAGTCCCAGAGTCAGGGACAGGTTGAGTCCATCAGGTGCACACAGGCCTTTCTACACATTCATGGATTTGCAGAATGCTGAGTTTGTGAAATGATGGAACATTATCTGGACTCTTTTCCATGAACCTGCCCCTGGAAGTGAGGAAGAGGAGACCTTCAGCCTTTCAGAGCTGTCGATAGCAGCTGCCCTTGCCTTGACCTCTGAAACAGCAAAGTAAGTCAGGAATTATTGTAACTCCAATATAACCATTGTGAGCAACACCACAGCTCTGGACCAGGGTCACAGCTCCCAACTTACTCCGTTGGAAGCAAAAAGAGCAGGATCAACCCAGAGGTTCTTCCTTTAAAAACACCAGGCCTCAACTAAAATGCAGGAAATTAAATTATGCTGCCATGTGATAATGAGGGCTTACATGTAGGGGTGTGAGAGAAACCAGATTTTATAGGAATAAATGAAAAATAGTGACAGATTAATTAATGAATAGTAACAGATGGGACTCTCCCTCTTTCCCAGAAAATCTCAGCCACAACTCTCCTCCCTTTGATCCTTTTCCCAGCTTCCTCCCCAGGATTAGAAGTGACCAAACACTCCCCATGGAAGTCTGATCTCTTCTGGGAGTGCTGGTTCCTGTGGCGGATAATTCCCTGACATTCCTCCCCACACTCCATCAGCTGGTGTTTCTGTCCTTACCATTTCTGATTTAACCAAAAAGTGTGCTATCAACAACAAAAAAACACCCTTACAAAAAGAGAGAAAAAGTTTATCTTGACTTCTGTCGGCTTTTATCATCATGTAGTTCCAGGGAGTACAATCTGAGAAGGGAAGCTGAGCTCCTGGAGCTGGAACAGAGGGGGCAGAAGAGAACTCGTTTTGGGAATGACATGGAGAAGATGGAAGAGGAACTCATCAGGATCTGCAGGCAGCTCCGAGTGAGGGCTGACAGGAAGGGCCTGCGCAGGAAGGTCAGAGCAGACCCCTCTGCTGGCACCAGAGGCCAACAGAGCTAAAGCTGTGATCCTACACCAAAGCAGGTGTTAGGACAACCCCAAAATCTGGCACCAGATGCCAAAAGGGCTAAAACTGTGATCCTACACCAAAGCAGGTGATAGGACAACCCCAAAATCCCTCCAACCAAAGGCCTTGAAATGTCCCTGGTGTCAGAGAGTTTGTGTAAGAGCTGCCCCCGCCCTGCCCTGACCAGTGTCTCCCTGCACAGGCTCTGCACCAGGCCTGCCTGCAGAAGGAGCTGCTGGAGCTGCGCGCGGCGCGGGCGCCCCTGCTCTGGATCCCGCTGCGGGCACACGGCGTCTGGGAGAACATGGATGTCACCCTGGCATGCACCGCCCTGGGGAGCCCTGTGCCACAGGCCACCTGGTATGGCGCTGCCAGCACGGCCCACGGGCACGGGCACGCGGCAGGGACAGCCCTGTGCTGCCACCAGGAGCGGGGAGAGCTGCAGGGGTCACGGAAAACACCTCAGGGGCCAGAGGTGTTGGACCAGCAGGGACAGGGGGGCCTGGAGCAGTGACAGTCCTGTGGGATCCTGCTGGGACAGGGCTGGTGCTCATGGAGCTTTCCCTGGACATTCCTGAGGGATCCACAGGATTGATGCTCATGGAGGTTTCCCTGTTTGCTTTTCCCATAAGCAGACTTGGGACTTAAGTCTCAAAAAGCAGAATCTCCTTTCAGCACTAAATCACCACAAACATGCCCCAACAAGGCTGCCTTGGACACCATGAGAGTTTCAGCATTAAACTGCTGCTGCTTCTACAGTTTGTAAAATACAACACAGCCGTCACTTACTCCCTTTGTGTATTAACCAGCCTCAGGGGAAAATGTTATGGACTGGGCCTGAGTGCAGCACACTCCATAAATACCAAAATAAATGAAAGATCACCTCAAAAGCCCAATTTCCACAGTGTATTTTGATCAGTTTGAAGTGATTGGCCATTCCTCCTCTGGAAGGTTTAAGTGTGCAAACATTTGCATTACTAATGACTTGTGGGCAGCAGCTCTGCCACTGTGGGAGCTCTGCATGTCCTGTGTCCTTCCAGAACGACCTCTCTGAATTATTCAGAGAGCAAAGAGAATTTGAACCTCCCACACATCCCTGGGAACACAAGGAAGAGACATCTGTGAACTCGCTCACAGGAGCTGCAGGGCAGGGGATGTAAAGCCAGGGCTGAGCAGCCACACAGGACCATGGAGGGCTCTGGGTTTCACTGCCAGACTGGTTTGGATTGAAGAGGGAGATCTGTAAAAGAGGGAATTGTGTCTGCTCCTCTTTCCTGTGGTGTTTGACATGGGTCCTTCCCTAACAACACATTTCCTTCTTTTGCACCAGGTATAAAAATGGAATCCCCATCGATCTCCGCCAAGCCCCAGCAGGAAAATACAAGATCAAAAATCAGTTTGGGATGCTGACCCTGCACATCAGCAGGTAATGGCTCTGCCCTTGGGATGCTGACCCTGCACAGCAGCAGGGAATGGCTGGGCCCTTGGGATGCTGACCCTGCACAGCAGCAGGTAATGGCCATGCCCTTGGGATCTGACCCTGCACAGCAGCAGGGAATGGCTGTGCCCGTGGGATCTGACCCTGCACAGCAGCAGGGAATGGCTGTGCCCGTGGGATCTGACCCTGCACAGCAGCAGGGAATGGCTGTGGCCGTGGGATCTGACCCTGCACATCAGCAGGGAATGGCTGTGCCTGTGGGATCTGACCCTGCACAGCAGCAGGGAATGGCTGTGGCCATGGGATCTGACCCTGCACAGCAGCAGGGAATGGCTGTGGCCATGGGATCTGACCCTGCACAGCAGCAGGGAATGGCTGTGGCCTTGGGATCTGACCCTGCACAGCAGCAGGGAATGGCTGTGCCTGTGGGATCTGACCCTGCACAGCAGCAGGGAATGGCTGTGCCCATGGGATCTGACCCTGCACAGCAGCAGGGAATGGCTGTGCCTGTGGGATCTGACCCTGCACAGCAGCAGGGAATGGCTGTGGCCATGGGATCTGACCCTGCACAGCAGCAGGGAATGGCTGTGGCCATGGGATCTGACCCTGCACAGCAGCAGGGAATGGCTGTGCCCTTGGCTGAGCTGCTTCTTCAGCTGAGTGAGACCTGCTCGCCCTGAATTCCCAGTCTGTGTGTGATAAACAAACCCAGTAATTCTTCTGGAATCTGACCTTGCCTGCCTTTAGGCTGTTGTGTTTGAGCTAAACCCTTGCCAATCTCCACAGCAGTTCACAAGGTTTAAAAAATCTACGCAAAACCAAACAAAATTAAATTGCCTAATTTACTTCTGCCCTTCTTTTTGTGTACAGCAACACGTTTTCCTTCAGGGTAAGGAATGCACATTAATCACTTCATCAGCAGACAAAAAAATGGGATTTGGGATGGATCAGTGTAATCAGAACAACATTAGTCCTGAACTATGAATTATCAGTGATAGACAAATGCAAATCTTCAGTGCAATCAAGTGCTCCACAGGCCTTTTAAATATTTTCCTTCCAGGTCCCAAGAGAAAAAGTTGATGACAAAGTACCAGAAATCCTTGTAATTGAAAGGAAAAGCAGCTCCTGAATGAAAAGCAAACATCCCTGGGATTAAAGGGGAACCCCTTTGGATTTGTCCTGTGAAATATGAAGGAGGGAAAATGTATTTTTTTTCAGATGCTCCATGGAAGATTCTGCTGAGTACAGTGTGGAGGTAAAGAATCAGTATGGTGAAGCTTATTCCTTTGCTACAGTGCTTGTCAGGAGTAAGTACAAATATTCCTTTGGGTTTCAACTTCCCAATACTGCAGGGTCTTCCAAATATTTCCATTATTTGATAGGCACACACAGACACTGGAAAGGACAGAACATCTTCTCTTCCTTAGTCATTTCTGGGCCCAGCCAAAGGTTTTCCTTTCAGATTCCATATGGACACAGCTGTTCTTTCACTGGGATAAAACTGTACTAAATTTAGGTGCTTATTTCTTCTGGACTGCTATGAAACAGCCCCACAGTGGAACTCAACACTCTCACAGAGAGTCTGCTAAAGATAAATAAGAAATGGTTTCCCAAGAACTGTGGCTCTCAGTGGGACCTCTCAGGGCATTACTGCAGAGAATGTCCCATTCTTCCCCGAAATCAGTAACTACCAAGGGCAAATGCAAGATTTTCCCCTTGGATTTGTGCTGTTCTTAAAGTAACTGGCACAGACTCCACAGATACAAACTGTGCACAGCCAAAGCCAGACACAGGGAAGGAAGTAAATAAATCTCCAGCACTTAAAAAGGGAAATAATCTCAAGCTTTAGAAAATATGCAGAGCAGTCTCACAGGATCACAGTTTAGCTGTTCATATTTCATCTATTTATATCTAAATTACAATTTTGTAATAAAAAGCGTGGACAAAACAGACCTGCAGGGCTGTAGACAATTACACCCTTTAGTGGGACTGACAGAGCCCTCTGCCATGGCTTGTGTTGTTATCACACTTATTTTCACATGCCACATTTTGATCTGAACTCTCTCTGGGATGCAGATCCCTGAAGGAGACTGTGACTCCAGGATTGTAAAAGCAGTGTATTATCACACCTTTCAGGTCCTTTAATTAAACAGTGCCAAAATTCAACATAACTGGAAATATGCAGCAGGCATTTACCAGTTCTAAAGGTACACCAGCCCAGAAAACCTTCATTGCATCCTTCTCAGATTCCTAAATTCCCCCTACCCTAATGCAGGAAAAGTTACCAGGAGGTTCTCACAGTGTGGCCACAGAGCAGCAGCCTGAAGGAACAATTCCATGCCAATAATAACCTGCTCCTCTCAATTCCCTGTGGGATCTTTAGGATCAGAGCAGGATGAGGATGGAACAGGGGCTGTGGTCTGGCACAGAAAGGCCTGGCTGGGACAGCCCTCCTCACCTCTGAGTGCGTGGTTAACCTGTCCCTCGCCAGGGACAAAGCCCTGCAGACACTGCAGACACTGCTCCCCCCAGAGCCATCCCAGCAACCCGAGTCTTCCTTCTGCTGTCTGCATTTACTGCTCTGAAAATAGAGATTACAGCCAGGCCTTAATCCTGCCTCCACTGGAAACATTCCTGGTGCCCAAGCAGGCCATGGCATCTCCTCCCCTGGCCTGGCTGCCTGCAAAGGCCTCGATGCCAGGGGAGGCTCCCTGGGATCCCCTTTCCCTGAGACATCACTGAGGGTCTCACAGGCTGTTTCACCTCCAGGGCTTTGCATTTCCCTCCTCTCCAGTGGTCACACTCCCTCCTCAGTTTTTGGTCTGCTACTGCCAAACTTCACCACTGGAAGCACAGGCTTTATTTTATGGGCATTGGTTGCAACTTGAGAGAAAAGTACCTCAGTTTCATCCTGAGCGCACCAGTTCTTGGGTTTCAGCTCCAAATGATTTCAGCATCACATCGTGCTGTGATGCCAAGAGGCCAGAGCAGGTGGAGGAGCTGTGACACCTCCAGAGAATCCAGGAACAGCTGATCTGGGGATATCCTTCCCTGAGCTCCAGGAACTGCCTCTGTCTCAGCACAAACATCCTTTCCTTTGGTTAAATGCTGAAGTTCCAGTCACTGGTAGTTTCCAAGAATCCCACATCATCCTCTGGGAATGCTGTTAGAACCCAGGGGGTTGCTTTTATTCAAATCTTTATTTCATTTGGCTTTAACTTGCCTGCTTGAAAAGGCAGAAGGCAAAGTGACAAAGCTCTCCTTAGCTCTGAATAACTGAGAGCCCGTGAGCATTTGGAGCAGGATTGCTCCCCTGCAACATTCATGGAACAATTTCCTCTGCAGACACATCCCCAGAGGCTTGTGAAGGGCATCAGCTGTCAAATGAATTGAACTTTTAGCCCATGGTGACACTCTAAAGGTTCAAATCGAGGGCTGGCTTGAGGGAAAAACAGTTTGCTGAGCATCACCGGGTGTTATTAAGAAGATAAACACTCCATGAGATTTGCTAAATGTGTTTTCCTCTTCTCTTATAGAATATTATGGAAAGGAGTCAGGATTTGATTCAGAAATATACAAAAGTGAGTAAATCACTGATGTTATTATTAATTATTTTTATAGCCTGATGCAATTTGATTCTTTTTTCCCTGAGAGCTTTTCCTGTCAGCCTGACTGCACATGCAAAGTGTGCAAGGCTCACTCTAAATATATGACAAAAATACTACAGGAGGAAGGCTCTGAAGTCTCTATCATGCTGGCTTTCATTCCACAGGATCCCTTCTGGCCAGAGAGGCAGATTTTGCTTTTCCACTGAAACCCTTATTTGCAAGAGAAAAGGAGCCTTTCACCCTCTCCTGTTACTTCTCCTCTGATTTACTGGAGCACCAACGAGGCATCACCTGGCTCAGAGATGGTTTGTAGGCAACAGCTGAGTTCATGTGCATTTACCTCTGGGAATGTCCCACTGGAATTCACAGCTATGACTGAATGTTCACAGAAAAAAAAGAAAATTGTTAAAATCCAGGATTCCTGAGCTGTTCTCAGCTCTACTCAAGCTACAGATGTTACTATTTAATGTCTGCCTTCTCCCTGTTTGTAAAAGATACCATTGAAATGTTTTGGGGGTAATGACATTCCTGTTCATAAGAATATGTGAAGAGCCTTAGTTTGAAAAGCCTGTGGTTCTCCTGTGAGAAAAACTTCTGGATACTCTGTGTTGTTCTGCTTGGGTCTTTCTGTGGATCAGAGTCCACAGCTGAAATTTGGAGGCACAAAAATAACATAGGAATGTCTTAGAGATCCCTCATCCCATTCTGTGCTTTTTGAGGCATTTGGGAATAAATATTGCCACTCCTAACCAGGCAAATCCAGGTGAATTTCCTTTCCCCTTCTCTGCTCCACAGGGGAGCTGCTGCAGGACTCAGAAGGTCAGGAGCTGAGGTGCCAGGGCTGTGAGGCCTCTCTGACAGTGCTGTGTGCTCACAAGGAGGATGAGGGCTTCTACACCATCCGTGTCCCCTCGCTGCACGGATACAGGAGCAGACCACTTACGTGTTCGTCAGAGGTACCTGCAGATCTCCTTTCCTAAGGCCTTGGCATAAAGGAATCCTCCCCTCACACACAAGGAAACAGTTCCTAATTTTGTGTGTGGATACAATGATCACAATGACCAACTATTATTTTCACTGATGATTTCAGTATTAAAAATTGTGTTACTGGGATAGGCCCTTAAACACTTCAAATTAAGCTACTCAATGAAAATTCTGGAAGAGAAAAGAACAGAAGCTACCCCCCCTCACCTGGTGTTTTGCAGATGCTGCAGCACTAACAGCTGGTGCCCCAGGATCCCCCCTCAATGTGAGATGCCACGATGTGAACAAAGACTGCCTGGTCCTTTCCTGGGTAGCACCCAGTGATGATGGAGGAAGCCCCATCCTGGGGTACCTCATTGAAAGGTCTGTAAGGCACACCTTGGAGCTAAGAACCCCCATTTTATGGTGGGAATAGAACCAAGGAGCCCCGTGGGCTGTGTGTCCCTGCAGGTGCGAGGCTGGCTCCGAGCAGTGGGTGCCGTGCAGTGCCCAGCCTGTGAAGGGCTGCAGGTGCCCAGTGCTGGGCCTGGCGGAAGGACAGACGTACCAGTTCCGGGTCAAGGCTGTCAACAAGGCTGGCACCAGCCACCCTTCAAGGGCCAGTGACCCTGTCACCACCCACGATGCCAGCAGGGACAAGAGAGTGACAGGTTGGTACCAAACCCTCAGAACCACGGGAGGCTGCAGGAGTGAGTGAGTGCAGATTGTCCAGATCCTCCCCATTCCCACAAATGTCTTTGCTGAGCCCATCTTGGGAACATTCTGAACAGAGAAAGCTCAAAGTGCCATTGTTTGACATAAAATGTCTATAATTGTGCATAGAACCAACGAGCCAATCCTGGGTTCTGTCTTTCTGCCCAAGCACCTCCTGTGGGTGGGTAACTCTGCCCTGTTTGTCATTGCAGTGATTCCATACGACCAGGGCAGGACCATAGAAATATCCAAGGATGACCTGGAGGGTGAGTTCAAATTTCCCCAAAGTGTTTGTCTCCTTCTTTATACTGAAGAATTTTAATTTATAGTGGGAGAACACAATCCATTGTAAAAGAACTTTAATTTTCCTGCGACATTATCACTGAAGCCTTTTCTGCCTTCCCATAGGACACATTAAAATTCCCTTGCCACCCACCAATGTTCATGCAAGTGAGGTCAGAGAGGATTATGTGGCTTTGGCCTGGGATGAACCAGATCCAAGAGGCAGAGAGCCACTGAATTACTATGTGGAAAAGGTAAGAAAATAGTATCACACAGGAGGGGAGCTGCAGAGCAGAACCATTTCTTTCTCAGGTGGGACATGATACAGGTGAGGACATTCCCAGTTAGGAACTGGGGAGATCCAGCCTCAAACCCAGCTGGTTCAGCCTCCTCCAGCCCCACAGGTGCCCTGAGCCATGGCCCTGACTCTGACACAGCTCAAGGACTAATGACTAACAAGGAATGGACAAGGAATTTTAACACCACAGAACAGTGGCAGAATTCTAACAGGAAGAACTATTCTGGCCCTGAAAGGTGGAAAAGCTGTTAAGAACTGAGAATACCTCACTGTCCTGTTCCCTACTAATCCCTCTGTTGGTTAATTAGCATCTTCTGCCTGTCTCTTTTCATGCATCCTTACTTCTAACCTCCTGTAGCAAAGGGGCCCTCTGCTGCCAAGGGTGAAAAGTGTGGGTACATCAACAAGAAATACATAATTTATGGCTTTGGTTTGTGTTTTGTTTGGAGCTTTTTAAAATTCCTTTCCTACCAAGCCCAGCTTTGTTATTGGTCAGGAGAGTTTTGTGCTCACTTTAGGATTTGTAAATCATCTCCTTTTCCGTTGCAGTGTCTCGTAGGCAGCAGCTCCTGGCAGATGGTGAACCTGGAGACGCCAGCGAATTCCCCAAGATTTGCACTCTTCGGGCTGGAGAAGGGAAAATCCTTCCGGTTCCGCGTGCGCTCCGTCAACAAGTTCGGCATCAGCGAGCCCTCGGTGCCCAGCGCGCCCGTCCTCGCCGGGACACAGCCCGGTAACAGTAACGCTGCTCTGCCGGGCCTGCGCAGCCCTGCAGAGGGATGGGCTGCCGGGAACGGGGGAATTCCCTCCAAACTTCATGGTTTTAACTCCTGCACCAACCCTGCAGAGGGATGGGCTGCTGGGAACGGGGGAATTCCCTCCAAACTTCATGGTTTTAACTCCTGCACCAACCCTGCAGAGGGATGGGCTGCCGGGAACGGGGGGATCCCCTGCCCACGCTCCCCTCTAAACTTCATGGTCTATGGTTACACAGCAGTACTTTGATATAAGGAAATCTCTTGAAGCTCTAAATCCTCCTTTAATTGGTTTGCAGTTGGTCAGGGCAGTGTTAATCTGAGCAAGCAGAGAGTGGGGAATTACATTTAATAAAATAGGAACAGTTGAAGCCTGTGTTTAATCCAAGGATGCTTCCAGCATGGTGTGAGGGAGGTGACAGTGTGGAAGGAATGACAGGAGGCTGCAGCAGCCTGCTGGGCCAGGACAGCAGCCTCTGCAGGGCAGCTTTGGGTTGTTTTCTCCCTGGACTGAGCTGACACAAAGAGGGCCACAGGCTTATGTTGGTGTTTCTCTTCTGCAGAGGGATGAGCACTGACTCTTGATTTGTGTATTGTCTGACACTGAAGCTGCTCCAGGGTTCACTCAGAGATGGAAATGCAGAGGGGAGCAGGTCCCAGTTCAGGGTGGAGCCAAGGACAATCAACAGATGAGCTTTGTTTTTCCTCTGCTTCAGAGTAGGCTGTGTGTGGTAACTGCAGAAATCAGTGGGAGAGGAAGAAGTCATCTGGCAAAGCCAGGCACAAAACCAGATCCTGTAGAGTAGACCCCTGTCCATGGCATTTTGCTCTAATTCCACTGAATCCCAGAATGGTCTGGGTTGGAAGGGACCTCAAAGCTCATCCACAGGCAGGGAGCTTCCACCATCCCAGGTTGCTCCAGCCCCATCCAACCTGGCCTTGGGCACTTCCAGGGGTGGGGCAGCCACAGCTTCCCTGGGCAACAATTTGAAAATGGTGCTCTGGAAAAGGTGAATATATCAAACAGGCCAACTCATTTATAATACTTTGGGCTTTTTTAAATTAAGATTTTAATCCTCACTACTTTGGTCTGTGTTTTTTGTTTGTTTCTTCCCCTTTTTAGCTCCTCCACCTCCACCATCTCAGGTTTTGGCCTTCAGAGACACCAAGACATCTGTTGTTGTGCAGTGGGACAAGCCCAAGGAAGGCCCAGAGCCCCTTGGGTATTACATCTACTGCCGGGAGACGGGCACGGAGCAGTGGCAAACAGTCAATAACAAACCAGTGACAGGCAACGAGTGAGTGCAGCTCTCTGCTCTGCTGAGGGATGCCAGGGGCCCAACCTGGATTCCTCTGGTTCTGCTTGGAGTCGTGTTTCAGATAAAAAAAGAACTTCCTTCAGTCCCCACGCACAGGCTGGCAGGCACAGCAACAGCAGGGCCTCTGGGAGGGTTCAGGATTGCTCCAGGCCTGAGCCAAGGCTGGGCTGTACAGCCCCACTGAGCCTGGGGCACCAGCAGAACCACATTCCATGGGTTTGCCTGTTTTCCACTGGAGTAAGTCGGTGTCAATCACATGCAGAATTTACAGTCGCTCTCCAGCTGTGGGGGTCACATGTCAAGCAGAAAAAGGAAAAAGTCCTGTTTATGTCCCTGCCCATGGTGATTCATGTTCATCTGATCCATACCCACTGTGAGTTATCTGGAGCCATTTCATGTGACACATTAATTTGTAATGACAAATAATAATTTTGCAAGAACTAAGCCTTATTAAGTGTGTTGATGTCTGTCTCAGCACTGTTACCTGTGCACAGGCAAACACAAACATATTAATTTGCTCTCCCAGATTTACTGTTCCTGGGCTGCAGCCTGGAAAGGAATATGTGTTTTGTGTGAAATCTGTCAGTGATGCAGGACTGAGTGAGAGCTCACCAGAAACAGATCCCATCGTTGTCAGGCCAGCAATTGGTGAGTAGTGACCAAAATGAAACCCCTCCAGCCCCATCTGTCAGGCACAGCCACCACTGCCTGCTATGCTGAGAGTGTCTGAGAAACAAAACAAAAGGGAACTCATTTTCCTGTACCCTGCAGCTTCTGCCATCAATTACACTTGCCAAGCGTGGACAGAGTTAATTAATTAGCATTTTGTCCTAGCAGTGTGTTACATTTGTGGTGTTAATTTGGCTCTGGGTACAAGTGACCATTTAAAGTGCTCAGTTATGTGATGTCTGGAAACCAACATTGGGAATTTCCCAGGAAAATCAGAAAATCCTACAACCACACCATCCAGGACCTAACCCTCCATGTTCCCCATTTTATCAACCCACTGCTCCAGCACCAGGCAAGGGACCTCCTGAGACACACCCAAGGCTTTTGCTGTGACCCCCAGATGAGAACGTGGACGTTGTGCTGACACTGCTGTTCTGTCTGTCCCCTGCTGTTCTGTCCGTCCCTCCGTGCCCAGCCTGTCCCTCGGCCCCTCGGGACTTTGTGCTGCTGCACTGTGGCAAGGCTGAGATGACCATTGGCTGGAAAGCCCCAAAGCACAAAGGAGGAACAAAGATCCTGGGATATTTCCTGGACCAGCACGAGCACTCTGAGCCCGACTGGCACGAAGTCAACGCTCGGCCGATTCCTCGGCGCGTTTGCACGGTATCCATTTGTGGCACAGCTGGGAACAGCTGCACCAGGGGTGAGCTGGGCTTTTTCTGCTTCTGCAGTGTGCTGCTGAACTGACCAGGTCTGCCCTTCTGCACCCCAAGGTCAGCAGCCTGCAGGAGGGGCACCTGTACGAGTTCCGTGCCCGTGCCATGAACAGGGCTGGAGTTGGGGAAGTGTCCGAGCCCAGTGACTTGTTCAGATGTGAGGAATGGACCATGCCAGAGCCAGGTATCCGTCATGGAAAAACATCCAGGAAAATGTCACCAGCTGAGTTTGTGATCTCCTCACTCTTCCAAGGGGTTTCTACCACAGAAATGGTTGCTCCCAGGACAGAAAAGCACAAAACACTTCCAGGGGTGTTCTGATGTTGTTCGTGCATTACACAGATAGAGCACCCGGGTATTTTTAATAATACTGTTTCCAGAGAATGAAGAATCAGGATCTAAACTCTAAATCCCCTTTTCTTTACACCACAGCAAATGCCATTAAAGCAGCTGATGATGCTATTTCATAAACCTACCCCTAAATACCATAGAAACCACCCCCTACAGACCCACTACTCAAGTGCTACCCCAAACTCTGCTCTCTGACCCCAGCCCAACTGCAGTTTCCCTGTTCCCTCTGTGCCAGGCCCTCCTTACGATGTCAGGTGCACTGAGGTGAGGGACTCTTCCCTGCAGCTGCACTGGGAAGCTCCTCTGTACCTGGGGGCAGGGCCGGTCACAGGGTATTTCATAGACCTGTGTGAAGAAGGCTCAGAAGAGTGGAAACAGATAAACAAGCAGCCCACAGCCACCACCCACATGAAGGTCTGTACCTGCCCTTAGTGTCCAAGTGCTGCTTGTCCTACTCTGACATTAATTCCTGGCTGTGTTCCCTGCAGGTGTCAGACCTGGAAACAGGCAAGTGCTACATTTTCCGAGTACGAGCGCTGAACAAGGCTGGTGTTGGACCCCCTTCACTCCCCTCAGACCCTGTGGTGGCTAAAACCAAACCTGGTATGAAGCTAGAAGCCATGAGACTGGGCCAGTTTGTAAATAAATGTATGATTTGGGTGGAAATCTGCTTTGTGATGCATCAGCTACTTGTTTCACGGCAAGAAACGCTCTCAGTAAAATAATGATGAACAAATGAAGCTGCCCAAATTAATTAGCTGTAATTGTGCTCTGTGTGGTTTGATTTTGGGGGTTGTTTTTTGAGTTAGATGTGCAGAAGCTCAGTCCTGGTCTGCTTTGGTAAGGAATGTTCTGTGGGTTTTTCACACATCCAGGCACAAATGAAATTGAAGTCGGGGTGGATGAAGAGGGTTTCATTTACATGGCCTTTGAAGCTCCTGAAAAGAATGACTCCTCTGAATTTATCTGGTCAAAGGACTATGAGGGACCTCCAGATCCTGACCGAGTCCAGATTGAAGAGAAAGGCAATAGGTGAGTATCTAATGCACACTGAGAGAATGAACTGGTGAGTAAAGAACACATCGAACACCAAGAAAAACATGAAGCCAAATGTTTCCCTGTCCTTTCCCTGATTCCCAGCCCTGCAGTCCATGAAATGAACTGGTCAGTGCAATCTGGGGAGCAGCTGCCATCCTGTTCCCAATATCTTTACCTTGCTCCTCAGTGGCATTTATAAATTTCAAAGAGTTCTGCATTTCCTGTTCTGGGTGTATCAAATTCTGTCCCAGGAGACATCATTTCTGAGGAAAATATATAATTTTTGCTATTATTCTTTTTACTTCTAGATCAAAGCTGATACTGAAAGAGCCCTCAGAAAAGGACCTGGGTGTGTATTCAGTGGAGGTCACAGATGTAGATGATGATATCTCTGCCAGCTGCACTTTAACAAAAGAAGGTAAAAACTGATAACTGCCAACAACAAAAAACTAATGTGCCCTCATTTTCTAATCTTAGATGTTTAGAGGAAAGTTTCCTGCAGAAGAATAGTCAGTGACTAATGTCACTTAATGGTATCACTAAAAAGATGTTTCCCATTCCTTGAAGGCTCAAGGGCAGTTTCTTTTACAGTCCCCTAAGGAAAGATTCCGTGCTCTTGCAAAGTCATTTTTCCACTGCAGTTCAGATTTCACATTTGGCTACACTGTCACAATGATTTATAACTTCTTTAGCACGCTCCCTGAATTGATCCAACCAACATTTTATTCAGATATAACCAACAATTCCCTTCACCACCTTTTCTAGTCCTCCCCATTATTGAATGTTTTATCTTCTCTTTGACGTAAAGTTCATCAACAAATTAAATTAAATTGATACAATTAATTTGTTTTGGGTGAGTGTTGACTTTTAATTCTCTGCATTTCAGATCTGGACAAGTTATTGAAACGTAGCCACGAAGTCAGGAACCCACGTAAGTTGAAGCAGCAAAAAGCCACGAGCAGGGGCCAGCCTGGGAAAAGGGAAGCCAGCAGAGCCCTGGCTGGGCCAAATCCTGTGGTGTGCCTGGGATTCCCCTGGTGCTTCTCTCTGCTTGCCAGTGATCAAGCTGATATCTGGCTGGAACATCGATGTTCTGGAGAAAGGGGAAGTGAGGCTGTGGCTGGAGGTGGAGAAGCTGTCCCCAAATGCTGAGCTGCACCTGATCTTCAATGACAAAGAGCTCACCAGTACCCCAGTAGGTTTTATTCTGCATTTCATCTTGACTCACTTCCCCACTGCTGAACATTCCCAGTTTTCTGAATTCCCATCAGATATTTTGATGGGGATTTTGAACTGAATACAGGCAAATCTCATGAATTCTAAGAGCAGATGGAAGTGATTTATTTCTCAGTCCAAAGCACTGGAAATAACCCTGTGTGTTACAGCACCCTCCAACCTCCTCAAACATCCACAAAAACGTCCAGGCCTGCTCCTTGTCCTCCTATATCAAATTAATATTAGAACATTTAAAAAATACTTGGAATGAGAGGACCAGAGGGGAGAACAGTTGAGAATGAAGCACAAATATAAATCATGGGCTGTCAGCTCAGTGCAGAGCAGCAATGCCCAGATAACAACCAGGACACCCAGAACAAAGGACAGGTCGAGGACAGAGCAGTTCAGAGCTGTCAGTGCCCTGTTGAGGGGGTTATATCAACATGTAACAAGTTTATCCAAGGCTTTATCTCTTCTATAATCTGTCTCCTCTCCACTGGAGAGCTGGCAGGGATCTGCACCATTTATCAGGCTCGTTGCAAGGCCAATATTTGCTCAGAGCAAACAGGCAGTGAGGCAGAGTGATGATGTTTGTGTTCAGGCACCTGGCACTCCTGGGGGCAGGAGCTCAGTGGTACCTGCACCTCAGCAAGAGAGGGAAATATTCCTCATCCTGGCCAAGTACAGAACTACACATCACAGATTATAACCAAGTGCAACACTTCCATGCCACTGAAAATCACAGATACTCTGGTTTCAGCTCTGTAATACCCATGAAGAAGGATGTCTTCCTCATCCTGTAAAATGAGGGGAGTTTACAAGGACACAGGTACAAAATAACTGCAATATCTGCTGTGCCAGGAGCAGTTCTACTGTGGAAATCTCTTCAGTTTATCCCTCCTCTGTTTTACACAGACACACAAAATCAACTTTGTGAAAGAGAAAGGCCTTGTGGAACTGATAATCCAGGATTTCTGTGCTGATGACAAAGGGATGTACACAGCCCAGCTCAAAGATGGGAAAGCCAAAAATCAATTCACCCTTGCTCTCATAGATGAATGTAAGTGAAATTCGGGATCAAATATAGACTGCGACGCTCAGTGGAAACTTTGTGAGGCACTTAAGGCCCCAAAGTATTTCCAACAGTTCTAATGGCACACTGGGAATGGGGAGAGCAAAATTTAGCCCAGATTTAAAGTCCAGGAATCATTTAAGGAATTATCTGAATTTCTCTTTACCATAAATTAAAGCTTTTATAAATAGGTGCTTGATGATAAAAGCAGTGTGCTGAAGTGGAATGCTTAGTTCCTCCTTCCAAATGTTTTACATATTAGCCAGCAGTGGTGAACTGTGCCTTGGCAGCAGAGTGGAGAGTGTGCAGTCATTTATCTCAGGGCAGGATCAGGCTGGAAATTCAGTGTATTTAGCAGCAGGTTCACTGCACTAAAGGTAATAAAGACAAGAAGGAAATATCTCTATTGTAGAGGAAATATCCAATAATGGGGGGTTGTTGACTTTGTCCTTTCCTGTTCCATAGCTTTTGCTAAAGTGGCAGAAGAAGCTGAAGCAAAACGGAGACAATGGAAGAAAAAGCAGGGTAAGGTCAGGTTAAGGACTTGTCAGAATGAGGCCAGGATGGCAAAAGCCAAATGAATTTACACTTCTTCATCTTTTCAAACACAGTATTCAAGCCGATTAAGACACTAGGATAAGACTCCTTGTTTTCAGATACTTTGCCCTGCCCTTAAAATTCAAATAATGAACTAGTTTCAGCCAAGCTAGGCAGATTTATCAGCAGAGATCTTCTGCATCAGTGCTGGGGCACTGAACACTTTCAAACTCTGAAAACTGTGCAACCTGAATATACATTCTGTAATTAAGATCCACTTGTAAAAACCAGGATTTCTAGCTAAGTTTGTAAAGATCCATGCATTTCACTTTCACCTCCCACCTTATGATGATGAATAAAGAAGTTTATAAAACAAGTTCATTGAAAAAATACTGCAACTGGAAAGGTGATTCCCTACTAGCGAGGATAAAAACATTCACTTGTTAGTGACTGTGACAGCACGTTCTAAATCCAGTCTCCTCTCGGCTTCAGAGCTGCCCAGTATGGGATGAAAGGATCTAAAGTAATTTATTTCAGTTTCCCCTCCCTGTTCCCTCGAACCTCGGGAATTCCCAGGTGCACTGCGGGAATCCAGCACTAGATGGAAGCATTCCCGCAGGAAACACGGCAAAGGCACCACACGAGATTTCATTTCTTTTCCAGGTCCACATTTCATAGAGAACCTGACATGGAAAGTTTTGGAGAGCTGTGAAGTGCTCCTCACCTGCAAGGTAACAGAATTCCTCCAGCATTCCATTTTAGGTGCAATTTTCAGAGGATATGAGCAGAGCTCATGCAATTGCTTTGCTGCAGAGACTTTAAGGAGATGGTTTCTTTTGGGCAGAAACTTTAACAAAAAGGGAAATTCTCAGATTCCGGAGTAATGTAAGTGATGATTCATATTAGAACATCCAAGAATTAAGAAATCAAATGGATTTTGACTTTTAAATGTTGACTTCAAACAGGCAACAAACCTGAGGAAGGACACCAACTTCCAGTGGTTCTTTAATCACAAGGCACGAGCTGGTGGAGTGTTTGATCCACAGACTGGGATGGGAACTCTGCAGATCCCAAAGGTGAAACATCAAACAGCTCAGAGGACCACAAGAAAATGGCAAAAGAATTGGGCTCATCTTATTCATATTCCATGTGGGTTCTGGGTAGTGCCCACTGAGTGAAAGAAACACTGAGAAAAGCCAAAGAAGAAATTTTCGTGTTACAGTCAGGCTCTGAATCTGAGTTCTAGTGCAGTTCATGGCAGGGGGTTGGAACTAAATAATCTTTAAGGTCCCTTCTAGCCCAACCAGGCTGTGATTTGAAGATCCTAAGAAGAAATAAGATGTTTTTAACAGTGCATGACTGTTCAAAGTTTAACACATCCTGAGAGGCTGAAAAAAGCTGGTTTTACACAGGGACTGAGGCAAAAGCTGAGCTACTGACCCCCAAAACCAACAGCTTCTGAACCAGACCCCCCTATCCTTTCACAGGAGGTTTTGGGACAAATTTACCCTTTTCTCCCCCTCATTTCTGCTCAGTTCAACCAAACTCATTGGGAAGGAATGAATCTCAGCTTTTTCCCTTTTCCAAACCCTGCCCTGTTCCAGCGATAGGGGAGATTTCTCTGGGAGGGGTGTTGTTTGTTTTGGGGCTTGTTTGGTTATTTTAATCAATATTACACATGCACACACGTATTTGGTAGGTAACCAAAGCAGACGAGGGGCTGTACAAAGCAGTGGTTTCAGATAACCGCGGGGAGGACTCCACCCAGCTGGACCTCACAAAAGGAGGTAAGAGAACTTTGGATCACACAGTAAGACACATTCACACCCCTGCCCTGAGTTCATTTTGGATTTAAAACCAAATATCCTCACTTTCTATAAAACCTACATGTCCTATGTGCTTTTATAGGAGTTAAAATCCACACTAAAAAGTTACTGGTCAAATTAAAGAGTTTCCTGCTCTACATGCTGATGTCATTTCCACCTGCAGTCATTGCTCAAGCCAGGACTGCATTATAAATTCTGCCAAGCCCCACAGATAAAAGCTCAGGGATGTTTCAGTCACTTCAGCCCAGAATCAATCAGAAGGTTCTGCTGCCCTGACATCTGGAATCCATCATATGAACCTGGTACATAAATCTCCTGTCTGCGAGGCACATGGTGAGTGGGAAGGAAGATAGGAGCATCTAAATTTAGTAAGAAATGCCCAGCATCTGAAAACAAATGAATCAGAGGCAAAAACTCCATTCCCAGTGAGCTCTGCCACAGAGAAAGACAGCAACTAACCCGTGGGTATAAAACATCCTAACCACAGTGAAATTCACTGGCAGATCGGATGTGGTTTGCTGTGATTTGTATTTACAGACACCTCAATCTTTGTCTTTCAGCCTTTGAGGAGCTTCTGAAGGAGCTGTGCAGGATCAGTGGTATGTGAGCTCTCAGCACTGCAGCAGAGGGGAGAGGTGGGATGGCACAGCTGTCCCTGGGTGTGGAACAGGCACAGCACCACCCCCTCCCTGCTCCTTTGGCTGGCATTTTGTTCTGGAACAGGGAAATCTGGGAATTCCTCCTCAATTTCAGTCTTTCCCTTACACCACCAGCTCTTTCTGCCACACCCCTGAAAATCCAGCCTACTGAGGAGGGCATCAAAATCTACACAGATGTCAAGTACTACACAGACTACATGAGAACCACCTGGTACCACAAGTAAGTCCCCCAAAAAATATTTGCAAAGCTTCTGGAGCACTGTTCCTTCTAACTGTTTATCCAAAATTAAACATTTGGGCTTGAGCCCATAAATTTTTTCAGGCAACTGTGGATTTGTCTGAGTAAGGGCTGAAATCCACAATTCACTCCCGTCCTGGAACATGTCTGGGAATTCCAGAGTGGAAAGTCATGTTATTTTTATCATAGCACTGCAGAAATATTTCTAAGTGATCATCTTTCCTAGAATAATAATGATGCTGCACTTATGATACTGCTCAGTTACAGCCTCCTTGGTTACAGACAGAATTTTTTCAAACACTTTATTTTTACTACTTCATGTTTTCCTAAACTGCTCTCTTCCCCCACTCTGAATAAAAAATATTCCCAAAATGACAAAATTCTTCCCAAACACTGAATAATTTAGCCTCATAATGTCTTCCTAAATAGAGAGCTGGTGTTTTATTAGGTACCACCTCCACATGTGGATAAGGAGGTGAACTTTTAATAACATTCAAGGGCTAAATACTTACAAATATTCAACATCTAAATGGGATTTAACCCCTTAAATAAGAACTAAGAGGTCTTTTGTAGAGTTTATGAAGCTCTGGCAAACTGCCTCAAAGTACAGCCCCGTGGGATTTCCTCTCTCCATGAAATGAATCCTGACTTCCACTAGAAAAAAGTGATTCCTCAGCTCTGCTAAACATGACTGAAATGACATCCCTTGCTCACTCAGGGAGAAACAACTGGAAAGCCGTGACAGGACGAGAGCTGGGAGCACCATGAACCAGATCTGGCTGCACATCCTGGAGCCCGGGGAGGCTGATAAGGGCAAATACACCCTGGAGATATTCGATGGCAACAGCTCCCACAAACTGTCAGCAGACCTGTCTGGGCAAGGTGAGCTGAGTCACTCCTGAGCTGCTTTCCAGGAGCCCTCAAAGCTGGGCAGGGATTCCTCTCCCCTCTGGAGCTGCAGCTGATTTCCATGTGGAATCCCTGTGGAACTGGGGTGGGGAGGACAGGGAAGAGCCCACAGGAACACGAGGAGAGGGGAAGTGGGCAGGAGAAAGCATTGAAGCCTTTAGGGAGCCTTGGCACTGCTGGGGAAAGGATGAGAACAGGGCAGCTGCTCCTGGGACGTGTCCAATTCCTCCCCTGGACAACAGAGCTCACAGGTGGCATCTTGGAAAAGAGAACTTCCAGGCTTACAAAGGCTTTTCCAAACTGTAGGAGGTTTTTTCTCCTCTGAATTTCTCTTTGGGAAGAGAGAACTCAGTCCCACTTATTTCAGCAGTACACAAACAGAGCTGTGATTCCTTAAGGCAGACACAGATACCATCTAGAGGATAATTACATTTATCCATGGAATCCCAGCACTGGTAACAATAACACAATGCTAAATCTACTGAGTCAAATAAAACTAAAGGCAACTTTCCCTAAAACCTTTCATTCTTGCAGCTTTTGAAGACGCCCTGGCTGAGCACAAGAGGCTAAAGTAAGTTTCTCCTAAATATTTTCACAGCTAAACCTATTTTGAGTCTCACTCTGTAAATTGTCAATACAATGGCCAATAAATAAAACCACAATCACTTTCTCTCTGTTTCAGGGAAGCAGCAATAGCAGAGAAGCGTAAGTAAACGAGTCTCTTCCCTTGAGTGAAACACAGCCAAGTTTGCTGATAAGAACTAAAAGGTTCTATTTGTTCATTCCCAGGTCGTGCCAGAGTCGTTCAAGGTCTGCCAGATGTTGCCACCATCATGGAGGACAAGGTAATATTGAGTAACTCCATGAATTCCTTGCACAGACACAGAGGGATCGCTGATGGGAAGGAAAGATCCTTTCTTACCCTCCTGTGCACTGCCAGCAGCTTTTCTGAGCTGCTGCACTGCCAGAGGGGGGAAGTGCTGCCCTCCTGGGTCACCTTCACTGCCAGACCCTTTCTGCTGCCCTCCCATTTCAGAGGATTGGACTCTGAAGGCCTTTAGGTGCTGGGCCTGATTCTCCCATCAGCCCAACTCCCTTCTTTCATTTCTGAGTCACATTCCCCTTCACTCAGGCAGCACAGCACCCCCACAAATTAACTGCAAACTCACCACGTGCCTGTTTCAGTGCCACCTTACAGCACAGGAAGCTATAAAAAACCAGTGAGGCAAATATGAGTCAGGCCCAGTGAATCCAGGCAGGTTAATCCTGATTGTACTGGAGGAAATCAGGAAAAGGAATATCAGACATCAGTGTTGGAATGTCACCTAATGAAAATGTGAGAACTGATTTTATTGTTCTTAATTTAAAAGGTGTGTGGATGTGGCACTTGGGGACAAGGTTCAGTGGTGGCCTTGGCAGGGCTGGCTTAAGAGCTGGCCTCAACTATAAAGTTTTTTTCCAACCTAAATGATGCTGTGATTCTATGAACTGAATTTCCCTGCACATTTACAGCTCCATAATCCATTTCTGTTCTCTGTTTCACCACAGACCCTGTGCTTAACTTGTTGTGTGTCTGGAGACCCCTACCCAGAGATCACCTGGTTCAAAAACGAGAAGGTCATCGTGTTTAAGGACAGATACAAGATGGATGTGAAGGGCTCAATGGTCACAATCACCATAGAGAGAGTCTGCAATGAAGACACAGGAAAATACAGCATCTATGTCAAGAATAAATATGGCTCTGAAACAGGGCAGGTCACCATCAGTGTCTATAAACACGGGGAGATCCCAGTAGGAACGGAGCAGGAAGTCCCAGCTGGGATTACCACAAAAAAGCCTAAATGAATGAATGGTCTCCTTGAATTGGAAAGGAATTTAACTCCTTCAGATGCCTTTTGGTGTCCCTGTGTTTATTTTAGCAATATTTCAGTGGTTTGGCAGTTGTTATAGAACAATTCTGTATGTGTGTGTGTGTGCTCACACGTGTGTACACTGCATGTTCACCTTCCACAGAGACTCTGCCCTGGTAAATCTGTGTGGGAAATACCAAAGGATCCACACTTGGGGCTTTCAGTGGAGGGTTTTTGTATTAAATCACTACATGGAACAGATTTTCTTGTAGCCTCTGTGTGTGTGTGTGATTAAACTCAAACCCTGGTGACACCTCAGCACTGCTGTGAGTGTATCCATGATGAAACCACCCACCTGTGGGTGCATGGGAAGTCAGGACATGTTCCACACATAAAATGACCCTGCAAATCAGGAATTCTCACCGGTAAGTGTAATTACAAAGCTGGCTCTTTCTGTGTGGACCTTCTTTAAAATTACCTACTAAAAAGGGTGGTGAATTGGTAAGAAAAATCTGAGCTTTGGGTCTCTATTTAAATAGAATAAAGAGTTAACTTAGAGAGGTCACCCACCCCTGGGATACAGGCTCTGTTTGAATTAAGCAATCTAATTGCAAGACACATCTAATGAAAGTTTTCCAACATCAACAGTCAGGCCTGCACAGACAGCAAGGAACATCACTCAGGGGCTGGAGTGAGTGAAATCCTTGTGCAGTTGGTGACAAGAAAAAATAACACATCCTATTTGCTTCCTGCATTCACTCTCCAAGCAATGTTCCATGTTTTATCTTTTATCTTCTATCAAAATGAAAATTAAAAAGAAACGGAGTTTAATTCAATTCCATTAGATGCACATCACTGACATCTGCTGGATAAAGTCATCACCCACGTCCCACTCCAACATGATTTTGCCTGTCCTCAATGGGAGAGCCCCGATTTTGAAAGAAATAGAATGATTTTATTCATTCTTCATCCACCATTGAAGTTCAAGGGCCCACAGCAGAGAACTTGTTATCATTAGGAAGTTCCTGCTGTACAACACCAATCACCTTCAGCTACTGTAACTTTATCTGAAGGATTCTACTCAAGACACAGAGAATGTGTTAAACACAGAAGTTGTGGACAAAGAGCAAACAAATGAAGCTGCACTGCAACACTTTCCAACAAGGCTGGACACGAGGTCAGTACCCCACAACAAACACAGCACCCCAACCCTCAAGGTAAGAGCAGCATGAACGAGAGGTTATGGTCATTAAGAACAAATAACTGATTAATGATTGCTGTTTCCCAGTTAATAATTAGCCCTCTGACAATGTGGGCTGGCCTCTGTGCTTCCATAAAGAGCATCCCCGTGGGCAGGGAGAGCCCTTGCTGTGTCCCACCATGGCGTTCACTGGCACCTGGCACATCTACGTTCAGGAGAACCTCGAGCCCTTCCTCAAGGCTCTGGGTAAGTGCCTGCTCCTCCTCAAACCACTGCCACCACAGCTCCTACTGCTGCATTTCCATGGATTTTGTCCTTTTCTTTCTGGGACAAACTGCCCTGCTTGGTTCAATCTGTTTGATCTCATTTGGATGTGAAAAGAAGCTGAAGGTTGTATAAATTGATGGAGAAAGGTTACAGATAACCCCCAAAGAAGAGTTGTTGTGTTGATTACCTGTAATTTTATGAACACATATAACTAGAAACAAGCCATCAATGATTTATTCAGCTTCCCAATTATTGTACAGAAGCCCTTTCTGCAGCACAAATGCTGTCAGTAATCTGTGAATAATTAACACCTGGGAAAAGTGATCAGTAACCTGTCAGTGCTTATCAAGTGTGATAATGTCAGTAATCTCTGAGTGATTATCAAATCTAATCTGTGAGGATTAGGAGGTGCTACACCAATAAATATGCACTTACCTTTGCCAACAAAACGTTCCTGTTGGGGTTTTTAAGAGCAGACAGGAGATATTCAGGAGAGGAAGATCCAGGTCCAGTTGAAAAGCCTGGTCTGACAGCGTGACAGAACCAAACCTCTCCTGGTGACAATGACACCTTCAAATCATGCCAGGGACACCCCAAAAAGGGAGTCTGAGGTACTCCCACTGTTCCAGCTCTGACTGGACAGATAATCCCCCAGCTCCCCGGGAAAATAAAGTAATGCACATGTGGTTCTTTGCATGAGAATCATCACCCCATGGGCAGCCCTTAGGACAAGAAATTGCATAATGTGACACATCACCAGGTATCATACCAAAACCTAACCAGACTAGAAGGAATGGAGCAAAAAAACCATAGAGAAGAGAGGACTCCAAACCGGGATTTGTCTTTTAACTTGGACATCACCTTCCAGTACTGGTTTGGATCTTTTGTGCCTTTGTTGGAAGGCACAATTTGCTATTTTGCTATTTCTATAACAAAAAGTCCTGTTTTGCCTGTTTTTGCAGGGTTGCCAGATGACACCATCAAAATGGCCAAAGATATTAACCCTGTTGTTGAAATACAACAAAAAGGCAACGACTTTGTTGTGACATCCAAAACACCCAACAAATCTGTAACCAACTCATTTACACTGGGCAAAGAGGCTGACATCACCACCATGGATGGCAGGAAGCTGAAGGTAAAGCATTCCTAGAACAGGACATCTTTATTTATCCCTAAACCTCAGTTGATGTGTGAGGGGAATTTGTTTGTACCATTTCCATTTGCAAATATTTCTATCATTTTAATAAACAGAAATGTTCCTAAAACTCCTATTCAAATGCTGTGTTCTCCAGTTTAAATTAACAGCTGTCATTATGAAATATCAGTGTAATTTATTTCCTATTTATTAGTCCTCTACTTACTCAAATTGAATTCCAAAATCTAATTTTTTAAAAATGTTTTTTAAATGTTCCAACAGTGCACTGTGAACTTGGTCAATGGGAAGCTGGTGTGCAAATCAGATAAATTCTCTCACGAGCAGGAAGTAAAAGGAAATGAAATGGTGGAGGTAAGTGCAAGTAAGTGAAAATAAAGGCACTTGCAGAAAAATGCTGAAGGAAAAAATGTTGGCTAGCTCATAGTGTCTGCAGAGTGTCTCTGTGGATAAAAACTGCTCCAAGGAGCACAACCAACTCCAACTTTTCCTTCATGCAAATGTTGTACATATATTTACAGGCAGGTGCTGTGATTGTATTTTCTTGTGGACTAGGATGGATTTATGCATGAATTACAGACACTTCTGCCACTTAGCTATAAAAATGTGTATTTGTCTCCCACAGACTATAACATATGGTGGAGTAACACTTGTCAGAAGAGGCAAGAAGGCCTGAAGACAGATCCCCTCCTCTGTGACACCTTTACATACCTGAAATAAAGTGCACTTTCCACAAGGTGTGATCTCTGTTTTATCTGAACAAACAGCACAGAAAATCATGATGATTTCTGCTCTCCTTTCACACAGCAGTCCCCTCTGTCCTCAGAGTGACAGAAATTCGCCTCCCAGACAACCCAAGCTGAACATAAATCACACTGCTCCAGCTCACCACAACAATCCTTGGGAGCAGCCAAAAGCTACAGAAATGCTCCTTGATTTCTCTCACACAGACTGAACACACTCAGCTTTAGTTGCTGCTTCTGCTGAAGGTTAGTCTTTAACCAAACCCCGTTCTCTATGACCTGGCCAGCACAGAACAATCAGGCATTTGTTGAGCTGATCTGTTCCACATGGCCCGGCAATAGAAACAGCAATATTTGAAAAGCTGTGAAGCACTCACCAGTCATTAACAATAGGGATGGCTGTTCTTAAACTGAATTACACAGAAGTGGAATTAAGAGGCACTACAAGAGCAAAGAGAATTAAACATTCTTCCAGTTTGCAATGAACTCCCAGTGTCTTACCATGGCCCAATTCTGTGTGTGAAGCTGAAGTAAACCAGACTTTGTTCAGACCCTGTGTCTCTATTAAGTATAAAACACTCAGGGGCTGTGCAGAGAACCATTTCTCTGCTGATTAGATCTTATTATTGTATCAGCAGCCCCATTTCACAACTGAAGTCACTGCAGATTTGTTAGAATAGGTTTGAGGTGCAAGACCTCATGAACAAAGCTGCTAGACTGATAATGCCATTTAAAATCCTCATGGGGAGGTTCCATCCCAGTGGAGAGTGCTGAGTTTCCATCTCCCCATGCTAGAAGAGCAGTTTGTGAGGGGAGAAGTTGTGATTTATTACCAACACAATGTGATGCAAGCAATTTGAGAAGTGTATTCTCATTCTGGGATAAAGCTGTTCTCAGGGGGAGTTTCACTGGCATAAAGGATCATTGTGCTCATTCTGCTTCTCAGGCAGCTCCAATGCCAAGCACAGCCCTGCAGCCAGAATTAAATGCCATGTGAGTTACACAGAAATAAGATCAGCAGCACAGAAATCGGGGCTGGTAAAGCTCAGGGAGGAGGAGGAGGAGGCTGCTTTAAAGCACTGGTGCTGCAAAAAGCCACCCAAGAACTCAGCACCCTTCTCTCTGGGAGTTGCTGGGTAACTGCTGCAAACACACCCTGAAACCAAACCAAACACACACTGTGGTTTTCCAGCAGGAAATTCACAGTGCTGCAGGCCTGCAAGGATCAAAGGCTGTGCCTGCAAACTGGAGAATGGGACATGCAAGACACTTCAGGTTTATTTCTAAACCAAGGCAGAGATCCTTCATTACTCACTTCAAACCCGTTACAAAATTATTCTTGGAGATACTACACACTAAAAGTACACTGACCTTATTTAGAACTTCAACTCATGCCAAATCATTCTAATGGCTAAAATTCTAAAAAAATGAAAAGAACACTTCACCTGGCTTTCTTCACAACTGCAATGATTTCATTTTTCCAGCAATGATGCCAATCTTTCCCATCCTTCTGGCAATGTCCTTCAGCCACAGGGCACCCCAGATTTGGGTGGAATGTTCAGTGCAGGTCCTCATGTGAAGCAGTCAAAACCTGAAGGATTTTGATCAGACTGAGATCTGTGTCCCATGGCCCAAAGGAATGAACATTCCTCAATGGCATAACAGCCTGGGATGGCAGCTCTGGACTCACTATTCCACAAAACCAATTTTTCTGTGCATTTTTCTGTGAAGGACTCCATTGGAGCATTTATAATCAAACTTGGATCTTGTTCAAAGTTTTGATTCCCATCTGACAAACTCTGACAAAGTAATCCTGGCAGCATGGATTCCTATCCATCAAAGACCACTCTTAGGTTAATTTGTTGTTTTCAAAATGTCTGTAATTTTATTTTTTTCTTTTTTGCTTTGTGCCAAGCACTCCCACCACAATTCCAGTCTCTGATGTGCATTCTTGGCTTGATTTTTAGGTTCTTTTAATGATTTGTGTGAGCAGATCTGTGTTTATATTGCACAAGGTAACAACTCGACCTGCTGCTTGCACACAGAAAAATCCTGACTGTAAATATTTAATGCAAAAAACATGGTCAGAGATCCTCATCCCTTCTCTGTTGAGTCCTGCACACAGACCCTGAACATACAACCACATAAATTCCTTTTTTTTGGAAGTGTATATGTCTGCACATCTCCTGTGTTAGTGACTGAACTTCATCTGCCATTCAAACTTGAATCATCTGTCATTCAAAACCTGTAAAAATCAGGCACTTCTTAATGTGAGATTGCCAAGATATGAACAGCAATGTCCTCCCACCAGTTTCCATTCATGAATATTAAAAATAAAGATGAAAATACACTGGTGGCAGACACCAGGGCTGCATCAGCTCCAAATCTTTCTGTCCCTGCAGGAGTTTGCTGAAAATCCCTCACATGAAAATGCTGATACTTTTCACTGAACTCTTCACCAAACCCTGTGACTGTGTGGTCAGATGTGCCTTTTATCCACCTTTATGTGAATCACACATGAGCACGGTGAGAAATAATCTCTCCACCCACCAACTGTATTGTTTTCATCACACAAACAACTTTAATGGAAAGGGCTGGTCCTGTGCAAACAGCCTGGTGAAAACTCCTGGGGCTCAGCAGGGCAGTGGGTAACGGTGTTCTCCACAAAAATTGCATTCATTACTCCGTGTGCAACAATAGTTACACACTCCAGAGAGACACTGGTCATTTATTTCAGCACTGCACAGTTGGGGCCCTGTGGAATTCCACAAATCGAGCTCACCAATGATGAAAATTTATTACTATTTACACGTTTCAGCAAACAAATGAATTAGTGTTTCTTGCCTACAAGTCACATAGTTCTGAATTAGTATTCTATCTTCTGTTGGTTAATTATTCTGTTGTTTCTCATGCTAATTAGTCCCGGTCTCTCCTTTTGGGGCAGTGGTCTGTGGGATGGTGGTCATGACCTGCCCCTGCAGATGTAAAATTACTTTTTGCCCAGTTGGAGATCATTTCAGCACGGTTGCTGAGTTGGGTTTATTAGTTTCTTCCTTATCTTGGGAGCTCTTGCCAGATGGCCCATAAATTCTGCATTCTTTGTGTCCTCTATCAGCGGGCATCCTTTTTTCCCGAGCTTTGTTAACCTCCCCCGAGGTCTGAGATCATCGAAGCATGTCCAGCCCTAAACTTTAACAAGGCAGTTCTACCAATCTGTTATTTTAACACAGGCACATCACTTAGAGCTCGTTGCCTGCCGTTTCACGGGTTACATCTCCCTTCTTGTTGATTAGGCTAGAAAGCATAAAAACGTCAAACACCAAAGAACATCTTTTCTTAGCAGAACTTATACATACTCCACATTTTGCAACAGCAATGCCACAGGACAGCGATCCCTTGAGCCTCAGGAAGGGCGTTACAGCCCGAGGCGGTGTCAGCTGGGTGCACAGGAGGGAGGCACGGCGCCGTGAGGCGGCCGCACAAGGCCGGGCCGCGCTCTCCCCTCACGGAGGGGGCGCGGCCGCCATCTTGCCCCGCGCGCGCTCCCCCTTCCCGCTCTTTCGGCGGGAAAAACGAGCGGGGGGGGGGGGGGGGGGGGAGCAGCGCGCATGCGCGGCGCGCGCCGGCGGGCCCGCGAGCTCCCGCGCGGGGCCGGGGCGCATGCGCGCTGCCGGAGCGGGGCAGGATTTTGGCGCCGCGTTTCGCTCTCGCCGGAAGCCCCCCCGGGAAGTCTCGCGAGAGGTGGCGCGCGGGCGGGCGGTGCAGCTCCCCCAGGGTCGCCTCAGCCGCTCCCGCCGCGCCCGGGCCGCGCTCGCTCCTTCCCTCCCTCCTTCCTTTCCTTCCCTCCTCTCCTTCCTGCCGTCTGCCCCGGCGCCGCCGACATGTCCCGCTACCTGCGGCCCCCCAACACCTCGCTCTTCGTGCGAAACGTGGCCGACGACACCCGGTGAGTGGGGGCGGAGCGGGGGCTCGCGCAGGCTTTGGCGGGCTCGCTAGGCCGCGGGCGCGGGGGTCCCCCCGCAGCCGGGGGAGGGGAGGGAAGGGAATGAGCCCGGCCCGCTCCTTTCCTCCGCTTTGCCTTTTCCCTTCTCCCTGCCCTGCCTTCCATTTTCCTCGCGATGCTGCTGCTCGTTCCCCGCCTCTCCACGCGGGTTCGTTTCCAAACAGCGTCCAGGCAGAACAAAGCTGGGCCGCCACAAAGTGAAACTCCCCGCAGCCCTTGGAGCGTGTCCAGCGGGATGTGCCACCGGGGCCATGCCGGACAGCCGCTGCACTTTGGGATGCTCCTCTGGAAATGCAGGATTGCTGCTAGATGGGAGGAAATAGAGCGTTTGTGCCCAAAATTCCTGGCGTGGCCGGTCCCGTTAGTGCGAGAGCTGCTGCCGGTGCAGGTGGAATGTTCTGCCGTGCTTGTTGTGTACCGGGGCCTCTCGGGACGCTCAGTCCGGAGTCGAGGGAAGCAATGCTCGGTCTCCGTTATAATCGTGTGGTTCCGAGAGCCCGTAAGGACTAAACATGTGCAGTGAGAGTATTTCTCGTAGGGAATTGAAACAAAAAAACAGAGCGTTGCACAGGTTCTTATTTATTCTTTATATGCTCTTAGTGAGCTGCTGGTTGTCCTCGTTTCACTTGAGCAGTTTAGTGACCATAAACACCTTTGGTGTTTGTTATTGTTTGTGCAACATTTACACATCGTCCTGTGGGCAGGATGGAATGGAGTGAAATTAAAATTTTTACCTTTTTTTCCCCATGAATTTGTTCATTTTCCCAATAGTTTATTTTGCTGTAAGAAGAGCTGAGGATGACCACTACCAAATTCTTTACAATAATGTGGATCCTGTTGAGGATTCACCTTAAGCACTGAGTTCTTGGAGGTGTTTCATTGTGAGGTGTCCATGCTGGTGGTAGTTCCCTTCTGCCAGCACTGACTGTGGAGATTTGTTTCCCAACTGGTGCAAGAGAAAGGAAAAAAATACTAAAAACCAATATTAACTCTCCCATACCACTTAAATATGGTATTGCATCAATCTTCTCATGCAGGTTTTTGTCCTCAAATTAAATGTGAGCAGCTGATGTGAGTAAGAAGCCTCTGTTGAGGAGAGGCTGTTCCGGGGTGGCTGCAGCTGAGCAGTTTTGTCTCAGCTCTCTAAGGCCAACTCTTTGGAAAAACTATCCCGAGGGCATGAGTGGCTGTTCACTGAGATCTGTCCTGTTTGATGTGGTTGTGAGTATTGATTATTCTATGGAAATGAGTTTGGGTGACTGGTTTGGTCTCACAGTGTTTATTTGGATCTCATAATTGATGTTTATGTATTGCAAAATCACTGTCGTGGTGCTTGAATAATAATACCGATAATTTATCAATCCTTTCTTTCCTTTCTGCCGACCTTGGCTGCCTTGAATGAACTGGTGTGCATCACTTCTCAGTTTACATTTGTATTTTAGGTTGTGCTGAAGGCTGGTTTCAAACTGCCAGGGTGTACTTGAGCATCCTGAGACCTGAGTGTTTCAGGTGTGCTGCCAGCCAGGAGCTGCCCAAACACTTCTTCACCCCAAAAACGCCACTTTCATCCTGCACCAAATGCTTCCAAAAACCAGGGGTGCTGATACTAACTGTAGATTTGATTTTTTCCTGTTCAGTTTCATTCTGGTGGGTGTTTTGTGGCACTCGGGCAGTGCCAAAGCCATATCAGGTGTTTGTGGTGTTGCAGGTCCGAAGACTTGCGCCGGGAGTTTGGTCGTTATGGGCCTATAGTTGATGTTTACGTTCCCCTTGACTTCTACACTCGTCGTCCCAGAGGATTTGCCTATGTTCAATATCCTTTCTTCAGATGGCTCATTAGTGAGGGGTGTTGAAGTTTGAAATTCAAGTTTGTGTAAGAGGTAACCAATCTCAATGAAAAAGCAGTTTACTTTTGTGTTGTATCTAATAAGTGTCTTACTTATGTTGTGGTGTTTCGTTATTTTTGAAGATTTAACTTCTCTCAGTTGTTCTTTGCCTTTTTTGCAAAACTTAAATCCAGTAATATAAAAGCTTGCTTATGCCACTGGAATTAATACTATATGATTTAAATGAAAATTTATCACTGACTCAAAATTGTCTAGCACGTTTTGATTATCACTGGTGTGTAAGTAAAGTTGTGCTTAGCAAAATGTGGCTGCTGTTCATTGTTAATTTAACAAATGGAAACTGGAATCACTTGATCAAAATCAGATTGTGTAAAAAATGAGGTGAACTTCTTTCTTTAATATTGTCCCCTAATTTGCTGTCCTCTGTTGTTGCCTCAGAATGTAAAGCTGTACAGTAATGGCGACCCCAAAGAGAAAGCATGAAAGAACCTTTAGAGTAGAGTTCAACAATTAAGGCAAGTAGACAAGCCAAAGACCTCTTAAGGATCAGGCTTGAAGAGAAGGGAGAGTTTGGGAAAAGAAAAAATAAAGAAAAGCTGGAAGAAGGACAAGCCATAATGGGAGACAAAGCTTCGCTTTATCTACAAAAGGGGGAAAAGGTTGTTTTTCAAAGTTAAAGATAAAGCCATCTGTCATTTTTGGCCAAGCATCTCATGACAAGTCCTTCTGACAAGCACTTAAAGAGTTAAAGGTCAAGATGAAGTTGAATGGTGGCCAAGATTAAAGGAGTCATACCTGATGTATCCTACAGAATAACAGTTTTTCTTCTGTCTGTCATGTAAGCAGTAATTTGATGAATTATTCTGGTTTAGTCCTTTGACAAAACCTGTAATATTTCTCTTGTGAGTGCTACTGTAACTGTGGTCTGAATGAAATGGAAGTTTCTCTCCTGCAGAGATGATGCTGCTGAGAAATGAGCGGCCTGGAGGGGAAAGGCAGCTCTTTGTTTTGGGTCCCACGAGCTGGAATTAGGGGTGTAAATTGCAGCATTAAAACAAATGTCTGTCACTGTACCTTGGTCCTGAGTGGCAGTGCAGGGCTCCCAGTGTCTGCTCTTCTCTCACACTGGGGAGGCTCTCTCTGCCCACAGGGCTGTGACATGACATCAGTTAAACCTCAAATCAGTTGTTTAAAACAAAAAGGAAAGCTTTATTCCAATTCCTAAGTTAATAGTTAATACTTATTGTTGGTATGTCCAACATAACTTAAAAACTAGGGCTTAATTTTAATAAACTCAATGTAGTGGAGAGAACTAAATGACCATTAACAAGTGTGTTTTGAAAGGATACCTTTGTTTTCTTTGTTTTCTTTGCATAAGTACAAGTGGGAGAAGAAAAAAAATTAAAAGTATCACATAGCAAGTGCTTGCTGATGGATAAATTCATGGTCATATTACAAGATTTTAATTTTATAACAGGAGTGGTGGTTAATTAAAGAAAACACTAGTGTGTAGAGTAGCATGACTAAAAAACTTAAAACGTGGCTGTAAAATGAG
Organism: Diglossa brunneiventris; assembly: GCA_019023105.1. NCBI lineage: Eukaryota > Metazoa > Chordata > Aves > Passeriformes > Thraupidae > Diglossa > Diglossa brunneiventris. The sequence continues at coordinate 1,242,702 of CM032375.1, forward strand.
AAAATAACTTGAAAACTTTTATTTTAAATACCAAATGTGTTAAACTGCTCAAATTGCCAAGTACCTTAACACTGGCCACATTTGAAGATGTCCGTGATGCAGAAGATGCTCTCCATAACTTGGATCGGAAGTGGATTTGTGGTCGGCAAATAGAAATCCAGTTTGCACAGGGGGACCGCAAGAGTGAGTGCCTGCATTTTATCTCTCCCTGCATTTTATCTCCCTGCATTTTATCTCTCCCTGCATTTTATCTCCCTGCATTTTATCTCCCTGATTTCAGCACCCAGCCCTGCACGTGCTGCTCGTTGTTGTGATGTGTTCTTATTGTATATAAATAGCACATGGATGTTCTGCCTTTCATCCTGTGACTGTTAATGACTCGTTTAATTATAAATGGGTAACTAAGTACAGCAGTCACCACAGTCGTTCTTCAGAGCTTTCTGTGCAGCTCTGTGTGATTTCCAGGATTGAGGTAATGTCTTTGTTTTCATTTGGCTTCAGGATAAAAGTCATTTTCAAGTTATCTCAATTCAAGGTGGAGCAGAACTTGTATTTTCTGAACAGATAAATGCAAAGAGAATTTAGGTCTTTTGCATCTGTTGTTTGTGTGCATAGTCTTAATTTGCAGGGAGATAACAGATTTGTAAAAGCTGGCTCAGCCCTGTTGGAATAAACCAGTACTGCAATACTCATGTGATGCCCTGGAATAAAGAGACCTTAAAGGTCTTTAGTTACAGCTCTCAGAGAAACAACCTGACTGTCCAGTTCTCCCCCAGGTCCTCACAATTAACTTTAATGGAATCAATAGAAATTCTACACTCCAAAGGACAACTTTCTGCCCTGTGTATAAACACTGGGATTTCTAACAAGTTTCTGAGCAAAATTAACTAAATCCACCTTAGTGTGTTGCAAGCAGCACTAAAAACATAATATTTGAAGCTGTTTAGTGCAGAGAATGTTTGTTCCAGCGTGTTTCAAATACTTAGAGCATGAATTTGATACAAAGGAAGGATAGCTGTGCTGCTTAGAGGAAATACAGTGGAAGACTAACAGGTTCATTCATTCTTAATTACTTTAATAACTAAGCTGCAGAGTGAAAGTGAATTGTTTTTATTGGGGGGTTCCTTTTGGAATCAGACTTCCCTTTGTGTGGCATCCACCAAAGCCTTTGTATAAGCTGGGCCTTTAATCATTACAGACAGCCGTGGATCAGGTGTGATGATGGTGCTGTGCAGCCAGGAGAAAGTGTTTAATTAGCTTTCACTCATTGGGTAAATTCAGGAATGTCAGAATGTGTCAGTCACGGGTCTGACCTGCTGTACCAGTTTCCAGCTGGCCTGAAATCACCTTGGCCAGCTCTGTGTTCTGGTTTTATGGAGCATTAGTCCTTTCTGACTGGTTTTGAGGGGATTTTTTGTTTGTTTTGCTTTCTAGATTTACAGTGCCCCCAGGGCTGCATTAATTTGTGTCCAGTGGCTCAAGCAGCACAAAACAAATGGCACAGAGCCCCTCTCACCTGTCCCTTCATAAACATCAAATCACGAGTGAACCTTTCTGCTCAACACCAAATACACGGCTTAAACCTTGAGGGGAGAAAGTAGGGCATCATCTTCACCTGCAAATATTGCTATTTTTACAGCACCAAACCAAATGAAAGCCAAGGAAGGGAGAAACCTGTACAGTTCTTCTCGTTACGATGACTATGACAGATACAGGCGGTCTCGGAGTCGCAGCTACGAGCGCAGGCGGTCGAGGAGTCGCTCCTTTGATTACAGCTATAGAAGATCCTATAGTCCCAGAAAGTAAGTGTAGTGTGTGGGGCTGGCCTCAGCTGCACAGCACAGACACACCACGCTCACTATTTCATTGTTACACTTTGCAATAATCTTTTTTTTTCTATCGTGGGAGTAACCGCTGGGAGTTGCGTACCTTGCATGCTGCATCTGATCAGGAATAATGAATGAAACCATTCTGTGCTGCATTGGAGAATAGCTAAAAGCAAATGCACAGCTTGAAAATAGAATGTGTTAAGTATTTGTACGTTTACGTAGGTATTTGTCACCGTTTACTTTTTCTGATGTACCTTTTTAGCAGTAGACCTACTGGAAGACCTCGTCGTAGCAGAAGCCATTCGGACAATGATAGGTAAAAAACCACTTTTTACACCCTTTAAATTGCAAGCTAGATCACTGTATTCCTTTAACTATAGGTTTAAAAAAAAAAAGTTTCTCCTGCAAAAACGGTAAACAATTTTAAATGTACTAGATGTCTAAGAATAGTGTTTTTACATTCAAATCTCCTCTCTCCCCTTTATTCTGCTAGGTTCAAACACCGCAATCGATCTTTTTCAAGATCTAAGTCCAATTCAAGATCACGATCCAAGTCACAGCCCAAGAAAGAAATGAAGGCTAAATCACGGTCTAGGTCTGCATCTCACACCAAATCTAGAGGCACCTCTAAAACAGATTCTAAAACACACTATAAGTCCAGCTCAAGATATGAGAAGGAGTCGAGAAAAAAAGAACCAGCTAGATCCAAATCACAGTCAAGATCACATTCTAGATCTAGGTCAAAATCCAGATCGAGGTCTTGGACTAGTCCCAAGTCCAGTGGCCACTAACAGTGTATCCATGTTGGTTTAGGCATGTAAGATTCATTTACACACAGTTCAGTTTACTTAAATTATCAGGAATATGATGTTGCAACAGTGCTAAAAAATATTTTCTTTGTCAGTTTTCCCTGTAGCCGACAATGGTTGAAATTAAAACAGTGTTGAGAAGCCACAGAGAGAGAGAGGGAGAGAGATTGTCCACTTGGTTAAATGTCATGGGCAGCTACTGATTTGGTTGTGGTGTCTCTATGTATATTTTTGTAAAGATTTGCATTTTTAATGCTTAGATATTTGGTGATGACTTGATTGATCGTAACTTGCAACATTGTCCTTTTACAAATGTCACGCCCATAGAGAAATTGGTACCAGTTTGTGCTGGGCAGTTAAACCAGCTGTTGAACTGGTTCTTCAACTCTATAAACTTTGTGAGGAAAAGGAAAACTGGACAGCTGTAGTGCAACACTGGCTGCTGGGAAATCAGACTGGCAGTTTGTTTCCATGGCTCCAGGGCAGGTTTCGGTGTTCTCCGTGCCCACCAGCCCCAGCAGGTTGGCACATGGAGCTCTGTGGAGGGAGATTTGGGAGATTTCTCTTTAGCCTGCTGTCTGGAGAGATGGTACTAACCTTGCATGTACGACATGGGCAGAGAGCTGCCTCGGGATAGAGGAGAGGCTTCACTGCCTCTGCCCTGGCTGCTGGTGCTGAAAGTGAGGGAAAAACCCACCTTGAAATGGAAAATCTAAATTCAGATTTCAGCAAACGGCAGAGCAACTAAATATTAGGTTGTGTGTACATTTTATGCAGTTTTTTGTATCTATTCTCAATTTTAGTGAGCAGTTAACCATAAAGTTGCTTAGTTTTCCTGCTGTTAGATACAAGTAGATCGTTTCGAGTTGTGTGTGTACAGTATATAAGAACTAAACTTTTATGCCAATGACTCCTGTGGTTAGTTGGTGTATTCATAGGTATCAAACTGTAGCCATCTCCCTGGGTTACCAGGCTTGCTTGCTTTTTACACAGCAAAAAAGCAGTTGGTCAAGCAAGTCTGAATCACTCCTTCCTCAGAATGGATAGTGGTTTGGTTAAAAGATTTCATTTTCCTTCAGAACAAATGTTTGAAGTTGGATATGAACAAGAGCTGCATCTCTAGTTATGTAGTTTATCACTAATACAGTATATTTAGAAAACTGAACGTGAAAAATAACAAAGCCAGTGTGTAATCTTACCAGTATTTCTCTAGAAGGCAAGATCCTTTGTTATGGAAATGGCTTTTGGCATTGGTTTTTTTTTCTCTTTACCTTCAAAAGCCACCGTCAAACACTTAAGTGTTCCTCGCTGTCTGATGTCTGTAGCATATAAAGACACTGATTTCCAAAAGTTCCTTTTTAGAGAAATGTTTTAGGGTTTGGGTTTAGTGTTTCAGCAGGGCCTTTAAAGAAGCGCAGATGGCTTTGGGATCTCGTCAGCGGAACGTGCTTAGGGGTTGATCCTAGAACCTTTGTACATTTAATAGTATTTCTAACTTTTTCTTTACTGTTTGCAGTTAATGTTCATGTTCTGCTATGCAATCATTCATATGCACGTTCCTTTAATTTTGTAGACTTTCCTGGATGTATAGTTTAAAAACAGCAAAAAGTCTATTTAAAACTGTAGCAGTAGCGTGCAGCTCTAGCAGAGGAAAGTTGTGGGATTAAACTTTGTATTTCCTTTCTTATAGAGGCTTCTAAAAAGGTATTTTTATATGTTCTTTTTAACAAATATTGTGTACTACCTTTAAAACATCGATGTTTTGATCAAAATAACTAAAGACCCAGCTTATTTTCTGCTTGCTGTAAATTTAGCAAACATGCTGTAATAAAAAAATGAAGGAAATACTGATCCACTGGAATTATTGTAGCATTAGAATTTGACTCCAGAGCATGGTTAGGAGTAGAGCTATGCATCCCTTATGGAGTAAAATCCTTACTATGGTATTTCAGTAAGGGCAGGAATTTTTCATTTAGTGTCTGAATAAATGTCACTTCACATTTTTGAAGGGGTACAAGACAAACTGAGAACACTAAGCATAAGTTGTACTCTAATATATTGAATTTTCTTTGCCATTAACTTTCATTTTTGCTGGATGGACTTGCCCCATAGGTTATAATTCAGATATGATTAGCCAGGTTATGAAACTACTTAAAAGCAACGACTGAAGGTTCATACAAAATCAAAATTATGGTATCACCATAACAATTTATAATTGCCATATCCAAACTGGTGCCAGCAGTGGTTCTGTGGGTGGAGGCAGCAGGGCTGGAGCTGCCTCCTGGCACTGGTGTGTGCCCAGCTGAAGGTTCTGCCCTGAAAGCCAAAAATCCTCTGTAAAGCACTGAATCGCTTTCATAAACCCACTGTCACCCTTTCTAAGCTGAGCTGTGATTATTTCTGCTTCTAGCAGCAGCAACCTCCACTCTTCAGCTTTATAGATTTATATATATATAAATATAGTCTTCATGACTAACTGCTGCTTGAGAGGGGTCCTGGTGACTGAGTGGTGGGGAGAGCGTGGCTGTGTCTGCCAGGGCCTGCAGGGATTGCTGTGCTTGGTGGTGGTGCTGGTCCAGCTGGAATTGGAGCTGGAAGGGTGGGAGGAGGGAGGAGAAATCTCCATGTCCAGGCAGAGTAACAGTAACTATTCCTTAACTGTTGTGTCAGCATGTCCTTATATTGTGTGCCTCAGCATTTATGTATAGCACAGTTTAATTTTTGTTATGAAAAGCCAGATCATTGCAAGTATAATGTAGTGTCTGCCAGTTCTGATGGTTCTTTCTTTCTCTCCCAGAGGTAGGACTAAACTTTGACTTGACTTGTGTATATGAACAAGCCAGAAAAGCCGAACACAAACCCACGATGTTTCAAGAGTGCATGAATAAAGATGTTGTCCTAGTTCTTGCTCCCATGGAAAAATTGTGAAGAAGCTGTTCTGTGGGCCTTTCAGTTGGGGACGAGTTAGCAGGATGTGGCCAAAAGGGCAGGGAATGTTTATGCATTCATGCAAATCAAGCCACAGCCCATCTAGATAACATCTCCCTTCCTTGATGCAGGTATCCCAGTCCTGCCCTAAAAAAAGCAGGAGCCTGTCTTGTGCAAGCTTCCTGCAGGTTATGCACAGCTGGAATGCAAGAACTTTGCAGGCTACAAAAGATCATGTCTAGATACCTTTCTTTTGGAGTCTCAAGAACGGTGGGAATTACGTTTTTCTGTGGTAAATCTAGATTTTGTCATTCCTGCAAAATTTGTAGAATTGAAGTAGCGTGTAAAAAAAACAAAAAACCTCTGCTGAAATTAATGGCTGTGCTCCAAAATATCTGCAGCAAATCGATTGGTGTCAGCAGTCATAGAAGGCTCTATTGGAACTTCTTTTTCACCTAAAGTCCATGCACCCAACTGGTAATTAAAAATCTTCAATTTAGTGGTTAAGTAGCTGGGTGTTTAATTAGGGACTCTGATAGCCTGGTCTCTGAAAGCTCAATGTTATCCTTTCTATGTCTTATCAAGATGTTTAATGTACAGTATCATGGTTTTACTCAAAGTGGAATCTTTTGGTTTCAATGTTGTTTGGAGCTCTCTGCTTGGACAGAGCTTTTTTTCCTGCCTGTTGAGTCTGGTGCCAGCTGGGGTGTGTTAGAGCAGGGCAGTGCAGCCTCACACAGCACTGCTGCTCGGGCCTTGCCAGGGAAGTACAAAGGGATAAAATTGACACATTTTTAGGACATAATCACCCATTAAGAATTGCTGGTTTTCTCCATTTATCTTGTAACTTGCTTAAAAAAGTCTGTAGTCCATTGCTATAATTAATATTTGTCTAAAGATGCTCTTGCTGCTGAGACTATTGTAGGAAGGGAAGACTCTGTACCCTGTAGTGTGTTTGATCGGAGATGCTGATGTTTTATTCACCCACATCCTTTCTTCTTGAGTTTTGTGTTCCATCTGTGCAAATAACCCTGTGAATTGGGAATAAAATGTACAAGTTTTGACTATAACTTGAGAGCACCTTCTGACTTAATTAATCCAGCTGTAGTCTGTGGGAAACGGAGCCCCAAGCTTTTGGTTTTGTCAGGAACATTAATTAGTGTTAATTCTCCAGCCCTGTGTTCCCTAATCACTGCAAAGGCATGAAGAGAAGGCTGCAGTTAAAGAAACCTCCCTTGAGAAGGGAACTGCCAACATGAGGTCATCCCACTTTTCCATTTCCATCTGAAAACAAAGAGACGCTTTTAGGGGGTAAAAAAAAAAAGTTTATTTATGTTTTGTTTCCAATTTGTACAAACATCATCAGTAATTGACAATTTGAAGTGGAGAATAGATAATTAACTGGGATACAGCTCAGACTCTGGTGAAGGTCCAGGTCACAACACAAGTTTAGAGACTGCCAATTCCGTGTGATTTGGAGCAGTAATTTTGTAAACATTCAGCTCAGCTGCCACTGCATTTGGAATGTACAGAAAGACACCTCCAAACATTTCACAATCTGCAAAAGGCCTGTTCAAATTAAAGCACTTTTTTTTTTTTTTTTGTAATCCTTTTGAAAGAACCCTGGTTGCTCCTGTTGTCACCCTCCAGCAGGATCAGCTGGAGGGTGACAGCTCAAGAGCCACCTGCCCTGGCCCTCTGCCGAGGGACTTCAGCAAAGACTGGGACAAAATGTTGTTTTACAGAGCATTGATGCATTTCAGAAACACAGAATGATTCCAATCCTTCAGTTTTATCAAGCACCTGAACCCAGGCATTTGCATTTTTTGTGAAACACTTGATTTGGAACATTTCAGTGTATTTTTCATCACTGAACACACTCCTCTCCTACACATTCACAACAGGAGGATCTGGGGTCTGAAACTCCAGCAGCTTTTTTTATAAAGTTTTTTTTTTCTTTAATTAAAAAAAAAAAAAACTAAATAAGCATTTTTTGCACTGATTTTACCTAAAAAAATAAGAGTAGAACCAAATACAATGTGCATATTCATTGCATGTGAAGTGCAAGGGCACAGCCACAAATGTCTTTTTTTTTTTTTTTTTTGTTAATTTTTTTTTTAAAACAAAATATCATTTTTTTAAACCAGGCCACGTACTCAACATGGTCATCTTACATTCAGCAGTTTTGTACTAAAAATACTTCTGTGCAGGAAAGCCCAGCAGGAATTTACATATGCTACAATGTTTTACATGTATTTACATGGCTCTGTCTTCCTGTGAGAACATCTAACACCTGCCCCAAACTATTAATTGTTACAGGGGAACCAATTTAACACCAAACTAAGGAACTACTCCACCTTTTTTAATAAAAACTGATACAAACATGTGGTTTAGAACTCCTCAGTGCAGTGGGCACACAAAGGATTTGGAGGAGCTTTTTTGGCAGTCACCTGTCAATGCAAGGTCTTTAGTTGGCACTCATGGAGATTCCTGGGAAGCACAGCTGGGTCTGCCCGAGGAGTTCTCCCACACCCTTCCAGAACATTCCAGATGGGAGTTACAGGTTTGAAACGCTCACCCACCACTGCAGAAGTGCCACTAAAGCTCACAGGGCAGGGCAGAGGATCAGCTGTGCCTCCGTGTGCCCAGGTGGAGGTTTCTGCTCTGCAGAGTGTTTAGCAAATCTCACACCAGCCTGAAAAGCAGCAAATAACCTGACTAAAGTTTTCAGTGCGTTTTTATTTTCAGTTCATGCTGCATTAAGTTAGGTAAAAGGTGGTTTTCTAACAATTCAAAGCCACAATTCCAATTTTGGCACACAGTCCCATTTATTCTTAAATACAGTAAATGGTGACTGCTCAGGATTTGATTGATTTACAAGAAAATATCTATTTCACAGTGAGGAGAACACAGCACTGAACTTCTGAGGTAAAAGATGAGGGGAATGTAAACTTCACCCCTCTCCAAGTGACTAACTACATGCAGCAAGAACACCTGGTCCTGGCACACCTGGAGTTTGGAATAACAATGCTCAAATCGAAACCCTGACAGTGGAAATCACTTCTGAATATCACACAAGTTACACCTCAGGCCTGGACTTTCAGTAAGGTTTTGAGCTGAAATGTCATTATTTCCTTATCAGAAGGTTTAAAAGAAACAGGTACCCAGTGGCTTGGTGGCTTAGGCAGAACACTTGGGGAGGGTGGCTCGCTGAACTTGGCTCCAGCATAGTTCTGGTTGCTCTGAGGGGTGAACAACAGGTTGTGATTGGACAGAGCAGGATTCCAGTTGGGATTCTTGGGGAAGTGAACGTTGTTCTTCCCCCCTTTCTGCATGGCCTGCCATGCACCAGGAGAGGAGCTGCAGCCGTGGCCTCTTTCCTTCTTCACGCAGGTTTTCATCTGAGAACTGGGGTCTTTGCTCTTCTGCCTGTTTTTAAGTTGCTGATGGTTCTTGGTGGTATTTCTAGACTGGGAAACAGGAATGCTGTATCTTTCTCCACCGCCCATCTTCAACTTAAATGTCACCTGGAAAAACAAGAGGAGTCAGGATAAGTCTTTATGGCTCTTTTTTTTTTTTAACAAAGTACTTCAGAGAATGTTTAGATTTCAAGCAAAGGGACAAAACACAACCTAACCAAAACTCACTCTAAACACACAACTTCTCTCCTCACAAAAGGTCTGACTGGAGAAATGGGACTGACAAAACCTTGCTCAGAAAATGCAGAGCCAGATTTTATCAGTCAGTATCGAGTGCTGAGACATTGAAATTCAGCCTGTTAGCACCTTAAGATTGGGCATAGTTTGCACTGATAAAGCCACTGCCCAAACTTCCTGGTAAGTGTAACAATTACTCTGATAAACTCAAAATGAACTGAGAAGCACCTCAAGTGGAGCAGATTTCATGCAATTCCCAAAGCCCATGCACAGACTCCAGCACAGCATACTCAGCACTTCCCTGCTGGCTCTCCTGCAATGTTTATTTCCCCTCTCCCACCTCCATTTACCTCTCAGTGGTCTTCTCCGATTCCACACTCTCCAACTCTTGCCCCCTTTCTTGCTTCCAAGCCTGAAAGAAGAGGTGCTGCCTTGTGCTGGACTCCTTCCTTTGGCTGGGAATAGAAGTTTTCATGGGCTGATCTGCTGTCTTCAGCCAGGGAGCCGAGCCCAACATCGGATTCTCGGCACAGAAGCTCCAAGGGAGAAGTCCTGCTGCAGAAACAAGAAAAAAAATTCAGTTCAGATTATGGAAACAATTGCTTCACTTTGGGGTGGAAAGAGGGCAAGCAGAAATAATTCAGACTCCGCTGTGTCTGTTTACATGTTAAAGACGACAACATCCTACAAACAAAACCCCACAACCCCACCCAAAAAAGACACAGCTTTGTCCTTCTGCACTTACATCAAGTTCACCACCATATTTAGCATATCCCAAGTAATATTTTGCTCCTGCTTTGTCTTACAAAGCATTTTAACAGACAATCAAGAACTTTATCCCTTTCGTTTTAGTAGGGAAAAAGTAAAGTACAATAGAAAATACTTTGGGAACTGGGACAATACAGGAACTGCCCACACAGTGCCCAAACCTTCCCCAGCCATCACAGAGCTCCATTTGTCATCTGTCAGCTGTTTCTTTAACCTTCATTAGCAAGTAATTCCTTAATAACTCTTACACTGATTTCCTGTTTTGCTTATGCCTTGTCTTTCCTGGGATCTCTGAGATTTTATTCTTGGCGCACTCGAGTCTGTTCAGCTCCTGTCGCTCCCCAAACTCAGCAGCCCCCTGCCCATCCCTCCCCGAGCTCCAGAGGAGCCGCCCATCTCCATTTCCAGCTTCCGCCTTGTTTGGACTGAAACCAAAAGCCGAGATAACGTCACCGGCCCCGGCCCAGCTGCCCTCTGCTCCCGCTGACCGGAGCTTCTTCGCCTCCGAACTTTCTCCCTTCTCTCACCGACACCTGGGGAGAGCCGGGATCCCCCGTCCCCCCTTCCCCAACAACGGAGCACAACATGGCGGCGGCCGCGCCCGGCCCTTCCCGCACCGCTCCGCCCTTACCGACTTCTGTCCGCTCCGCTCGCCCACAAGCACGGACACACACACGGCCCTCCGGGAACCGACCCCGCGCTGCTCCGCCGTCACCGTCCGACCCCCGCCCCCAGAGCTCGCTTGACTCGGCTCCGCTCCGCACCGCCCCTCACTCTCCCTCACAAAATGGCGGCCGCGTTCTGCGCCGTTTAACACCCTCTCCCTCCTCCCCCCTCCGTGGGGCCGCGCGGCCGCAGCCAATGGGAGCGCGCCGCCCGCCCGCTCCACCAATGGGAGCCAAGCCCCGCCTGTTGCCAGGCGGGCCCAGGGCAGAGCGGCCGCGGCGCGCGGGCGGGCGGGGCCGCCATTTGAATCCCCTCACGGAGGGCAGCGCGGGAGCGGTCGCTGCTCTTTGTCCCGCCCGGGCCGGCCCCTCCGCCGGGCACCGCCCGCGGGCCCCTCCGGCCCCTCGCCACAGCCCCCCGGCCCCGCTGCCAGCCCCGCCCCTCCCGCGAATTAGCACAACAAACATCGCGGGGAACGCCCGCGCCAGCTGCCGCTGGGGGCTTCAAAGAGGTGATATAATTAACAACCAAAAAAAAAGAGAAACGCACAAAACACCCGGCTGTGCGAGCGAGGGGCGTCGAGAGAAGGGATTCAGCGAACAAAGAGTGAAATCCGGCCCCCCGGAGATGGCCGCAGCGCTCTGGTGTCAAATGGACGGTGTCGGGTTCGTCGTACCCATTCCCCGGCCTGCATTTTGTTAAACTATTTAATGTTTAAATTTAAAGTATTAAAAATTATGTAGAGTGATGTTTCAGGTCAAAAGACAGGGAAAAGATTTCCCAGTTTTAAAACAGTGCTGTGGGTATGCAGAGTCCCTGGCAGTGGCTGCACTTTGTGTTTATATTCACATTCTCTTTATTTTGCCTCAAAGGAGCGTTTCAAAGAAAAAAACCACAAGATTGGCCTTTGCCATGTGTAGGAAGATTAAAAATTAGGTATACATAAGAAATTCACACATGTGAGACTGTTCCCTGCCCACCACTGTGAGGCCAGTCTAGCACTGTACACCACATTAAAGGCTGAAAAAGGGAAGTTTCAAAGAAAGTGGAAACGAACGAGTTCAGTTCCAACCCCACCAAGTCAGGGCAGTACTTAAAAACAGATGAACATTCAGATGTTTTATTTTGAAGTAAAGTTTAATTGAGTAACCCTGCACTTTCAGCTACAAAAGGGAAAAAATCCTGTTTTATCCCTAAAACAAAACTGTTTCCTTACTCACATGGTGTTACAGGGCTTTGACCCAACCCAGGACAAGGTAAAGACTCCAAATAGAAGTTTATATTCATAGTGACGTTATTTTAAAAGCCAGCATATTTTTAATACACAAGATGTGTTGACATACCGAAGCCCAGACCTTTGTTCCTGTTCTTTATTGTATGTTAGCACAAAGCCAGCTGAAGTTAATCTGTTTTTCTCCCTTTGCTTTGGATTTCTTGGCACAATGTAGTATCTGAGGTCCTTATAGCAGCTTTTTTTGCCTTCACATGGAAGGCAACAATATTTGCTGTAAGCCTGAAAATTCCACTCATTAATTAACAACTCTCCTACAATGCACATCAGCAGATTTTTGCTTTGTTTCTATCTCTAGTGTGTTTATTTCTGCTAAAACACAATCTTACTCCAGCGTGTGGATGTTCTCAAGCCAGGACGTGTCAGTGGGATTGAGAAACAGCATTTTGCAGGCTGCAAGTGTTCCGCTCCTGTCTGGGCAGCACAACAGCGTGTACTTTTCAGTTCAGAACAAGGATGACACAAGGTCTGGCTGTTTGTCCTCACTATCTCTGAGATAATTAAAGAAACATCTTGTCTTTCAGAGCTGGTTTTGGGGTCAGGCTGACACATTCAGCCTGGGGAAGCAGGAAATGGCAGTGCTAAGCCATTCCTGTATTTGTGCAGGAACTGTTCCACTGAAACAAATGGAGTCATTTGGAGGCCGAGCAGGAACACGAGGGCATTTTTTAAATCAAAGGGACAAATACCCCAAACACCACAAAGTCCAGCTTGCAAAGTTCTGTGTTTCACCCTTCAGTTGTTAGAGCCCTTGGGCTGGTTTCCTCCCCTGCAGTGGAAGGAAAGGAGATGTTCCCAGGGCTGTGGAAACCACAACAGACAGAAGCACTCGAGTTCCTGCTGCATCCTAAAGACACAGCACAGAATGAATCCTGAGGTTCTGTCTCAGTCCTTTATCATCACCACCCGAGACTCCTTCAACAGGAGCCACTTTGCTCCTTCAAATGCTGATTTTTAACCCTGTTCCTTTTCAAAGGTCTCAGTGTAACATTTGTGACTCCAAAGCATGTGACACTACATCAACCCCATGGGCACACTGGGATATTTTAGCTGCCTCTGGGATCATGCTGTGCTCACCCAGATGTCCTGCAGGTGCTACAGACCCAGCTCCAGAGGCAGAGCCCTCAAACACTGCTGGAACAGGGCAGTGCTTCCAAACCCACTCTGCTGTGCCACAGACTCAGTGACCTCCACTGCACCCTCTCATAACCAGTACACAGCATGAACAGGAGTTTTCTATTGTGCAAGTGTCTGCCCTGTCTGGATTATTCCACTTCCTCCAGGCAGTCCAAAGATGACTGCAATAAATCCCAACTTCCCTCATCTTCCCAGGAGTTGTGTTACCCAAATCCTCCTCAGCTCCCCACCACGCTTCTGCTGCCATGGTGACAGCACCTCAAGGAATTCCCCAGCCACTTTTATTTTTCACTCAGCACCTCCACTCCCTCTCAGAGCAAACATTAATCCAGCCCAGGGAAGCAGCTCCATCTGTGCTGGCACTGCCACAACCAGCAAGTCCCAGTGAAGACAAAGCCTCCAGAGCTTCATTAGCCCCAAATTAAGATGCTCCCAGCTGTGGCTGAGCTGGATCTCAGCACACACACGCTCCTGGCCGAGTGTTTCAGTGGAGCTGCTGAGCGTGGATGCTGCAGGAAGTCTGCAGCACGGATGACTCATTTGTTAAATCAATAGTGAACCATTGCCCCAGTTTTATTTCACAGTGACGGGTTTCCGGCAGTGGGTGACTTTCAGTAAACCCAAGATGTTTACATTTTGTGGCTCCAAGAGCCCCATGACACACTTGAAACACGTTAGACGTTTCCACCTGAGCCAAACATTAACCAGATTGTTAATCTAAATTTCCTTATGAGGGAAATGTGTGAGCTTGTGTTTTCTTTAAAATCTGCATGGAAGCACTGGGTATACAGTAATGTTTAGAATTTCCTTTATTCTGCCTGGCAGAGGACCCGTGTTCATTAAATAAAGCTCAGGGTAGTCACAGCAGTGAGCTACAGGAACTGAGCAGACATTTGAACCTCTGCAGGGTAAATAGAGAAGAGGCTTAAGAACCCAAACAATGTGATAAAACTACACATTTTTATTGCTTAAATCTCATTATAAGTATATTGATATATGCTTTAGACATGAATTAAGTTGGTATCCACCAGGACCTGAGTTAGATCAGCTCCAGAACACGAGTTCCCTCCTGTGCACTGCTGGAGCTCGTGAGGGTGAGATCACATCCACCCCTGCATCGTGCATTGGTGTGTGGGGTGTGCACAGCGCCCAGCAAACAGCACCAGGAGTGAAACCCCCCTGGGCACCGACAGGGCCGCACCCCGAGCCTGGGGGGTTAAAGGGCTTTGCTGAAGCAGCTTTGTCACAGCTGACAGCTTTTCCCACTCTGGAAAACAAACACATCCAGGCACGACTGCCGAGTCACACCCTGTTTTCTGCCTCAACAGCTCCCCGTTCGAACCCACAGCGGCTCTGAGTCACTGCACGAACCTTCAGCCCATGTAAATCAATACGCCTGGTCCACGTCCTATCAGCAGGGAGACAGTTCTACCTGAACCCTCCTCCCTCCACGACAGCAGCAGAGGTGTTTGTGCACAGGAGAATCCCTCGGCCAAGCCCTGTTTGCTCTCAGGAACTGTGCTAGACGTGGCAGTAAAGATGGGGGGTATTTTTTCTGAGCATTTTCTATGAGTGCAGTAGAGAGTCACTCACCGTGGCTCTCTGAGTCACACCTTATCAAGGTGAGCAGTGCCTGACCCTCGGCCCCATCTGCACCACCCAGTTTTTAAATTCAGCCCAGCAAACACAACAGTCAGAGAAAAAGGAGCAATCCCTGTCCTCCCACAGAGCACAGACACCCTTCCAGCAGGAGCTGGTGTCTGAGTGTCCCAGCACAGCCCCAGGGCCCTTCACTCTGCTCTGGAGACAGAAACTCCTGCACTCCTGAACAATACCAGGCTCACAGTCCCTTTCCCCAGCACCTGCACAGCATTGCTTCAACCCCGAGTATGGGGGTGCTCCCAAAGCAGGGTTATTCCAGAAAAAACCCTTTACATTACAACAATCAGCTCTGGTGGTTTTCCTTTAGTCTGGCAGGACAATTTTTGCTATAAATCAGAGTCCATTTAAAAGCTTCTAACTATGCTGCCATAATAATATTTCTTTCCTATAACACACATTCCTGTGACACAACAGACAGAGGAAACTTGGGTCCATGTTTCACAGGATGCTGCTGGATGTGAGGCTGTGTCAGAGCAGGGAATAATTTGGAGCTGGGTGCTGCTGTTGGAACTCAGGACCAGCATAAATAATCTTTCTGTTTCTCACCTGCTCTTTACAATCTTGTACCTGCTTCTGCAAAATTTCTCAGTTCCTGGAAACAAGAATGGAAGAATTATTTTTTAGGACAGAGCTGACAACCCATCATCTCCTGTCTTACACCACAGCCCGTGATGCCTCTCATCGTTATTGTGGTTTCCAGACCCCCTCCCAGCCCCGGAAGGGTCGGGCAGGTCCCTGCAGAGCCAGGGAACCCCCTTTTCCCGGCCGGGGCCCAGGAGGAAGCGCCGAGTTCCCAGTTCTGCCTCTTTCTCAAGCTTTCCCCGGGCGCTGTCCGGGTTTCCCTGGAGAGGGCAGCCGAGCACTGCTGAGCTGCCGAACCCCTGAGCCGCGCACGCTGCCCGGGGGAAGGACGCGAAGCGGGATTTGGAGAGGACGCGGTGTAACCGCTCGTGATGTCACCGAATGAGAGAACTGGGATGCCAGCAGGAGGGAAAGTTGAATTCCCAGCTGGAGAACCGAGTTGCTGGTGCTGGGATGGGGCTGTGGGGTGGCTCTGTGGGTGGCAGAGCCGGGTAGGGGCTAAGGATCACGGCTTTGCTTCGCTCCAAGGCTCCCCACTACAGTCTGGATGGTCACATCCAACCACAACGTGGCCAACTCCTTTGGGATTTGAGGCCAGCTTGCCTGTCCCCCCTGACTGGTGACATTGTCCCTGGTGTCACCAGGCAGGGAAAGCTGTCCCTGCTTTCCAGCGGCACCAGCACAGCACAGCCCAGCCGAGGGGGGAAGTGGTCACTGGAGGAAGGATGGATGGATGAGAGCAGGTACAGCAGCACCACAGCCTCTGCAGTCCCGGGTCCTTCCTGACCACACGGATTGTGAAGCTGAAGACCTTGATTTTCCTTCCACTTGAAGAGAGAAAATCACCTCGTTCCTCTGGCATGAGTGGACTGTGTCCAGAGAAATTCAGGGGCACAGGTGAGATTTGTGCTGCTCATGCAGGCACAGACCGCAGATTTCTGAGCTTGCCCTTAGACCTGCACACAGCCAGGTACATCCAGATTCTTCCACATCTGCCTCTTTGCTTTTCCCCCTCCCCCCCAAACTTTCCATGTTCCCAGAGAAATCAGGAAGAGAACCCGAATGTCTCTTGCCTCAGAGTCTGCAGTTACAAGGAGAAATGAGAGGGACTGGGAGGACAATTTCAGCGAGCCAGAGGGTTTGGGTGGTTGTAGATGTGGCACGAGCAGGCAGCAGAACACAACACCCAGAGGAGAAGGGAGGAAGGAAAGAAAACCCGACACACATTCTCTGAAAGAATGTGACAGACAGCAAGGAAGCAGAGGAAGGATTCACACTGATGGATTTCCAACCCAGGGGAATAAACCAGAATGGTTCAAGAAATGCAGACGAAACCAGAAGTGCCGTGAGAGGAGAGGGAAGCAGGCGCCGTCCACAGCTGCAGCAGCTGCCCTGAGAGCCCGAGCCATGGCAAGCCCCAGAGCATCCGTGGGGAGGTGAGTGGTTTGTGTTTGCTGACCCACAGCATCCTGCAGCCCTGGGCCCTTTTTTCATATCGCCCCTGAGAGCCCTCGGTGCAAGGCAGGCTGGGGAGGCTCTGCTGCATGGGAGATTCCTGGGATTCTCTATCAGCTGTTTGGGATAAACTGCAAGGCAGTGTGTAACAGAGGGTGGGAAACTGGTTTTTAGGATGGATCCTTTCTTGAGATGAAAGGTAAGTGCTTCAAAGCAGGCTATGGGTTAGTTCTTTACAGCTGATTTTGGGAATTGTTAATGTTGGAACTGGAGTGACAGGACAAGGGGGATTGGGTTCCAAGAAATTCTTCCCTGTGAGGGTGGGGAGGCCCTGGCACAGGGTGCCCAGAGCAGCTGTGGCTGCCCCTGGATCCCTGGGAATGTCCAAGGCCAGGCTGGATGGGGTTTGAGCAACATGGGATGGTGGAAGGATGGCACTGGATGGGCTTCTAGGTCCCTTCCAGCCCAAAGCATTCCCTGATTCTCTGTCAGAGGTATTTCCTAATGTCTCACAGGGATGTGATGCTGAGTTCAGTGATTCTATGATGGTTTTGGTGCAGTGAGAGCAGCCCTGGTTTGCCCTGCTTTGTACCCAAAGTGACACTTGCAGCTGCTCTGCACCCACCCCGTCCTGGGTTTCACTGTCCCCTCAGGCAGTCACACATGGGCAGAGCTGATAAATAATCAAATAATCTTCAGTGTGGCATTTGAGGCAGACAGGTCTTACATCAGGGAGGGAATCCCACTCGGTGTCATTTAATGTGGTCAGGACAAACCAGGATGAACAGCTGATTCCAAAATAATGGAAAAACTTCTGCAACTAAACCAGGAAATCACATATAAACTAAAATGTTTGTAAAGCAAAAGATACTTTGCTTCTTCAGCAAGTGAAATTTGCAAGCATTGGTGACAATTTTTTGCATAAATCACTGCACATGTTCCTAGTAGGTGATAATTTAGGACATTTTATTTTATTGTAAAGCTCAAAACTCTCAGATATTCTGCACATGAAATATTCAAGAGCAGCGCTTTCAGAGTGCTGCAGTCACAATGCACCGGCTGATTGCTGCAGGAAAATTTAATTTTACATTATCTAAGCAACTGGTACATAACTTTTTAATCAGCAGGATGCTGTGGGGGCTCTGTGAGGGCAGAGCCATCCCAAGTGGAGCAGGGTTGGTGCTGCTGTGTGCAGGGCACTGCCAGCCCCACAGCTGGAATCAATCACAGCGAGGCACTGAGAGGGAAAGGACTCCTTCATTTGGAAATTGAATTTCCCCCAAAGCCAGTTGGAGCTATTAGGCTGGAGTGAGTGGGCTCGCAGCAGATCTGATGGGAGGGGAGGTTTCACTTGCAGTCACTGGGGATGCATCAGGAATATGTTGCATTCCCAAGTATCTGATCCGTGTTCTGTTCCTAATAACTCACCCCTTGCTCATTCACTGCTGTTTGCTGGGGCTCTGCTCTTGTTGCTGGGGGGGTCCCTATTGCAAGGCCACGTTATTTTGGAAAAATATTCCCTACCCTGGGCCTTCCTGCTGACAGGAGATGCCGTGCTGTGATCAGAGAGTTCATCCTGTGCAGAAGCCCAGGGAATCTCAGCTCAGCTGCTGCTCTTCCAGGGAAGCAGCACCTCTGTGCCACAGCCCCTGGAGCCAAAGGAGGGCCAGAGGGCACTTGGCTCTTTCTTGTTGAGCTGAGCTGTCAGCCCATGGGGCTGGCACTCCCTGGCTGGATGCACAGCCATGCCTGGGGCTGGAATTCCCAAGGAGGTGGAGATCTGCTCTTGGAAAGGGGTTTCCAGCGTGGAAGTGGGACTTGCCCCATGGAGGATGCTGCAGGTCAGCTCTCCCCCAGGAACCAGATGTGGGCTGGCACTTTTCCCAGGAGCTAAGCCAGGCAGGGGGCAGAGGCCACGGTCAAACAAATCCAGGGGCCCATCTGACCCTGGAAATGTCCCCTAGGCAGGAAAAAGCAGCTTTGTGGACAAAAAAACAAAAAGAAAAAAGGGACAGGCAGTGCAGGGAGAGGAGGTCTTGGTACTGCCTGTGTTTTCATGCTTTTGCAGAGGAGACCTTTTGCTGGAGCAAGCTCTGTGCTTCCCTCAGGGACACAGGAGTGCAAGGAGGGTCTGGGGAGCAGAGATCTGTCCTTGTCATTCAGCCTGAGACAGAACAGATGTGGGAGAGGAAGATCAGGGCTGGCTGATTGCTGTGAGCCCAGCACACGACTGAACTGAGGCTTATCTGAGTTTTTTCAGCCTAGTGGAGAGAGCTGGGCCAGGACAGGCAGCACAGAAGTTATTTTAACATTATAAGCAGGTCCTCTCCCCTAGCAGTATAACATCAGGGATGGCATTTTGCTGCCTTCACTCCCTTGCCTGGTGTTCAGTGGTTTCCAGGCTCCTAAGGATGTTAGTTGGATATTGCACAACTGCAGGTTTGAGGATTTATGGTAGTTCTGGGAATGCTGGCTGCAGGTAATGGATGCCAAGGTGATGCTGGAGGCTGCTTAATGAAGAAATGTCTTGGTTTGGATGCTGGGGTTTGGCTGGAGAGGTTTGCAAACTCGAGGCAGGTGGTCCCTGGTGAGCCCTGCTGTATGAGAAGTCCATCTGTCTGCTAAATCCATCTCTCTCCAGAGGGAGGGATGTTGTCAGGTTTAATAACAGCAGCTGGTAATTCCTGCTGCCTGGGAGGTGTTCCTGAGAAGGGCTGCAGGAAACGAGAGCACTGAGATCTGAGGGCAGCATCCGCTCCTGTGTTGTTACCCCACACAAGGGCCTGATGTAAGAGGAGGGCAGCTTGCTGCAACACTCAGCCACACGTCAGCCCAAAGTCCAGGACTCCTCCAGCCTGGAACACCAAGAAATCCCAATCAGGAAATCAGGATTGCCCTGCTGTGCCTGAAACCTGCACTGAACTCCCTGCAGCCGCCACTATCCCAGCCCTGGCAGGCAGCAGGAGTCAATGTGGGGCTGGGGCTCTTCTCTGTCACCTCCTGGGCAGCCTCTCGAGTCATTGGGGTATTTTGCAACTCCTGAAACACAGGAAGAGAGATGAGTGTTGGGGGAATCAGTGGAGAAGGAAGTCCCCAGGCCAGTTAAAACACCCGTGTTTTATAAACCCATCTCTGCTGAGATGTCACGGACTGAGGTTTGCTGGGCAGTGCTGGCTGCTGTCACCTCCAGCAGCAGCTGAATTTCACACAGCAGGCAGGGGAGCCACAGGTGGAGGGGCACAGGAGGCTGGAACCCACAGCCCTGCCCTTGCTCTGTGGCTGTCACACATCCTGGCCGTGCCTCGTGTGTTTGGGACATTTCCTCTTTCACAAGAGAGCCCAGGGCAGCGAGGGACAGTGAATTGTTTGTTCTGGGGGAAAGGGAACGCTGTCAGCTCCGTGCTCTCCTCCAGCAGAGGGAACTCACAATCCCATTGCCTGCATGAGGGATCCTGGAAGCTTTTGGGAAGGGGGGTCCTGTTCCATGTGCTTGGGCACAGCATTTTGCTGTAATCCAGGCAGGTTTGGGCTATCCCACAGCTGCCTCCTCACCTGCTTGTTGCAGTGTGTTTTTACACCTGCTCTAACCCAGTCCAGGATGACCTTGTTCCCTGAAATCCAAGGCTGCACGACTTGGTTTAAACACCAGTGCAATCCACAGAAAGAATGGGAGAAAATAACACCTCAAGGACAGGTTATGAAGATGAAGGGGGTTAAATTGAGCTGCAGAACTGTAGAGAAAAACCCAGCTCTTGCTGCAGAGTGCACTGAGTAGCTCAGCATCTGCCCCGTGTAAAATCAGGCACTTCCCTCCATCACGCCTCTGCTGATGCTAAAAGTATTGATGAAATTAACCTAATTCTGGGTGTGGACAGGGGTTCTTAGGCTCAGGTGGTCTCAGTCCTGCATGTCCCCATTTGTATGTCCAACCTGTACGCTAATATCGATCTCTAATTAATCTCTAATAATATCTATTAATCACTCTGACAGTGGCACATGGAAGATGGAGGGGGAAACACAACTGCAGTGAGCTTTGTAAAGCTGCAATGGGCCAGCTTAAATATAGACCCAGTATTGTTGTTTTCTATGTTCAAACAGCTTTGGTGAGGAGGGTTGTGAGAAACTGGTCACAGCCAAACAACCAGCTGGGACAAAGCCTGGGAAAAGCATGGAAGTGGCTCCAGTGGTTGGGCAGTGGACCTGAAAGCAGCTCTCTGTGGCCTGATTTCATTTTTCTTACTTGCCTCTAAAGGGAAGAAAGTGTCTCGGGTAAATTTATTGCTTTTTAAGTCCTCTTCACCTCCACCTCTTTCAGAGCACCTGAAGAAGTGCAGAGGGAAGCAGCAGGCTCTCTGTGAGCTCCCAGCTCCAGGTAACCACCATGGATTCTTGCAGGATACCTGCAAATACCTCCAAGTGCAGCGGGAACACCATGGAGTGCTTCATGGTGCTCAGCACGCAGGCACAGAAAATAAGCATTGGTATCCTGTGTGGCCTCTTTGGGACAATGTGTGTTTTGGAGAACTCTCTGGTGCTCTACCTGATTTTCTCATCCCCTGGGATCAGGAAGAAGCCTTCCTACCTCTTCATTGGCAGCCTGGCCCTGGCTGACATCCTGGCCAGCATCATCTTTGTCTGCAGCTTCGTGAACTTCCACGTGTTCAACGAGGCTGGTTTCTCCAAGGAGGTGTTCCTGCTGCAGCTGGGAGGGGTGAACACATCCTTCTCAGCCTCCCTCAGCAGCCTGCTGCTCACAGCCCTGGACCGCTACATCTCCATCAGCCGGCCCTCGGAGTACAAGCTCCTGATGACCAGGAAAAGGGCCTGGACAGCCCTGGCAGTGCTCTGGGTGACCTGTGCCACCATTGCTGGCCTGCCCCTGCTGGGCTGGAACTGCTGCACGCTGGATTCCTCCTGCTCCGAGCTGTTCCCCTTTGTAGATGACAATTACCTGTCGGGCTGGATCTGCTTCGTCGTGGTGCTGCTGGGCTGCATCGTCTGCGCCTACGCCCATGTGCTCTGGAGGGCTCGCCAGCACGTGGCCTACATGGAGCAGCACCAGGCACAGGCAGGGAAGCAAAACAGCCGGATGAGGATGGACGTGATGCTGGCCAAGACCCTGGCCATGGTGCTGGCTGTCCTCATGCTCTGCTGGTCCCCCGTGCTCGTGCTGATGATCTACAGCATCTTCGGCAGGCTGAGCGAGCGCCTGCGCAAGGTGTTCGCCTTCTGCAGCACCCTCTGCCTGCTCAACTCCATGGTCAACCCCATCATTTACGCCCTGAGGAGCAAGGAGCTCTTCTCCTCCCTGAGGAGGGTGTTGTCCCACTTCAGGAGGCAGCTGAAGGCCCCTGAGGAGAGCCCAGAAGCAGAGAGCACCCACAAATCCTCCGTGATAGAGACTGTCTGCGAGGACACTCATGCCATGTAGGGAGGCACCTGGGGGAGATCCATCCACTCAGCCTGGAAGGAACAGTATGGATCGCTTTTCTTTTTATTTTCTCTTCTGATGGGAGTTGAGGGAAGCTGTGATGTGGAGACAGCTCCTGCTGATGTCACCCTTCAGCGCTGGGACATGAAGTGCACAGGCTTTGCTCTCAGGCACAGGTTGGGATTGTTGGGGTGTCCCGTGCAAGGCCAGGACTGGATGATCCTTGGGGTGTTCCTTCCAGCTCAGGATATTCCATGATTCCGTGATAATCCCCCACCAGGGGGGATTCAGGTTGGACATCAGCAGGAATTTCTTCATGGAAAAGCTTTGGAAGGGGCTGCCCAGGGAGGTTTGGAGTTCCCATCCCTGCAGGTGTCACCTGGACATGGCACTCAGCGCTCTGGGCTGGTGATGAAGACTGAGGACTGGGCACAGCTGGGACTTGATGGTCTGGGAGGGCTTTTCCAACCTCTCCCTGTGGCTTAAGGACTTGGCCAGAGCTGAGGCAGACAGGACCTTGCAGGCAGCACATTTCTTCCAGCAGATTTCAGGAGAACTGACCGAACCACACGGATATTTTTGGGATGTTATGTGATTAAACATACAATCCATTTTCCAGGGTTTTCTTCCTTTTCTTTCCTGGTGTACAAAGTTCTCCAGGTGACAAGTTTAAGCCCAAACTGGGGCAGATACTTTGAGCATGAGGAACTTGATTTGCGTTGTTTTTCTGCCAATTACGCAAAAGCAGCACTTATAGCTGAATGGACAATGAAGTGGGACAGCGCCCTTCACCAGTGACCTGGAGCACTGGGCTCCTGCCAGCTCCCAAAATGCCTCCAACAGGGATGAGCCTGGCTGGGGCATGACCACGAGGCCCTTGCACTCTGCCCTGTGTCCCCGAGGATGCACTGCCCAGGCTCCCCAGGGAATGGGCACAGCCCCAAGGCTGCCAGAGCTCCAGGAGCCTTTGGACACTGCTCCAGGGGTGCACAGGGTGGATTGTTGGGGTTATTCCTGATGTTCCTCCATCCCTTCCCAGGATAGTCCTCAATTATTGGGGTTATCCCTCCATCCCTCCCTGGGATATTCCCCGATTGTTGGGGTTACCCCTCCATCCCTTCCCAGGATATTCCCCGATTATTTGGGTTATCCCCGATGTTCCTCCATTCCTTCCCGGGATTGTTGGGGTTATCCCTCCATCCCTCCCCGGGATATTCCCCAATTGTTGAGGTTATCTCTCCATCCGTCCCCGGGATATTCCCCGATTTTTGGGCTATCCCCCGATGTCCCTGCATCCTTCCCCGCGTCATTCCCCGACCACTGGGCTATCCCCCGTGTCCCTCCATCCCTTCCCGGGTCATTCCCCGATCACTGGGCTATCCCCGGTGTCCCTCCATCCCTCCCCGGGACATTCCCCGCCGTGCCCGCGGGCAGCGGTCGGGCCGCAGTCTCGAACCCGCGGCCCCGGGGAGCCGCGGCGTTGGTGACGTCACGGGGCCATGGCGGCGCTGGCCCTGCTCGGTGTGGCGGCCGCGCTGGGCCCGGGCCTGGCCGCGCCCCGGTACCGCCCGGACTGGGCCAGCCTGGACGCGCGGCCGCTGCCGGCCTGGTACGACCGGGCCAAGGTGGGGGTGTTCGTGCACTGGGGGGTGTTCTCCGTGCCGGCCTGGGGCTCCGAGTGGTTCTGGTGGCACTGGCAGGGCCAGCACGATGCCGCCTACGAGAGCTTCGTGCGCCGCCGCTTCCCGCCCGGCACCACCTACGCGGAGTTCGCGCCCCGTTTCACCGCCCACGACTTCCAGCCCCGACAGTGGGCGCAGCTCTTCCAGCGGGCCGGGGCCAGGTCAGCGCCGGGATGGCCGGAGATGGGGTCCCTGAGGGGATGGGGGTCCCTGAGGGGATGAGTGCCATGTCCAGGGATCCCTGAGGGGATGAGTGCCGTGGCCAGGGGTCCCTGAGGAGATGGATGGTGGGTCTGGGGGTCCTTGAGGGCATGGAAAAGCTTGAGAAGCATATGGGGCTGTTCTGAAGAGGGTGCAGGGGTCTCTGAGGGGATGGAAGGGGCAAATCTGGGGATCCCTGAGGGACTGGGGGTCCCCTGAACAGTGCTGGGCATCCCTGAGGGGTCATGCCCAGGGTGCTGAGGAGATGACAGGTCTTGCTCTTTCCTAAGTACTTACTGTTCATTCTTTCCCAGCATTAAAATCCACTAAAAGCCTCTCTTATTCTTGTATTTGCTTCTAAATCCAAGAGATAGTGACAGAGGGCTCCTCACAGCATGGTTATCCAGTGCCTTCCTGTTTTAGTGACTGGGATTGCAGCGGGGCTGGGAAATATCTCATTTGTTCCTTTGCCATCCCAACAAATCCTTTTCTCCTCTCAGATACGTGGTCCTGACCACCAAACACCATGAGGGCTTCACCAACTGGGGGTCACCAGTGTCCTGGAACTGGAATTCTGTGGATACAGGGCCCCACCGGGACCTGGTGGGAGAGCTGGGAGAGGCCCTCAGGGAGAGGTACGGCCCTGCCGGGGAGCTCTGCTCTGAGAGCAGTGAATCCTCCTGGCTCTGCTTGACAAACAGCAGAAAACCCTGTGACAAATGGAGTGCTTGCAAATGATGAAAAATAATAATGCCAGTAATTTAATTTCCACTGCTTCTTAATCCCCAGTGAAGCCTAACCCTTCCCTCTGTGTTTTGTCCTTCAGCAACCTCCATTATGGGCTGTATCACTCCCTGATGGAGTGGTTTAACCCTCTCTACCTTGCTGACAAGCAAAGTGACTTCAAGACCCAGAGCTTTGTTTTAAAGAAGACAATGCCAGAACTTTATGACCTTGTCTTAAAGTAAGAACCACAACCAGTTCAGAATCACCAGCATTTCCTGGTTTCAGTTCTGTGGGCAAAGGTGCAAAGTGGGTGCAAAGAAGAGAAATGTTGATTTTTGATGAGGCAAATTCTCTTTGCTAAGCAGTAATGATTTGTGGTAATTAGAAAAGGGGTTCGATTTTAACCTGTGGAAGGTCTAATCTGTAGAGTAAGGCAGGGACACATTTTTCCTGCAAAACCAATTCCCTTTAATCCTGCCTTTGTGCAGGGGGGCTGGAAGTGGAACAAACTGTTCAGTATTTAGTAGAATAGAAAAGTGATTTCACTGTGAATTTACATCCTTGCCTTGCTTCCCCTTGCTGACAACAATAAAAGGCTTGGGCTTGTGGGTCGTTGTCCCAGCTCAAGAACGTGCAGTTTGAGGTACCAAATTCTGGATTTTTTGGAAGAACTGCACTCTCTCTTGAGCTGTGGATCAACACCTTGTTCTTTGCTGCTGCAAGAACCTCTCTTAGAACTTTGTGGGAAGCAGAAAATGAAACAAAAACCTCCTGGTGATGCCAGGCGGTGGGAAGGGGAAGAAACAGAGTGTGGCAGGAGCAGATGAGCCTTTATGAAACAACATCTGTCTCCCTTAGATACAAACCAGACCTGATCTGGTCGGATGGGGACTGGGAAGCTCCAGATTCCTACTGGAATTCCACCTCTTTCCTTGCCTGGCTCTACAACGACAGCCCTGTCAAGGTACCAGTGCCTGCTGCCCCTCCTGGCATTGGGTGGGTGTGGGAGGGCAGGAAGCTGTGGGGTGTGTGATCAAACCAGAAACCTCCTTGGCATTTGCCAAATGTGTTTTATTCTCTGACAAAAAGAGAACCTTGACTGTGCTGCTGGGACAGCTCCACTGACCTTTGATGGATACTCGGCTTTGTTGCCTCAGCTCCTACCTGAGCCTAGGGAGGGATTCAGCCTTCTCAGGAGGGTTTCCATTACACAGGGAATTTTTAGCTGCTTCCTCAGGGGGGTGGCTGCCAGCTGGACAGCCCAAGAACAAAAGGATCTGTGCCCTGAGCTGTTTTCCTTCTCTCAGGACACCGTGGTTGTCAATGATCGCTGGGGTCGGGGCTGCTCCTGCCGCCACGGGGGTTTCTACAACTGTGCTGACAAGTTCAGGCCAGGCACCCTGCCAGACCACAAGTGGGAGATGTGCTCCTCCCTGGACAGGCTCTCCTGGGGCTACCGCAGCAACATGAGCCTGCCTGAGGTGATGGATGAAATGAGTGTGATCGAGGTGAGAAACCTGACATCAAAACAGCCTGGGGGAGGATTGCTGGGAGTGAGAGGCTTCTGGAGCAGCTGATGAGGGTAAAACTGCTCAGTTTCTGTGTTGTCTGAGATGAAAATAATGTTATCTTGCTTTATCTGCCACAGGAGCTGGTGCAGACTGTGAGTTTGGGTGGCAACTACCTCCTCAATGTGGGACCTACAAAAGAAGGGGTGATTGTCCCCATCTTCCAAGAAAGACTCCTGGCCCTTGGGAGGTGGCTGGACACCAATGGGGAGGCGATTTATGAATCCCAGCCCTGGAGGGTGCAGATGGAGAACACCACAGACACAGTCTGGTGAGGGCTCTGCTGCTCAGACCAGCTGAGCTGGTGTTTATTTCTTACCTTTTCCTAAATTTGGAGTTGGGGGCAGTGGGTGACCCCTGTCTGGTGACAGGGGGCAGAATTGTGTTCTCGTGCTGTCTGGAAAGGTGAGGTTTGTGTCTGGTGCCCTTCACCTGCTGAACTCCTCCTCTCCCAGGTACACCTCCAAGGGACCAGTGGTCTTTGCCATCTTCCTGCTCTGGCCTCGGGACAATGTCCTGCACCTGTCCTCACCCATTCCATCCCCAGGCACACAGGTAAGGGACTGAACACGCACTGAGGGCCCATCTGGGGGCTTTGGTGGGTGGGAAGGGCCAGCCTGGATTTGTTCAGGAGCTGGGGGAGTGGGGAGGTGTGACTGTGTTCACAGGAGTCTTAGGATGAGGGAAGAGATGAGGATCTGACTTCGTGTTTCAGAAGGCTTGATTTATTATTTTATGATATATATTATATTAAAACTATACTAAAATAATAGAAGAAAGGATTTCATCAGAAGGCTGGCTAAGAATAGAAAAAGAGGGAATGAATAACAAAGGCTTGTTACTGACCAGACAGTCCAAGCCAGCTGAACTGTGATTGGCCATTAATTAGAAACAACCACATGAGACCAATCACAGATGCACCTGTTGCATCCCACAGCAGCAGATAACCATTGGTTACATTTTGTTCCTGAGGCCTCTCAGCTTCTCAGAAGGAAGAATCCTAAGGAGAGGATTTTTCAGAAAATCTCATGGCTACAGGGAGGTTGTGTGCTGTGGGCTCCTGGCAGCACCCCAGGCTTTGGCTCACGTGGAACGTGGCAGAGGAGCTGCCAGGGAAGATTCCTGCCCTGGAGTGTGTTGATCCTGTTGTTGCAGGGAAGGGAAGCAGATCCCCCCAGAGCAGGAGGGGCTGTCCTGCAGCCCAGGTGCAGTGCCCTGCTGGTGGCACAGGTCACCGTGACGCAAACGTTGCAGTGGCCTTTGCTCTGAACAAACAGGGGCAAAGCATCAGCAACAAACAAACCCTAAACAACAAACTGCAGCCTGCTGTGGCCTCCAAACACCCCTGAGTCACCCCCGTGCCACCTGAGCCACGGCTGGGGACCCCAAACAACAAACTGCAGCCTGCTGTGGCCTCCAAAGACCCCTCTGTCACCCCCTGTGCCACCTGAGCCGTGGCTGGGGGCCTGCAGGGGCTGTGGGCTGTGCAAATGGGGCTTGCTG
This sequence comes from Diglossa brunneiventris, assembly GCA_019023105.1. NCBI lineage: Eukaryota > Metazoa > Chordata > Aves > Passeriformes > Thraupidae > Diglossa > Diglossa brunneiventris. The sequence goes on from CM032375.1 coordinate 1,270,596, forward strand.
AGCTGCAGCTGAGTGTCCCCTTCCTTCCTCTGCAGGTGACACTGCTGGGGTTTGCTGGCACTCTGGAGTGGCAGATCCAGCCAGGGACAGGGATGCTCATAACCCTGCCCTACATGCTCCCATCTCCTCTCCCTCCTCAGTCTGGCTGGGTGGTAAAGCTCGAGGGTGTGAAGTGATGCCTGTGGGGGGATCACAGCATCTCCCAGTGCCTTTCTTTTTGATTGAAGCCAAGAGGATTTTTATGTTTCACGTTGAATACATTATTTTTCACTTAAGAGAATCTCTCCTCCAGTCTCTGTTGCCTTGTGTTACGTCAGTGTTGGTTGGAACAGTTGTGATCAGCTGCTTCCATGATGAATAAATCTAATGGAAGGTTGCTGGAAGAGATCATCTGTAAAAAATATACAAATCCATCAACAAACTTTATTGATATTCTGCTGGAGACAGCTACAACAAAATATTTTGATTTTAGTGAATTGAAGAGACTCCACCGTTGTGAATTGCACTTGTGGCTTCTGCTTGCACTCCTGAACTTGTGAACTTTGAGTTCCAGTGAGAGCAGGGTTCCTGCGTGGGTGCTGAGCTTCTCAAAAAGGGTTGAGCAGTGTGGGTGTGAGTGATGACCAAGAGCACAGGTTGTTGTGAAGGCACCACAAGCGTTGCAGGCACCACAGCGTTGCAGGCAGGCTCTGTTTTGTTCCTGTCCCAGCTACACCTGCCAGGACACTCCGAGCTGAGCTGGAGCAGAGCCCCGGGGCAGGGCCACGTGCGGAGCCGGTGCCGTGGGCGCTGTTACCCAAGGGACAAACATCCACCGGCCGCGAGTGCCAGGACCCGCTCGCGGGAGCGCCGCCGGTGACGCCGTTACAAACAAAAAAATGGGACAAACAGGGACAACGGAGCGATGGCCTCTGCCTCACTGCCCCATCACCGGTGCCGGTGACCCCTGGCGCGGAGCGGGGCCCGCCCCAAACAAACAGCTCCGTGTTTACTCGGCGCACCGGGCACCGGCAAAGCCCCGCTATAAGTGCGCGGCGGGCGCGGCGGCGGGCAGAGGCGCAGGGGAAGATGCCGCGCTGTGACACGGGCTGCGCGCCGCGGGACGGCGCCTGGGCACAGGTACGGGACGGCTGCGGGCGGTGCGGGGCACAGAGGGGCCGCGGGGACGGGGCCGGTGCCACGTGGGGAGCGCTCACGTGACCGTCGGTGCCACGCCCCCGGTGTCACGCCCTCGATAATGTCACGGGTCGGGGGTGTGTGCGGTCACGTGAGCGCGGCGGGCATGGCGGCGCGGAGGCTCCTGCCGCGCTGGGCGGGATCGCTGCGGCCCGTGAGGGAGCGGGGATCGGAACCGGGACAGAGGGACCGGGAGGGAGCGGGGGGATCGGAACCGGGACAGAGGGACCGGGGCACTGGGACCGGGACAGAGGGACCGAGGGGCGCCGGGACGGAGTCAGACGGGGCCAGTGTGGGGGGATCGGAACCAGGGGCAGAAGAAGGACCGGGGGCACCGGGACAGAGCCAGACGGGGTCAGGGTGGGGGGATCGGTACCGGGCCAGGGCCAAGCGGGGCTGTGGCTGGGGCCCAGCGGGGCCGGGGCTCGGCTGACTCTGCCCTCCGTGCCAGGTGAGCTCCGGTGCGGCGGCGAGCGGGCCGTACCCGAAGCGAGTGAAGGTGGTGGAGGTGGGACCCCGCGATGGGCTCCAGAACGAGAAGGTAGCGGCGGCTCCGGGCTCCCTGCACCTCCCGGGAGCGTTCTCCAGCCCAATCCCCCAAATGTCCCCCTGTGCCTCCCAATGGGGCAGTTTTTCTTTAAATGCTGCTTTTTTATGTTGAAAATTAGCTTCTTTTTTTTTTTTCAGTGGTGAAAGCGTTTATTGTGTAAATAATAATAACTTTAAGTCATTTTTCTTTTCTTGTTCTTCTTAGAATCTTGTGCCCACCCCAGTGAAGATCAATTTAATCAACATGCTGTCAGAGACAGGGCTGCAGGTCATAGAGGCCACCAGCTTTGTGTCCCCCAAGTGGGTTCCTCAGGTCAGTGTTCAGACAGGATTTGCAGTGCTGTGCTCTAAAAGTGCAGCAATACAGTGGTTCTGCTTGCTTCCAAACCCCTGTTACTGGGCAAGAGGAGTTAAAATATCCCAGAGCTTCCCTTTGGACCCTGGACACAGCGCAGGGACAGACAGGTCATACACAGACACTGTTTGTGCCTGGCTGGGTGACCCCTGACCCCTCACAGGCTGCAGTTCTGTTTGCTTTGAGAGGCTCTGATCCCTACACATTTCAGTTCCCTTTACAAAAAGGAATTTTAGTGATGATTTTCTGGTAGGCAGAAGTGGCAGAACCCTCCCAGCTGTTTCTTTGCTTTGCAGATGGCTGATCACACCGAGGTCCTGCAGGGCATCAAGAAATCACCTGGGATCAGTTACCCTGTGCTCACCCCAAACCTCAGGGGCTTCCAGGCAGCGGTAAGGACTGGCAGCACCCCAATATCCACCCTGGGGCTCTGCACTCCCACCTGCTCCTTTGCTCCTCTGCCTTCACCCTTTCCAAGCAAGCTCAGGTGTGTCCTGGTGGTTTTGCTGCAGAGTGAGCTGAGGGAAGGATTGGGATGTTTGGGGGAAAAATGCTTTTGTGAAATGAGAGAGCTGTAGTCAGGGATTGTAGATCACAGAGACACTGAGGAGGAGAAGAGCTCCAACATCATCAAGTCTAAATAAGCAAGGCAGATTTATTTGGGAACAGAAGAGCCTCTGTAAAGGGAGATGTTTATGGGCTGGTTTGAGACATCCCTACCAAGAGATGCCTCTGAAACCCTTGAATTAACTCTTGGCCATGAAATCATGAAGTTTTGGCTCTGTTTGTCATTTCCCTCACAAGAAAAATCACCTGGCTTTGATTTAGTAAGTGCTGATCTCAGGGCTCTTTTCCAGCCTCAGTGGTGCTGTGGTTCCAGTTTGATTTTTTATTTGCAGGTGGCAGCAGGGGCCAAAGAGGTGTCCATCTTTGGGGCAGCATCTGAGCTCTTCACCCAGAAAAACATCAACTGCTCCATCGAGGAGAGCCTGGAGAGGTTTGAGGAGGTGATGAGGGCAGCGAAGGAAGCCAGCATTCCTGTCAGGGGGTAAGGCCTTCCTGCTGGAACTCACCCACATTCATTTGGGATCAGATTTTCTTGGCAAACTTCCCGCATGGAATTGCACAGATCACACCCCCAGCAGCCTTCTGGGTTCATCTTGGCAAATTTTACACCAATGGAAGAAGAAATTGGTGAAATCCTGTAACCTTTGGCCACTGGAATATAAAATTGATTCTCCTATTTGTCCAGTAGAATCCCACTGCCCTTTTCCAGCTAAAATTTGGGTTTTTTTAACCACAGATACGTCTCCTGCGTCCTTGGATGTCCCTATGAAGGGAAGATTTCTGCAGCTAAAGTTGCAGAGGTGAGTCAGTCATGAATACAGCCACAACTCCTGAGAGGGTTCTGATTGATTTTGAGGGATGTGAGGTGGGCACTGGGGATGTCCAGGATATAAGGGGGATATATAAGGGAATATCCAGGTTCTCAGAGGCTGAAATGGGGAACTGAGGGAGGTTTGGGCACCTGCAGGTTTTTAATCCCAGAGAGGAGTGTCCAGGGGATTGTGGTGCAGCAGGGATCAGCTCTGGGAGGGAAGGAGGAGTGTCCAGGGAATTATTGTACAGCAGGAATCAGCTCTGGGAGGGAAGGAGGGGTGCCCAGGGGATTTATTGTACAGCAGGAGTCAGCTCTGGGAGGGAGGATGCCCTCTCAGAGCCCTGCTGGCTCTGCCCAGGTCTCCAAGAAGATGTACTCCATGGGGTGCTACGAGATCTCCCTGGGGGACACCATCGGCGTGGGCACCCCGGGCAGCATGAGGGAGATGCTGGCAGTGGTGATGAAGGAGGTGCCCGTGGGGGCTCTGGCTGTTCACTGCCATGACACCTATGGCCAGGCCCTGGCCAACATCCTGGTGGCCCTGCAGGTAGGATCCCTGCTCTGCAGCGCAGATCCCAGCAGGGCTGGCTGGGAAGGACCTTAAAGCCCATCGTGTCCCACCCCTGCCCATCTCCTGCTGTCCCAGGCTGCTCCAAGCTCACCCAGCCTGGCCTGGGGCACTGCCAGGGATGGGGCAGCCACACAAATGGAGCAGCTTCCCTTGGGGGGTTTTGGGCTTGCTGGGAATTGCAGATTTGTGCTCCCAGAGCAGCTCCTGACCCGGGGTCTGTTTGCAGATGGGGGTGAGCGTGGTGGATGCCTCCGTGGCCGGCCTTGGGGGGTGTCCCTATGCCCAGGGAGCCTCTGGGAACGTGGCCACAGAGGACTTGGTGTACATGCTCAACGGGCTGGGCATCCACACGGTGAGTGGCACCTCAGGCTCTGCTCAGGGCAGAGCACAGGGCAGGAGCCTGAGTGTGGTGGGGATGGGACAGGGGGAACGGCTTCCCCTTGCCAGAGGGCAGTGTGAGATGGGGTATCAGGGAAAATTATTCCCTGGGAGGGTGGGCAGGCCTGGCACAGGTGCCCAGAGGAGCTGTGGCTCTCCCTGGAGTGCCCTAGGCCAGGCTGGATGGGGTGTGGGGCACCCTGGCGTGGTGGGAGATGTCCCTCAAGGCATGTCCTGGGCCTTTGCCGTGCAGGGGGTGGATCTGCAGAAGCTGATGGACACAGGCACCTTCATCTGCAATGCCCTGAACAGAAAAACCAATTCCAAGGTGTCTCAGGCCTCCTGCAGACTGTGACACTGAGTGGGATTTCTCCTTGGATCAAGAAGCTGAGGATCCAGCCCTGGCTGGGATTCCTGTCTGACCTCCTGAGCTCCTTCCCAGCTCAGCATTTGAGAGGAAGCTCAAAATCCACCAGAATTAGGAAGAAGTGAGAGAATATCCTGTTATATTGTGTTCTATTGGGCCTTGAGGCTGTCCCCATGTGCCTTGGAGAGGGGAGGACGTGGAGGGGCAGAGGAGAGCCCAGAGCAGAGCAGCAGCTCCTGCCTGCAGGGCCAAGGACAGGCACAGGCTTTGCAGTTAGAGCACAGCTCCAGCTCCGCCTGTCCCTTCTCCCCTCTGCAAACAGCCAAAGGCTGAGCCCAAACCTCCCCTGGTGCCACCTCAGCCTTCAGGGGTGTGCTGCTGCACTGTGTATCTGTTGTAAGATACTCAGCACACCAGGAGTAATAAACACATTATTTAATAATCTAAACTGTGAAAATTTTGATTCAGCTGAACCAGCAAAGGAGCTTTGGCTGCTGGTTTGGCTCCAGGTGCCTCTTGTATGTGGAAACTCTGCATCACTGTGGGCTGAGGGGTGAGGAATTCCTTCCATCCTGAGAGCAGAGAGTGTGAAAGTCCTCGGGTGCTCAGGTCCTTGGGAACCACTCCCAGCTCTTTTTAAAGTAATTTATTGAGCAGTTTATTTGTGAGACTGGGGAGGAGCACAGGAACTTTGTCCTTTCGGGGGCAGGACAGGTGTGAGGCTGCGTGTGCCTCCTCTCCACGTGACTTCAATAAACTGTAAGAGTTACCAAACCTTCGCTAATGAACACTGCAGAAATGAGGGGGAATGGGGCAATAAAATGGGGGTTTGGGGGCAATAATTCGAGGTTTTGGGGCAATAATTTGGGGGTTTGGGGCAATGGCCTCCTCCGGCCGCCAGGGGGCGCTGCGGCACCGAGCTCCCCGCAGTGGCCCCGCCCCCTCCAGCGCGCACCAATGGCCGCCGTCCACCGCGGAGTTTTGTCCCCGCCGCCGCTCCGTAGCCCTGACACGTTTCCATGGAGGAGCCGCGCGCGTGGCGCCGAGGGGCGGGGCCAAGGCCCGGCCTTAAGGGGGCCGCGCCCCTCACGGGGCTGAGCGGGAGCGGCGGCAGCGGCGGGTGAGAGACCGGGGGGAGCCGGGGGGAACGGCAGGAACGGGCAGGGGGACGGGTGTGCTGCACTGCCCTGCCCTGCTGCCTTTGGTAGGGACAGCCCAAACCCCCGCGGCTTGGGGCACCCCCGGGCTCTGGAGGGATTCCGGTCCCCGGGTGCGTTCTGCCGCTCGGCCCCGGGACCCTCCGCTCCTCCCGGGCCCGTCCCCGCGCCCGGCTGAAATCCGCCATAGTTTTGCCTTTCACCGGGCCCGGTGCTGTTCTCCCAGCCCGGGAGTTTGGGGGGCTCCGGTTGGGGCCGCAGCTCCGGAGGGAAATGTCCCGGTCCCGGTCCGGGTCCTCCCGGGGCTCCCGCCCCTCCCCGGGCCGGGGTCCCGCCGGTACCGCCGGTACCGCCGACTGTCCCCGAGCCCTTCCTGCGGGGCTGGGGGAACAGGGAGCGGCTGAAGGGCAGAGATGGTACCCCCGCGGAGACCACCCCAATTAATTCATTAATAATTAATTAGTTAATGAGTTAATTAACAGCGAGAACTGCTGCCCTGAGGGGCACGGGTGAGCCCAGGGCTGGGTGTAACAGGAACAACCAGGGCTCGTCTCCGGGAGGTGCCACCTCCGTGTCCGGGAGGTGTGACCGGCCCTGCCCCGCCCGTCCCTCGGGCACGACCGACCTGGCCGTGCCGTGCCGTACCGGGCTGTACCGGGCCGGGCTGTGCCGTGCCCACCCCGACTCTGGGCTCTCCCCGCAGGAGCCATGGCCGAGACCATCCTGGTGACGGGCGGCGCCGGCTACATCGGCAGCCACTGCGTGCTGGAGCTGCTGCAGGCGGGCTACGTGCCCGTGGTCATCGACAACTTCCACAACGCCATCCGAGGTACGGCAGCCCCGTCCCGGCCCCGAGCCCGGCCTGGGCCCGGCTCCAGCCCCCCTCACTGCTCTCCATCCATCCCCAGGCTCCGAGGAGCTCCCCGAGAGCCTCCGGCGGGTGCAGGAGATCGCGCACCGGCCCGTGCTCTTCCAGGAGCTCGACATCACGGACCGGGCGGCGCTCCAGGAACTCTTCAGGAAGGTGAGAGCAGGAGCTGCAGGGCCCGCAGTGGCTCCCGGGGTCCCTGGCAGGGGTGGGAGCCACGGGAGCACGGAGGGAACGCAGTGCCCGCTCCTGTAGGAGCGCCCCGGGCTGCCCGAACAGAGCTCCCGGGGGGATCCCGGCTGGTTCCTGCTGCCATGGCTCTGATCCCAGCCCGTTCCTGCTGCCGTGGCCCTGATCCCAGCCCGTTCCCCCTGCAGCACCGTTTCTCGGCCGTGATGCACTTTGCGGGGCTCAAGGCCGTGGGGGAGTCGGTGCAGAAGCCTCTGGAATATTACAGAGTGAACCTCACCGGGACCATCGGGCTGCTGGAGGTGAGAGGGGCTGATCCCGGGCTGCTCCCCCTGCCCAGGCCCTGCCAGTGCCCCTGGGGCGCTGGCACAGGGCACAGGGCTGCATCAGTGCTGCTCATTGCCCCTGGCAGACCATGAAGGCCCACGGCGTGAGGAACATCGTGTTCAGCAGCTCTGCCACCGTCTATGGGGACCCCAAGTACCTCCCCCTGGACGAGAAGCACCCGGTGGGGAGCTGCACAAACCCCTACGGCAAATCCAAGTTCTTCATCGAGGAGATGATCCGGGATCTCTGCAGAGCAGAGAAGGTGAGGAGCTGCCCCACGGGGCTGTGTCCCCCACACTGGGGGTGTCCCCACACTGGGGGTGACCCGGCAGCCCTGTCCGTGTGTCCCCAGGACTGGAACGCCGTCCTCCTGCGCTACTTCAACCCCATCGGCGCCCACGAGTCGGGGATGATCGGGGAGGACCCTCAGGGCATCCCCAACAACCTCATGCCCTACGTGGCTCAGGTACAGCCCCCACAGCCCCTGGGGGTCGCAGGGAGGGGACACAGGGTGCTGGGGCTCCACGGGGCTGTCCCTCTGTGCAGGTGGCAGTGGGACGCCGGGAATTCCTGAGCGTCTTTGGGAACGACTACAAGACAGACGATGGAACGGGTGCGTCACGGGACGGGGGAGTTTGGGATGGGGGAATTTGGGATTCCCAGAGCCCTGGCCCTGCCCTCACCCTCTGCATCCCCACAGGAGTCAGGGATTACATCCACGTCGTGGATCTGGCCAAGGGCCACATCGCTGCTCTGAAGAAGCTCAAAGAGAACTGTGGCTGCAAGGTGCCAACCTCGGGGTGCTGCCAGCCCTGGGGGGGGTGTGGGGGTGCCAGTGGGGGCTGAAGGGGCACATGACTCTTCTCCCCTTGATCCCTGTCCTTTATCCTTGTCCCAGATCTACAACCTGGGCACAGGCACCGGCTACTCCGTGCTGCAGATGGTCCGGGCCATGGAGAAAGCCTCGGGGAGGGAGGTAAGGGCAGAGCTGCAGGCTCACAGGGGCAGCAGCTGCTCCCCACAGGGCCCTGATCCCCCCCAGCCCCCCTGGGACCCCCCCAAGCCCTCGGTGCTGCTCTCCCTGCAGATCAAGTACCGGATCACGGCCCGGCGGGAGGGGGACGTGGCCTCCTGCTACGCTGACCCCGCGCTGGCCGAGCAGGAGCTGGGCTGGAAAGCTGCCTTTGGCCTGGACAAGATGTGTAAGGGCATCCCCTCCCTGGCACAGCGGGCACTGCCAGCCCCTGCCCTACCTCACCTCCCTCCTCCTGTTCCAGGTGAGGACCTGTGGCGGTGGCAGCTGCAGAACCCCACGGGCTTCAGCAAGAACTGAGCTGTGACCGAGGGCTGGCTGAGCCCAGGGATGCTCTGAGCCAGCTCTGCCTCCTTCCCCCAGGGCTGTCACCATCCTGGGAGGGCACTTCCAGCTCCCCCTCCTGCCTCTGGCACGGGGCAGGAAGGCTGGAGCATCCTCAGCCTCCCCACTCCTCATCCCCCAGGTCTTTGCATCTCACAGAGCAGAACCACAATGAACAGAGAACAGCCCCAGGGCCTGGTTTGGCACCACGGGCATGGAACTCCCATGGGAACCTCCAGGGGCTGCAGCCAGGCTGGGCTGGGAGCTCCTGGGCCCTCCCTGTGCATCCAGCACTGGGACAGCTGGGTCCTGCTGAGCCCAAACTGCAGCAGAGCCCCTGTTCCCTCCTGCCCCACCCGGCTCAGGGGGAGCCCAAGGCACCTCTGCCCCTGCCCTGGCACAGAGAAGGCACCAGGAACCTCCCACAGCAACCACTCACATTCCAAGGCTTCCTCCAACCCCCCCTTTTCCCCCAGCATGGTTTTGGGGACCAAATCTCATCTCCCCCCTGTCCTGCTGAGCTGGAGAAGCCCCTGCCCAGGGCTGTGCCAGCCTGGCCTGGCTGCCCACAGCCCCCTGGGTGCCCGCTCTGGCCTCCTGTGGCAGCCACTCCCCACAGCCCTTTGCCAAAGGCTGCCAGGAGCCAGCTCTGCCTTCCTGTCCCACACTGCTCCTGTTCATTCCTGGCAGCTCCCAGGGCAGGGATGACGCAGCCGGCCCCGTGTGCTGTCGGCTGGATGAATAACTTATGAATTGAGCTTTTGATTTGTTTTTAAAATAAACTTTCCTACTTTCTAAGTGGCAGCTTTGTTCTGCTTCCCCTCAGTCAGAGCTGCTGCCCCTAAAAATGGCACCCTGGGGCCTCATGGAACCCCATTCCTCCCCAAATCTCCCATCCTGCCTGGCCAGGGATGACGCCAGCTTAGCTCCAGGATAAGTTGAGGATTTATTTCACCTTGGTTCTCTGTGGAACACGCACACACACACAAAAAAACCCCAAACATGTACAAGGAAGACAGAGAGAAGAAAAACAACCAAAAAAACCCAAAAAAACAAACCCAAAAGAAAAAAAAAAAAAAGCCAAAAAAACAGAAGAAAAAACCCAAAGCTGTATTGAGGAATGGAGAGAAGCTGTTCTCCCTCCCGGGTTCCCGGCACTGCTCGGGCAGGGAGTGAGCAGGAATGCTCTGCACAGGGATGGTCCCGGGCCCCTGTCACACACGGTTCCAGTTCACAGTCACACAGGTCAGTCTGTCCATCACCAGCCCCTGGTGCCCCAGGGAGCTGCCATCCCACCCCTGCCAGCCCCTGGGAGCTGCCACCCCACCCCTGCCACCCTCTCATGCCCCCCAGCCAGGGACAGGGTCACAGCAGCATTAGAACACAGCACAGAAGAGCCAGCAGGGCAGAGCCCAGGGCAGGGGCAGAGCTGGGCTGCCCCCGGTGCCAGCAGCAGCTCTGCTGCTTTCAGACTTCCTAAAAGGAGCAAAAATGAAAACCCCATGCCCAGAGCCCAGGCAGGGTGGGCCCCACGATGCACTCTCCAGAGGGCAGTTATTGCTTTGCACAGCCCGGGCAGGAGGGGCAGGGCTGGAGCAGAACTGCTGGGGCTGAGCCCCCCCAGGGCAGCCCCCAGGGCAGCCCTCACCTCTCTGGCCCTGGGGCACCGGGCACGGGGAGCAGGGCCAGCCCTGGGGAAGGTGGGGGTGTTTTAAAAGCCGTGATCAGCCCCGAGTGGGGGCTCAGCCCAGGGAAAGAGGGGGTGAGGGCAGAGCTGCTCCACAGCCACTGCCCTGGGCCCTGTGGGAGGGGAGGGTCAGCCAGGAGCCCCCCCAGAGGAGACATTCGGGGCCCCAGCACGATGCCAGCAGTCGGGAGGGGACAAGCTACAGGTGATTGTACATGGGGGGGCAGGGAGAGCCCCGGGGGCACAGAGGGAGGGGCACAGCAGCACCCGGGCTCAGATGATGGCTGGGAGCAAAGCTGCTCCTTCCAGCTGCACCAGGAGCCAAACCCGGGGTGCAGGGACCCCCCCTCCCCGAGCCAGCCCAAGTCCAAAGGGAAGGACGAGTAGCAGCAAGAGAAGACATTGAAGACGGGGCCGGTGGCTCCGTGAGTGTAAACGAAGCTTTGGGGCTCCGAGGGTGCAGAGCTGGGCTGGGAGGAGGGGGAGATGCCTCTGGGATGGAGATTGTAAAAGCAACAAGAGGAGGAGGAGCAGGAGGAAGGAGGTGATTATCTCAGGAGGGCAGAGCTGCCCCGATGGCTGAGGGGAGTGTGCGTGTGTGACAGGCGGGGCCGTGCAGGAGGTGCGGGAGCTGCACTGACCCTCCCCGCCGGCCCCGGGCAGCCTTTGGCGGTGCCAGCCCAGGGCAGAGCCTGCCCCGGGGCCTGCAGGCGTCCGCAGGGGAGTCCCGGGTTCCTGAGCTCTGACTGAAAACCCGTGAGTCGCCTGAGCGGAGGCCAGGGCAGAGCTGCGCGCCCCAGGGGTGCCCCAGCCCCGCCCCGCTCCTCCCACCGCAGCCAGGCACGTCCCGCCCCTAATACTGGTACAAAAATCCCAAACCCAACAGGAAAACCTCACCCGCGCCGTGCCAGCCCCGCGGGGCGCCGGTGACCTTCCCCCGGGAAGCGCCCGGAGCCAGAGCAGGAGAGAAAAGGCCACTCCCAGGCTCGCTTTAGGCAGCTCCGGTGTGGGCTCCGGGAGCAGCGGGGAGCCGGGCACCCCCGGCCGGGGGGGACGCGGTGCGAGGGCGCGGGCACGGGGGGGTGCGGCGGGACGTGCGCTGGGGGGCCATGGCTTCCGTTGGCAGCGGGCGGGTCACAGGGACACACGGGCGGCGGCGACCTCGGCACCCTCCCCTGCGACAGTCCCGAGGGCTCGGCTCAGATCCGGGGCAGCAGCTTCTCGATGAACTCCTTCACCGCCATCATCTCCTGCGGGCGGCGCACGGCGGTCACACCGGGGCTGCCCGGGGCCCCGGGAACGGGGCTCGGGGCTCTGCACCTCCCCAAGGGCCAGGCTGAGCCCCGGGAACGGGGCTCGGGGCTTTGCAGCCTCCCAGAGCAAGTCAGGAACAAATATATCTCACGTGTTCCCCACTCTGCCTGACCTGCAGTGCTGGGGCTGGTCCCAAAGGGAAGGGACCCACAAGGATCCACAGCCCAGCCCTGCACAGACCCCCCCCCAACAATCCCCGGCAGCGTTGTCCAAACGCTCCTGGAGCTCTGGCAGCCCTGGGGCCGTGCCCATTCCCTGGGGAGCCTGGGCAGTGCCAGCACCCTCTGGGGGAAGAACCTTTCCCTGGAATCCATCCCGGCCCTCCCCTGACACAGTCCAGGCCATTGCCACGGGCCCATCACTGATCACCACCCTTCCCTCCACGGGCAGCACTGACCTGAGGACAGGAACTGTGCATCACTCCAGGGAAGGTTTTGAACTGCACCTTGGTGGGGGTGACCACAGACTTGAGCTTCTCGGCAGTGAGGGCCCCGAAGCGCACGGGGATCATGGGGTCCAGCTCCCCGTGGCACTGCAGGATGGCAATGTCCTTGTTCACACCGTTGTTCGCCGCCTGCCACCGGGAGGGAGGGGACACTCAGGTGAGGGGACACCAGTGGTGCTTTGTGTCCCCAACACGAGCCAGCAGACCCCTCCTGATGAGGGAGAGCTGCAGTGGGAGCGTGCCCAGGGCAGGGGTACCTGAGGGAAGGCCTTGTGCAGTGGGAGCCAGCAGCTGAGCGCCACGATCCCGGCCAGCTGGTGCTGGCAGGTGAGAGCCGTGTACAGCGACAAGGCACCGCCCTGCAGGGGGAACAGGCACTCACTGGGGATCCACGGGGGTGCAGGGACACCCTCAGGCCCAGCTCACACCCCCCTGTGACAGGTGGAGCAGGAATTGGGGACCCTCACCTGTGAGAAGCCCCCCAGGATGATGCGGTTGGGGGGGATCCCGTTCTTCATCTCGTGCTCAATGATTGCTTTAACTGGAAGGAGATGGAGAAATGGGTCAGTGGAAGGGGAAAAGGCTGAAAAGCATCACCCCATGCTTCAGGGTGCACAACAGGGACAGGGAGGTGCCAGGGGAAGGTTGCTGGGATCACAGGACAGCAGAAACAAAGGAGAGGGGCAAGGAAGGCACCTGCTGCAGTCACAGCAAGGGAGAGGCACACAGCAGCTCACCACCCCCCCCCACAGAGCTCCTTACTGTTTTCTGCAGCTTTCTTGATCCCAGCTTCATCCTCAGGTGCATCTGGAGTCAGTCCCATCAGGTCAAACCTGGGGGAAGCAGCAGGGTCAGCCCAAGCCTCTCCCAGAATCCCGAGAGTGGGGAGGCAGGAGCTGGGGGTGCTCTGCCCTTCCCTGGCCCCCACAGGGCAGTGGATTTTGTACCCAAATCTCTCTCACTCCCCAAAAGGTCCCACCAAGCCCTGTCCCCCAAAGCACTGACCAGGAGGGCATGACCATCTTCATGTTGAGGGTCACCGGGATCCGGGGCCTGTGGAGGAACATTTTGGGTGGTTGAGCTCAAGTCTGAGGGGAGCAGGAAGACTGAGACCTCTCCCCTCCCTGCTGAGCCCCCTCCGGCCTGAGCAGGGATGCACTGGGAGCTCCAGAGCCTTTGTCTCTCCCTGCAGCCACCAGGGATAAACACGACAGGAAAGAAAAGAGCCCCTGGTGCTGCTCACTCTGTGGGAGCAGCTCTGCCTGCAGCAGGAGCTGACCACGGCAGCAGAGCCAGCCTCCCCCAGCAGCCTTGGCAGCCTCAGGGCCCCCAGGAAACCCCCCAAGAAGCCCCCAGGCAGCACTCACGCGTGAGGGCAGATGTACTTCACGTAGGGGAGGCGGATGGAGGAGAGAGCATCGGCCCAGCTGTGCCTGGGGAGGGACAGGAGGGGAGTCCAAGGCTTGTCCGAGCCATTTTCCCAAACCCTGCTGCCCCCAACCCCTCCCCTGAGCTTCCACCAGCCTGAACCCCTGGTGAAACCCCCCCAGCACTGATCCCATCTGAGGGGAGACCACAAAGCCCCAGAGCTGCAGGCAGGGAGGACAGGGAGGAGGGAATGTCCAGCCAGGGAGGAGGGAATCTCCTGGACAAGGGAGGAGGGAATCTGCTGGACAAGGGAGGAGCCCTTTGTCACCACCATGGGACCCCCGAGGTGGCCTTGCAGAGCAGAGATGCCCTCGTGCAGGCCCAGCCCAGCTGCCAGCCCTGGAAAAGCTGCAGTGCTTATCAGCAGTGCTTATCAGCAATCCCCGAAGGCAGCACAAAATCCACCCGCGGGGGGTGGGGGGCTGCCAGGCTGCCGGGATCATAAATATTCAAGAGCAGACAGCTCTGCCAGCAGCAATTCCCTGCCATTCCCTGCCAGGCTGGTGCAGGAATGGCTGCAGACCCCAGCCCAAAGCCCCACACGGATCCTGGAGGTGCCCTGAGGGAAAGCAGCAGCAAAAGGGTGGGATCTGCATCTGGCAAACCACACATCCCAGGCAGAGCCAGCTCAGGGACACTCACCCCGTGTCTCCAAGGCCATGGAGGAAAATGACCTGTTAAACACAGAGGGAAGGGAATTAGCTGGTGTGAGAGGCAGGGCTGGGCTGGGCTGGCAGGGAGGTGGCAAATGGACACTTAGTCACCAACTGGAAGAGGCTGAAATTAGCGTGGAGCAGCGGATGGGTGGGTCAGGGATGGGGTGTCATCCTGCCACAGAGCTGCCACGGGCAGGTCCCAACTCCTCTGCACAGCACAGGGACAAGGAGTGACAGATCATCCCACCAGGATGGCACCAGAGCACAGGCCCAGAATGGGCTGGAAGGGATCTTAAAGCCCCTCCAGTGCCACCCCTGCCATGGCAAGGACACTTTCCACCGTCCCAGGGTGCTCCAAGCCCCATCCAACCTGGCCTGGGACACTGCCAGGGATCCAGGGGCAGCCCCATCTGCTCTGGCACCCTGTGCCAGGGCCTGCCCACCCTCCCAAGGAGCAATTCCTTCCCTGTATCACCAAGGACTCATAAATCCACCTCCCAGGCTTTTCATCTCAGGCTCCAGCAACCCTTAAACTTCGGGGAGCAGAGGGGAGGCAGCCTGCAGACCCCAGGGGAGGACAGAGCCGGGGTTTCCTTTGGGAGATTTGCTTTTAAAATCTTAAACAGCCCCATCAGCCCTAAGCCCCAGTGCCTTGACAAGCTGAGCTCTCACCCTGGAGCAGACAACACAGAGCCCTTGCTGGCTCTGCCATGCTGGAGCTCATGGAAGGAGCTCTGTTTTCCACGGGGGAAGGAGGGAAGGAAGGAGGAGGGAGGGAGGGGCAGCCCTTACCGCGGCGGTCTCCCGCTCTGCCCCTGACACGGTGACAGCGTCGGCGAGGAGAGGGACAGACATGTTGTTACCACACATACACCGAGAGGGGTCGGCACTGGCACCTGCGGGACACAGCCTGAGGTGAGGCAGGAACACAAACAAACCTCCCACCCCCTGCAGCAGCTGCTGCACCCACAGGAGCAGCTGTTCAGGGGGAAATAAAGAGCAGGTTTGATGGTGGAACACCCCACGGTGTGGCCTGGCAGTGCTGGAGAGTCAGGAGCAGCCAGTGCTTCAGCGTGGGGTGCTGGAAGTGTTAAAATTAGCCTGGAAATTACACCTCAGAGCCAAAGCTGTTCCTGTGGCTGCACCAGCGTGGGCAGAGGGTGGTCAGACAGCCCAGCCTCAGCATCCCTTCATCCCTGCAGCCCTTCCCTGAGCTGGGCAGGAGCCTGACCCACATCTGCTCCGAGCGGGAAGCAGGAAACCCTCGGCACACAGAACAGGCTCTGCTGCACCCACAAAGGTCCAGCCCTGCCTTATGGGGCTGGTTAGGATGAACCAGAGCACTGGGAGCTGCTCTGAGCCCCCCCAGTGATGGAGAACAGCCTTGTGGCTGCCCAGGGCAGCAGGCAGGGTCAGCACTGCTGTCCTGTCACTGCCAGATCCCACAGAGCACCCAGCCCTCAGCCATGACAGCCCACGGTGTTTGCTCCCACTCCATCACAAATCACAGCTCCCACAGTGCCCTGACCCCACTGACCCACCAGCACTAATTAGATCAGAGCTTGTTTAGGGCACTGCCATTATCCCCCGGGAACAGGATCAGCCTCAGGAGCACCATCACAGAATATCCTGAGCTGGAAGGGATGAAGGATCATCCATCCAACCCCAAACCCTGCACAGACCCCCCAACAACCCACCCTGAGCATCTCTGGAGTGATGTCCAAACACTCCTGGAGCTCTGGCAGCCTCGGGGCTGTGCCAGCACCCTCTGAGGAAAAACCTTTCCCTGAAATCCAACCTAAACCTGCCCTGGCACAGCTCCAGCCTCTCCCAAGATCCTGTCCCCATCCTTTCCTCATCACACTCTGCCCCAGCTTCACCTCCCACAGCAACACCATCCCAGATCACCTCAAACCTCCTCAAAAGTGCCAGCAGCCAGCCTTACCCAGGAGAAACAGCCTGCTCTGCCTCACAGCCCGGCCAGGACCTGCCCGACTCGTTCCACCCACTGCTCGTCAGCGGCTTCCCCACTCAAATAAAAATAAAAGCACCGGGAACGGAGCAGCTCCCCGGATCTGACACAGCCCCACGGCCCACGTGCTCCTGTGCACTCCAGGGGCAAAACAACCGGCCAGGAGAGAAACCACACCTGCCAAAAACCCTGCCAGGGAGACGGAGGGACAGCCAGAAACAACAGCACCTTCCCCTGGCAGGGATGGGACACGCTGCTTGCTGGGCTCCAGGGAAACCTGGGATGCTCAGAGCTGCCCCAAACATTCCTGCTGGATTCCTCCTGGGAACCCCAAAAAATTCCCCCTGGGAATCTCAAAATTCCTTCTGGAATCCCCAAACATTCCTGCTGGATTCCTCCTGGGAACCCTAAAAAATTCCCCCTGGGAATCCCAAAATTCCTTCTGGAAATCCCCAAACATTCCTGCTGGGAACCTCAAAATTCCTCCTGAGAATCCCCAGAATTCTTTCTGGGAACCCCAAATATTCCTCCTGGGAACCCCAAAACTCCTTCTGGAACCTTAAAATTCCTTCTAGGAATCCCCAAACATTCCTGCTGGGAATCCCCAAACATTCCTCCTGGGACCCCCCAAATGTTCCTCCTGGGAATCCCCAAACAGGAACCCCAAAGATTCCGGCTGGGAATTCCTGCCTGGGATGTTCCTGCCCCGCTCCTGGAGGGAGCACAATGGGGATGAAACCGCTCAGCTGTGCCCGTGCGGGTGCAGAGGCACAAACACAGAGCCAGGAGGTGAATCCGGGTCCGATCCCCGCCGTGTCGCACCCACCGGTGACACCGGACGTTAATGAGCGTTAATTACCGTGCCTCAGCCTCTGCCCCGGCCCGCAGGGAGCGGAATCCAGCGGGGGCTGCAGCGATGGAGGCGGGATCCCCACAGCCGGGATCCCCGGTTTTCCGCCAGAACCGGGGCTCCCTGCAGGCTGCGAGACCCCGGGGACGGAAAGACGCAGCCCCATTATCTCACCGAGGCCCACCGAGCCAGAACCGCGTCCGTGCGCCGCCGTTAATCCCCGTTAAAGGCCCCGCCGCCCCCCCCCCATCCCCGCGGCCCTCACGGAATTCCCCCCCCCCCAGCAGTGGTACGTCCCCCCCGCCGCGCCGCTGCCCCGTTGCACCCCAGCGCCCCCCCCCCCCCAGTGCCCGGTGGTACGTGCCGCCCCCCCCTCCCCGCACCTCTCCCGTGCCCGGCGCGCGCGCTCCTCGCGGCTCCCCCGACGCTCTCCCACAGGAACTTCCGGCTGCGCGACGGAAGTGACGCAAACAGCGCCGGCAGCGAACGGGCGGCCATGGTGGAAACGGGCACCGGATCGCGCTCGGCCGCTCAGGGATTATCGGCGGCACGGCGCGGCCACGCCCTTCCCGCAGCGCCCTGCCCCTGACGGGTTACGGGGACGGGAGGCCCCCGCCGCTCTCCCCGCCTCAGCGCCGGTGCCACCCGGGAGGGCCGCGACTCAGGGACAGCGCACAGCTCTGCACCGCAGCGTGTTTATTGTCAGTCACAGCCGGTACCGGCCCCGCACACGGCTCGGTGGAGCCTCCAGAGCGGCCCCGCCGCCCCCGGGATGCCTCGCACCGACCGCGCCGCCGTGTCTGTCCCACAGCCGCGGAGCTGCTCCGGTGCGCCGTTCCTGCCCCGGGCGGGCTCCCGTTAGGAGATGAAGTGAGTCTGGGGGGTGATCTGTTCCAGCTTGTGGTCGGCCGGGTTCGCCGAGGCTTCGTAGTTGCAGATGGTGACTTCGTGGCGATGAGCCTGGGTGGAGACGGGACGTTTAAAATCCGGGAAAAGCAGGATCCCACAGGGGAAAAGCAGAATTCCACAGGGGAAAAGCAGGATCCCACGGGGGAAAAGCAGGATCCCACGGGGGAAAAGCAGGATCCCCCGGGGAACAGCGGGATTCCACAGAGGAAAAGGAGGATCCCACAGATGCCACTGGGAAAAGCAGGAACCCACGGGGAACAGCAGATCCCAGCCCCTACCACACTCTGGGCTCTCTCGCCTCTCACTCACCTCTGTCCACTCCCCTTTCAGGCCTATGTAAAAAATCTTGGTTGTCTCTGCTCCGAAGTTCTTTGGGAAGTGCATGGAGAGGTGGTAAACGTTGGAGAAACGGGCAATTCTGCAGGAAAACACACCCTGAGACCAGAGCTGCTGCTCCTGCAGCCCCCCTGAGCCCAGCAAGGAGGGGTTCCCTCCCACCATGAGGGGGGACAGGATGCCAGGATGATCCTGCACCCCAGGAATTCCTGCCCCAGGCTCTGGGCAGGAGTTTCAGAGGGCAGGGCAGAGCTGGGGAGGATAAATCCTCCTGAGGGCAGCTGTGAGGCTCTGCCCTGTGCTGCCCCTGCCCCAAATGTGGGCAGAGCTCCTGTGGCAGGCAGGAGCAGCCCCCAGGGCTCGTACTTGGTGGGATATTCCAGCTCTCCCAGGGGATCCCGGCTCAGGCTGAAGGTCTGCTCTGGCTCCTTGGCTGTGTCATCAAAGGACATGTGAGGAATGTTCCTGAACCTGGCAGGACAGGGAGACACAGGGAGTAATTAACAGCAGGTCTGATTGGATTTCAAGCCCAGGTTCTTCTCCACAAAGCAATGGAGTGATTTTGTGTCCACTGCGAGGAGGGGCAGCTGGTGTTACTCACAGCCTCATCTCAGCCGGGTGTGTCCCATCATCCTCGCCCATCACGATGACTCCTTTCAACTTCACACTGCCCGTGAACCTGCCCAGACACACAGAGCTCACCCCTGTGCTCTCCAGGCAGCCCCAGGGCAGGGGAAGGAGCCCTGGCAGCAGCCAGGGGATGGAACTCACGGGATGTTGAAGAGCAGCTCCTCATCATCATCGCTTTCCACGAACTGGGGACAGAGAAGAGCAGGTCAGGGCTGGCCTGGGGTGTGCAGGGGGCGGTGGGGACAGCTGGAAGGGTCATCCCAGTGGGGTTTAGGGGACCCACAGTACATTGCTCAGAGAATCCCAGAATGTTTAGGATTGGAAGGGGCCTGTGGAGATGTCCCAGCCCAAGCCCTGCCCAGGCAGGGTCAGCAGGTGGCACAGGGACACGTCCAGGTGGGTTTGGGATGTCCCCACAGAGGGAGACTCCAGCCCTCCCTGGGCAGCTGTTCCAGGGCTCGGCCACCCTCATGGAAAGAAGTTCTTCCTCACGTTGGGGTGGAACTCGTGTTTTGTTTTATGGCCATTGCTCCTCATCCTGTCCCTGAACAGAGCCTGGTACCGTCCTCTGACAGCCCTTGGGGATATTTTATGGAATTATGGGGTCCCCTCTGACAGTCCTTGGGGATATTTCATGGGTTTATGGGATGCCCTCTCAGCCTCCCCTCGGGGATATTTTATGGGTTTATGGGATGCCCTTTCAGCCTTCCCTCCTCCAGAATAACGAGGCCCCGCTCCCGCAGCCTCCCCTCATCAGGGGGATGCTCCAGACCCCAAATGATCTTTGTGGCCTCCTCTGGACCCCCTCCAGCAGCTCCTCCCGCCCTGAGCGGCCCAGGCCCGGACACCGCGCTCAGCTGAGCCTCCCTGGGGCCGAACCGAGGGCAGGATCCCCTCCGCGCCCCGCTGCCCGCCCCGCTCCCCGGGCCCTGCTCCCGGTCCCACCTGCGAGCGGTCCCCGCGCTCCTCCCAGGGCCGGAACACGGTGGCTCCGGAGCCCTCGCGGCGCTCATTGAGGCACTGCAGGCGCTGCCGGTCGATGCGCAGGTAGAGCCCCCAGGCCGCGCCGCGCTCCGCCGCCTCCTCCCCGCAGCAGCGGCACCGGCCGGGCCCGTGCCCGTGCGCCATGGCCGCGCCGGCACCGCCCAGCGCGCATGCGCGGCGCTCAGACACGCCCACAGCGCCTCACGACACGCCCCTCTGTCACCTAAACCACGCCCACAGTGTTCATGGGGCACGCCCATCTCCCTGACGTGACAGCACATATTAATTGGGTACGCCCTCGTGCCCACGGCCAGGCCCACGTGAACAGGTGATTGGAACGTTTTGTTATAGCCACGCCCATATGGGGCGTGGTCTAGCGCTGCACGTGCTGAGCCCGTGAACCGCCCGCTGCTCCCGGGGAGGGGTCCCGGTGGTCCCGGGGAGGGATCCCGGTGCTCCCGGTGCTCCCGGGGAATGGCGAAGCTGCTTTCCCACAAAGGCTCCGGCGGTGTTATCCGCGGGGATCATTCCAAACAGCGCAGGAACGGGAGCAGCACCCCCGCCGGGATACCGGGCTGGGATACCGGGAGTGGGATACCGGAGCATCACCCTCCGAGTAGCCACAGAGTTTCCCCATGGTGTGTTTAACACTCGTTGTCAGTGTCAGGAAAGAACGAGCAGGCACAGTCCAGTGTTCGGCTTTTATTGAGACATGGTTCTCCTCTTTTTTCATATAACTTATCTAATTAAAATATTCATCTTAGTTACCACAAAAAAAGGAACATAGAAAATTGTATATATACACAGTTTGGGACCAAAATACAAATACGAGTCCGAGTCACTCCCCCTCCTCCTCCTGCCGTTACTCATCCAGCAGGGATGGGCGGGAGGGGGAAGAGGCAGCTCTGCTCCACCTTCAGCGTGTGGAGGAGCACAGAACAACCGCACAGTGTCACAGCCCGAGCCCGGGAAGGAGCACTTTGATCCCAGACTTTGCCTAGAGTGTCCCCCAGGGAAATGTCCCTGCTCTGCTCCCAGCTCAGGGCCGGTGCCCGCCCCTCCCCAGGCTGGATTTAGTGCCCGAGCAGAAGGAAGGGAAGGGCGAGGGGTTGGCATCGCCCCCGTGAGAGCAGAGTGACACCAGTGTCACCTCCCTGCAGTGCCACAAACAGAACACGGACACAGCTGGCAAAGCCTGGAGCAAAGGGGGAGCTCTGAGAGGGAAAGAACAGCAATGCTTGGGCCATACCCACAGCTGAGTGTGGAGCTGTGAGATCAATGAATTGGCAGTTTAGCAGTGCCCAGAATTGTTCTCAGGCATTGTCCAGGTCCTTTGCTCAAAGCTCCATCGTGTCTGAACAACACCAGGCTCTGCTTCCCTCCCCTCTGCCCCCAGCCCGAGTACAGAGGAGAAATAAACAGTAGCACAACGGTCAGCAGAAGAGAATATATTGTTATCTAATTAAAAATACAGCAAAATTAAATACAGCAAAACCACGGGAGAGTAAGGAGCCATTATCTTACAGCACAACACACACTGAAATGCTGCACGGGAACATTAAAGCATCTGGGACTGTAACAAACTTACAGCACATGAGAGTCTGAGAACATTTTTCCAAGAATTCCAAACTAAACAAAGAACAGACCAAATAAACAGAAGACAGGTGTTCAGAATGGTTTTAAAGAAAGACATGTCTTTTAAAGGAGGTGGAAAAAATAAAAGGAAACAAACAAACAACCCAACAGAAACCAGAAGCAAAACAGGGATTTTTCTAGAGCCCTCCAGGGAGGACCCTTCACAGCAAGGTTTCCCCCGGTCAGTGCACACAGACACTGGGATTTGGCAGCCACGGAAAGCCAGCAGCAAAGCTTCTCAGGAGCTGCCAACAACAACAGCATCCACCACCAGCATCTTTTCCACCCAGACAGCAAAGTCCTAGGGCAGCAAATATGGCTTGGAACAGGAGAATCCCTCCCCTCCCCGACCCAGTCGGACCCCAGAGCCCTCCCAGAGAGGTCTGGGGTCTCCCCAGCCCCATCCTGTGCTTGCAGCACCCCTGGGGTTCCCTTTGGGAGAGACAAACCACGAGCAGAAACCTTCCCCAGACACACCCCACGAGCAGGAACCTTCCCAGCAGCACAAACTGTGTCCAGCCCTGGTGAGCCCAGCTGCCATCCCCACATCCCCAGCAGGGCTCTGACCTCTCCAGGAGCTGCAGGGCACCCCCTGATACCCCCACCCAGCCCCTTCTCCTTCCTGAGCTCCAGCTCCTCACACAGCAGGCACAAGGCAGCCTCTGGAACTCCTGCTCTGAAGGACACACACGTGTTACAACAGCCACATTCCCTTGCTCACTTCCCTCCAACCTCATTCAAGTGGTTTCAGGTTCAAAGACCAAAATCCTTGGATTTTTCCAAAGGGACAGAGCAAAACATACAGGGAAAAGACTTTAGGATTTAGGCACCAGCTTCCCAGCTGGAAATAAATCCTTTGCAATTCCACACAGAAAACAAGACAGAAGAATTCCTTCCTTCTTCCCACTAAAAGAGGCAAACGATGCCTTCACTGGTATTTAAAAACTGGTTTCCATTGCAAAGTCCCCTATTTCTCTCCAGATAAAAAGTTAAAATCTGACTTGATGCACAGTAAAAGTTCTCCCAGATCCCTGGCAGTTTCATTCCCAGTAGCCAGCAGAAGACAACAGCAGCAGAGGAAACGTCCCCAAAGGCTCTTGGCATCCCTGCAGGACCACAAAAGCACCTGTACAGGATCTACAGCAACAGCACAGAGAGGGTCAAGAGCTCAGATTTTATTGACACACACGAGCAGGGAGCAAAGCCTCAGGGCTGGATGCACTTGCCAAAGGACTGGCAAAGGGCTGGGCCACTGGTCCTGTCTGTCCCAGAGTCTCCAGGTGAGACTTTGGGCCCAGCAGGTGACAGGAAAGGCTCCTGTGACACCCAGTGTCCACTCAGATGGCTTCCAGCTCGAGTCACCAAGGCTGACCCCAGGGCTGGGTTGGGAGGGGAGAGACTACTGGGAGCAACATAAATAATGCAACAGGGTAGAGGGGCAAAATATTAATTAAAATCATTTTATAATTTATTAAGAGGTTAAATAATTGTAAATAAGTCTCTGGATCTTCCATTCTCAGCAGGTGCCAAGATTTCACATTTTCCTGTGTCAGGAGATTCTGTACACCCTTCTTTCGAGGGATGACAAAGCCAGAAACAGAATGTTGGGGACAGGGGGTAAAAGAGGGGGGCTTGACACTGAGAAAGGGACCAGAATAAAAGATAAAATACTGTGCCGTCATCTTGTGCAGATCAAAGCTTCTCCCAGCAGCTGCAGCCTCCAAAGAGTTCAAAGATAAGGAAGGGCTGTTTGGGTGCCTTCTCCCCTTCCAGTGCCACTCCTCCCCAACAGAGAAAGGCCCAGCTCAGCACTGCAAACTTATCTCCGAGAGAACCTGTTTTTGAAAGCTTTGATAGTCTTTGCCATCATTGGTGCAATTTCTGCAAAAGAAAAAGAAAAACAAACCACCACTGAATCAAACAAAAAAGCCCCCACATGAAAGGAAAAGCGACAGAAGAAGAGCTGAGAGCAACTGGACGCTGCAGCCCTGGCAGACAGGAGTGTTTGAGCGAGGCCCATCAAAGTTTTTAGGTCACAGACTGAGGAGAAGGCACTGCTTTCTGCACTGCACCAACACAGATCCCTGTTAAACCTTCCTGAGAGAGCTGCACTCCAATTCCAGACAGCTGGACAGACACAGGGCAGCAGGAGGGCAGACAGAGGTTCTGCCTCACTGGTACCATCAGGACAGGCTGATCCAGTCAGCTCTGAGTGGGTGAATCAAATATTTCCCTTTGCTGTTCCTCATGCAACAAGTTTGAACAGAAAGAGAGAGAGGAGAGACACCAACACCAACCCTCCTGCACAGCCTGGATTTCTCCCCCAGCAGAAGCAGCTGTTTGTGCAGGAGAAACTCTAAGGGGCCACAGGGGTGTGCTGCAGGCTGTACTTACTCTTCACAGGGGTTTCCTGGGGTCGTAGGAGGAGAAGGTGCTACCTGAAGACGGGACCGAGTGGGCACTGCTGGTGCTGGGCCCATCGTAGGACTGCTCGTCACTGGCCCGAGCGTGGCTTTTGCTGGGTGTGTACAGGACTGGTTTGATTCTGGAACAGACACAAGACAGGCATTGTCATAAAGGATTCTCCGTGCTTTGAGGCAATTCTACAGACACAAAGTAGATTTGTAACAGCAGCAGGGCTGATACAAGGTGGAACCAGCAGTGACCCGGGTATCTGCACTTCCCAGGCGATTACAGTTACAAGTTTCCCTGCAAAAGGAGCTTCCAGACACACAGTATCCTCTCCTCAGCTTCAGGGGCCCCTGAGCAGCAAGTGCTACAGAGAAACACTCACTTGGTCTTCTCTGGCAGAAGAGGGCCTCCAGTTCCAAACTTCTCCTGTCTCCTCCGAACGTCCCGAGGGGGCTTCGCTGCAGAGTTCACAAATGCCATCTTGGCCACTCTCCCTGCAAGAGGCCAGAGGGAAACATCACTTACATCCAGCTGGCTATAAAGGAGGCTCCTCACTGCTTGTCTAACTACTGGCACTTCATCCACCTCTCCCCAGTCCATCCATTCCAAAGAAATAGTGACATCTCCTTCCTAAGGTCTGGACCTCTCACAGTGAGAAATCAGACTGATCAGCTGAGCAGTTCTCATTATGTTCACCCAAAAACCAGAAATGTTTCCCCCCACCCTGGTTCTTTTCCATGCCAGCATGGAGAAGGCACATGGAACAGGAGCCTGCTCATCATTGCTGTAAAATATTGAGCTGCATCAACACAATCGCAGATTAAATCAAGACACCGCTAAACCACGAAGCAAAGGAGCACACAGAGCTAAGCAGCTCCTAAACTGGACTGGAGTTAAGCCAGCTGGGCTCCCCCAGCCCCACCTTTGGGTTTGTTGGCGTGGGCAGAGCCGATGTTGCGTGCCAGCATGAGCAGGCGCTGCTCGCGCGCGTCGTGCAGCCGCAGGTACATCTCCCGCCACGACTCAAACTCCTCGGGCTTCTCATTCTTGAAGTCTCGCAGGCAGTGGTTGTGCCACAGCTGATCCGTGTCCTCCACCAGCACCTGAAGCAAACCCACACAGAGCTGGGATCCCTCCTGGACTCCTCCTTTCCCTCAGCACCAGCTCAGTGCTGGTGGAATTCCAGCAGGGCCCGTGCACTGCAATGTAGGAATGTGTTCTCTGACAAAGCTATTTTTTGTCTCCTTAAAAAGGAAAAAGCTCAGAAGTTTCTCTCTTTGATTAGATAAAAAGACACCTCACAGGACTTGGGGGACTTCACCTCAAACTTAAGGATGGCCAATTGGACAGGAGCCAAAAAGTCCTGCCTCAGCAATTTACTAGAAAAAGAAGAGAACAAAGAAACTAATGGCTTTTGTGAGGTGTTTTACCAGGAGCAAGAACCTCTTGCACCTGGCTCAGTTTTTCTCTGTAAAGAGTTTTGTTATTTTGCCTTTTATTAAAACTTTTCTGTTTCCAACACTATCACAGAAGCCATCCTGCTGATTTTATGCCTTCTAAGGTAGCTGAGCTATCTTAGGTGCAATATAAATCTCCAAGAGCTTATGAGACCTGGCTCAAGGAAACCCATACATCACTGCAATGCCAGGAACTCAGGACTAGCAAAAGCCACCTCTTGCAACGAAAAGAGCAATGAAAAGCTCTCACAGGTGAGGACAGCCCTGCACATCACATCCCTTGTCCCAGGCCAAGGCACTCACATGGTTACATTCCTCGATGCGATACAGCTGCTCTGGGGTGCACCTCTCCAACACCGGCTCCAGCACGGAGAAAGGGACACCACCCACTTCATAGATTGCTAGAGAGAAGCAAGAAGCACAGGGTATTAATTATCCTGCTCCTTCCTTGCCAAGGAAAGGGCTTGACACCTTGAAACATGGTGGAAAAACTGCAATGTTGCACAACACCATTCAGGATGAGGGGAGGAGAAAGGAACCTCGGGCACTAATATCTCCAAGTTGAGAAATATTTGTGCAAGCTCAATTTCCCATCATTTCCAGTGCTTAAGCACTGCTTGAAAGCATTCTAGGTGCTGATCCCTGCAGCACCTGGGCTTCCAGTGGGATTTAGCTCACGTTTGTGACAAGGGGGAACTGCTGGGGTCTGTACCAAGTTGCCAAAATGTCAGTGCATAGTGACTCAGAGACAAGGACAGGTACTTACAGTCGATGTTGTTACTGAGGACCCTGATACACTGCTGGTACAGGGACATCATCTTTGGGAGGTAGGCGGTTTTGGAGCCAGAGTACACCTGCATTTTGGAATTTAACCGGCGGCCTGTGAAACCAGCTTCGCTCTCCTCCACTGGCGAGGACACAGCTGTGGAGGGAAACCATTGCAGTGAGGAGGGGACAGAGAAAAGGAAGAGCCTGTCCTGATAAATAGCACAGGAGTCACAAATTGGAGTCACCCAGAAGTGACCTAAAGGGCAAAGTCTTCTCCAAGAGGCTTGCAGAGCAAGTTGAGGAAGGGCAAGCCCAAAGCCCGAGCCCCAAAGAAGCGTCAGTGAAGGATTCTTCTATTTCCTGAGGGATTACATGGGAAGCAGCTGCTTTTTTATCTGAAACCTCTGCCCTTGGCAGACCCCACCAGAAAGACTTGAACCCACCCCTGCTCTCTGGTCAATCTGGCTCATTCCAAACCCATTTTCCTGCCCAACATACCTTTCCTTTTTGTCTGGGAGCAGGTGATGGACTCGATGGAGGGAAGAGGACGATAATTGGCCTGGATGGGGGGCAGGGGGATGTCTGGTAACGTCGGGACCACATCTAAAATTATCTGGAAGGAGAGGATGGACATGGAATAAGACAGGAATACAGCAGAATGTGACATTCCACCAGGGTACAAACAGCACTGAACTGTGGGTTTTGCATATTTTGAATAAACCACTCGATGCTGTTCAGTTTGCACCAGGGGACAACCTCAGGGGGTGGCTGCCAATAGGAAGAAGCTGAAATTTGGGACCTGGATCATTCAGCACCTTCCAAAAAGAGCCGTCCGTGTTTTTAACCTATTCAGGACAAGCAGAAGCATTTCCTTGATCTCAAACACTCATTTACCAGTTCTGCCTCTTCTCCTCTTCCTGCAAAAAACTTTGCACTGGTGGAGGAGAAGGGAACCTCAGAAACTGAGGCAAACTGAAAACTTTGATATGGAGTTTTATGAAGCACTTACTAGAATGAGTGGCAAAGCAGGATTTGTAAGTTAAACCTTATAAAAACCACTTTGTGAAGAGCCAAGTGTTTCAAAGTTGAGTAAAAAGATGAAACAGTAAAGACTTTACATATTAGTTCCTATTTATACACCAAACCCTGGCATCCATGTGACAAAGGATCTGCACAGAAATATTGCTCATTTTCCAGGCTTTCACAAAAGAAGGTTTGTCTTCTGGAATGAACTGCCTTGTACCACCAGTTCTCACATTTCTGGCCACTAAAAAAGGTCCATTTTAGAGAAGCATAAATACTTGAGAGGGGAGACATGAGAACCTCTTTAGCAGGAGATGCACTGCAAACTGGGCTGGATTCTAAGCTCACATCCACAGATACTCTGCTTTCTTACCCTCTTTGGTTTAGGAGGCTCTGGGGTTTTCTTCTCTGCCTTTTTCTCACTTGTTCTCTTGTGGCTTGGACTTTTCTGACTGGAGCTGGAGCTGTTGGTAGTGGCTTTGGATCCGTTCTGTTTGCTGTGCCCTCGGTCTTTGTCCCCAGCTGACCCAGCTGAAGGTTTGACCACTTTCTTTTTCTTTTTCTGGGGCTGGTCATAGCTGAGATATGACTCAAATGACATTGTAGGTTGTTCAAACTCATCCTCTGCTTCCCCCTCCCCAGAATTTGAGGAAAAACCCACTGATTTTTTGTCCACATCGGAGATTTTGCGCTTCCCCTCCGAAGACTTTAAGCTCCCAGAACCCCCCTTTTCCTTGATCCTATTGCCTGAGTCACTCTCAGCTTTCCGTTTCTCTGAGTTAGAGCTCTCCAGGCTCTGCTTGGACTTTTCCAATTTGCTCTTCTCAGAGTCCCGATGCTTTTGCTTCTTGACGTGGTTGTCCAAAGATTCCTCCGAGTGCGGCAACGAGTGCGACTTCTCCTTCCTGGAGGCGCCGCTTTCCCGATTCTTCTCCTTTTTGCTGCCCTCTGACGTCCTCTGCTTCTCCTTGCTGGCTGCTGCCCCGGGGGATTCTCGGAGCTGCTCTTTAAAGGAAGCCTTGTGCAACCTCTCAGGGCTGAAGGCAGAGCTCCTGTCATCCCCTCTGCCATCGAGTCGCTGCTTCTTGTGCGAGGATTTGTGCTCTTTGCTCCGACTCGCGTTCCCTTTGTCGCAGAAATCGCCGTGCTCCCGGCCTGCCCCGAGCTTCTCCTGGAAGCTGTGCCCTTTACTGGCTTTCCTAGGGAATAGTGCTGGTTCTTCCTGCTCCTCAGAGGCGTAAGGGTCTGTGTCCACATCCTGAGGGCTCTCACTGGGCTCAGGTGACACAGCTTGCCCACAGTCTGAGTACTCCTGGTCTGAAGAGAGCACCGGGGAGGATCTGCCCCAACCCTTCCCCTGGTGGCTGCTATAGCTGTAAGTCTCATAGGCTCTCTCAGGCCTAGGATACCTTTTGGACTTCTTTTCCCTATGATCTGGGCTATAGGACTGGCTGCAAGAAGGCTGGAAGGGTTCTGAGTATTCCTGATCAGCCTCCTCATCCTCTCTGAGGGAGGATTCCTGATGCCTTTTGCTCGAGCTGCTCCTCTCGTAGTCACGGTCTTCAGAGTCCAGGTTATTTCTGAAAGGAGAAGGAACCAAAAAGGTTGAGATTAATACTGCCCAACATGAATGAAAAGAGCCATTCCCTGGACTGGAGCACCCCTCATGGAAGACCAAGGTTCTATTTGGTAGCTTTGTGGCAAAAATCCCACAAAATCTCTAAGAAACAGCAACAATCAGGGATTTAAAAATTGCATTTCTAGTGCAAGAATTGCATTTTTATCAGAACTAGAGACAGAACCTTGTCTGCGCCTACACACTCCTGGCTGTGTGATGCTGTGGGAAATGTCCCCCAGTTCCCCAGCTCCACACGTGGGAATACCACTCCTTAAATTCCCATTAATAACTGGCTTTTATCACTCAAATCTATTTGATCTCTGCTGGGTTCAACACAGCTTTGTTACTGCCACATGCCTGCTACCAATAACTTCCAATTTCCATAGGATTCTGGTTCATGAAAGCATTCTTTCAATTTACTTGGGCCTAGAACTTCCTGCCTTCAGAATCATAAAATGGGAAGCAAGCAGATTGCATCTTTTGCTTTATTAAGGGCACTTTTTTTGGCATCTCCTATTAATCTCTTAATCAAACTGCAAATTCTTGAAAGTTGGCCCCAGCTTCCACATGAAACTGCAGCTGTCATGATCCCAAACACTCCAGAGCCAGCAAAGGCAGGAAGTTTCTGCCAAAACAAGGCAAAACCCCCAGGCAGAGTTCACATATTGGTTTTACAAGTTTTTCCAGAGCCTTGGCCAGAGAGGTTTGAACTATCCACTGAGAAAACATTCCCAAAGCTCATCCATGGGGCTCACTCACCGCTCTGCCTCCTGTGCCACTGGCACCAGCTTCTTCCACCTGGCCACCAGGTCCTTGGCAAAGTCTCCCACCAGCTCATGTTTCCTCAGGCTGTTCACAGTCTTCCCAACTCCTGTCTCCTTCAGGAGAGAGCCACAAATCCATCTTAGCAAAACAGGAATTCTCACCCCTGCTAAACTCCCTAAAGAGTCAGTGAAATCAACACACTCCCTACTGCTGCGAGGGAGAAAGTTCCTTGATCTAACAGCAAAGATATCACTTTTATTATGTCTTCAGCTGCTTTATATCACTCACTATGTGTAAATCAAAGGTTAATTCTACCTTAGACAAACACTAATCATTTGTATTAATAACCCAAGTCAGTATTTACCATGAGAGCTGGCAAGTTTGAAGACAGAAGCTATTAAAACCTGTAAGGATTAGCACTTCCTCATTTCCTGCTGATTTGTTACTGCTGGGATCTGCTCCAACTCCCTTATCCCAGTCAGGTGTTAAGCTCTTGGGAGAACTGAGCGTGACAAACTGTCCTCCACAGCTTCCCACCTGCCCTGGCATGCTCCTTCCTCATGCCTGGCACTTGCAGAACCTTATCACAATCACGCCTGTGTCACTGGGCTGGAGCAGGTGGCTGAGACAACACACCCTGTTCCAGGGAAAGCAGCATTTCATGGAAAACAGCCCTCCCTGACTCCACAGACACGAGGAAAAGCCCCAGAGATTTCACAGCTCTTACCACGAGAATGTCAACTGTGATGGGTAACTCTGACAGCCTCTTCAGGCTCTTCAGCAGCTGTGGAGACAAGAGGAGAAGGGTTCGGAGTTGTCACACAGAACCACAGACGGGGATTGGGGAGGAAGAAAATGCTGCACTGTCTGAGAGCTTAGGAAGATCCAAGTGGCTGACAGCTGCTGGCTCGCTCCAAAAAAGCTCCTGAGAAGCTGAACACGAGGGCCAACTGCAAAAAAATCTTGTCTCTGCCCACAAGAACCCACCAGAAAGTCTTGTAACACACCCAGATATTAACGTTTGCTTCACACGGGACTGCAGCTTCAATCTGGCTTAAAGCACTGGGAACACAAACACACAGCAAGAGGAAGAAAGGACTTGGAAGCCTCTCAGAAGTTGGTGCTGGAATCACCCCTTGGCAATAAAAAGGGGAAGGAAGATTTCTAGATGCTCTTAAAGACCTAAGAGGAGAACCTGTGTCTCCACTGCTGACAGGCTCTCTTCAATCAGGTGCAAAAGCAACATCTGATCCCTTCCACATTCCCTCCCTCTTGCTCCTCTTTTCTCTTTCTTCACCAAATACCAGAGAAGTGTTTTTTCCTCCACACACCCCAAGCAAGGTTCTGCCAGCATCTTCAGCTGCTCCATGGGACAGGGTGGGACAAGGAGCCCTCTCCAAGGAGGAGCTGGAGGAGTTTGGCAAGAAGAAACAGCCTCAAGCTTAACAGGGGAGTTTCAGGTTGGACACCAGGAGAAACTTCTTCAGGAAAGGGTGGCCAGGCATGGGAATGGACTGCCCAGGGAGGTGGTGGAGTCACCATCCCTGGAAGTGCTGAAGGATTGACCAAACACGGGCTCTGGGCTGGCAAGGTGGGGATCAGTCACAGGTTGGACCCGATGATCCTGGAGGTCTTTTCCAACTGCAATGATTGTGGGATTCTAAGTGAAGGGGAGGTTCCTGTACCTCTGCCCACCAGGTGCTTGGGGACATGGCCTCACCACGATGTCTGTTGGCTCTGTAGCTACAGTACATGGCAGAACACATCTGACAGCACTGTTGCCCCTCACATCATTTCCCACAGCTCAGCTATAGCCACAGTCCAGCCTCATCAGCATTCCCATTATTATAGCCCCTATACAGCCCAGGCTGTGCTCAGCACTCCTATGCTATATGCCATACAAAGGGCTGCCCCTGATCCAGAAGATCTTCTCTTTAAAGCACTGTGCTCGTGCTCAGATCAGCACTGTCAGCCTGAGCTGACACCCAGGCACCCCCACAGCCACCCTGCAAGGACCAGAGGGGTTTGCAGGTCTCCTTCCTCTGGAGGGAAATGAGTTCCTTGAGTCTATTTGAGGAGGGTTCGTGCTTTCAGAGAGGAAACACTCCTCGACACCCAGAGAAGGGTTCCACTGACATAAGCAAAACCACAACCTCTGCTCACTAGAAACCACTCCTTTATATTTAGGATCT
The DNA here is from genome assembly GCA_019023105.1 of Diglossa brunneiventris. Classification (NCBI taxonomy): domain Eukaryota; kingdom Metazoa; phylum Chordata; class Aves; order Passeriformes; family Thraupidae; genus Diglossa; species Diglossa brunneiventris. Next base: position 1,302,352 of record CM032375.1, read on the forward strand.
AATAACTGTGACAGAAGGTTTCGGTTTTCTTGGTTTAGAAGAGTGAAACACTGATACCAAGAGTGGCTGCTGTTGCCTTGCCAGCACAGCTGCTCAACAAGTGCACTGGCAACTGAAGCCACCAAAGCAAAGGCAGCAGAGACAGAGCCCAACTCTGCTGCCTCTCCTCGGACTGCCTGACACAGTTCAGGGGTCAGGATCCCTCTGGGAAGGCCAAAATCCATCAGGGATTTGTAATAAAGGAGTTTGGACTTGTGTGCACAAAGGGGACAGGAAGGGAAAGAAAGATGGATTTTTGTACTAGATAGAAAAAGGGTAAACCAGGAAAATATTAAAGCAACAGCATCTCTGTGAGTAATTAAATTCACAGAAAAGTTTCTTCAGAGCTTACAAAAATCCCACTGTGAGAGTAAGAACCAAAGGAGAACTCGTTCTGGTGTCCCTAAATAATTTCTAGCTACACCCCACTGCAGCATCTCCCACAGTTCTGTTTGCTGTTTAGTTATTTGCTGCCTTCAGGGCTGAATTCCAGGAAGAGAAGTGCTGCTCTCAATGGGAATGCTGTTCTCAGTGTGGTTGGAGACCAGGGGAGCCACACACTTGGTCCAGAACAAGTCTCACCAGGAGCTGAGTTATTGCACAGCCACTGCAGTCAGTTCCTCCATGGAGCACAGGTCCTTGTGCATGAGATGCACCAAGTGAGACAACTTTGATGCAGTGAGGCTTAAAAACTCATACTAAACTTTATTTCCTTTGGAAACAGCTGATGGAGTTCATCCCACTGAGGCTTACAGGGGCATCAGGAGGAATTTTGGACAACAGGAGGAATTTCTTCACAGAAAGGTGGTCAGGCATTGGAGGGAGGTGGTGGAGTCTTCAACCCTGGCAACAACTCAGTGTGGAACTCAGTTGATATAGAAGGGTTCAATCAAAGGCTGGATTCAATCCTGGAGATCTTTTCCAACCTGTAACAATCCTGGGATTCTAAATCTGGCAGCTCATCTTGGAAATAACCAAGATCATACAAATCCTGCAAGGAAAAGGTGACCAGGTGGGAGACAGAAAACACCAGGCTTGAGTTTTGTGAGACACACACGACAAAGCTCTTCTAAAACACCCCAGAACAGGGCAGGGCTTCAGTCAATCAAGACACAACCCATAAAACTGAGTTCCAGCTCCAATCAAGTCCTGTTGAACATGGGTGGATCGTTTTCTTTCCCTGAAAGAAGGCAGCCAGACCGTTACGACACTACAAACACACACTGATATCAAATTGCTCCAGCGCAGCCTGGCCTCCATGAAGATGCTCTTGCTCATCTTTTCCTCCTCTTCTTTCTTACCATAGCCCTGGAGCAGAGCTTGTACCTCCTCTGCTGGAAAAAAAGGACATTTTCCAAACCATGACAGCACTGTCCAAGATTTCACTCGCACTGTTCCATGCCAGCAGCCCAATTTTTACCCAAAACCAGGAATAACAACACTTTACACCTTTCAGCAAGGCAGTGAGTTGTGCACGATACTGGGCAAATATTATTCTTTCACATTCCTGATAAAATATTTTGAAGGGACCAGGCAAGAAAAGTGAGCACTGGAAATGGTGTAAGGGTGGGCAGCACCCAGGGATGCTGTGGATTTGTCCTGCTGATGAGGTAAAATTTCTTCAACAGGAAGGTCCTCACAAGATCCATCAAGACAATGCAATGGCAACTAAATTCAGGCTTTAAACCACTAGTGCTTCCAAGGATATGGTTGGAAAAGTATCAGAAATAAAGAATATAGGTCACAGGGCCTTTCTGCTGGGGAAGAAAAGAGCTTTTCAAGTCATTACCCTGCTTTACCTCCTCTGCCTGGCCTTGCAAAACCGCCCAGGATCAACAGAGCAAGAAACGACTTCACACCACGAGGTCACTGCAGAAAGAGTCGGGCTGTGCAAACACTGCCCAGGGCTTGCAGTGCTCCAGAAACACACCAGCGCTTCTTGCCCTGAGCTCACACAAGGGGCAGGGAACAGCACAGCTAATTCTCTGTGCACAGAGTGCTGAAACAATATTACAAGTCTTGCCCATGATCTCAGGAAGCTCAGACCCCCCGGATCTGCCTCCTTGGCAGTCCCTCAGCTCCATTTGGGGCTCCACCAGTTAAACCCTGCTCTGAGAGGGTGAGGAGAGTAACCAGATCCCATTGCATCGCCCCCAGCCAGGCCGGAGCTCCTGCAGGGGCTCCCATTTCAAAGGGTCAGCACTCCAGCATCCGGTCCTCCTCCTGGGTGGTGGGAGATCTCGGGCAGCGAGCTCTGCAGGTGTTTGTTTCGGTGAAACAGAGTCAGCCCAGCACGGAGCAGCTGCACAGCCCTGCCTGCCTCCTCTTTCACCTGAATTACACAAAACGTGAACCCAACACGTGTGAATACTCCCAGCAGATGCTCCCCCTTTCAAACAGGAGAATGGAGTAACAGCACGCCCGAGTTCCGCCAGAATTCCAAATCTCACTAGAAAAACCAGCTCTGGTGCAGGACGGTCGCTGTCACCAGCCGAATGTCACCGAGCACAGCGAGCCCGAGGCAGGTCGGGGCAGCACCGCAGCTGCTGCGGGCAGAGCATTTCGGCAGCGGGCACATTCCCTCGTGGAGAGGGGCGAGAGGAGCCAAGCGAGTCCCCCAAGGCCAGAGGGAACGGAGGCGACAGGAGGGGGAGCCCCGGCCCCCAGCCCCGCGGCGGTGCCTCCCTGCGTGGGCTCACAGGCGCCGCGGCTCCGGCGCCCAACACGTCACCGGGACAAGGCTCTTCCGGAGAGTTCTCCGCTGCCCGGCTGCCCAGCCCGGCCCCGGCCCGGCCACCCCTAAAGGGATCCCTGCTGCCACTGCCAGGGGAGACCCCAAAAGGGAGACCCCAAAAGGGACCCCTGCTCGTCACTACCAAGGGACACCCCAAAAGGGACCCCGGGCCGCCGCTGCCAGGGGAGACCCCAAAAGGGACCCCGGGCCGCCGCTGCCAGGGGAGACCCCAAAAGGGACCCCTGCCTGCCACTGTCGCGGGAGGACCTGCCACGGGACCCCTGCCACCACCCCAAGGCTGCCACGGGGGGACCCTAAAAAGGGACGCCCGCCCACCACTGCCACGGGGGCACCCCACAAACGACACCGGCCCGCCGCAACGGGACCCCAGGGCCCGCGAGCCGCGGACGAGCCCCGGGCAGCCCGCACGTCTCAGCCCACGCAGCGCGGCCCCGGCCGGGCACGGAGCTGCCCGCGGGGGAAGCCCCGGCGGAGGGAGGCCCTGCCCCGCGCCCCGACCGCGCACTCCCGACCCCCGTCCCCACCGCTGGCACCCCGGCGGGCTGAAGCCCCCATCACCTTCTTGGGCTCGGCGCTGCCCGCCAGCCGCGCCTGGAGCCGGCCCACAACTTCCAGCACCGACTCCGCCATTTTTACTGCTGGAGAGCCGGCGGCGGCGGAAGCGGCTTCAGCGGCCGCCGGGCCCACGGCGCTGCCCCGCCGCCGCCGCCATCTTGGCTGCGGGCAGGAAGCGGAAGCGGCGCCGCGCGGCCTCGGCCATGGCAGGTGAGGGCAGAGGGCGGCGGGCGCCATGTTGGAGACTGGCAGCGGCGCCATCTTGAGTGCTGGCAGCGCCGCGCTGAGGGGAGCGCGGCCCCGCGGCTCTGCCGCCCCTGCCCTCAGGAGGGGCTGCCACAATCCCGGAGGAGCTGCGGTTGGAAGGGACTCTGGAGATCGTCCAGTTCAACCCCCTGTCAGGGCAGGGTCAGCAGGTGGCACAGGGACACGTCCAGGTGGGTTTGGGATGTCCCCACAGAGGGAGACTCCAGCCCTCCCTGGGCAGCTGTTCCAGCGGTCGGCCACTCTCATGGAAAGAAGTTCTTCCTCACGTTGGGGTGGAAGTCGTTGTGGTTTGTTTTATGGCCATTGCTCCTCATCCTGTCCCTGAACAGAGCCTGGTACCGTCCTCTGACAGCCCTTGGGGATATTTTATGGGTTTATGGGATCCCCTCTGACAGCCCTTGGTGATATTTTATGGGTTTATGGGGTCCCCTCACAGCCTTCCCTCCTCCAGCCTGACCAGGCCCAGCTCCCAGTCTCTGTTCTGAGAGCAAGGTAAGAGCAGCCCCAGCCTGTGTGTGAGTCACAGAGAGCCAGGACACACCTGGCAGGGCCAGCAGAGACCTTGTGTGGGGCTGGCAGCTGCTGAATAATGGAAAAGGGGGAAAAAGCCTTTGTTGCTTTCTAAAATGGGGCTGGAGTAATTAGCAGCAGCAGTGGAGTGCCTGGAGCTGCAGTGCCCAGGTATTTTCCAGGCTGGCTGTGACTCAGGCTCTGACTGAACCCACCTGCTGGAAGGACACCGAGCTCAGGGGTATGGGACAGCTGGGATAAGGAGGCACGCTGATGTTTGGGGTCACTGCAAACTTTGGGAGCTAGGAAATTGTCCCCTGAGCTGCCTCCATATCCATCTTGAAGTTTATGAAGGGAATGCAGACACAGAAGAGTTTTTCTCCCCACTGCAGCACTGGATTGCAGCATGGATTGGAAAATACAAAAGGGGAAAAAAAGAATAAAGCCAAACCATAATAGTGAAGAAGGACCCTCGCTCCCATCAGCTTCCCCACAAAATTCACAACACAAGTTAGGGATTACAAAAATTTATTTACTTCTCTGGCAACAGGAACTGCTCATTTACCAGGAAGGATGATGCCATCATACTGTGAGGGGAAATGAAAAAAAAAAAAACCAAAGAGCCAAGTGAGAAATCACCATTAGGTAAAAGTACAGTGCTGCTGTGCAGAAAACCTGAATCACCAGAGTCATCCCAAGCCAACATGGACATGGCAGAGCAGTTTTCCTGCAGCCAGCTGCCTCCGTGCTGTGCTGGAATGTCCAAGGGGCTGTGCTCAGATAAAATCCCTGGAACAAGCAGCCACACCCTCCAAGGCTGGTCTGAGCAGCCCAAAATCTGGGCCCTGAGGGCAACTGTGCCACATTAACACAGCCAGGCAGGATGGGGGAAACAGGAATTCAGCAAGATCAGGCAGAGGCCTCCCTGCACAGGGTGTGACCTGTGTAGGTCCAGGCAGACTCTACACTTTTTATCAAAAAAAAAAAAAAGCCCCAAGAAACTATCATCAGTCCCCACCTCTGAGATTTCCAACCCAGCTTTCAGCAGCTCCCATTCATTATATGGACAGATAACCCCAAAATTTTGTTTTATTTGTGGATCTCTCCATCCTCCCAAGTGTGGCAGCTGAGCCTGGAGCTGTGTCAGACCAACAAATCCTAACCCTGGCTCCTCACTCACGACCCACTAACTCCAAAAACTGTGGGAGCCATTTACACAAGAGCTGCTCATTCCTCCCAGCTCTCCTGCCAAGAGCTGCTCTTTCAGTTCAGCACACCCAAAAAAGCAAAATGTTTCTATTCAGTAGCAGCAGCTTCTTCTGCTCTGGGACAGCAGAAATCCACAAAATCTGCCCAGTGATTTGCTCCAGCCTTTCCAGGAGCATTCTGCTGCTCCTTGGGATACTCCAGGGATACAAACTGGAGATGGAACTGTACCTTCTGCTGGAACCAGCGCATGGCCTCCTCCTTCCCAATCCTGTGCTTGGCCCCGATGTTGCCAGTCCTGCGTTTCTTGTCAGCAATGCTGAAACCCGGCCTGCCCAGCACCTGCAGGACAAAGCCAGCAGCACTGCTTCATCCTGGCACCTTCTGCTTTCCTAAACTAAGCACTTTTCCAGGAGGGAAGCCTGGAGTTTCCTCATCAGTGATGCCTTGCTGCCATTTCTGTGTTATCCCAGGAGTTGCTGTCAGAGCAACAGGTTTTGCTTCTGAAGAGGTTTTGTGAGGTTTGTCATAAATCAGGGATTTTATGGCAGCTCTGGGAATCTCAGATTATAATAGTGTCAACAAAACCCAAACTTATCTTCCAGCAAGTCCATGGGAGCCAGTGCTCGCTCCAGGCTCCTTCTGGAACCTTCCCACATGCCCAGCAAGCAGGGAATACTCACCACGTAGAAATCCAGGCCGTAGATCCCGATACTGGGATCGTATTTAATGCCCAGATCGATGTGTTCCTGGATCCCAAAGCCAAAGTTCCCCGTGTCTGAGAAGTTGTTTTTCCTCAACTCATATTCTCGCACCTGAAACGTTGGTTCTTGCTCGTTATTTTGTTCCTGACTGGAAGCAGAATTAAAACTCCTGCCCACTGCTACCAGGTCCCCGACTCACTCACAAACTATTGAGTCTTTATCCCAAAAATTTACTTCTAAATCCCAGCAGCAATGACAAAACCCCAAAAGAAATCAGCTGCTGCACCAATTAGTTCTTAAATAAGGCTGGAACAGCACCCAGATAAACAGTGAGAACGCTTCACCCCGTGTATCTGACCAGCACCTAAAACAGGTACAGCATTTCAGAGCACACACCCCTTCAGTCAGAAATGAAAAGTTCTGTTCTTCCACAAACCAAAGAACCAGCCCAAAATCCTCACCTTCAACCCCTTCTCCAGAATCTCCTCTGCTTTGGCCCCGCGAACCGTGCAGTGAACAGCGATTTTCTCGTTTCTCCTGATCCCGAAGGACCTCACCGTGTACCGGGCTGCGGGCAGCAACAGTTACACTCAGGGGACAGACAGAGAATTCCCACCCGGGGGATTCGGAACTTCTCAACACCCAAAAAATCCAAGGAATTACAAAGAACCGAGGCAGCCCCACATTCCGTCTTTAGGGATGCTGGCAAAGCAGCAGCCCGAGATTGGAGACAGAACTAAAAGGCACAAACGCGCACGAATCCCTAAACATTGAAGCCCCCCGATTCTCCAGCAGCTCTCCCGACGCAAGGAGCCCTTTCCGGGGAACCGCACCCAGGGGAAAGGACGGAAAACACCCGAGAGAACATCCAGGGCTCCTGGGCAGCGCTCACCTTTGGAGAACACGGGGGTCTGCCCCGTGAGCTGCTCCAGCACCTTGGCGGCGCGGGTGAGCCGATCCCCGCTCTCCCCGACGCAGATGTTGAGGCAGAGTTTGCGGATCCGCAGCTCCCGCATCGGGTTCTCCTTCTCACCTTGGTCTTGCTGCGGAGAGACCACACCGGGGGTAAGCGGCGCTGCCCGGGCCACGGCCCGCCGCTCGCCCCGGCAGCCCCAGGACGCTCCGCCGGGGGTCCGCAGAAAGGTTTCCGCAGGCGGACACCGCGCCCCGCTCCCCGCCAGGCCCGAACTCCGGCACCGCGGCTCCTTCTGGAGCGCCGCCGGCACCGGGCGGGCCGCGGCCTGTCACGGCGGCAGCCGCTCTCCCGGCTCCTCCGCGCCCATCCCGCCCCCGCGCCTCTTCCGCCGGCCTTCCCCGCTCCCGCCCGCACGGGCCGCGGCCGGGGGAGCCCCGCCAAGCGCGGATGGCGGCGGATGGAAACGGCCCAGTCCGCGGCGCCGGCACTCACCGCCATGATGGAGGCGGGGAAGAGGCGGGCGGGCGCGGCCGCGGGGAATTGTGGGAGCGCGCGGGGCGGCGGCGCCCCCTGGCGGGCGGAGGCCGGGTTGCCATGGCAACCGCCGTTAATTAATGCTCATTATTGAAAACAAAGCCAAATGCGGTAATTACGGTAAATATTTACAGTAATTACAATTAACCGAGAGAGGAAAAACAACCCGAACATGCGATGGGCAATGCAGTTGTTCACCAGCCCTGGTTGATGCCAGAACTCCTGAACCCCCAATTTCTATACTGGGAATGACTTTCCCTTTGTGGGATATCCCTTTGGGATCAGCTACAGTCCCAGCTACACTCCCCCATAGTTTCTTTTGGGAACCCCCTCACTAGCAGAGCACAGAACCAAAAAAATAGAAAAAGAAGAAATAAGAGCTCTTGACTTAGGATAGACACGACTTAGTGAAAATCCAAAACAAAGTTCATTCTTCCTTGGAGCAAGGAAGGCAGGCTCAGATCCCCAGAGCAGTTATAGTTTAATACCATTTAATTCCTTGGCTGTTCTCATCCAAAATAAAATCCCCAGCAGCAGCTTTGATGGGAGATGCTGCACCCAATATTGGAGCAGCTCTCAGTGAGTGTGGTTATCAGAGCCTCTCACACCCTCACAGCCCCAAATTCCTTGAACCAGAACTGGGAAGGCAGTCCAGTTTCACTTCACTCTTTCAGGAAAGTGTTGGTGGGTTTCAAGAGCTCAGTCTGGGATCTGGATCCTGTTTTTGTACCATTTGGGAGGATGGCAGCCATTCCCTGCTGCACTCAGCTTCCCTCACACCACTTTGGAGTCCAAGCTTCTCTTCAGTGGCCACATCCTGAGCAGAAAATGCCTCCAATGAGGCTCACACTCAGTGAGGATGGCACCAGCTCAAGTTCCCTGTTTATCCCCTTTCCCTGCCTCCCCAAGGGCTGCCAGCCCGAGCTCTGTAATGCCATCAATTATTTTTTGCCCCAGTTGCTTTTAAGCGGGGATGAAGGATAAATGAATAATCAGCTTGTCTCATTAAGGAGAGAAAAAAACGTGTCAGGAGTCTCCGTGCAGAGGGTGTGAAAAGCCTCCGGTTAAAAAGTAACATTGCTGCTTCATGATGGATTTCCTTCATCCAGGAACAGCTCCGCTGGAAATAGCTGCAGGCTGGGCTGGCTTCCAGCTCCCAGCAATCCATGGATCCAATGGATTCCAGCAACCCAGGACAAATCCTGTGGGGTGTGGCTGTGCTGCAGGGCTGCTCCCCGCGGGCACAGGGGGCTGGGGGTGCTGTGCTGCGCCCCCTCTCCACAGCAGGGCTCTCCTTTGCCCAGCATGGATGTTCTGGCTGTGGCCGAGATCAAAGAAGCCGAGTGTCACTATAGGACAGGAAAGAACACAAGCACACAGCGCTGCTCTCCAGGTGAAGAAAAAAGGAAAGTTTATTTTCTGACTCCAACATTTATAGTTTTCCAAAAGTGACAGTGGATTGGAGGGTGACACTGCCACCTCTCCAATGGACAAACCAACAGTCCATCAAATTTCTCCTCCTCCATAAAGGAATGCAAAACAATGAGTTATTTACAGAAAGTGTGTGAGAAAGTTCACTACAAGAATATAAACATCAGAAGGCTTAGAAAATCTTAAAAATCAGGGAGACAGCTGAGGGCTGCAGAGAGGGAGGAGGAACTGTTCCAGCCTCTCTGGGGATGCTGGGGGACAGGAACAGAGCTCAGGGGTGTCACCCTTCCCTTTGTCTCTGTGTGACCTCCCGATGGTGTGAGCTCATCCCATCCTCTGCTCCTGACTCCTGCCAGCAGCAAAGAGCTTTGCTCAACTCCAGACATGGAGAATCAGAGAATTATGGGGTGCTTTGGGTTGGAAGGGACCTTAAAGCCCCTCCAGTGCCACCCCTGCCATGACAGGGACACCTTCCACTGTCCCAGGATGCTCCCAGCCCTGCCCAGCCTGGCCTTGGGCACTGCCAGGGATCCAGGGGCTGCTCTGGGCACCTCTGCCAGGGCTTTACACTCTCACAGGGGAAGAATTTCCAGATCCCATCTTGTTGCAGAGACATTTCCTCCCTTGGCATTTCTGTGCTGAATTCAGGAAGCTTTCCCTGCCTGGCACAGAGCTTCCCACTCACCACTCCTCGACCCTCTCCCCATCCCCAGATCCACCCAGATGGGTCCCACATGGAGCTCTTCCTGCTCTGAGTCATCCCTGCCCCCAGAATAGTCCCGAGCTCTGCTTTGCCAGGTGCCACCACACATTTTCTCTGCGAGAGGGGGTGGGCTCCGTGTCTCGATTCACTGCAAAGAAAGGAATTTTCTTCTTTCATTGCTGAGAGCAGGTTTGGGTTAATCCAGGGATGTGCTCTTGCTTTCTGGCCCCAAGTTTTCACCTGGCTGAAGAGAAATCCACTGATCCTGCCCCTGTGCCAAAGGTGTTTGTGATTCCCAGCAGGACAGAGAGAGCAGAGAATTCCTGAGCGAGGCAGGGAGGAAACTGTCACAGGGAGGGAGAGGAGTGGGTGCTTCCTGTCCCTTCCCTCACTGCAGGAACACTGCCTGGGGTGCTGAGACATGTCCCTGCAGGAATGGGGGGGATTTTAAGCCTTTATTTCACCCTTAGGATTGTCCCTGAAAGAATGGGGGGATTTGAAGCCTTTATTTCACCCTTTATCTTCCAATGCCAGCAGTTACAGAAGAAAGGGGAGAGCAGGATTTGCAGAGGGACTGCAGGAATTGCTCGTGGGACAGGGAAAGGGAAGGACACAGAGCCAGGGAGGACAGAGATGTGCGATACCCACGTGTTTGGTGTTGATGCCTGCCCCTGGCACGCTGATTATTGCCAAGGCCACTTGAGAAGGACCAAAACAACCGCGGGACGGCAGCCAAGGCACCAGGGAGCCGCATCCCCTGGGAGGAAATGGGAAGTGCTTTACAGCAGTGTGCTGGAAGGGCTGGCTGGCCGATGAAGGCTTCTCCTCCCTCGGTGCTGAGAAAAACTTCCTGGCGGCTGCAGCGCCGAGCGCCGCCGCTGCGGGAGGAAACCAAGCAGGGTGTGCCCAGCCCATTCCCAACGCACAGCAGGGCAGAGAGGATGCAGTGCCACGTGGGCAGCACGCAGGCCGCGGCCTCGTGGGTTTCCCGGCTGCGTGTCCCACGGGGAGCGGGATGCGGCCGCAAATTTGGGCAAATTTGGGATTTCTGGGCGCGATCGGGATAGGCCGGACTCGAACCCGCGGCGCTGGGGCGCCCCGAGGCCACGCCCTTGCTGCTAGACCACGCCCCTACAGTGAGACCACGCCTCGTCTGCGATCCACGCCCCTGATTGGTCCCGCATAGGCCCCGCCCCTCCATTGCCGCCGGCGGGTCATGTGACGGGCCAAGATGGCGGCGCTCAGGGCGGCGGTGCCGGTGCTGGCGCTGCTCGGGCTGTGCCCGGGCCCCGCGGCCGCCGCCGCGCCCCTGGTGATCTGGCACGGCATGGGTGAGCCGGGACCCTCCGCCAGGGCCGCGGGGGCGGCGGGGCTGGGCTGGGAGCCGGGCAGGACCGAGGGGCGCTCGCTCCGGTGTCCCCCTCCTCCGGAACGCCGGTCTCGGCGGGGACCGGGAGGTGCTGCCCCTCCCGGTGCCGTGGCAGCGGGGCTGGCGGTGTGTCTGTGGAGGTGAGGTGAGGGCCGTGGCGTGGTGGCGCATCCCGGTGTTCCCTCTGGCAGGAGACAGCTGCTGCAATCCGGTGAGCATGGGCTACATCAAAAAACTGGTGGAGAAAAAAATCCCGGGGATTTACGTCCTGTCGCTCAAGATCGGGAGCAGCCTGATCCAGGTGAGCCGCGTGTCACCCGCGGGGCTGCGGGCGGGGTGGGGCCGAGCCGCTGCAGCTCGTGCTTCTAACAGGATTCCGCCGGGATTCCTGCCCTGCTTCCCGGCCAATTTTCTGTTCTCGCTGAGGTAAACAGCTTTGACAGGTAGAACCCGATAAAGTCCAGCTAATGCCTGCAGAAAGCACTGGGGGAAAACAAATCCCTGACCTAAATTGGATTAATATGCAAATCCAGTGATTAGCACACTCAACCAGTGCAGGTGGTGTGTGGGGTGGAGGCTGAGGCAGGGATTTATCCCTGGCCATGCTTGTCCATCTGCAAACATTTATTTATTTCAGTGTAAGAAATCACACACTGCTGCACCTTCATGGCTTTTGACAGGTTTTTGTAGTGCTGTGGAATTTATTTAAATAGTTTCTCAGGGTGGGGTGTAGGTGGTTTACTGGGTTCTGGATTTTCTGGGTTCTGGTTTCTGGGTTCTGATTTTTAATTTTTATATTGATATGAACAAAATGTGAAGGGATTCAAGGTGAGAAGAAGTTTGGGGAAATGTGCCCCATGTGAGACAGTTCTGCCAACCAGAGCAGGAAGGGAAAGGGAAGTGAAGGTAAGGAGAAGTCTCAGAACAGGAATTTCACTTCTGTCCCTGTCAAAGCTCAGGTCCTCTTTCTAAACCACAGATGTCAGTGATGTGTTTGCAGAGCTTAGAGCAGCCACAACAAAGGTACAAATGCTGCACCTGCTCTGATCCCCAGGACATGGAGAACAGCTTCTTCATGAACGTCAACGAGCAGGTGAGGGAGGTGTGCAGGCAGCTGGCCCAGGACCCCCAGCTCCAGCGAGGCTACAACGCCATGGGCTTCTCCCAGGGAGGCCAATTCCTGTAAGTCTGCACTCTGCTCCAGCTCAGGGGCTCTGGGGGGTTCAAATCCTCATTTATGGCCCTTCAGAAGTGCTCAGCAGATACAAAATTTGAATTCCTGAATGCAGGATTGTGGTGTTTGTGGGTCCCCAGGATGAGTGAGAGATGAGAATTTGACTCCATGTTCTCAGAAGGCTGATTTATATTATATTATATTATATTATATTATATTATATTATATTATATTATATTATATTATATTATATTATATTATATTATATTATATTATATTATATTATATTATATTATATTATATTATCTATACTAAAGAAAGAGAAAGGAGACATCAGAAGGCTAGAAAATAATAATAAAAACCTGTGACAGACTCAGAGTCCCACACAGCTGGCTGTGATTGGCCATTAATTAAAAACAATTCACATGTTTGGCTAAGCAATCTCCAGACCACACTCCAGAGGAGCAAAACAGGAAGCTGAAGCTTCTCATCTTCCCAGGAGAAGAAATCCTGGTGAGAGGATTTTTCAGAAAATATCAGGGTGACACAGGAGTGCTCCAAGGGGGCAGGTTGTGTTTTCCTGCTCTTCCAAGCAGGGTTAAATCCCTTGGCAAGCCCACACAGAACAACTGCCAGAATGAGAGGACACAGCCTCAAGCTGCACCAGGGGAAATATAGGTTGGATATCAGGAAAAAGATTTTTACACAAAGGGTGATGAAGTTCTGGAATGTTCTGCCCAGGGAGGTGGTGGAGTCCCCATCCCTGGGGGTGTTTAACAAAGCCTGGACGTGGCACTGGGTGCCAGGGTTTGCTTGAGGGGTTGGGGCTGGGTTGGGCTCTGTGATCTTTGAGGTCTCTTCCAAGCCAGTCATTCTGTGATTTTGTGATTCTGTGATTCTGCTCCTGTGGCCTGGGCAGGCCCAGCTCAGCTCTTTGCTCTTCCCCCACAGGAGGGCTGTGGCCCAGAGGTGCCCTGCTCCTGCCATGCTCAGCCTCATCTCCATTGGAGGACAGCACCAAGGTAATGTCTGCCCCCTGGCACAGCTCCTGGGCACCTTTTGGGGCTCTTCCCCAAACTCTGATCACTTTCTCACCAATTAAATTGTCCCTTTGTTCCTGGCTGGATCTGGTGATGCGTTTGGCCCAATTAGTGTTTGCTGATTACATTATCTCGATCTTGCTTAATTGGCAGTGGAAAGCTCTGCTCTGCTCTGTCAGCAGTGGCTTCTCTGCCTGGGTAGGATTCTTACACACCTTGGGAGCTCTTGGGATGAGTTATTTTGTGGGAAATTGCTACAGAAATTGTGAAAATTCTCCAGTTGTGAAACTGAACCTCCTGGGCCACGAGGGTATTTTACAATCAGCATCCTGAAGGCCAAAGCCCCAAGGAAAGGGAGTTGTGAAAAGGAATTAAGGAGTGTGGAGTTACGAGTGAATTCCAGATGCTCTGCCCTGAGAATCCCACAGCTCCTGGAGCTGTTTGTAGTGGAGAGGGAGGATTTGTAGGGAGCCCCCAGCACCCCCATCCCTTCTGTGTGCCACAGCTCCTGGGGCAGGAGGGGCTGGCTGAGAGCTTGCAGGGCTGAAATCTGCCAGATTAGCTGGGTGACTCTGCTCCTGCTGTGCAAGAGGAGGTTCTGGTGCAGCAGGGGGACGCAGGGCCCAGGTTGGTGACTGGGCTGTGTCCTGCCCAGGGGTGTACGGATTCCCTCGCTGCCCTGGGGAGAGCTCCCACCTCTGCGACTGGATCCGCAAAACCCTGGACCTGGGGGCCTACAGCAAGGCAGTGCAGGAGCAGTGAGTACATCCTCAGTGTTGGGAATTTTCCCCCCTTTCAGCCTCCACAGACTCCCAGCTGCCAGTGGAGGTTCAGCACAGAAACAAAAGGCAGCAGCACGGGCCTGAGGGGGAACTGAGGGAACTTTATTTCACTTTATTTGATGGTAAAACTCCCCAAGTCCAGGATGCCAGGCCCCAAACTGAGGACAACACTTTTTTGTCTAGGGGTATTATTGTTTTGTGACTAGGTTGATAAATCATAGCTGGAGGGTTGAGAGTTGGTTAGTTGTGACTGTGTTCACAGGGGTCTGAGGATGAGGGAAGAGACGAGGATCTGACTCCATGTTTCAGAAGGCTGATTTATTATTTCATGATATAAATTACTTTAAAACTATACTAAAAGAATAGAAGAAAGGATTTCATCAGAAGGCTGGCTAAGAATAGAATAGGAAGAAATGATAACAAAGGCTTGTGGCTCGGACTCTCTGTCTAAGCCAGCTGGGCTGTGATTGGCCATTAATTAGAAACAACCACATGAGACCAATCACAGATGCCCCTGTTGCATCCCACAGCAGCAGATAATCATTGGTTACATTTTGTTCCTGAGGCCTCTCAGCTTCTCAGGAGGAAAAATCCAAAGGAAAGGATTTTTCATAAAAGATGTCTGTGACAGTCAGTAATTCATCAATTGTCTAGGGAGGGAAGTAAGAGAGCTGGGAATGTTATTGAGATGAGAATTAGTGGGATTCCTAGGAAGGATGGGCTTGAAAATTGGTTGAAGAAGCTGAAGTTCATGGTCAGGTTTAGGGGTAGTGCTTGGAGCCATGGGTGGTTTGCTGGAGGGGGGATTTATTGATACCAATGACAGAAGTTTGGGTTGGATAATTAAAGAGAAAATGAGTCATGAAGTGAGCATGATAAAAAACAGGGGCTGGGGTTTAGTTGAGGCATAGCTAGTTGAGGCATACCTAGTTTGAGGGCAAACAACAGCTTATAAACAGGGGCAGGTCTCAGGGGAGGATACAATCTTTAACTAATCAGGAGAACTGGGGGTGGAACACAAGGCAGGGAATGCAATGTGTAAACCAATGAAAGATTCCAAGGCAGGAGAACAGCTTGAGTAAACGAACGGGGTTTGGAAGGATACAACACTGAAGGAGAGTGAGAAAGGTCCTGGGGAAAGGGGTAGGGACAGGAGGGGTTAACAACTGGGTAGGGGGAGGAGGTTTGAAACTTGGCAGGGAGTAGGTAGGTAACAAACAAAGAAACTGACACTTAACTAAACTGAATAACAATAAAAGACAAGTCTGTGCCTCTAAAGACAGGGGGAGGAAAATACAGAGGGATTACAAAACTACAAATTAAACAGTGAACATGCCAAATAAAGAAAACCTACAACACCCCAGGGCAGGCCAGGCTCAGGAGCAGCTCTGCCTTTCCAGGCTGAGCTTTGCTTTGTCCCCTCTGCAGCTTGGTGCAAGCAGAGTATTGGCACGACCCACTGAAGGAGGAGGAGTACAGGAAAAACAGCATTTTCCTGGCTGACATCAACCAGGAGAGGGTAAGGACACTCTGCCCTGTGAGCAGCACAGCAGCAGCCTGGGAAGGTTGAAGCTGGAGAGTTTCCCTCTCTCTGGGCTCTCCAGTGGCTTGGATGTGTTCTCCTGCTTCCATCCAGGGCATCAATGAGACCTACAAGAAAAACCTGATGGCTCTGAAGAAGTTTGTGATGGTGAAATTCCTCAACGATACCATGGTGGACCCTCCAATCTCTGAGGTGAGGAAGGCAGGGCAGCTCTTGGGGCTTCCCTGTCTCCGGTTTGTCCTTTGGTGGCAGAGGGGCAGGCTGGGCACAAACACAGGCCTGACTGCCCTGGAAGCCTGCTTGGCTCCTGGGAGCCCTTCAGCAGCTGCTCCTTCATTTTTATCCATTTTTATGCAGTGGTTTGGGTTTTACAAAAGTGGCCAAGCCAAGGAGACCATCCCACTGCAGGAGACCTCACTGTACAAGGAGGTGAGTTCTGGGGGCTGGGGGCTTCTGCTGTGTCCCCTTTCCTGTCCCTCCCTGGTGTTGTCACTCCTGGGGCGTTGCCTCCCCTGCCAGGTGCTGCTGGTTTGGAGGGACATTTCCCTGCAGCCATTCCTGGCACTGGTGGAACCCAGGGAATGACACTGGAGGTTCCCCCTCAGTGCCTCATGAGCCCTGCTCCTGTTCCAAGCTTTGCTCCTGGAATCCCTTTTCCCCCTTCATGAGGAGGAGAGCAGAGGTGGAATCTCCCCCTTCTCCCCACAGGATCGCCTGGGGCTGCAGGAGATGGACAAAGCAGGGAAGTTGGTGTTCCTGGGGGTGCAGGGGGATCACCTGCACTTCTCAGAAGAGTGGTTTGACAGCACCCTCCTCCCCTTCCTGCAGTGAAGCTCCCTGGGCAGGGTTTTTCACTGTAACTCACACCAGCCACTGTGCACAGCACTCGGTGCATCCAGGCCTGCAGGGATCTGGGGAGGGGAACAAGAAGGGGTTTGGCTCAGGGGGGTTTGGCTCAGGGGTCTTTGCCAGGGTGGAATTGCACTCCCAGCTGGGCTGAGCCTTGCCCTGACTCTGACACAGGGTCTGGTAAATCCACCCCAGTTCTCAGAGCTGCTCTCCACCCCCTGTTCCTGCAGGGCACCCTGGCTGTATTAACCCAACTCACTAGTGCAGGGCTCAGCAAGACTCTCATGGCTGTAGGCAGGGCAATCATGTCACAGCCCCTGCTTCAGCAGGGGGTAAAAAGGCCAAATTTAGGGGTTTCTAGGGAAAAAAGAGGGTTTAGAATTCAGCAGTATTAACAGCTTGAACAGTTTTCAACTAATGGCTTGATTTGTGTTCTTTTATACAACTGAAATCAATAAAGAAGTTGCTATCTAACCAACTAAATAAAAGCTTGGACAGCTGCTGACTGTGTTTCGAGGGGAGCTGAGGAAATTCTGGGAATATTCCAAGGAATCAAGGTAGGGTCAGGCAGAGAGGGGGAACTTGTCCTGCCTGAGCTCCCCTGTGCCCCCAAAAATGAGACAAGAGCCACAGTAATGAGCAAGTTGGCATTAACTTTATTCTATCTTCTGTATAATCTTAAGTACATAAGAAAGGTTTTTTCACAAGCCTCAGGAGAAGACAAGTACAAGTCACAGGACAGTTTCAAAATAAAAAAAAAAATTTGCATAATTTTTCCTTTTTTTTTTTTTTTGTAAGTTTTGTACTAGAGAAAAAGAACATTGACACTTTACAGAAGAAATGCATTTCAGATATGCTTATGCCACCCGAGGCTTTGGAAAAATGAAGGTCAAAGCACGTGCAGCTCCCTTTGTGGGTCAGTACAGTACTGTGTGATCCATCACTCTGCTCCAGGGCCCTGGAACAGAGGCTACCAGCTTCCACCAAAATAAAGAGCCAAGCAACAGGAGGGGAAAAAGGGGGAGGATTCAGAGGGGGCTGATTGCAGATGAGGAAGAGAGTGATGAACCGACTTGATCCAACTCTGGTATTTACAGCTCGGCACTGCTGACCTGGAATGGAGGAGCTCCTTCCTCTGGGGAAGGGCACAGCTTGAGAAAAACCATCCTGGGAGCCTGAACCTGAGCTCAGCTGCTCCAGGAAGGAAGCCCTGGGGCAAAGGTTGCCTTGTGAAGGTGGAGGGCTCATGGAATGAGAGGTGCTCAGCTCCAAGCTACCAGCCAGGCTGCTGGGTGGCCGTGGTGGCACCGCTGCAGCCTTCCTGTGGCACTGGGGCGTGAAAGCCTCCTGTCATGGCACAATCAGGAATGCACTGAGCTAGTGGGAATGATGGAAGAGAAATCAGGGTGGAATTGGCCCAGGTCCTCAGCCTTTGGTCCGACAAAACCGTTCCCATGTCCTGTGGTGCCAGCAGCTGCTCTGGAGAGCTGGAGGGAGCAGCCTGCAGGAGCTTCCCAGGACAGCTGGGTGCTGTGGCCTCTGACAGACACTGTCACTTGTTAAAAAAGGGGACAACATTCCTCTCACATGGAACAGTTTTGCTTAAAGGCAATACAAAAACAACACTCTGAAAGCCAACTGCCAGGACTGGCTGTGAAGTTCACCGAGACTCTGATCAATTGGTGCAGTTAGATGGGACAAGGGGAGAGAAAAAGAACCTTCCTGCTGAGAGAGGTGACAACCACCACCTACCCCAAGCCCCAGGCAGAGGAACCTCAGTGATGGCAGGCAGCTGTGTCTCTCGGGTAGAAGAGAAGCAGTTTGAGAGCAGAAAGGTACAAGAAATCTAAGAGAATCGTCTGAAAGCAGATTTGTCCCACAGCAGGGCCAGGGGAGGGTGAGAGCCTTGGAGCTTTTCGGCTTAGCCAGCAATTTCTGTCACAGTGGTAACCAACTTCTGACCGTTCCACACTGTCTTGAACTGTTCTGGGACAGGGAATTCAGTCTGGAGGATAAAAACAGAAAACTGTTGTCAAAAATCAGTTTATGGCTGAGATTAGTAACCACTCCCACTGCTTCAGGCATTTCTTCTCTCAGCTTTGTGCTGGTACCTCCTGTACTGGTGCCTGTTCTGCCCCCAAGAGATCCTGAGGAAGAAACAGCTCTCACAAACCAACAATAATCTTAATTACAGATGTTTTTTGCTATTTTTACAAATCAGATCATCATTCACAACCTCCAAACTCCACAAACCCCACAGTAACCAACACTCCCTGCGGGGCTTTATCAAGACACAACTCCTGCATCCCCCAGCCCCAGCAGGGCTGCAGGAGGAGTCCAAAGCAGCAGTTACAAAGTTTTCCACTTTCCCAAGGATTGCACTTACAAAGTCGCCCCCCTCGGTGGGGATGAGCACGTTCATCTCCGAGGACTTGGCACTGACGATCTCGCAGTCGAGGGAGCTCTTGCTCAGGTACACGTGGCACCCATCTGTCTTGTTGATGGAAATCGTTGGCACTTTACCCATGACCTGGCAGGGCCAGAGCAGAATTAGCTGAAACTGGACACCCACAGCATTTTTTGGTGTGTTTTCTTTCAAGGCAAGAGGTTGGACTCCAAGCCCTCCCCGTGACGATTGCACAGGATTCAAATATTCCAACCTTTAGCAAAAATCCGAAGTTTTTGTTCGTAATTTTCCCCAGTTTCAGATTCTGATCTCTTTAGAACAAAACTTGAGCCAGCATTGGGCAAACTGACCATCCCAAATCAGATGTCCAAACTAAACTGGAATAAAACCTGCTGCTGACCTCCTGCTTTGGCAGCCAAATGTGCTCTCCACCTCACAGAGCCTCAGCTCTTACCCAAACCCTGAAAACAGCTCAAAGACACAAATTTCAGCCCTTTCCCAAGGGACAGATGGTGTTTCATGGGTATTCTCCACTGCTGCACACTCCTGGTCTGGAACTAAACTGCTCCAGAGCCAGGAGAGAGCACAGGGCACTCACCTGAACTTTAACATCCCTGCTGTTGATGATCTCCACAATGCCCACCACGTCATCAAACACCAGACCCAGCTTCTTGCAGTTGTCTGCAAAGAAAAGCAGATCAGGGCACAGAGGTTTAGGAGGCTCCAGCTCCTGCACACACACACCAGCAGGCAGGAGCAGCTCTCAGAGCCCTCCCCACTCACCCAGGGTGATGGAGTTGATCTTGCCTTTGATTTGGAGTGTACTGTTTGTGCACTTGAAAACATATGCTACCTGCTTCAGTTCTGTGTCACTGATGACCAGGTTAGTGGCATTCTCCTGGTTTTCCTGAAATGGCAGAGGAAACACACTTCATTTTCTGAATGCAGAGCAATTAATCCATGAAAATCCCTTAAAAAACAAACAGGTGCCTTCAGGCTGGTGTCTCTTAGGAGAAAGTTCTCCAGAAGAGCCCCCTTTGCTTCTCCAAAGCTCCCATCCCTCCAGCCCACTCCTGCCAGCACCAGGCACTCACCACTCTCCACTTTTTGCCTTCTAATTCTAGCAATGGAGGTGCCTTTGGGGAGGGGTTAGCATTACAGGCAGGTTTGGGAGCAGTGAAAGGTTTGGGGCCGCTTCTCACAGGGCCCCCCTGGTTCTTCAGAGCTGGATTCTTGTGGGTTTTCATGTCATCTGAGACGTGCCTTAAGCCTGCAAGAGAAGGCAAAGCTGAGAGCCAGCTCCCCTCCAGGAATGCAGCTCCCCAAACACCAGGCATCAGTGGTTACACCAGCCAAGATAACTCTTGTCAAAACACAAACTCCCGAGGCTGGGGCTAAGTTGAGCCCAAGAGTGAGTGACAGGAAGGGAAGGAGGAAGCAGGAAATGCTGCTGCAATATTGACAAGAACACAACGTGAACCACAGAACCAGAGTGTGCCACAGAACTCTTCCACTCTGCAGCTGGAAAAAGCCCCAAGCCCAGCACCTCCTGAACTGATGTGCTCACCAGGGAACACAAAAAATGAAAAATTCTGTGCAAACAACAGCTGCCAAATTGCACTTTTTGCACCAGAAAGATGCAGGCAACCAAAGGGCTCAGCCTCAGGTGTTTACAGGTGGAAATTCATGCCTTGCTCCACCTGCCAGATGAGGGTGACAATCCTCATCTCAATAACATTCCCAGCTCTCTTACTACCCTCCCTAGACAATCAATGAATTACTGACCAACTCTCAACCCTCCAGCTATGGTTTATCAACCTAGTCACAAAGCAATTAATAATACCCTTGGACAAAAAAGGACACAAATGAGCCCTAATTTTAACATCCCTCATAATCTTCCTCCTACTCATTAACCTTCTAGGGCTGCTACCCTACACATCAACCCCACATTTACCCTACACATTTGTCCCTGGGAAAGTGCTAGCCCCAGACTGGGACCAGGTGGGTTTTTGTGTCCTTTTTAAGCAGGTGCATTGAGGGGCAGCAGGAAAACAAGGAGCAGCAGCAGCAGCAGGCAGCAGAGCACTCCCTCCCTCCCTGAGCCCTGACATACCCGAGGTGATCCCTTCTCCCCGGTTGATCTGCGCGAAGAGCGCCGAGCGCGAGGCTGAGTCGTCTGTGCTGGAGCTCACAGGGGCAGGAGGAGGGGGAGGCCCTGGAGGTGGGGGTGCAAGCCCAGCCGGGGGGGCAGGTGCTGCTTTAGCCCCTGCTGTGGCCACGGGACCCTGGAAGAGCAGGGAAGAGGAAAGGAGTTGGCACCGTCTCTGCTCCTGCCCCGCTGACCCCCAGCTCCCTGCTGCAGCAGCACTCACTGTTTTGCTCCAGGTCAGCCCTGTGGTGTGGTACTCTTTGATGTAGGCCTGCAGCTCTGTCCAGATGCTCAGGTAAGCTTTGACCCAGTCCACTTGTTTTTTATCTCTGAGAACACAAGGAGATCGGAGAAGGAGGAATTAAAGGCTGAGGAAAGCGACTGTGGTCAGATGCTGGAGCAGCCCTGTCGCAGACATCTTTTATGAAAAATCCTTTCCTTAGGATTCTTCCTCCTGAGAAGCCGAGAGGCCTCAGGAACAAAATGTAACCAATGGTTATCTGCTGCTGTGGAATGCAACAGGTGCATCTGTGATTGGTCTCATGTGGTTGTTTCTAATTAATGGCCAATCACAGCCCAGCTGGCTCAGACTCTCTGGCCGAGACACAAGACTTTGTTATTCATTCCTTCTTTTTCTATTCTTAGCCAGCCTTCTGATGAAATCCTTTCTTCTATTCTTTTAGTATAGTTTTAATATAATATATATCATAAAATAATAAATCAGCCTCCTGAAACATGGAGTCAGATCCTCATCTCTTCCCTCATCCTCAGACCCCTGTGAACGCGGTCACACAGCCCCGGCTGGCCAAGCTCAACACCAGCCCTAAGAGAAAAGGTGAACTTACACATCCTTGTACTCCTTGAGGATCCTGTTGGTGTAAAACATGGCAGCATCAGTCATCTCCTTCACGTAAGGACCAGGCTTTGGAGCCTAGAGCAGAGAGAACACGTTGGCACTGAGCAGCCCACCAGGCTCTCCCCAGCAGCCCAAGGAAAAGCCCTTCCCATGGAGTCCTCACCATGGCCACCCAGCCCAAGGCTGGGATGCTCTCACTGACTGCTGACAAGTGGTTGAAGAGTTTGCTGCCACGGTTCTTCTCCCTGAAGTTCTGCACAGCCTGGATC
This sequence comes from Diglossa brunneiventris, assembly GCA_019023105.1. Lineage (NCBI taxonomy): Eukaryota > Metazoa > Chordata > Aves > Passeriformes > Thraupidae > Diglossa > Diglossa brunneiventris. The sequence continues at coordinate 1,324,410 of CM032375.1, forward strand.
TGCTCCGAGATGGGCTTGAGGAGGTCTGAGAAGGCGTTCTGCAAACAACACACAGGGACAGCGACAATTAAAGAGATTAATTAGCACGGCTCTGGAATGGCTGCACAGCTGAGCTGATGGGGACTCGGAACAAGTGACTGCTGCAGCTCCTGCCCAGGCCTGGCCCTGCCCAAGCCAGGCCTGGTCCCACAGCCCAGCTCCTCCAGGCTGAAGTCATCGCTCCCATCGGATCGGCGCTGTGGGAGAACGCCAAGAACTCTGACTCATGTTCAATCCAGGAGACACTGACAAAGCTTGTTAGTAACGAGGACAGAAATAGCATTTGCCTTTCCTGGGTTCTTTTGTTCCAACACAGTTTGTTAAATTTTCCCTCTCCCCCACGAACCCTCGGAGAAAGGGGTGCTGGGCAGGTTTGGCACCCACAGCCTGACCCACAACCAGAGTCCCAGCAAGTTCTAAGGTCACCCCCACCAAGCCAGATTTGAGGATTCCAGTTATTTCTCGAGTCAATCCTTCAGTATTTGGATGGTAAAAATTTGTTCCTGTGTGCTGTTCCCTTGGAATGCTGACTGGAAGTGCCAGAGTGCTCTGGGGTCAGAGACACCAAAGAGCCAATTCCACGTTTCCAGAGATGCCTCTGAGGAAACTTTTCCTTCCTTTAGCATCGGAGAGTCTCCTGCTGGTGGCAGCAGAGAGGGACAAATTTGGGCAAAACTTGCCTTCCAAAACCTCAGCTTCTGCTTTTGCTGCTTTTTCATCTCTGTTTAGATGAAAACTGAGAGGTCCCAAGCACTGCTGGCCAGGCCGCACTTTCAGAAGCTCCAGCCCAGCAGCACATTCCAGTCACAGGATGGGGAAATTCTTCAGCACAAGCACTGAGAGCTCACACATTTTGCATTTTAAACTGGCTGCTCCAGCATTAGACTCCTGCCAGACAACCTGCACAAAGAGCTACCCTAGATTAAGGCTGTTCTTTGTTCATAATCCTTTATTTAAATAACGTGTCCGTGGGATTTGTAAGCAGGTTCTCAGGCTAGAGGCTGCACAGAGCTGCATCCCAGCAAGCCTGGTGGAACATAACAACCCTCCAATGCTGATTTTGGGGGAAAAAATGCAGATCTATTTTGCAGTGAATAGGAAAGGAGCACAGAAATCCAGCTCCTACAATGTAACAGTAGAAGCCACGACTGAGTGAGATAATAACTGCAAAGAAAAGCAAGGTGGGATCCTGTTGCTCAGGAAAATACAGTTCTCAGCAGGGAAAAGCCAATGCATTCAGGATCAGATTCTCAGCCACACATCCTGCTGAGAAGCAGCAGCCCAGGGTAAAGTGTTAAATTACCTGCTAAGGACAAATCAATCCTAAAAGCCCAGCCATTATTCAGGGGCCATTCAGCAGAGACAAGTGTCTGCTCCGCTCCTGGAGGAGTTTGATGCCTGAAAGTCTCTGAGCAGCATCACATAATGAAAAGCAGGAGCTCCACAAATCCCAGGGTGGCTCCTGGCTCAGAAAGCTCCTGTCTGCAGCTTCTCAGGGAGCACTGATTGAGTAGAGCTGGTGCCAGGTGAAACTGGAGACAGAGGCTGGGAGCTGACAGCCCCACAGCTGCTGTAACAACTGGGAAATGTCAGCTCTGCAGCTCCCAGAACCAACATCCAGGGTTCTGCCCAGTGTTGGGGAGCGCAGTTCATGCCTTCAGAGTGTGGGAAATCCCTGATCAGAAGCCTCTGCCCTCAGGTCAGGGGTGGCTGTGAGTGTTGGGGGAACCTGGGCTGTCACAGCTGGGCTGTCGCCATGGTATTTTCTGAAAAATCCTTTCCTTAGGATTCTTCCTCCTGAGAAGCTGAGAGGCCTCAGGAACAAAATGTAAGCAATGGTTATCTGCTGCTGTGGGATGCAACAGGTGCATCTGGGATTGGTCTCATGTGGTTGTTGCTAATTAATGGCCAATCACAGCCCAGCTGGCTCAGGTGGTCTGATCAGTCACAAGCCTTTGTTATTCATTCCTTTTCTATTCTTAGCCAGCCTTCTGATGAAATCCTTTCTTCTATTCTTTTAGTATAGTTTTAATATATCATAAAATAATAAATCAGCCTTCTGAAACATGGAGTCAGATCCTCATCTCTTCCCTCATCCTCAGACCCCTGTGAACACCACCACAGCTGGGCCAAAAGAGGAACTGGAGGAGGACTTGGGACACTCACCTCTGCTGGCTGCTGATGCTGAGATGCCACCACCAGAAGAGCCCTCTCGCTCATCAAGCCTGCATGGACCATCTCAGCCTAAGGACAGACACAAACATGGGTGAGATTCCCTTGTGGAACATGAACAAATCACCCCAGCTGTGAGGAACCAACCACACCGAGCCCAAAGCACATTCCTGGAGGAAGCCATCCCCAGAGGAGCCTCAGCAGAGCAGCACAGCTCAGGGCTGGGGAGTTCTAAAGGCCTGCCCCAAGGTCTGGACACAGCCAGGCACTTCAGGATTTCCAGGAGAAGGTTTGATTCACCCTGGGTGTGTAGGTGGCAACCTGGAGGTCATCTGGACATCTGCTTTGAACCCTCAGGGATTCTAAAGGTCCTGGGACACAGTGCTAGAGGAATGCAGACAGCAGATGTGGCCCTTCCAGCCCTAAGGAGAGGCAGCAGCCCTGGAGCAGAGGGGGAACAGGAGTCCTTACGTGCTTCTGCACATCCCCACCAACTTCTCTGCTGATCTTGGTGTACTCAGCCACTGGCCCAGCCAGAAGGGCATCGAAAGCCTGCACGTACTGAGCCACTCCTGTGGAAAAAAACAGAGCACAGGGATCACCAGGAGCACCCCACGGGCTGCCACAGCCCCAGGCTGCACCTCCCACCTGCAGGAGGCTGAGCCCAGGGCTGAGGAAGTGCTGCAGCCACAGAGTTTTTATCTCCACAGGGCAGCCCCCTCCAGCCTGGCTCCCCCAGAGTGAGCCCTGTGCCAGCTCTGCACTGCCCTGGGAGGTGCCCTGGGCCTCACCTTTGGCAGAGGCATCTCCACACATGCCAGGGCCTTGGCACACGTTCTCCAGGCGCTCCACAGCCTTCTCCAGCCGCTCCACCAGCCTCTCCATGTCTGCTGCTGTCCACAACCTGCACACACAGGACACAATTACTCCATCCCCAGGTGCCACACAGGGTTTAGGGCTGGCTGCTACAAGCTCTACCAGTTCCAGGAGAATCATTCCAGCCCAGCTCTGCACCCTGAGGATGGCCAGCAGTGCACCCTGATATTAGCAGCTGGGTTACACAACAGCCTCTTGCTGTTGCCACACTCGCTCCTTAATAGTTTCTATTCCATTTTCAGGGCTCTTTACATGTGTAAGGACATAAAACTTCGACCTTCTAACCTCGTAGTGACACCACTCAGTGCCACAAAGGTCTGCCCAGGCTCTCACTGCAGTCAGCTCCTGGCCAAAGTCCCAGCTGTGAGCACACAGTCACTGCTCTGCTGGGAGCTCACACACTCCAGGTGAAAACTACTGGGTTTGAATCTCCAAATGCATCTGCAAGGACCTCCTGGAGTCCTGAATTGCTCCCAGGAGCATCTGTAAGCTCAGCACCAGCCCAGCACAGAGCCTGAGCCGCCCTGGCACACGCAGCTGCATGAGCCGAGGCGGCAGAGCTGCTTCTGCAACAACAGCCCCTGTTCTTCCTCTGCAGCTCTGCAGAGCCTCCTCTGCAGCCACCACACAGGAAAGAGGCCCAGGCACGCAAGCCATTTGCTGCATGTCATCTGGAAAAAGTCTTAAAAGTCACATAAACTTTCCATTAATTACTGCTTTGCACCGAGCAACAAGACAGGTCACGCTCCCTGCACAGCAATGCCCAGGGAATGCAGGGAGGGAGCAGCAGAGTCACTGGGGCATTTTTATCTTATCAGCACTCATCAAAAAGATTTTACAGCATGAATCACCGTGGTGGCCTGGACACAGCTTCCTTCTCAAGGGGTTGCTGCAGCCTGCAGAAGCTCAAAGCCCTGTCCGGAGGAGGGGATCCTTCCCAGACATCCCTAGAGTGCTCCAGGAGGAAGGCAGGGTTTACTCAGCTGAGCTGACACTGGATCCCCTCGGAGAGGAAACCCAAGTTCTCACTCCGAGTTTTGCTTTTGTTCACAAGCCCTCTCAGCCCCGCTGCTTCAAAGTGCACGTTTTCACCTCATTTCCAGAGGATGTGGGGCAGATCCAGCATTAGTCACGAGCCCAGCACTGATGTCACAAGACAAACAAGGCCTTTTTCCAGCCCTTTTCTCCCTCCTTGCAGCAGGAGAGGCGGCCCTGCTGCGGAGGGCAGGGGAGAGGAGGAAGAGAAGCAGCTTCCTCCTCTGTCCATGCTGAACCAGGGGACACACTGTGCACAAAACCCCGCTGGATGGCTTCCAGATACACGCCAAAAAAAGAGTCCAGAGAAGCTGAAACTCCACAGCATCAGAGCAATGAACAGTTCTGCATCATTAATTGTGAGCCCTGCATCTTCAATTGTGAGCCCTGCATCTTTAATTCTAGCCCTGCATCATTAATTGAGAGCCCTGAATCTTCAATTGGGAGCCCTGCAATAACCCAAGCTCCCTGGGAGCACAGCCAGGACAGAGCCGGGCTGGCTCTGCCACCCCCAACTCACAAAATGTGGGATTTCCCCCCAAAAAGCCAGTGCCAGGGTGGCTGTGCCATGCTCAGACAGGGCAGCAGGCACACAGAGCAGTATTTTCCCCAGCCATCAGAACAGTAACACTGGAAATGTCATCTCAGTGATCTCTCCAAACTGATTTGCTCATGGATCCTGCCAGCACAGCCAGAATCTGTTCTCTGGCCTTCAGTTCCATCTGCTGCAACACTTAAATCACATCATGGCCTTTTACAAGGCCTGGTCATCCAGAGAGCTGCTCTGGAAGTGAAATCTGTTTGAGATCCTACTGTCATCTCTGCTTGGCACTATCAGGAGAGCCACCAGTTAATCTTGGCTTTGCCTTTGTGACAGCAAAACTGGGTAAATTTAACACTTAACAAAGCACCTGACTTCACTGGCAACCAAATTATTATTGTTTCTTACAGGTTTTTGGGGGCTGCACATAGCTGTGGTCTCCTGAGCAAAACAATCTGAAAATGCTGTAAAGACCAGTCCTCTTCTGACCACACAGCAGTGCAGTCTGTGCTCGAGATCAGCTCTCTTAAAAATCAGCCTGACTCAAACTCAAATCAAACTGACTCAAACAAAGCTCTGCAGCACTGATCCCCAGCAAGGCTCTAATCTGATCAGCCCCACTGCCCAAAGTGCAGCTCAGATCAGGATTACCGGGCAGAAAATCCAGATGGAAAACTGGAAAACTGCTCCCTACCCCAGCAGGGGCAAACTGCAGCTCAGATCAGGATTACTGGGCAGAAAATCCAGATGGAAAACTGCTAAACTGCTCCCTACCCTGGCAGCAAAGGAAGCTGCTGGAGGAGCACATCCCTCAGCTCTGGGTGGGATTAACACCCCAAAATCACCAAAATCAGCGTTCCTTGGGACTCCCATGCTCCCTCTCCCTGCATTTGACAAGTCCTGCCTTGTTTTTCCTGAGCCATCCCCAGTGCCCCACAGCAGCTGGGCAAACCTGCTGCTGTCAGGCAGATGGTGAACTCATTTTAATTTCCTTTTAATGGGTGGCATTAGGGCAACTTAAAAGATAAGTCAGTTGGTAAATTGGCAGCAAAATGAGAGCTAAGTGCAGGCAACCCCAGTCCTGGATGTCGGTCCCTCCTCTTGCCTCACCCTCCCTGTGCTCTTTGCCCTGTGGATGAAGCTGTTTCTGCTGCCTGGATACCCACACGGAGGAAATAAAAAGATTGAGCTGTAACTAAATCAGAGATTAACATTCAGCAAGGAAAATAAAAACAGACACACAGGAGACCTGCCCGGACTGCACCTAGACAGTGTTTTGTCTGCTGGCCTGTAAATGTAAAATAATTCCACAGAAAGTGACACATCGACTTCACAGGTCTCAGTGCAAATTATTAGAGCTTGTTTCCCTTCTCTGAAGAGGAAGATGAGACACACAGACCATCCAAAAATTTTTTTTTTTTTGTTCTACAAATCATCCCAGAGTCATTTTTGCTCTGCACATCCCCCTGTGCTCCAGAGGGATGAGGGAGACTTCCCCAGCTCTTCCCTTCCAGGACAACACCACAGGATTTAAATCTCGTTCCAATTCAATTGAACTTTGATTAGCAGTGGAGCAGAAGCAGCAAACACGGTTTCACCCAGGGCCAGAGGGGCCATTCCTTTTCACAGCACATTTGTTCATCCATCAACTGCCCTTTATTCCCATCTCAGCCTGGGACATGCTGTGCCACAAACAGGCTGAGCAGAGCAATAAAATGAAAGGATTTTATTGCTAAAATCATCATTTACTCCAAACCCTGCACATCCCAGCAAGAGGAGCTTCCTGTCTGGGGAAGGAGCTGGCCTGCCCCAGCCTCAGAATGAGCAAATTCTCAGAAAACCACCCAAAAAATGAAATTATTTCCTTGCCTGAGACAGCACATGAACCTGAGCCCTTCCTTAGACGTTCTGGAAGACACAAATGTTGGTTTTATAGGCAAAGCAAGCCAAACCTACGCTTGTGCTCACACCGAGCCCGACACACTGCTGTCAGCACCACCACATTTGCATCAGCTACTTCCTGTTTCTACAGGCAAAAGAAATAAAGATGGGACAACTAAATTAGGAACATACCACAGTTTATTTCTGAGCTGACACTGGAATATCTCAGGGGATCAGCTACCAGATGATTTCCAACGTTTATATCTGCCAAAAGCCCGAAGAATTTTTTTTTCTTTCTTTTTTAAACAGTTCAGCTCCTCGAGGCAGGAATGGTTTGAAGCAAGGCAGGAGTCAAAAGCCTGGATTTAGCCAATGGTCAGGAGCTGCCATGAACACAAGACAGCTATTGCTGGTCCCAGCAGCTGCCAGGACAGAGATCTCAGCTGTTTAGAGTCCAACAATACTTGCTGACACTGTGCCAGAACCCGTGCTGGCTGCTCCTGCTATTTCAGATCCACTTTATTTAGAAAGCCAAGAGTGCTTTAAAAAAAAAAAATCCATCTGGCCCCTATTCCAGCTTTCCCATACAACAAATCCCCCCGAAGCCATGACAAATGTTATTTGGTGTTTTGCTCACAGGTTAAGAGGGGGTTAAAGCTCAGCACTGGAGCAAAGGCTCCTTTTTCAGCACAATCATCTGAATTAGGAGGTTTGTGCCTGCCAGCCTCAGCTGCCACCCTCCTCTCACTTCCTCTGCCTGCCAGGGTGATGAATCCAGCAGGGAGGTAACCAAGGATGTGGGCTCTGAGCGGGGCTGGGTGCAGCAGGGAGCTCCAGATCAGGAGTTCCGAGCCTGGGAGCTGCTCAGCATCCCTCGGGCTGAGCTCTCTGCACGGATAACTGGGGGGATCGAGCCTGGGAGCTGCTCAGGATCCCTCTGTGCCCGCCCCAGCTCGGGCTGAGCTCTCTGCATGCATAATCGGGGGCATTTTTGGCTTTCAGAGGGCTCAGCAACATCCCAGGGACACAGCGCTGGCCCTGGAGCAGAACGGGCACACACAGCAGGGTCCTGATGCCTCGGATCCCTGCGTTCTCCGGGCACCTGGGGGGATTCCAAGACCCCAGGATTCACCAAACAACCCGGCAATTATTATAATTTTCCCTTTGGCCGGCACGGAATGCTTTGGAATCACAGATTGATCCCACCCCAGGCACAACACGGGAGGAACCGGCAATGGGCTGGGGACGGGAACCACCCCGGGGACGGAGAGGGAGCCCGGGCTGTGGGAGAACAAAAATCCCCGCTGCAGGGTACGGGGAGAAACCGGATCAGCCACGCCTGCCCGTCCCGGTGAGCCCCGGCAACCGAGAGAGCCCCGCGGGGGTGTCTGCACCGTTCCGTGCCAAATTAACCCCAAACCGCCGCCTTTGGGGGATCCACCCCCACCAACCGGGCCGGGGTTTGCTCCCGCCGCCCGCCCGGGATCCCCCACCGGTCCCGGGAGCGGCCGCGGTCCTGCGGTCCCCGGCCCCGGCTCGCCGGTACTGCCCCCGGGGCTGGGCCCGGTCCTGATCCCGGTGCCCGGTCCTGGTCCCGGTGCCCGCTCACTCTCGCCGGTACCGCCCCCAGATCCGGCCGTGCCCGGTGCCGATCCGCGCTCAGCCCCGGCCGTGCTCGGTGCCCGGTGCCCGGTGCCAGCACCGTTCACTCCCACTCTCAGATCCTCATCCCCGGCCGTGCCCGGTGCCGGTGCCGTTCAGTCCCACCCTCAGATCCCCAGCCAGGCCGTGGCCGGTGCCGCTCGCTCGCCCACTCGCTCACTCTCACCCTCGGACCCTGGGATCCGTGCCCGGCGCTCACCCCCGGCCGCTCCCGCTCCGCCGCTCCCGGCGCCGCCCAGCCCCGCCGCGCCCGCCGCTTCCGGCCCCCGCCCCGCGCGCCGGATGTGCGCACGGCGCGCGGCGCGGGGGGCGGGGCTTCGGGGCAGCCGCCGCTCGATTGGCGGGCGGGGCCGGAGGCGTGGTCAGAACGGTTGAGGGGTGTGGCGAAGGGGGTGGAGCTCCGGGGCGGATTCCTCTCCGTGATTGGTGGATTGAATGGAAGGCGTGGCCTATGTATGCGATGGGCGCGGTGGTGGGCGTGATCTCAGATGTGGGCGGGGCCAATGGTCCGGATGGGGCCCGGGACCCCCGGGGGGAGTCGGGACCCCCGGAGGGGCTGGGGGGGCTCCGGGACCCCCGAGGGGTCACACCGAGGGGCTGGGGTGTGTCTGAGAGCCCCAGCAGGGCCAGCTGGGACCCCCCCGGGTGGGCTGTTCACCACCCAGGACGGGCTGCTGGGGTACGGGGGCTCCTCAGGAGGTTTGGGACCCCCCGAAAGGGGTTGGGGTGCTTTGGGAGCCTCTGGGAGAGGGGCAAGGCTGGAAGTTGGGGGAGGAACGGGAGACACGGTCCGGTAATGGCTGGGACACCGTCCCGGTGAGGATTGGACACTGCCCGGTAATGGCTGGGACCCTGTCTCGGGAAGGAACGAGACGATCTCCCGGTAAGGATTGGACACTGCCCGGTAATGGCTGGGACACGTTGCCAGGCTGGCGAGGAGGAGGAGGAGGAGGAGGAGGAGGAGGAGGAGGAGAAGCCGCGGCCGCCGCTTCCTGCCCGGCTGCGCTACCAAAGATGGTCACGGCTCGGGGATGGCGCTCGGAGCCGGCGGCGGAGCTCTGCTGACACCCAGCGGGGCTCTGTGACACCCAGCGGGGCTCTGCTGTCCTGTGGGAACCTGTGCTTGGCTCAGCTTGAGGTGTTTGGAACCAGCCCTGGGCGATTCCTGCTGCTCCAGGATCCTTCCAGCCCAGGGAAATCCATCCTCACCCCTGGGGTGTTTCACAAACCCTGCTGCCAGATAAACCCCAGGTTCTTTGCCCCTTTCCTGCAGATAAGGAGGGGGTTTATTCCTCACCTTCTGCAAGGAGAGACTCTTCACGCTTCCACTTTTCCCCTGCAGGGTAAACAGACTCAGATGTCACCTCTGGAATTGCCCCTGCAGTCACTCTGAGGTCCTGCCACCTTTCCTTTCTGGTTTTCTCGGCTCGTTCTCCCACCCCCTCTGTGCCCCCTGCCCCGTCTCCATCAGCACCAGACGTGATGTAAAATATAAAATAAGAAATAATAAGGAAATAACTTGTGTTTTACAGCATCCTAAAAATCGCCGCGGGGAAGAAGCAGCCAGGTGCTGCCTCGGCAGAGCAGGGGGAATCCGGGTGGGCAGCGCCCGAGGGGAGAGGAGGGAGAAATCCCAGAGAACGGGGAGAGGAACACAAAATAACCCGAGAATGGGGAAGGGGAGAGCGGGGCTGGCTGGGGATGGCCCTGCCCGGGTCATCCTCTGCGGTCCCTGGAGGAATAAAAAGTTTTATAAGGAATAAAACGTTCCTGGAACGGCCGGGGCACACAGGAGTGCTGTGTGTCAGTGACCTGCTCCGTCCCTGCCCCTGTCTGGTGCTCATCCCCCTTTTCTCCAAGCTCCCTGCGAATATTTACTTCATGTTTCAGCCCTGCTTTGTCTAAAACGTCTCTGCGTCCCTCAGGCCGCAGCTTTTGGGTTTTTGCAGCCACAGGAAAGCAAAAAGCCAAAGGTTTTGGTGTTCCTCGTGGTGGGGTGAGGGGGCACTGCAGCCCAGCTTCATTCCTGGGAAAATGGATTTATTTATTTTTATTTTTTTTTCAGCAGGTAACCACGTCACTGCCCCATCGTTTCTGCCCATGTGCAGCAGCCCTGGGGCTGCTAACAAACTTGGGAACAGAGGCTTTTGCAAAATATTAACCAAAGCCCACCAAAACACGTCAGCCCGTGTTTGCAGATGACAAGAGCGACCTCAGCCTGGTGGCACGGCCAGGCTGACCCCTGGGGACAGCTGTGACACCAGCACAGCCAGGCTGCGTTAACTCTGCTGTCCCCAGGTGGGGACAGAGCCCAGCAGAGCTGAGCTCAGCCCTGCTCCAGCATTCCTGCTGCTCCCTCCCTGGCTGAGCTGATTTCCAGATGGATCTGTCCCCTGATCCAGCCTCCCTGGGGACTCTGGGTGACATTCCTGCCTGTGGGAACCTGTGCTTGGCTCAGCTTGAGGTTTGGAACCAGCCCTGGGCGATTCCTGCTGCTCCAGGATCCTTCCAGCCCAGGGAAATCCATCCTCACCCCTGGGATGTTTCACAAACCCTGCTGCCAGATAAACCTGAAGGTTTTTGTCCTTTCCCTGCAGATAAGGAGGGGGTTTATTCCTCACCTTCTGCAAGGAGAGACTCTTCACGCTTCCACTTTTCCCCTGCAGGGTAAATAGACTCAGCTGTCACCTCTGGAATTGCCCCTCCTGCCCGAGCCACTGAGGTCCTGCCCCTTGGTGCCAGAGGATGGAGTTCTGCAGGTTTATGTGCTGCTTTTTGTTTGATTTTGTCCCCTTTGCACTCATCTGGCTCCCAGATCAGACCAGAACCCTCTGCTCCCCTCCTGCCCAGTCCCCCCAAGGTCAGGGCTGGCCCAGGAGCCTGTGGGACCCCTCAGCTGGAGTTCAGGGCTGATTTCCAGCCCAGCCCCGAGAGGCAGCTGGAAATGCACCCTGCCTTTTCCACCTCCTGCCCCTCGCCCCGAGCATGTGGCAGCCCTGCCACCAGGGAGATGCTTCCCAGCACTTGGATGCATTTTCTCCAGGCCCAAGCTGTGTGTGGATTAAGCATGGCACAGCTGTAGGTACAGGCAACACCGCCCTGTGTGGTTTTTTCCACCCATTTCTTCTCCCCATGGTTGGAGTGAAGCCCTCAGTGACCAAACTGGAGCACAATCCCAGCTCCCAGGCTGGAGCTCTGCCCAGGGCTCGAGTGTTATCAGCTCTCATGGTCACTTTCCCCCCACTCATCTCATTTTCTTCAAAGCCTCAAACAGGGCAGGCATGCTTAGTGAGGAATATCCCACAGTTCAAGCTCCTCTGGATAGTTTTAGTCTCTTGGGCTGGCTGCAAAAAACCCAGAGACTCCTCCTCGTGAACTCCACAGAGCCAAAAAAACAAGGAGGCAAAGAATAAAGTGTCCCTTATTTCTGTTGAAACTCTTTTGAGAAAAAACAAAGGCTCTCAGCAATCTCTGAAAGCCTTGGAGCAGCAGCACTGCCCACACCCCTCAGAGGCAGCCCGGTCATGGCCATGGCTGGGATAACTCCTGGCCAGGAGCAGTGCAGGGTCAGAACATTCCCAACAACCCTGAGCTCTGCTGGCTGGAGCCTTCCTCCTCCTCCTCTTGCAGAGGATGCTCCTGACACCCACCTGCCCCAGCACAGGGGCTGCAGAGAGAGCTGGCTTTGTCCCCCTGGTGTGCTGCCCTAGAAACGCCCCAGCCCCAGCCATGGGGCCCCGCTGAGCACAAAACCAGCTCCCAGCCCTCACCCCCATCCCACCCCTCTGCCTTTTTTCTGGGAGCATTCCCAGCTGATCCCTCTGGCTATTTTTAACCCCCCATCCTCATTCCTGCCCTTTGTACCCAAATGTGGAACAGAGGATGAGCCACATCCTTCCCCCCAAACCCCTCACTCTCAGCCCAGCCCTGGCCCCACGAACTTCTCAGTGTGACCAATGTGCTCAACAAAAAGCAGCAGCCCTGTCCCTGTCCCCTTGGGGAGTTCACCCCATCCATGGAGGTGGCTGCTTCCAGTCCCTTTTCTCCAGCTCCACTTGCTGCTGGAGGCACTGGGGAGGGCAGGGCTCTCCCCCTTTCTGCTGTGGGAGCAGGGAATGTGAGAGGGGGTATAAATATCCAGGGAGATTAGTGCTCCCCAGCACTCTGCCAGTGTTGAGTGTCACCCACAGCCCACATTCCCTTTCTCTCCGCTCCCCAGCTGCCTCTCCTGTTTCCAGCCTGGAGTTCACCATCCCTGCTGGCAGCACTTTGATTTCATTCCTCCCTCCACCCCCCTCTTGAAAAGGAGCAAATAATGGAGCCTTTGTTGGGTGCAGGCACCGAGCAAGGAGCTGCACGGGGGCAAGGGGCTGAGCACAGCCTCCTGCCTGGATTATGGCATTCCTGCACCAGGGCTCAGGAAAAGTCAATCCTGCACCCCGTGGTGTCTGAAGGGACCCTGGGCTTGCTGACAGCCGTGAAAAATCCCGGCTGAGTGAAAAAAGGAATTCTTCACACCCGCCGCCGACTTCCCCCACTTTTATGTAAATTAATATTAACAGGTCCTCAGGTTTGGGCTCTGTACAGATATATACAAACAGGAAACAGCTCCATATTTACATCATTAAGTTAATTAGGCTGTGTAAAAAAAGCACAGGTCCCACGTTAGTGCCCTCTGTAGAGACAGCAGAGGTGAGCTCCCGTCCTGGGCACAGTGTAATGTACACTAACAATCACCCCCAGGCAGGGCACTGGGCACGGCTGATCCAGGCAAAACCATCCCAGGCCAGGCTTCCCTGCCCTCCAGAGCCCTGCAGGGAGAGTGCTTGTCCCTGGGGAGGCACCACCATGTGTGTAATGTACACTACCAGCGCTCTGTGGGCCCCGTGCAAGGCACAGGACGGGCACAGATCCTGAGTTCGAGGCAGTGGATGCTCCCCACGGCTCCTCCAGCACCTCCAGGGCCCCGTGCAAGGCACAGGACGGGCACAGATCCCGAGTTCGAGGCAGTGGATGCTCCCCACGGCTCCTCCAGCACCTCCATGGCCACCAGCCTGGGGGGGACGAGCCCTGGGGAGCCCCAGAGTGAGCAGCCAGACCCAGCCCGGGTCACACGATGCTGGCCAGTTCTGTGTTGTCCGACTCCGAGCTGCTGTTGCTCTCCTCCCTGGGGGAAAGAGTTGGGAATGAGGCATGGATTAACCCACAGGAGCAAGGGCTGCATCCCAGTAATGTCTGCCTCAGGGAACAGGAGCTTCCAGAGGGATGTCAGCACCTCGTGGGGTGTGCACCCCACACAGGCAGCTGGGGCAGGTTCCTGCTGATCTCCCAGCACTTCACACCACCCCTCTGGGAGCTGGGATTGGGAAAACAAGTCAGCCCTTCCCTCACGCCACCGCCCACGGGGCCTGGAGGATTCCTGGACAAGCCCCAGTGTGTCCCAACCCGTCTGCTCCTGCCCCCACACACACCCCCACGGGCTGTGCTTGCTGCCTGATGCTCACCTTAAATCCTGCAGGGCTTTCTTGTTTTTGCTCCTCTTCTCCTCGTCGATGGGGTAGAGCTTGAAGAGCAGCAGGCTCAGCAGGATCAGCCCCACAGGCACAGCAGACACCAACATCTTCAGGGTGAAATGCACCTGGCCAGGCTGGGAGCAGCCCCTGGTCTGGTACCCTGCAAAGCTGTGGGCACAAAGGCACCTTCAGACAGAGGAAATGGGGTTTGCAGGGGCTCCCTGGGAAACCAGGAAGAGTTTTGGGGTAACAGCTGGGTTTGGAGCCCATCAATCCCCTCCCAGAGGTTGGGAAGTGCTTCCTTCCTGTCGCCCCCCTCAGCCCCCAGGCAGGAACTCACTCCAGGCTGAGCGTGGAGATGCCCAGGGACACCCCAGCTGTGAACTTGGTGAAGAAGACATAGAAGGAGAAGAAGATGGCCTCGTGGCCAGGGGAGCTGGGGTGCTGCAGCTTGAAGTCATCGATGACATCAGGCAGCATGGACCTGTGCAGAGAGAGGGACGGTGACAGTGACCACCAGGGCTGGCACAACAAAGCCACCAGTCGCAGACATCTTTTATGGAAAATCTTTTCTTTGGGATTTTTCCTCCTGAGAAGCTGAGAAGCCTCAGAACAAAATGTAACAATGGTTATCTGCTGCTGTGGAATGCAACAGGTGCATCTGTGATTGGTCTCATGTGGTTGTTTCTAATTAATGGCCAATCACAGCCCAGCTGGCTCAGACAGAGTCCGAGCCACAAACCTTTATCATTCTTTCCTATTCTATTCTCAGCCAGCCTTCTGATGAAATCCTTTCTTTTAGTATAGTTTTAATGTAATATATATCATAAAATAATAAACCAAGCCTTCTGAAACACAGAGTCAGATCCTCATCTCTTCCCTCATCCAAGAACCCTGTGAACATGGTCACAGCCACCCCCTCTCTGCTGAGAGCCTTTCCCTCAGGAGCCCCACATGGGGCTGCAAATACAGCAAAAAAACCCTTCTGGGGGTTTTTAAGGCTCTGGAAGCCCCTCACACTCACCAGGGCAGGAGGAAGGCGGCTGCCACGCTGATGCCGGCGGCGACGGCCACCAGGTAGGTGACAAAGAGGTTACTGTCCAGGACAACCACGAGGATGAGGAAGGGGATGGCAGACTGCAGGGGGGGCAGAGACCAGGTTGGCATCCCCAGGGCCTGGTCCAGACCCCCTGGCTTCCCCCTCTCCCACATATCCCAGCCCTCCAGGGAGCCAGATGTGCAGCGTCCCTCCCTGAGCCCCAGCACAGCACAAAGAGCAGCAGGAGGATGTCACCATGATATTGTATGAAAAATCCCTTCACCAGGATCTTTTCTCCTTAGAAGATGGGAAACTTCGGCTTCTCCATGTTTTGCTACTTTGGAATGTGATTTGGAGAATTGTTTACCCAGCATGTGAATTGTTTTAATTTAATGGCCAATCGCAGCCAGCTGTGTCAGACTCTCTGAGTCTGTCACAGGTTTTTATTATCATTCCTATCTGGCCTTCTGATGTCTCCTTTCTTTTTCTTCAGTATAGTTTTAGTATATAATATTTTTAATATACTAAATAGATTATTATTATATTTATTGTGATATATCATAATATAATAAATATAATCAACAATAATATAATACAATATAATAATAAATGATTGCATTTATGTAATTGTTTATATAATTATTTATTATTATTATATTATAATAGATATTATAATATTATTTATTATATGGATTAATATAATATGTATTAAATATCATAATATAATAAATCAGCCTTCTGAGCTCTTGGAGTCAATTCTCATCTCTCACCTCATCCTGGGGACCCTCACAACACCACCACAGGAGGACAGGCACCAAATTGGCATTAGCAGCAGGGGGAACTCTTTTAGGGGAGCTCTGCTGATCCCACATGGTAAAGACCATCCCCACACGCACCCCACACTGAGGGGACACTCACTGAGATGCCCACGTAGACAGCTCTCTTCTTCCCAAAACGGGTCAGGAACCACTGCCAGAAGGGAATGGTCAGGGTGGCCGAGAGCTGTGGGAACAGAAGGGTCATGGTGGTGCCTCTCGCCTGCTGGAAAGGCCCTTCCCAGCTCCTCCCACCCCAATTCCAGCACCTGGGATTGCCACACGCTCCTGGGGCTGGCACGAAGCCACACGTGGTGTGTGGGGCCACCTCCTCCTCCCCCAGAGCTGAGCCCTGGCACCACACCTGCCCCGACAGAGGAGGATCTGACTCAGTCCTTGGGCTGAGAAGGGACCTGTGCCACAGACACATTTTCTGAAAAATCCTTTCCTTAGGATTTTTCCTCCTGAGAAGCTGAGACGCCTCAAGAACAAAATGTAACCAATGGTTATCTGCTGCTGTGGGATGCAACAGGTGCATCTGTGATTGGTCTCGTGGTTGTTTCTAATTAATGGCCAATCACAGCCCAGCTGGCTCAGACTCTGTCTTTTATCACTCTTTTTCTATTCTTAGCCAGCCTTCTGATGAAATCCTTTCTTCTATTCTTTTAGTTAAAAATATATACTTAATAATATATAATAGAATATATATAATATATAATACAATAATAAATTATATATGATATAATAATATAAATACATATATTAAATATATAATAATAAATATATAAAATTTAATGATAAGGATAGTAATAATGTAATAAATATATGTTCAATATAATAATTATATATTAAATATTTATTATTATATCATATATATTTAATATCTTTAATAAAATAACAAATTATATATTATATAACAATATAAATCAATATATAAAAATATCTTTATAATAATAAATATATAGATAATATAATACATATATATTTACTATAATAAATATATATTAAATATCTATTATTATATAATATATATTTAATAACATATCATAAAACAATAAATCGAGCCTTCTGAAACATGGAGTCAAATCCTCATCTCTTCCCTCGTCCTGGGACCCCTGTGAACACCATCACAGACCTGATCCTGTCACAGCACGGCCAGGAGCCAGGCTCTGCGGGCACCACGGCACCTTGAGCCTTCCCACCCCATGAGGAGAGGCTGGGAAGTGCTCCCAGGAATGAGGAAAGCTGCAAAGAGCTCTCAGGGGCTGCTCTGCTCCGTGTTCCTGGCAGCAAACACTGAGATCCTTTTCTCAGAGCAGGGACGGGAGGGGGACAAGTGGCAGGATTTGGACAAAAGGCCCCCGAGGCTCCTGGTGTCCCCCATCTGTGGCCTTGCTCGCACGGGAACAAAGGCCCCGCTGTTCCTGCCAACCCACCCAGCCTCTGCAGGACGGCTGGCAGCTTCTTCTCCCTCCCCTTGTCCCAGGGGATCACTGCCCCTTCCCTCAGCCCATGCCAGCCCCCAGGGAGCCCCCCATGGGCTGCAGGTACCCACCATGATGGCCAGGAGAATGTTCTGGAAGTCGTTGCGGAAGCCCAGGGTGTAGGTGCAGAAGAGGGCAAAGTTTCCCTCCAGCAGCTGTGGGAAAGGCACAGGCAGGGGTCAGGGGGGACACGTCTGTCCTCACAGACAGGACAGTCACAGCCCCAGCTCAGGCAGGGGTCAGGGGGGACATGTCTGTCCTCACACAGTCACAGCCCCAGCTCAGACAGGGGAAGAAAGCCGCCATTGAGCCATTGACTGAGGGCACAAGGCCACATCCTCCTGCTGCTGCCCAGGGCAGCTCTGCCTCGGCCACCACGTGCTCCCAGCCCCTGGGATGGTCCCCACAGCCACCCCCAGTGCTGCTCCCTGTCCCCTATCCCCTGCTCACCATGAAGGCCAGCGAGGTGAAGAGGAAGCCGGCGATGAGTTTGATGTAGGGCCCGTGGTTCATCACCAGCTTCAGCCCCTGGAAGAAGGAGACAGGCTCGTCCGACTGCAGCTCACAGGCCTCTGGGGAGCAGAGATCAGCCCAGCGTTAGAGCCCCCCCAGAACAGCACCCAGGGTGCCCCATCCTGCTGCTCAGCACCCTCCAGAACCCCTGCCCACCCATGGGTCCCTCAGCCCCAGGAGCAGCCTGGCTGATTCCCCCAGGGAGAGGGAAGGACACAAGTTTGGCTATCACATCCCCCCCGGGATGCCCTGGTTGGCACTGGCAACCTTGGCCAGCCAAAAATGGGTGAGATAAAGGTTATCTACCAGACCCCAGAGGTGCTCTGGCCTGGCCTCCTGCAGCACCTCCCCACACCCAGAGCTCAGCTCCACCTGCCCCTCTCCTCAGGGAAAGCCATGAATGAGGAGCCAAAAGCTCAGCCAGGCTCCTGGAGAGGAGGGAACAGCAGCATTTCCACAAATCCTGAGCATTCCAACAGCAGCATTTCCACAAATCCTGAGCATTCCAACCCCTGTCCAGCCTCACCTCTCCTCTCCTCACGCCCAGCACCAGGATGAGGGCACAGAGGATGTAGAGCCCCCCGATGACCCCCGCAGCGATCATGTAGGCATTTCTCTGTGCAAGAGAGGAGCAGCAGTCAGGGAAGGGGCTCAGCCCTGCAGCCAGGGGAAAGGGGCTCAGCCAGCCCTGCCCCGAGGGGAGCACACATCAGGGCACCACCAGCTTACAGTGTCTGTGAGACCCCCGGTGTCGTGGGTCATGTTCAGCTCCTCCATGGCCACCGAGGAGTTGGTCAAGCCGAAGAAGAAGGGGCTCCCCACGCAGGGAGTGTCCACCTTGCCAACGATCTGGCCCTGGATGGCAGTGCCCAGCACGGTGCCCAGCACCTCCACGGTCATTCCTGCAGGGAGAGGCCAGCACTGAGCACAGCAGAGCATCCCCAGCTGGGATTCACTGCCCTTCAAGGGGAGAAATGAACTCCAAATCCCTGAGGGATAAAGGGAAAAGGGAAGGGGGGGAAAAAAGGGAAGGAAGGAGGGGAAAAGAAAGGGGAAAGGAAAGGAAAAAGGGGGGAAAAAAAAGAAAGAAAGAAGGGGGGAAAAGGAAAAGAAAGAAGGAAAGGGGGAAAAGGAAAAGAAGAAGGAAAGAAAGGGGAAAGGAAAAGAAAGAGGAGCTCTCACGGTAGGCAGTGGCCGAGTCCCGCTCGCTCTGCTCCCTGCTGATGAACATGGTGAGTGCTGAGTAAGGCACATGGAAGCACTGCAATGGCACAAGGAGAATTGGCTCAGGGAGGATGTCACAGCCCGAGGAGGGACCTGGGGCAGGGTGGTTTCTGCCCCTCTGTGCAGCTCAGGGGCTGGCAGCCTCCGTGCCAGGTGTGAGCAGAGCCTGACTCACCGTCACGAGGGTCTGGAAGGCACAGTAGAAGACAAGGTACCACATCACTTGTCCTGTGGAGATGTCTGGCACAAACCAGATGAGGAAGTAGGAGATGATGGCGAAAGGGGTGGAGAACATGATCCTATGAGAGAACAAAGGGTCAGCCTGAGCAGCCCAGCTCTCCCCACACATCTGTGGGCTTCAGGCAGCTGATCTGGGGGCTCCTGAGCTGCCCCAGGGTGATCCAAACCAGCCTGGAAGCAGCAGCTCAGGTCTCACAGGGTCAGAAGAGCTGACTCAGAGTTCCAGGGAAGAGCTTTCCTTGCACTAACAGAGGAGTCTCCTTCCACAGAAGTGATTGATCTGCTCTTGCCTTGGGCTTCCACCCCCAGCCCGACCTCTCCCCCAGGCAGCACTGCTGTTCAGCAGGATGTAATCACCCCCCTGATCCTGGCAAGGGCTGGGGAGCAGCTGGGGAACAGCTCAGCCCTGCTCCCCAGCAGCCAAAAACCTCTCACCAGCTTGGCTTTGCTGCCAAGGCCCCCCAGGCCCTGGTCCTGGGGTCAGCCCTGCACTGCTGGCAGCAGTGGAGCAAACCAGCAGCAGGCTGGCTCCTTCCTCCACCTCTGCCCAGCCTTCCAGAGCTGCAGGAGCAGGGACACGGGATGCAAAACACAACAGAGGAATCAGAGGGAGCTGCTCAAGTGCTGGGCCTTGGCAGCAATTCCTGCAGGATCTGCCAGCAAGGGCATCTGCCCTCTTCACCCCGTGGGTCCCATAACCCCGGTCCTGCTGCAGGACAGCCAGGGCACAGCTGTGCCCTGCTCCAGCAGCCCAGGGACACCACAGGCACCCAGGGCCCCCCATCCCTCAGGGGAGGAGGGGAGAAGGAAGGAGGGAAGCCAGCCAGGTGCTGAGGTTAGACCCACATCTGTTTAGAAGATGGATTTTGCTGGGAGATTTGTGAGCACCCTGCGCTCCACAAACCCCAGGACAGACACTGTGAGGTCCTGGAGCGAGTCCAGCAGACCTGGGCATGGGACAGAGCCACTCACGGCCCGAGCTGGCGCTTCCCTGCCAGGGTACAGCGAGATCTTTCCGAGATCTTTCCGTCTGGGCTGACGTACAGGACACAAAGCTTAAAGTGAAAGTCGGGGAGGGAGCGGGGAGAGCGAGAAACAGAAACTCCATGGATGGAGAGCAGCGACAGAGGCTGCACAGGACCCAACACATGCACATTTTTCCACACCCACGTCACCCCTGCAGGGGAAGGAGGGGGGAGGAAAGCGCCGAGCAGCCCCTCCTGCTGCTGCTTATCTGCCCTCCCATACGTGGAGCCGAGGGAAACGCAGAGCCAAAGGCTGAATGAAAAGCACCAGGAGAGAACCGAGCAGCGTCACGCCGGCCATCCCATGAGCGTCAGATGTGCCAATTCCCCCCAGCATCGGGCAGCTGAGCCCCAGCCAGGGCTGACCACAGCTCCTGGCAGGCTCTGGAGTGACTGAGAGTAACCCCTGACCCAGGGCGAGGTGATTAAGGAGCTCGGAGGCGGCTGTGACGTGCCCCGGCGCTCATTGGCCCCGCTGCATGGTGTGTTCCTTTGTGCCGCTCGCACACCCCTTCCCAGCCGGCCTGATTTGCTGGAAAACGTCTGGAGGAGGTCAAGGCCAGGGGTTTCTCACTCACAGACACCTCAAGGAAAAAGTTCAGTCAGCGGGAAATCCGCTGTGGTCACGGAAATGCGGATCCCAGCCCGGAGCTGGGCACGGGGTGATGTCCACGAGGCTGGGGGGAAAGGAGGAAGCAGACGGTGGATGAGCTGGTGGATGGAAATGTGCCAAGAAATGTGCTTCAAAGAGAGAGGGCTGAAAGGCAGAGGGGTGGTGGCCCTCAGGGAAGGTGTCCTCTCCCTTCCAAGGAATGGAACAGCCACAAGCTTTGTGCTGGAGCCAGCTGGGCTTGGTCCCACGGATCAACCCTCACACACGGCGGGGTCACCTCGCAGGTGCTGAGGGTTGGGGTCAGGCAGCAGCCTTGAGACCACCCCAGTGCCTGCAGCTCCTGCCTTTGCACGCGGGGAAACTGAGGCAGCCACAGCGGCAACACCAGCCTGGGGCCGGCAGAGCCAGAAAAACCTGGGTTTAAGAGGTTTAAAATCAGCTCGGCTCCATCCAAATGGGGCTCAGCGGGCAGCCCTTGAGCCACGCACAATGGCAGCGAGCTGTGGGGCCCAGCACAAGCAGAAAGCTCTGGCTAATTTTAACGAAGCAGGAGCCGCTCGGAGGAATGCGGCCACTTCAGTCCCACCCCCTGCCTGGAGATTAGGGCGAGCGGAGCCGTCCCCGCACGCCCAGCCTGTCCCGCGCTAATCTCCGGACCCCAGACCCTGCTGCAGGCAGGCAGAAGCTATTTCAGGCCACGTGTGTGCAGCCTGCCTCCAACAACTGCCTGCTACTGCTGCTGCTGCTGCCCAGAGCTATTCCAGGAAAGCCAGGAAGCAGAGGGTATAATTCTGTGGGGGAAAGCACTGAGTCCCTGCAGCTCCACTCACTCCCCCCGTGCCCACCCTCGCTGTGTTTCAGCCATCCCACAGGCACACGAGGTTATTTTAGCCACCCTGTCCCTGCTCAGGCATTAAAGCTCCACATCCCGTGCAGGAACAGGTGTCCAGGGATGCCCTGAGCCGTGTGGGGGCTCACAAAGCCCATCCCTGCTCCCAAGGGCACAGGGAGCACCCAGTGCAGACACCCAGATCCAGCACAGCTGTTTCCCTGCCCGGGGAGCACTCTCGTGACTGTCAGCCACCACCACAGATCTGTCACACACACCCCCGACCCTCCTCCCCGTGGTGCCACCTGCTCTGGCTGCCACCACAGCACCACAGGAACAAAGTCCACCACGTTGGAGCTTGCAGGTGCAGTGACATTGAGGTCAGCCGGGCCCAGCAAGAGCAACAGGCACAAACTTGAGGCTGTCGGCGGCACCTGGGGCTTTTTGGAGCTCTCGGCACCACACCTGGGCGAGCCAGGGCGTCAGCACATCCTGCCCTGCACTGCCACATGCCAGGAGATACCCAAAGCTGACTGGAAGGGCTGTGACACAGCAGGCAGGGAATGCAGGGTGCTACCAGCAGCTCTTACCAGGGCATCAGGCGGCCGAAGCGGGTCCAGGAAGTTTTGCTGATGAAGAACCCCACCATGGGGTCCGTGATGGCATCCCACACCCGTCCCACAAATAGGATGATGGAGGCATAGAAAGCGTCCACCTGCAGGAGGAGGAGCTCGTGTCAGGAGATGCAAACCCGCGGCGCTCCCAGGGCCCTTCCTGAGCCCCTCAGGACCATCCCAGCCCTACCCACTGTGACCCCACAACCATTTGGGAGCAGTCCCTCGGTCTCTCTCCCTCGTTCAGAGGGATTTGAGGCTCCCAGCACCTCCGAGCGCTGCCCCACCACGGAATTCCCACATCTCAGAGCCGAGTCCCCAAATCCAGCACAAGAGAGCCCAGGGGTTCTCCTCCCGCAGTTTCCTTCCCTCCGTGTTCCACACCGACCCAGCCCGCTGTAGGACGGGCCCTGTGCCCCCCAAAACCGCCACCACAACCCCGCTTTGTCCAGCACGGCAGCAACAACACGCGTGGGACCGGCTCGGGGGGAAACCCGCAGCCCCCGGGACCCGGGGCTGCTCCATCCCCGGGGCAAAGCGGCACCGGGAGCTCCGGGACCCGCAGCCCCGGTGCCAATCCCGCCCTCCAGCCCGGCCGTACCTGCGCCACGTCCAGGAGGTAGATCTGGAGGAAGAAGCCGAGGGCGCAGCCCGTGATCTGGTACGGAGCCCCCCCGACGGCGTAGCACAGCTTGCTGCACACCGACAGCCGCTCCCGGCTCTCCTGCAAACCGGGACGGGCGTTAGCGACCCCGGGCAGCGCCCCCCGCCCCGAACCGGCCCGAACCCTCCCCGGCGTGCCCCGGGGCTCACCCTGCGGCGGTGCTGGCGGAGCGCGGGCGGCAGGAGCCCCCCGGCCCCGGGCCGCTCCGCGCCGCCGCCCCCGGCCATGCCGTGCGCGATGAATGGAGCGAGCCTCCCCCCGCTCGCCCGCCCTTGTACCGGGGGGACCCGCCCCGACATGGGCAGAACTGGCCCGCCCCCACCCGCCTCCGCCGCCTCCTCCTCCTCCTCCTTCTGTCCCAGCCCTTCCCGGCGTTCCCGCCCTGAGTCCCGGGGCTTTCGTTGCCTCTAGTCTGTCTCACATCCCTCCATTTCCCCATTCTTCATCCCTCAGCCCCCACTCCATCCCTGCCCTTCATCCCTCAGCCCCCCACTCCATCCCTGCCCTTCATCCCTCAGCCCCCCATTCCACCCCTGCCCTCATCCCAGCCCCTCATCCCTCAGAATGGCAGAACGGTTCGGGTTGGAAGGGCCTTACAGCCCATCTCCTGCCACCTCCCTGCCAGGTTCTCTGAGCTCTGTCCTCTCTGGCTCTGAGCACTTCCAGGAATGGAGCATCCACCACCTCTCTGGGCAGCCTGTGCCAGTGCCCCACCGCCCTCATCGTTAAAAACTTTGTTTATATCTCACTTAAATCTCCCCTCTTTCAGTTTAAACCATCACCCCGTGTCCTGTCACAACAGGCCCTGCTAAAAAGGATGCAGGGGACACTCTCAGTGCCCCCCTGGCTGGATGGCCACATGGACCTCATCCCAAATCAGTGACACAAAATACCCTGAAACAAGAGAGGAGTAGATAAAGTTTCTCTTTTCCTTAGGGAAAATCTCTTGCCCGGGAGCAGATGGGACTCCTGTGGTGGCACTTGACCATGCTCTAAGGACCAGACTCCCTGCCTGTGTGTGACCCCAGCACCATAACTCTGTTCCCTTTGTCCCAGGGGCTCCTCAGCTCCTGGGAATGCTTTTGGCATTCCTGTCCTTGAGCAGAGCTGCCTCCTGGGCAAACAGGGCTTTAGCGGAACAAAGAGAGGCTTTTGGGACAGAGATTGTGCAGAAAGAGCACAGATAGGGGAACCCAGCCTTGCATATGAACAGGAGACGTAGACAGACCAGGATTTCCCAGGATTAGGAGGATTTTCTCCCCCAGATCTGCTATTGCACAATTTCCTGTGGGGGATTTGAGCCCTTCCTCCCGGGCAGATGCTCTGGGGAATCCTCATGGTGACAAATGACCCACCAAGGGCTGACCCCAGCGGGGATGTCCCTGCAGCAGCTCCTGCCAAGCCTGGGGACACTGGGGACCCACAGGTGGATGGGGTTGGGCCACTCATGGGGTCACCAGAACCTCTTCAGTGACACCACACCAACCTGGCCTCCACATCCCCCAGCTGGGGACACCTCTGGGGCCTCCTGGGGGATGGGACCCAAATTCTGGCCCTGGGGACATGGAAGGGTGGGGGCTCCAGTGCAGGATGCCATCCCTGCTGCCACCCACCCCTCCCTGTGTCACACATCCGGCAGAGCCTGGAGCAGGATCTGAGCAAATGTGAGAGCACCCGAAACCAGACAGCCCTGCCGGGCTGGGCCAGCCCTGCCAGGGAGTGTGGGCTTGGGGGCAAACAGCACAGAGTGATCCCAGAGCTCCTGGGGGCCTGAGAGTGGGGATAGCACTGCCTGACACCACAGAGCTTCTTCAGGGCTCAGGGCACCTCCTGCTGTCGGGCAGGGAGTGACAGTGACAAAATGAGTGGAGGAAGGGAGTGAGGAGGCAGCAAGAACCAGCGGTGCGTTTTCCTCTCCTCCTTTCCTCTGCACTCCCAGGGAGCTGGGGCTGGTGTGACCCCGGGGCTGTGGGCACTGTCCCCCTCCCCGTCAGGCTGGGCAGTTTTTTGTGGTGTTCCTGCAGCCCACAGGGGTTTGGGATGGCATTCTGCAAACCCTCCAGCCAGGCTCCGTGCCTGCTGCCCAAACAACTTCTTGGGGACAAAGGGGACTCATTGCAGGGTTACACGTGGCATGTCACAAGGCAGAGGGAGACAAGATGAGGCCAGGATGTGTTGGCCCAGCCTCTGCTCCTTCCCTGGGCATCCAAGGCTCCCATGGGCATGGCAGAGTGGCTTGAAGGCTGCAGTGGGATGGGGACATGTCACAGACATCTTTTATGAAAAATCCTTTTTTTTGGGATTTTTCCTCCTGAGAAGCTGAGAAGCTTCAGGAACAAAATGTAAACAATTATTATCTGCTGCTGTGGAATGCAACAGGTGCATCTGTGATTGGTCTCATGTGGCTGTTTCTAATTAATGGCCAATCACAGTCAGCTGACTCAGACTCTTTATCCAAGACACAAGCCTTTGTTATCATTCTTTCCTATTCTATTCTTAGCCAGCCTTCTGATGAAATCCTTTCTTCTATTCTTTTAGTATAGTTTTAATATAAGATATATCATAAAATAATAAATCAAGCTTTCTGGAACATGGAGTCAGCTGCCCACTGTGGGGGAAGCCGTTTGGGGTCTGCAGCTTCAAATCCCAGCCCTGCTGGAAGTGGGGATCCAAAGGGCACAGGGCCCCCAGGAGCTGCCCTTGCACCATGTGTGGAGCCGTGCCAGCCGCCAGCAGGGCCAGGGCAGCTCCCGAG
The DNA here is from genome assembly GCA_019023105.1 of Diglossa brunneiventris. Lineage (NCBI taxonomy): Eukaryota > Metazoa > Chordata > Aves > Passeriformes > Thraupidae > Diglossa > Diglossa brunneiventris. The sequence goes on from CM032375.1 coordinate 1,349,944, forward strand.
GGCAGTGCCAGCACCGGGGACACGCACTCAGCGCCGGCTGGGGACCCGTGCCAGCACCCTGGGGCTCGGCCAGGGTTATCCTGTCCCTCTGTCGCTATCCCCGCAGCCCCCGGGGCAGTCACACACCCGCCCCCCGTGTTTGCACAGCCGGTGGCTCTCGGGGCTGTTTGCCCAGCGCTGGAGAGGCCGGGATCAAAGGGCTCCGGTCCTCCCCAGCCCTTCCCGGAGCTGCTTCCGCACCTTCAAAGCACCCGGAGCCCCTTGGAGCTCCTGCCTCGCCCTGGGAAAAGCTGGGGCCGTCCCGGAGGCCGCGGGGAGGAAGGAAAGGAGGGAGGAAGGAGACGTGGCCGGGCGCTATAGGCTGCAGGAGGGCGCGTTCCTGTTGGAACAGGCAGGTCGGAACGGGGACAGTGCCAGCCGTGTCCCCAGCCACGGCCACTTGTCACTGCAGGTGCTGGCACAGCACAAACCTGTGCGGCAGCTCAGGCCCTGCCCTCAGCGCAGGGCGATTTGTTTGCAAGGGGGGAAGAGAAAGCTTCACCGCGCTCCGCAAAGGGCGGGAGCAGCCCGGAGGTGGCAGGGCTGCGGCTGGTGACACCTTGGGGACATCCCCGGGGCTTCCAGCGTGGGGGCAAAGCTGAGATTGGAGTGCAAAGGGAACATCAGCCCGGAGCCCACCGGGATTCCCGATCCCGCAGTTCCTGCCCCATCCCGGATTCCCGATCCCGCAGCTCCTGCCCCATCCCGCGGATTCCCGATCCCGCAGCTCCTGCCCCATCCCGCAGATTCCCGATCCCGCAGCTCCTGCCCCATCCCACCGATTCCCGATCCCGCAGCTCCTGCCCCATCCCACCGGGATTCCGGATCCCGCAGCTCCTGCCCCATCCCACCGGGATTCCCGGATCCCGCAGCTCCGCGGGCAGCGCTGGGATGCTCAGGGCTGCTCTGGAAGGGCCAGGAGAGCATTTAGGGCGCTGAGGCCACCGCGGGGACCCCAGAGCTGGGAAACCTCAGCCCCGGGCCAGCACTCTCCCAAAGCTTTGCAGGGTCCGTCGAGCCCGCAGCCAGCAAGGGAAGGGCTGAACCTGCCCCGTGACACACCGGAACACCCGGACACACCGGGACACCCCGGGACACACCGGGACACCCCGGGACACCCACCGACCCTGCTCCTCTGCCTGCCCAGTGCCCGCTGGCTATGGGGAAACTGAGGCACGGAGTGATGGGCAGCGCTGTCCCCCGGGCGGGGGGTGCTCGGTGCGGCGTCACCCGCGCGTCCCCGTCCCCGCCGCCCCACGGACGCTGCTCCCGGGGCCCAGCAGGTGGCGCCCGGTGCCCGCCGGTGGCGGCGGACGGGACCGGGACCGGGGGGAACCGGGGGGAGCTGTGATGGACCCGACTGGGCTGGGCTGCGCTTGTCTGTGCTGGGCTACACTGGACTGACTGCGCTGGGCTTTACTGGGCTGTGCTGGTCCATGAAGAGCATTGCAGTGCTGGGCTGCACTGGGCTGCACTGGTCGCTGGACTGGGACAGTTTTCTCCCTCCAGGGCTGGTGCTGCACCCCAGGAACCAGCTCCCAGTCCCCGCGGGGCTGCCGGCTGGGGTAAATCCGGTGGCCTCATCCGCAATCTGGGTGGAGAAAGGAGGGTGCTGGGGCTGAAGTGGGTTCACACACACTGTGAGGGGAATCTGTTGGTTCAGGGTGGACTTTGTACCTCTGTGCGTGTGTGTGGGTAACAATTAAGTGCATGAGGGAAAGCCCCACTGTGTTTTCACAACAATTATTGCCCTTTCTAGGAGGAACTTGGCATTGGAGAGATGCAGCATCCATTGCTGCATGGGCAAAATGCTGCTGGTGGGAGCTGTGTGTGTCCCAGACACCCCAACTTTCCTCCAGCCTGTAGCTCCTGACATCCCCAGGGGCTCCCAACCCCTCCACGGCCCTTCCTGTGTGCACAGATCTTGTTATTCATGAGCACTGTGTCCCCCAGCTCTTTTTTTCCTGGTGTCCCCACAGCCCCTCCTTGTTCCAGCCAGCTTTTTGCTGGAATTGGTGCCTTTCAGGGGAGGAATGCGCCCAGCTGGGCCTGTGAGGGCTTTGGGAAGGAGTGGGGACGTCTCCAGGTGGCACCAGGGTGGCACCGTGAGCTGGACACAAGCACTGAGTGACCCCACTGCTGAGCCACTCTCCTGCCTGTGGTGTGAGCTGTGGTGGCTGCCAGCCAAGCAGGTGAGAAAGAGCCCTCAAAAATCATCCCTGCCAGCAGATGATGCCTCCTGCTGACTTGTCCTCTCTTCTCCAGCTGGCTTTGCCCTCATCCTCGGGCTGGTGGCTCAGCTGCGTGTCGCTCCCCAGCGCTTGCAGAGGGGGATCCCCCAAACCCTGCCCCTGCCGGGGGGCCAAGGACGGCGCTGGGAGCCCCCGGGGCGCTCCTGGGGGCAGCGAGGAGCCCCCAGCCCAGCGCACGGGGGTGGCTGCTGGTCCAGAACCCCGTGAGCATCCCCGGTAGCGACACCGGGGACCCCCGGGGGGTTCGCGCAGCCCCCTCGCTGTGTCCCTTCGAGGGGCGTGGTGCGGAGCACGGCCACGCCCTTTATGCAAATACTCGCGTGGCGATTGGCGGGGGCGGGCCCGGGCTCCGCGGCCGGGCTATAAGAGCGGGGGAAACAATGCGCTCGCGGTCCCGGCTCGGGGGCTGGCGCCGGGGTGGGGGTCCCCCCTCATCCCTGGGGCTGCCCCTCTCCTGAGCGCCCGTTCTCGCGTCGGCCGCCCCTTTTCCCCGCACCGAGATGGAGTTTGACTCGTACCAGCACTACTTCTACGATCACGACGCCCAGGAGGATTTCCACCGCTCCACGGCGCCCAGCGAGGACATCTGGAAAAAGTTCGAGCTGGTGCCCACGCCCCCGCTGTCCCCGCTGGGCACCCCCGGGGACAAGGGGGGCTGCTCGGGGCCGGAGGAGCGCCCGGGATGGCTCTCCCGCTACTGCCTCGCCGGGGAAGAGCCGGAGTATCTCATAGGGACGGGGCAGATCTTCGGCAACCTGAGCGCTTTCATCCTCAAGGATTGCATGTGGAGCGGTTTCTCAGCGCGGGAGAGGCTGGAGAAGGCGATGACAGAGAAACTTTCCACGGGCACGCAGAGAGCCACGCCGCACAAGCCGTCCTTCGCGCAGGATTTTGGCTTCAGCAGCTCCGTCAGCGAGTGCGTGGATCCCGCCGCCGTGTTCCTTTGCCCGCTGGCCGAGAGCAAGATCCCCGCATCCTCGGGATCCGAGGGCCAGAGCGATTCTGGTAAGGGACGGAGCTGGAGCCCGGCGTGGGGAACACGCGTGTCAGCACATGTATGCGCAGGGAGCCTCCCAGCCGGGCTGCGCCTTTGTTAAGACTCCGAGCGAGCCCCGGTCCCGGCCCCACGAACAAAGCGGGCTCGGCTGTTCCCCTTTCCCGCGGGGTTTCTGCTCCGCAATCCCCCGTCCCTCTCGGGAGGGTGCGTGGGGCTCCCTCCGGCTCTTGCGTGGGACTCTGGTGCTCCCTTTCCCTCGCCCCGGCCGCACGGAAACCTCGTGGGGAGGCTGAAGGGCAAGTTTGCATCTCGCCGTGCGAAGTTTGGGGTTCTGAGCGCCGCACCGCGCTCTGCTCGGCTCGTGAATTCGCCCGCTCCCTCTTCTTCCTCCCACGGCCCACCCGGGACGGGCTTTCCCTCGGGACAAAAGGCAAACTATGCCCTGCGGGCAGCAGGTTTGGGAGCAGCGGCGCGTCCCCCGGGGCGGCGGCTCGGTAGGACGGGCAGGAACGGCCGCCCCGGTTGTGGCGTGTCCCAGCCCAGCCCGGGGCACGTCTGTCTGTCCCGCGTGGGGGGCGTGCCGGTGTTCACACGGGGGTCCCGCTGGGACAGGGATACCCCCGAACCCCCCACAAGGGCAGTGCGGCGCCGCTGCCCCGCATCTCTGCAATTTCACGCCAATTTTCGGTGTTTATTTGCGAACACCCTGCGGCTCTGCACAACCCCGCAGCCCCGGCGGGGCCCGTGCGTTGTTTCCGTGGCTCCCGGAGCTGCCGTGGGAGCGCTGCCGCGGTGCCGTGACCCCGTTAATAAATCTGCCGGTGGCCGCCACCTGCGCCGGTGAGTCACGGCGCGGGGCTTAATGCCATTAGTAGTAGCCCTGGGACTGTAAGCCAGGTCGCGGGCGTTAAGAGGCTTAACCCAAATATGCGGGGGCCTTCGGGGGCCGCGGGGATGCCGCTGGGGTCCCGGTACCGCGGGGGTCCCGGAGGGGTCCGGCCGCGCCACGTGGGCGCCGAACAAAAAGCAACAGATTGCAAACAATGAGAGGGGTAGCGCTGATGGATGGGAGCAAGGACCAATGGGATGGCAGAACAGCCGGCCGGCCCCGTGGGACATCCAATGGGCGGCTGTGGGGGGCGGGGCTAGGCCGTCTGAATTTGTATTAATGAGCGTGTGTGTGTGTGCGGGGCTGGGACCGCGCGGGTTGTGACACTGATGAGCGTCCCCCAGCCCTGGAGCTCCGATATCGGGGGGTTTGGGCTTCCTGGGCTGAACCCCAAAGCCTGGAGGGTTTGGGGTATCGGCTGGGGTCACTATCAGAAGCCCACAACTGACCCCCTCACAAGGGAGAGGGGCCCGGCCTCTGCCCACGATGCTGGCGGGGGTTTGAGCATCTCAGCCTTTAGCAAGTGGCTGTGTTTTCCCCCAAAATTTAGGAAAAAAGCTGGAGGCCCATCCCCTAAAGTGAGAGCAATCACAGCGGATGTGCCTGGAGCCTGCTCACCTCGCTGTCCCCAAAGCCGCTGGGATGGGACAACAGCAGTGCCAACAGGCAGAATGGGACCAATTACGCTTTATTTAGGTCTTTCTGTTCCTGGGCTTGAGATGCCTTTGAGGTTCAGAGTCTGCTGTAGGGACCTCTTCACCTCTCGCTCCCTCCCTGCACAGTGGGGGATTGTCCCCTCTGTCCCCGGGAAGCCGGGGCTGAATGGGCTTTATCACTTGTGAAAAGTAACAAGTCACCGAGGTGGGAAGCTGCAGCCGAGGGGAACAAAGGGTACTTCTGCCCTTCTATCCCTCATTTACAATTCCAATGGGCCATGAAAGCACCCGACGGGGATGAACTTTGGAACGAGGCTGTCCCAGCATCCTGCTCCTCCAGTCCCCCCCACCTCGCGGGAGGGCTCGGGTGTTTCTTTCCTGATGATCCTTTATGATGAACACATGTTGCTCCTGGTGCTGAAGTGAGGCGGAAGTAAAGCCCCCCAGTCTGTTTTTGGGGGACCAGGTGCAAGAAACAGGGAGGGAATCCCATTCCTTCCCACGTGATGGTATTGAAGGGGCACTTAAATCACTCAATCCCTTCTGGACTTCTATTTTTCCTCCTTTTAAGTGCTTTTAGCGGCAAAGAAGGGCGGAGAGCCCAGGCTGGGCTGGGAGAAATCTTCTGGAGGTCGCAGAGTTTGCAGTGCATGACCAAGCTTTAGTGGGGACATTTTCTAGGGAGCTGAGGAAAGGTGACAAAGGGTGACTGACAGGGATTTGTTCTTTCTTTTCCACGGGAGCAGAAGGTGAAGAGATCGACGTGGTGACGGTGGACAAGAGGCAATCTCTCAGCCTGAGGAAGCCAGTCACCATCACGCTCCGTGCCGACCCCCTGGACCCCTGCATGAAGCGTTTCCACATCTCTGTCCACCAGCAGCAGCACAACTACGCCGCCCGCTCGCCCCCAGACCCCTGCCTGCCTCCCGAGTCCCCCCAGCAGGAGCAGGAGGAGGATGAACCACCCAGCAGTGTGGAGCCAACCCCTGCCGTGCCCCTGCCTGAGCCTGGCTTGCCAAAACCCAGCAGCAGCCCCGGCTCGGACAGCGAGGACGTGGCCAAGAGGAAAAACCACAATTACCTGGAGCGCAAGCGGCGCAACGACCTGCGCTCGCGCTTCCTGGCCCTGCGGGACCAGGTGCCCGGGCTGGCCAGCTGCCCCAAGACCCCCAAAGTGGTGATCCTGAGCAAATCCTCGGAGTACCTGCAGTCCCTCATCAGCGCCGAGAGGAGGATGGCGGCAGAGAAGCGGCAGCTGCAGCTGCGCCAGACCCAGCTGCTCAAAAGGATTGCTCACCTTAAGGGGCACTAGCATCCCATGTGCCCCACACTCTGGTCCCCACAAACCCCCAGCTCCTTCTCGATTTGCACATTTTTTACATTTTTTTGGTTGCTTGTGGAACTGTTGGCCCAGGGGCTGGAGCACGTGGCAGTGGCTGTGGGAATGGGTCCACAGCAGAGACCCCAACAGTGTCACCTGCCTGGGGTTGGTTCCTGGCATTGGGTGTTCCAAGATTTCCCTTGGCCCTGCTGTGAAGCTTCCTCAGTGACTGCTCCAGCTCAAGAGCTCAAATTTATTCCCCCTCTCCAGCAGCCCCTGCCACCAACAGCACCGCTGGGAGCTACCCCTGGGCATCAACCAGCCCTAAAAACCCCAAGCAACCAGGTCTGCCTTGGCTCCTGGAAGCAGGCAGACTCAGAGCCCAGCACGGGGCTCACCTCTGCAGAGATCCCATGGAGGTGGTGATGGCAGGATGTCACCCCCTTGCTCGGCTGGACCGTACCTCACTTCCTTGTGTCACTTCACGCAGTAGCTGGTCCTGGATTTTATGTTCTAGAAGCTCTGCTGCTGTAACTGCGAGTCTTATACTGGAGGCTGTGTTTTTATACTGTATTTTTGTACCACTTTTTGAGAAGTATTTGGTAAAGAGTTTGCTTTTTTATATATATATAAATATATAATTTTTTTTTTTAAGGGGGATTTCCTGCTGTGGGGGAGGGCTCAGTCCTGCTGCACTTTAGGGAGATCAGGAAGGGGCTGGTTCCTGCTGGACCCTTGAGCTGAGTCCTCGCAGAGGCCATTCACCCCCTTGCAGCTCTCCAAACCACCCATTTGCAATAACAGGGAATTTTATCCCTTTCCCATCCTTGTGAGCATCCTTGTGACCCCTTTTCCCACCCTTGTGAGTTCTCCTTCACCAGCAGCCACTTAAAATCCCCAGCAAAGCTTTGGGTTTTGCAAGGGGCTGCTCTGCCTTCCCTGTCTGTGCCCTCCTGCTGCCCAGTCTGTGGGGGGATGTGTGGGTGGCACAGTCCCCTGTCCCCTCCCAGGGGTGCTGGCAGGGGTGGTCCCACAGGATGGCACCCTGTGGTCCCTGCTGACCTGCTGAGAACTGTTAGAGTTAACACTGGTTGGATTTAGCACTTTCTTCATTACCTCATACTTCATAAATAAATAAGTTTGCAACAGCCTGGGTTGGCTTTTTCCATGCTGTGGGTTTCCATGCATCACCTTGGTGCTCCTGGGGGGGGCTGCTCTGGCCCCTGGCTTTTGGGGTATCCTGAACATTAATAAAAATTAATTAATCTATTTTTTCCCCCAAGGCTCAGCTGGACCAAGACTGAGCTCTTTGTCCTAGTTTTCTCCCAGTGCTTGAAGAAGAAGTGGTCGTGGTGGTGGGGCCAGGGAAATGAATCCCCTGGATTATTTTTCCTCCTTTTAAGTGGTTTTAGTGGCAAGGAAGGGCAGAGAGCCCAGGCTGGGCTGGGAGAAGGCTTTGATGTAACTGTAAACCCCCCTAATGGGGTTTGGGGCAGGGGGTGTGGGGTGATCACTGCCCCACGGGTCAGGGGCTGGGGCTGTGTCTGGCAGTAACCCTATAGGGAGAGGGGAATGCAATCCACTCACTTCCAGAGAACTCCACATCCCAGATCTGCCAAGTGGATGAAATTATATATATGTGTGTTCCCCCTCTGCCCCCAAACCTGACACGTTTGGGTTTCCTTTGTCCTGGCAGCAAAAGTCTTACTCTAAATGCAGGAGGGATGTGGGATTATGTTACTGCTGAGGAGCCAGGAGCCAGGAGGTGCTGCTGGAGCCTCGATCACCCGGGGAAAACCAGCCTTAAATAGCAATGGTGCCACACAGAAGCCCTTAAACACCCATCCCCTCCGTTTCCAGCAGCGTTTCACACTCTGTGTTGCATCACACGGTGTCCCAGCCTTTCAGAGCTGCATCAAAAGGTGCTCCCATGACCCACAGCTTAACCAGGGAGCGGGGTGACCTAAATCTGACACCTCGCCCATGCGCAGGAGACACAGCCCAGATGTAGCAGCCCCTCAAACGGTTATTTTTGTTGTGGTTTTGTGACGCTCACACTCGCAGTCTCTCCTCTTTTCTCAGGTCAAGGTGACCCTCCTGAGAAGGTTTTATCAAATTGGGTTTTTTCTTTTTGTGCTGAAGGTACCTAGGAAGTTTAAATCATTAATTATCTTTCTTGGAAGTGATGAGCAGATCCACAACCTGAGCCTGAGCAGGAGATGTCCCCAAAGCCCAAACCAAAGTGAAGAACTGAGTTGCAGTTTGTAAACACCTTTGAGTTCTCCTGCCTAAAGCCTGCATTCGTATGCATCTACCTGAAACTTCCCTGGTTACTGGAGCACGTGTCTCCTCTCATATTGTCACGGTCAGGATGAGGGAAGGAGACTGACAGTGCTATGAAGTGAAGAAAATAAGCACACAGGGCTTTCCTTCTCGCTTGTTCAGCACTGCAATTTGTGAGTGTCAGCTGCAATCATCACAAGTCGGCACTGCCAGGGCCTGAATTAGTTATTTTTTTAATGCACACTGCCCTGCTAACACCCTGCTCTTTGCTGTAACCCCCAAACCACTTCTGCTTGCCCACCACATCTTCCCCCCCGTCCCTGTGCTGGCCCGGGGGTGCTGTGGGCACGATGCCGCCTTCACGCCTGGGCTGGCAAATTTTTAGGACAGTTTCCCGAGGCGGCGATAATCCCTTCCCTGCCGAGGGGGGCCGGCTGCCCGCACCCCCCTGGCCCGCAGCCTCCCTCTCCCTGTTGCCATGGCGAGGGATGTGTGTTGCCAGGGAGAGCAGCACCGGGAGATGCCATGGCAACGGCCTCCCCTTCTTCCTCCCCTCTGTTGCCACGGGGACAGCGGCCCCGCTCCCCATCCCCTCCTGTTGCCGTGGCGATGGGAAGGACGAGCCTCCGTGGAAGCTGCGGTCGCCACGGCAACACGCTCCTCTCCGTTGCCATGGCAGCAGCCCCCGCGCATCATCCTACTCTGCCCCGTTGCTATGGCAACAGCCCCGCTCCCCATCGCTTTGCCCCGTTGCTACGGCAACAGCATCCTTCCCACCCGCTCCTAAAAAAGGGATCACGGGGCAGAGCCCCACGCGTGGGCAACGGCGTGAGGGGCTTGGGGGGGTAACGGGGGACCCAAAAAGGGCCCCCGGGACGGGGGATGGGTTTGGGCACCCGGGACACCGGGAGGAGACCGGGCGGGCTGTGGGGACCCGGGGCACGGAGTGGGGGGACACAGGGACACGGAGGGGGCTGGGGAGGGGAGCCCCGGCGGGCAGCGGCGCACGGAGCTCCGGGCCCGGCCCCGTCCTCCCCGCGGGCGGCCCCGGCCCCGGCCCCGGCCCGCCCCCGTCCCGCCCGTGCCCGTCCCTGGCCGGGCCATGGCGGCGGCGGCCGCGCTGTGCCTGGGCCGGGCCCCGCGGCCGCCGCGGCCGCTCGTGGTGATCCTGGGCGCCACCGGCACCGGGAAATCGGCGCTGGCGCTGCAGCTCGGGCTGCGCCTCGGCGGGGAGATCGTCAGCGCCGACTCCATGCAGGTACGGCCGGCGCCGGGCACCGGGGAGGCCGCGGCCGGGCCTGGGCCGGGAGGAGCCGCGAGCGGAGCCCGGCGGGGCCTGGGCCTGGGCCGGGGGTTGGGAGGCGGCTCGGCCTCTACCGGGGAGGGCTCCGAGCTGTACCGGGGGAGGTCCGGCCTGCACCGGGAGGGCTCTGAACTGTACCGGGAGGGCTCCGAGCTGTACCGGGGGAGGTCCGGCCTGCACCGGGGCCTCCTGGCCTGCATCGGGGGCTGCCCGGGCTGTACCGGGGAAAGTCCGAGCTGGGCCTGGAGGGGCAGCAGGGCCCGGTCGAGGCCTGGAGAAGCTCAGCCCTGGAGGCTCCGGGCAGGTTCCCTCCGGTTCCCCCGGGCCCCGTGTCCGGGCGCGTGTAGGAGAGGGCCCACGGGGTGGATCCTGCCCGTTGAATGCGCTCCCGGTGTCCCTGTCCTGTCCCTGGTGTCCCTGTCCTGTCTCCGGTGTCCCTGTCCTGTCTCCGGTGCCCCTGTCCTGGTGCCCCTGTCCTGTCTCCGGTGCCCCTGTCCTGCTGTCCCTGTCCTGTCCCTGTCCCCGGTGCCCCTGTCCTGGTGCCCCTGTCCCGGTGCCCCTGTCCTGTTCTCCGCGCCCCTGTCCCAGCCCTGGAACCAATCTTGCTGCCCGTTTCTCAGCTCCAGTGTCCCTGTCCTGTCCCCAGTTCCCCAGGCCCAGTGCCCATCCTGCTGGGCAGTTGTTTGGTTCGTGTGACAGTGCCTCTGTGTCCCCTCCCTGCCCTGTGGGCTCTGCACACAACCAAAAATGCAGAGTTTGTTCAAAGTGTTTGTTTAAGCCCCCCCCCATCCCCAATAAATTCACCTTTTGGAATGAAACCAGAGCGAAGGTGTTTTAATTTTAACCCACCAGAAGCTGCAGAGAGGTGTAAAGGGTTGAGTAAGGGGGGGCAGCAGCTGGAGTAACTTGGTAGTGAGCAACACACAGGGTGGTGTCCTCTGTCATCAGCAAAAGGACACCAAGAGATTTGAGGAAGAGTGTTAAAAATTATACTTTCTCCTTGGCAGTGACAGTGTCTGTGGTCTCATCTCTCACTGCAAGCAGCAGTGTGGAATATATCAGTTGTGTGGTTGGGATAAGTCAACAGCAAGGAGCCAAAATTCATTTTTTTGGTCTTAATTTTGTTCAGGTACAAGAGCTTTGTCACAGGATGGACATTTCAGCCACCACAAGAATAACAATTTTGCTGTTGTTTAGCAAAATATTTTCCTTACTGATTCACACTTTCACTGTTCACTTGCTATGGGGTGTGAACTTTCCATCAAGTTTAATGTTAAATGTGTTTATTATTCTACGTAAAAAAGGTGTTCTCTGCCAGCAACACCCTTTGTGCTGCTCAGAGATCAACTCCCATTATTCTGTGCCCACCTCCCTGTTTCCTGGTCACTCTTTGTGTCCCACTGAGCTAAATTTAAAACCTCACTCTCCTGAATTTGGGGCAAGCAATCAGAAAGTAATTTCATGCAATGTTTCCCTTAAGCTCTTGGGAGAAGAGTGAGGATTGAGCCTCACTGAAATCCTGAGAGGGCAAAACATGAAGAGCAGGAGCTTTCCCCATCTTTAATATTGGGCAAGTGGCTGCTGGCTTGGCCCCTGCTGTGGCCACGAGGCTGCTGCTGCATCCTGAGCTCTGCAGGTGTGTTTGGAGCCTCCTAAATGTCTGCTGGTGGATGTTTAGGAGCTGAGTCTCTGCTGGTGGATGTTTAGGAGCTGAGTCTCTGCTGGTGGATGTTTAGAGCTGAATCTCTGCTGGTGGATGTTTAGGAGCTGAGCTGAATCTCTGCTGGTGGATGTTTAGAGCTGAGTCTGAATCTGCTGGTGGATGTTAAGAGCTGAATTAGGAGCTGAATCTATCGCTCTGCTGGGATGTTTAGGAGCGTGCTCGTGGATGTTTCGGATTGTGCGTTCTGTGCTGCTCCTTTCAGGCCCCACCATGGGAATGCAGGCAGCGCAGGGAGGACCCTGCTGCAGGCGCCCGAAGGCATCCAGGCTCCAGTGGCTCTTGTCCTGCTTTCCTTTTAATCTCATTCTAGCGTGACTGTGGAGCCAGGGCCCGGCAGCTCGGGCTCTTTATCCCGTAATGCAGCGTGCTGCCGAGGCGGGGCAGCCCCCGGTGCCCCCCAGCCGGGGCTCCTTTCTCTCTGCCTTTGTTCCCCGTGCCCTGTCCCCCTGCCACGCAGGGCTGGCTCTGCTGTCCTCGCAGGAGACTCGCTGGGGTTTGGAAATCCCATTGCTGGTCGGGGATTGACAGCTGCCAGCAACCGTGTCGCCCTCAGCCCCCTCTGTGCATTCATTGCTGGGCTCTGAGCAGCGCTGACAAATGCTGGCAGTGTTTTGGGGCAGCTGCTGGAGCGGGAGCCAGGCTGGGGAAGGGGCTGGGGAGCCCCGAGCCCACCTGTTCCCACACACAGGCACCCCTCTATCCATCTCCAGGGTGTTTTCGTCATGGCTCTGAGTCGCTGTGCTCAAATTACAGACTTAACTGCTGCCTGCTTGCAGCTCAGGAGCTCTGGTTAATCTGCTGGCCTCTTAATCTTTCTTTTTGTCCTTTCTGTTGCTGTTTGTCATCCCAGTGAGTTCGGTTGAGGAGTAAATAATTCCTTGGAGAGCAAGGCAGGGTGAAGCCAGTCGTGTTTCTTCATTCCTGGCAGTGAACATGTAGGGATCCCTGTGCCAGCTTGAGGAGGGCCCCATCCAGTCATGATCCCAGTGTCCCTTCTGGATCCCAGTGTCCCTTCTGGATTTCTCCCTTGGGATGGTGATGCAGTTGCTGTAGCACACACTTGCCAGTCAGTTCGTGGAGTCAGGACATCTCCAGAGCCTTTGCAGGGATCAGGGCAGGGAGTCAATCGTGCTCTCCTTGGTTTGGGTCCTCCATGCCCCTCTCCCCTGTGAAATCCTGATGTTTTCCTGGCCATAGATGGCCTGGATGTGTTTGGGGTCTGTCATGTCACCTCCTACACAGAGTTTGGAATGATGCACAGAACTAGTGCCAGAACAAAGATTTGGGAGAACCTGCCCTTCCCAGGCCTGCAGATCCTAAAAATGGTGGGGGTTTGTGTGTCCTGCCTCAGTTTCCCCACCTTTTCCACAGGGGCAGCTCTGCCCTCCCAGCCCAGCCTGGGGGCTCAGCGCAGAGGTGGGAGGATGCCCTCAAGGCTAAGCATCTTTAGTGCTGCCTTGTGCTCCGTGTCTCGGAGCCCGGCTGCTCCAGGCTGCTGCTAATCTGTTTTGGGGCCTTAGAAAGCAACAAAGGCTTATCTGAGCCGCTGGCTGAAAATAGAAATGAGTGTCAGGAGGACGTCTCGGGTGCGAGGCCCTGCCGACAGCCAGCTGGTGGAAACCTTCTCGGGGCTTACTGCCTGTGTGTAAAAGGCTGCCTTTGTTTCCTCCCAGCCCACACACTGACACTGCATTCCTCCCCTTGTTGCCAGATATTCCGGGAGGCTCTCGGTGTTTAATCTCCAGGAGAAGCCAAGGATGGCAGCCTGAGTTCTGTGTCCTGGATGTGCCCGTGCAGGGCACTGGGAGCTGCTGCTGACTGTGAGCAGCCTGTCAGCCCTCTGTGCTCACTGGGATTGCAGGCAGGCAGTGGGAATTGGAGGAGCTGGAGGGTTGGAAATGGGGAGAGCAGGCAGGGAGCCAAAGCTCACTGAATTCAAAGCCTTTCTGTGCCGGCTGGAGCCTGTGTTGAATGGAGCTGCCAACCCAGGGATCAATAAGCTGCCCACAGCCACGGGGCACGTTGGCAGAGCTGCCTGTGGGCCCGTCCTGCCTGCTCAGCATCCCCTGGGGCAGCTGCCTTTCTGCAGTCTTTGGTTGCCCTCCCTCTCCCCCTCGCTTCCTGCCCCCCGGGGGAGCCTTTTGGGATGGGAGCAGCAGCCAGCTCTGGCTCTCCCAGGGCTGCAGTTGAGCAAGGTGCGAGCAGAGCTGGTTCAGCAGCTCCAGCAGCTCTCATGACTGCTCCAGGCAGGGCTTGGGCTTCCCTGCTCCACTAACCTCATCCCTCTGTGCCTGGTGGTGGGTCACCTCTGTGTCACCTTGTCCTCCTGTCTGGGACCAGGGGAGCAGTGGGTGGAGGCCACGCTGCAGCAGGAGGCTTGGGAGCTTCTCAGAGGGGATTAAGGGGAAATTTATTTCTTGCAGTGTGGCTGGGGTGGGATGGAGGAGGAAATGAGTACAGCCATTTCCAGTCCTTTCGCCCGTCATCCCGGTTTACCCCATGCTGGGAGACTTCTCTTAAGCAGGAAGGCTCTGAGAACTAAACACATCCTTCCAAAGCACCTCCTTTCCACCTCCTGCTCAGTCCTGGGCACAGCCCAGAGCTGGGCTGGACACAGAGGCTTTATGTGTCCCGCTGTGAGCTGCCAGTGCTGAGGAGGGTTGTGTTTGCATGGGAAGCAGGGTGAGGAGCTGTCCTCACTTCTCCTGCCTGGAATCTGCTCTGTGTTGCAGGAAGCCGTGATCCTTGTCCCCACAAGGACCTGTGCTGTGCCTGGAGAGCAGCACACCTGAGCTTTTAGCTGCAGCAGCAGATGAGGGGGTGGCAGCTCGCAGGCCCTCATTTTGGAGCTCTGTGCCGGGCTGGTGACACTGCCAAGGCTCTGGCTGCACTGTCCAAGAGCTCAATCAGCCCTCCCACCCCTAATTACAGAGTTGTATCAAAGCAGGAAAGCAGTCACGAGCTGTTGGACTCCACGGTTCATCTCCCGTGGGCAGGAACAAACAGCAGAGAGAGGCAGCTTGGCCCTGGCAGGAGCAGGTGTTGGCAGGATTCCTGCTGCCCTGCCTGAACGTGCCACGTGCCCCTGCTGTGCCCCTGCCTGTGCCCTGCCTGTGCTGCCCCAGCAGGGGCTGGGAGGGGTGGCTGCGACAGGGGGAAGGGGTCAGTGCAGGTCTCACAGCACACAGAGGTGAAGCACAGGCTCTTCTCTTCCCCAGGTGTACAAGGGCTTGGACATCATCACCAACAAGGTTTCCCCGCAGGAGCAGCGTCTCTGCAGACACCACATGATCAGCTTTGTGGATCCCCTTGTCTCCAACTACACCGTGGTGGATTTCAGGGACAAAGCCGTGCCTCTGATATCCTGTCATGCTGCAGCCTGCCTGGCTGAGCAGGGATGGGCTTCCCCCTTCCATGGCCAGAGGGATCCATGTTTGGGCTCTCCACATCCCAGCTGACTCTGTTTTTCCAGAGGATTCTGCTGGTGAGAGGGACTTGGGGCTTCTTTTGCCCAGCAAACCCTCAGGACAGCCCAGGGAAGATCTGTGCTGAGTGTTGCCCTCCCTGGCAGTCCTGGGGTGTCCCTGAGTTTTGGAGGTGACAGAGAGTAATGAGAGATGAGGGACACCTCTAACCCTGTCCTGCAGCCTTACTGCTTCTCTGGGGCTGGGAGAGTGGGATCTGAGCCCCAGGCTGCTGCTCCCACAGCCTTCCCCCCCTGCTCTGATCTCTGCTGCTGCTCCTTGACTCTGGCACATTGAAGATATCTTTGCCAGGGACAAGATCCCCATAGTTGTGGGAGGAACCAACTACTACATCGAGTCCCTGCTCTGGAAGGTCCTTATCAACACCAAGGTACTGTGGGGGGCTGTGAATCCCTTTGGGGAAGGATTAATTCTCTGTTTAGGGCAGACTTGCTGCAATTTGGCACGGTGCTGTCCCTGCTGGAGCGGGGCAAGGAGAACCTAAAACCCCTCCTTCACCCCGTGGCTCTGGGGGTTGTGTTGCTTGGTTCAGGGCTGTCCTGTGCCCCACAGGAGAAGCCCAGCAGTGCCCCCAGGCCGGACAGTGACAGGAAGGTGGAGCTGGAGCAGCTGGACAGCGCTGAGCTCCATCGGCGCCTGAGCCAGGTGGACCCGGAGATGGCGGCCAAGCTGCACCCCCACGACAAGCGCAAGGTGGCCAGGTGAGCTTGGCACGCCAGGGGCAGGAGGTGCCAGGGCCCAGCAGCCCTTCTCCAGGGAATTGTGTGCCTGGGAGCATGGCAGGATGAGCATTCCCACCCCAGTGGGTGCTCCTGGGTTCTTGGTGCTGGGGACTCTGTGGGATCTGAGCCCTTTGGCCACACAGCCTCAGCCTAAGCTGCCTTTGGGGTGCTGGGCTGTGCTCTGGGGCTGCTCCTGCTCCGTGCCCCAGCAGCAGAGGGTTTGTCTGGAGCTATTTAAAGAGCAAGCTGCCCTGCTGGCTGAGTAACATAGCTGAGCTCTGTGGGAACAGCACAGCAGCAAGACCAGGCTTGCTGCTCCCTCCCAGCCGAGCCCTGGCCCCGGGGAGCAGAACACCGCCCACCCCATTCGCACGGTGCAGGGGGATGGAGGGTGGGGCACCGGCGCAGCTCCTGCAGCTCCCTCCCTCCCTGCCTGGGCTGGGCAAAGCTCTACAGCAGCATCTCAGCGCTGGTCCCTTCCCTGCAGCCCTGCCTGGCTGGAAAGGGCAGGGCTGGAGCCAGATCCCTGTCCCCTGCAGGACTTGTCCCAGTGCCAGGCAGGAGTGGGTGGCTGTGCTCTGGGCTCCTCGGGTGCCAGCACTGCACCCCCAGGAGCTGGGTGTGCGTGGATGCCGGGCACGGGACGGGGCTGGGACCTGCCCTCGCCCCACATGAGAGGGTTGGATCTCGGCGAGTGTCTGCGGTTCCCCCTGCTGGAGCCCCCGGGGCTGCTGGGGGAATGGGAACGCTCGTTCTCACCCAGCCTCTGAGCTCTGTGTGTCTCTGCTTCCAGGAGCCTGCAAGTGTTTGAAGAGACAGGGATCCCCCACAGTGAAATCTTGCACCAGCAGCAGGAGGAGGAAGGTGGGGGGCCCTTAGGTGGGCCCCTGAAATACCCACATTCCTGCATCCTGTGGCTCCATGCAGACCAGGCAGGTGAGAGCGGCCTCCTGGCTGGCTGAGGAAGGGCTGACTCCCTGCTCCTGCCCCAGCCTCCTCCCTGGAGAAGGCAGCAATTCCTCTGGCAGCAGTGGGTGTGACAGAGAACTGCCAGGCTCTGCCTTCCTCGGGTGGAGCAGCAGCCTGGCAGTGCTGGCTCCTGTCCTGCAGGCTGTGCAGCCCCCCAGGGCATGGCTCCCCATGGCTCAGCGTGTCCTGCTGTCCTCCTGCAGCTCTGGATGCGCGGCTGGAGAAGAGGGTGGATGACATGGTGGCTGCAGGGCTGCTGGAGGAGCTGCGGGACTTCCACCGCCGCTACAACCAGCAGAAGGTGGCAGAGAACCGGTGGGTGAGCAGCCAGATCCTCTCTGCTCCTCCCTCTGGAGGTCTCCCACTGTGACCCGGCCTTTGGTTCTCCAGGCAGGATTACCAGCACGGCATCTTCCAGTCCATTGGCTTCAAGGAATTCCACGAGTTCCTCGTCAGTGAGGGGAATTGCTCACCCGAGACCAGTGCCCTGCTGCTGGAGAAAGGTGAGGGCAGCACCCTGTGTGCCCCACAGAGCTCCAGGTGACACCACAAGGTGCTCTAAACCAAGGTCACAGCCCCAGCTGCACCTTTCGCTCTGCATTTCCCACTTCTGCCAGCCCAGAGGGGCAGGGACTCGTTTTCCAGTGATTGGAGAGCATCTCTGAGCACACCCAGAGCAGCCTTTCCCTCCCCTCAGGCCTCCTTAGAAGGTGCACAGGGTACAGGTGACTTGGGATCTGGAGCAGGCTCACTTGGGTGTTGGAATCCCAGCTGGGGTGTGAATGCTGAGGAGAGCAGGGCTGGAAAAGAGGAATGAAGCAGAACTCAGCATGTCAGCAGCTCTGTGGTGACGAGGAATGTGGGGATCAGTCAGCTGGGATGCAGCCTTTGGTGCTGTGTTATTCTGCAGTGTCTGGGCTGCTGTTGGGGGGGAGCTGCTCTCCACACAGGGAGGGCCCAGGCAAAGTCCATCTGTGCCAAGGAGGGTTCAGTGTGGAAGAAGAGACTGAAGAAACCACAGCAATTATAAAAGGCTTGAAAACAAGTCTGATGCAGAGGGAACTTGTTGTGTCTGCCCATGAGACGATTAGGAGGGATTTATAAGCCTGGTACTAAATATTGAGCAGTTGTAGAGTGGTAAATCATCCTCTGCTGGGGGGGATGAGCAGTCCTGGACTCCATTTGTGCAGAGAGCTGGGCATTATGAGAGCAGTGCAGCACTTAAACAGCTTGTCCTACCTGCTAAAAGCTTCAGGGTGGAGGGTTTGGGCTCTTTGCACCCTCTGTTTATTCAGGGATATTTGGGGTACCTTGTCCAGCCTCTTCTCAGTGCAGGCACAGACCCTTAGACTTACAGTAAAAATAATTAAAAATAATGGTGTCACCCAGCACAAACTTCTTTCTTGTGTGATTTCCCTCCCCTGGAGCTGACAGCCTCTTGTCACTGATCTTTTGGGTTTTTTTCCTTCTTTTTAATGCCTCTGTTCCAAAGGGATCCAGGCCCTGAAGCAGGTGACCAAGAGATACGCCCGCAGGCAGAACAAATGGGTCCGGAACCGCTTCCTGAAACGTGAGTCCTCTGCTCCCAGCTCTCCTCATGCCCCACTCCAGCTCCACAGGGGACTCTGGGGCTTTGGGGCAGCCTGTGTTTGGGGGTCTGCTCCCAACCAGACCCTCCAGGAGCCACCCAGTGTCCCCATCCACCCACGAGGCTCTGCCTCCCCCAGTTCCTTCCTGCTGGTTTGGGTTGCAGAGTGGATCTCCTGCCCCTCCTGAGAAGTGTCCTGCCCACAGCCTCTCATCCCAGACACTCAAGAGCCAGCTCTGTCTCCTGTACCCCTGCACCCCATCCCCTCCCAGCCATCAGGAGGGATAAATCCCAAGCAGAGGCTCAGCCCCGTGTCAGGCGCTGTTAGATGATGATGATGATGATGGTCACAGCATCCCTGCAGCTTATTCTGCCACATGCTCCTGAGGGGCTCAGGGAGGGGGTCCCCACGCACCCACACATGCTCCTGGCAGGGAGCAAAGCCCATTTGACAGCTGCCCTCCAGATTAGCAGCCCCGTGGCTGCTCCCAGCCCAGGCCGTGCTCTGAACGTGGCAGGGAGCCAGCAGGACTTCCCCATCCCAGCCCCAGCCTTGGAGCAGGGCCAGCAGCAGCAGCTGGGAGCCGGGCACTTGTTGAAAGGTGCTCAGTAGGGGCAAAACAACAATAAAATAAATAATAGTAAAAAAAATAAAATAAAGAGAAGGCAGGGAGAAACTCGAGTCAAAAAAGAGACGGACTTTGAAGGAGGCGCAGGAGTTTTGGCAGAGTGGCTCAGCTCACCTTTCTGGTGGCAGGTGTGCTTCAGATGGACCTGTCAGGGGCTTGTTTGTGGGCACAGCAATAAAAGCAGCACCTGCTGGGGACTGGCACGTGGAGCCTTTGATGGCTTTGTCCAGGCAGGGACAGCCAGGTGCCCGTGGAGGGCAGGTGAGCCGTGGAGAGCAGCCAGGTCACCCAGGGAGCAGGTGCTCTCTGCTGGCAGCTGTTTCACCCTGTCCTGGCTGCAGCCAGTGCCCTGTGTCCTGGCATTGGGCCGGGGGAGGCCAGAGGGGTGGCTGTGAACCTGTCCCTTGTCATTAGTAAAGCATCTCCTGCCAGGAACCAGGAGCATCAGCCCCTGCACAGTCAGTTCCAGCTCTGAGTGGGAATCTGCACGCTCAGATCCCTCGTCCAGGCTCCTGCATCTCCTTGTCAGCCTGCTGTGGTGGCTTTGTGCCTGGATCCGGCTCTTTCATCCTCCAGGGCTGGGCTGAGGTGGTGGTTGTTGTGATGGGCTGTTGGCACGCTCAGATTCCAGAACATTCTCCCAAGGGCAGCCAGCTGTGAAGATGCTTCCCTGAGTCCTGAGGTGTTCCTGCTGCTTGCAGGAGGGAATTTTGGCTCTGGACAGCCTGGTGCTGTTGGTTTTGAGTGCTGATAGGAAAAAGCAGATTCCTCTGCTCCCCCTGGGTTCTGGGAGGGGGTGCTGAGGGTTTTTGGTGCTGAGCTGCCTCGTGGTGTTTCTGTAGGTCCTGGGCCCAACGTGCCCCCAGTGTATGGCTTGGAGGTGTCTGATGTGCAGCGGTGGGAGGAGGATGTGCTGAAACCTGCCCTGGAGATCGTGGAGAGCTTCATCCAGGTACTGGGGAGCTGGGCTTTGACTGGCTGACTTCTCTGTGGTCTCCAGGCCCCCTCACTTGGCACACAGTCTGTCCCTGGAGCAGGACTGGCTGTTCACATGCCCAACCTTGGCATTTCCTTGCAGTAGTAGATTTGTTGTCTCAGCTGAACATTTTCCCCAATGCCCAGTGCTGCACTTGGTAAAACTCTGTGTCTGCCTTGCCAGCCTGTGTCTGAGTCTGCCAAGCTCCCATCCCAAACTCTATGAAAGTGAACACGGGCAAATTTTGGTGGCAGAGCCCAGCTTGAGGCATTATTTGATCTGCAGGGCCGCGAGCCCCCGGCGGAGCCCCTGAGGATGGAGCAGGACGAGGAGAACAAGCGGAGCCATCGCGTGTGTGAGCTCTGTGCCAGACTCATCATCGGCGACAGGGAGTGGGCAGGTAGGGCCCTCACAGGGCACAGGAGGGCACCTGGGAGGGCTGAGCTTCTGTGGGGTGCTGGAGCAGCTGCCCTGTGGCCAGATGACCCCCAGCTCACGATCCTGGCCCTTTCAAGGGCTGTTTGCAGGAGCTGTGCCACAGGAGCCATCTGTCAGGATTCCTCCCTGTCCTGCGCTTCCCTCCCCTCCCAGCACCCAGAAAACACAGACAGCATCACACCAGGGATCTGTATGTGGCATCAAGCTCAGAGCTGCTGGTTTAGTTAGGGCTCCTGGTCCTTCACAACGCTGTGGATGCTTCCTCAAAAAGCACAGAGCAAATCTCTCTCCTCTAAAATTCTGTTGTGTAAATGAGAAATTCATAATGTTTCTAATAGTTCAGCTCTAATATTTCCTACTTATGTGTGGGGTTTTTTTTCTTTTTAAACTATTCCTAGCTGTAATAGAAAGGGATTTTCTATTTTCCATAGACTTACTTTAAAAGAGCTCAGCTGGAATCAGATTAAGTCAGTGAATTTATCTGTGCTGGGAGACTCATGCTGAGAACCAGAAACAAAAAGTCATGGAGAAACTGGCTGCAGAAATGAAACTGGTAAATCTCCATGTGTTGCCCAAATACAGGATGTGCAGGGTCATGGTTTAACCCCAGTGTCTGAGCCCCCTGCAGCTACTCCCCCACTCTCTGTCTCTGGGAGAGAGAATTGTAAAAGGGTAAAAGTGAGAAAGGTTGGTGGGTTGAGTTAAAGTTTAATAGAGAAAGCAAAGCAAAACTAGAAATTAATTCACTGCTTGCCATGGTTGGGCAGATGCTCAGCCATCCCCAGGAAAACTGGGCTCCATCACATCTGACATGACTTTGGGAAGACAAATGCCATCGTCCCCATGTCCTCCCCTTTCCTTCCCCCCAGGAAGTGTGAGCTGCATGGCCTGGGCTGTCCCTGGGGTAAGCTGGGGTCAGCTGTGTCCCCTCCAACCCCCTGCGCACCCCCAGCCCCCTCTGTGTTGCTGTGAGGAGCAGAAAAGGCCTTGACTCAGTTCCAGAGCTCCCAGCAACAACAAAACATCCCCGAGTTATCAACCCTGTGCTCAGCACGAATCCAAACACAGCCCCAGAGCAGCTACTGGGAGGGAAATCAGCTCTGTCCCAGCCAAAACAAGCAGATGAGACACAACCAAAGATAAATTTCCCAGGTTGTTGGGTTTGAAGGAGTTGCTTATTCCTGACTGAGGCAGGGAAGTGCTGAAAGCAAAGGCTGGAGCTGCTCTTTGGGGGAGGCTCCTTGCAGTGAGATCTGTTAAGTGCAGTTGTTGTTTTATCTCATCTCAGCTGCCTCAGGAGGTGCTTTGAAGGAGCTCTGTTTGTCCAGAACTGAAAGCTCTCGGGGCCTCTGGCATCCTTTAGGTCCAGAAAGTTCTGTTTCTCAAGTGGGAGCTCCTTGAGGTCCCCCTAAATCCCTCCATGTCCTTAGGGATGTCCCCCCAATAAATGGTGACAGTGCCTCCCTCAGCCAAGACCAGCTGTTATTCTCTGTATCCAGCTGAACTGGGCTCAGATCCACAGATGGTGGGAGAAAAATGCTCCAAAGCCTGGGTGTTACTTGTGCCAGCAAAATGGAAAAAAGGAAGGTGAAAACAGTGGTGGGAACTGGGTGGATCTGCACTCTGGTCTGTTTTCTTAGGTCAGGTGACAGAAAGTTTTAGGAACTGCTTCCCAGCACCCTGCTGGCTCTGGGGGGTTTTAAAATTGTGATTTTAGAATTTATATGGACTTCAAGAGCACAACTCCCAGACAGCAGCAGCAATTGGCACTTCCTCAGCTACTGTAGCTTTGGTGTTGCTTGTGACAAATTGCAGGAGGTGAGACTTTATCTCAGGGTGAGGGTGACCCTCCAGCATTGTGATAAAGCAGCAGCTTTGCATGTGATTTCATCCTTTGGCAGAAAAAGAATGGCTGGAAAACACCTGAGGGCCTTGATTCAGCAGAGCACATACCCTCATTTAATTAAGGCCCTGCTTGAAAAGTTTGTGCTTTAATTGCTGCTCTGATCTCTTGGAAAAGGCAAAACCACCCTGCCAAGATGGTCAGACAAAGCCTCCCCTGAGATAAAACCACTGATAAGGAGGTTTGGCTGTCCTTAAGGATGTGATTTCACCCAGAAATGCAGCTCCTGCTGCTCCAAGCTGAATCCCTGGGATTACCCCTCTGTTCCCATCTGACTCCTGCTGCAGTGCTCTCATGGCTGGGCCCTGGAGTTATTCAGAAGTTTAATTCTGCTCCAGGCTTTTCCCTGGCTGCCCTGTAGGATGCACAGGATCTTCCCAGTGCTGTGGTGCAGGGATCCAGTCCTACAAATGATCCTGGCAGCTCTCCATGGGGAGCAGGGAGTTGCACAACCTCACCTGCAGCCTGCGAAGTGCCACCTCTCGGGAAACACATTCCCTCTTCCCTGGAGAGGCTGGCAGTGACAGCCTGGAATCTTCTGCTTGCACAGAACCAGGATTTTTCCCTCTCTCAGTTCTTCCTTTGTCCTCTTCTGAGCCCTGATAGTTTGGCCTGGAAGTGTCCAGAGGAGCAGCCAGGGCAGGGTTTGGGAATTCGCTTTTCTCTGGGAGTGAATTGTGCTGGGAAGGGAGGGTGCTCTGCCCTGCGTGGGGGTTTTGGCTGTTTCCTCCTCCAAATTCCACAGATTAAAGGCTCTGCTTGCCTCTTCCTCCAGCTCATACACGTTCCAAATCCCACCTGCACCACCTGAAGAAGAGGAGGAAGCTGGAGGCATCCGGCCATGCTGGAGGGACCGTGGGGGACAGTGGGGACACAGAGACCTCGGACGAGGATGGCAGCCTGCCTGTGCCTTAGGGCTGGAAAAGGGAGCAGCTGTGCATCCACCTGCATGGAGAGGAAGCTCCTTAGTGCTGGGCAGCCTTGAACCAAGGAGCTGAGTCATATTTTTGGGGGGTGAGGCAGGTGTGTGACGGCAAAGGCCGCATGGGATCCTCTTCATGTGGCCTCATCCCGCTGTGTTCCCATGCTCCCCCAGCCCTGCCTGGAACGGGCTGGGCCCCGGGGCAAGGCTGCTGGGAGCCTCCTCCCATGCAAAGTGTGAATTCCTGCCAGAGCTGCATCCTTGGAATGGCTGAGCTGCTGCTCTGTGGTTGTGTGGATCTCAGAGACAGAAATACCCTGACTCCTCCAGCTTGGCCGGGGGTGCAGCTCCAGAGCTGAGCGAGCTCTGCCTGCGTTTATTGTGGAGAGGATTTTTTTTTTTTTTTTGTACTTTTACATGCAAATAAAGTTGCAGGATTATTGTGGGTTCCCCTCCCTGTTAACAAGCGCGGTTTCCTTGCTCTCTGATTCTATCTGGCCCAGGTTCCCTGCTCTGGGCACAGGGCAGGAGATCTGGTTCCTTCTCCCAGTCACCTTTTCCACAGCTCCTGAGGGAGCTGAGCAGATGTTCCCAGCCTGGTGGGGGCAGGGAGCCCTGTGCACACAGCAGGTGCAGGAGGAGCTGGCACCTGTTAAACAGGAACTTGGAAATGATCTCATCGAGTTTGCAACAGATGAGCCTGTCCTAGTTAAGACAGAATTCCCGGGGGGTTACACTGTGGTTTGGCACTGGGAGCCAGCCCTGAATTTGAATCCAAAGCTACTGAGCAGCAAATGCCTGGTGCTGTGTCCGCCAGGCAGTTGGTGTCCCATTGTTGTTCCTGGAGGATGTGAGTGCTGTTTGTGCCTGGAATGCTGCTCCGGTGAAACCAGGACAGCCTTTGGGATTCTCCTGGCAAATTCGAAGCCAGGAGGGTTTGAGGGTTGGTAGAGCACAAGTTTTTCCTTGTGCTGTGCCATGTGGCAAGAGCCAGGGCTCATCCTGCCAGGGAAGAGCTGCGTGGGTGGATTTGCCGGTGCGGGCTCTGGAGATTCCTGCTTTGGTGGGGATTAGATTAAACCTCCAGTTTGTGTTCCTCAGCGTGGAATTATTCCTGTAGTGCCCCGTGGGGCGGCTGCCTCGGGCTGTGGGAGCTCCTGTGCAGAGAGGAGCTGGGAATTTGGCACTGGACAGAGCTGGGCACCAGCTTTGGAATGCTGGGCACTGCGGTGCTGCTGGGTCTGTGCAGTGCCAGCTGAGCCTCTTCTCCAGCCCAGACTTGTTTGCCATCCATGCTGACTCAACCCAAGGATGGGCTCAGCCCAGTGCTGGAACACAGGGCCACGAGGAGGTCGTGGCATGGAATTGTGTTCTCCCAGGCTGAGGTGTGAGCTGGGAGTGAAGCCCCGTGTGCTGAGCTGGTTTGTGACAGACAGCTCTGAGATGTTGAGTCATCTCCCCAGGCCAGGCTGGGATCACTGGGGCAGCACTGGGAAGGAGGGCTGGGATTATCTGCTCCAGCTCCTGAGTGCAGTCAGATGTCCATACTGTTAGAGGTGGATTAAATATCCTTAATCGGTTTAATATGAACTTTGTTATCCCCGCAGATTCATGTTATTCCTCTTCCCCAGTAGCCTGTTCTCTTCAGGAGCCTGTTTGGGATGGGCTGTGCTGAGCAGGGGGTGCAGGGGCTCCAGGCCTTGGTTCCCAGGTGTTCCAGGTGCGTGCCACACTTCCTTGTCCATGCAGTGGAGGGAGGACTCGTGCCCTGATCCTGTCAGCACCACAATACAGGTGGGATTTCTTCCTTGGACAGCTGGGGGCTGCCATTGGGAGCGGTTTGTTTGAGCAGAGCCAGGGCAGCATTCCTGCCAGGAGTTGCTCTCCAAGGGAGGTCACTCTCGGTGCGTTGTGCCTCTGCTGTTTGAAGGTCTCCAGGCAGGGGCTGGGATGGAGCTCCTGGCAGGGTCACACCAGTTCCTGGTGCTGGCAGCAGCTCCCGCTGCTCTGGGCCCTGCAGAAGGGACAAACAATGCAGGAATCGCTGGCCAGTCCCAGCCAGGGCTCGCTGAGAAAGTTGTTGTGGTCTCAGGTTTCAGGCTGCTGTCAGTGCCGGGAGGTTTGGGATGGGGAATGGCTCTTCACTCCATCTGCCCTCCGCTAATCCCCAGACAAACGCGGCTCTTCCATCTGTGCAGCCGGAGCCGCCGAGCCCATCACACCAGCCACTTAATCTAAATGGCTTTGGCCAAAGATAAGGTCATTAATTACACTGGGATTAGAAAACAGCCCCGGCGTGGCTTGGCTCGCCATCAATTAAAGCCCTCGGCACCTTGGTCTGGCTGAGCATGGAGCCGGGAGCCGGAGCAGGGGCAGCTCTGTGTCCTTGCGGACCGGGCACCATCCCGGTGGCGCTGCCTGTCCCCGGGCGGTCCCCTCCCTTGGACACCGGCATTTTGACTCGGTGCTGGCAGGGCTGGGTGCCAGGCAGAGCAGAGGCAGATCCAGGGGTCCCCCTGGCACCGTGGCAGCCCAAATCCTGCACGGGCAGCACCTCCTGATGTGCATCCTGCTGTGTGCTGCCTCCAGCAGCCCCTGTCAGGGCTCCAGCCCCGATTGCTGCCCTTATGGGTGGCACTGTCCCCAGAGCTCTGAGCTCAGATGATCAAGGTGTTGTACCACCCTTTCGGTTGCCTTTTCTCACCCGGTTTTGGCTCTGAAACGCTCCCACAGGAAAAGTCTCGCCCATGCAGCGCTGCCCTTTGCCAGAGTGGCACGTGCCACCTGCTCTGCCATGAAAATGCCACCTTGGGGACAGTCAGGGCTGGGATGTGGCACGAATTTGGCCTCATTCCTCCCCTCACAAGCAAGGGGCACCACAAGGGGGATGTTATGGGCTCTGTGCCAGGAGCTGACCGGCACAGGGACACTGGGACACAGCTGCCACCTCTCCCAGCACCGGTGACCAGCTGGTGTCTGTGCCCACACCCTCTGGTGGCTTTAAAGGATCCTGGTGGAGAGTCCCGTGTGGTGACGCTGTCCTGCCTCTTCCCAGCCCGGTTCCCACACTGCAGGGACACTCCTGGGACGGGCCAGGCACCGTCTGGGGGACGGTGTCACTTGGGGACAGCAGCTCCTGCAGACACGCAGCAGCTGCAGCAGCCGTGTCCTGGCCCCGTCCTCAGCTCCCAGGTGGGATCCTTGTCCTGTGGGGGGATTTAACAGGACCCTTGGGCTCCATTTGGGCTCAGTAGGGCTTGGCTGGCACCGCTGCCACCACAGGGCCAGCGGGTCAAAGGAACTCACGGGGAAACTGAGGCACGAGCGTGGAGGAGCTTGGGAGCAGGGCAGGGCACTGGGGAGCCCGTGGCCCATCCGATGCCTTGGCAGCATCTCAGGTGGCTGTGGCAAAGCCAAATGTTGCAAGAGGCTAAAAATAAAAGGAACTGTTGGCCGGGGTTGTGCAAGAGCCGTGTCCCCGTCCCGCCCCGCGCGGGAGCTCGGCGCGTTTGGCGGCAAACCCGGCCGGGCACGGCAGGATCCTGGCACCAATCCCGGGCAATGCCACTGGCCAAGGGCTGGGGGCTGTCCCCCCGCCTCTCTGGGCAGCCCTGGGGCTGAGGAGGGCGTCCATGGAGGTTTGGGGTCCCCATGGTGGCACCCTGAGCAATTCCATCTCAGGGACGCTGCCCATGCACACCCCGGGGGCAGCGGGGAAACTGAGGCACAGCCTGCCAGAGCTGCCTTGCACGAGGCTCTGGGGCTGTGGTGTCACCCGTGGGGTGTCATTGTCACCCCCCGGACAGGCAGGACAGAGGGGGGGCACGGTGCCCGTAGCTGTCCTGTGCCAGGCGGGAAAGGCGGCGGGAAGGAGCGGGCTGGCAGGACACCAAAGCCCAGGGGACCCGATCTGAGCCACCCTGAAGGGTGACACAGCCCCAGGCAGGGGCTGGCACGGGGTCCAGCCCTGCGGGGGTCTCACCCAGCTCGGGGGGCTGCGGGTGCGAGGCCGGGTGGGTGCCCCAGGGCTGGCTTGGCACGGGTGGGTGTGCCAGGGCTGGCTTGGCACGGGTGGGGCCACCGGGGCTGGCTTGGCACGGGTGGGGCCAGCCGGGCTGCGATGTCGCGGTGTCACAGGGCCATCTGCCGGCAAAGGCACCGGCCCTGGCAGCCGGGACTGGCCTCCAGCAGCAGCCCCAGTGCTCCCAGTCTGCAGCTGTACTGGGGAAGGATGGGGCTGGGCTGGGCTGGTTCGGAGGGCGCCTGGGCTGTTGTCCCTCCTGGTCACTGCGGGAGGTGGCATTTGTCCCGCAGGGTGTCACGGAGAGGGGACACGGTGGCGGCATGGGATGGGACGCAGCTGCAGCCACGAACAGATTAAATGTCATTTTATTTCACACCCAAAAAAAAATGTAGAAAAGAAGAGGTGAGTGTGGATTTAATTGCTCATATTAAAAATCTACCAGGTGAGACTGAGCCGTTTCCTCCAGAGTCAGTGCAGATCCACAGGGATACTTCTTCCTCCTCATCCTCCTCTTCCTCCTCCTCTGCTTGGGGACCAGCATGGGGACAGGGGCACCACCTGCCCCCTCCCCAAGGTGCCCCCGTGCCATGGGCACCCTGCTGCCAGCCCCACCAGCCCTTCCCTCGCCCGGCTCTCTCCTGCCCAGCCCCCGGTCCCGTGTCCCCGCAGTGCCACCCACACCTCGGTCCCGTGTCCCCACAGTGCCACCCACGCCTCGTGTCCAGGGGCAGGTGCTGATTTGGGGGTGGGAAGGGGGCGGGGAGGGGGGCAGGAGCCCGGGCCTGTTTTGATTTGTTTTTAGCATTTCTGTGCGTTCCTCGCTGTCCCCTTTTCCCTCTGTACAAAATGAGCTGTATGGTCATGGGTGACACGGTGACTGCGGCTGCGCCCTCACTGCAGCAGGGCCCGGATCTGTTTGGACGTGGTGTCATCATTGAGGTGCCGAGTGGTGTACCTGGATGGGGAGGGGACACAGGTCACAGCCCCCCGCCCTCTCTGCTGTCACCCCTCCCCAAGCTGTGTCCCCAAGCCCCCGTCTCACCTCAGAGCATTCAGGAGCCCCTCGGTGCTGGTTGAGGGTTGGTCTTTCAAGACTTTAATGCAGCCTTTCATCTGATGGGGGCACAGAGCAAGGCTCCATCAGAGCTCCATCCGAGAGGAGCTGGGATGTCTCAGACACATTTTATGAAAAATCCTTTCCTTAGGATTTTTTCTCCTGAGAAGCTGAGAGGCCTCAGGAACAAAATGTAACCAATGGTTATCTGCTGCTGTGGGATGCAACAGGTGCATCTGTGATTGGTC
Source organism: Diglossa brunneiventris (assembly GCA_019023105.1). Classification (NCBI taxonomy): domain Eukaryota; kingdom Metazoa; phylum Chordata; class Aves; order Passeriformes; family Thraupidae; genus Diglossa; species Diglossa brunneiventris. Next base: position 1,378,365 of record CM032375.1, read on the forward strand.
TCATGTGGTTGTTTCTAATTAATGGCCAATCACAGCCCAGCTGCCTCATACTCTCTGGCCAGCCACAAGATTTTATTATCATTCCATTCTTTTCTATTCCTTGCTAGCCTTCTGATGAAATCCTTTCTTCTATTCTTTTAGTATAGTTTTAATATATCATATATAATATATATATATATATATAATAATATATAATAATATATAAAATAAAATATATATAATAATAAAATATAATATCATAATATGTATATAATAAATATAATAATATATATAATAAATTAATATCTATCATAAAATAAGAAATCAGCCTCCTGAAATACGGAGTCAAGACTCTCATCTCTTCCCTCGTCCTGAGGCCTCCAGGACACCCTGACGCCCTGGGATCCCCCTTCCTCCCCATCCTCAAGCCCAGGGATCACAGCTGCTGTGGCGTGGCTGTGACCCCACAGCTGTGACCCCAAGACCACTCACATCAATCTTGGAGGTCTTGGCGAAGGCCCCCACGGGGTGGACGTGGTCGTAGAGGATGATGACACCAACCATCACCCTCATGCAGAAGAGCAGCGTCTCGGTGTTGGTGAAGCGGCTCCGGTACTCCCTGGGCGAGCAGAGAGGCTGCCTGAGCCTGGCAGGGGTGGCACAGGGACCCCCAGGACCGAGATGTCCCCCCCAAAGCCCAAAGTGGGGCACTCACGGGGTCTCCAGCATCACCCTGCACACGCAGGCCATGGTGCTCAGGCAGTCGGTGGTGTCCTCGATGGGGAGGGTCTTGTTCTGAAACCCAACAGGTCCCAGCTGCTGTTTCCCCCATGTGTGGTGGCTGGAGGGGGTTTCTGCCCCCCCTGAGGGTGCCCCCAGCCCCCCTCACCTCTGAAACGAACTTGGTGGTGGCGTTGCTGAGGGTCTTCAGCATGGGGGTGGCCTCGGCGTAGAACAGGGACATCCTGTTGGCCATCTCGTTGTTCACCTCGCTCTCTGCATCCAGCTGGGGGCGTGTGGTGGGGGTCACTGGGGTGGCTGAGCCCCCCAAAGCCATCCCCAGCCCTGTGAACCCCTGGGGAAGGCCGGGGGAGCAGCAGAGTCCTCCCACCTGCAGGTTGTTGATGCGATTCCGGCTGATGGTCCGTCTGTAGTAGCTGAAATCGTTCTGGATGGCAGGGTTGGTCATCTGAGGGGGGACACCACGGTTAGGGGACCCAAGGGACTGGCAGGGTCCCGGTGTGGGGACTCCCCTCGCTGTCACCCCACACGGGAAGGCACCTTGAGTTCGTCGAAGCTGAGGGTGAAGTGCAGGATCTCGGCGAACTGCTTGGCCAGGGCTTGCTCCCGCTCCAGGTGCTGGGTCGGGGCGTAGGGGGGGCTGGTGAGGGCCTCCAGCAGGCTCCGCAGGGCGTTCTCTGGGGACAGAGCACTCCCTGTCCCCCTCTGCACCCCCACCTCGTCTCTTCCCTCGTCCTGAGGCCCCCAGTGAACACCACCACCCTGAGATCCCTGGGATCCCCCTTCCTCCCCATCCTGGAGCCAGGGAGAGGGACCCCAGGGATCTCAGCTGCTGTGACCCCACAGCCGTGACCCCACAGCTGTGACCCCACAAAGACCACTCACATCAATCTTCGAGGTCTTGGCGAAGGCCCCCACGGGCCGAGGGGAAACTGAGGCACGGCGCAGCATCCCGAGCTGAGCACGCCCTCCACGGCCAGGCCTCGGGGATGCACGGGGGGCATGCAGGGGAGCTCAGGCACTCACCCAGCCGCAGGGAGAACTCGTAGAAGCGTTTCAGCTTGGCGACCAGGGGGCACACGGCGCTCCAGGCGCGCTCCTGCAGCCGCAGGTCCCCAGGGTTTTGGATGGCCTGCGAGGGGAGTGTTGGGGAAGATGAAACAGGAAAGCCTTATAAATGTGATTGTCTGGCAAAAGATTTTGAGCATATGGAAACTAAAAGCGAGATTGAAATGAAAGCAAGCTTTGACATCCTTTTGTTACTGAACAACTGGAAAACAATGGTGTGGCCAGCTGAAGGTGATCCCCTTTTGATGAAACAAGACCCTCTGCTTGCAGACAGCTCCAAGGGTCCGAGCAGACCCTGCCAGCTTGGCAGAATGGGCCCAAAGAGGAGTTTTTAGGGTTTAAAATGTAACACGGTATGGTAATGTAGTGATTCTTATAGGCTGTATGTAAATGCTATAGGATTTGTGTATTGTACTGGATTGGTTAGTGAGAATTAGAATATTCAACACAGAAGATGATTTATGGTATTCTAACGAGAACTTCGCTCTCTTGCCTTTTACTCTCTTACCCCTTTTACTCTCTTATGCTTTTGCTCTCTTACCTTTTATGCTCTTACCCTCTCATCCTCTCTCCCCCTCTCTTCTCTCGGGCCTGCTCCAGCTGTGTTTGGCAGCTCCCAGCAGGGCCCTGCACCCAGGCCCTCTGTAATAAACCCCAAGTTCCCAGACCTGGCTTCAGAGATCTCTCATCTCCCTCCGTCCCACTGTGCTACCCCCGGTGCTCCTACAGGGAGAGTGCCAGCGCTTGCCCCAAGCCCCGGAGGGTGTACGGGCAGCGGGGCTGAACTGAGGCAGAGTGGAAATTTTCCAGTGTAGAAATCCATTTTGATTTAGGCGAAATGTACATTTTTGAGTTGAGTTTGTAGTTAGAAAACATAGCTATTTAGCCTGACTGCAGAAGCCTAGGCTTAGAGAAACTGCTTCAGTGAAGGACAGAGATAAGGGGGGAGACAGAGGGTGATAGAGAGAGACAGAGAGACTGCTGTGAGAGCAGCTCAACCTGACCTAGGAATTCTTTCTGATAAAGAAGAACTAGCGACAAATGTCACGCTAAATTCGTAAAAATGAATATGTATGAACCTATTGTGAAATTGTATGCATATGTATTTGAGAGAGGAATAAAAAGAGACCTGAAGTTCCCAGAGGTATGCATGTCATTTTAGGGGAATGATTCCCACGTGCACCCAGCGCTGTAATAGACACACCGGCTTTACAACTTCCACAAAAGTTGTGGAGTTTTGGTTATCTCCACAAAACAGCACCCACCTCTCGGATCTCCTGCCCGGCGCCCGTGTAGGACTGCAGCTCGGCCAGGATGGTCTGCGCCTCCTCCAGCACGGCGTTCACCTGGTTCCACACCGCCGTCTCGGCCTCCGTGGGCTGCGCATCTGCAGGGCAGCGCCCCGGGGAGAGAAACCCGGAGGGCTCTGAGCGGGGCCCGGGGAGGACAGAGCCAGAGCGGGGTGCCAGCACCCCCGGCCGCGGCTCCCCCGCCGGCCCGCAGCCCTTCCTGGCCGCATCGTGCCCCTGCTCCGTTCTCCTTGCCCCAGCTCAAGTCAAGCCGTGGAGCGGGGGGTGGCTGGGGGTGAGTCCTGGCTGCCCTGTGCCCGTGATCTGCTCACCACGAGGGATCCCCGAGAGGCTGCAAAGAGCCCCGGGGGAGAGGTGAGGAGCGACAGCCCCCGGCCACGGGCCTGGCCCCCCTCCCCGGGGACACCCCCGGATGGCAAAGGCGGGGGAGGACGTCTGGGATGGGCGCGATGCGATGGGAGACTGGGGACAAAGAACTCAAAATGGTGTGGATGTGGAACTCAGGATTAAGTACGGAACGAAAACAGAAAATAAAAATCCCATCTCACTTTCAAAGTCAAGGAAAAAATTAGGGCCTTGGTCAAGTTCGTTATAAGTCAACACTTTTAGAAGGTTCCCCATGTGAAACCTGCAAGAGAAGAAACAAGAGGAAAAAAGCATGATGGTGAGGTGGAGCCCGGGGAAGAGGTGCTGGGCTGCGGGCAGCGGGGGTGGCCAGAGCCCCGTCCTCCCCCCGCTGCTCCCCGGGGGCTCTGGGGGGGACCCCGCGGCCGCTGCCGGCCCCGGGTGCAGCCTCTTCCCCCCGATGGTGATGAGCGCTGGCGGATGGGTGATGGAGAGGGAGGAGCGAAGGGAGGAGAAGCCACCGGGACGTCCCTGAAGTCCCCGGGGTCTTGGCAACAGCCAAACCCCTACTCTAGTGCAGAGGGGTCCTGGGGAGCCCCCAGAACTGTGCCAGGGGCTGTGGAGGAGGCTGGAGGCGGGAGAAGCTTGTGCTGCCTCAAAGGAGCCAGGAGGAGCAGGAAGGTTCCTCACCGTGGGAGTGGGGGGCTGTGTGACCCCAGCCCTGGGTGTTTGGGGGTGCTGGAGTCAGAGGTGGTGTGGGGGGCTGTGTGACCCCAGCCCTGGGTGTTTGGGGGGTGCTGGAGTCAGAGGTGGTGTGGGGAGCTGTGCACGGCCTGTCCCCGCTGGGGATGGAGCTGGGGCCGGGGCCAGATGCCGCTGCACTCTTTTCACCCTCCTCACCCCTGCTCTGATCTGTGCCCTGGCAGGAATTGCAGGAACCAGGGGAGCCCTGGGGCTGTGCCTGGCCTGGCACCCTGCCACCGCGGCCACCGTGTCCTGTCCCCTCCGTGCCCAGCCTGGGGGGCCCAGAGCTGTCCTCTCCTGGCCCTTAGCCCAGATCCACGGGGAGCTGAGGCAGGTCCCTGCTCCCCATCCCTCGTGCAAGCTGCAGCCACCGCTCTGACCTTCCCAGCAGTGCAGGTGGCACGGATCACTCCCTCCTCCTGGATCACTCCCTCCTCCTGGATCGCTCCCTGCTCCTGGATCACTCCCTGCTCCTGGATCGCTCCCTCCTTTCCCAGCCCTCAGGCTGTCCCTGTCCTGGCGGTGTCACATCAGCTAACAGCACTGGCTGTGTGCCTGAGGTGGTCCCGGGCCAGCTCCTGCTGCATCCTGCATCCCACCACTCTGCCAGGACATCTGCCCCACACTGAGGGATGGGGCATCTCCTGGGGTCCCAGTCCCCTGCCCCATTTTGGAGACTTTTTCAGGGTCCCAAAGCACCTGGGCACACGGGGCTGCTCGGGGACATTGTGCCTGTCCCCATCCTCCGCACAGCAGCTGCGGTGGCAGCCCTGGTGCCCTCCCCATGCCCGCCCTGCTCATGGGACTTACTTTCAAAATCCAGGAAAAAATGAGGACAGTTTTCTAAATCTTTGCCCAATACCTTTATCAGGTTGCCCATGGCCAGCAGACCTGAGCGAGAGAAACAGAACAGAGTGGAACAGCACCGGTGCCACCAGCCGGACACCCCGGCACCCCTGAGCCCCCAGGGCCACCACCACGGCACCCTGAGGCCCCAGGGCCACCACCACGGCACCCCTGAGCCCCCAAGGGCCACCACCACGGCACCCCTGAGCCCCCAGGCCCACCACCATGGCACCCCTGAGCCCCCAAGGCCACCACCATGGCACCTCCCTGTGCCCACCCCAGTCCCTCCTGGCTGGGCACGCCGCTGTGAGCATTCCCTGGAATGTGACAGCTCTCCCAGCACCTCTGACAGCTCCAGAGGTGGGAAGGGAAGAGAGATGAGGGCCTTGTGCTCCTGCGGCACCCCTGGCCATGCTGCCACCCCTGAGACACCCCAGTTCCCCAACCCTGGCATCCCCAAGGGATGGGGGGCAGCCCCAGGTGACCCCCACAGTGCCATGCCACTCCCCTGGGTTATGGGGCTGGGCATCCCCCATGGACAGAGGAAGACCCCAATGGGAATTGTGCCCCACAGACCCGGTTTGGGGGTCTTTGGCCTGTGCCAGAGCATCCCACCCACCCCACAGCCGTGCCCTCGGGTCCTTACCTCAGTGCCTGGTGTGGCAGTGGTGGCTACGGCAGGAGCAGGGGCTGTGCCACCCGCCTGGGTCACTTCATGGGCCAGCAAGGACCTGTGGGCAGGAGGGCAAGAGGGTCAGGACACCGCACAGGGCACCTCCCTGCCCTGGGCACCCATGGCTGGGTGACCAGGAGGGACACTGGATCTCCCCTCCATCTCATGCTGCCACCAGCCTTCACCTCATTTACCTTGGTTATTTTTTACTGGCACCGGGAGCTCAGCAGGCATCGGGCTGAGCATCCCCGTCCCTCTTCACCCCTTGTGGGACCTGCCAACAGCTCGGGGACAACCCCAGAGTGGAGCCATCTGTCCCCATCCCTCCTCGGAGAGGCCAAGATCCCCAGGGATGACTTTGCCAGCTCCAGTGCTTGGGTTTGCTCCTTCCTGAGCGCTGTGTGAAGATCCCTTTATGCTGCCGATGAGCCACAACCCAAATCCTGCAGGCAACGGGGTTCTCCCCCGGTTCCCTGCACCCCATCTTTCCTACAGGGGTGTGGGGGGGTCAGGATTGTCCCCACCGTGTCAGCAGGCACCAGGAAGCAGCCACAGGACTCAGCAGGTTGTAATTAAGCGCTGGGGTTTAATTAATGAGGCTGGGGAAGGGGAGAGGGAGAGCTGGAGCAGCAAGGGAGGGATGGGGTGGCCTCGTGCCTGGAATGGGGCTGTGCCCCCCCAGCCCAGCGCAGACCCTTGGCATCAACAGTGATGGCTCTGCCTTCCTCCTCCTCCTCCTCCTCCCAGGCCCACTAAGTGGTGGCCTTGCACTGGAGCTGCACCAGCCTGAATGCAGCTGGATTTTGGGGTAACTGGGGTACACCAAACACACCCAGAGCTGCTCTGGTGCAGTGACCCCGAGGTTCATCCTGCTGAGCACTGGGGTGTTTTGAAAGGGTCCTGGGGGGGTCCCCAGGGGGGTCCCTGGGGTGCCAGGGCAGTCGGTGGGGTGTGAGATTGGCACCTGGCCCTGGCACACACAGGCTGTGACCGGCGTGAGGGCGTCCTCGTGCCCGTGCCACCGTTGTCCTTGACGGGCAGCCTGGGGCAGGGATTTGTCACTGCTGGACTCTGCCTGTGCCCAGGGAAGGGGCATGGAAGGGTCCCCGGTGTGAGGACACCCCAGGGTGACTCCAGAGCCGTGGTGCAGGGTTTGGTGGCAGGGGCTGGTTTGGGCATTGCTGCAGCCCCTTGGGCTGGGGTAAGGGGGGCTCCCCTCGGGGTTCAGCCCCTGTTTTACACCGTTTCCTTGGTTCCAGGTGCTTAAACCCCCTGGTGGCACCCGGGGGGCCACGGCACATCCCTCCCAGGGGGGCTGTGGGGAGGGCGAGGGGCTCCCCCCAGTGCAGGCTGCCCACTGCTGAACTGGGGGAACTGTGCGCCCCAAATCCGCTGGGAGGGTCACCCCCAAACCGGCAGCGCTCGCAGAGGAACGTGCTGCCACAGGAGGGCTGGGAACAGCCGGCTCCCTGTCCCCAGCCACACCCGAGGTGGCCCCGGCTTCTGTCCCTCCCGCGGTGGCCTCGTTGCACCCCAGCCCCGCTCCAGACCCTGCCCCTGTTCCCGCAGCGCCGCCTCCCCCTGCTCCCCACCAGCATCCTGCCCCACGGGGACCCACGGCGGTGTCACCGCCATGGGGACAACCCAGCCGATGGGGTGCACCCGCATTCCTGCTCCAGGCAGGACCAAATCCTGCACGCCGGAGCATCCCTGCCCCGAGCCGGCAGTGCCCGGAGGGGCTGCGATGTCCCCGGGCTCAGGCCACCCCGTGTCACTGTTTTGGGGCTGTGTCCCTTTGCAGCACCGCCCTGGGCACCGCAGCCTGGTGCAGCGCCGCAGCCCCGGCCGGGGGCTGCCGGCCGCTTCCCCTTGACCCGGCCCCGCTCCCCGCAGCCCCCCGCTCGCCCGGTGCCCGCCGGGTGCCCCCCGCCGCCGCCGAGCCCCCCCGGCCGCTGCCCCCCGCCCATGGCCGCGCCGGCACCGCCGCAGCCGCCGCAGGCTCGGGCGAGCGGTGCCCGAAGAATTTTCCATGGGGGGCACAGCTCACCCCGGGAATCGGGGTGCGGGGGCCAGATCCCACCCCAGGATCAACTGGGGCAGGGAGGAGTTGGGGTTCGCGGGGCGGTGACCCCCCCGCTTCGGGCAGCTCCCTGTCCGGAGGGATCTGTGAGCCCCCCTCGAGTGGGGCCGGGGGGCTGCGGGGGCTCCGCCGTGCGCGGCTGCGGCTGCGGCTGAGCAGCGCATTTACCGCAGGGCTGCCTGCCGGGAGCCGAGCCGCAGCACCCACCGTGCGCCCGCGCCCACCGGGGACCCCGCGGGGCTGCAGCAGCCCCGGCTGGGGCGAACCCAGCCCGGCATCGCCCAGCCTGGCATCGCCCAGCCCGGCATCGCCCAGCCCGGCATCGCCCACGCCCGGCGGCGCCCAGCCCTCCATCCCCGCTCCCGGGGGTGCAAAGCGCGGAGAGGGGCGGCTCTGGCGGGGTCCCCGGGGGACATCCCCCGCCCTGCCCCGCTCCCGGGCCTGGTGGCAGCCCCGTCCCCGCGCTCACCGTGGCCGTGGGAGCCCGCGGCGTGGGCAGGCGGCGGTCGGGAGTGCGCGGATGCTGCGGAGCGCGGGGTGCGGGACGAGCCGCCCGCCGTGTGCGTGAGCCGCCCTGCGCCAGCTGCCGAATGCACCACAAAGACCACCATAGCCCCCCGGCCCCCCCACGCCACTGGTGACGGTGACGTCTCAAGTGTGAGCGAGACGGGGATGTTTAACCCCCTGCGTGCCGGCCGGCAGAGCGCTGCGGCCTGGCGGGGAGAGGGGTCTGGGTGCCGCTCCCGTTTGGGTTTGGGGGACATTGAGAGGGTCGCCGCACATCAGAGCCAGACCCAGCTCCCAGAAGGAGGAGAGAAAATATTCAAATATTCCAAATATTCCTTTGCTCTGCCCCAGCCTATGGGTGGCACTGCTTCCCCCGGTCCCCTCTCGGGGGACAAGCACGGGCCCCACCTGGTGCCACCGCAGCGAGGACAAACCCGACCCCCGTTCCAGGACCCCTGTTTGGGGCAGGCAGCACCTCCTGTGCCTCATCAGCTCCCCCAGGACGGGGCAGAAAGGGTTTGGGGGGCAGTAACCAGCACAGAGCTGTTCTCTCAGGAGGAAAGGAACCCCAAAATTGGGCTCTTTCTGCTTTCCTACCCCAACTCCCCCCTTTTCCCAGGCCAGCGCTGGGCATGGCAGTGGGGACATCAAGAGGCACCGCCAGTGTTAGGGTCACCCCAGGTCCAGCTTGCGCAGTGGCACCCGGAGCTGTCCCTCAGGGCCATGCGGTGGGTGACAACAGCTCCTCACTCCTTTCCAGGGGATTTTGCCCTGGGGAGGGGTCTCAGCGGGGCTGGCTGAGCCACCAGCGCCCCGAGCACAGGCAGTGTCACCGCTGGCTGACCTGGCAGCGCAGAGGGACAGGAGCTGTGGGGATTCCGGGATAAGGAGCCGTGATTCCTGCTCCCCAAGTCCCCGCAGGCTGTGGGGGGCTGACCGGGCTGCAGCAGCCCGAGGCAGAGGGGGCTGCGGGGTGTCCCCCATCGGGCACAGCCGCCCCGGGCCGTGCTGCTGCAGCCCGCAGCCGCTGGGGGAAGCTGCAGCCCTTTGCATTCCTCGGAGCCGCTGGATGGGGAGGGTTTGGAGGTTTTCAGGAATCGGCAGCGCCCTGGCAGCTCTGCCCCCGGGGTGGGTGTTGGGGGATGCTGCTGCAGGAGTGGGGAGGGGGAAGCTGTGGCTGAGCCCCCCCTGTCCCCCCCAGACACCCGGCCGTCCCCTCTGCAAACCCAGGGCCAAATCCTATTCGAACCCGGGCTCATGCAGGTTTTGGGGTGCCCCAGTTTGGGCACTGGGCTCAGCTGGGTGCTCCAGTGGGTGCTCTGCCGGTGTGCTCAGCCCTCCATGACCCCCAGCACCACGGCTTGGGGTGTCAGGGCCCCAAAAAAGACATCCCAGGACCATGCCGTCACCCTGATCCTCATTCCAAGGGCACCCCTGGGGCTCCCCTGCCTCTCCCAGCCCCTTCGGCTCCCCCTTCCCCTGAGCTGAGCCGGGCCGCTCTCAGCCCTGCCAGCCTGCGCTGCTTCAATTAAGCCCTCATTAATTTTTCAGTCCCCCGGAGCAGCCCGGGCACGGGCGGTTTGCAGAGCTGCTAATTGGTGTCTTCTCTACTCCACATCCAAGAACCGCCAGCGGGGCCGGGGGGGCTCAAACCCCCCCCGGCTCTCGGGGACGCTCACGGAGAGGCTTTGGGGCCACACCGAGCCCAGCAGAGGCTGTGGAGGGGACCCAAAATCACCTCATTCCTGGACAGGGACATGGCACAAGAATGCCACGTTCAGCCCTGGGGGGGTCCCAGCCCTCCTGCCCCCAGGTTGGGGGAGGATGAAGCCCTTCAGCCCCACTGCTGCAAATATTTGTGGGGTTTGTAACCCAGCCCTGTCTCACCTGCAGCTGGGGCAGCTTCTGCTGCTTCCTGCAGACCCCCACCTGCAGAAAAGGTGGGTTCACATGAGGGCAGGCGCCTTGGAGAAGGACCGAGCACCCCACGGCACCCCACAGCCCCCTGGGGATGGGATGGGATGGGATGGGATGGGATGGGATGGGGTGGGATGGGATGGGATGGGATGGGATGGATGGGGTGGGATGGGATGGGATGGGATGGGATGGGATGGATGGGGTGGGATGGGATGGGATGGGATGGGATGGGATGGGATGGGATGGGATGGGATGGGATGGGATGGGATGGGATGGGATGGGATGGGATGGGGTGGGATGGGATGGGATGGGATGGGATGGGGAGCAGCCCTGGCTGGCCAAAGACCTCATCCAGGCTCAGTGGCCAGCAGATGCAGAGGGGCAGCTTCGGACGGGCCCAGTGTGCCTGGGATCACAGCAGGATGCCAAGGTCACCGGGAAAAGCGCTCGGCGATCTCCATGGAAACATTCCACGTTTGGTTCTGGAGATCAAAGTGGTTTTCTTGTCCCTCCTCTGTGCTTCAGCCGTGCCTGTGCCAAGCGCTGAGCCCCTGGCGTGTGCCAGTGTCCCCCGTGCAGGCGGTGAGGGGCCAGCATCCCCGGGATCCCACATCCCCCGGTCCCAGCATCCTGGCCCCATTTCCCCTCCCAGCATCCCAGTACCCCCCAGTATCCCACCTCGACCCCCACCCCGGCCCCTCCCGCTTGATTGACAGCGCTCCCAGCCAATGGACGAGCGTCGCCGCCGGGGGGGCGGGGGGCTCCCGGCTACAAGAGGGGCGGGAGCGGCGCGGGCTGAGCCGGCGGCTGGACCGCGGCCCCTCCGGTACCGGCAGCGGCTCCGCGCCCCGCCCGGCCCCCCGAGCCGCCGCCTGCCCGCGCCGCAGCACAGGTAAGGGGTGTCGGGGCTGTCCCCGGGGCGGAGCCGCCGTCGGGGCAGGTGCCGGGAGCCGCTTCCAGCGGGGGTCGGAGCCGGTGGCCCGGAGCCATCCCGTGGTGCGGGTGGGCAGAGCATCCCCGAGCCCCCACCCATCCCCGGGCCCTGTCCCTGTTCCCTGGGTGCCATCCAGGGGTGCTGCTGCAGGCTTGGGGGGACACCCCTAGTGCCACCCCTCTGTCCGGTTTTGGGACCAGCAGCTGCTGATCAATTGGTGCTTTGGGGTGAGCATCTGGTTCCCTCCTGGGCGCTGTTCCCTGCCCTGGCATGGCTGGGTGCTGCTTGGAAAAGGGATTTGAGGGCTGTGGAGCTCAGGATGCTGCTCTGGAGTCCTGGCCACTGCATCCTCCATCCGTGGGAGGACTTGGATCATGGCAGGTCTGCCCATGCAGAGCGCCTGGCATGGTTTATGATCAATGCCAGCAATTTAGAGCCAGGCCACAGTGCCAGGGGGGTTTGTGGAGCTGAGCTGGGGTCGCTGGGGAAGCCTCAGGCTCTGTGGGTATCCGGACACTCCCTGGGCTGCCGAGGCCTGGTGGGTTCTGTGCTGCCACGGCAGACGGTGACAGATGCTGGTGGGATGATGGGGCAGGAAGGAGCTGCTGCCTGTGGGATTTGCTGGGAGCACGGGGAACCCCACATCCCCCCGTGTGCCCCGAGCCCACACGGCCAGCACGGCAAATCCCTGGGAGGACACGGCGCTTGGTTGGGCTCCAGGTGAACTTCTCCTCAACTTCACGGAGAGAGAAGCTCCGGGAGCTCCCGGAGAACCATCTGCTGCTCGGGCTGAGCGGCGCCGGCAGCCGGGGCTGCGTGGGAGCGGGCACGGCGCGTATCGGAGCGGCTCCGCTCGCTGCCCACACAGCCAGGGCCTGCCAGGGCTCCCTGCTGCTGCTGCAGACCGCGGGCCAGGGCTGCTTCTGAGGAAAAAGCCATGGAGGCAACCATGTTGTGGCAGTTTAGCCACCCCTTGGGATGCCTTCTTTAGCTGCGGTGTCCCTGGAGCTCTGGGCTTTGTGGTTTCAGAACCCTAACCCTAGGATTTTAGGTGTAACCCTAACCCGTCAAAGCAGCCTAGGGTTAAGGCTGGATCCAAGGAGAAAGCTGTGGTGGAAGGCATGTTGTGGCAGTTTCGTGTTCCCCTTGGGATGCCTTTGGCAGCTGTGGTGTGCCTGGAGCTCTGGGCTTTGTGGTTTCAAAACCCTAACCCTAGGTGGAACCCTAACCCTAACCCTAGGCAGTAACTGCAGCCTAGGGCTAAGGCTGGTTCCAAGGAAAAAGCCATGGAAGCAGCCACGTGCCAGTTGTTCGTTCCCCTTGGGATGCCTTTGGCAGCTGTGGTGTGCCTGGAGCTCTGGGCTTTGTGGTTTCAAAACCCTAACCCTAGGTGTAACCCAATGGAGCCTTACAGACCCCATCTTCCCCAAGGAGGAAGGCATCTCTGTGGCCAGCTGGATGCTGTGTGGCCTGTGGTGCCAGGGACATTTTTATGTGCCCTAATGGCAGATTCTTTGTTGTCCCATCCTTAGAGAAGAGCTGCTCAAAGGTGTTCCTTGCCATGGCAGCGTGGCTGGAGCTAAATGAGGTCCTTTCCAACCCAAACCATTCTAGCATTCTATGATCATGCTCTGGCAAAGGCAATGGGAAGGGTTCTGAATTTTCTGTTGCTTTTTGAGTGTTTTCCTTCAGCCCAAAATGAACCCAGGGATGGGGTGATGCTGCTGGCTGCCCCGGCGGGCTGTCCCAAAGGCCAAAGCCACATTTCCATTGCCACAGCTGCTGTCCTTCATGGACACCCATCAGCCAGGTGGATCAGCTCCAGCAAGGAGAAGAAGAATGCAGGATCATCCAGGGTGGATGAGGGCCTGGGAGGGGCATCCCTCTCCAGCCTGGTGTGGATTTTCCTTTCCAGGGGCAGCCATGGGCAAGCACAGCAGCAAGCTGGCCCCGGAGATGCTGGATGACCTGGTGAGGAGCACGGAGTTCAGCGAGCAGGAGCTGAAGCAGTGGTACAAGGGCTTCCTCAAGGACTGCCCCACCGGCATCCTCAACCTGGAGGAGTTCCAGCAGCTCTACATCAAGGTGGGCTCCAGCTGGGGGGGGTCTGAGTGCTGCCTGGGGGGCTGGAGCAGCCTCCATGCCGAGCTCCCCCTCCTCATTTCCATTCCCTCTCTCCTTCCCGCAGTTTTTCCCATATGGAGATGCCTCCAAGTTTGCCCAGCACGCGTTCCGCACCTTCGACAAGAACGGGGATGGCACCATCGACTTCAGGGAGTTCATCTGTGCCCTGTCTGTCACCTCCAGGGGCACCTTCGAGCAGAAACTCAACTGGGCCTTTGAGATGTACGACCTGGACGGGGACGGGAAGATCACACGCCTGGAGATGCTGGAGATCATTGAGGTACCAGAGCTTCCATCAGCAGGGAGTGTTTGCTTTTCCCAGGCTTTTCACACATATTGGATCCCATTTAGCACCAAAGAATGAGTTTTCCTACCCAGAGTTGTGATGGTGTTCACGGGGGTCTGAGGATGAGGGAAGAGACGAGGATCTGACCCAATGTTTCAGAAGGCTTGATTTATTATTTTATGATATATATTATATTAAAAGTATACTAAAAGAATAGAAGAAAGGATTTCATCAGAAGGCTGGCTAAGAATAGAAAAAGAAGGAATGAATAACAAAGGCTTGTGGCTCGGACTCTCTGTCTGAGCCAGCTGGGCTGTGATTGGCCATGAATTAGAAACAACCACATGAGACCAATCACAGATGCCCCTGTTGCATTCCACAGCAGCAGATAACCATTGGTTACCGTTTGTTCCTGAGGCCTCTCAGCTTCTCAGGAGGAAAAATCCAAAGGAAAGGATTTTCCATAAAAGATGTCTGTGACACAGAGCCTTGCCTGACAGGTGCTTGATGTGGATCTGGTAGAACAGGGTCCCACCAGAGCAACAATCCTGTCCCCGTCCCCTGCCTTGTCCTGGGATCTTGTGTCCTTCCAACGTTCCCTCTGATTCCCACTCTCATTCCCTCCAGGCCATTTACAAGATGGTGGGGACTGTGATCATGATGAGGATGAACCAGGACGGGCTGACACCCCAGCAGCGAGTGGACAAGATCTTCACAAAGATGGACAAGGACAAGGATGACCAGATCTCCCTGGAGGAGTTCAAGGAGGCCGCCAAGAGTGACCCCTCCATCGTCCTGCTCCTGCAGTGTGACATGCAGAAATAGAGCTTTGGGGCTCAGGGCTGGACTGACTGCAGCCAAACTCTGCCCCCTGTGATGGTTTCAGTCCCTGGTTTTTCCCCCATTTGGCCCCAGGCATGAGCCACATTCCGTCCCTCCTGCTGCCCCTGCTCCGGCTGCGCCCTGGGCAGTTCCACACCCTCGAGGTCAGAGCTTGCTCTGAGCATTGTCAGCCCTCTCCCAGCCTGGAGATGGATGCCCTGCAGCCACTGGTGTGTCCTGGCTGACCAGGGCCAGCTGTTCCCACATCCCTGCTGCTTTCTCCCTGCTTTCCCCTGCCTGCCCCATTCCCTGATCCTAACTGAGACCAGCTCTGTCCCATTTCTGCTGTGCCCCCACCCCACTTCGTGGCTTGTGATGTCTCCAGGGAGGCTGAAAAGCCCCAAGTCCTGCTCCTGGTCCTTCCCTCATGGCAATTCCCTGGAAAGCTGCCTGGAGAGGCCAGGGCAGGGTCTTGCACCAGCTTTAGCTCTTCCACCTCTGTTTGTCCTGCTGGGAACAGCCAGGCTTGGTCAGGACACTCCAGCAGAGAACAGAAGTGCCCAAAGCCAGCCCTGGATGTCCCATCCCAGCAGCCACCCTCCATCCCATCAGGTGGGTGATGTCCCCAGCTGCCCTGGGTGCTCTGTGGCATTTCTGACCCTCCTGGAAATGGAGGTGAGGCCTGCAGTCCCAAAGTGGAGGCAGGGTCAGGAGTGTGGGTGTGGAAGGCAGGTCCTGGTGCTGCTCCTGGGCGTGTGGCACTGCTGTGGGGACAGCTGGCTGCTGGATGGGGGCTGTGGGCAGGTGTGGATGAGTCCTGTTCCTGCTGAGCCTCCTGGAAAGGCTCTGAGGCCCCAAGAAACAAATCTGTCTCCTTCCTCCCCCTTCCCAGCCTGCTGCATCCACCCCTCCTGTCCCAGGTTGGTGTTTAGTCTGCACATTGTGGTGTTGGTGGCTGTGGTGTCTGTTAGGAGGTGGTGAAGTCCTTACTTATTTTTTTAATGGAAAAATAAACTGTCCCCTGTGTGTGGTGTCCCCCTCTGGATGGTTTATTGTGGGGCAGCTGGCTGGGGACAGTGAGGTGACAACACTGCACTGCTGAGAGCATTTTAGGGGTCTCACCTGAGCCTGTGACACCCCAAGGGGTGGAGAAACCCTTGGGGACAGCACAGTGGGGCTCAGGCTGGGGAGCCTTGGAGGTTGAAGCCCTTCAGTTGTGCAGGCAGCTCTGGGGAAGGGAATGTCCCTTTTGGGGTGGGGAGCCCCAGACCCCAAACCTCTCTGGAAATGGGTCTCATTGGTCAGCCAGGAGCTGGCCCCTGGCTGTGCCCTTCCCTCAGGGCTGGTGGCTTTGTCCTGGGCTCCATCTCCCAGCAGCTGGGACCTGCTCTCTGTGCATCTTTGTCCTTCCTTCCTCCACCCCCACCTTCCCCGCACAGATTTTCCTCTGGCCTTTCCCTCAGCAGCCTGCACAGACAGTGACTGTTGCTAAGGAGCTCTCACCAAATTTCAGTCCTTCTCTGGAACCAATCTGGCGGGGCTGGCTCCCAGCTCACCCCATCCCACCTGCACCCTGCAATTCCCCAGCCCTCGGTGTGTCCAGCACGGGATGGGAGGGTGCCAAAAGCACGGCAGGGACGGTATTTATTTTTAGGAGAGCTGCTGATGGCAGAGCTCTGCACCTCGCTGTGCTTTCCAGGAGCACGTGTGAGTTTGCAGCTCAGCAGTGCCTGGGGAAGAGGGAACGGGGCAGCTTCTCCCACCCTGCAGGAGCTGGGGACGTGCCAGGGCTGCTGCCTGAAAGGGCAGCAACTCAAAAGCTCGAGAGAGAGCTCCAAGAATAGTCTGGTGATCCCGGGGCCCTCCAGGATCCCTCATTCCACCCCGAAGGAAGCTCAGGTGTTTCCCAGCAGGGAGCTGCAAAGGCCCCGGGGAGAGGAAATCTGTGAGGCTGAAATGATGAATTCCCAAAGGGTCTGGGATTCCTGGAGCCAGCCCTGCTCACCAGCACACGGCTGGCTCTGCTCTCCTCACTTGGACCTCGGTGTTGGATTGGTCTCATGGACCACACGGGGCTGTGGTCTGTAGGGAGGGGTTTTTTTAGCCGGAGCACAGGGATTTGGGTAAAACCCTGTCCTGTGACCTCTCCCCGGGAGATCTCCACCCCTTGCCCCTTTTCCTGGCTCTTTGGGTTTTGGTCTCTGGGATCCACCCCCTGCTCCCCGAGGGCTTCTGGAATTTTTCACCTGAGCTGAAAGTGCGGCTCTGTGGCTGCTCCCACCAGCACTGCCGGGAGAGGAGAGCCTTAATTAACACCCGCACTCATTCCATTAACCAGAGAACGGCACAGCAGGTCGCCCTGGCACGGAGCAGGGTCCCACCACCCCTGTGTCACCCCCTGTGCCCCCAGCACTGCCCACCCTCCCTGGGTGTCCCCGCTGTGCCCCCAGCACTGCCCACCCTCCCTGGGTGTCCCCCCTGTGTCCCCAGCACTGCCCACCCTCCCTGGGTGTCCCCCCTGTGCCCCCAAGGATTCCAAACCCCAGACCCGCGGCTGGGGACAGCAGGAGCAGCGACGAGCCGGGCACCGAGCAGCGTCCCCAGCGCTGCCCCACCGCTCCTGCTCCGTGTCCTGCTGATGCCACCCTTGTCCCCAGCCCCTTCCCCTCGCTCCCGGCCGTTCTCCCCCCTCGATTCCCCGCCGCTCCCCGCTATCACCGGGCGGCGGCGGCGAGCAGCGCTCGGTCCCGAAGAGGTTAATCCGCGTCCCGGTGGACTGAAAGCCCGGAGCTTCATGGGACGCCATATAAAGCGCGTTCCGCCGGGCCGGCCCCGGCTCCGGGAGCTCCCGGGACGCGCGGAGCGGAGCCGAGCTCGGAGCGGAGCCGCCGCTGCCCCGGGGCCGCCGGTGCCGCCGGTGCCATGGAGCCGCCGGGCCCCGCCGGAGCGCCGGGCCGGCCCTGGGATGAAGCCAAGGCGTTCTACGACAACCTGGCCCCCAAGAAGAAACCCAAATCGGTGAGAGCCCCCGCGCAGCAGCGCTGCCCGCCTGCCCCGTCTCCTGCCGGGGCTCTCCGGGTGTCCCATCTCCTGCGGGTTCTCATCTTCCCTGGGCTCCCCCATGGAACCGCACCGGGTGTCTGTGGGCGCTCCATCTCCTCCAGGATCCCTCCTGGTGCCCCATTTCCTCCAGGATCTCTGGGTCCCTCCGGTTCCTCATCTCCTCCACGTGTTTTGGGGTCTCCCTGAGTCTCTCCATGTTCCCCATCTCCTCCAGGCTCTGTGGGGTCCCTCCCGGTGCCCCATCTCCTCCAGGATTTCCGGGGTCCCTCCCGGTGCCCCATTTCCCCCACGAGTTTTGGGGTGCCCCTGAGTGTCTCCCCGTTCCCCGTCTCCTCCAGGATCTCTGGGGTCTCCCGTGGTGTCTCTGGTGTTTCTCTGACCCCCTGCCTCTCCATCCAGCTCCTTGGGGATGCCCCCTCTCTCTCCAGGTGCTCCCACTCCTCCACGGCATCCCTCGGTTTCTGGGGTCTCTCCGGATCCTCCTGGGTTCCCGCAGGTCCCTGAGGGGCTCCTGGCTCCCTCCTGGGCTGAGCTGTCCTTGCAGAGTGGCCCGGTGCCCCATGAGCTGCCTGTGCCCTGTGCCAAGGCAGGAGGCCCTGGCAGGGACAGGAGGGGTGGCACTGACAGAGCTGGGGACAGCCGGGGGGTGTCACAGGGGTGTCACAGGGGTGTCACAGGGGTGTCGCTGCCCCCGGAGGTTGGAGGGACAGCCTGTGTTATCTAACGAGGCTTTAACCACGGGAGTGCCTGCAAGTGCGCCCGTGTCCCGGAATGGCAGCGGGGCTGGCAGGGCTGGGGGCTGTGCCCGCCTGTCCCTGCAGCCTCTGAGCCCCCCCAGACACAGCCACAGCCCCCCTCGGGGCCGTGGGACCCCCAAAACCTGGGGTCTGGCAGAGGTGCTGGGCCTGGTGGCAGCTGGCACCTCCTGTGACAACTGGCACCTCCTGTGACACCTTCTATGCTGGCACCTCCTGTGACACCCTCCTGGCACCTGCCATGGCAAAGCTCTGGCTGTGAGCTCTCGACAAGGGGACACGTCCAAACCCTCACTTGGGGCAGCCCTTGTGCCTTCCCTGTTGGGGACCAGGCTGTCACCCCTGTTCCTGGACCTGCTGCCAGCTCACGTTGCTGCTGCCTGTGCCCTTCGCAGAGCAGAGGCACAGCCTGGCTTGGTGGCAGGATGCAGCCCCTTGTCTTTCATGCCGTGCTTTGCCCATGGATGCCAGCCCAGGCTCCTCCTCTTCCTCTCCTCACAGCCAGCTCGCTGACCAGGGGAAACTGAGGCACGGGGGGGGCAGCCATGTGCTTTGCAAACCGAGATCTGGGTGCTCACATCCTGCAGCTGGGCTGTGCCCTGTGGGGCTGGGGGCGATGCCAGGCTCTGTGCCAGCCTCTCCTGGGTGCCCTGTGGCTGTGCCACCGTGCCCTGTGGGGCTGGGGGTGATGCCAGGCTCTGTGCCAGCCTCTCCTGGGTGCCCTGTGGCTGTGCCACCACATCCTGTGGGGCTGGGGGCGATGCCACTGTGCCAGCTGGGTGCCCTGTGGCTGTGCCCTGGGGTGGGTGCCCAGGAGCTGTGCCAGCCTCTCCTGGGTGCCCTGTGGCTGTGCCACCACATCCTGTGGGGCTGGGGGCGATGCCAGGAGCTGTGCCAGCCTCTCCTGGGTGCCCTGTGGCTGTGCCACTGTGCCTGTAGGGCTGGGGGTGATGCCAGGAGCTGTGCCAGCCTCTCCTGGGTGCCCTGTGGCTGTGGGCAGCCAGCTCAGCTGCCCTCACACGGCTGCCAGCCCGTGATGGACGGCTGCAGGGCGCTTTTCTGCAGTATAAATAATGTTCTTGGAAAACTCCAAACCAGCCTGAACTTTAATCTGATCCCGAGCAGGGGGCTGGTGGTGCCCGGGGCTCCTTCAGGAAATGGGGTTTGGTGTTGTCTGTCTGTGCCCTTGGGGTGCCAGGTCGGTCGGTCTGTCTGTCTGTCCTCCTGGCCCTACAGGAGCAGGAGAGAGCTGTGGCAGGAGAAAAGGTGATTTTGGGAAGCCATTCCTGGCTGGGGAATGGGTTAATGGGGCATTCCTGATTTGCAGTGGTCACAGCTCTTGCCACAGCCTGGCTCCTGCCAGGGAGGTCAGCAATGAGACCTGTCACCCTTCAGCAATGCTGGAAATGTCCCCAGCCTCTCTGGTGACAGTGGGAGCTGCTTTTCTGCTGGCTCCCTTCCTCTGGGCACCCTTTGGGACCCATCCCTCTCACCCGTGTGCGATTTTTGGGGTGCTGGAGTGGGGATAATGCTTGACCATGGAGCAAACCCTTCCTCTTCCCTTTCCATGACCAAAATCCTCTGAATATTGAATTAATCACAAGGATTTGGTCTTCTGCAGCATCCAGGGAAGTGCCCCGAAATCCTGCAGGATTTTAGGATGGAGTTGGGTGCAGCCCCAGGCAGCTCAGAAGGATCAAGGGGTGCAGAATGGGGTCCCCAGTGTGGCTCCTCCAGGGGTGGCAGTGGAGCTGCTGGGGTTGGGTGGCACTGCGGGCACCTGTGGCTCTCATGGGTGGGAGGGCACGGCACATCCTGGGAGCCTGTGGGATTTCCAAACCTCTGCCTCTAATCCTTGGGGGGCTGCTGGGGATTTACTGATTAGAGCAGCGGTTTAAAGGCTGCCAGCTGTTGGATCTGCAGGCAGAAAATTGGGCTGTTTCCAGTCGCTCCTGAAATACACCTTCACCCCAAAACTGGGGGGTTCGGGGTCTGGGCTGGGGTTTGCACTCGGTGGAGCTGGAGCCTGCTGGAAAGGTAAAAAACCCTTCTCAGGTGGGATTTGGGCCTTGTGGAGCTCCTGGAGCTGTGCCAGTGGCTGATGTTCCTCTGACACGTCCCTGGTTGTCCCTCCTGTTCGGCTGACCCTAGGGATGGACCCAGGGTTGGGATGGGACCTTCCCCCACCCTGTTCACACTCCTCTTAAACCCATCATCAATCTCTTGCTCGAGGTTCAGGAGGGGCTGGATCTGACCTTCCCATGGGAAGGAAGAGGAGCTCACCATGAAGCCCCAAATTCAGTTGGATTCGGCTGAGCAGAGCCTGGGCTTGTGGTGGATGAGTTTTCACTGGCCTTGGCTGACCTTGGATGCTGCTTTGAGGGGAAAACGGAGTTTGTGATTCAGCCCAAACCCTGCAGGGCTGAGGCAGCCAGAGCAGGAGGCTGTGGTGGGATGGGGGCTGTGAGACCAAATCCAGCCCAGCCAGGGCTGGGAGTGGGACCCCAACCATGCACACGTTTCCTCTTACAAAAGAAAGAGTGTTTGTCTTGAAACATCTCAATTTCTGAGGAAAAGCGGGGTTGGGTGGGTTGTTAGCAGCACTCAGAGGGAGGATTTGAGGTGCTGTGGTTCCTGAGGCTTTTTAAAGCTCATTTTTGAGCGTTGCAATGACCATCTGCAGCACTAATGGGGACGGAGAGGCATCCAAACAACCTTGAGGAGGGAACGCTTCCAAATGAAATCCACTTCAAAGAAATGTCAAAATGCAGATCCCTCCTCGCAGTGCAGAATCGCCTCATTTTTCCAAATGTCAGCATTTCCCAGGGAACAGCAGGGCTGCTCCAGCCCAGCCAGAGCTGGGAGCTGCCTTAGCACCCGGGTGAGGCTTTCCTGCCCCGAGTGCTGCGCAAGGTGCAAATCTTCCTTGGCAGGATCCGGCAGCTCCCATTCCCAGAGCTGCCTGCCCTCGGGCACCCGGGGCTCCAGCTGCCCACGCCGGGGCAGAGGCAGGGCCTGGAGCTGAGGGTTATTTTTATTGCCGTGTTTATTGCCTCTTAAACGAACCTCCCCGAGGGCTGGTGCCTTTCAGAGGCGGGGAAGGGACCTTGAGCAGCCGGGGCTGTTGTGCAAGGTGTGCGTTGAGGGGAGAGGGAGATGGAAATTCCCTCCGGGCACCCAGCTTGGCTTGTGGCCCCAAATATCCTTCTCAGCCCCTTGAACACGCCTCAGTGCTGTTCCATCTGGGCTGCTCAGCTGTTTTCTCTCCTGGGAATCTCCCTGCAGGGCTGACCCCAGTCCAGGATCAGGGAGCAAACACCTGGAAGATTTCCTGCACACCCAGCACTGCAGGGGCTCTGGAGCAGGATGGAGCAGCAGGACTCCAGCTAATGGCCGGATGTCCCAAGACCTTTCAGAGTTATTAATATTTTCAGCTAATAAATGGCCCATGACGCCAGAGTTATTAATTAATGAGCTGAAGTGCCAAGGCTTGGCCTGTGACCAATTAATAGCTGACACTCCTTGGGGACCTGGCTGTGGTTCACTTGGAGCAGTGCTGGTGTCATGGATCAGGTCCTGCCTGTCCTGGGGGTTGCTCCCCTGCTTTCCTAAAAGAGCCACGTCCAAACAGGACCTGATTCCCTGAAAATGCTGTGAGAGAGGGATCCCTGTGCCCACACCGATCTTCTCAGCCCCAGCTAATCTGGGTCTCATCCTAATCGCCCGCTGTTTAATCGCTTTGCTGGGGATTTGGGGGGTTTGGGGGATTTTGGGGGTGGATGCAGCCTCTGGAGAGGTGCCTGGGATGGATCTGCTGTGGGGCTGGTGCTGGGCATGGTGTGGAGGCTCCCACTGACTCATTCCTGGGTGGGGCTGGGGGCAGAGCCAGCCCCAGGGCGAGCCCAGCGTGGATGGGGCACCCTGGCCCTTGCAAAGTTCAGCCCCGGGCAGGGTGGGAGCTTGAACTTTGGAGCTCCTGGAGGAGGCACCCTCCACCCTGAGCAAATGGCATTGCCCGAGGATTACTCATGGCACAGAGGATCCTGGAAGGCACAGAGGAGCAGGGGGTGAGGTGTTCCTGCAGTGCTCACAGCCAGGATTTCTCAGAGAGCCCCCAAGCCCTGTCCTGCTCTCTGGACTCCTCTGCAGGGGACAGCACTCCCTGTGCCACTGTCCCTCTGTAGGATTTGCTGTCCTGGCAGCCAGGATTGCTCACTGGCCATCGGTAATTAACTTATTTTTGTGCTTGCAAGTGAGTGATGGGGATTAACAGGGGAGAGAAGAAGGCTGGGTGGGGGTCAAGATGAGCTTGACTTTCCCTCTGTCCCCTCTGTCCCTGCCAAGTCCCTCTGGAGGCGCCTCGTTGGCTTCAGCTGGAGGAGGTTTTGGATTTGGGTTTTGGATGGAGCCCTCGAACATCAATGATAATGACTCATAAATCATTGCTTGCACCACCTGTTTGTCATGTTTCCACCCACAATAACTGTATCAAGTGTTTGGAGGAGCTGAGCTGGCACGGGCTGTGTTTGTCACATCTGGACGGCGTCATGGGATGCGGATCTGGCTCAGCCGCCGAGCGCGGCTCCTTCCTGCCTGGGGGGTGGGAAAAGCCACACAAATTCCTTCTGCACGGCCTTCAGCAGCTCCTCCTGGGGTCTGCACGGGTTCTGGGAGCCTGCTTGCAGCGGGAGGGCTTGGCAGCGGGATCTGAGGCGTCCCAAATGCGCGAGGATGGAGCATCGGGGCTTTGTGACCATGTACACAGGGGTCTGAGGATGAGGGAAGAGATGAGGATCTGACCCATGTTTCAGAAGGCTTGATTTATTATTTTATGATATATATTATATTAAAATTATACTAAAAGAATAGAAGAAAGGATTTCATCAGAAGGCTGGCTAAGAATAGAAGAAGAAGGAATGAATAACAAAGGTTTGTGGCTCAGACTCTGTCCAAGCCAGCTGGGCTGTGATTGGCCATTAATTAGAAACAACCACATGAGACCAATCACAGATGCACCTGTTGCATTCCACAGCAGCAGATAATCATTGGTTACATTTTGTTCCTGAGGCCTCTCAGCTTCTCAGGAGGAAAAATCCAAAGGAAAGGATTTTCCATAAAAGATGTCTGCGACAGGGCTTCATCTGTTGAAGCGCTGGGATGCAGCTGCTGTGTCATTCTCCAGATCATTTCAGAGGTGTCACCCACCTCGTGGCCTTTCGTGGCTGGGAGATCCACCCAGGGGCTGCCTCCCTAACTTGTCCCTGTGCCCACAGCCCAAACCTGAGAACGCCATCACCATCGCCGTGTCCTCGCGGGCGCTGTTCCGCATGGAGGAGGAGCAGAAGATCTACACAGAGCAGGGCGTGGAGGCCTATGTGAAATACCAGCTGGACCATGAGAATGAGCCCTTCCTCCCTGGGGCTGCCTTCCCCTTCGTCAAGGTGAGCAGCCACAGCTCCCCAGAAATTCTGGGGAGAGGACAGAGCTCGTGTGGGGCCAGGATGGACACGAGCCATGGAGCAAACACAGGGCAGACAAACCTCCCAGCAAGTGATGTGCTGCTTCCAGGGCTGGGTTTTCCATCCTGAGCCCAAAAATTGAACAAATCATCTCCTTGGATCACATTTAAAGTTTCCCTTTAGGGAATTGTCTTTTTTTTTTTTTTTTTTTGTAATTATGATTATTATTACGATTTATTCTTGTAAATTGGCTGAGTTTAGTCTTGCTCCCGAGTCGGCCAATTTCTAATTCTGACATGTTGAAATGAGGCATTTCAAACTTGAAAATTATTTTCTAACTCCTGTAGCAGTTAGTGCAGTTTTGGGTGCTGGAGCCCATTCCCAATAAATAAATTAATCAGCTCAGTGGGACAAGACTTGTTTCTGATTGCTTGAAAAACACTTATCTGTAACTTGGAGCTAATTTATCCTCATTTAATAACTCCAAACCTTTTGCATTTAAAAACAGAGGAGTAGCTAGGTGGAATTTTTCCCACCTTTAAATGAATCTATTTTTTCCCAGCTGATGTCAGCTTGCCTCGGGGTGTAGTTGAGGTGGGGATTTTGGTCACCAGGAGTGTTTTGTTGATGGGAAGGGGTGAAGACCACACCTAGGGCTGGTCAGATCTGTGGATTTAGTGACCAGGAGTGTTTTGCTGGGTGGGAAGGGGGTCAGGGCCATGCTTGGGGGGCCTGGCTGGCACCCACCCCCTCTCCTGTGGTGCTGTAGGCTCTGGAGGCAGTGAATGCTCAGCTCCGTGAGCTCTACCCCGACAGCGAGGAGCTCTTCGACATCGTCCTCATGACCAACAACCACGCCCAGGTTGGGGTTCGCTTGATCAACAGCATCAACCACTACGGTGAGATGGGGACAGAGCTGGCCTTGGTGGCTTTTGGGTGGTGGCATTGCTGGGCACCGAGAAAAGGAGATGTTTTCTCCCATTTTTCCTGCTTCTCCCGGGTTTTCTGGGTGTTGGATGGTGGGGAGGAGCTCTGGGTGCTGGCCCTGCTGTTGGGCAGCAGAACCAGAATTAACCCCAGCCCTTCCAGCACCAAGGCTGGGTCTGGGGGGCAGCCAGGCTCACCCCGGGGTCCCTCTTGCCCCCAGATCTGTTCATCGAGAGGTTCTGCATGACGGGAGGGAACAGCCCCATCTGTTACCTCAAGGCCTATCACACCAACCTCTACCTCTCCTCCGACGCCGAGAAAGTGAGTGGGGCCATTGAAGAGGGTGAGTCTGGGGTCCAGCTCAAGGGGGGGCAATGGGGGGAGCCTGGAGCCCTCAGGGGGTTGATCCCAGGAAGGATAACTCCAATTTCCATGTCCCTAATCCAACGTGCACTTAAGGTTCGCCTCGCCCCACATCTCTGATGCTCCAAAGAGCCTCCAGTTTCCATAGAAATGAGCTTTTCCTCCAGCTCCACAGCTCTCCCGAGGCAAAGGCGGTGTTTTTGCTCCTTAATTCTTGTATGCAAAGGGTGATTTGTCATCTGGGGGTTTGTTTTTGCTGTGGAAACTCTCGGGGCCAAGCTGCAGGTGCTCCTGCTCGCGTTTCCTTGCGGCGTTTTGCTCCCAGCCCGTCGTGTTTTGCTCTGCTCCTCGCTGCTGAGCCACGAGGACGGATCCTTGGGTAACTGCCACCTCCTGCCTCATCCTCAGGGATTGCTGCAGCCACCATCTTCAGCCCCAGCAGGGACCTGGAGGTGTCAGAGAAGCAGCTGAGGGTGGCGTTCGACGGGGACGCCGTGCTCTTCTCGGATGAGTCGGAGCAGATTGTGAAGGCTCACGGCCTGGACATGTTCTTTGAGCATGAAAAGGCCCACGAGAACAAGCCCCTGGCACAGGTAGAGATGGGCTGAGGGCAGGAAAAGGCTCTGGGAGAGAGGCAGCCCCCATGGGATGCTCCAAACTCTGGGATCAAGCCACAGTGGGGTGCGAGGTTGTGACGGTGTTCACAGGGGTCTGAGGGTGAGGGAAGAGATGAGGATCTGACTCCATGTTTCAGAAGGCTGATTTATTTTATCATATATTATATTAAAAGTATACTAAAAGAATAGAAGAAAGGATTTCATCAGAAGGCTGGCTAAGAATAGAAAAAGAAAGAATGATAACAAAAGCTTCTGTCTTGGACTCTCTGTCTGAGCCAGCTGAGCTGTGATTGGCCATTAATTAGAAACATCCACATGAGACCAATCCCAGATGCACCTGTTGCATTCCACAGCAGCAGATAACCATTGGTTACATTTTGTTCCTGAGGCCTCTCAGCTTCTCAGGAGGAAAAGTCCTAAGGAAAGGATTTTTCATAAAAGTGTCTGTGACACGAGGTGGTGGCACAGGGGACAGTTTGGGGTCATTTTTGGGGCGGCTCACGGGGTGATGACAGGAAGCTGGTGACTGAAAGGCTGACAGAAGATTTCTTCTGACTCCTTCAGGGCCCCCTGAAGGGCTTCCTGGAGGCGCTGGGGAAGCTGCAGAAGAAGTTCTACTCCAAGGGGCTGAGGCTGGAGTGCCCCATCCGCACGTACCTGGTGACGGCGCGCAGCGCGGCCAGCTCGGGCGCCCGCGCCCTAAAGACTCTGCGCAGCTGGGGCCTGGAGACGGACGAGGCTCTGTTCCTGGCAGGGGCTCCCAAGGGCCCTCTGCTCAGGAAGATCAGGCCCCACATCTTCTTCGACGACCAGATGTTCCACGTGGAGGGGGCGCAGGAGATGGGCGCCGTGGCCGCCCACGTCCCCTACGGCGTGGCCCAGAAGCACAAGCGGCCGGCGCGGGAGAAGCAGCAGACCCCAAACAGCAAATAGTGGGGTTGGGGGGATCCCCCAAAGCCCAGCATGGATCTTACCCCATGGGCCAGGCTCCCTGCTCGTGCAGGGAATGTTTGTTCTGGGAATGGGGGCGCATCCCAGCCCGGGTTAGGGGCAGGAGAGAGGAGGGAAATGTCCTTGGTGCCTCTGTTTGCTGCTGTTCCTCGTGGGGCTGGGGGCTCCTCTGTGCCAGGAGATGTTTTCCCAGTTTATCTGTGCACTCTGCACTTGCTTCGGGCAAAACCCCCTCGAGGATGGGTCTGCCTTGTGTGGAATCTTTGTGCCAGGCAGGTTTAACCTATTTATTTTAACCTATTTATTTAAAACCCCCAGTGACTCCCAAAGCCTTCTGGCTTTCCCAAGCAAATGTTTAGGCTGAACTGGAAAATTGGGAGCACTCAAAAACCTTCCAAGCAGCTTTGAAACAAAATTTTGTCCCTTTTAACTGGAATTAAACCGTGATATTGTTCCTTCACAGCCCCAGCTGCTGCTCCCCAACCAGAAAATACTCAATATCTGTCCTTTCACCAAGATTTTGCCAGCTTAAATTTGGAAAAATAGAAACAAATACTTAACATACTAAAAAAAAAAAAATCCTGTTTCCTGCTTGGAGCTTTGGGCTGGTGTATTGTTGGCCCAGGTTTTTATATTTGGGTTTCACACTTGCATGATTTAGCACTTAAAACTAATAATCTCAGTGAGCATCCAAAGCCCAGCTTGTCCAAGGGCTGCAGACGCATGCCCAGGGCTTGAATTAAGTTAAAAGCAGGCCTTGATATATTAGGGACATCATTTGAAGTCCATTTAGGTAAATCTGCACAGAATTTCAGCCTGGGGATTTCAATTAAAGGATTTTTTTCCTCCCTTTCTAGGCTGAGCCCATATGAGTTGATAATCTTTTTCTCCTCAGCTTTTTAAAACCTCTGGTGTTTCCTAAAATAGACACCTCTGTTAGCGATGCTGTGAGAGAACCAAATCTCTGATTAAAAAACAGGATGGGAAATCAATGGGAGAGAAACTGGTGTGAAAATCACACTGACATTTCTGCTCAAAGCCTTGTCCCAAAGGAGACACTCGGCAGGAAAATTTAAAGGTTATTTTTTTCCTCGTGGGTTTTTCTTTTCCTCTATTTTATTTTTTTTTTTTTTTTTTTTTTTTGCACAACATCCCATGGCTGAGCAGGAAGGGTGCTCACTGTTATCAGTTTTCTACAAATACCATGGGCTGAAATTTTCCAAGTTGTGTGTCTGGCTCTTTCCAGGGAAGTTTCAGCCCAGGCAGTGAGGCTGGAGCTGGAGTTATCACCCTTTTGAGGAATATGTAAATAACCAAGCTGGTGATGCCTTCAGTGGCTCGGGAGAGTTTTCTCATTGCACTAAATCCTGCTCTAGCAGTGAAAAGCAAATTGCACTTTCCCCCCCCCCCCCCCCCCAAAAAAATCCTTTGGCAGGCTGTTAGCTGTCACATCTGGGTGACAAACACCTCGGAGGAAGGTCTAAAATCCAAACAAACAAACGAAAAATCTTGGGAGAAATGAGTTTCTGAGTGTCACATCCGCCAGCACTCAGGTTTCTAGAGAGCTCTTGTCTTTTTTAATGTGAACCCAAGATTTTGGGATCTGAACTGGATCCTGGAGGCCTTTCTGGCAGCTGGGAGGGGGAGCACAGCCAGTAAACATTTCCAAGGTGTTTCCTGAAGATGGTGGAAGCCCAGCCAAGCCCAGCTTGTGCGGGGGAGAGGATGTTGCAGGAGGAATGGAATTGTCAGCCAGCCCTGGGGAGCAGGGCAGGGTGCCAGAGGGGCTGGGGACACTGGGATGTGTCCGTGGGATGATCCAGAGGTGATGCTGCTGCTGGCAGGAGGAGGTGGATGCCCAGGGAAGCGCTGGGTTGTGGTTTTGGGGTAGAACCCTGGGTTTGAGCAGATTCCTGCTGCCTCTCCAGGCCCTGAGGTGCGCGGGGAGCTGGGTGCAAGCTGGGGACAGGCTTTTAGGGACCCTGCTTTGGGTCCTCCTGCTGCCAGGGCAGTTTGGGGGCTCCCTGGGAGGTGTGGGGCTCAGGAAACGGGCCCCAGGTGAGCCAGAGCTCCCCACATCCCCCCAAGCAGGGAGGATTTTCCATTCCCACCATGGCTGCCCCTTTTGCTTTTATCCACGTGGCTTCCCCTGGTTTTGTTTTTTATTTTTCCTCTTCCATCACTACAACTGGAAGACAGGGACGTGCTGCTTGTGCCCTTCCCTCAGGTCCCCTTGGGCTGGGGAGTGTCCCTGGGGTCATCCCCTGGGATGGGCTCTTCTCCCACAGCCTCCTGCCTCTCCTGCTGTCCTGGCTGACAACTGGACTTTCCTGCTGTGTGTTGTTGCTGTGGATTTCACTTCATTGTCCCCCGGTGGTTTTTTGCCATGTAAATGGGATCCCTCGGGGTGTTTTTCCATAATAAACCGTGTTGGTCCCAGCCCTGCTCCCTCTGTTCTCACAGTGAGTGTTTGGCTCCCTGCTTGGGACCTCCCAGGTTTTATGGTGATGGGGCAGAAGGAAAAAGGGGTTTTGGGGTTTCAGGGAATGCAGAAAATGTGATTCAAGCTCCTGCTTTGGGACTGGAGGCCTGTGGGAGAGGTGGGATTCCAGGGGTGGGATGTGCTGTGATCCAAACACCTCCCTGTGCTGCGTGAGCAGCTTTTGTGGGGCACCTGGGCTCGTGATGGAGCCCTGGATAAAAATACAGCTTGGCAGGAGACTTTTGTCGGCTTGATCTTCTCCCAGCCAACAGGTGGGAGGCAGCACAGGCTCAGCAGAGGAGATTTGTGAGATTTATGGCTGCTGAAGCACCGGCTCCAGCCGAGCAGCAGCGACGCTGCGGCTCCTCCCTGGCAGTCAGGGAACAGAGGGGCTGAGGGGAAGCAGCAAATTCTCCATCCATCACCAAATATAGCCAAGGAATGTCCGTGGGCCCCGGGGCAGCATCCCTGCCATGGGTGTTCATTGAAGGGATGGATGGCCCTCAGCAGTGTTCCTGCCTCCCCCCAGCCCTGCTGTGCTCTTCCACCAGATGCTTGGAGGGGGAAAAAAGAAAAATAAATCAAATTCCAGCACAGAAGATGCACCAGGGAAAGCCAGGTGTGTCCATGCAGCCCTGGGAGGTTGGGATGTCCACAGCAAAGCCAAAAGCTGCGAGGACAACCCCAAGCTCTTGGTTGTGAGACATGAGGGACAGGAGGGAGCTTTGTGCAGGTGGATTTGGGATTTGCTGCAAGGCTGAGGTTTTGATTCTGCTGCCTGTCTTCCAAGCTTTTCCTTTGATCAGGCGTGGCAGGGCTTTGCAGGGAGCGTGCTTTGAAATGAAGCCCGTGCAGGAGGAGGAGGAGGAGGAGGAGGAGGAGGAGGCAGAGCTGGTGGGAATTATGCTGCCACTCAGCAATTGTCAGCACAGATGTTCCCGAGGTAATCACCACCCTGAATAGCAGGAGCTGCTGCTCATGACAAATCAGGATTTAACCCCCAGAACTCGTGGGGAGTCTTGAGAGAGTGGGACAGCCCCGATGAGCGTGGCAGGGAGGCTGGGCAGAGCGTGGACTCTGCTCTCCTGGCCCTTTGTGTGCACCAGGGGAGTTGTGCCACGTCCCTGCCTCAGTTTCCCCATCAGCATGGCAGAATCATGGAATCCCAGACTGGTTTGGGACGGGAACTTAAAGATCACCCAGTGCCACTTAAAGATCACCCAGTGCCACTTAAAGATCACCCAGTGCCACTCCCTGCCATGGGCAGGGACACCTCCCACTGTGCCAGGGTGCCCCAAGCCCCGTCCAACCTGGCCTAGAATGGTGAATCTAAATCTGACGAATGATCCAGAGGGAGCAGAGGATGATTCCAGCTCATTAGGGAGGGAAAGCAGAAACCCAGGAGTGCTCTGCAGTGCAGTGAAATCCCTGCAGGTCCTGGTGTGTGGGGGCCATGCAAATCCAGGTCTGTCCTGTGGCCCAAGTGGGAATTCCTCAGCAGTTTTACATCCTCCCTGGAGGGCAGAACAGGCACCAACAACCCTGAGCAGGAACCTGCAGGATAAAATATCAGGGCAGGGGACCTGGTGACAGGGTGACAGAAACACCCGGCGCTGGAGGGACAGATAAGGGGACCTGGAGGCAGGAGAACAAGCAAAGGGCACTTGCTATCAGCAGCGGCGGGGCCGTGCCAGGGTTTGAGCAGCCCGACCATCTCGTCCCTTCGACACCGCTATTTTTAGCCATGCTTGCTGACACCTCTGTCACCAGCGCCTAAAATGGTCCCCCTGAGCACAGCCAGGGCCACCAAGGGAGCCGTGACTCAACGGGGCGGGTGTGGAGCCGCCGATGGAGCCTCCCTGCCAAGGGGCAGCTCCGGGCTGGGCCAGCTCCTCCGGAGATGCTCTCTCGGGAGTTCTGCAGTTAATTCAGCCCCGAGATAGGTGAAAAGTCTCTGTTTCTGCCCACACGTTCAAAGAATGAATCAGAGTTCTTCAGTTTTAGGTCTCAGAGTTCTTTATTATATCTTACCTATAAAAATTTTTCTCCTGTCCTGTGACTGTGTTCACAGGGGTTCTTGGATGAGGGAAGAGACGAGGATCTGACTCCATGTTTCAGAAGGCTGATTTATTATTTTATCATATATATTACATTAAAACTATACTAAAAGAATAGAAGAAAAGGTTCTCATCAGAAAGCCAGCTAAGCTAAAAATAGAAAAGAATAAGAAAGGTTTGTGGCTCGGACAGAGAGCCCGAGCCAGCTGGGCTGTGATTGGCCATGAATTAGAAACAACCACATGACACCAATCACAGATGCACCTGTTGCATCCCACAGCAGCAGATAACCATTGGTTACATTTTGTTCCTGAGGCCTCTCAGCTTCTCGGGAGGAAAAATCCTAAGGCAGGACAGCCAGCGGCACTCTGACTGCCCTTGGGGTGGTGTTGTCTCTTTATGCTACAAACTACCTATAACATGTTATAGTTACTGAGGACCCCACTGAGGGGCTCAGAGACCCTGGCACACAGCCCAGAACACCTGGGGATTTGATTTTGACCCCTGGAGCAAGTTGCCAACTTTGTATGAGGACCTGAAAGTCGCACAGGTTTGAATGGTGTAATAACAAAATGATCACAGGGTGAAAATGTAGATTTTAGGATTTTTGGTATGGGGGTTATGGGGACAAGATGGAGGAATCTGGGCATGTCCAGCCTTTCTCCTTCTTCTTTTTATTCTCCATTTTCTGCAGTGATGTTGGCACTTTGGGGTTGGTTTAGAGTAGAAGTGCACTGTCTAGCACAGGTGATAGGTATTGGGAATTAAGTGTAAATATGTTACACGTAGTTTGTAGTATAAAAGGACAACACCACCCTGAGGGCGGCCAGAGTGCCTGTGGCTGCCCTGCTGAGCAGATCTCTGCTGGGCAGAAAGAAAATTTTATAGATAAGAATTAATAAACAACCTCAAGACTGAAAAGCGAAGAGTCCAGACTCGTCCTTCAGCCGGAGCAGAGACACCCTGCACATCTCGGGGCAGCAATTAACAACCAAAAACCCGAGAGGGCAAAGATCTTGGACCCACAGAGCAAACCCACCCTGCTCCCCCTGCCTGGAGATCCCCTTTTAGGAAAAGCTGCCTCGTTTTCCACGGGGGCGGAGATCTGCCCGTCCCGGCGCTTTCCCATTCCTGCAGCGAGGGCTCCGTTACCGGGGCTGCATTCAAAGCTCTGCTGGCAGCGCTGTGCCGGATGGGGCTGTGCCATAATCCCCCCCTGCGAGCAGAGCAGAGCAGAGCAGGGGGGTCTCGGGACCCTCTGGGGCTGCAGGAGAGCTGGAGAGGGGTTTGGACAAGGGCATGGAGTGATAGGGTGAGGGAGAATGGGTTTAAAGTGAAGGAATGTCGATTTAGATTGGATATTGGGAAGAAATCCTTCTCTCTGAGGGTGGTGAGGCCCTGGCACTGGTTGCCCAGAGAAGCTGAGGATGCCAGGGAGGATAAATGAGGGAAAATCTGCTTCTAATGCACTATGAAGGGAGCTTGGCTTCCCCGGCCTGCGCTGACTTTCGGTGGGAATTGGAGCAGGAGTGGACATTGCTGGAATTCGGGCCCATCCTGATGGGGATGCGTCTGCCCCAGGGATGGGGACGGGGACAGGGACAGTTGTGGTGCTGAGCAGGTGCCACGAGAGGGCGTGGAGGGCTGCGAGTGCCGCCAGAGGTGACCTGGTGGCCCATGTCCCCTCCTTGGTGCCCTAATGGCATCACCGCCTTTCCCGGTGCCACCTGGTGCTGCTTCCCTTCAGGAGCGTGTTTGGGGCGTGTGGACGGGCATCTCTGCCACCTGAGCCCCCCGAATGTCCCCAACCCACGCCCCTCCATGGGGAGGGGCAGCTGCCCGAAGCCCACCAAGCTGGGTGGGCAGAGAATTTTCCTCAGTGCCAGTTCTGGCGTGGGACACGCATCCTTATCAGGCACTTTGTCACCCAGGGTGACCTGGCTGGGGGGGCTGCGGGGCCACCCCACATGGCAGGGCTGGGGTGATGGGGGCTTGCCCTGCTGGCTGCACAAACAGGCCTCCTCCTCCTCCAGGTGCGGCTGGGAATCATTAGGAGCTCTCTGCGCCGGCTGCTGAGTGTGGGAACTGGAAGAGAAAGCTGGAGAGAGGCCTTCTTTCATCTCCCCACTCCCTCCTCCCCCCGTGTCTGCCAAGCCTGGCTTCCTTTTGAATCCTTTAGCTTGTGCCAAGTGAGGGAGAGGAGGAGGAGGGGGGAAGAAAGAGAAAAAGGGAAAAAAAAAAGGCAAAGCAAAAAAAAAAAAAAAAAGCAACAACCACAGGAATGTGTCCAGGGATCTGGCTTCATTCAGGCTGTGAGCCCTGAATACCCCGGCTCCACTCGGGGAGCTGGAGGGAGGCAGCAGTGGGAAAACAAACAGGGAAGGGCTGTGAGGTGGGGACAAAGGGTATCAGGGAGGGGGACACGTCCCCTGCCATGGTAGCAGGAGTTAGGGTGCCACAGCTGGGAGCAAAGCTGCCGTGTCTGGGTGAATCCTGGCCGTGCTCCATCCCGGGATGGGGACACAGTGCCCGTCCCAGCACCCTGGGGTGCCCCTGTGCCAGCCTGTCCCTCTGCACCAAGGCAGCAGGGCTGCTGCCAGGGGAGCCTGGGAGCCTTTCCTCCAGCACATCGGGAGAAGGATGGTTTCTGACTCGCTGCCGACTTTATTCCCAGCAAATTAATAATTTCCTCTTGTGGCAGCAGCGTTGGCCTGAGCGTGTGCGTGCTGGTGCCTTCCCACCGCCCTCCCGGAGGGTCCGTGCCGCACCTCCCTCCATCCCCATCCTCAGCTGGGCTCCCTCCAGCTGTGCCGAGCTGTCAGATCCAGCGCAGCTGTGCCGGCCGCGGCCTCGGCAGCATCCCGGCGGGAGCGGGGCCCCGGCTGCGAGCTGATGCTGCGAGCGCCGAGTGCCGGAGGTGCCGGGGAAGCGCCTTGGGTGGCGCCGAGGGAGGCGCAGCTCCGGGAAGGAGCTCTCGCTGCCTCTTGGCCCCGCAGCAGCTCTGGCAGAGCTCGGAGAAACGGGGAAAAGCAGCGAGGGAGCCGCCAGCACACGCCGTGCTCTGTCCTGGGGACGCGGGGCGGCTGCGGGACGGTCCCAGCGCGGGATGGGAGCGCTGGGCGCCCCGGCACAGAGCTGGGGTTCGCCACCCCAGTCCTCGCAGAGCTCCACAAGCGCTCCCCGCTCCTCCCGTGCGCTCCGTGCATCCCCCCTGCGCTCTGGGCGCTCCTTCAGCGCACGGGAGGCGCTCCCGGGGCTGTCCGTGTGTCCGGCCGCGGCACAGACACCAATCCCCAGCGCGGCCACTCGCTATCGGCAGATCTGCTGGGAGCGCCGGCCGTTCCTCGGGCAGCCATTGTGTTTTGTTCCTTATTTCTATCCCCGGGGTGGTGCCACAGGTGGGCGATTGTTCCAGCTGACAGCCTGAGAGGCGAAGGAACGAGATTGAACTTCCTGCTATTCAATCAGAGAAAAAGTGAGCGTTCAGCAGCAGCTGCTGGCTGCTGGCAGGAGCCGAGCCCCGCCGCGGTGGGCGCAGGAAAAGGCAGGAAAATCTGCCTGGTGCCATGGGCACGGCGGCTTCTGAAGCGCCTCTGGCTGCCGCTGCTCTCTCCTGAGTTTGTTTTTTGGGAGATTTCCTGATCAAAGTAGCTCCAAAGCAGAAGTCGGATGAGGAGGAGCTGGGGAAGGGGGTGAGCTGGGAGAAAAGGGGGCTCAGGGGGGATCCCCTGGCTCTGCACAACTCCCTGACAGGAGGGGACAGCCAGGAGGGGGGTCAGGCTCTGCTCCCAGAGAACAGGATGAGAGGAAACAGCATCAGGGGAAGTTTAGCTTGGATAACAGAAAAAAAAATCTTCACTGGAAGGGTGGTCAGGCACTGGAATGAGCTGCCCAGGGCAGTGGAGGAATCACCATCCCTGGAAGTGCACAAAACCACACGGATGTGGCATTTGGGGACAGGGTTTAATGGAGAGCATGGCGGTGCTGGGTTAATGGTTAGACTCGGTTTTAAGGGTCTCTCGCAGCTTTAGTGACTCTGTGGGAAGCACCAGCATGGAAAACAGCAGCGTGTGGTGGTGGGGGACACTCTAAGTGGGGAGAGGCCATGCCAGGAGGCGAAGCCAGGAGCTGGAAGTGCCGGAGGGAGCAGCTCCCCCCTCCCCGGGCCAGCCCGAGCGCTGCAGCTTCACCCCTGCCCTGAACTCTGTGTGATCCCTGACCCCGGGGCCTCTGTGGCGGAGTGCTGGTGGCTTTGGAAGCCTTCTGGATGTGCATTTCCCCTCCTCTGTGCTGCTGGAAGGGCCGGGGGATGATCCCTTCCCCTGCTGGCTGGGAGCCTCCTTGTCCCTGTTTCCCCAGACGTGTCTGTTCTCCCTCCTGGAGGCCGGCAAGGGAGGGAGGAGTGTGTGCTCCTGTGAGCTCCGCAAGGGGAACAAACCTCTCTCCCTCCTCCCCTCACTGCCTGGGTCCCTTTTGAAGCATCCATGGCCTTGTGGAAGCCCCTGCAGCACCCAGGGTGCAGTGAGACTTCAGGGTCTCCATGTGCCAGGAGCCCAAGGCCATCCCTGCTCCGTTTCCTTCCCTCACTCTTCCCCTCCTGGGGCCAATCCAATTGCAGAAGAGTCTCCTGCTGCCACCTCTCCCTGCCCCTTCCCCGTGCCATCTGTCCCCAGCACGGTGACAACCTCACCGGTGGCGTTGCTGCTCCAGATCCTCTCGTGCACCCCTGTGTCACAGACATGCTTTATGAAAAATCCTTTCCTTAGGATTTTTTCTCCTGAGGAGCTGAGAGGCCTCAGGAACAAAACGTAAGCAATGGTTATCTGCTGCTGTGGGATGCAACAGGGGCATCTGTGATTGGTCTCATGTGGTTGTTTCTAATTAATGGCCAATCACAGCCCAGCTGGCTCGGACTGTCTCAGTCAGTCACAAGCCTTTGTTATTTGTTCTTTTGCTATTCTTAGCCAGCCTTCTGATGAAATCCTTTCTTCTATTCTTTTAGTATAGTTTTAATATAAAATATATAATAAAATAATCAATCAAGCCTTCTGAAACACGGAGTCAGATCCTCATCTCTTCCCTCATCCTCAGACCCCTGCGAACACCACCACACCCCTGAGCTCTCTGTTTCCAATCCATCTGTTTTGTTTCCCCGGGCTCGGGGTGTCTCCCGGGCTGGCTGTGCTCACCAGGGCCGCACACAGATGAGATGGGGCTCACCAGAGAGCCCCCGATGCCTCCACGCTCGGCGGACCCGCAGCTCCATCACCCCGAGGGCGGGACCGGGCTGAGCTCAGCACCTCGCACGAACGTCGCGCCTCGGCGACACTGCAGCCGAGGCAATCAGCAGCAATCAGCCCCTTTTGGGAGCTCGCCCTGAAACGCTGCAGAGGCTTTTCCGTGCGTGCCGATGCTTTGGAAGCGGCGGGGGTTGGACACGCCAAAGCACCGGCCACGTCTGAGCGAGGCTCGGTGCCTCGTGTCACTTCCAGGGGGCTGGGAGGGCTCGGGGGTGATGTCTGTGGATGTTAAAGGCACTTGTGTAGCCAAGCGGCACAGGCACATGCTGTCACTGCCTCTGCAGTGCCATCTGGCCAGCAGCGACGCAGCTAGAACCAGGGCTGTGCGCAGGAGAACATTTTACAACAGAAAGCAATTAACAGAATAAAGCCCTTTTTAAAATCCAGTAATTAAAAACAGTCCCTCCCCCTTGTTTTCCTTTTAAGCTGAAAGTTGCTGTTTACTCATTTGCTTTACAAAGTGTGCCTTGTTGTGGCTTCAGAAGAAATGAAAGTTTGAAGTGGTTAGAGAAGAAAGGCTTTGGGGCTGCTGCGTTCCAGGCAGGGCGGAGGGGCAGGGGCTCTCCAGCCCGGCTTGTTTGTATTTGTTCTTGTCTACTCGCAAGATCGCTAAACACACATTTAACAAGTGGTGAAACTGTCTACCAGCCCGATCTCTCCCAGGGTTCATGAGAAGAGGCCTGGCACATTAGCATTGCTGGGGGAAGGGAGGGAGGACAGGCCTTTTGAAGGGTTGGTGTTTTGGGGCTGAGCGAGGGAGGGAAGGGCTCCTTGAGCAGGCCAAGTCCCAAACAAAGGCATTGTGTTCCCCGGAGCCCTGGGGACTGGCCCCGGGGGAAGGCCAGGACCTTGCCTCACCAGCCACGGGTTTTCCCATCCCAGCTCCTCTTGTTTCCTAGCAGGAGTGCAGCCCGAGGGCCATCCAAGGCTTCCAGAGGTGGGAGCGGGGCTGGCACCTCCAGGGCTGGCTCATCCATCCCTGAGAGTGAGAGCCACAGAAGCCAGGGCTGCAGGATGGTCATGGGGACCATCCTGTGCCACAGCAGCTCACCTGTGCCCCACCAGCCTCACCCTGTCCCCACCAGCCTCACCCTGTCCCCACCACCCTCACCCTGTCCCATCACCTCACCTTGTCCCATCACCTCACCTTGTCCCCACCACCCTCACCTTGTCCCATCACCCTCACCTTGTCCCCACCACCCTCACCTTGTCCCATCACCCTCACCTTGTCCTCACCACCCTCACCTTGTCCCCACCACCTTCTCTGGGTACAAAATACCAGAGAGGAGCAGCCCAGTGTCCAGTGGCCACAAGTCTTCAGTCCTCTCTGGGTGGCCACAGGGGAGCCCTGACCTCAGGGGGCTCCTGGACACGCGGTGACCCAGTCTGTGGGCAGGTTTGGTGCAATATCAATTATCACTCGTTGTGGCTCCTCTGTAAAGCGAGTGGCCAGTGCAGCAGCACCATTATGGGTGGGGAAACTGAGGCACAACCCACTGGTGGTGTCTGGTGCTAAACCATCAGGATGTTGATCTTGTCCCTCAGCCCCACTGCCCTGGTGACACAGGGTGGCACAGACTCAAGGGGACAGCAGCAGCTGCAGCGTGTCCCAGCTGTGAGCTCGGCAGGTGCAGCCTCTGGAGCCCCATCCCACGGGATTGCAGGGCTGAGCCACATTCCCAGACCTGCCGTGGGGCAATAGGTGTGAGGACACAGGCAGCCCTGCCAGGGCGGTGAGGGCAGCGCCGAATTGCAGCTCCCTGTCCCTGCCTGGGGAAGGGTGAGGCCACGGGTTTGTGGGAAAATGTTGTTTTTCCCTCCCCTGGACTGCCCGTAGCAGCCGGCTGGGCGGGCTCTGGATTGCGTGGGCCGGGGAAGTGGGGGGGAGTTTGCAATTGTGGTGCCTCTGGCTTGGAGCAGAGCCACGGCAAACAATCCTCTGCTGGCCCTGCTCCAGATCTGACAGAGCACCGAGGTGATACCGTATTCATCCCTCCACGCTTTCATCCCAAATCACCTCCTGAAAGCCCTGCCTGGTTCTCCTGCCCGGGATGGGTCTGCTCAGCCACAGAGAGAGGCGGCCTGTCCACAGCCAGGAATCCCTGTGCGGCCTCTGCCTTGGAAATTACAGCTGTGGGACCTGAGGTTAGGAGGTGATGTTGACTGAAGATGTGAGGACAGGGCATGGCAGGCATGCACGGGGTTAAATCAGAGGTGTCAGTTCACGGGGAGGTAACAGATAAGTCCTGCTCCTCGGCTGCCTCTGGCTTTCCAGAAGCCTTGCCCTGCCTCCCCCATTCCAGCTGCTGCAGCTTTTCACAGCTGGCCGCTCTCCTGGGACATTTCCCAGAGCTGGGAAGGCGGGGAGGGGAGGGAGCAGCGTGGTCCCCGCCTGGGAGGGGGGTTGGTGCCTGGGCTGACCATTTCTCCTCCAGGGACACTTAGTCTGGAGCCTTTCACCCCCAGGACAGGCCTGGCACAGGCAAACCTAGGCAATCCCTGGCAGGGATCCACCCTCAGCCCTGGCCCGGAGAGTTTTTCCTGCTGCAGGGAAGGGACATCAATCTTTGCAGCTCACTTATTCCTTGGCCTCTGAAGCGGGGTAGCCAATTAGTGCTGGGTGTGATGGATGGCTTAGCCCCGTCCTCGTGACACCCATCCTCTGGAAACAGTTCCCACCACGGAGAGGCACAGCCAGCCGGAGCAGGGGACAGCTCTCAGCAGCTCCTGAGTCCCCGAGGGTCTCACAGGGGTCCCACAGGCGTTGCAGCAATGCCTGCTGTGACTGCAGAGGGGAAACAGCCCCGAGCACGGGGCCAGTGCTGTTAATTCAGGGCTTGGGGAGAGATTTCCTCTGATAATTCCCTGGCTTGGCTGTGGCAAAGCCTGGAGCTCTCCAGGGAAGAGCAAATCAGCTCTGGGCAGAGGTTGGTCACCCACTGCTCGTGGCTCTGCTCTCGGGGTCACTGTACCGTGGGAATTGGCTGCAAAGATGCTCAGTGAGAGGCCAGCAGGGGCAGAACCCCCATTTCTGCACTCCTTGCCTGCAGTGGGGGAGCTCTGGCTGCTCCCTCCCGTGGGATATGGGTGACACTCCCAAAATCAGCTCCCCTCACCGAGCTAAACCCGTTTAATCCTTCCCTGTTGTCTCCACTGAACCATCCCATGAGGGGTCCCTGCTCCATCTGGGGTGGCTCAGATGTCCCTCACAATCCCCCCTGGAATCCCTGGGGTCGATTAGAAACGACTCTCCAGGAGCACAGGCTGGAGAACGGATCCGATTACAGGAGAAGTGGGTTTGGGGGCCCCTGCTCTGTTCATAATGAAGTGTAATCCTAGAAAAACATGTTGCCAATTACACTTCAATTGAACCCAGATAATGATGCTTAGACAGGGCCCAGAAAAGATGGAGTCTGGACAGTGAATTCCTTCCTAATGGAGAAGAAAAGTGTTCCTCTGTGGCAGGTCTGGGCTCGGCTTGGTTCAGGCTCGCTGTGATATGAGCGAGAGCCTGAAACAACCAATCTCAGGATCCCATTTAAATGGTTTTATCAGTGGAAAGGGTATTAATCTCTCAAAAACACATGTTTATGGGAAGTTTGGTTTGGAGATGTATGTGTTTCTAACTGAAATCACTTTGGAAAGGGAGGAGGAGCGGGTCTCAAAACTGCTAAAATAACACTTTTCCAATTCTTCTGGTTCAAAGTAACTTTTCATTTGGAAATGTAAGCTAATAACAGCTCGGCTTCTTGACCACTTCTCACAGTGAAAACAAAACACCAGAATTAGAGTAACAAAGCGCCGTGACCTAAAGCAAAGGTTTTACTCCTTTTTTTGCAGTTTACAAACACTGCCAAGATCTCAGCGCTCCACTCCAACACAGGACGGCTGCTTCAGGTCCCTGCTGCTTCCCTTCAGGAGGGAGAATGGTGTGGTTCTGTCCCAAAAACTGCCCGGGGGTGGGTCTGTGTTTTGCAGGCGCGGGCGAAGGGCAGGCAGGAGCCGGGATTTGGCTTTTCCGGAGCTGCCGGGGAATCGCAGACACCTCGGTGGGTGAGCTGGCAGAGATGGCTGAGGGAGATAGGGAGCGCCCCGGGAGGCCACGGGGGACGGGCGGCTTGGCTGGCCCGAGCGGCGACGGGCTCTTATCGCCGCCACGGTCTCTGCAGAAGGGCTTTGGGAAACCCACGTGCTGCCAGATCTCAGCGCTGATTATTTTCTTCAAAATAAAAGGCATTATTTTCGTACTGGGAACCTCCACTTCAGCGCTCTCCCTCCTCCCCTCTCCCTGTCTCTCTCCCACACGCACACGTTTTTGCTGCCTTGGGGGATTTTAGCAGCAGCAGGGCTCTGAAAAACAGATTCCTGCCTCCTTCCTCCAGGAGCAGGGAAAGGGAGATGCTCGCTCGGTGCTCGGCCGTGGGTTAAAGTTTCCAGCGTTGTGAAAAGAGACCAGAAAACGGCGAATCCTCCCAGCGTTACAAAGCCTAAAGTTGGGCTTCGGCCGTTTTGTCTCGCAGGGTAGGTGTCAAACGCCCTGGCAGTGCCGGGAGCTGGCACTTGAACAGGCTCCAAGGCTGTGGGAGCGTGGCAGGGGGCCGAGCTCCCGGTGGCACCAGACCCGGCCCTCGCCGGTGGCCGCCGATTGATCCCGGCCCCTTTGAGCGGCGTCCCCGAACCGAGCGAGCCGCTCTCCATCCGAACCCCGAGCCCCGCGCCGAGCCGGGCAGACATGTGTGTGCGTGTGGGGCTGGATGTTGATTTTTCCCTGAAACAACTCAAGGCTTTATCAGTCCCATCTCTTTCCCACGGTTTTCTGTTGCCAGTGAGGTCACTGGTCCCTTTAAACTGGGGCTGAGGCCAA
The DNA here is from genome assembly GCA_019023105.1 of Diglossa brunneiventris. Classification (NCBI taxonomy): domain Eukaryota; kingdom Metazoa; phylum Chordata; class Aves; order Passeriformes; family Thraupidae; genus Diglossa; species Diglossa brunneiventris. The sequence goes on from CM032375.1 coordinate 1,419,579, forward strand.
TGTGCAGCGGGTGGAAGGGGGGCCGTGGGCAGGAGTGGGGGGGACATGAGACGGTTCACACAGACTGTTCCTTTTACAGGAAGACTTGGGATTTCGACCAGCGAGCGGGAGGAGGCGGCGGGGCGAGGAGGGGGGGCCCTGGGAACCGGGGAGCGCCGGCGCGGCCGCGTAATCCGTCACTCCCGGGAGATGGTGGCTCATTAACCCATTACCCGGGAGGTGGGGACGTGCCGGGAGGGAGCCAGGCAAGGAGAGCCGGGGGTGGGAGAGGCACAGCGGGCAGGGGAGGAGCCGTGCGGGGCCGGAGCGGCGGAGCCCGGGCAGGGACAGAGCGCTGCCCCGAGCACGGCGGGCGAGCACGGCGGCGGCCACCGGGGCCACGCGTGGGGCAAGCTCGGCGAGCCCAGCGGCCTCTCCCCGTGCCAGGATGAAGCGGCTCTGCGAGGAGAGCTCGTCCGATACGGAGTCTGACGGCACCATCGACGTGGGCCGGGAGGAGGAGTACAGGTGAGGGCAGGCTCCGTCCCACGCGGGGTTTTGGGGTGCCGGCACCGCTCCCCGCGGGCTGCGAGGGGCGGCAGCGCTCGGTGCCTGCCGGGGCACGGCACGGGAGGGCACCGGGGCTGGCACGGCCGCACCGGGCACGGCACGGGAGGGCACCGGGCTACCACGGCTGCACCGGGCACGGAACTGAAGGGCACCGGCGCTGCCACCGCCGCGCGGGCACAGCACGGGGGGGCACCGGGTCTGGCACGGCTGCACCGGGCACGGCAAGGGAGGGCACCGGGTCTGGCACGGCTGCACCGGGCACGGAACTGAAGGGCACCGGCGCTGCCACCGCCGCACCGGGAGTCCCTCACACCTCGCTTAACCCCTCGGGGTCGGGCTGGTCCTGCGGGGACCGGCAGGATGAGCCCAGAGTGCCGGCCAGGGCTGGTGCTGGCCATGGGGCTGAACCCGCAAGGAAATGGAAGTGGCCGTACAAGTGTTAAAGCAGCGTTAGGAGCTTCAGGAGAATCCCATCAGAGCCAGCGCCGTGGCTTCTCCTGCCAGGTGGGAGAAGGGCAGCGGGAGCCCGTTCTGGTCTCTGCACCCCGAGATGGGGCAGCCCCCCCAGAGCAGAGGCACCCACACCCCTGCGCCCCGGCAACCCGAGGGCTCCCAGGGAATGTGGAAGAAACGAGAGGTTTTGCATGAGAAAAACGCTTCTGCTGTGCTGATGCATCGGTAGGGCAGCAGCTGGGGCTGTGATGTGCTGGGGAAGGGCTGCCCCGGTGCCCCTCGGCAGCGCTGTTCTCAGGCTCTGTCCCATCGCTGCCGAGCTGCACTTTGGCTCTGGGGCTTTGCTGTTTGTGAGGGAATGGTGAGGACAGGAGCCGTGTGTGGTTCCCCGGGCGATGCCCTCCGGCTCCCCTGGCACCGGGCATCCCAGGCTGGGTCAGCCCTTCCAGGCTCCGAGGGGGCAGACGGCACAGGGAAAGGCTCTGTTATTTGTTCCCATCCAAAAATCAGCTGCTTTTGAACTCTTGTTTCAGTAGCCAAGTGTTTCCCCTCCCTCGGTGTCCAGTGAGGCCTTGGATTAATTCATTCCCTCCTGCTCTTTGGTATCCTGAGTGGAGAAACTGCCTGGCTGGTGCCAAGCTCAGCTTCTCATGGGACCAAATTCATGAATCTGCTTCTGATACAGTCGCAGCAGAGTCGGGCACGTCTTACACAAAATGTCCTGCAGAAATTCCCTGAGCCCTTACGCGTTTCCAAGTGCATCAATATTTAAGCTGCTTTCCTGCTGCAGCTGAAATGTATCCCACCTCTTCACATCAGTGCAGCAAGAGTCCATAGGACCCCAGGGATAAAATACTGGAATTGTCACAATATTTTATTTTGATGACCAGTAATGATGAACTTTTAATCTCTCTCTGGTGCTGCTAATGTGTTTGCCTTCTCGAGCCAGTGGTGGAACCAGGCTGGCTGTGATCTGGTGATATTTGTATAGGTGGATGTTGTTCCTCATGCCACGCAAATCTACGGCCAAAAGAGCTGTTCCTGCCCTGCTGGGGGCACACCCTGAGTAATGCCATCCTGCATGGGATGCTGGAGCACCCAGAAAAATCAAACATTTCCAGGTGGGGAGTGAGGAGGAGGAGGAGTGATTAGAGCAGAGAGAGGCTGCCTGCCTGGCTGGGGTTCCCAGCCCATTACCCATCGGTTGAGTGGTTTGGGCAAACCAGTTTCCCTGTAGTGAGGGGATGAGTCACGCCGGGTGTGAGGCTTGGATCAGTGTGTGGAGCAAGTTTAGGCTGTGGGGTCACTGCAGAAGTGCAAAATCTGCTCAGTTCACAGCCAAAGCTATGCTGTGGGTGATAAAACCAAGCAAAGAGCAATCCAGAAATTTTAATCACTGGAGAATATACTCACAGCATCTTTTATGTGGTTCAAATCCACCAGATGTATTTTTAATGTACATTTTGCAGTGAGATGGGTGTTGATATCCACATCTGGACCTGAAGCTCACCAAGAGCAAAGCATTCAGACAGCTCTACAAAGAGAGTTTCAAAAATCCCTATTCCTCTTTGGGTGCCTATTTTGCATTTCCAGGTGAATTCAGCACCTGCCCCCTGCACCTAAAACACCCTGGTGTCCATACAGAGCCCGTTTTCACACCAGAATTGCTAATTTTCTGTATGTCTGTGTAGCTGGCGACGCGTGTTGGTACTTGTGGAGCCAGCCAGCATCTCTGCCTAGAGAGCCCACCCAGCAGACATTCAAATAGGGGACCTGTATGGAGATGAGCAGAGCAGGCAGTAGAAGAACGTGTTATTGTGTAAAACCACTTCTGAAAGCTCCTCGCTTGGGCCTATTTTTAATGGGCTGTGCTGGGTCGGCTCGCTGCAGACAGCACTGTCTGTGCAGGAAAATCCTTAATAGACTCTTATTAAAATGCTTCGTCAAACTGAAAAGCATTTGGGTTGGGGTGAACCCAAGTGCCCCTTTTCCAGATTTGGGTGTCTGACGCCAGCTCTGCTCCCTGCGGCGCGCCGGGCCGGCCGGGGCTGTGTTCACGTCCCTGCTCCGAGTTTCGTAAGGGACAGGAACAGCCCTGAGCCAGCTGCCCTTCCCAGAGGGACAAACCCTGCTTGGGGGAGGTGGGAGGTGGCCCAGCCAGCCTCATCCCCCTCCTCAGCCTCGGGGTCTTGCTGCAGGGAGTTTCCCACGCCTGGTTATCCGTGGTTATGGAGGCTTCACCTCATGGGGACCTAAGGGTTGAACTTTGCCTCCCTGTGCGTGTCTTGTGCTGACCTTTGGTGCTTTTAGCCAGGCTGGCACAGGGTGGTTTGTGGGGCCCTGTTCCTTAGGCTGTCCCCACGATGTCCCTCATCCCCTGAGCAGAGCTGTGAGCCAGCAGGAGGGTCCCTGCACTGTCACCTCCTGCCAGGTGTCCTCCCTGCCCCTCTCTGAGCGGTTCAGGGGTGTCCGTGAGTTCAGAACATCCCAGCCCACCCCGAAATTTGCGGTTTGGGAAGCAACTGCTCTGGGAAGCCCTCAGAAACCACATCAGTGCCACCACGGGCCTCACCCTGAGGAGCAGCCAGCCCTCCCTGGGTGGGAGCTGGGATCCCAGGGCTCAGATCCCTGCTGCTCTCGCGGCTCTGAGATGCAAAGCCCTGCAGACAGGGCAGGCTCAGACACGAGGGACGGGAGTTTCACGCATGGAGGAGAAAAGGCCATGACTCCAGAGCTCAGATTGCTGCTTTTCCAGCCCTGTGGAGATGCCATCACAGGCTGGCATGGAAGAATTGTGCCTGGGAGAGGATGGACAGTTTGGTGCAGAGATCTGTCCCAGGCTGGTGGGAGATTCTCAGAGGGGAGAGAGTGGGATTCAAGTCTCTGCTTTACTCCCCGTCCCCAGTTCCTGAGCTCTGTGTTGTGGGTAAAAATGAGATGGGAACCACAGAAGACATTTTTTGGGGTGGGGGGGAGGAAACTGCAGATGGCAAAAGTGTGTAGAACATATGTGCAACAGAGGTTGCTCTCCAGGCAGAAATGATCCCCTCTCCTTCCTTTCCAGCCATGTTTCCAGGTCTGTGTCTCCCACCACGACATCTCAGATACAAGCCAGGAAGAAGAGGAGAGGGGTGAGTGTCCTATATGATAATCAGGGCAGCTGTGTCCCCTGGTCAGGCTGGTCCTGTGTGCACTGGGGGGCTGTTGGCCAATCCTTACTGTTAAAATCACCTTTACCCTGCTCCTGCTCCACCTCCTGCAGAACTCTCCCAAAAAGCCAATTTTTCCCCAGTGATTTGGCCTCTAACCTGGCAGAAAAGGGGAGAGCAATTTCACCTGGGCTTACCACTCAACTTCTGCACCCCAAAACATTGACACACACGGCCCTTCCGAAGCACCTGGAGGGTTTTAGATCTGCGAGCTGTTGCTGTAAGTGACTGTGGTTCCTTCTGTCTGCTTGGGAATCTCCCACAGATCATCGAGAAGCGGCGCCGTGACCGCATCAACAGCAGCCTCTCGGAGCTGCGGCGCCTGGTGCCCACGGCCTTTGAGAAGCAGGTGTGTGTTTGGGGTTGGTGAGCCCCTGGTGCCCCCTGGGAGGCTCCAGGGTTTGGGGTACAGCCCCCAGAACGAGGCAGTCTGGAGCAAGGCTTTGCCTTTCTTGTGCTCCTCACTGCGGGGAGTAAGTAGGTGGTGGAAATGGGGTGGTGAAATGATATTAGCAAATATTCAGGGGCCCTGGGGAGGGTCAAATCAATCTAGGAAGTGTTTTGCAGATATGAGGAAGCACAGAAATGGGTTTTTTTTAATCTGCATCATGAAGGAGCTCTTTTTTCTGCTCACTTGATGTAAAAAACAGAGCCCTGGTGGATGCCCTGCGCCATTCTGAGCACTCCTGGGCTTCAGGGAGGGAGGAAATCATTGGTCAGACCCTGGCTCCTGAGAGGCACAAAGCCCTGGACCATAAAATGACAAATGGCTTTTCCTTTCTGCTCCCAACACAGGGGTCTTCCAAGCTGGAGAAGGCAGAAATTCTCCAAATGACAGTGGATCATTTGAAAATGCTTCATGCCACAGGAGGAGCAGGTAAGAGCTGCTCTTATGAGCACATGGGTGAGCTGAGGGTGCAAACCTGGAAGGAAAATTCCCCAGTGGAATTTGGGGAGCTGCCTCCAGCCAGCTCTGCCTGCTTCCCAAGGGAAATAAATACCTTTTGAGGGAAGGCAGATGGGCATTCTCCTACAGATGGGTCAGCACCCCATGCATCCGTTTGGGAGACTGGGGTATGTGGGATGCTGAACCCCCAGCCCCACAGGGACAGCACTGTTGGTGTCACACCCCCTGCTAAAAGCTGTTTTGCCGGAGACTCATTTATTCCTGCTCAGAAATGGAGCCTCCTTCCAGAAAAACCATATTAAACTCTTTACCTCCTCCCTGGGATACATTTCCTGCGGAGGCTGAATTCTGCATGAGGGCTCTGCAAATAAACAAGGCTTTTTTTCCCTTTCTGTTCTTTTTTTTTTTTTTGCCTGTGTGTCTCTTGGTTGTTATAAGAAGAGAGAGGGAGCCCTGTGCAAAATCCAACAAAGGTCTTATTTGTACTGAGACCTCAGTACAGACCCTCTGTCCTGTTCCAGTTAACAGGATGGAGATCACAGCTCCAGTAAAGAAGCCTCTGGCTTGCTTACCACCCAGTTTTGGCTTGCTGGGGACATTGCTGGCATCCAGGCTTTGGTTCAGGGCTGTAACTTGGTCTGGAACATTTGTTTAGATATTCAGTTTGACTGCACTGCAACAAAGGGCTGCATTGTCACGAGAGACCCCATCAAGCACAGTGGTCCAGCACTTCACTGTGCTGTGACATTCTCTGCTTTATTGCTTATGGTCTCATGAAGCTGCGAGTTGGGAGCAGAAGCCTGAAAATCAGCGGTTGGTTGCTGGTTTCTGTGGCTTTGAGCTTTCTCAGCCCAGCTGTTTTGGTTCTGACACTGCTTTAAAGGGAGTGTAAATTTTGGGAGCCAGGCAGAGGGAATTGGTGCCCAGCTGTGTGTTGAGGAGACACTGTCCTGAGTGGAATATCCCACTGGCAAAGGGAAGTGGTGCTCAGCATTGAGGAGACACTGTCCAGAGGGGAATATCTCACTGGCAAAGGCAGCCCAATCCCAGTGCCCATCTATCCCACAGCCACATCTCCAGCATCACTGGTAGAATCCAATCGGAAAAAAACCCTTCCTTCCTGAGCACAGCTAATGAAACCTCCTTGTGGTCTCACAGCAGTGAGAGGCTCCCTGACCCTGGCAGGTTTATCCCTCTGAGATAACCGTAGATGCCTCTCTCATCTCACAAACGTCCAGTCCCTTGGGACACCCACTTGGCTGCCTGCTTCAGGAATATCACACGGCAGCAAAGTGCCTCAAGTGAGATACACAGTGCATTAGAGAGGGTACTGAAATCCAAGCGCATTCCTGAGCTCTGCACGGTTTTACTGTCACCCACGTCCTCTCCCTCCAGGCTTCCTGGATGCCCGGGCTCTGGCCGTGGATTACAGAAGCATCGGCTTCCGCGAGTGTCTCACCGAGGTTGTCAGGTACCTGGGCATCCTCGAGGGCCAGAACGCTGCCGACCCCATCCGGCTGCGCCTCCTCTCCCACCTGAATAATTACGTGGCAGAAATGGAGCCTTCACCCGTGGCCACCTCCCTGCTGCCCATCCAGACCTGGCCCTGGTCCTTCCTGCACGGTGCCGCCGGGCCCGTGCAGGTCCCCAGGAGGGAGGCTGCTCCCGCTGCTCCGCTTGTTTTGACTGCATCTTCCCTGCCTTACCCCAGCCCTGCAGTGAGGCCGGCCCCTCTCCGCCGTGCCCCCGGTGAGATGCTGTCCTCCCGCCGGAGCTTCCTGGCCAGCAGGATGGGCTCCTCCAGCCGGAGGGCCCGCGGTGCTGGCTCGGCCGCAGCCGTGCCAGCCGTGCCCAGGATGGCATCACCAGCGGGAGCACTGAGAGAGGGCTCATCCAAGAGCAGCCAAATCGCCACATTCCTCTTCTCCCCGGCCTCTGCCGGCATCCCCGTGCCGCCAGCTTATGCAGCACCTCCCGTCTTGGGCGCTGCCACGCAGGGACCAGGGATCAGGGTTGGGACATCCAGGATCTGCCGCTCCTGGGCGACGGAAATCGGGGCTTTCTGACCCTCCCTCGCCCTCCGGAGACAGGAGTTCTTCAGTGTTCATCACCCACAGGGCTGAGAACAAACTCTGTTGAAAAGGCATCTTTCCTGCTTTGCAGAAGCCAAGGATCCATAGAGAAAATTCTCTCTGCTCTCGCCTCCCTCCTTGCGCCGCCCTCCTCGCCTCACCATCACACGTCCTCTCCCTCGTGATGCCTGCAAACGTAAATCACATCCAGTTCCACGCACTTGTCTGCACGAGGCCACGCTCCAGACCCTTCTGGATACGAGGGAGGGGGCACACGCAGACCCCAGCCCCATTCCTCCTCCAGCAAACCCCTCTGCAGAACCCAACCTTGCTCTCCTCTGGAAAAGAGCCAGCCTTGAAATACTGACTTTATTTCCCCGGGGACTCGGAGCTGCCAGCCAGACTTGCTCGTGCCGATTCCCTGCGACGCATCCCCCAGCTGCAGCACCTAATTTTGGTGTGCTGGGATGGACACAGCTCACACCCCGTGCCCAGCACTGCTGGCACCCTCAAGGCAGGCTCCAGCCCCCCCAGCTCCCGAAGAGAACTGGCTGCCTGCTAATCCCTGTGCTTTCCTCTCTGCATTACCAGCTTTTCCCACTTATGTGCCCTTAAGGTGGAGTGAGGCAGCGGCTTAGCAGGGCTCATTCCCACAGCCCGGCCGAGATCCTGCCGTGGCTGCAGGGCCTGTGCTGGGTTTCCAGCACAAACCCTGCTGGAGCAGCCGGCCAGGCTGCCTGGGCACAGCCCCTGCCCCGCACCGAGGTGTGAAGAGGTGAGACAGAGGATTTCAAAGGGACGCCTGTCACCGAGGGGAAGGCTCTGACTGCCAAAGTGAGAAGAAAATGCCTTTCCCTCTGCCAGCCTCCCTGCTGGAGCTGCGTCTCCTCCACCCTCTGCTGAACAGCCGTGACTGCAAAGGGGGAAAATGGGTTGGAGCAGCCTGAATTTGAAGTGCCTCCCTTGTTCTCCCTGAGCTCAGCATCCCTCACCCTCCCCTCCCACGATGTCTCTGTTTTCTTTCTCCAGCACTATGTTTGGGTCTCACACCTCTCATCCCTCTCCCTGGGCCGGGACCAAACCCCACTGAGGTGTCACTGCACTGGTCCTGAGTCCTGAGAGCCCTCCCTGCCTTGCCCTGTGTGCCCCATGGTGACTGTCACAGCAGATCACACCTCTGCTCCAGCAGCTGGCCTCCCCTCCTCTCCTCTTTGGGCAGAAAGAAGCTTGAAGCTTTCAAGCCACCCTGTGCCACATCCCATGGTGGCAGGGCAGGGATGTGGCTGCTCCCCCCCACCAGAACTGCTCCCTGCATTTGTGCCTTGACTCGCTGGGATACACGTGCAGAATATTCTGGACCCAGCTGCATGCCCAACCCTTGCCCACCTCTACAGCACTCCGACATGGAAAGAGAGAAGAGGTCAGTGCAAAGCAAGGTAAAAAAGAGGGAGAAGATCTCTTTTGAATGAGAGAAACTCTTCCCATGCCTCAGGTCAGAGGTGCAGCCGGTTGGGCCGTGTGGATGAGCTGTTGTTTTCCTTCCTGCAGATGGTATCTGCCATGTGCATGTCAATGTATGTATCTGCCATTGTTTGGGAAGTGAGTCCCTCCCAGTTGTTTTGGTGGAAGTCATCACACTTAACACACAGAAATGCCTCTGCTGCTTCTCACCCTTGTCCTCGAGTGCCACAATCAGCCAGGAACAACATACTCCCTTTTAATAAAGTCACAGGAGGGAAATCCTCGTGGGGCCTGGCTGTTCCTGCCGCTGGTTTGTGCACTAGAGCTCACGGCCTCACTTTACACTGTGCAGTGCTCTTAGATTCACGAGCTGTGACATCAGCAAAGGTGTCAAATAAAGTCTTTCAAACCCCTGTCCTGGTTGTGCAGTGTAGTGTTGAAGCGAATCTGCCCATCCAGCCTGCCTGGATCACAGAAGGGATCTGGGAAGGTCATTGGTGAGTAATTTTGTGCCAGGTTTTGATCCCTGAAAAGCTTCAAAACAAAGGTAAGATGCAGATTTTAAGGTGACATCCCTTCTGATTGTTTTATAGCTCCTGGTCATTCTGGCCCCAAGACTTTTTACTTTGGAAAACGAGTCAAAATCAGGTGGGTATTCACCAAGGCTTGCCCTGAGATTAGCAACAGAAGAAATAATTTCATTTAATGTTTACAAAAGTGTCAGGGCAGAGGTGGGGTCTGGCAGAGCCTTGCAGCCAGACTGAGGGCTTGCCCTGGTCTGCTGACCCTTTGCAGCCAGGACCAGAAAAACCCCTGTGGCATCTCGCTGTGGGGAAATGCTTTGGACTAAACAAAGAGCCACAGCTGAGAGCCTGTCTCTGTTTTGAGGAAAAGACCAGTAAATGATCCCTCTTCGTGAAAGATGCTTGGGAGAATTTTACTGGGGAATGGTGGGAATTCAACTTCCTTTCCCATAACTCCTTCTCGCTGCAAAATGCCTTTCAAAACCGCCCATAAATCCCTTCCTTAAGTGCTGTGTGGGGAATTGCTGGAAGGGAGCAACTGCAGCTGTGATGGAGTAATGCAGCATCCGTCTGGGAGCGGGGAGAAACTCCAAGAGCAATAATGGGGCTATTGATGACGGCTGGTCCCGCTGGTGCCTGGGCTGCCCTGACCCGGCTGGAGGTGGCGGTGGGAGCTCAGTGCTCTGCTGTGGCCTCGGCCAGAGAGAGGAACCAAAACCAAATTCCCCTCCGTGGGAGGCAGCCACACAAACCGGCCCCGCGGGCTACAGGGCTAAAACAAAACAGAGACAGTGGAAAAAAAAAAGAGAAAAAAACCAAACCCACTTCCTGATCTCCGCGGATCAAACGGGAGCCAGGGTGGGTGGAAGGGCATCGGTTCAGGCCCGTGGGGTTTTCTCCCCACAGCAACACGGTGATTACAGAGCAGTAGCTCCAGACTGCAGCTTCATTTTATTTTATTTTTTTTTCCCAGGGTTTTCTTTAGCCTAAACCCTAATACATCCTGGCAGCTTTTGATCTACCCTGCAGGGGAAATCCCCGAACTCTTGGTGCACTCCCTTCATCCTTGTTCTTCAGGCAAAAAAAATCCTGATGGAGAAGGCTGTGGGAAGGCGTGGGCGGCTCGGTGGCACAGCGGTGTTAAACAAGGCTCCCACCCAACATGGAAAAAACCAGGGTCCAGATGAACGAGCTTGGAGGGGACAGGGACACTCCCAGGCTGTGGGAGATCTGCTGTGCAGCAGGTGCTGCAGGAGCCAGCCCTGCTTCTCCCAAATTCCCCCGCATGAAAAACATTGCTTATCTCAGCCCTGCTGCTGGCTGCCCGGGGTGAAATGTTCTCCCTCCTCCCTGCCCGTGGAGCAATCCCGCCCTGCCATCTGCTGGTGAAATCCTAAAGCCGAGGAGGAGAAACCCTAAACCGGGGGCAGCATTTGGTGGAAAGCCTGCCATCTGTGCTGAGAATTGGCTGATCTTTCAGGGTGACCATCAAGGACTGAGGCACGGCTCAGACACGCGGTGGCACAGCAGCTTGGGAGGCCTCTGGATGATGGATGGGTCACCCACCAGCACCATCGATGGGCATGGATTGGCCAGATAAAGCCATTAACAGATGTCCCCTCTCCTCCAGGCGCTGCTGAAGGTCCTGAGAGGGCCAGCTGGGAGGATCTCAGGTATCTCAGGTCACCAGGAGCAGCTGCACTCGTGTGCTGAGGGCACCAAGAGCAGGGGGTCCCTGGGGCAGTTTTGTACCCCCAGCCTGTCAGTCCGTGTGGGGAGTGAAAAGGATCGAGCAGGACACAGGACTGTGGCTGTCTGCACCGAGCCCCCTGGGAGGGAGCACAAATGTCACTGAATATGTTTCAAATCAGAGCCACAGCGGCTGCTGCAGCCAAAGGGCGTTTTATGTGGAAACACGCTCTTTGAGCTGGGCTGTGTTTTGACTTTAGCTGTCAAAGCAGGAGCTGAACGCTTCCACAGCAACATGCCTGTGTCATGTCCCTGGTTTCCCAGCGGAGGAGGCGCCAGCTGTGAAGGACCAAGCACAAAACAGTGGCAGGTGTGATCCCACCAGCGCGACCTCGCAGCACCCTCAGCTGTTGGGAGAATGATGAGAGCAGGAGGAGGTGGATTTGTGTCATCCGTGTTTTTCAAGACAGAAAATATTGCAAATCACTACAATTTGCTTTGCTATTTTTACCGTTTTTCTGCTACTCTTGATTATTCCACTGTAGTGGAAGATTATTCCACTGAAGGGGAGGAGATCATATCCCATTTTTATGATAACGTTGTGTCCTGCTTTTAAAGCAAATTAAAGGCAATTTAACAATTGAAAAGCCACAATGTCCAGACTATCTTAGTCCCCCTTAACAGGACAGCCATGGAGCCTGAAGGTCACTGATGAATCACTGAATCCTGCACTGCCGTGTCCTCATGCTCCGCTGAAGATGCTGGAAATAGATAATTACGGATCTCCCCGGAGCTGATCTCGTGAGCGTGAAGCCACGGGACAGCAGCAGAGGGGGGAGAATCCCTCTCCTTTCCAGCAGCTTTCTGTTGGGAGCTGTTTAAGCCTCACCCTGGGAAGAGGGACTGACAGCCCTGCTTCCATGGGGAGCCATCGGGACCCTTGATCCCGCGCCAGGGCAGCCCGTGATGGGAGCTGGCACAGCGCCGGGGCTGCTGCAGAAGCTCGCGTTTATTTGGGGAAAAATGATGCTCTGAAGAGGAGGAGGAGGTTGTGGGAACAGCTCCAGCTCTGACCGCTCCTCATCCCGCTGCCAGCGACACCTCCAAAACCAGAGCTCGGAGCAGTGAGAAGAAAAATCCCAGAGGAATTGTTCACTCTTCCTCTGCCCCATGGGCCCGCTCCTCCCAGGAGGCTTCCCTGGATTTTTTTTTTGTGTTTTATGGTGGGACTGAGCTGCCCTGTGAGACATCTGCACATGTAGGATGGGGTGGGAGTGAAAACAACCCCGCAAACTCTTCTGGGGTTTGCTGTTGTGGATCCATCTCCCTGCCAGCTGCCCACAGGGGATTCATCCCTAAATCTTGTTGAGGTGAAACTTGTGTTTTAGCTTATGGCTGTTGCTCCATGTTGGGAATACTGGACAGTCTGGCACATTCCTCTATCCTTGGGGATATTTTATGGGTTTATGGGATCCCCTCTCAGCCTTCCCTCCTCCAGGCCCAGCTCCCGCAGCCTCCCCTCATAAGGGCGATGCTCCAGACCCCAAACCATCTTTGCGACCGCTGCCGGACCCCCCTTCCAGCATCTCCTTTCCTTTATTACCCTAAATCTAATCACGCAAGCGACACAATTTCCAAACCAATTAACTTTAATAATTCCCAACGCCGCCCGTTCTCCTGTGGCGCCCCCGAAATGGCGGGAGCCGGCCGGGTCTTCCCGCCCGCTGGGGGGCGCTGCGTGCGGCGCGGGGCGCTCCGGCCCGGGCCCGGCCGCCTCCTCTCGGCGGCACCGCGGCCCACTCGCGCCGCCGCGGCGCCTATAAAGGGCCGCCCGCCGCCCGAAACCGCCGTCTCTCCGCCCGCCGCGGCCGCACCGCGTGAGTCATGGCCGGGACCGGCGCCGCCGAGCCCGCCCCGGGTCGGCGCCGCGGGGTAGGGAGCGCTCGGGGGAGCGCGGCGCGCTGGGAGAGCGCGGCTGCCGCGCCCTGCCCGGAGCGCCCGCCCTCGGGCCGCCGCGTGCCGCGCTGGTTTATTTATAATACCTTCAGGCTATCTAGCCGAGCCAGTTTTAAGAGAAATAGTTGTATTAGTGCGTGTTAGAGCTTTATTTATTTATTTATGTTTTTTTTTTTTTTTTTTTTATTTCCTCAGAAAATCAACGGGCCGCCGCTCTGCAGAATCTGGGCTAAATCGAAGCGAAAGATTAAGAGACGTTGGGGTTTTAGGAGGTTTTTGCCTCAAATCGCTCGGGAGCCGGCGGATGAATTTTGGCGTCTTATCCTCTCCAGAAGGCTTAACTTTGGGGTGTTTTTGCTGATTTTTCAAGCTTGCACAACCCTCTCAGCTGCTCTGTGTCCCGGTGCCAGCCCCCCTTGTCCCAAGCTTCTGCCGGCCGCAGCTTAGCCTTTAATTAAGAGTTTTGAGTGTTCCCCCAGAATTAATATTTATAAGAAGCTTGACTTGAGACCCCCCCCCAAGTGAAAAACCCCAGTGGTTGAGAGCGCCGAGGGGAAGATGAACACGGCCGCCAGCAGTTACCCCATGGCCTCGCTGTACGTGGGGGACCTGCACCCCGATATCACCGAGGCCATGCTCTATGAGAAGTTCAGCCCGGCTGGCCCCGTGCTGTCCATTCGGGTCTGCAGGGATATGATCACCCGCCGCTCCCTGGGCTACGCCTACGTCAACTTCCAGCAGCCCGCAGATGGTAAGTGACAACTGCAGCCACATCCATGGCTTTTTTCCCCCCCTCATTTTAACTCGTTTCCCCCACTAATTCACGTGGCTGCCCATCGCAACGTTACAGGGTGAGTCGTCTCTTTCTGGTGATTGCAGCTTGAATTTTTTTTACTGCTTGGTGTCTACAAAGTGCACTTCTCACTAACATCTCTAATCTTAGGCCTGTTTCTTGCACTGATAGTAAATTTCAGATTTGTGTTTTTTCCTGTCATGAGGAAATAATCCCCGTGGTGTTTCCCTTCATTTGGGATAGTTTGGGGCTGTTTCTGTGGGGATTTGTGCAGCCAGTCCTAGCAGAGTAAATACAGAGTAGGCTGAGTGCTCAGTGACTGATCTGTGGCTGCTCCACGCACTCCCAGTTTAATAAATTTAATATCTCCTGTTGTTCAAGCAGCTGGATGTGCCTCCCAGTTGGGGAAGTGGCGTTCTTGCTTTAAAGTGAAATAAAACGCTTTGTTCAATGTGTGGAGAACCAGATTGTCTCATGTGCAGAAACCACATTTTGCTTTGCTCTTGCCAGATTCTCTTTTTTCCACACTTTGTTTCCTGTTCAAAGCCAGGTGTTGCAGAGCTGAAGCAGCACATGAAAGATGGGACAGGAGAGGTCATTTTGGAACACGTCTTTTCTGGAAGGAAAATGGGTCAGCGTTTTCTGCCCCAATTTTCAGAGCTCTGCCTGCTGACTGCTGCAAGTTTATTGCTCCGTGCTGGGATTTAACAGCATCTCTGTGTGATAGAGGCATCCAAGTAGAGATAAGAGTGATCTTTTCCCTTGAGTTCAGAATCAGTTTACAGCAGCACAGATTTCAGCAACAAGTAAACTTTACATTTTTGCAGAGCTTCCATCCTCTCCCAGGGCTGTTCCTTGTGATGCCATTTCCTTGGACTGATCTGACTGAGCACTTTTAATCCTTTCCCTTGTCATGCTGATTAAAAGCTGACTTGCACCCCACTGTATAATTTCTCATTCATGGCACAAAAAAGATTTTGGTTTTGGGCAGTGTATTTGTATTTTAAAGATTCTCAGTGAGAAAGAAGGAAACTGAGGCCCTGTATAAAACCACCTCGGTACGTTTGTGTCCTGAACAAAGTTATTCCAGCTCACCTGCCTTCCTTAGGCTCTGAACTCATTTTGCAGGATCAGAGACATAAAAACAAGCAGCAGAAACAAAGCCAGGAAGGAACTCCAGCTTGAATTAGATAAATTTTGGGGAGATGGGGTGTAGGAGTGTAGCTAAAGTTCTCTCAAAGCAGAGAAGAGTGACCTCAGATCACTGACTGGTCCCATGTGCTTTAGCAGAAGCACTCTGCACCTCGTACAAATGGGGGCTTTCCCAATATATTCCAAGGTAATCTTTTATGGTAATAAATAGGCAGGAATTTAGGGGGAGGTTGCACCATTCTGGGCTGCTGGGGAGGCAGCAGACATTTTAGGAAGCTCCTGGGCTTGAAGTGATACTTGGAGCTAGTAGCTGGTGTCTCGTTACTGGTAGGTCTTAGAAGGTCAAATGGTTTAAACCTAATCATTGAGTGAGTATTGGGACAGGGAAATAGTCAAACTCCTCCTGCCCTCACGAAGAGATGTGAATTTTTGAATGTCTCCTGTCAAACTGCAGTGTGTGTTACCCTGCATAAATAAAAAACCCAGCTGCTGCACTCCATGTAATGCAGCAGGACATGGAGACAGTTTGGAAGAGGGCTGTTGTCTCTCCATAACAAACTTGAGTATGAAGAATATAATTTTTGTTGTAAAATGCAGAAATTTGGACTGTTTTCAAGGTGGCACTTGCCTGCATGAGGCTTCCTGAGAGGAGGAGGGATTGTGTCTTTTCTTCCAGGAATGCATAATCAGAAATGCGCTTGGCTTCATCCCACTAAATCTGAGAAAAGCTGAGGGGGGAGCACTGTAGGATCTGATTGGATTTATGGTTGAGAGAAGGTGCTTACAGTAATCAGGAGGCTTTGTGCTCTGCAGACTTCTTGTGGACACGTGTTGTGTTTGAACTGGTAGGTGTTAAAAAGGTTGCTAAATGATGATTTGCATTTCCCTGGCACCTTTTGTGGAAGGGTGGGGGCTTGTAAATCTGAAGAAAGCAATGTTTTAACTTTATTTTGGTGTGTTCTAAAGCAGGACTCTGCCCCTGTGTCCACAGAGCAAATCGAGCAGCCAGAACTCTTCCCCATTTCAGGGCCACGAGGAGCTCACACTGTCACATCTTGAGCATGCTCTGCCCTTCAGGTTCCTGTGTCCAAACTGGGCCTAAACTTGTGTTTTTCTTTACAGTTTTTTAGGTGTTGGAGTGATGCTGGACAGGCATTGTCTAACTGGCAGCAGTCTGCTGCAGAGAGGTAATTTTTAGGGAAAATGAGCTCTGCTGGTTTTGATTGCAGTTCTTGCTGTAGTAACCAGGGAATGCTGAATTCTGAGCCTGTCATCCTGTGATAGGCAGGGTGAGGAAACACTTCAAAGTTCTGGCTAGTTCAGGCTCAGCAGTGGCTGTTAATATTTATTCTTTTTGACTGTGCAGAAGGGAAAGAAAACAAACTCATCAAACAGGCTGAATTTCTCTTTTCATGTGTTGCATGGAATTGAATTCCGAACATTGACAGTCACAAAAAGACAGCTCAGGGCAATGAAGCAGAGAAACTTCAGTTTGGCTGCAGAGATAAGGTGTTCTGAAAGTGTAGGAAAAACAGAATGTTTCCCAAGCTAAGGAGGATCCCAGGGCTGGAAATAGATCTGTGTTTCTGTAGGAAAGTATAAATAAACTTGTTTGTTCTCCTCCTTGAAGACAGTGTAAAGGAGGAGCTGTGTAAGGCAAATTGTGAAGTTAAAAGGGAAGAGTTGGTACTACCAGAAGTTTCATTGCAGCAGCATTTTGTTGTAACTTCAGTGACTGAGGAATTTAATTCTTTTAAATATGCACCATCTCTTTTTTTAAAAAAATATGTGGCTAAATTTGCTCTGTGTGCTTTTCTTGTCAGGACTTTTTGCTCAGTGACCTAAGTGAGAGCCTGGAGGTTTGGAGAGAATAAAACTCCTTGTGTGGAGTTTCTCCTGGGTGAATCTTGGGGTATTGATCTTCATGCTGCTCAACCACAGCCTCTAATTCCAGCATTGTGTTAACTCTGCATCTACAAGGGAGGTTAATTGCTCTTGAGGCCTGAGGCAAACTGCAGTGAGTGTTCAGGTGCTCTCCCTATCAGAAAGGGAATAAAAGCAAGCCTGAAAGGGGCTGTGAGTGTTTTATGTTCTGTATGAGCCACAGTTGAGTCTGCTGGAAGGATGACAGGAACCAGTGGGAGAGAAACAGATACGGGAACTGAAATGGTTGAAGCTTTGTGGCTTAAATAGAAGAAAATGAGAAGGTGTTTGCTCAGATGAAGGAAATGAATCAGATGTGCTTGGTGTGAGTCATTCACAGAGCTCTTGCAGATCCTTCACAGGTTTTCTGAGGTCTTGCTGTAGAGGGGTTGCATCTCCACCTGTGGGTGTGGCACAGATCCCTCGGGGAATCCTTGCGGGGCTTTCACAGCTCACCAGGAGTGTCTGCGTGTAATAATAGAGTGGAACGGTAGCGAGCTGTTGGAAGAGCAGTGCAATAGTATCTGCTCAGGGAGAACCAGGAGGAACTTCCTGAGTGCTCTGGAGCTGCGTGCTGGCCGTGCAGCCATCACACTCCCCCTGCTTACAGCCACTGCTTGATCTGCTGTCACCTTCCAGCAGCAGCCTGTTCCTGCTGCAAGTGGTATTATCCCCCCAGTTTGTGCCCTTGCCAGCACATGCTTCTGCAGGACCTCTGCCTGCTATAAATAAACACTGCCAAATTTGACGAGCTGCACCGGCTCTCCTGCTGTGCTGCCTGCACCAGGAAAGGACTGCAGGAAGAACCTGGCTTGCATGGACTTGGAGCAGCAGCTGAGGAATCGTTTTAGCCTGGCAATTAATTGCATTTAAAACCTTGGTCTAAGCAGAGCTGTTGGAGTCCTTAAATTATATTTTTTTTTTCAAGCAGAGCTTGTTTCCAACTGGATTTGTGTGTGAGGAGAACAGTGATGGTCCCACTTCAATTTAAAAAGCAGCAAGAACGAAAAAACACATTTCAAAGCACATGAAAAATTCCGAGAAACTTCCATGCAGTAGTGGAGGCTGGCATTGGGGGTAGGGAGTGCAGGCTCTGGTGGGCAGTGTTCCACTGGAATTCCTGGAGGTACTTTTGGGACATGCTGAGTAGTTAATCAGGCTGCACGAGCCAAGTCACGTGCAAGGGGTTCAGATTGGTTTTTTCCTTGAATTTTCTGCTCCTGAAATCTAATCAGCAAATACCACAGGGTGAAGGTGGCTTGGGAGAACTGAGCCAAACAAATGTGGGAAACTTGGGTTCTGCCCCGTTAATTTTCCTTGATTTTAATGTGTGTCTTTCCATCTCTTTGCCTGCTCCATGCTGGGAATTAAGACTCTTTCTTTCTTCTCTGCTCGCTCCATGCTGGGAGTGTTTTCTGGCACAGAACAGTGCAAGCATCTCAATTTTATGAACAAGATCCTGATGTGTGTACGTAATGATCCTTTTAATACACCAGCAGGCAGCAGAAATAGCCTCGTGGAGGGGGGTTTCAGTGCAGGTTAGAATGACAGTGCTGGTGTTTGAGAGCTTAGATAAACACTTCCCTGTTAATCAGATGGGGTGTACAGACCTTTTTCCCCCCAGAATTTTCTCAACTCTCTTGTCATCTTTAGCTTGAGCAACTTTGGAATCATTTTTTGGCCACATAAGTTATGTAGAGGCTGACTCATGTCCTCACAGCCAGCCATGTGTTCGTGCACATTTTCCCTGACCTGACAGGGAGATGATCCTTCTCTCTGAATAGAAATGAGGATGGGGAGATGTGAGCTTCATGAAAAGCAAAACAGCCACACAGTCACTCTTTTTATTTCATTTTTTAAACCAGTATTTCCTGGTTTTTCTTTCCTTCTTTGGGTGGAGTAATATACCTTTATAATAATTCAGAATGTGGCTAATAAACCAATTTTGCTGTGGTGGTGAATATATTGCTATAATGTAAATTTAAAGTCTGTGAAACCTTTTATATACTTAGTGACTATGCTGCAAAGACTCCTGTGAAACATTGAGTTAAAAGTCATTGATCACCTCTGATAATAACCCAGATGAGCTGAGTAAAATTCAAAGGAAAGAATCACCCACCCACTGGAAACCTTTATTTTCTAACCAACCACAGAAAATCTGTTCTTGGCTTCTCTTGCAGCTGAGCGAGCTCTCGATACCATGAATTTTGATGTGATCAAAGGGAAACCCATTCGCATCATGTGGTCTCAGAGGGACCCTTCCCTGAGGAAGTCAGGGGTTGGGAATGTCTTCATCAAGAACCTGGACAAATCCATTGATAACAAGGCACTTTACGACACATTCTCAGCGTTTGGAAACATTTTGTCCTGCAAGGTGAGATGTGGTTAATTGCCCAGTTCTTTGAGTATAGGTAGTGAAGGCGACATGTGATCAGGAATTTGAGTATAGGTAGTGGAGGTGAGGCCACACAAGTGTCAGGAGCAGAATCACAGAATATTCTGAGCTGGGACACACAAAGCTCATCAAGTCCAACTCTTTAAATGAACGGTGCCTACAGAGATCAAACCTGTGACCTTTGTGTTAAAACAGAATCTCTGAAAGGCAGAGTTAACCAAAAGCTGAAATTTTATTAGATTTGGTCATGAAGTGCAGGAATCTGACACTCAGGTGGTGCTTCCTAGGTGCTGACCCTTGTCAGGTGTGGTGGTGTTCTCAGGGGTCTTGGGATGAGGGAAGAGATGAGGATCTGACTCCATGTTTCAGAAGGCTTGATTTATTATTTTATGATATATATTATATTAAAACTGTACTAAAAGAATAGAAGAAAGGATTTCATCAGAAGGCTGGCTAAGAATAGAAAAAGAAGGAACGAATAACAAAGGTTTGTGGCTCGGACTCTCTGTCTGAGCCAGCTGGGCTGTGATTGGCCATTAATTAGAAACAACCACATGAGACCAATCACAGATGCCCCTGTTGCATTCCACAGCAGCAGATAACCATTGGTTACATTTTGTTCCTGAGGCTTCTCAGCCTCTCAGGAGAAAAAAATCCAAAGGAAAGGATTTTTCATCAAATGTGTCTGTGACAGTCAGGAGCTGCCTGGTGCTGACCCTTGGCAGTGACACATTTTCCCCCGCTGGCCCATGGCAGAGGAGGGACACTGACAGCTGCCTTTGCTCCCTGTCCTGCAGGTGGTGTGTGATGAGAATGGCTCTAAGGGCTACGCCTTTGTGCACTTTGAGACCCAGGATGCTGCAGATAGGGCCATCGAGAAGATGAACGGCATGCTGCTCAACGACCGCAAAGTGTGAGTGTCACAGGCGGCAGCAGCAGCGCTCACATGCTCCGGGATGCATCTCGGTATTAACAGGGACACACAAGGCACTGGTTCTCCTGGCCCAAGCCTTGGCCTGCTACCTCTCCACTCCAGGGCTGGTGAGTGACCCTGCCCAAGCCATGGCCTGCTACCCCTCCATTCCAGGACTGGTGGGTTTCCCTGACCCAGCCTTGATTTGCCACCTCTCTGCGAGCGGGCTGGGGTGGGTTCTGTCTAGGGCCACTGGGACTCCTTGGCCAGCCACAGCACAGGTGATTTTTCTGGTTGGTCTGTGGCCTGTTTGTTGTCCTCTGCTGTCACCCTTTCTTGTCCCCATTCCCAGCTCCTACTGCACACTCATTTTTTTTGCCTCGCCGCAAGTCACACATTATTTTTTGGCTCTTGGAACCGATCTGTTTATTGGGATTTTCATTTTTTTTATCTTACAGATTTGTTGGGAGATTCAAGTCTCGTAAAGAGAGGGAGGCTGAGCTGGGAGCCAAGGCAAAGGAATTCACCAATGTCTATATTAAAAACTTTGGGGATGACATGGATGATGAAAGACTAAAGGAGCTCTTTGGCAAATATGGTAAATACAGAAATACTTGTATTGAGGCTGTGAATTTCATGAAATGTGGTAGTGTGAGTGATGGCTGTGTAGTCCCTACTTGGGTCACTTTAAGGCTGAGGACATGAGGAGATAATACATAGAATTGAATAATCTTGAAATACTTTTGATATTTTACTGACCCTGTCCCTTGGTAACAGGTAAAACTCTGAGTGTTAAAGTGATGACAGACCCCACTGGAAAATCCAAAGGCTTTGGCTTTGTAAGCTTTGAAAAGCATGAAGAGGCCAACAAGGTAGGACCAACTTTTATGTTGCTTAGATAACTTCAGAGAAGAAAAACTTGGTTTATCTTGGGAGCCTGTTTCTAAAATGGAAGAACATTCTGCCTTGAGCATGACCCCTTCTAGATGTGGGAACTTGGAAACCTTTTACACCTTAATAGCTTGACATTCAAGGGTAACCTGGCATCCCTCCAGTTTCCTAGATCCACTCAGTGGTATAATCAAGAATGTTAATTGCTGAAGAAATACTACAGTGCAGGGCTGAAGGAGGAGGAGGGCACCTAGAGTGAGAACATTGCTCAAAAATGGTCTTTTCTAAGCAGAATGCTTGTTAAAATGTAGTTTTAATTACAAGAAAGAGTGAGGATGAATTTCCAAATTAGTTCAGCACTCTGTGGTGTGTCCCCTTGATCTGTGTGGTAACTTCAGCTTGTCTTTAATGAGCCTGTTGTTAACAGGAAAAGTACAAAGGTAGCGTGCAAACTCTGATTTATTGAGTGACAGGCAGGGACACAACGTCAGCTCTGGGCAGTCCTGCTCTGACAGGATCAGGGGCTGTCCTGCTGCAGCAGCTGAGAGTTTCCTCTTGAACCCTCTGTGCAGGCAGTGGAAGAAATGAATGGGAAGGACATCAATGGGAAAATGCTCTTTGTGGGCAGAGCACAGAAGAAGGCTGAGCGCCAGGCAGAGCTGAAAAGAAGGTTTGAGCAGCTAAAACAGGAGAGACTCAGCCGGTACCAGGTGAATAATGTTTCTTTTTCTCAATTTTAGCATTATTTCTGGTCTGTTGAAGGAATTGCCAGAGCAGTTATTGTCCTGTGAGATGTCCTGGGTTGAAACACAGAGGTGTCTCCATGGTATTTGGTGGCAGAGGGGGCATCAGGGCTTAGTTTTGGTACTGAAAATGTTTAGGAGGACAACAGGCATGAATTCTCCTTGACTTTCAAATGGGGATCCCTGGAGGGATGGGAAGAGACAGCACAACTCTGCACTACTCTCTGTAATTTGTGGCAGAACTGGGTCGTGTCAGAGATGGCATCTGAAACTCCCCCACTCCCTGAGGTGCACTGCTGGGCTGGGGACATGTGATGATGCCACAGGAAGGCAGAGGAAATCCAGACAAGCTCCCTTTCACCACAGTGGGACTTGTCTCTACGCCTTTGCAACATTTATCACCTTCAGCTTTGGGTGGCGTGGAAGGAACATGATGCTAAATTAAGAGTTTTCAGATTAATTACAGCTCTGGCAGATGGATAACAGTTGATGTGCTTAAGAATTTTTTTTAATGTTGTGAATGTCATGCTGTTCTTTCCCTTTCCAGGGTGTTAACCTGTACATTAAAAACCTAGATGACACTATAGATGATGAAAAACTGAGGAAGGAGTTCTCACCTTTTGGGTCAATAACGAGTGCCAAGGTACTGTGGGATTTGGGGTTTACTTGGATTTTAAAGCCTGAAGAAGGAATTATTGTCTGACGTGGGATTAAAGGGCTGTTCTTAACCTGTGGCTATTGTGATTCTGAAAACACCTTGGCTAGTAAATAGTAGCATTCTACTGAAAACTTCATTCCCTTACTAAAAGGGGAGGCAGGAAGTGGCAGACATGCTTGCTTGAGGTGGTAAGCATGAGATGACACTTTCCTCTGTGCATTTAGGACTGCACCAAATCTTTCCCATTCCTTACTGTGCAGTGTGGGCCTGGGGACACATGGTGCTGACAGCAACGCAGAGCAAATCCAGACAGGTGACTCTTCATGAGAACCTGTCTCTACACCTCTGC
Source organism: Diglossa brunneiventris (assembly GCA_019023105.1). Taxonomy (NCBI): domain Eukaryota; kingdom Metazoa; phylum Chordata; class Aves; order Passeriformes; family Thraupidae; genus Diglossa; species Diglossa brunneiventris. The sequence goes on from CM032375.1 coordinate 1,442,216, forward strand.
AACAAGTTATGTGCTACCTAAAATCTAAAAAACCACAAATTCTTCAGCTCAGTTGTACTGGTACTCCATTAGCAATTGATCTTTACTGCAGGTGATGCTGGAAGATGGACGGAGCAAAGGCTTTGGCTTTGTCTGCTTTTCCTCTCCAGAGGAGGCCACCAAAGCTGTGACAGAGATGAACGGGCGCATCGTGGGCTCCAAGCCCCTCTATGTGGCCCTGGCCCAGAGGAAGGAGGAGAGGAAGGCCCATCTCACCAACCAGTACATGCAGCGCATCGCTGGCATGAGGGCCTTGCCTGCCAACACCATCATCAACCAGTTCCAGCCCGCTGCTGGTGGCTATTTCATGCCTGCTGTGCCCCAGGTGAGCTCCTGTGGGGTTTTTAACCTGTGTTAATCTCACTGAGCCTTTCTCATGCCTGTAAGCAGTAACTCCTAATGAGGGGTGCAGCAGTGGAGTTAATTCTGGGACTTGCCAGCTGCCTGTTCTCTTAATCCAGCCTGAGTGTGGAGTCCTGGCAACCGCTGCCAAAACACATTGTAAACAATGTTTGTGATGCACTTGGATGTTGCCTCTGAGCTTATCTGATCTTCCTCCAGGCTCAGAGCAGACCCACCTACTATGCACCCAACCAAATGACACAGATGAGACCCAACCCACGATGGCAGCAAGGAGGGAGACCTCAAGGTGAGAGTGCCAGAGGCTGTTTTGGTTGTAGAACCCTTTGGGAGCTGTACTTCCCAACAGGAACAATTCATGCTTTCCTTTGTGGGAACGGTCCTGTGCAGGGCCAGGAGCTGGACTCTGATCCTTGTGTGTCCCTTCCAATTCAGCATTGATTCTCTGATTCTCCCTGTGCACTGTGCTGGTGTTCACAGGGGTCTCAGGATGAGGGAAGAGATGAGAATCTTGACTCCATGTTTCAGAAGGCTGATTTATTATTTTATGATATGTATTATATTAAAAGAAAATTATATATTAAAACTACACTAAAGAATAGAAGAAAAGGATTTCATCGGGCTAGCAAGCAAGGGAATGGAATGAAATGATAATAAAATCTTGTGACTGACCAGACAGTCCAAGACGGTTGGACTGTGATTGGCCATTAATTAAAAACAACCACATGAGACCAATCACAGATGCACCTGTTGCATTCCACAGCAGCAGACAACCATTGTTTACATTTTGTTCCTGAGGCCTCTCAGCTTCTCAGGAGAAAAAGATCCTAAGAAAAGGATTTTTCAGAAAATATCATGGCTACAGTGCACCACCTGTAGCTGACTGTAGGAAAGGATTTTTCAGAAATATCATGGCTACAACGCACGACCTGTAGCACACCCCTGTAGCTGAGTGTCCTGCCTTGCCAGCTGGTTCTCTTTCGAGGATTTCCCCTCTTTCCATCCTTTAGGTTTCCAGGGAATGCCCAATGCCATGCGCCAGTCGGGGCCCCGGCCCGCCCTGCGCCACCTGGCCCCTGCCAGCGCCCCGGCCTCCCGCGGCCTCCCCGCTGCTGCCCAGAGAGTTGGTAAGATGGGGTCTCTTCCTGGCCTTTTCCTCTTCTCTGTGAGGGAGGAGGATGCTGTGGAGACTTGGCTTCTTCTCCCAGAGATGGTTGTTAGAGCCAGCACCTGCTGCTTTCCCGTTCCTCGCTGTGCAGTGTGGGTCTGGGGGCACCCGGTGCTACAGCACAGCCCTGGAAATCCAGATGGGTTCTTCTCCACTGGTTTGGGACTTACCTCTACACCCCTGCAACACCACTCAAAAATCTCTGTGACTTTATGGGTTTTGCTTTCAGAGGAGGGCACCCAAATTCATTTTTTCCCAGCTGGTAAACAAAAGGTGTGGAATCTAGGGATTGGTTCTAGGGAGAACAGCCCTTTCCTGAAGCAGCCAGCTGCACTTTGGTTTCTAAAGAAGTATCACCATGCATAGTTTGAATTAAAACCAGACATCCCAACTTGTTTGCATGTTGCTGCAGGTGTTGGTCACCATGTTCTCCTTCCTTTGCAGGTGTTGGCACAGCAGCACAGAATTTGGCTCCCCGTCCTCCTGTAGCTGCCCCTGCTCCCAGGGCTGTCCCTCCTTACAAATATGCCTCAAGTGTCCGCAGCCCACACCCCGGTGTCCAACCTCTGCAGGTACCACCAGGGCTGGGCTGGGAAGTCCCTGCAGTTTCACATGCAACTGGAGTATTTTTATAGAAACTTCAAGCTCCTTTTATGACCCAGACAGTGTTAATTTGGAATTTAAAAACATGGCAGTTGTGCCTTTGCCAGGGGCACCCTGGTTGGTTTATCTGTCATGTACTCACAGGCCCTTTTGTAGCCAGACTGGCTGCAAGGATATTTTTTTTCTTGGTTCTTTGTTCCTGTTTTGAAACCATTTAAGTCTCTCTCCTCTTTGCCAAGTTCTCACTGGGGTATCATTGAAAGAAAGAGCACCATCCACACCTGGCTTTCTCAACATCTCATGGTGTTTGATCCAGTTTTTGTAAGATATTTATGGTGTTCCTGTGTGGCATTCCTGAGTTTTGAGCTCAAGACTTGCAGAGAGTGTTTGTGAACCAAGGGCACCTTACCTGCCCTTTGAAGCTGAGGTGTTCTGTAGGCTTGACAGAGATTGTGTTTTAGGAGTGAACATCTTAGAATTGTCTAAATATGAAGCAATCAGCCTCATCCTTATTTCAGAACCCTTGTCTGCCCTTTTCAGGCACCTCAGCCTGCAGTGCATGTGCAGGGCCAGGAGCCACTGACAGCCTCCATGCTGGCTGCTGCCCCTCCCCAGGAGCAGAAACAGATGCTGGGTGAGTAAAACCCCACTGCTTACCTATCACTTTTCATCCCTTGAGGTTCAAAGATCCAAACTCATCCACCTGAACTCCTTTTCCTCCCTCAGGAGAACGTTTGTTCCCTCTGATCCAAGCTATGCACCCCAGCCTGGCTGGGAAGATCACAGGAATGCTGCTAGAGATTGACAACTCAGAGCTGCTGCACATGCTGGAATCTCCGGAGTCCCTCCGCTCCAAGGTGAGCTGCTGGCTCCCTTTTTTTTGTCTAGAGGGAGCCTCTGAGCAGGGAGAAAATCTCACTGGATTTGTGTCCCCAGGTGGAGGAGGCTGTGGCAGTGCTGCAGGCTCACCAAGCCAAGAAAGAAGCTGCCCAAAAAGTGGGTGTGGTTGCTGCTACCTCTTGAACCAGGATGACTGGTGAGTGTCTCAGTCCTCAGCTTCAGTGAAAAGCTTCCAGAATCTGTAAATAAACCACAGTTTAATGAACAATTCATGTGGGTCTGTGACCAGCTTACCTGATTGTAGTCCACTCTTCAACAACAGAAAGCTCCTAATGTTGTTTCTCCCAGCAGAATATTTGTGTAGAGGTCAAGAAATCTTGATTCTGATGCTTATTTAAGGGATCTAAAGATGTTGAAGTCCCTGAGGTGTTCCTTGGAGCTGACATGCTGGGGATGAGTCTTGTGGAACTTCTGATGTGGGGAATAGCCACATTTTGAGGCTGAACAGGCTCTTAGTGCCCATTCCTTATCCTGGAAACCATCTGCCTTCAGGATATAATAAATGTTGGAAATGTTTCACTGGATAGGTCTGTCCACACAAGTGGTGTCACCTGTGTTTGGGGTTGGCTCTTGTTTAGGTTATGAATAAGGATTTTTGATTCCTGTTTCTCATCATCCATTTTTCTGTGGGTTATCTGGAATTGCCATCTCCAGGACTTTCTGTGCTGTTGAAGAATTCTTATTTTCACTGGGTTGTCTAGCAAACAATTTGAGTTTTTTGTGGATAATAACAATTTCTGATCATCTGACCACCACGAGCAGCTTCTCTATGCCTTCCCAATTATATTGGAATCCTTATTCCTTGGAATGCTGGAATATTCCCAAGCCTGGAGCAGGGATGCTGTGAGTAACTTCTCTCCCTTTTTTCCCTCCAGGATACAAAGAAGCCAAATAGCCCCTTCGTAGACATCAGCTCAAGATGTTTGAAGATCCTTCACTGTCCTGCAGATCTCAAGGCCATGCATTGTATCACATAGTTATATTGCATTTTGTAAATTAATCTTAAAAGATCTTATTTAAAAAGCCAACTCTGAAGCTCAAGGTTTCCAAAACCAGAATCTGGGGGGTTTGCAAGCTTTTCCTTTGCCAGAACAGAGCTGCCCCTTGTGTCTTCTAAAGAGGACGTTGAGGATTTTAGGCTGGAAGTATTTTTGTGAGTTTGTGTTTAATTGAACAATCCAGTTTGGAAAGTTTGGGAAACATTTATCAATAAAGGAATAAACTTGCACTGTGTTTGTCATCATTTCTCTCTGTTGGGTGTATAAATGTGCTGTGGCTTTGTGAAATTAAACTGATGGGCAGTTATTGGGGGGTGAATACATTAAAGAGGGATTTGACTCATTACCCAAAATTAGCAAGCAGAATGAGTATTTAAAATCATGCCTGGGGCAGTGTCTGAAGGGGTGATGGCTGTAAAGAGTGATCTAAGAAAGGCTGGGGAGGTGTTTTGAGTGAAGGGTACAAGGGTTTGGCTTGTTTTTGTCATGGGCTGTTTTTTGTTTACATTTCTACATTTTCAGCTGGATTTTTAGTGGTCCTGCTGCTATTTTATACCCCGAAGGTGGCCGAGTTTTATCACTGGGGTTGACAAATCCTTTACAAACTCATTTTGGGTGATCCTTTGGGATAAAAAGAATAAAATCCTCCCCAGTCAAAGCTCCAACACCTTGCTCAGGCTGGAGCTGAATGGCTTGGAGGCTTTGGGAAAGCCTGGGATGGGGTGGAAGGAATGTGCAGGTGTGTAAAACACCATTCACTTGTTTTTAAAATTTAGAAGTTTAATAGTAATAAAATGGTTATAAAAATAGCGGTATAATTAGAGTAATAAAAATATGAGGCAATAGAAACAAAGAGTTATGGATGTCTGGGTACCTTTTCTGGGCAGCATAAGCCCCAAAAAGGACCCACTGTTAGCAGAGGATTAACCCTTAAAAACAACAGCCTGTTGCGTATTCATACACCTCATACATGATGCATAAATTGCATTCAAACACAGGATTCTGTCTGGGCAGTGTCAGCTTCTTCCTCATAATCCTGACAGCCTCGTCCTGGCTGAGCAAAGTGGGAAGAAGTTCAGTTTCTCCTGATAATGGAGCAATAAATTCTTTTTCTCTGAAAGATTCAGGTGTCCTGTGGCTGCTGTCTCGCCGCGAGTCCTTTCTTTAGGAAAGAAAGTATCCTACACACATTTGTTAGAACATTTTGTTATAACCTAGATCTATATTAACCACAACACTTAAGAGAATTAACACAGCATCACTTTCTAACACAACACATTTAACATTCATTTTAATATTTGCGAAAAGCCGATCACAAAACACGCATTTTTCCCCATAGGGACACCCAGACCCGGGCTCTCCGTTCCATGAACCGACCCGACCCGAGCCGTTCCGCGCCGGCGGAGGGCGGAGCGCTGCCGCCGTTCCGGGGCGGGCCGAGCCGGGCCGAGCCGTTCCGGGGCACCGGGACACGATGGCGGCCACCAAGCGGGTGCTGTACGTGGGTGAGTGGCCGGGCTGGGGGACCCCCGAGGGGCCGGGGCCGCCGGCGGTGCCCGGTGACCGCTTGGCCGCCCCGCAGGCGGGCTGGCCGAGGAGGTGGACGAGAAAGTGCTGCACGCTGCCTTCATCCCCTTCGGAGACATCACCGACATCCAGATCCCGCTGGACTACGAGACCGGTGCGTGCCTGGGGGGCTGGAGTGTCCCCCGGGTGTTTTGGGGTGGGACCCCCCCGGTGGGAGCGGCGGGAGCGGCCAGAGCATCCCCGGGTGCGGGTTTGGGGTGGGAGATCCCCCGAGCATCCCCGGGTGCGGGTTTGGGGTGCGACATCCCCCGAGGGACCGGCCAGAGCATCCCCGGGTGCGGGTTTGGGGTGCGACATCCCCGAGCATCCCCGGGTGCGTGTTTGGGGTGCGACATCCCCCGAGGGACCGGCCAAAGCATCCTCGGGTGCGGCTTTGGGGTGCGACATCCCCTGAGCATCCCCGGGTGCGGGTTTGGGGTGGGACTCCCCCTCTCCGTGGGACCGGTGTGTCCGTGCTGGCTCTGACTCCTCCTTCCTTCCTTCCCTCCAGAAAAGCACCGAGGATTCGCCTTCGTGGAGTTTGAGCTGGCAGAGGTGAGGAGCCAGCAAGTGCTTGAGCCATTTGGGGGTTTTGGTCCCCTTGGGGTTTTTGCTCCCCTTGAGGTTTTGGGATGGATCCTCTTCCTGCTGGAGAAGTCTGAAATCACCTGTGGGTTACCCCACATAATATTCAGATGTTGTTCTGCTCTTCCAAGTCTCCACTTTTCTTATTTTCTCTTGGGCTGAATTCCCACTTTTCCTGTTTCCAACCCAAACTGCTCCCCTGCCACTGTCCCTGGTTGGGTTTCTTGGTTTCATGGGCTGTCATATATTTGTCCTCTGATCATCTGGGCTTCATACACAAATCTCTCCTCTCCCAAATGCTCATGGCAGCAGTAAAACATCTTCAATACAGTAGTTAGTAGGGGTTTGGTTTTTCCAAACCGCATGGGGTCTGGAAACCCCCCCTGGATGGGGTTTGGATATGGCTTTTACAAAACCCATCAGTTCATACATCCCTGGGATAAATGAGGTTTACTAAAACCAGGCAGTTGTCTTTATAATAAGATGTTATGCTGGACCTTGAGAATAAATGTTAATAATGATTTTATTTTGATTTTTTTTTTTTTTTTTTGGCAGGATGCAGCAGCAGCTATTGACAACATGGTACGGACCCTGCTCCCACTCCTGCTCCCTGCTCCTTGGGGATGTTTGGCTTTGCTGCCCTGGGTGCTGTGGGCTACAGAGAGAGCAGAAGCTGTGTCCTCTGAGCTCTGCAGGGCTTTGGGGGCCACGGTGGTTTTATACCTTTTGGTGGGCTTTGCTGTGCTTTTTTCCCCTCTGCAGAACGAGTCTGAGCTCTTTGGCAGGACAATCAGAGTGAACCTGGCCAAACCCATGAGGATTAAGGAAGGATCATCCAGGCCTGGTGAGCTGGGGAACAGAACATCCCTGGGCATGTGCAGAGCTCTGTGCATAAGCTGAGCTGTGGCCCTTTGGGTCAATTCCTGTGCTCTGACCTTTCCTTTTGTGCCACAGTCTGGTCAGATGATGAGTGGCTGAAGAAGTTTTCAGGGAAGACTTTGGAGGAGAACAAGGAGGAAGGAGGAGCAGAGGCCCCCAAAGCTGAGGCACAGGAGGTAGGAAAAACAACCGGAGCCATCTGTATCCCCGTTACCCCAAAGGATGAGACCACAAAGCAGAGAAACGTCACCTCAACCTGCTTTTCTTTCTTTTCCTCCCCAGGAGGAGCCTCCTGCCAAGAAATCCCGGGTGAACCCCCAGGTTTACATGGAGATCAAGATCGGGAACAAGCCGGCGGGGCGGCTGCGGATCCTGCTGCGCTCCGACGTGGTGCCCATGACTGCAGGTGAGGAGAAGGCTCAGCCTCCCCTCCTGGGCACCCCCAGGGGGGCTCAGCTCTCACCTCCCTCCCCTTTGCCCCCCACGCACACAGAGAATTTCCGCTGCCTCTGCACCCACGAGAAAGGATTTGGCTTCAAAGGCAGCAGCTTCCACCGCATCATCCCCCAGTTCATGTGCCAGGCCGGAGACTTCACCAACCACAACGGCACCGGCGGCAAATCCATCTATGGGAAGAAGTTTGATGATGAAAACTTCATCCTCAAGCACACAGGGCCAGGTAAAGCCATCTCCAGGCAGGGACTGGAGAGAAAATGGCTCAGCATCACATAGGGCTGTTTTAGCCGTGCTGATAGCAGCAGTCCTGAATTATAATTATAATTAAAATATAATTATATATTATATAAATATAATATAAATATAATTATATATTATAATTATTATCATCTACATTGGCCAGATTTTTCTGCCACATTCAGACCCTTGTGTCACGGACATATTTTATGAAAAATCCTTTTGCCAGGATCTTTTCTCCTGAGAAGCTGAGAAGCTTCAGCTTCCCCAATGTTTTGCTGCTTTGGAATGTGATTTGGAGAATTGTTTAGCCAGCATGTGACATTGTTTTTATTTGATGACCAATGATGGCCACCTGTGTCGAGGCTGTGAGCAGTCACAGGATTTTATTATCATTCTATTCCTAAAATCTTGTGAGCAGTCTCAAGATTTTATTTTCATTCTATTCCTAAAATCTTGTGAGCAATCTCAAGATTTTATTATCATTCCATTTCTTGCTAGCCTCCTGATGAAATCTTTTCTTCTATTCTTTTAGTATAGTTTTAATATATAATTTTATTTTAATATAATATAATATATATCATAAAATAATAAATCAGCCTTCTGAAACATGAAGTCAAGATTCTCATCTCTTCCCTCATCCTGGGAACCCTGCAAACACCACCACAGATAGCAGCAGCTTTGAATTATAATTATAATTATTATCATCTACATTGGGCAGATTTTTGTGCCACATTCAGACCCTTGTGTCTCACCAAATGCATCGTTCCCTCTCCATCCACTTTATCTGCAGTATTACATAAAGGAAAAACAATTTCAGAGCTGCTTTTCCTGCTTGATTTTAAACGAGGAGTGTCACAGCATGACTGTGAAAGGCAGGAGCAAGCAAATAGGTTTATCTCCATACAAACAGCTTTGCTGGTACTGCAGCTAAAAATAGCTGAGCATCTTTCACACTTGCAAGTGTTTCTGAGCATAATTCATTTCCAGTAGTTTCTGTGGATTTTGATACCCAGCAGCGTTCTGTGGGACATGGGAAGGGGCTGGGCTGAAGGAGCAGCTCCTGAGCTCATCCCTGACTCTGCATTTTCTGACCCCAGGGATGGTGTCCATGGCAAACTCGGGCCCAAACACCAACGGCTCCCAGTTCTTCATCACCTGTGACAAAACAGACTGGCTGGACGGGAAGCACGTGGTGTTCGGGGAGGTGACGGAGGGCATGGACGTGCTCAGGGAGATCGAGGTAGGTGAGGGCAGGGGGCAGAGCCCACCCCCTTCCTGCCCTGAGGATTCACCCCTGGAATTCCTGCTGCTCTTTTCCTCCAAGGCTCAGGGCACCAAGGATGGGAAGCCGAAGCAGAAGGTGATCATCTCTGACTGCGGGGAGTGCGCCTGAGCTCGGTGCTTGGAGGGGCTGCATGGGACAGGGAACCAGCAGGGATGGGGCACCCCAGGGACCCCCCAGCACTGCCCACCCTGCAGCTTCCATAGGAATTGCCCTACCAAGGGGGCAGGATTTATCCTTCCTGGGATAAATCCCTTCCCAGGCTGCGCTGCCCGAGCTGGGCTGGGCTGGTCCTGCTGCCGTGTTCTGGAAAAAATTTATGTTTATGGTAAAAATAAAACCTAGTTTTGAAAATACTGAGGGCCTGGCTGCTGAATTGCCTCTGTGGGAGGCTGGTCTTTGAGCAAAGATTTTTTTTGTTATTTTTATTTTTTTGTATTTGCCCTCATCTTCATTAATGCTGTGCCTAAATCCTGGCTCCAGGGGAGGGTACCTGTGCCAGGGAGAGCAGAGCAGAGCTGAACCTCTCGTGTTTGTTGCACAGCAGCATCTCCTGGAGGTGTTTTTGGCTCTGTAGTGTCCTTTTCCAGCAGCAGAGGGAGGCAGGTCCCTGGCTGGTGTCTCTCCTGCTGCTCCAGCTCCATCCCCATCCCCGAGGGAGGGCGTTCACTGGGGTGTGTGAGCTGGAGAGCACCGGGAAATGAGGCAGCCCTTTGGCTGATGAAGGAGAAAAGAACCCCAGAGTGATGAGGCTGTAGGAAGGGGTTCCCAGCCTGCAGAGTGGGATAAACCACATGGATTTATAGTTCCTGTGGTGGGCAGCCCTGGCTTTGCACTTAGAGGTGGCCAGGATTGATGGATTTTGGGGTTTCCTGTGAAATTATGGAAGGGGTGTTTGGTTCTGAGCTTGTGCAGGTATTGGCAGGAGGGATGAGGCTGCTGAGGTGGAGAGGAAGAGCTGATGTTTGGATTTTGGGGGTGTTTGGAAGTGCTTGTGCCTTTGGGGATTTTGGGTTTGCCCAGTCCAGCCCCTCACAAGTCATGGTGTTGTTTTTCCATAAAAAAATAACTTTGCACTGCCTGGTTTCCTAGGGTGGCTGGGGGTTGTGCATTATCCTAAAACTGAGCCAAGGTGGGATGCAAGGATCTGATTCCTGACAGAGAAACCAGCCCAGCCTTCCCCTTCCTTGCTCCCTTCTTTTTGTTTAAATCCCACATTTTAAAGTCAGCCCTTGCAGGCACCTTCAGCAAGACCTGGGAGGGAGAACCCAGAGTCAGTGCAAGGCCTGGGTGTTCTCTCTGCAGGCAGCACCAAATCCCACAGAGCCAGGATTGCATCCTGAGCTGGATTTTGTGTGGAATTAATATTATGGGCCTGAACTCACTAATTCTTAATTAATTAATTAAATACCCAGTCGAGCAAAGCCTTTCCTTGGGAAGCTGGGCACTGACAGGGAGCAAATCTTCCTTATTTTGGTGGGGTTTTATTGGGATTTTTCCCTGACTGTGCCAGGTTCTTTCCTTGTTTATTGATGTAAGGTTCCCCAGGTATCCAAGCTGAGAACCAGGACAGGCCTTTTCCTTTTAAAATCAGAGCAAATAAATAATTTAATTGTGCAAATAACCTGGGGAAGCTGCCTGGGACTGGTCACAGCCCAGCTGGGAGCCCACGGGGTGGGCACAGCCTGACCTAAAACTCACATCAGGGCTCATTTTCAAGCAAATAGGTACAAGTTTTAGCCAATTCTGAGTCTTTTTTCATTGCAAAAGGCCCTCTGAACAGAGCTCTGTTGTGCTGTGACATTAAAAAACAAAGAGCAAGAGAAACTCCGTGTTTACTTTCCCAACTTTGCGTTTATTTTATAACAGTCCTGTAGCTCAATATGGATATTTTATTTTTTTTCCAACTGGCTGAGTTTGGTAAACTTTGGGTAAACAGGAGGGGGTTAGTCAGCCAGCTGCTTAATTGGCTGATGATATTTTCATTAAGGGAATTAAAAGCACTTGGGTAGAGGTGGGTTAGTGGAGAAATACACAGCTAGAAACAGCTCAGTCCCAGAGCAACCTGGATGCTGCCTCCCCCCCAAAACTGCCTCCAGCACAGGGAAAACTCATCAGTCACAGACAAAACAGAATCAGCCAAAAATCCTCTCTTTCCTATATATATATATATATTTGTATATAACTGTGTCTCATCAAGCAGGATAAGAAAAAGGAAGTTTTATATTATTTACATCCACTTCTAGAAAGGGGTGGGAGGGGTTTATTTTTGGCTTTTATTATTAATTATTATTATGATTATTATTATTAATGGATTTTGCTCTGATGCAGCCCACAAAGCTCCTCTTCCATGCATGCAGCAGAAACCCAGGGTCACATTGCTCTGGTGGGAATGGGAGGGGACACTCAGGGGTGGGGATGGGACACTCAGAGGTGGGAATGGGACACTCAGGAGTGGGAATGGGACACTCAGGAGTGGGGATGGGACACTTGGACAGGAATGGGATATCCAGGAGTGGGAATGGGACACTCAGGAGTGGGAATGGGACATCCAGGAGTGGGAATGGGACACTCAGGAACGGGAATGGGACACTCAGAGGTGGGAATGGGACATTTGGACAGGAATGGGCTATCCAGGAGTGGGAATGGGACACTCAGGAATGGGAGGGGACACTCAGGAGTGGGGATGGGACATCCAGGAGTGGGGATGGGACACTCAGGAGTGGGGATGGAACACTCAGGAATGGGAATGGGACACTCAGGAGTGGGGATGGGACATCCAGGGACAGGAATGGGACATCCAGGGGTGGGAATGGGACACTCAGAGATGGGGATGGGACGTCCAGGGATGGGAAAGGGACACTCAGGGGTGGGAATGAGGCATCCAGGGGTGGGAATGGGACACTCAGGAGTGGGAATGGGACATCCAGGGATGGGAAAGGGATGCTCAGGGGTGGGAATGAGACACTCAGGTGGGAATGGGACATCCAGGGACAGGCATGGGACATCCAGGGGTGGGAATGGGACCTGTCCATCAGTGGCAGCCGCAGGATTTCACCACCATGTTCCGGTGCTTTTTGAGGATGACGTTGTTGTTGCTGTCGTAGTAGAGGACAGAGGTGGCACTGAGCTTGGTGGGGGCACAGCACGCCTTGGGCACGGCCTCAGGCTTCATCAGGTGGACCTGGGGGATGGATGGAGCCCTTCAGTGCCAGCAAACGTGGCTCCAGGCAGCAAACCAACCAAAAAACCCTGGGTGAATGGGGGGATTATTTCCATCTTTTTGCAAAAATATTTATTCTAAACTCCAGGCAGTCCCTGCTGTGGTTTATATTGGATCAGGGCTCATGGCACTGCGTGGGCCAGGCAGCCCCTTCATTAATTTGGGACTTTTTCTCACAAAAATAGACAAATGACTAAAAAAAAAAAACCATAAATCAGCACAGCACGGGTCAGGCCCTGGTGTGGGCGTGGGGTGCTGGGTGCTGTTCCAACAGAGATTCCCCACCCCAAACTTAAACCCTAAAATCCACAACACCTCTGTGACCAGGACTCCACTCTGGGATGGTTTTTCCCTGCTGGGGACAGGCGTTATCCCGGTGTTTTCCTGCAGGGCAGGGGCTGGAGGAGGCTGGCAGGACGCAGGAGCCCTGCTGGCTGCCCTGACATGTGCGATTCATTTACAGCAGGGGCAGCCGAGCTCTCCCAGCTCGGAAGTCCGGTGTTTTTGCTGTCCAACCCTGCTATTTGCAGCTCAGGCTGGGGCTGGCACGGCTCCACAGCCGCCTTTGCCCTGGCTCTTCCCAGAAGGGCCGGATCCAGGTGATTCACATCCTGCCCCAACAGCTCCGTTTTGGGAACAGCGCTGGGTTTGGGGGCGATGGGTGGGTGTAGGGGGGGAGAAAGAGCCCCTCCCTGGATGGTTCCCAGCCCCTGGAAGTTTTGTTAATGTCAAAATTAAACCCAGCCAGGCGACACCTTCAAAGGCTGGGCCGAGGGCTCGGCGCTCCCTGTAATTAACCGCGAGCACCGGAGCCGGGGTGGCTCTGCCATTGGGAAACCAAACACTCACAGGGCAGGAAATTCCAGAAATTAAAGCTCTGGCTGGGATGTGGGGTGGGTTTGGGAAAGAAACAAACCCAAGGCATTGAAGCTTTTCTTGCTGGGAATGTGCTGAGCCCAACGTTTGGGTGCTGGGGCTGTGGGTAAACCCTCAGGGACAGCTGGAGAGGAGGATGCAGGGATGGCACTGAGACTTTTTTGGGGGCTCTGGCCTGCCCTGGGCTTGTCTCTGCTCCTCAGCTCATTGCCAGGGCAGAGGGATCATTAATCTGCCAGAAATCATCAGTTTTGCCCCAGCTGCTGTGAAACTGGAGCAGTCAGAAAATGAAGAGGTGAGGGAGCTCTGGGATGACCAAATCCCGCTTCTGGTCGAGGGTGAGGGACAGAGCTTTGTGCCCTCACTCTGGGTCTCTCCATGAACGCCTTGAAATTCCATATTGGCACCTCCTGTCAGCCTGTGGTGGGCACCAGCCTGTGAGCAGCCACCCAGATGGGCACGCACCCACCCAGATGTGCATTCACCCACTGGTTCTTTATTTCCATCAGGAGCCCGCCTGCACCTTGCCACCTGAACACCCCAAACCCAGCCATGCTCATCCCAAAATCCCAGCTCTTCCTCAGGACCTGACTGCTCCCCAGGGCCCTGGGTGTCCCCCCAGGGCTGCCCTGGTGGGCTGCACTGACCAGGGACTGCAGGATGGCGTGGTTGGTGGCGTTCATGCAGGAGTCCAGTGGGAATGCACACTCCCCCTCGCAGTAGTAGGCTGAGTATCCCTGTGGAGCAATCACCCAGTCCTGCAAAAATGAAAAAAAAAAAAAAAAAAGGGATTACATCAAGGGTTTCACCCTTCTGTGCCCCCTCATCCATTCCCCACCTGCATAAACAGCTCAGCAAGGGTTTATTTTGGTTTTTTTGGATCGGGCATGAGTTTGTTCGGGGTCACCGGTGGGGTTTTGGGGTTGTGGCAGTTCCTGTTTGCCTTCCCAGCTCCTGGGATGGTTTCATGGGCAGGAGAACCCAGCCTGGGAGGGAGCCCAGGGTGGGGGAATGGAATGATAGGGTTTTTTTGGTTTTTGTTTTGGTCATTTACTTCTCCCAGCAGACAAGTACCAGCCAGCCAAGGTCCTGGAAGCTGACGTAGAGCTCGTGGCGCCGGCAGACCTGCCGCCCGTCCGTGGGGTGCACATCATCTGTGGGAAAAGGGACAGGGGTTTCAGCCCTGGAATTCCCCCTCAGAGGTGGGATTCGGCCCCTGGGATTGGGATTAGCCCAGGAGAGCCAAAGGAGAGGAGCCTTCGTTGCTGCACAAAGGGAAAAGCAGCTCCAGACTGGCCTATAAATTGGTATTCCAATATTGGGATGAAGGGATTCAGCCTTGGAAGGGCTAAACCCCAGCTTTGCTCGCTTTGAGGGTTTCCCAGACTCAGGCCTTCCTGCTCCCCTCCTGCCTGAGCTTTCTGGAGCTGTGACACCTTCCCAGGGCTCCAAAGCCAAGGGCAATGAGGCAAAAATTCCAATATTCAGTAATCCTGACACGCTCACAAAACACAATTTCCTTGAGGGCATCCAACCCAAACCCTCTCTGCACCTCCCAAACTGCAAAAACCTCCAATCCTAAAACCTCAGAACTTTTTTTGCTCTGTTTCCCTTGGGCCAAAAAGAAAATTGGGATTTCAAGGTGCTGACAAGCAGAGCCTCGAGTTTTCCATGGGGACATCCCTCCTCCTGCAGGAAACACCTTACCAAAAATTCCTGGGAGCTTGTTTGGGTGGGGGAGGTCGTTGGATTTCTTGTGCTGTCGCCTCCTGGGGGGTTTGGCTGCTCGTGTGACACGGGAGGGGCTGGGGCTGGCCCGGAAAAATGTCACCATGAAGGGCTGCTTGGAGCGGGGTCCCCTTCGCCCCAGGAGCCCGGCTGAGCCTGGATCCACGCTGTGCCCTGCAGGGACACGACCGTCTTTGGCGTTTGGCCTCGGATGGAACTCGTTTGGTTAAAGCAGAGATGAAAAACGCGGGAAATTGGCAGCAGGAGATGCGGTTTTGGCATGCCAAGGGGTTGGAGCCTCCCGTTCCAGCACGAGATGGTGACACGGGGCTGCTCAGGGATTAAAAGTGATTTTGTCCTTCGCCCCAAGGAATGCATGGGGCTGTGATTCCTCCTCCCATGGAAGAGGAGCTGCTCTTTGTGTGCCTTCCCACCTGGGAAAGGCACTGCTGGAGCAGATTTAATCCCGTGGGGAAAAGAGGGTTAATCCTCAGCCACACACACAGAGGATCTCTCCAGGTAAGGAGTTCATTAACTATTAATGAGGTTAATTACAGTCCACGCCATCAGAACCTGCAAACCCAGATTGCTGGCACCCATCAGAGCTGGAAATTTAGAATTGCACTGAGATCAGACCCCCCACGCCATCCACAGCACCGAGGGGGCTCCAATTCCTGGGACTTTGTCCCCAAACGCTGCAGGGAGGTCGGGCAGGCTCACCATCATCTGTCTCCACATAGAGCCGCAGCCCCAGGGTGTATTTCTGCTCCACTGACCAGTGGTTGCTGGCAGCTGTGACATCAAACACCAGCCAGCCCTCTGTCCCAGCACGCAGGTCCTGCACATCCAGCAGGAACAGGTCAGATTCCCTGCAGGAACAGGGGGAAAGGAGCAGGTGAGTAACAGCACCCAAAGGGCTGCAGCAGGAGGGATAATGAATGGGAATGACTCCTGGGAGCTGTGTCTGGGCAGATCCCGGCTCTCGGGTGCTGGACACCACGGGGGTGTCCTGGGAAAAGCTCCCTCCCTGCCCGGGTGGAGATCCAGGGTGTGGCAGCGCCCTGGGGAAGGAGTGGGAGCAGCCGGACACGGCGGTGCCGCTGCGGGTGGGTGCGGAGGGAAAGCCTGGAGCTGGTCCCCATTCCCGTCTCCATCTTCATCCCAGTTCCCATCCCCTTCATTTCCATACTCATCACCTCATTCCCAACCCCATTCCCCTCCTCTTCAGCACCATTCCCATTGCCTTCATTTGCATTCCCATTCCCATCTTCATTCTTGTACTCACACTCCTTCCCATCATCTTCATCCCCATCATCATTTCCATCCCCATCACCCCATTCCCCTCTTCTCCAGTTCCATTCCCATTCCCATCTTCATTCCTGTACCCACACCCATTCCCATCATCTTCATCCCCATCCCCATCATCTTAATTTCCATCCCCATCACCCCATTCCCTTCTCCTTGAGTTCCATTCCCATTCCCATCTTCTTCATTCCCTTACCCATTCACATTTTCATTCCCACTCCGATTCCCATGCCCGTCATGCCCATCCCCTGCTTTCCCATCATCTTCATTCCTATCCCCATTCCCTTCCCCTCTCCTTCATTCCCACCCCACCACCTTCATCCTCACCCCCATTCCCATCATCTTCATTCATATCCCCATTCCCTTCCCCTCTCCTTCATTCTCACCCCCATGACCTTCATCCTCACCCCCATTTCCATCATCTTCATTCCCTTCCCATCTCCTTCACTCCCACACAATTTCCCACCCCCATCACCTTCATCCTCACCCCCATCCCCATCATCTTCATTCCTATCCCCATTCCCTTCCCCTCTCCTTCATTCCCACCCCCATCACCTTCATCCTCATCCCCATCCCCATCATTTTCACTCCTATCCCCATCCCTTCCATCTTTCCCACCCCCATCCCTTCTTCACCCATCCCCATCACCCCACACCATTTTCTCCACGCTGTCCCCACTCCCCCCGCCTCCATCCTCACTCCCACCCTCCTCATCCTCATTCCCACCCCTTTTCCCGCCGCCCCTGCCTTTCCCAGCCCCTGACCTGTTGGAATGCTGGGCAGCCACCTCGTAGATGCTGACGTGGAGGCTGCTGTTGCCGTGCCTGGGGACCCCTCGGGATTTGTAGATGCGGAACTCGGCGGCCGTCACGGCCTCTCCCGCCGGCACCTGGGTCAGGTCGAACCTGAACTCCTTCCAGTAGGGCTTGGGGGACAAAAGATCCCGGTCCTGCTCCACTGAGGAGAAACAAAAAGGGCTCAGCCAAGCCTGGGATCTCCCCTCATTTTTTTTAAATGAGCCCCACCGAATGGATTTTGGGGATAAACCCGCTGGTTTTGAGCTGCTCGCGCTTGGTTGGAAGTTCCCATCTCCTGAGGGTTGGGATCTGGATCAGCTTCCTCTATTTCTGCAATTTATTTTGCTGTAAACCCACCAGCTTCCCCTCCCAGCCCTCTTCCTTAATTATTAATTAAAATTAAAATAAATTAAAATCAAAAGCGCAAACGCTGGCTGTGGGAGGAGCACAGAGAATGTGCTGGGCTTTAGGGGCTGCAGCCTTCTGTGGTTCATCAAAAAGTGAAAAACACACACAAAAAATGAGGTTTTGGGGGTCAGCAGGACCATCTGAGCAGGAATTGAGGTTTTCCAAACTTTTCTCGCAGCAGACAAGCCCAGGGTTCATCAGGGCCATCACTGGATATTACAAGTCCACAAGTAAAGATATGTCCTTAAATAAAAATTTATCCACAAATAAAAATTTTTATCCTGTGTGTTTTTGGGGAGCTGGGGGGGCAATTATCAGGTCACTGCTCTGTAAAAAAAAAACCCCTCCCTTTTTCCTGAAAACACCTTATTTCTCCATCACACTGGGACAGGAAAAATCTGATTTCATTTTGTTTGTCCATAAAGAATAAACCTTCCTTTCTCTATGGTAATGCGGCCCCCACAGTTTTGCTAATGTGCAATTATTTGCTTCAAATTGTTCTTTAAAAATACCCCAATCTTCCTGGTCTGACTATAATTAAAGTTTATGATTAAATATGATTCAATGTGACTAAAGCTTCTCCTGCTTCGGGCACAAAAGCAACGTAACCTTGTGCTTACTTTTAAAACTAAACCAAATAATTAACTAAATAAAAAATAAATATTTAAAACGCATTTTTTAACCAATTCCAGGGGGGAAATATTCAAAATTTAATCCACCATAAGCTTGCCATTCCCATATATATATATATATATTATATAAAGTTTATTATTAAGTATGATTCAATGTGACTAAAGCTTCTCCTGCTTCAGGCACAAAAGCAACGTAACCTGGTGCTTACTTTTAAATCTTAAACAAATAATTAAATAAATTTTTAAAAAGTATTTTTTTAACCAGTTCCACGGAGGAAATATTCCAAATTTAATCCACCATAAGCTTGCCATTCCCATATATTAAAAAAAACTATATATTATATATATTTATATATAAATATATAAAAATATATAAATATATAAAATATATAATAATATATATAATATATATTATAATATATATAAAATAAGATATATTTATCCATAATATAAATTATAAATATGTAAAATTGTATATGTAAATATATAAATAAATAAAAAGATATAAATATATTTATATATTGTGTAGCATAATATATATATATTTATTTATATATTATAGAAATATCTATTTATATTATATATTTATATATAATTTTGTATATTTATATTTATTTATATATATATAAATATATATTATTTTTAGTATATTATATACAGTATATATTTATATATATATATTTATATATATAGATCTATGTATCTATATATCTATATATCTATATATATATTTATATATTTATATACATATACATATATTTTGGAGGGAGCAGTGCATTCCTCCAAACCCAACCTCGTGAGTTTACTTACATACCCACAAGCTTTTGGTTTTTTTTTTTTCTTTTTTTTTTTCCTTTTTTTTTTTTTTTGGCCCTTTTTTTTTTTTTTTTTGTTTTGTTTTGTTTTGTTTTTCAAATCCCACATTCCCTGCAGCTCCCGGCCTCACCACAAGCCGTGTTATAAAAAGAGCCCGGGGCCGGGCGGGCAGGGCGGATGCGGAGAGCGCTTCCTGCCCTGGCAGGGCGGCTGCCAGCTGGGCAGGAGGATGCTGTGGGCACCTGACCCAACCCCTGCCCACCTCGGGGGGGACACAGAGCCCCCCAAACCCTCTGCAGCCCCTCAGGCGCTTCCCTCTTTTCCATTTCTTCCCCCATCCCATCCTGGGGTGGTTTTATTCTCCTGGATTTTTGGTGCTGCCAAAGCTGCCCTGGCTCACAAAAATCCTTCAATTCCCCCCAAAATAAGAGCAGAGTAATCACCGCTGGTTTTTAGCACTGATAAGCCACCTGTGAGTGTCCCACATCAGTCCAGGGGACACTCAGACACAGAGTGGGGGTCCCCTTGTGTGGTTTTGGTCACTTTGCTCCAAAATCTTAGGCTGTAGCTGCACCCTTTTCTGTCAGAGCCACGGAGGCCACAGAGCCCCCACACCAGATAAAAAAGCCAAAAAGGTGATTTTTGTCCCTAGAGAGGAGTGAAAACCTCTGCTAAAATTTTTTTTAATGAAAATTTTCTGTCGATACGGAGGTGATGGAGGGGTCCAGGGGTGAAGGCAGAGGAGGGGATTTGGTGGGAGGGGAGCCCAGGGACACCTTGACAGGTGGAGAAATGCAAAAATTAGCTGAGCTGTAATTAGCTGAGCTCCTTGATGAACCAAATAAGCTGGATCTGTTTGGGATGAAATTCTGGGAGGAATCCCTGAATTCTCTGCTGCTTCAGGGAGGAAAAAAGGGAACCCCTTTTGAGGGGGAGGACTGAGGGAGAAGCTCCCCCTTCTGTGCCACCACTGGTGCACAAACAGCAGCTTGGAGCGCCCCAAACAGGAGTTTGGAGCAGTTTGGAGTTGTTGGAGAGGGCTCAACATCCCCGTGCTCGCTGCTAAAATCAAAATTGCTGTGAAATGAGAGCCCTGCAGTCCCCCCCGAGCACCCAGCAGAGCTGCGGGTGCTCAGATGCTGCTGGGGGTGTGCTGGAGGTGCCCCCCCGGTGGTTTGGGGAGCCCAGGGTGCCTGGGAACCTGCCCCTGCTCCGGCTTGACTCAGCCACACCACCAACCCTCAATTATCTGTGGGTGGATGATCCGGATTGCAGAGGAGAGGCACGAAAAAAGCCCAACCCAAGAGCTTTGCTCTCCTTTCCCCCTCCTTTGGCATCATCCCCAGGAGCTGCTGCACCTTCGCCCAAAGCTGAGTGTCCCCCTGTGCTCCCATCACCCCCAAAAATAATTTAAAAATTGTTATAAACAAATATAAACAGCCTTGGGGCTGTTCCCCTGGCAGGGGATGCCCAGCTCCATCTCAGCTGAGCCTCCTGGTGTCTCCCAATCCCTGAGCATTCCCAGATCTCTTCCCAGATCCCACCCTTCCTCCTGCTCCCCAGGTTATTCTTAGCTGCACGTTTTTCCTTCTATAAACTTCTACAAACTGTGCATCAGTCATAATTACCGGGCCTGGCTGCTCCCCGTGGGTCCCCACGATCATTTCAGACACCAAATTAAAAGGAAATGCCAGGATATTCAACCACATCAAGTGCTCTGCATCCTAAAATAGGTTTAAAGGAGATGCAGGGAAGATGCTGTCCTTTGCTAGCAGGAAAGCAGGAAAAAAAAGCTCTGGAGGCTTTCTGAAGTAGGGAGGGATTTAGGAGTTATCCCAACACACCCAGAGTCCCAATTTACTTCCTCCATCCTCCTGGGGTGAGCGCTGGGAGCTGCGGGACACAGAGCTCAGCCAGGTGGATCCCAGGATTTATTTGGGAAGCTTTTCCCATTAAATCACACACAGAGGGTCCATAGAGAGCCCTGACACCTTGGCACAGGCTGCCCCCAGGAGAGGAGGCTCAAATGGCTGCAAAATGAAGCCAGGGCTGGGAAAATCCTGACAGCAGCTGGATTTCAGTGGTAAATGTGTGGGCTGAGGGCAGTGGGTGATGAAGTTCCAGTCTGGAGTGGAGCAGCACTCCCCAACTCCTAGAATTCAATTAAAGAGGCTGCCCTGAGCTCCCACCCCACACTTGGGGTGCCCTGAGGTGCCTGGGGTGCTGTGGCTGGTTTTGCCAAGGTGTCCTGGGTTCCTCTGCAGTGCTCCCCGGATTTTCCAGGAAGACGTTTTGGCTGTGGGCACATCTGAAACAGCCGCAGGGAATCACAGACTGCTTTGGGTTGGGAGGAACCTTAAAGATCCTCTAATTCCACCCCCTTGCCATGGGACACCTTCCAATAAATCAGGAGCCAGCAGGGAGAGGGGGATGCGGGTGCTGTGGTGCCCTGGGGGGCTCGGGAATGCTGTGAGCCCTCACCCCCTCCCCATTCCGCATCTCCCCGCTCCACAATTACACCCTGCCCGTATCCACGACTCACAGCCGAGGAGAAATCCCAAAGCCCATCCTCACCCCGGGCTTACAAACCCAACGTCCCGCCGGGCTGCTGCAGGGAGGGCACAGAAACAGCGCGGACCGGGAGGAGCAGCAGGGGTGGGATGGGCGCACCCACCGTCCCCGAACGCAGCTGGGGCTGCCCCTGTCCCCAGACCGGGCCCCCTTTGTGCTCCAGGGATTTTTGTCACTCCCCCTTCCCAGGAACAAGGAGCGCCTCGGCACCGCCTCGCACAGGTCCGAAGAGGTCCGAGTGCCCAATGGGGCACAGACTTTACCCCATTTGCATGTCCCATCAGGATAATTGTGCAGCTAATTACGTGTGCAAATGAGAGCTGGCCTTTTCACACACACACACACACAAAAAAACCCCTCCTTATTTAATTAACATGAAGGGGCCGAGGAAGCCGCAGAAATCAAAGCCATTCAAATGGAAGGCTGGGGCTGTGCTCCCCAACTCTCCTGGCTACCCCAGGAGCGCTGGCAAGGGCAGCAGTGCCCCTGTGCCAGCAGTGACCCCTCCCAAAGGCTCCCCTGAGCATCCCACCGTGGTTGCCATCAGACCTGACCATTTTAAAGTCCTTTTTGGTGCTTGGGTGCTGTGCTAAGGGGATTTGGTGCTTCAATTTTTGCCTCCATCACTCTCAGCTTTCCCAGGACGCTGAACTCCACCAGTTCCCTCAGGGCTCTGGGTGCTGGGTGCCTGCACCTGTGGGCACCTCAAGCACCTGGGTCTGTGCCAGGGAGACTCCTCACACCCACACGTGGTGCAGGGGGTGTAGGAAGGAGTGGGAGACACCTCCACAGCCCCTGCCTCGCCTAAACCTCCTCCCAAGGGTGCAGATCTCCCTCCCTGCCTCCCATCTCCAAAGGGGGATTCTCCCCATCCTCAGAGGTTGTGTGAGGATTTTCTGCTTGGGGCACCCAAACACTCCTTAAAGCAATGAACAGGGGCAGGGAAAAGCTCCATATCCAAATTCCTGGTCTGCAAATCCCGCTGAGTTCGGCCCTGGGAGAGGATTTATCCCATCCCGAGTGTTTGTGGCCCCACTGATGCTGGGATCAGCTCTGCTGCCTGGAAATACGAGGGATGCCGGAGCC
This sequence comes from Diglossa brunneiventris, assembly GCA_019023105.1. Lineage (NCBI taxonomy): Eukaryota > Metazoa > Chordata > Aves > Passeriformes > Thraupidae > Diglossa > Diglossa brunneiventris. The sequence continues at coordinate 1,464,734 of CM032375.1, forward strand.
TGGTAAGCAGCCGGACGGGACTCCAGCAACAATTAGCAGCCTGGAGGATTTTATTTGGAGCCGTGGTTCAGCGTCCCACCGAGGGTCACCCTGCTGCTGGCACCAGAGCCGCTGTCCCGCCTGCCCCGAGCCCCGTTCGCTGCCCACCTTGTGCCCGCTGAAACGGGGAGAGCAGCGTGGAGGAGCCTCCCTCGGCTCCTTCTTGCTGCAGGACATTCCCCGTCTCCATTTCCCCTTTTTAGGTGGAGTTGGGATTCACCTCGGCCACTTTCACCCGGCCGCCGCGTCCCTCACCGCCGCTCCCCCATTCCTGAGCTCAACTTTGGGCATGAAAGTTCCTTATTTGAACAAGGGCTGAGAAACCACCCCGAGGGATGCTCGGAGCTGCCGGTACCACGGTCACGGACCAGGAGCTGGGCTTGGGGTCAGCTCAGCCCCGTGCCCGTCCCGCCGGGGCTGTCCCCGGTGTCCCCCCGGTGCCTTCCCGGCTCCGCCGCCGCCTCCTCGCCGGTGCTGCCCGTCCCCTCCTGCCTGCTTTGATCCCCCCGGTCCTTCCGTGAGCCCCGGTCCTCTCCGGTCCTGCCTGAACCCCCTGGGTCATTCCCGTGCGCTCCGATCCTCCCGGTGCTCCCGGTTCTGTCAAAACCGCCGGGATCCTGCCCGCACATCCCGGTACCCCGGTACCCCCGGTGCCCCCCGGTCCTCCCGGTGCCCCGCACATCCTGGTACCCCCGGTGCCCCCCGGTGCCCCCCGGTCCTCCCGGTGCCCCGCGCCGGTTCTCACCCATATTAACGAGGCTGACCACAGTGTCTGCGCGGCTCACGACGCTGCCGGGCGGGGGGCTCTGCGTGCTGAGCCCGGTGAGCACCGGCCGAGACACCGCCGCTTCCTCACCTTCCTCCTCCTCCTCGCCGGCCACGGCGTGGTACAGATCGAGCATGAAGAGCGGCGCGGCGGCGGCGGGGACGCGGGAAGGGACTCGGGGCCGGGGCCGGCCGGGCAGCCCCAGCACGGCCAGGATCTCCCGCTGCACGTCCCGCCGCTCGCCGCCGCTCAGCCGCCGCTGCGGGACCCCGGCGGCGTGGAGCCGGCGGCGGAGGACGCTGCCGGTGCCCAGCTGGCACAGCACGGCCGCCACCCAGAGCAGCGCCACGGCCCCGCGCCGCCCCCCGCCCGCCCCGCGCCCCATGGCACCGCCGGGACCCCCCGCCCGCCCGGTGCGGAGCGGCCCCGGGCACCGGCACGGCCCCGGCCCCGGCCCGCCCCGGCGGGGAGAGGGAAAGGGACGGTCCCTGCAGCGGCACCGCCCCGGCCCTCCCCGCCCGGTGGCTGCGGGGCACCGGGAGCATCGCTGGGCATGAGAAACGGCAGGAAACCAAAGCTGTGGAGACCCAAATTCATGGGAACCCATCCCTGGGGATGCTTGTCCTCTTGGGCACCCAAAGCCATGGAGACCCAAATTCATGGGAACCCATCCCTGGGGATGCTTGTCCTCTTGGGCACCCAAAGCCATGGAGACCCAAATTCATGGGAACCCATCCCTGGGGATGCTTGTCCTCGTGGGCACCCAAAGCCGTGGGTTGGGTTCCCACCCTCACTCACTCAAAACTATGGGCAGCCATCCCTAGGGATGCTCCTGCTCGTGGGTGCACAAATGCACGGAGATCCATTCCCAGGGATGCTCACCCCATGGGCGCCCACCTCTAAGGAGGCTCCCCCTTGTAGGAAACCAAACCCAGGGGCACCCACCCTCACTGGCACCCAAATCCATGAATACTCACACCTGGGGACACTCATCCACCTGGGCACCCACTCCCAAGGCCACCCAAGCCCTTGGACACCCCCTTGCATCCCTTCCCCACCCCACTGAGCCCCTCACCAGCCTCACCCACCCACCTGGACCACTTTAATTTTGGGGCTGGGCTGTTCCCTGCTCCATCCCACAAGAAAACCCGGGTGCAAACACCCCCTGACTTGCACAGCCATTGCCTTCCCACATGGGATAAGCAGCTCCAGCTCATCCTGACAAAGCTAACACTGGGGAATAAAGCAGGAGGCAAGATTGTTTATTACCGCAAGCAATTTTAATACAAAAATGTGTCTGGTTCTTTTAAACAATTCATTGGTAGAGCTTCGGTTTTGCCTCAATTTGAAACCAATTGAGAGAATCACACAGCAACACGGTCAGAGCCGGAGAGGAACAATATTTAATAAATACAGGAGCTGTGCAGAGCCCTCGTCTCCTGGTCACTTGGTCAGTTGGATTTTATTACAAAGAAAAAGGAGCGTACAAAAGCGAGACAGGACTTGCAGCGAGTGTGCTGGTGAGACTCATTTCAAGGACAAGCAACTGTGCGTGTAAGTCCAGATTTCTCCTAGGAGCAGAGTTCACATCAATCTCAGCCTGGCTGGAAGTGGAATGACCAGTTAAATAATAAATAGGAAAACAAAGAGATGCAGATAAAACAGTGATTGTGTAAGGAACGCCTCGGGGCGGGCTGGTTAACCCATCAATCCAGAAGATTCCTTGATTTTGGAGGGCCCACCACCTCTAAGGGATGCATCCCAGTGATGCAGACCTGCAATCCTGCCCCGAATCCTCTGGTGTGAAGCCCCTCCTGAAACCCCTCCCCAAACCCTTCACCCTCGGTTTGTTCTTTAAAAACAAAGTTGTCAGGACAGTATTTTCAAGACAGCAAAATTGTCACGGCCTTTGCTGTAGTGTGTGCAAATTTTATTAAAGTCAAACTCCGCTTTCTTCAGATAAAACCACATAGCTTTAAAAAAAATGGAAACATAAGCCCCAAGTCCCCTCACCTCATGTTTCTCTGGTTGAGGTATCTGTGATTTACAAAAAGAGAGTTCCTTGAACACTGCAGGATTCAGGTCTTTGCTTTTAAATATAATTTACCTTGCTGAGACAGCAAGTTAAGTTTATAAAGATGCATTTAGGAAACAATCCTAAAAGATAAAGCAGGTTCACACCCTGCACCGCGCAGAAATCCTATTTATATTTTAGTTTTTCTTTACACTTTCACATCTTGACCTTTTTTTTTTTGCTTCCTTTTTTTTTTTAAATCTTTTTCTTGATTTTTTTTTTCTTTCTCTCCCACATTTCAGTTTTCCAGGCCCCTCTCTAAACAGGGGTCACCGAGAGGCAATTTTTTTTTTTTTATCTACATAAATATTCACATGAAAATAGTAACTTACAAAAAAGAAAAAAAAAAAAAAAAAACCAAACCATAAACCAAAAAAAACCAAAAAGAAATAATCCAAATAAGGCAGCTTCATAACACAACTTTTCTTTTACACTTTTAACAATATAGTTTCTCCCATTTAGAATAAATATACATCCAATGTAGGGTTAAAAACTGGACACAGGTTGGGTGCTTTGTTTGTTTGTTTGTTTGCTTTTCCTTCCTCTCCCTCAGGAGGGCGGCGGGTACAGTATTATCTCTTAGGGCCGGGAGTTTTTGGGGTGGCAGTGGGCGTTTTCTTGGACATGGTGGGGATTTTGGAGGGTTTGGCGGCGGCGCCCTGGCGGGAGCCCTGCCCGCCGGCCGCGCTGCTCTCCGAGGTGTCCGAGCAGGCCGACTGCGTCTCCAGCAGGTCGAAGTCGGAGGCGTCGCTGCCCCGCCGGCTGCTGGCCCTGCTCCCCGTGCGGCTCCCGGCGCGGCTCGTGGGACGGCTGGCTGCCTTCTTGGGGTCTGCAGGGAGAGCCCCCAGAGCTGTGAGAAGGGAGGTTTGTTCCTCCCGATGCCCTAAAGTGTGTGCCCCCTGATGCCCCAAGTTTTGTTCCCCCTGATGCCTTAAGTTTTCTTCCCCCTGATGCCCTAAGTTTTGTTCCCCATGATGCCCTAAGTTTTGTTCCCCATGATGCTTAAAGTTTTGTTGCCCCTGATGTCCCTTGTTCCTCCTGATGCCCAAGTTTTGCTCCCCCGATGCCCTAAGTTTTGCTCTTCCCAATGCTCTTTGTTCCTCCTGATGCCCTAAGTTTTGTTCCCCCTGATGTCCCTTGTTCCTCCTGATGCCCAAGTTTTGTTCCCCCTGATGCCCAAGTCTTGTTCCTCCTGATGCCCAAGTTTTTTCCCCGATGCCCAAGTTTTGTTGCCCCTGATGCCCTAAGTTTTGCTCTTCCCAATGCTCTTTGTTCCTCCTGATGCCCTAAGCTTTGTTTCTCACGATCCCCTAAGCTTTGTTCCCCCTGATGCCTCAAGTTTCATTCCTCCTGATGCCCTTTGCTCCTCCTGATGCCCTAAGTTTTGTTCTTCCTGATGCCCTAAGTTTTGTTCTTCCTGATGCCCTAAGTTTTGTTCCTCCTGATGCCCTAAGTTTTATTCTTCCTGATGCCCTAAGTTTTCTTCCCCCTGATGCCCTAAGTTTTCCTCTTCCCAACGCCCTTTGTTCCTCCTGCTGCCCTAAGTTTTAGCTTTTATTTTTTCCAGATTCTGTACCTGCATTAGTGTGTAACTTTGAACTTCGTATAAAGTCTTAACAGTCAGACAGCTCAGTCACACAAACAATCAATTTCCAGCCCCAGAACCAAGGACATGCTGCAGCTTCAGGCCCAAAAAGTGCAAACAACAGGGAATGGAGGGGAGCAAACTGGGAGGGTGGGACTGCATCACCTGGAGCTGGAATTGGACAATGAACCCCAATATGGAAATGGACCAAAACTTATCAAAGTGTGAGAACTCATGACTCAGGGTCCATCTTGGGTGTAGCCACAGCCGGGCTCTTGTACTGCCCAAGGTGTATCCTATAAAGGCTTTTTAATAAATCCCTGCTTTATTCCTTTATCTCTGTTCCAGGGAGCCTCTCCAGGCATTACTCCCCCATCCCCAGACCAACAGCAGAATCCCCAACCCCTCTGTGGTCGAACCAGCACCCCAGAGAAGGGAGGTTCAACATCAGGCTTGATTCCTTCCCAAATTTCAGCAATTCCTTGGAATGCAGAGCTGTGCCAGCCTCTCTTCCCCCACCACCCACCCCTCAAATATTCTGTATTTTCTCCAGTGTGCCGGGGGGGAGTTTTCCCATCTTTTCCCCTCACTCACCTGCCCGAGTGGTTTTGGCACCTGTTGAGACTGGTGAGGAGCTGTTACTGGTGTCCCCAGCCAGGGAGGTGCGGCTGGAGTGGAAGGTGGGGCGCTTCAGCTTGCTGCCTGCCGAGGGGGTCACCTTGGGAGGAAGCACACACAGGACATCCTTCAGCTGCCACCTGCACCCTGACAGGCCCAGGTCACAGCCCAGATCAGATCCTCAGCAAAAATCTGGGAACCCCCATCTCAATGGTCAGGGAAGGCACAAGCTGCTGTTTCAGTGGTTTATAAAATAAGGGAAAAGCCCAAATGTTGAAGATTTGGAGGGGAACGGCAGCTTGTGAGCTGCAGGCTGAAAAAGAAAATTCTGAGCAAAGTTGTTAAGAGGCAGCATCAGCTGGGCTGGAAACCTCCACAAAGAGAATATGGAATATGGGAAAAAATAGGGATTTTAGCATCCAAGCAGCTCAGGAGCATTTTGGAAGGTCAAGTCCAACTCGGGATCTCGAGTAGCACAACCCCTTGTGGGCAGAGGTGCAGGAACACCCTGGTGCTGATGCCCACACCACTCCCAGTGCCCAGAGGCAGCCAAATTGGAAAAGTGATGGACAGGGAGACAAACCACAGCAGCTCAGCTCTTTTCACGGTGCCTTTTCCCGACCTTTAAGATGTTGGAAGTGCAGCTGGTGTGGGGTGAAGCAGCACAACAGGCAACTCTGCTCCCACTGCTGCTGCAGGAAGCCAAGGGGAAGGTGCCAGCAGGGCGAGGGCACCTGTATCCAGCTGGAAAAGGCAGCTCCAGTTCCAGTTCACCATCCAAAGCTCTGGGTTTGGGGCAGAGCTGCAGGAAAGCGCCTGCCTGTGGTGTCCCCAGCCCTGGGGTTTTAGGGGTGCTGCATCCCTGGAGAGATACACAATCCCAGAGGGCATTTCCCACAGCTGGAGGGGTTTTCCTCCATCTCCTGCAATTTTGTGATTTTTGGGGAACCTCAGAAATGTTGGAATGTGATGAAACTGGAGCTGCAGGGAGAGAGGGCCAGCTGAGGGAATCAAAATCCATTAATACACGATTTTCGAGGTACCACTGTCATCATCAGAGATTTCGATTCTCATCCTTGATCCTATTTTACAATAGGCAGCAAGCATCAATTTGGGGCAACTGGGGAAATGCTCCTGACCTCCTGGTGAATCAAATGAATCCATTTTGCACACGGAAGCACCGCTGAGCAAGACACAGGGAACCACCGGGATCTACCCAGCGCTTCTCATCACCCACTCGCAGGGGCAGGAAAAGTCCACGAGGAGGCTGAAAACTTTAGGGGAACCAAAGCCTCAGCCCAAATTCATCCTCCTGGGAGCATCAAGGCGGTGGCTGGACAAACCAGACGTGCTTGAACACGGTGATAAACACGAGCTCTCCATAAAACTGAGGCAGTGTGCTTACGGTGCATGCGCTGTAGCTGATTTTCAAGTCTCAACTCGGCTGCTGGATTTCAATTTTTGGGAAGCCGAACGCGGCCCCTTCCCAATAAAGCTCGGAAAATTAATACGTTTTTCAAAGCACGAGAGGATTAACACCGTTTGGAAGCAGGTGAGGGTGAATTGAAAGCGCTGTGCTTCACTTTGAAGCCGACATTTAAATTTTAATCCGAGTTGGAGACTCATGAAAAACCAACAGTCGGAGCGTTAGCGGTGCTACAAGCGCTGCTCTACCAGGAGGAAAGCGTTAGGAGCAGGCAGGGCAGTGGGGTGGCTCCGTGCCAGGGGCACTCCAGCCTGCCAGCAGCTCCTGGGGGCTGGCAGACCATACTCTACCTCAGCGCTGGGGAGCTGGAAGTCGGAATAATCGATTCCCCTCAGGGGGGTGCCCGCTTTACTGTTTATCAACCAGGGTTTGTCATAACATCGGGAGAAGTGATGTGGAGTCTGTGAAATGGAAAAGCCAAGGAAAGGGGGGGAGAGGTGGGATGAGTGGTAAAAAAAAAAAAAAAAAAAAAAAAAGAGAAATGGGAGAGCATCTGGAAAATGGGGGGGAAACGGCACGAAAATGGAGCGAGAACTGAACGGGAGTTACATAAATTAAAATAAAGGGAAAAAACCCAAAAGGTGATGAAATAATGACATGGTGGGGAAGGAGACATGAGGGGTGATTGTTTCCTCCTGACACCACAGCCCTGCCAAGGGCACCAGGAGCCTTCAGCTGCACGGCGAGCGCTGGGGACCCTGGAAACCTGGAAATCTGTCCTGCAGCATCCCACCCCCATCCCACCTGGACACCAAGGAGCACCTTCCAGAGCCCTCCTCAAGCCCCAAGCCCCAACCTTCCTCCTCCCTGCACCTGCAGCTCCTCATCTGGGTTTTGGAGTCCCTAAAGGGAAGGGAAAGCTTCCCCCCTGTCCCCACCTTGGCTCCACTGGCTGGGGTGGCTGGAGAGGAGGGCATGGAGGCGCAGCTGTGGTTGCTCTGGCTGGCACTGGAGCTGGATCTGGTCGGGGAGGCTGCTCTGGAGGAGGGTTTGGATCTGCGGCCCCGCGACCGGAACGGGGTCATCCCCTGCGAGGCTCCCTCGGGCAGGATGAACTTCTCCCGCAGCTCCAGGTTGGTCCTTCCTCGTGCTGGAAGGGGAGAGAGGAAGGAGAACTCAGCTTTGGAGGGATTCAACATCCTCATCAGGGCTCAGCAGGCTCCAGGGCTGGGAGCAGCTTCTTTGGGCATCTCCCCACGCCCAGCTCTGAGAGCAGCAAGGTTCTCCTGCTCTGCCTTAAAATCATGGATCAGCTCTTTGAGAAACTGGCTGATTAAAAGCTGCCCCAGGGACAGGAGTTCACACGGGATGCTCAGTTCCTCTCTTGTGGAAAAGCATCCTGATGGCCTTTAAACTCACCGTGTCACAACAGCGGCCAGTGTGATCTTTAACGTGGCTTAAAAACAGCAAAAGCAGCTTTGAAGGGTTGAGATTCTTGAGAATCTGAGAGAGATTCTGCTCTCTTACAGCTCTGGGCAGCTCTCCACACACTTTTTGGGGAGAGAGGAGAGAAAACCACCCTCCCAACTTTTCCAACCTGCCACTGAAAACCGACTTTTCAAAAAACTTCCATCCAAACGCCTCAAAGAGCTGGAGGGTCTCCTTTTGACAAGCAAGGAGAAGGTCTGTGGGCTTCAGCTGACGTGTGCCAGGGTGCTTCATGCTCAGGGGTGTTCAAACAGAGAGCGAGGGCATGCACTGAGCCTTACGGGACACCGGAGGAATTCCGGGGCCAGAAAGCCAAGAAAGCAACGGCAGGAGGGAAGCACCACGCTGAGATAAGCAAGGGATAGAAACAACCTCGATGTCAGCGCTGCAAAACATCTGCTGCAAAGCGTGAAGGGCGGAGGAGGAGCAGGAAAAGCCTGAGGGGGAGCTCAGCTCACTGTAAATCATGCTGCTTTCAGCAACAGCCGTCGGGCAGCCAGAGCGCGGAATGCAGCAGCTTGAACAAGACACAGCCGAAGCAATTAACATCCCAGAGACCCCAGGGAAACAGGGAGCACTCTCCAAAACACGCTCCACTCCTGGCCAGCCCCTGGCTAATCCTGCTCTGTCCCCTGGGCATGGCTCTGGTCCAGCCCAGTGGCTCTGACCACTGTCAAACCTCACGGTTCTGGGGAGAAGCTGACCCCAGCTCCTCTTGCTGAGGTCTTAAAACCAAGGGCAACACAACCCTTCCCTCTTTCCCTGGATAAACACTGCCAGGTTAGCTGCAGCATCACCAAATCTGGTGATTCCAAATTCTTGGTCTGCTTTGGATCTGCAGCATCACCAAATCTGGTGATTCCAAATTCTTGGTTTGCTTTGGATCTGTTTTCTCCAGCTCCTGCCCATCTGGACAATGACCCACGCTGGTCACCCAGCCACAGCATCCAAACTCCCCTCTGTGGGTGGGAAGACTCAGATTGCATCAAGCCTTACCTCTGCACGGGTCATTCTTCACTAGAAACTCGTCCAGGGCCATCCATCCTCCTCCCACACGGACCATGACCGTGCTCCTCAGGATCCGGACCAGCCGCAGCTGCTGGGAATCGCCGAACTGTGGGGCAAGGAAAGGGTCAGGGAAAGGGGAACAACCAGGGGAACAGGGCTCCTTCCCTCCCCAGGCTGCACCAAAGGCTCTCAGCCACCTATTCCACAGTTTAAAGGCTTCTCCAGACAGGTTCATCTGGAATAAGTGAGAGGTAATCCCAGTTGATGGGGAGTTTTCCTGCTTGGTTTGAAGATGATGCAACCAACCCAAATGCTTTAATTTTAAAGCTGTTAAAGGAGATTTTAGAATTTGGGGTTGGATGGGTTTTCTCAACAGAATTCTAGTTTTTTTCTCTTTTTTTTTTTTTTTTTTGTGAAGGAAATAGAGGCTGGCAATGCCCTGACCCTCCTGGTGCAGCCCACGTGGGAAGGAGCCGGCTGATTCAGCAGGACAAGCCGAGCCAGACACCTCTGATCACCACCAAGTCTGAAATCCAGGGATTCCCCTGAGCCTCAGACTTGACCCCACCAGCCACAAAGCCCCTGCTGCAGCAATTGCCCAGTGAGGATGTTTGGATGAGTGCAGAGTGATGGGAATCCACGCAGGAGTCCCCAGCAATGCTGATTAGTGACTGCGATGTTCATTAGTGGTTTGAAATGCCTGTGATATCAAAAAAGTGCACCCCAGATCAAAAGCACGTGTTTGTAAAGCTCCCCTAAATCTCCTGGACACTCAAGCCCAGGCTCCTGGGTGTCTGTCAGACCTGGGAGGGACATGGAGAGCCTGGCTGGGATGTGGCAGCTCTGCATCCAGGTGTGCAGAGCACCTGCTGGGATGAGAAGACAGGAGAACCAAGTTTTGGAGGCAAGACCCTCTCCAGAATGACTAAAAAAAGGGGAAAAAAAAAAACCCAAACAGGAACATTTTCTGTGGGTAGAGATGCAAAAAAAAAGAGATTCAATGAAAACAGAGAATGCAAAGTGTCTGAGATGGGTCAGGGTGTGTCAGGTGACATCTCTGACCCACAGGAATATGGGACCTGGACCATTGGTGGATCTCCCTGCTCGAGGGTCCTACCAAGGTGTTCTTGTCTCATTTAAAGAGCTGCCACTGTGCTCACAGGCAGGGAAGGGAGCAGGGAAACTTTTCCCCTCTCTCCAGGCTCTCCCAAGAGGTGCCCTTCAAGAGCCAACCCCAGGGACAAATCAATTCTCATTATTTTTCAGTTTTTGTTGCAGACATTTCTATAATCACTGCCTAAATGAAAGCCAGAGCTCTCAGGAGTCATCCACTTCCAACACCCAAGTTTGTTTCATTTTGGGCATCTTTTGGGGCATCTTTCTGGGTGGGCACCATCACTGCATGTGAAAAAGAAGCTTTTGTTTTATCTGGGCAGGGGCAGTGGGGACATCAGAGGGACACGGGGTGCTCCAGCCCTGTTCAAAAAGAGGCTGGGCTCATTTCAGGTCACAACACTCTCAGGACACATGCAGGTTCTGGGAGGGGAGCCTTGCCCCAGTGAGGAGTTACTCGGTGGGAGTAGCAGGGATGAGGGTTTAGTTGTCCTACAGGATTACTCAGAGCTCTCATTCCATGGTGACTGCAGTCCAAACCCACCCCGAGCCTGGTGCAGGTTGTACCCCCTGGGCTGGCTGTGCCCCCCAGGAGAACACATCCATCTGTGTCCCAGTGCCATGATTCACCACCATGAACATCCCCAATAAATCCAGGGGAGGATCCCAGAGAGAAAAATCTCTGCATTTTTGCCAAATCCTGCTTTTTCCATCAAAATTTTTCCTTTTTTCTGCCCAATCTTTTTTTTTTTTGTTTGTTTTGGAGGGGGGGTGGCACTCCTCTGTACCAGGCTCTGCTGAGCAGAGCTCCCAGATCACATCCTCCCACAGCACCACAGGACAGAGCAGCATCACAACACACAGAGGTTAAAAAAAATTCCAGAGGTGAGAGACAGCACCACGAGGTAAACTGTACCTGATTGCCGAGGAAGAACTATGGAGGGAGAGGGAAGGGGGAGAGGGGAGGAAAGTCCAGAGGAAGAGGAGGGGGAAAGAAAAACAAGAAAAACATTTATGGGATTAACAGTGCAATAACCATGAAATCTGTTAACTGCAGGAGTTAGAAATCTGCGGGGGTTTGGGCTATCTGGGGGGAAGGAGAAGCTCTGGGAGCTTGGGGCCGGTGCTGCTGGAGGGGGATCAGCTCCTCCCAGCTGGAACATCAACCCCAAACCCAGCTGGGGCGGGAAAGTGGGAATTCTGCCGCCACTTCACCTCGGTGAAGGGTTTGAAACACAACCAGCAGCTGGTTACAAAGAGATTCTGTCAGGAAATTCTTCTCCCTTCTTCGGGAGCGAGCTAAGAAAAACACAGGCACAAGGTACACTCATCCAGGAGGGAAACTTCAAGGGCGGCTCCAGCCCAGTGAATGCAGCATTTCACGGGGCCCCTGGGCTGCCTGCCCCAGAACAGGGACACTTTTATGTTCTCCCAGTTCAGGGAACGCCCTGGGGCCAAGGATGGAGCTGGGAAAACACATCCCAGCCACCTCTGCCAGTGCCAGGGGACGCGGTCTCCACCTCAGCCCGAGTCCCCCACCCTGTGCCAAGCTGGGCACCCCCTGGGTGATGCCCCCTCCCTTGCTGGGAAGGGGAGGAGGATTTGGGGACGTTTCCATCCCCCTCTGCCTTACCCGGTATTTGTTCTCGCCGATCTGCTCCACTTGGAATCTCTTGGCACACTTGCACTGGGCCACTTGCCTGGTGACCTGCCACCACCAACACGAGAGGTGAGCAACCAGGGTTTTGGGAGTGTCCCCCAGTGCAAACCACTGCTCTGATAAAACAGCCCCAAGCAGCCCTTCCTTCTAAAACACGCTCAGTTCCAACCAATTAACTTGGCTCAGCACCACCAAAATCTTCTTTCAAATGATTTTTTCTCTTCCCCGCTGCCAACCCGCAGCCTGAACCGCCCCCCAACCCTGCCAAGCACCCCCTTTTTTTGGTGCTTCACCTCATCCTCGATCTTGTCAGCATCAGTGGTGGGTCTGTAGGCGTCCTTGTTGGGATGGAGGGCAGCCACAAACTCGTAGTAGTCGATGTAGCCGTCACCATCGCGGTCAAAGATATCGGCCACCGCCGTCATCTCCAGCTTGGTGGTGGGGAATTCTGGAAGGAAACAAGGACAGGATGAGCCCCTCAATCAGAGACAGGCATGCAGGAGCAGCAAGGCTGGTTCCCAGGGACTCACTGGAAGCCAGGATGCCGTCGATGAATTCCTGCCGGGTGATCTTCCCGTCCTGGTCCTTGTCGATGCGCCGGAAGAAATCCATCACCCGCGACTTCTTGTGGTTCATCCAGCGCATGTACTTCTTCCTCCAGACGTCAAAATCGAAGTTTGCAAACTCCTTCAACTGGAAGGAAAACCCAGGGAGAGTCACCGGGAGAAATCCCAAAGGAGCAGCACTCACAGATCCACCCCAAAACGCCCTTGGGTGAGCTCCCGGTGCCACCGCTCCCTGCCCGCCCTCCTGGGAAGGTTCATCTGGGTTTTTCCAGACAATTCCTCAGCGAGGGCTTTGCCCAAAGTGAATTCCCAGCACAGGACACACAGCGGAGCCAACAGGCAGCAGGTGGATTGTGCATCCCAGGGGAGCAGGGGATGCAGCGCTGCCCACGCTGCTGTGGGGACACACAGGCAGGGAGGATCAGCTACAGGCACACAGACACACACACACACACACAGAGCCCGTCTGCTCGGCCTTCTGGGGAGGCTTCCTCACCCCAGCGACTTGCCAGGGAGGAATTCCCACTGCCAGCATCAATCTGGGCACAGATCTCCCCTCTCCCTTTCCCTCTGAGCAGCCAAGAAAGGATTTCTTGCTCATCTTCCAACTTTACAAGTCCCAGCCTAACGCCCTCCAATTCAAACACCCCACCCCAAAAGGACCCCACCAGCTCAAGCAGCTCACATCAAGGTAAGACAACAATTTTAAGGGTTTTTGGATTTTTTTGTCTTCTCTCTAAACATTCTCGGGGTGAGAAGCAACAAAGAAAAAACATGGATACGAAGGAACTGAACTGACCTACAGCAAAAGCAACAGAAAACAAAAAAACCACTCACTTCTGGGCATAGCTGCTTTGTTAAGCATAAATAAAAACAAAAATGGCATTAGATGGTTTGATAAAATAGAGACAGTAATTGTTAAACTAATTACTAGGAGGAAAGCAGGGCCTGGCTGTCATTAACTCTACAGATACCAAATACAGGGGCATAAAGCTGGTTAATGTGCAGTTAATTACTTAATCACCAAAGGGTTTTTTAGCCTTAATATTTTAGGAATATTTGATTTCTGAAAAGGCAGCAGGAACTGTCTGTAAGAGCTGGGGCAGCACAGAAAATGCTTCTTGCACCTCTCTGGGGATGAACTCCCAGCTCCCTCCCTGCCCAGAGCAGCCAGGGGCTGTTACCTCCTCCAGCCTGTCCAGGGCATCGTTGAGCTTCCTCTGCCTCTCCAGGGCCAGCAGCCAGACCTGCTGCCAGCGTGCTGAGAGCTGGTTTATCCTGGGATTCTTCGTTTCTGACTGGGAGATAATGGGCATGCTGGGGGGAGCAGCCTGCCCCAAGCATTTCCCTGGAAAAAAAAAAAAGGGAGAGGAGTTGTTTGAGGTGCTGTTCATGGAGTCTGAGGAGCAGCAGTGAAATGTGTTTTGGCTTTTTGGAAGGGAAAACCTCCCACGGCCTTGCTGGCTGCTGTCCCCAGGTAGGAGGACAGGGTGACAGACAGCTCTACACCCACATCCCCCAGCACTCAGGAACTCACATTGGACTCTGGCTTCAAGAAACCACATTGAAACACCCCAAAACTTCATCCCAGAGAGAGAAAGAGAGAGGGCAGCAGTGCTGGCCCAAGCACCCCAGGAACAGCACCCCCAGCCTGGCTCTTTTGGGAAATGTCACCTGGATTCTCCCCTCCTGACGAGGCTCAGCGCCTTCCTGGTGGCTGTTAGCGCAGGATGCCTCGTTAATTGATAATCAAAGCTAATTATCTTCCTAGGAATTTCATTTCCTGCCATCCTAGGACCCCGAGCAGACTCACTGTTGCTGCGGGATTTGTCGATGAAGGGCCCGTGGGGAGGCTCAGTCACTTTTCTTTTGTAGGTTTTCGTCACCCGGTCCACGTCCGGCTGTTTCCGTGTCATCTCCTCCATAAAGGACTGTCAAAACACAGAAAGGATGAAAAAACCCTTTGTAATTTCAGCCTTTTTTGCTTTCCAGCCCTTACTGACACATGCCAGGCCTGTAGAGGGAGGTGAGCATCAAGCACCAGCGATCGGGGATTGTGGCTGAGCTGCTGCTCAGGGCTGGCTTGGGTTTGCCAGGGCTGGAGATCATCCCTGGGCTGGTTTTGTTCCAGCTGGGAATAGGGAATTCCAGGAGAAGGCAGTGCCTCCTCCAGCCAGGAGCCAGGAGAAGCCTCCCTCCCCTGCCCCTGTCCCAAGCTCAGCTCAGGGCTCACCTGGTGCTCGGAGATGAGCGCTTTGACCTGATCAATATTCTGGGGGATGGGGTCCTGATCTCGCTGGATCAGGGTGGTCTCAGCCCACTGGATCCAAGCCAGGAGCTCCTCCAGAAGCTCTGCATTGGCCACCAGCTCAGAAAGCGCCGACTCCAGCCTCTGCTGGTGCTGCTTTGCCCACGTGAGGACCTGTTGGAAACACGGGGTGACCGCTCAGCATGAGGAACCTGGAGCAGGACCCAGCACTCCCTGGAATCACCACCAGCCTGGAATTATTAGCCCTGCAGGACTCACCTCCTCAAACCTGGCTCGGATGATGGTGATCCAGTGCTTGATGGTGGTGATGCAGTCGGGGTGGCAGGCGCCCAGGATGACCTCGCCCATCCCCACCGCCGCGTTCACGTCCACCCTCTTCTCCTCCACCTTCTTCATGAACTCCTGCAGGCCCCAAAGGAATTATTTACTGGTATTCCCCCCTCTAAACTTGCCCTGGGTGGTGTTTTGGAGCTGCCCCTTACCTTGTGGGCATCGATGAGGGCCTGCAGGGCCTCGGCGTCGTCGGGCAGCGCTCCCCGAAAGCGCAGGGACTGCTCTGCCTCCGAGAGCCACTCCAGCAGCATGTGCACGGCTGTCCTGAACTCCTCAGCCTGCAGCAACAACAGCACAGGCTTTAGTCAGCCCTCCTCCTCCC